>OY970790.1:7500-1310940 GCA_963853775.1 Xanthia togata
TGTGGTCCTCAAAAAACCCGGAAAGGATGACTATGCACACCCCAAGTCATACAGGCCGATTGGGCTATTGCCTGTACTGGGCAAGATATTCGAAAAGATACTGGTACGCCGAATCAGATGGCATATATCTCCGCAGGCGAGCAGAAGTCAGTACGGATTCGTGCCCCAGCGCAGCACCGAGGACTCCCTCTATGACATAATGAAACACATTACAGACAGACTGAAAGAAAAGAAAATAATCGTCGTCATATCATTGGACATAGAGGGAGCCTTCGATAATGCCTGGTGGCCAGCAATGAAATGCCGACTGGCTGAGACAAAATGCCCCATCAACCTTCGACGCCTCGTAGACAGCTATCTGCGGGACAGGACAGTAAGGGTACGATACGCGGGAGCAGAACACGTACAGAAAACCACCAAAGGTTGTGTACAAGGGTCTATAGGTGGGCCCACTTTCTGGAATTTGCTCCTGGATCCCTTGCTCCGGGAATTGGAACAGCGTGGAGACTACTGCCAGGCGTTTGCGGACGATGTGGTCCTGATATTTTCGGGTGACACAGCGCTTGATGTCCAGAGACAGGCGAATGCGAGTCTCGCCCATGTTCAGAGGTGGGGAATCGGAAACAAGTTGAAGTTTGCGCCACAAAAAACGAAAGCAATGGTAGTAACAAATAAACTAAAGTATGATTCGCCACTTCTGCACATGGGTGGGGGGGACATCTTCCTGTCTCGGGAGATCAAGATTTTGGGACTCATAATCGACGACAAGCTGACGTTTAATGCTCACGCCGCGAATGTTACGAGGAAAGCATTAAACATATATAAGCAGCTCTCAAGAGCCGCCAAAGTCAGCTGGGGTTTGAAACCCGAGATTATCCGGACCATATACACCGCAGTGGTGGAACCGGTCATCATGTACGCGGCTAGTGCTTGGGCACCGGCTGTAAATAAAGTCGGAATCAAGAAGCAGCTCAACACCGTCCAGCGGGGCTTTGCGCAAAAAATTATTAAGGCATATAGGACCACATCGTTGAACTCGGCCTTGTTACTCTCCGGACTGCTTCCGCTGGACCTCCGGATCCGGGAAGCAGCCTCTTTTTATGAGGAGAAAAGGGGATACTCCCGGAGAGTAACGGGAGACCGGGAGTTCGAAAATTCGGTTCCTCACACCGAAGCACCACACCCGGCCAGCCAAACAGGTATGGAGTTCAAGTGCGTGGTGAACGATGCAGAAATGGACCAGCAAGGACTCGCTTGTCCCAAAATATTCACCGACGGCAGTAAAATTCAAGGGAAAGTCGGTGCAGCGATAAGCCTTTGGGAAAACGGGATAGAGGTAAAAGCCCAAAAGTTTAAACTGGACCATTTCTGCACCGTTTACCAAGCCGAACTATTGGCTCTGCGCAAGGCCTCTGAACTGGCCCTGAAACACCATGCAGCCGTTGTCGAAGTCTACTGTGACTCCAGGTCTGCTCTGGAGACGGTTACCCGGGGCGTTTCCCTCCACCCCTTAGCATTCGAAACGCAGAAGAATATCCAAACACTAACGAATAGTGGAAAAGCCCTTAAATTATTTTGGATAAAGGCACATGCGGGGATGGAGGGAAACGAGAGGGCTGACGTGTTGGCGAAGGAGGCAGCCATAGGAAGCAAGACGAGGCCACACTACAATCTGTGTCCGGCTTCATTCGTCAAGCGACAAATCCGAATGGAGTCGCTTGACGAATGGAACACGAGATACGGATCGGGTGAAACAGCCTCCACAAGTAAAATTTTCTTCCCAGACGCAGTAGCAGCGTACCGTATAATAAGGAAAACCAAATTAGACCCAATTTTGGTACAAGTGCTAGCAGGCCATGGCGGGTTCTCCGAGTATTTGAACCGCTTCAAATGCAAGGAGAGCCCGGCATGTTCCTGTGACCCCTCCAAAAATGAAAACATACAGCATCTCATCACAGAGTGTCCAATATACGCAGTCAAAAAGTTCAACATAGAGTCTGAAATAGAAGTAGAGATAAAACTAGAGAATATACCAGAAATCATGAAAAATAAAATAAAAAGAAATAAATTTTTAAGATATTGTAAGGAAATAGCTGAAAGTGTAATAAAGAAGAATAAAGTCTAAAGCAGAAGATATACTTTAATGTATTATGAGAATATATTAAAAGTAATCGTTGTAAAAGTGAAGATTGTAAAATAGACTTAGAAACCTTAGATATAAAAATTTTTAGCGTTAAAATATAAAAGTATGTAAATTTTATAAAAGTGTATTAGAAGTATTTGTAAGAATCTCGTAAAGTAAATAGATTTATGATGGCTGTAAAATAGATAAGATAGAATAAGAATGATATAATAAATAAGATAGAATAAGTAAGATTGTAAGACGGAAATAAAGAACATTGTGTCTGTGTTTACCCGAGATAAAGAAATAAAGTTATAAAAGTGTATTAGAAGTATTGTAAGAATCTCGTAAAGTAAATAGATAAAGATGGCTGTAAAATAGATAAGATAGAATAAGAACGATGTAATAAATAAGATAGAATAAGTAAGATTGTAAGAAGGAAATAAAGAACATTGTGTCTGTGTTTACCCGAAATAAAGAAATAAAGAGATAAAAAGTACAGAATAGGGACAAGTAGAAGGGCGTCCCACCCTTAAGAGAGAAAGGCGAATGGATGATAGAAAGATCAAGTATGAGGAATGAAAGTACGAGAGGCATAAAAGCGAGAACTGGAATGAACGTAAAATTTAGCATAGAAAAGGTCTCTGATGACCAATGTCAGAGGACACGAGTTAAAAAAAAAAAAAAAAAAAAAAAAAACCTAACCTAACCTAACCTAACCTAACCTAACCTAACCTAACCTAACCTAACCTAACCTAACCTAACCTAACCTAACCTAACCTAACCTAACCTAACCTAACCTAACCTAACCTAACCTAACCTAACCTAACCTAACCTAACCTAACCTAACCTAACCTAACCTAACCTAACCTAACCTAACCTAACCTAACCTAACCTAACCTAACCTAACCTAACCTAACCTAACCTAACCTAACCTAACCTAACCTAACCTAACCTAACCTAACCTAACCTAACCTTTTTTTTTTTTTTTTTTTTGGTCTCGGGGTGGAAAATCCTCATGGATGTCCTCCGCCTGGGGCGAGCGGAGGGGTCTGTCAGACTCTTACTGACTAAAAACCACCCCGGTGTTCCGACTCACACCTACGCCGGGGGTCGCGGGAACGAAAGAATCTTCCGCAACCCCCGACTGGTGCCAGCCCGCCGCAGCGGGCCCCTCCTCCTTCATCACCGGCGCACCAGAACACATGGCACGCCGTGACCAACCCAGGGACCAAACCAGCACATGGGCGCCAGACAGCCCCCCGTCTAGGCGCCCTTGGCCCCTCCTCGACGGGTCAGGTAATTGGCCCCGCCGTCTACCAATTTTCGGCCGCAGAGGATAGGGAGAGCGGCCTACGACCTACCGACACTCCTCTTCCCCTGCGGCCCCACCGCGTTCGCCATCGGACGGTGGCGACCCCGTCAAGGCCGCGGCAGGGAGGGAGAGCGCTGTACCGCAATACACCTCTCCAGCCGCGGCCCCGAAACCGCAGCCGCGATGCCTCCGATACACGGCATCGCGGCCCGCCTCAGTTGCGATGTCACCACCGCAACCTACTCGTTGGCCGCTACGTCATGGGCTTGGGTCAAAAAGCCCTGACGAGCGGCCCCTCCTCGGGTTCCTCTTGGCTTCACCGTGGGTGCCCAACCCACGGCTAATGAGCCCCCCCGCAACGACAATGCGGGAACCCTTCGGGGGGGAACCTAACCTAACCTAACCTAATCTAACCAACCGACCGCGGTCACCCCCCGCGACGACTACACGTGTCAAAGGCTGTTCCGCGCAAAAAATTTTTGTGAAAATTCGTAAAAGTGGTATTTTTTAACCGAATTGTGTCGTGTTTACCACCAAACTGTGCGGAAAAATACGGTCTACCCGTTGGTGAAAAGTTTATTTTTGAAAGTGCCCGGAAAAGTTTGAAAAACGCAAAAAAGTGAAAATTGTGAAATTTCCGGACACAAAACTTGAAACGCTGCGAGATCAAGCGCGTTGACCCCACTATTTTTTGGTGTCAAACGAAGCGCCTCATTGAGGCCCACCATTTGGAGCTGCGTCCCGATTTTTTCGGGCCACGCGCTCGGAGTTAATTGGGAGAAACCTCTCACCACGTGGCCACGTGGTACCTGTTCCAGCTGAGTGCGGCCAATAACATCAATCTACCTCGAAGCAAGACTGCGAGAGAAGCAATAAGGCGTTTCAACCAAACAAAAAGGTGAAGTGGTTTCGGAGATATAAAATTTTTAATTTTTTCTAAATTTTCAAAAATTAATATTTAATTATTTGTCGCGTTTACCCCCCTTTTTTATTAATTCATCTCAAGGGCCCTAATAACTTCTACATAACTGCAAAATTTCAGCAATCTGTCTATTTTAGTTTTCGATTTATAATTTTTTGAAATTTAAGGGTTGACACGAGGGGTAGCAAATAGGGGACTTATATCTCAGTTACCACTAGCTAAAATTAGTTTAAGTTGATTACAACAATAATTTTAAGATTTACACGTTTTTAGTCTCTAAGCCTTTGTACTGTGTTAGTTTTAGCTAAATTTGGGTTGTTTTTCGGCTAGGATAAATTGGGGGTTAGTTTTTCAGGATTAATTTTGCAAAATCTGGTTTGGGCTCTTCAAGCCCAATCCAAAGAGCCCAATCTCGGCTGGTTTTGGCCAACAGGAGCCAAAGTTATCAAAACAGGCGCCATTTTGGACGCCATCTTGAAAAACTTGCACCCTACATATCTCTGGACTCGGTGGTCGTAGAAAGCTGCCGTTTTCTAATTTGTTATTTGGACGATAGTCACCACCCTTAACACTAAGTTTTAAGCGTTTTTACGCCGAGGGATTTCGGGACTCTGGAGACTGCTTTGCGCGATAGAGTGAGAGGAGCCAAGCCAGAAGAGTCCAAACTCGGCCGATTTGCGACCATTGGGGCGGAAGTTAGCCCGGTTTTAGATTTGACTTTGACAGTTCTCTAACTGTCACACAATTTTTGAACTCGGATAGCTCCTGAACCGGGGGTCGTGGATCGCTCGGGTTTTCTCTGGGGACATTGGAAGGTCTTTCTGTAGCTGTTGAGCAATTTTCAGCGGTTTTCAGGACCCGAAATTTTCCGGCCTGAAAACTATACAGGAGGATAGCTCGAGTCGAGCCTAGTCAGGGGAGTCCAAGCACGGTGGTTTTCGGACTCACGACGCCAGAGATAACCGCAGTTTACCAATTGGCGGTCGCCATCTTGGATTGGCAACCGTAAATTCGGTTAGCGATATCTCGGGAGTCCTTGGGGCTGGAGTAGCCGTGTTTGGGTTCATCGGAAAGGGCTTGGCAAGACCTGTCTCCTGGTGGGTAGAGATCGACTCTACATAGAGTCAAAAATTTTTTTGTTTAATTTTGTTGGCGTGAGACCGCTTTTAGGCTCCCTAGCATTAGACTGCGGTATAAAAATTAGTTTTAAGCAAATTGACAGAGCAAGACTCTATAAAATTCTTCATTTTAGCAGACCCTCTAGGCTCTGTACAAGTACGGAGCGTCTCCGGTAGAGTCTCTGAGGATTTGGACAGGGCTTATCTCTGAATAGCCTATTGACTTATATTTTGATAGCGAACTCTGTGTAGAGTTTTTAATTTATCTTTCATTTTATTTTATTTTTATTTTATTTTACAACTGACAGTAAATCTTTTACGGGTTTATTGACGCATCCCTGTGGCCAAAAAAAAAAAATGTCGATGTTTAGAACCCCGGCCAAACAAATGACGATCACCCGCGGATCACCCGGAGATGACGAGAGGGCCGGTCCCTCGACAGCACCGATGCAACCCTCAAACGTGAGGAGGAGTATAGGAGAATTGGAGGCTTTTAAAAAGCCTCAAAAATCCCCAAACTCGCCACAAAAAACAATACCGGCAGCACCAATGAAGCCGAAGGTGAAGGCGGTCGCGATCGAGGACAAACCACAAGGACGCAGAATGTCCTCAGAAGTACTAACTTACTCCCCGCCGAAGCAAAAAAGGGATTACCCTGATAGAATGACGGAAGCGCGCGCCTGTATCAGGAAGGCGAAAACGGCTCTGGGAGAATCCCGGAACCTACGAGCGGACATCAAGGCGGATGTCACACAGGCGGTGGATCGTTTATTCCAACTAGTGAAGGAGTCCGAGATTGCAAAATCGACACCAAAGGCTGCAGACAATACCAAAGAGACAGAGAGGATAGAGACAGAACAAGAGAATAGCGGCCATCTGACTCAAATAATAGAGCAACACTCAAACCTTATCCGTGAAAATAACCAAAAAATGGAGGAACTCAGAAAAGAGTTGGAAACGGGTAGACAATTTGTCGAGAGCAGAGTCACATATGCGAGTGTTGCAGCCACTGCTCCCAGAAATTTAGTTCCTGAGCACACGGCTCTCCACTCTATTGTGGTAGCCTCGACCGACCAGTTGGAAACTGGGGACGAGGTTATCGAAAAGATTAGGAGAGCTGTAAACGCAAAAGATGGCTTTGTAACTGTGGACCGAGTCAGAAAGGCCAAAGACCGGAAGGTAATAGTGGGGTGCAGAACAAAGGAAGAGAGGCAAAAGGTCAAGGAAAGGCTGAGTGTGGGAGGGGACCTCCTAGTGGAAGAAATGAAAAATAAGGATCCACTGATGGCTTTAAAGAACGTGTTCAACTATAACACGGATGAAGACGTCCTAAGAGCTTTTAGAAAGCAAAACGTAGACCTCTTCAAAGATCTGAAGAATGAGGACGACAGGGTTGAAATAGCCTATAAGAGGAAAACCAGAAACCCCCACACAAACCACGTTATTTTGAGAGTGTCGCCGCAACTGTGGAACAGAACACTGCACAAAGGGGCCATACATATCGACATCCAACGCATTAAGGTTGAAGATCAATCTCCACTAGTCCAATGCACATGCTGTCTAGCATATGGCCACAGCAAACGTTTCTGCAAGGAAACCGTAGTTAAGTGCAGCCACTGCGGCGGCCCTCACACCAGAACACAGTGCCCTGACTGGCTCGCCGGAGCAGCCCCATCATGCGTGAACTGCATGCAGGCTAAACACGCCAGTATTGAGCACAATGCGTTCAGCAATGAATGTACTGTGCGCGGAAGATGGGAGGCAATGGCGAGAGCGAGGGTAGCATATTGTTAATGCGGAGGGCAGCCATAATAATAATAGGGCAGGCAACCCCACCAGAGGATACGCAGTGGCCCAGGCCAACCTCCAAAGAAAGGAGTTGGCAACTACCGAGCTCATGGCAGAAGCCACTGATCGAAAAATCGCCTTCGCTTTGATCCAGGAGCCGTATGTAGGAGGCATTCGAAGGATGAAGAGCTACCGAGGTGTGCGAGTGTACCAATGCGAGGATGATGGAAGTGGGACTGTAAAAGCGGCCGTGATCGTTTTCGATCACGACCTGGACGTCATACAGTGCCCAGAACTCACCACGAACAACATCGCAGTGGTGAGGATCCGGTCCAAAGCTTGGGAAATTGCTGTAGTTTCTTTCTATTTCGAACCGGACCAGCCCATAGAACCATACGTGAACCAAATACGAAGGACGATAGAAAAAGCCGGGCCAAGAAAACTGCTCATTGGAGGCGATGCCAATGCTAAGAACACCTGGTGGGGCAGCATCGTAAATGACACCAGGGGCATAGATATGTCCGGGACCCTGGAAGAGTCGGAAATGCAGGTACTCAATAAAGGGGATATACCCACATTCGACACAGTAAGGGGCAACACGAGATACAGCAGTTTTGTCGATTTAACAGCTTGCTCGACGGACTTGCTGAGTCTCGTGGAAGACTGGAGAGTTGACCAGGGAGTGACGAGCTCGGATCACAACGCGATCCTATTTCAGCTGCGATTACAGAGAGAAACAGGGATCAACATCCAAAGGACCACTCGACTCTACAATACGAAGAAAGCAAATTGGGACATTTTCATTGAGAAAATGGAACAATTTCAAGCCGAACATAACATCAATGCAACCGAAATAAGTAGAGTCGAGCTCAAGCAGCAGCTGGAAGAAATGACGAGGACAATTACCAAAGGCATCACTTCAGCTTGTACAAACAGCATGCCAATCAAGTCGGCGAACGTCAAATTTTCCTTGCCATGGAGGTCAGAGGAGCTCGCGCTTTTAAAAAACGAGGTCACCACAAAAAAGCGGAGGATACGCAATGCAGCGAAGGACCGCAAAGAGAAAGTCTTCAATGAGTACCTGCAAGCAAAAGAAAATTACGAATGCCAAGCCAAGAAAGCCCAAATAGCAAGCTGGAAGACCTTTTGCCAAACGCAAGACAAAGAAGGAGTATGGGAAGGAATATACAGAGTGATCGGTAAGACCGCCAAACGTCAAGAGGATCTGACCCTTAAAAAGGACGATGTGTTCCTAAACCCAAAAGAATCGGCAACCCTATTAGCTGAAACATTCTACCCTGAGGACTCCGAAGAGAAGGATAACTCACATCATCGCCAAATAAGAGTGCTTGCGAAGCAAATAAACGCCCCGTGTCATGATGAACAATATGATCCGCCGTTTACAGCAGAAGAGCTAAAGACCGCGATCGTGAGTTTTAACCCAAAGAAGGCACCTGGAGCGGATGGCTTCACGGCGGACATATGCAGTCGAGCAATCTCCAGGAATCTGGACGCGTTCCTTGCCCTATACAACAAGTGCCTAGAGATAGGTCACTTCCCGGACATATGGAAGGAAGCCACAGTGGTGGTATTGAGAAAACCGGGCAAGGTCGACTACACGAATCCCAAGGCCTATAGGCCTATCGGCCTGCTACCAGTCTTGGGCAAGATCCTGGAGAAGATGATAGTAGCAAGGATTAGGTGGCACCTAGTACCGCGGATTAGTACTCGCCAGTATGGCTTTATGCCACAAAGGAGCACCGAGGACGCCCTCTATAACCTAGTGAACCATATCAAGGAGAACATAGAGCAGAAAAAGCTCGTAACCCTAGTCTCACTGGATATAGAGGGGGCCTTCGATAGCGCCTGGTGGCCAGCTATCAAAGTCAGACTGGCTGAGGAAAAGTGTCCGGTCAATTTAAGGAGGCTACTGGATAGCTATCTCGACTGCAGAAAAATCAGATTGAGGTATGCCGGGGAGGAACACACTAGAAACACCCAGAAAGGTTGCGTCCAGGGATCCATTGGCGGCCCCATACTCTGGAACTTGCTCCTTGACCCCCTATTACATGAGCTAGAAAAAGAAGGTGTATATTGTCAGGCCTACGCGGACGACGTGGTGATGGTCTTCAGCGGGGATACAGGTTTGGACGTCTCGAGGCAGGCCAATGCCGCTCTCGACTATGTTCGGGAGTGGGGAGTCTGTAATAAGCTGAAGTTTGCACCGCACAAAACTTGTGCTATGGTGCTGACGCGTAAGCTTAAGTACGACACCCCACTCCTGAGGATGGGGGGGAGCGACATTGGAATGTCGAGGGAAATCAAGATTTTGGGACTTACTTTAGATGATAAGATGACCTTCAACACCCACGTTGCAAGAGTCTGCAAAAAGGCGGCAGACCTGTACAAACAGCTCTCTAGAGCCGCAAAAGTAAGCTGGGGACTGCACCCTGAGGTCATAAAAATTATCTATACGGCTGTGGTGGAGCCAGTCATCCTGTACGCAGCAAGTGCATGGGCACCAGCAGCCAAGAAAATAGGAACGCAGAAGGCGTTGAATGCAGTACAAAGGGGCTTCGCACAGAAACTGTGTAAGTCCTACCGCACGGTCTCGTTGAACTCGGCACTGGTACTCGCCGGGATACTGCCTCTCGACCTTCGAATACAGGAGGCAGCCGCCCTGTACCAGGCAAGGAGAGGGTCGTCCCGGCTAGTGCTGGGAGACAGGGAGACCGAACGTGTGGTGGGCTTTACAGAGACTCCACACCCGGCTCTGCATGTAGAGCTGATCTTTGGAAGCATGACCACCCAAGAACAAGTCGACAACAGCAACGGGCAGGCTGTAAAAATCTACACCGACGGCAGCAAGCTTGAGGGCAAAGTCGGTGCTGCTCTATCAATTTGGGATGGCGAGATAGAGACCAAGGCCATCAAGCTTAGCTTATCCACGTACTGCACCGTGTACCAAGCGGAGATCTTCGCTATATGCAGAGCCACAAAGGAGGCCCTGAAGGGCGCAAAGAGAGAGTACTGCATTTATAGCGACTCAAGGTCGGCCCTGGAGACCATCACCAACTACAATGCCCTGCATCCACTGGCGGTAGAGACGCGCGAAAACCTGGAGAAGGCTTTCAACCAGGGGAAATTTATTAGTTTTTACTGGGTGAAAGCACATGCGGGTCTGATAGGGAACGAACGCGCCGACCAGCTCGCGAAAGAGGCTGCACTCTCGAGCCGGAGGAAAACCGACTACGACCAGGTTCCTGTCTCATTCGTCAAACGGATAATCCGAAAGGACTCCCTTGACGAATGGAACGGGAGGTACAAGTCGGGTAACACAGCCTCCGTAACGAGAGTGTTCCTCCCGGACGCTATAGATGCCTATAGGGTGATTAGGAGCACTAAGCCAGCGGGCATACTGACGCAGGTACTCACGGGGCATGGGGGTCTCTCCCAGTACTTGCATCGTTTCAAGTGCAGGGAGAGTCCTGCATGTATCTGTGACCCTGAATCTGAGGAAACTATATTCCACATATTGCTTGAATGCCCAGTACACATTAGGGACAGGTACGACTTACAGCAGAAAATTGCCATTCAATTAAAAAAGGAAAACCTGGAGACTCTACTCAGTGACAAACGTACTCGCCAAACTTTTATAGAGTATTGCATAAAAATATTAACAATAGTAATCAATAGAAATAAGTAGGAATAAGTATTTACTACAATATATATTGTAAGAATATATTAATGTAGTAAAGATAAGACAAATAGTAGAGAATAAGTTATAGAGTATAAGCATTAGTATGTACAGTTTTGAAAATAAGCACTGAAATGTAACAAATAGTAATAAGGGATAGAAAATAAGTAAATATAAATAGATTAAGAAGATTATAGAATAAGAAATTAGGCACAACCTGGGTTGTAAAGAAAATGGATACCAATATACATAAAGCTAGGCACAAGGAGTGTATAAATTGTTAGAAATACACCTTGTAAAGAAAATGTTGAGAGAAAAGAGAGGATAGGCACATGCGGGTCTAGAATGTTTGAAAAGACCGCCTGTAAAGAAAATGTGAAAAGATAGAGACGGTAGAGTCAGTAATAAAAATGAGTGTAGGACCCTACAAGGGTAAATTGATTGTAATATTAATAGCGTAGTTTAGTAAGTAGAGGAATAAATTCTGTGAAATTTGATAAAGTCACAGGGAGCAGAGAAAAAAAAAAAAAAAAAAAAAAAAAAAAAAAAAAAAAACCTAACCTAACCTAACCTAACCTAACCTAACCTAACCTAACCTAACCTAACCTAACCTAACCTAACCTAACCTAACCTAACCTAACCTAACCTAACCTAACCTTTTTTTTTTTTTTTTTTTTTTTTTTGACGCTGAGAAATGCTTTATGCACTGCCGCTCGTGGGGGACGAGACGGGGTGTGTGGGACTCCTGTCAGAAGGACAGTATACCCACTAAAACTCAGCGGTGTTCCCGCTTCGCCATGATGGGAGGGCCATGGGAAACTGGCGTAGCCTTTACATCCACGACCCTCCCGGCGCATGCCCGCCTAGCTGGCGGGCCCCGCATGCCCCCTAGGTTGGGGGGGCTACGGGAATGGCCGGGAACACCTGGCCATTCCCGTCCGATACTGGTGGAGGTCTGTGCAATACAAGCAAGGGTGCCCCCGCACCCGTTGCCTGCTGGCCTCCACCTGGTTTGGGGAGAAATACACCCCCGCCAGGGCTACTTCTCCCTACGCGGCGGCCACGTATCCCGGTCCCCTCTCTAAGAGCGAGAGGGGAGGGGAGTCCGTGGAAGACCGCGACACCGATGCCAACGAGGCGTGTTCGCCTGAAGGATGCGATGTTCGACCCTATCCATCAGTCGGACATCGCACCCCCCTCCTCCGCCGACGCTGCAGGAACGACGGTGCTAGCCGCAGCAGCAGGCCCATTCGGCGCCTGCACTTTGCCCCGCTTGAGGGGAGGATTGCAGTTCCTCCCCTTCATAACGTGGCCTGCCGGGCAGCCACTGGCGGCACACACCGCGCAGTGCGGCGTGGTGACCTCGCAGGAGGCGGCTTTGTGGCCCTCCCTGCCGCAGCGGTAGCAAGTGTCCGTCCTGTCTACCGTGGACGGACACAGGGGCCGGGTGTGGCCAATGCCGAGGCACCTATAGCACCGCAGAGGCTGGTCCTCGAGCGCCCGGACTGCACCCGAGCTGAAGCCCACTGTGAGCCGTCCCTTGGCAAGGACGGCTTTGGCAGCGGCAATTGGGCACGTGAGGCGTATGGTGCCCATACCTCCGCGGCCGGGCCTTATGTCCCGGCCTTGGACCGCCGCGACGCCACAGCCCCCTATCGCTGCGACCGCCGCCACCACCTCCTCCTTGGTGACGGAGTCGTCGAGGTCCATCACCTCTATGGCCGCCAACTTGACCGGTCGGGCCACCTTGGCCGAATCCGCAATGACCTCTTGCAGCTTGGCTGCAAAGAGGTCCGCATGGGCATTCCCCTCTGCCCCCGGGAACTCGAATATTCGAGCCCCGGCTTGAGTGTGTCGGCAAGATACCCTACCGATCCCCAGTTGGGTGGGATCGGCATTGGTACGCGCCCGCACGAAAAGGGACGCGTACGTCTCCCCTCGCCCCGCAGCCTCCGCGGTGAGCGTCACCACGACGGCCGCGGTTTTTGGGGGGACGAGTCGCCCCTTCGCCCTCCCTTTCCCCTTCCCCGTACCCTTTTCGGTCGTCTGCGACCGGCTGGGAGCGGTGGTGGCAGGGATGACAGGGACAGCCGTCACCGACTTTTTCCCTTTTCCCTTCCCTTTCTTTTTCACCTCCGTCCACTCGTTGGACGGGGTGGTCGCAGGCAGGAGGGCGTCTTCCACCTGGGAGGAGGACGGCTCCGGCTCACGCTGCCTCTTATCCGCCGCAAGCGGCGGTCGGAGCCGTGTCTCCGGCAAGAGCCGGTCCTCAATGCCTGCTAGGCAGGCTCTTGTGAAGGCCCTCTCCTCCATTACGACCTTGCGGATGATATCCTCAAGGTTGGAGGCGGGGCCCTCTGCCGCAGGGCTCGTCCCGGCTTGTTGTGGCCGGGCCGTGGCTTCAGCCAGCCTCTGATGAAGCCGGCTGACCTCTGTCTGCAGGCGATCCACCCTCGCCTGCAGTTGCCGCGTCTCGTCGGTGGTCGTCCGCTGGACCAGCTCCGCGACGACACCGCGCAAGCTCGCGGCCCGGCTCTTGAGGGCCTTCTGAAAGGTCCCCTTTAGGTTGGAGGACTTAGAGGCGACCTCGACAATCTCCTCCTCGTCCTCCTCCGCCATCCTCTCCAGCTCCGCCAGAGAGTGGTCCGCGTACAGAACGCGGGACGCACCGTACCCGGACTTGGCCCGGGCGACGTGCGCCCGCTTTTCTTTGGCCGCCACCCGCTCCTCCAGCTCTTGCTGGAGCTGCGTTCGCCGAGCCAGGTCCAGCTGGCGTTGGGCATCCGTGAGCCCAACGTCATGGCTATACGCGGCCACCGTCGGCCTCTTAGTTTCCGGGGAGCCCCCGGGCGAAGCGACCCGCTTCCCCGACCGAGAGTCGTCCGCATCCGACATACTAATGAGTGAGTCGTTGTCGGACGACTCGTCCGCCCCTCTGAAGAAACTGGCCGCAGACAGCGCGCGGCCAGTCTCTGACGCCGAAGCGCCGGAGTGGCCCTGAGAAGGGCCTTTTGGTTGGCCCTGAGAAGGGCCTTTTGATTGGCCCTGAGAAGGGCCTTTGGGTTGGCCCTGAGAAGGGCCTTTTGGTTTTAAAAACCGCCCTAAGGCGTCCCGCGCAGGTGTTGGCATAGCCTCCGCAGGTACGTAGACGACAACGCAAGATAAAATTAAAATTCGCTACGAGAGCACAGTGCACTTTGGCCAACCCAGTCTGCCACTCCGTTACGGTGGTCAGAACTGGGTCGTTTCCAGGGGACGCGACGTGGACGCAAGCACTGTGGGGTGGTCCCCCAACCTAACCTAACCTAACCTAACCTAACCTAACCTAACCTAACCTAACCTAACCCAGTTGCGTGGCACCCCCCGTCACGAGCAGATCGTTTTTAAGCCGCTCCGCGCTCAAAAATTGTAAAAATCGGTTTTTTCGTGCAAAAATACAAGTGCAATATATCAAAAGAAGCGCGCTGCTGAGACGCACGCGATAGTGAAATTTTTATTGTGATTAAGTGAAAACTGTGAAAGTTATTCAAGAAAAACCGTTCCTGAAAACCTTCCGAGCGAAACGCTGCTCGATTTTCAGTGAACGCCTGAAAATCGGCGATATAGGCGAGGTGCGCCGCAAGAAGACCTTCCTTTGGACACCAACCCCGGAATTTTCCGACTTGGGGTTGCAAAGATATCGACGAGGGAAGGAAAACCACGTGCAACGTGGTAGGAGATCCCGAGGGAATTGACCATTAGTGCCAGTATTTTCTGGAAGAGACACAGACGAGGAGCCGGGAGCCCATTTGACATCCAGAAAAATCAGCATTAAACACCCGGAAAACTAAGGTCAAAATTTTTATAATTTTAAAACTTTTTTATCCCGGAAACTAGAGCGATAACCCATATTTTTTATTATCGCTAAAAATCAAGGACAACCACCTTCATACGTGGTTTTAATTTTATTAAATTCCCACTAGTAGTTTTTAAGTTATCCGGATTTAAAGGTTTTAAAAATTTGGGGGTTGGACATTGCCACCCCTAAAAATATAAAAATTTTATTAACGTAAGCACTCCTAGCCTAGCTATAAGACCTGAGTATTTTTAGAATTTTATATTTAACTTTAGTGTGTAAAATCAGTCTTTGCAATATTAGTTTTGACACTTAGTCATTTTCAAAATTATTATACACCCCTTTAAATTAAAATAAAAAATCGCCAAATGATATCACAAGATAGGGAAAATTGTGCTCTGTCCAGTGAATCACTCAAAATCCACGCGAAACATATATTACTACTAAAATCTTAACTTCTTACATTTTTTCAAAATTTTCATACATTTCTGTGGAATTTCAACATTTTATTTTCTTTTCTTTTAAATTCTATCCCTAAATCACCTGTGATAGAGGCAAAATCGCCTCATAACTATTGAGGAGTGCGTTTCAAACTCGGGTCTTTTCAGTTTTTTAAAATTTTTTATCTTTTAAACATATTCCCTTTTAATTAAACAGAATTATTGATATAAACAAAAAATTTTATGACAGGGATTTTAACAAAAACCCCATAGATCGCTAGCTGGCGCGGAGCCAAGTCGTTAGACACCACGCACGTACACCTAGCATACATAGAACCGGAGATAACTCAAAAAAGGTGTTTTCACCTTCCGGGAACCGAACGCGGGACTTTTCACTCCCTAAAAACGCTCCTATCTCCGGAACGGAGCGTCCTAGACAAATTTTGACACCACCCTGAATATCTATCCAACGGATAGATATTCAGCATCACATTTTCAGCCATCCACTATCGAACCCCCCCCTTCTTTTTATTAATTATCTATTTAGTTAAATCTTCCCCTGCCCTCCTCCCCCCTCACGAATACCGCTCGCGCCCAATATTTTATAACTACTGTATTATATCTACGTATATGTCATAAGATCCAAGTCCCCTTGATCGAATCCCCCCCCCCCCTCTAGAAACATTCCCCTCCCCCCCAAGTTTACATCAATAATAAAATTTATGTTGTGTATTCTTTACTGTGTACTACTTTATTATAAATTGTGTATTGTATTATTGAGTTTGCCGTAGAGTCCCCTAGTCACCCACTTTTCCCCATTATTTTTCTACCAAAAAATTGTTGTCCCCCTAATATCTCGAGAACGGCTGGGAATATCAAAATTCTGACCAAATTTCCCCCCCCCCTATAACCCCCCTCTCAGCCGGAACATATACTAGGATAAGACCCCTAAATCCCATTTTCATCCCCTAAATTTTTCACCCCATAAATAAAAATTTTAGTATATTTAAATATATATATATTCCCTGGAGCTGGTAGACCCACCATAACCCACCCCCAGTGACCCCCCCTTTTTTGACCTCCCCCCCCTATTAATTATTAATTATTAATTATCTCGAAAACGGCTGGGAATTTCGAAATTTTGACCAAATTTTCCCCCCCCCTATAACCCCCCTCCCAGCCGGAACATATATTAGGATAACACCCCTAAATCCCATTTTCATCCCCAAATTTTTTCACCCCATAAATAAAAAATTTTAGTATATTTAAATATATATATATTCCCTGGAGCTGGGAGACCCACCAAAACCCACCCCCAGTGACCCCCCCTTTTTTTTTGACCTCCCCCCCCCCTACTTATCCCCTTCAGGGTTACCGCACCCCCCCCGGCCCTAACTTCGTAGCCTGAGGTCGTAGACCAGCCAAGTTTGGGGTCGTTGGAATCAGGAGGAAAAAACCTCTCTGTTGGCCCTGGAGAAATCCCGAAAAAACGATCCCCCGTCAAAATAATATTTTTAACATTTCCAAAAAAACTTTATATTGTATTTATCTCTACTATTACTCTATCAACTTATCTAAATATTTTATATTCTCTTGGTGCTGCGTGTGTGGCGTAAATAAAGTGACTCACCTACTGTAGATTAGGAATATATTTTTTGACTAAGGTCTGGGACCTTATAGTTTTAAGCAGTTAGTTTTAACAATTAAATATTAAGTAAAACTATTTCTATTGAGATAGATATAATTAACTATTAAGACATATTATTTATATTTTACTGACGCATAAACCGCGAGCGACATAAGGATAGGGTTGGTTATATTGCAACGCTTTATATATATTCTTGGTATACTTCTGTGCCTATCCCCCCTTTACAGGGATACAGAAGTACCATATAACCACCACCACTAACCACGACGAGCTCATTTATGAAGTTAAACCTGACCTTCTCAAAAACCACTACCATGCTTCGCACACCGGCCAAAAATGACGCGAGCTCGACTGGCTCCAGGGGTTCACCGCACTCGACAGAGGAGGCCGGACCCTCGAGGTCTAATCCAAGTGTGAGGCGAAGCATAGGAGAATGGGAGGCAGGGAAAGCGGAGCCACAGACAAAGACTATGCAAAAACCGAGAGGTAGCATCACCCCGGTTACCACGGCTACGTCTTCGCGAATAACCCGAACCCCGGAAACGCGTACCGCCCCTGCCGAAACCCAAATATCGTCAAAAAGATCGGAGCCCTGCTACCCCAACCTCACGGCGGAGGCGAGAGCCTGCCTAAATAAGGCAAAGCTCCACCTCAATAATTCTCGCAACCTCAAGGCGGATATAAAAAAGGAGGTAACTGCGGCCTTAGAGAGGCTTTACCAGCTGGTAAAGGAGGCTGATAAAGAAAAGGGGAAGAGTGGGATAAGCAAAGCGACAGAGGGTCCGGTCGAGAAGGAAGAAGAAACGCAAAACTTTGTTTGGTTGCGCTCCACACTACAAGAGCAAACTCTTGTAGTGAAGGAGGGCAACCAGATAATAAAAGAGTTACAGGTGTAAATACATGAGCAGAAGGAAGCGCAGGAGTCACGGGAC
Organism: Xanthia togata; assembly: GCA_963853775.1. Classification (NCBI taxonomy): domain Eukaryota; kingdom Metazoa; phylum Arthropoda; class Insecta; order Lepidoptera; family Noctuidae; genus Xanthia; species Xanthia togata. Next base: position 25,318 of record OY970790.1, read on the forward strand.
AAAGAGCGGCACGGTGACAGAGATATCTCAAAGGAGATCCGGGCTCTTGAGGAGACCACCCAAGAAGTGGGGAAAATGGTCCACGCAATCAGGGAAAGAGCTCCCACTTATGCGGAGACCCTGATTGCGCCCCAAAACACCTGGGGGTTAAAGCCGAAACACTCTGTCATCGTGTCGTCCGAGGTCACCATGGACACCAGCGCAGAGGTAGTGGGAAGAGTGCAGCAGGTTCTGGATGCAAGAAACAGCGGCCTGCAGATAGAAAGAGTCCGAAAAGTCAAGGACAGGAGGGTAGTCCTTAGCTTCAGCACAAAGGAGGAGATGGCAAGAACAACCGCCAAGCTGAAGAAGGACAAAAACCTGATAGTGGAAGAGGCGAGAAATCGGAACCCTCTGGTCATTGTCAGGGACCTCCTGTCCTACAACAGTGACGAGGACATTCTGTCTGCTCTTAAGACCCAGAACGCCCGTCTTATGGAGGGTCTGACGGCCGAGGAGAGAGTAGCCACAGTGAAATACCGGAGGAAGGCACGGAACTCGCTTGAGAACCATGTCGTCCTAGAGGTGACACCAAAGTTATGGCAAAAACTCACCGCGGCCGGCAGAGTCTTCATAGACCTGCAAAGCGTCAGAGTCCAGGACCAAACTCCCTTAGTGCAGTGCACAAGGTGTTTGGCATACGGACACGGTCGGAAACTGTGCACAGAACCTGCTGTACTGTGCAATTATTGTGGGGGCCCCCACTTTAAGTCCGAATGCCCCGGGCTGGCAACGGGAGACAGGCCGTCGTGTAGGAACTGCGCTAAGGCGAAACTCGACGACACGGAGCATACTGCCTATAGCCATGATTGCCCAGTACGCAAAAAGTGGGATGCTATAGCGCGATCCGCTATAGCATACTGCTAAGGTGGCCCCGGGGAACATAAGAACAATGTCTATGTACAAAGCCCATGAGGTGAACCTCAGCTTTAAGCAACCTCTGGCAGTAGATACCCGCAGAAACCAGAAAGTCATTGATACCCGAAACAAAACTGAGTCTTTGTTCCGGGTCAAGGCACAAGTGGAACCTGCGGGCACAATGAGGTCGTACGAACTGGCGAAAAGACTCGAGGTGGAAATCAAATTAGACACAAAAATAAAAATAATAGATGAAACTTCACAGAAACCACGTCACGTAAATTCAAGGATAGATCTAAAAAACTATTATACTAATATTGCAAAGACTAACACAAGTGAAAGAAAAGTACAATACAACAATATATGCTAGATATAAATTGGTAAACAATAATAGACTGGCATATAAAATAAATTGTTAGAACTAAGGTATAAAAATTAGATAAAATAATTTCATTGTGCAAGGATTAGTATAGAATAGTAAATAGTAAATAGTTAAAAAGTATAATAAACCAATGTTTAAAATATATATTATTACGTAATATATAGAATAGCATTATAAATAGGAAGTACAAATAACTGTTAGAAGTAAGATGATAGAAATTAAGACATAAAAATAAGTAGATGATAATAAATGTATAGATATAAGTAATCATAGACAAACCCCTATAACCCCAATAGTTGTATTTAATATCCCAATGTACCCTAAGTACTTAAAAAGTGTATAAAATTAAGGAAAAACCTGTATAGTAAGAATTTAAGTATAATTTAAGCATGTTGAAAATAAATATTACGACGTTAATAATAATAAAGAACACCCGTACATGCATCCTATCCCAATGTCTACGAAGGGCTCTGATTATGTTAGAGGTTAGCTCGCGGGCCGGGCCTTGCGCCCGGACAGGAAAAAAAAAAAAAAAAAAAAAAAAAAAAAAAAAAAAACCTAACCTAACCTAACCTAACCTTTTTTTTTTTTTTTTTTTTTTTTTTTTTTTTTTTTTTTTTTTTTTTGTTCCGGGGTGGAAAATCCTCATGGATGTCCTCCGCCTGGGGCGAGCGGAGGGGTCTGTCAGACTCTTACTGACTAAAAACCACCCCGGTGTTCCGTCTCACACCTACGCCGGGGGTCGCGGGAACGAAAAAATCCTCCGCAACCCCCGACTGGTGCCAGCCCGCCGCAGCGGGCCCCTCCTCCTTCATCACCGGCGCACCAGAACACATGGCACGCCGTGACCAACCCAGGGACCAAACCAGCACATGGGCGCCAGACAGCCCCTTGTCTAGGCGCCCTTGGCCCCTCTTCGGCGGGTCAGGACATTGGCCCCGCCGTCTACCAATTTTCGGCCGCAGAGGATAGGGAGAGCGGCCTACGCTATACCGACACTCCTCTTCCCCTGCGGCCCCACCGCGTTCGCCATCGGACGGTGGCGACCCCGTCAAGGCCGCGGCAGGGAGGGAGAGCGCTGTACCGCAATACACCTCTCCAGCCGCGGCCCCGAAACCGCAGCCGCGATGTCTCCGATACACGACATCGCGGCCCGCCTCAGTTGCGATGTCGCCACCGCAACCTACTCGCTGGCCGCTACGTCATGGGCTTTTATCAAAAAGCCCTGACGAGCGGCCCCTCCTCGGGTTCCTCTTAGCTTCACCGTGGGTGCCCAACCCACGGCTACTGAGCCCCCCCGCAACGACAATGCGGGAACCCTTCGGGGGGGAACCTAACCTAACCTAACCTTTTTTTTTTTTTTTTTTTTTTGGTCTCGGGGTGGAAAATCCTCATGGATGTCCTCCGCCCTCGGGCGGGCGGAGGGGTCTGTCAGACTCTTACTGACTAAAAACCACCCCGGTGTTCCGACTCACACTTACGCCGGGGGTCGCGGGAACGACAGAATCTTCCGCAACCCCTGGCTGGTGCCGGCCCGCCGTCGCGGGCCTCGTCTCGGGTCAGGGGGGGGAGTGAGGTGTTTGACTCCCCCCGCGACGTCTCAGAGGGGCGCGCGTGGAACACTACGCGCCGCCACCTCGGGTCCTGATGTGTGGGGGGCGACGGACGTCCCCGAGTCCGTCGTCCCTGGACCCATTTAGGGGGGCCGGAAGAGGGCGTTGTCCGCCCTCCGCCGACGCCCGGTGCGCCTGCTGCGGATCGGGTTAGCAGAAGCAATCTCCCGCTCCCTTTCCGCAGCCTCCTTCTGCGAGATGACTGTCTCGCAGAAGGAAACCACCGCGTCCCAGGACTCCTCGCTGCCGGCCATGGAATTCACGACGGCCGGCAGCGAAAGGTCACTGCCTACTCCAGAGACGAGGGCACGGCGCGGCTCCTCCCAAGCGGCACACTCTGCCAGCGTATGCCGCGCCGTGTCCTCCCGACAGTCGACGCAGTGGTGACACCGGGCGTCCGGCTCCCTGTTTATGCGACACAGGTACTTCCCGAAGCAACCATGCCCCGAGAGTACCTGCGTCACCCGAAACGACAGGGAGCCGTGCCTCCTCCCGAGCCAGCGCTCGAGCACCGGCCGGACCGCCTCGACGACGTCGAGGCCGGCGGTAGGGCGCGAAAGCCTGTCCCGCCATTCCGCCACCAGGACCTCGCGAAGCTGAGACCGATGCAGCTCCACATGTCGCTGCATCGGTCGCTCGCCCCGCGCCCGCGCTTCCTCGCGCCACCGATACGATGACGCGAGTACTTTCGCCTCCAGGTCCCAGGGCGGGGATCCGGCCAGTGCACAAGCCGCCTCGTAGGAGATCGTGCGATACCCCCGGATGACTCTGACGGCCATCGCCCTCTGCGGTCTCCGCATGACGGCGATGCTCCCGGCCGTCAGGTCAGCCGCCCAGATCGGGGCCCCGTAAAGGGCCATCGATCGCACGATCCCCACGTATAGCCGCCTACAAGCGGCGCTCGGGCCCCCCAGATTGGGAAGCAGCGTTGAGAGCAAAAATGTGGAACGCTTCACGATTTTGCGTGTCATCCTTGCGCAGGGGCCATGCTAATCTTCTCTGTATCGTTCCAATTTTAGTATATGTACTGCCGAAGCAAGTACAACCTAACCTAACCTAACCTAACCTTTTTTTTTTTTTTTTTTTTTTTTTTTTTTTTGACGCTGAGAAATGCTTTATGCACTGCCGCTCGTGGGGGACGAGACGGGGTGTGTGGGACTCCTGTCAGAAGGACAGTATACCCACTAAAACTCAGCGGTGTTCCCGCTTCGCCGTGATGGGAGGGCCATGGGAAACCGGCGTAGCCTTTACATCCACGACCCTCCCGGCGCATGCCCGCCTAGCTGGCGGGCCCCGCATGCCCCCCTGACTGGGGGGCTACGGGAATGGCCGGGAACACCTGGCCATTCCCGTCCGGCACTGGTGGAGGCCTGTGCGATGCAGGCGAGGGTGCCCCCGCACCCGTTGCCTGCTGGCCTCCACCTGGGAGGAGGAGTCGGAGATTAGCGTCGAACTGACGTCTCCTTCGACCCCTCCTCCGCCTTCGGAGCGGTGCCGCGTCGGGATCATCTTCCCGCACGCGCTCCGCCGCCTCCTTCTGGGACATGACGTGCTCGCAGAAGGAGGCGACCGCCGCCCAGGACCCCTCGTCCCTCAGCATGGCGCCCACCACGCCGGGGAGCGAGAGGTCCAGCCCGATCGCCGCGACGAGACTGCGGCGCGGCCCGGACCACGACGGGCACACCTCGAGAGTGTGCTGCGCCGTGTCCTCCGCCGCGCCACAGTCGTGGCACGACGGCGTCTCCTCCCGTCCGATCCGATGCAGGTACGATCCGAAACAACCGTGTCCGGACAGCACCTGCACCAGGCGGAACGAGAGGAACCCGTGCGGCCGCTCGAGCCAGTCCCGCAGGACCGGCCCGATCGCGTCGAGGGTTCGGCGGCCGAAGACCGCGGCGGCGAGGTCCGTCGTCCAGTGGACGACGATGGCGTCCCTCGCCTCCCGCCGGACGGCCTCCCGCTGTTCCGGGGCGAAGGGCTGACCCGCCGCCCTCCGCCCCGCCTTCCACTCGTACACTCTGGCGAGCACCCACGCCTCGAGTTCCCAAGGAGGGGTGCCGGCCAGAGCGCACGCCCCGGCGAAGCTCACCGTGCGGTGAGCCCGCGCCACCCGCTGGGCTATCGCCCTTTGAGGTGCCCGCAAGGCCGCGGCGTTCTCTCGTCTGTGGAGAGACTCCTCCCAGATGGGGGCCCCGTAGAGGGCCATGCTCCTCAAGATGCCGGCGTAGAGTTGCCGGCATCGAGCGCTGGGCCCCCCCAAGTTCGGGAGGAGCCACGAGAGAGCGCCCGCGGTCTTCAGCAGGCGCGACGACAGCCCGCTGAAATGCGGGCCGAAGCGCCACCTGCTGTCGAGTACAAGGCCCAGATATTTCATCTGGGCCTTCACCTCAATCCTGACGCCCTCCACGAAGATGTGGGCGCCAGGTGGCGGGGGGCGCTGCCGGGGACCGTGGAAGAAGACGGCCTCGGTCTTCTGCAGCGCCACCGTCAACCCTAGGCGGCGGATCCTCCCTGCGACCAAGGATCCGCCCGCCGAGGCCAAGGAGGCCGCCTCCCTGAAACTCTCCCCATGGGCGGTGAGGAGAGTGTCATCCGCGTAGCAGACGACACTCGTGCCTCGGAGGAGAGTTCCCCGCAAGAGCCAATCGTAGCCGACGTTCCAGAGGAGAGGTCCTAAGACTGACCCCTGTGGAACGCCGGCTTCCGCGGCGTACCGCCGGACTCGGCCAGCCCTGTTCACCAGGACGATCGCCCGATCCTCCAGGTAGCTGGCCAGCAGCACGCGCATGTAGCGAGGCACTCCGTGGAATCGGAGCGCCTCTAGGATGGTGGAGTGGGGAACGGAGTTGAAGGCGTTGGCAATGTCGAACGACACCGCCAACAACCCGTCCCCCGCCTCCATCGCATCCTTCACCTGCCCCTTTAGGCAGGCCAGCGCGTCCACCGTCGAACGCTCAGCCCGAAAGCCGTACTGAGCGTCCGACAAGTCCGGCCCGATGCACCGCAGATGGCTCTTCAGGCGGGCAGCGATTATCCCCTCGAACATCTTACCGACCTCATCGAGCAGAACGATGGGCCGGTATGCCGAGGGGGAGTCTGCCGGGCGGCCCTCCTTGCGAAGGAGGCACAGTTGTCCCTCCTTCCATGGTTTCGGGAACCTTCCAGACGCAAAGCATGCGCTGAAGAGGTCCCGAAACCGCTCCTCCATTTGGGTGGCGGCGATCGCCACCACTCTCGCCGGGACACCGTCGGGGCCCGGAGCCGTCTTCTTGGCGCGGATATGGAGAATAGCCGCGCCAAGTTCCGACTCCGTGACGGGAGGGGTCTCCTCTTCATCATCAGCTGGCGGGGCTGGTGGGGCCATCGCTGGTGGGGTGAAGTCGTCCCTGCGCGGGAACAGGGACTGAACCACCCCATCCAGAAAGGAGGGCTCCAGGGTCTCGGCCACCGGGGGACCAAAGGGGCGCAGCTTGTTCCGCGCCGCCTTATACGGTCTCCCGTAGGGGTCCGCGTCGAGACCCTCCAGCATTTCTGCTCTCGCAGAGTCTCTGGCGGCGGCGATGGCCCGATCGAGGACCAGTTTTGCCGCCAGGTACACCTCGTAGAGGTGGTCCCCGACGGCCCGGTCCCGTCGACGCCGCCGCCGACTCCGCGTGTAAGCCCTCCTTGCCTCCACACAGGCTGCTCGAAGCCCCGCCAGCTCCGCCGACCACCAGTACACGGCCCGTTTGGGTGGTGGTCGGCCAGACCGAGGCATGCTCGAGTTGCATACCTCGGTCAGAGACTCCCTCAGCTGCCCCGCCACGGTGTCCACATCCGGCAGCCGGCTGGCGGAAGGCGGCGAAAGCCAGTCCTGGACGAACGCCGCCTCCCGCGCCGCCTCCCTGTCCAGGCGGGCGAGGGCCCACCGTGGGAACGGTGACCGCCCCGGCAGAGTCCGCGTCTCTCCGGGGCGACTGGTGGAGATGTCGAACCGCACGTAGCGATGGTCCGACATAGTCTCCACCAGGTCCACCCGCCAGTTCAGCACGCGCGCGGCTAACGCAGGGGTGGCGAAAGTGACGTCCACCACTGAGCCACCCTGCCGCCGCACGCATGTCTGGACGCTGCCTCTGTTCAAGAGGCAGAGTCCAGAGGAGGCAGCCCACAGCTCGACTGCCCGCCCGCGGGCGTCGGTGGCCGGGTTGCCCCAGGTCACCGACTTGGCGTTCAGGTCTCCCAGCACGGAGACCTGACGCGGCGCCGCCCTGCCGACCACGGCGGCCAGGACTCCGAGATAGTTCTCGAAGTCCCGGAGAGGGCGGTTTGGGGAGAAATACACGCCCACAAGGGCGAGTTCTCCCCACGCGGCGGCCACGTATCCCGGTCCCCTCTCTAATAGCGAGAGGGGAGGGGAGTCTGTGGAAGACCGCGCCGCTAGTGCCACCAAGCCGTCCTCGTCACCCAGCCAGCTGCCGGGGACGAAGTAGGGCTCGGCGACCACCGCTACGTTCACCAACCACTCGGCCATGACCTGCACCACCAGGTCCTGGGCCGCTCTGCAGTGGTTGGCGTTCGTCTGGAGGATGCGGAGGTCGGAAATTATTATTCCGACATCGCACCCTCCTCAGCCGCCGCCGCCGCCGCTGGAGCTACAGCGGCGACGACGGCGGCGGCGGTGGTGGCAACAGGGCGAACCTGCGCCGGCACCACGCCCTTCTTGACGGGGGGCTTACAGCTCCTGCCCGTCATCCGGTGGCCCGCGGGGCGGCCACTGGCGGCACACGCCGCGCAGTGTGGCGCGGCGGCGGTGGCGGTGCACGCGGCCCACCCGTGTCCCTCCCTCCCGCATTGGAAGCACGTATCCCTCCAATCGGACTTGGAGGGACACGTGGCTCGGGTGTGGCCGAACGCGCAGCACTTGAAGCACCGCGCAGGCTGTGCCTCAAGTGGCCGGACCACCGCCGAGCTGAGGCCGATCAGCAACCGTCCTTTGGTCGCCGCAAGGACGGCCCCGGCCGCGGCGACCGGGCACTCCACGCGGATGATGCCCATGCCGCGGCGGCCGAGCCTGACGACTCCAGCCTTCACCGCGCCGGCGTCGCAGCCTCCAGCTGCTGCGACGGCCGCGACCACATCCTCTTTGGCGACCGAGTCGTCAAGATCGGCCACCTCCAAGGCTGCGGTCTTTTCTGGCCTGGCGACCTTGGCCACATCCGCGACGACCTCCCGCAGCTTCGCTGCGAAGAGGTCCGCGTTCGTGCCGCGCTGCTCCCCCGAAAACTCGAAAATTCGAGCTCCCGTGAGAGTCCGGCGGCACGTGATTTTGCTGATCCCCAGCTGGGAGGGATCAGCATTCGTACGAGCCCGTCTCAGTACGGACTCGTACGTCTCGCCCCGCTCCGCGGCCTCCGGGGTGATGGTCACCACGACGGCCGCGGTTTTGGGAGGAACCAGCTTCCTCCCACCAGCTGGAGCCCGTTTGGCTGCAGGAGCAGCCGCAGCGGGCTTGGGGTCCGGCTTCTTGGCCTTCTTCCCCCTCTTGCCCACTTCCGTCCACGGCAGGTTGGACGGGGTGGTGGAGGGAAGAAGGGCGTCTTCCTCCTGGATCTGGGCTGGGGCCGGGGCTGCTGGAGCGGCAGAGGACCCTGACGCTCGCACCGCGCTCGTGGTGGGGGTCTGAGGAGACGCCGTGGCCCCCTTGCCCTTGCCCTTGCCCTTTCCCTTTGAGGGCTGCCCTTCCAATACAGGGCCTGCTTGAGGCGCAGGTTCCGGCTCCCCCGGTTGGCGACTCTTGTCCGCCGCTAGCGGTGGGCGGAGCCGCTTTTCCGGCAGGAGCCGGTCCTCGATGCCAGCGAAGCAGCCCCTAATGAACGCCCTCTCCTCCATCACTACCTGCCTCAAGGCTGCCTCGAGGCTGGCAGGGGTGGAGGGGGAGGGGGAGGAGGAGGAGGAGGAGGAGGGGCCCCCTGTCACCGGAGCCGGGGCAGGCAGGGCCGTGGCTTCAGCCAGCTTCTGGTGAAGCTGGCTGACCTCAGCCTGCAGGCGATCCACCTTCGCCTGCAGCTGCCGCGTCTCCTCCGTGGCCGTCCGCTTGACCAGCTCCAGGACAATGCCGTGCATGCTGGCGGCACGGCATTTGAGGGCCTTCTGAAAGGTCCCCTTCAGGTTGGAGGATTTTGAGGCGACCTCCAGGACCTCCTGCCTGTCCTCCTCCGCCATGCGCGCCAGCTCTGCCAGGGAGTGGTCGGCATACAGCACATGGGATGCACCGTAGCCATCCCTCGACCTGGCAGCTTGCTGCTCCTTGGCGCTCACCCTCTCCTCCAAGTCCGCTTGGAGCTGCGCCCGTTTCGCCAAATTAAGTTGGCGCTCGGCGTCCACTAAGCCCACGTCATGGGTACAGGCCGTCGGAGAAGAAGTCGGAGCCTTTTTGGGCTTCGACTTTTTCTTCGCCTTGCTGCGGCTGCGGCTTGCGGTGGACTCCGAGGAGCCCTCGGACCGCTTCCGCTTGAAGCGGTCGCCGCTTTCCGCAGCCGACGTGTCCATGTTGGACTCTGTGTCCGAGTCCGAAGACTCGTCCGGCCTGCGGAACAAACTGGCCGCGGATCGTGGGCGGTCTGCTCCTCTCGGCGTCAAAACGCCGCCAGCGTTGGGGTGGCCCTGAGAAGGGCCGTTGGTGGGGCCCTGAGAAGGGCCGTTGGGGTGGCCCTGAGAAGGGCCGTTGGGGTGGCCCTGAGAAGGGCCGTTGGGGTGGCCCTGAGAAGGGCCGTTGGGGTGGCCCTGAGAAGGGCCGTTGGGGTGGCCCTGAGAAGGGCCGTTTGGTTGGCCCTGAGAAGGGCCTTTTTTAAAACGCCCGGAGGCGTCCCGCGAGGGTTTAGGCATAGCCTCCGCAGGTGCCGTAGATTCCGACATAAGATAAAATATGATAAAATTGATTAAAATACGCTACGACAGCACAGTGCACTTTAGCCGAACACCGGTCTGCCACTCCGTTACGGTGGTCAGAACCGGGTCGTTGCCCAGGGGATACTGCGAGGAAGTATGCACTGTGGGGGATCCCCCAACCTAACCTAACCTTTTTTTTTTTTTTTTTTTTTTTTGACGCTGAGAAATGCTTTATGCACTGCCGCTCGTGGGGGACGAGACGGGGTGTGTGGGACTCCTGTCAGAAGGACAGTATACCCACTAAAACTCAGCGGTGTTCCCGCATCGCCGTGATGGGAGGGCCATGGGAAACCGGCGTAGCCTTTACATCCACGACCCTCCCGGCGCATGCCCGCCTAGCTGGCGGGCCCCGCATGCCCCCCTGACTGGGGGGCTACGGGAATGGCCGGGAACACCTGGCCATTCCCGTCCGGCACTGGTGGAGGCCTGTGCGATGCAGGCGAGGGTGCCCCCGCACCCGTTGCCTGCTGGCCTCCACCTGGGAGGAGGAGTCGGAGATGAGCGTCGAACTGACGTCTCCTTCGACCCCTCCTCCGCCTTCGGAGCGGTGCCGCGTCGGGATCATCTTCCCGCACGCGCTCCGCCGCCTCCTTCTGGGACATGACGTGCTCGCAGAAGGAGGCGACCGCCGCCCAGGACCCCTCGTCCCTCAGCATGGCGCCCACCACGCCGGGGAGCGAGAGGTCCAGCCCGATCGCCGCGACGAGACTGCGGCGCGGCTCGGACCACGACGGGCACACCTCGAGAGTGTGCTGCGCCGTGTCCTCCGCCGCGCCACAGTCGTGGCACGACGGCGTCTCCTCCCGTCCGATCCGATGCAGGTACGATCCGAAACAACCGTGTCCGGACAGCACCTGCACCAGGCGGAACGAGAGGAACCCGTGCGGCCGCTCGAGCCAGTCCCGCAGGACCGGCCCGATCGCGTCGAGGGTTCGGCGGCCGAAGACCGCGGCGGCGAGGTCCGTCGTCCAGTGGACGACGATGGCGTCCCTCGCCTCCCGCCGGACGGCCTCCCGCTGTTCCGGGGCGAAGGGCTGACCCGCCGCCCTCCGCCCCGCCTTCCACTCGTACACTCTGGCGAGCACCCACGCCTCGAGTTCCCAAGGAGGGGTGCCGGCCAGAGCGCACGCCCCGGCGAAGCTCACCGTGCGGTGAGCCCGCGCCACCCGCTGGGCTATCGCCCTTTGAGGTGCCCGCAAGGCCGCGGCGTTCTCTCGTCTGTGGAGAGACTCCTCCCAGATGGGGGCCCCGTAGAGGGCCATGCTCCTCAAGATGCCGGCGTAGAGTTGCCGGCATCGAGCGCTGGGCCCCCCCAAGTTCGGGAGGAGCCACGAGAGAGCGCCCGCGGTCTTCAGCAGGCGCGACGACAGCCCGCTGAAATGCGGGCCGAAGCGCCACCTGCTGTCGAGTACAAGGCCCAGATATTTCATCTGGGCCTTCACCTCAATCCTGACGCCCTCCACGAAGATGTGGGCGCCAGGTGGCGGGGGGCGCTGCCGGGGACCGTGGAAGAAGACGGCCTCGGTCTTCTGCAGCGCCACCGTCAACCCTAGGCGGCGGATCCTCCCTGCGACCAAGGATCCGCCCGCCGAGGCCAAGGAGGCCGCCTCCCTGAAACTCTCCCCCCGGGCGGTGAGGAGAGTGTCATCCGCGTAGCAGACGACACTCGTGCCTCGGAGGAGAGTTCCCCGCAAGAGCCAATCGTAGCCGACGTTCCAGAGGAGAGGTCCTAAGACTGACCCCTGTGGAACGCCGGCTTCCGCGGCGTACCGCCGGACTCGGCCAGCCCTGTTCACCAGGACGATCGCCCGATCCTCCAGGTAGCTGGCCAGCAGCACGCGCATGTAGCGAGGCACTCCGTGGAATCGGAGCGCCTCTAGGATGGTGGAGTGGGGAACGGAGTTGAAGGCGTTGGCAATGTCGAACGACACCGCCAACAACCCGTCCCCCGCCTCCATCGCATCCTTCACCTGCCCCTTGAGGCAGGCCAGCGCGTCCACCGTCGAACGCTCAGCCCGAAAGCCGTACTGAGCGTCCGACAAGTCCGGCCCGATGCACCGCAGATGGCTCTTCAGGCGGGCAGCGATTATCCCCTCGAACATCTTACCGACCTCATCGAGCAGAACGATGGGCCGGTATGCCGAGGGGGAGTCTGCCGGGCGGCCCTCCTTGCGAAGGAGGCACAGTTGTCCCTCCTTCCATGGTTTCGGGAACCTTCCAGACGCAAAGCATGCGCTGAAGAGGTCCCGAAACCGCTCCTCCATTTGGGTGGCGGCGATCGCCACCACTCTCGCCGGGACACCGTCGGGGCCCGGAGCCGTCTTCTTGGCGCGGATACGGAGAATAGCCGCGCCAAGTTCCGACTCCGTGACGGGAGGGGTCTCCTCTTCATCATCAGCTGGCGGGGCTGGTGGGGCCATCGCTGGTGGGGTGAAGTCGTCCCTGCACGGGAACAGGGACTGAACCACCCCATCCAGAAAGGAGGGCTCCAGGGTCTCGGCCACCGGGGGACCAAAGGGGCGCAGCTTGTTCCGCGCCGCCTTATACGGTCTCCCGTAGGGGTCCGCGTCGAGACCCTCCAGCATTTCTGCTCTCGCAGAGTCTCTGGCGGCGGCGATGGCCCGATCGAGGACCAGTTTTGCCGCCAGGTACACCTCGTAGAGGTGGTCCCCGACGGCCTGGTCCCGTCGACGCCGCCGCCGACTCCGCGTGTAAGCCCTCCTTGCCTCCACACAGGCTGCTCGAAGCCCCGCCAGCTCCGCCGACCACCAGTACACGGCCCGTTTGGGTGGTGGTCGGCCAGACCGAGGCATGCTCGAGTTGCATACCTCGGTCAGAGACTCCCTCAGCTGCCCCGCCACGGTGTCCACATCCGGCAGCCGGCTGGCGGAAGGCGGCGAAAGCCAGTCCTGGACGAACGCCGCCTCCCGCGCCGCCTCCCTGTCCAGGCGGGCGAGGGCCCACCGTGGGAACGGTGATCGCCCCGGCAGAGTCCGCGTCTCTCCGGGGCGACTGGTGGAGATGTCGAACCGCACGTAGCGATGGTCCGACATAGTCTCCACCAGGTCCACCCGCCAGTTCAGCACGCGCGCGGCTAACGCAGGGGTGGCGAAAGTGACGTCCACCACTGAGCCACCCTGCCGCCGCACGCATGTCTGGACGCTGCCTCTGTTCAAGAGGCAGAGTCCAGAGGAGGCAGCCCACAGCTCGACTGCCCGCCCGCGGGCGTCGGTGGCCGGGTTGCCCCAGGTCACCGACTTGGCGTTCAGGTCTCCCAGCACGGAGACCTGACGCGGCGCCGCCCTGCCGACCACGGCGGCCAGGACTCCGAGATAGTTCTCGAAGTCCCGGAGAGGGCGGTTTGGGGAGAAATACACGCCCACAAGGGCGAGTTCTCCCCACGCGGCGGCCACGTATCCCGGTCCCCTCTCTAATAGCGAGAGGGGAGGGGAGTCTGTGGAAGACCGCGCCGCTAGTGCCACCAAGCCGTCCTCGTCACCCAGCCAGCTGCCGGGGACGAAGTAGGGCTCGGCGACCACCGCTACGTTCACCAACCACTCGGCCATGACCTGCACCACCAGGTCCTGGGCCGCTCTGCAGTGGTTGGCGTTCGTCTGGAGGATGCGGAGGTCGGAAATTATTATTCCGACATCGCACCCTCCTCAGCCGCCGCCGCCGCCGCTGGAGCTACAGCGGCGACGACGGCGGCGGCGGTGGTGGCAACAGGGCGAACCTGCGCCGGCACCACGCCCTTCTTGACGGGGGGCTTACAGCTCCTGCCCGTCATCCGGTGGCCCGCGGGGCGGCCACTGGCGGCACACGCCGCGCAGTGTGGCGCGGTGGCGGTGGCGGTGCACGCGGCCCACCCGTGTCCCTCCTTCCCGCATTGGAAGCACGTATCCCTCCAATCGGACTTGGAGGGACACGTGGCTCGGGTGTGGCCGAACGCGCAGCACTTGAAGCACCGCGCAGGCTGTGCCTCAAGCGGCCGGACCACCGCCGAGCTGAAGCCGATCAGCAACCGTCCTTTGGTCGCCGCAAGGACGGCCCCGGCCGCGGCGACCGGGCACTCCACGCGGATGATGCCCATGCCGCGGCGGCCGAGCCTGACGACTCCAGCCTTCACCGCGCCGGCGTCGCAGCCTCCAGCTGCTGCGACGGCCGCGACCACATCCTCTTTGGCGACCGAGTCGTCAAGATCGGCCACCTCCAAGGCTGCGGTCTTTTCTGGCCTGGCGACCTTGGCCACATCCGCGACGACCTCCCGCAGCTTCGCTGCGAAGAGGTCCGCGTTCGTGCCGCGCTGCTCTCCCGAAAACTCGAAAATTCGAGCTCCCGTGAGAGTCCGGCGGCACGTGATTTTGCTGATCCCCAGCTGGGAGGGATCAGCATTCGTACGAGCCCGTCTCAGTACGGACTCGTACGTCTCGCCCCGCTCCGCGGCCTCCGGGGTGATGGTCACCACGACGGCCGCGGTTTTGGGAGGAACCAGCTTCCTCCCACCAGCTGGAGCCCGTTTGGCTGCAGGAGCAGCCGCAGCGGGCTTGGGGTCCGGCTTCTTGGCCTTCTTCCCCCTCTTGCCCACTTCCGTCCACGACAGGTTGGACGGGGTGGTGGAGGGAAGAAGGGCGTCTTCCTCCTGGATCTGGGCTGGGGCCGGGGCTGCTGGAGCGGCAGAGGACCCTGACGCTCGCACCGCGCTCGTGGTGGGGGTCTGAGGAGACGCCGTGGTCCCCTTGCCCTTGCCCTTGCCAACCTAACCTTTTTTTTTTTTTTTTTTTTTGTTCCGGGGTGGAAAATCCTCATGGATGTCCTCCGCCTGGGGCGAGCGGAGGGGTCTGTCAGACTCTTACTGACTAAAAACCACCCCGGTGTTCCGTCTCACACCTACGCCGGGGGTCGCGGGAACGAAAAAATCCTCCGCAACCCCCGACTGGTGCCAGCCCGCCGCAGCGGGCCCCTCCTCCTTCATCACCGGCGCACCAGAACACATGGCACGCCGTGACCAACCCAGGGACCAAACCAGCACATGGGCGCCAGACAGCCCCTTGTCTAGGCGCCCTTGGCCCCTCTTCGGCGGGTCAGGACATTGGCCCCGCCGTCTACCAATTTTCGGCCGCAGAGGATAGGGAGAGCGGCCTACGCTATACCGACACTCCTCTTCCCCTGCGGCCCCACCGCGTTCGCCATCGGACGGTGGCGACCCCGTCAAGGCCGCGGCAGGGAGGGAGAGCGCTGTACCGCAATACACCTCTCCAGCCGCGGCCCCGAAACCGCAGCCGCGATGTCTCCGATACACGACATCGCGGCCCGCCTCAGTTGCGATGTCGCCACCGCAACCTACTCGCTGGCCGCTACGTCATGGGCTTTTATCAAAAAGCCCTGACGAGCGGCCCCTCCTCGGGTTCCTCTTAGCTTCACCGTGGGTGCCCAACCCACGGCTACTGAGCCCCCCCGCAACGACAATGCGGGAACCCTTCGGGGGGGAACCTTTTTTTTTTTTTTTTTTTTTTTTTTTTTTTTTTTTTTTTTTTTTTTTTTTTTTTTTTTTTTCCGGGGTGGAAAATCCTCATGGATGTCCTCCGCCTGGGGCGAGCGGAGGGGTCTGTCAGACTTTTACTGACTAAAAACCACCCCGGTGTTCCGTCTCACACCTACGCCGGGGGTCGCGGGAACGAAAAAATCCTCCGCAACCCCCGACTGGTGCCAGCCCGCCGCAGCGGGCCCCTCCTCCTTCATCACCGGCGCACCAGAACACATGGCACGCCGTGACCAACCCAGGGACCAAACCAGCACATGGGCGCCAGACAGCCCCTTGTCTAGGCGCCCTTGGCCCCTCTTCGACGGGTCAGGTAATTGGCCCCGCCGTCTACCAATTTTCGGCCGCAGAGGATAGGGAGAGCGGCCTACGACCTACCGACACTCCTCTTCCCCTGCGGCCCCACCGCGTTCGCCATCGGACGGTGGCGACCCCGTCAAGGCCGCGGCAGGGAGGGAGAGCGCTGTACCGCAATACACCTCTCCAGCCGCGGCCCCGAAACCACAGCCGCGATGCCCCCGATACAAGACATCGCGGCCCGCCTCAGTTGCGATGTCGCCACCGCAACCTACACGTTGGCCGCTACGTCATGGGCTTGGGTCAAAAAGCCCTGACGAGCGGCCCCTCCTCGGGTTCCTCTTGGCTTCACCGTGGTTGGGCACCCACGGCTAATGAGCCCCCCCGCAACGACAATGCGGGAACCCTTCGGGGGGGAACCTAACCTTTTTTTTTTTTTTTTTTTTTTTTTTGACGCTGAGAAATGCTTTATGCACTGCCGCTCGTGGGGGACGAGACGGGGTGTGTGGGACTCCTGTCAGAAGGACAGTATACCCACTAAAACTCAGCGGTGTTCCCGCATCGCCGTGATGGGAGGGCCATGGGAAACCGGCGTAGCCTTTACATCCACGACCCTCCCGGCGCATGCCCGCCTAGCTGGCGGGCCCCGCATGCCCCCCTGACTGGGGGGCTACGGGAATGGCCGGGAACACCTGGCCATTCCCGTCCGGCACTGGTGGAGGCCTGTGCGATGCAGGCGAGGGTGCCCCCGCACCCGTTGCCTGCTGGCCTCCACCTGGGAGGAGGAGTCGGAGATGAGCGTCGAACTGACGTCTCCTTCGACCCCTCCTCCGCCTTCGGAGCGGTGCCGCGTCGGGATCATCTTCCCGCACGCGCTCCGCCGCCTCCTTCTGGGACATGACGTGCTCGCAGAAGGAGGCGACCGCCGCCCAGGACCCCTCGTCCCTCAGCATGGCGCCCACCACGCCGGGGAGCGAGAGGTCCAGCCCGATCGCCGCGACGAGACTGCGGCGCGGCTCGGACCACGACGGGCACACCTCGAGAGTGTGCTGCGCCGTGTCCTCCGCCGCGCCACAGTCGTGGCACGACGGCGTCTCCTCCCGTCCGATCCGATGCAGGTACGATCCGAAACAACCGTGTCCGGACAGCACCTGCACCAGGCGGAACGAGAGGAACCCGTGCGGCCGCTCGAGCCAGTCCCGCAGGACCGGCCCGATCGCGTCGAGGGTTCGGCGGCCGAAGACCGCGGCGGCGAGGTCCGTCGTCCAGTGGACGACGATGGCGTCCCTCGCCTCCCGCCGGACGGCCTCCCGCTGTTCCGGGGCGAAGGGCTGACCCGCCGCCCTCCGCCCCGCCTTCCACTCGTGCACTCTGGCGAGCACCCACGCCTCGAGTTCCCAAGGAGGGGTGCCGGCCAGAGCGCACGCCCCGGCGAAGCTCACCGAGCGGTGAGCCCGCGCCACCCGCTGGGCTATCGCCCTTTGAGGTGCCCGCAAGGCCGCGGCGTTCTCTCGTCTGTGGAGAGACTCCTCCCAGATGGGGGCCCCGTAGAGGGCCATGCTCCTCAAGATGCCGGCGTAGAGTTGCCGGCATCGAGCGCTGGGCCCCCCCAAGTTCGGGAGGAGCCACGAGAGAGCGCCCGCGGTCTTCAGCAGGCGCGACGACAGCCCGCTGAAATGCGGGCCGAAGCGCCACCTGCTGTCGAGTACAAGGCCCAGATATTTCATCTGGGCCTTCACCTCAATCCTGACGCCCTCCACGAAGATGTGGGCGCCAGGTGGCGGGGGGCGCTGCCGGGGACCGTGGAAGAAGACGGCCTCGGTCTTCTGCAGCGCCACCGTCAACCCTAGGCGGCGGATCCTCCCTGCGACCAAGGATCCGCCCGCCGAGGCCAAGGAGGCCGCCTCCCTGAAACTCTCCCCCCGGGCGGTGAGGAGAGTGTCATCCGCGTAGCAGACGACACTCGTGCCTCGGAGGAGAGTTCCCCGCAAGAGCCAATCGTAGCCGACGTTCCAGAGGAGAGGTCCTAAGACTGACCCCTGTGGAACGCCGGCTTCCGCGGCGTACCGCCGGACTCGGCCAGCCCTGTTCACCAGGACGATCGCCCGATCCTCCAGGTAGCTAGCCAGCAGCACGCGCATGTAGCGAGGCACTCCGTGGAATCGGAGCGCCTCTAGGATGGTGGAGTGGGGAACGGAGTTGAAGGCGTTGGCGATGTCGAACGACACTGCCAACAACCCGTCCCCCGCCTCCATCGCATCCTTCACCTGCCCCTTGAGGCAGGCCAGCGCGTCCACCGTCGAACGCTCAGCCCGAAAGCCGTACTGAGCGTCCGACAAGTCCGGCCCGATGCACCGCAGATGGCTCTTCAGGCGGGCAGCGATTATCCCCTCGAACATCTTACCGACCTCATCGAGCAGAACGATGGGCCGGTATGCCGAGGGGGAGTCTGCCGGGCGGCCCTCCTTGCGAAGGAGGCACAGTTGTCCCTCCTTCCATGGTTTCGGGAACCTTCCAGACGCAAAGCATGCGCTGAAGAGGTCCCGAAACCGCTCCTCCATTTGGGTGGCGGCGATCGCCACCACTCTCGCCGGGACACCGTCGGGGCCCGGAGCCGTCTTCTTGGCGCGGATACGGAGAATAGCCGCACCAAGTTCCGACTCCGTGACGGGAGGGGTCTCCTCTTCATCATCAGCTGGCGGGGCTGGTGGGGCCATCGCTGGTGGGGTGAAGTCGTCCCTGCACGGGAACAGGGACTGAACCACCCCATCCAGAAAGGAGGGCTCCAGGGTCTCGGCCACCGGGGGACCAAAGGGGCGCAGCTTGTTCCGCGCCGCCTTATACGGTCTCCCGTAGGGGTCCGCGTCGAGACCCTCCAGCATTTCTGCTCTCGCAGAGTCTCTGGCGGCGGCGATGGCCCGATCGAGGACCAGTTTTGCCGCCAGGTACACCTCGTAGAGGTGGTCCCCGACGGCCTGGTCCCGTCGACGCCGCCGCCGACTCCGCGTGTAAGCCCTCCTTGCCTCCACACAGGCTGCTCGAAGCCCCGCCAGCTCCGCCGACCACCAGTACACGGCCCGTTTGGGTGGTGGTCGGCCAGACCGAGGCATGCTCGAGTTGCATACCTCGGTCAGAGACTCCCTCAGCTGCCCCGCCACGGTGTCCACATCCGGCAGCCGGCTGGCGGAAGGCGGCGAAAGCCAGTCCTGGACGAACGCCGCCTCCCGCGCCGCCTCCCTGTCCAGGCGGGCGAGGGCCCACCGTGGGAACGGTGATCGCCCCGGCAGAGTCCGCGTCTCTCCGGGGCGACTGGTGGAGATGTCGAACCGCACGTAGCGATGGTCCGACATAGTCTCCACCAGGTCCACCCGCCAGTTCAGCACGCGCGCGGCTAACGCAGGGGTGGCGAAAGTGACGTCCACCACTGAGCCACCCTGCCGCCGCACGCATGTCTGGACGCTGCCTCTGTTCAAGAGGCAGAGTCCAGAGGAGGCAGCCCACAGCTCGACTGCCCGCCCGCGGGCGTCGGTGGCCGGGTTGCCCCAGGTCACCGACTTGGCGTTCAGGTCTCCCAGCACGGAGACCTGACGCGGCGCCGCCCTGCCGACCACGGCGGCCAGGACTCCGAGATAGTTCTCGAAGTCCTGGAGAGGGCGGTTTGGGGAGAAATACACGCCCACAAGGGCGAGTTCTCCCCACGCGGCGGCCACGTATCCCGGTCCCCTCTCTAATAGCGAGAGGGGAGGGGAGTCTGTGGAAGACCGCGCCGCTAGTGCCACCAAGCCGTCCTCGTCACCCAGCCAGCTGCCGGGGACGAAGTAGGGCTCGGCGACCACCGCTACGTTCACCAGGGGGAACCTAACCTTTTTTTTTTTTTTTTTTTTTTTTTTTTTTTTTTTGACGCTGAGAAATGCTTTATGCACTGCCGCTCGTGGGGGGACGAGACGGGGTGTGTGGGACTCCTGTCAGAAGGACAGTATACCCACTAAAACTCAGCGGTGTTCCCGCTTCGCCGGGATGGGAGGGCCATGGGAAACTGGCGTAGCCTTTACATCCACGACCCTCCCGGCGCATGCCCGCCTATCTGGCGGGCCCCGCATGCCCCAGGATGGGGGGCTATGGGAATGGCCGGGAACACCTGGCCATTCCCGTCCGATACTGGTGGAGGTCTGTGCAATACAGGCAAGGGTGCCCCCGCACCCGTTGCCTGCTGGCCTCCACCTGGTTTGGGGAGAAAATACACCCCCACCAGGGCTACTTCTCCCTACGCGGTGGCCACGTATCCCGGTCCCCTCTCTAAGAGCGAGAGGGGAGGGGAGTCCGTGGAAGACCGCGACACCGATGCCAACGAGGCGTGTTTGCCTGAAGGATGCGATGTTCGACCCTATCCGTCAGTCGGACATCGCACCCCCCTCCTCCGCCGCCGCTGCAGGAACGACGGTGCTAGCCGCAGCAGCAGGCCCACTCGGCGCCTGCACTTTGCCCCGCTTGAGGGGAGGATTGCAGTTCCTCCCCTTCATAACGTGGCCTGCCGGGCAGCCACTGGCGGCACACACCGCGCAGTGCGGCGTGGCGACCTCGCAGGAGGCGGCTTTGTGGCCCTCCCTGCCGCAGCGGTAGCAAGTGTCCGTCCTGTCTACCGTGGACGGACACAGGGGCCGGGTGTGGCCAATGCCGAGGCACCTATAGCACCGCAGAGGCTGGTCCTCGAGCACCCGGACTGCACCCGAGCTGAAGCCGACTGTGAGCCGTCCCTTGGCAAGGACGGCTTTGGCAGCGGCAATTGGGCACGTGAGGCGAATGGTGCCCATACCTCCGCGGCCGGACCTTATATCCCGGCCTTGGACCGCCGCGACGCCACAGCCCCCTATCGCTGCGACCGCCGCCACCACCTCCTCCTTGGTGACGGAGTCATCGAGGTCCGTCACCTCTATGGCCGCCAACTTGACCGGTCGGGCCACCTTGGCCGAATCCGCAATGACCTCTTGCAGCTTGGCTGCAAAGAGGTCCGCATGGGCATTCCCCTCTGCCCCCGGGAACTCGAATATTCGAGCCCCGGCTTGAGTGTGTCGGCAAGATACCCTACCGATCCCCAGTTGGGTGGGATCGGCATTGGTACGCGCCCGCACGAAAAGGGACGCGTACGTCTCCCCTCGCCCCGCAGCCTCCGCGGTGAGCGTCACCACGACGGCCGCGGTTTTTGGGGGGACGAGTCGCCCCTTCACCCTCCCTTTCCCCTTCCCCGTACCTTTTTCGGTCGTCTGCGACCGGCTGGGAGCGGTGGTGGCAGGGATGACAGGGCCAGCCGTCACCGACTTTTTCCCTTTTCCCTTCCCTTTCTTTTTAACCTCCGTCCACTCGTTGGACGGGGTGGTCGCAGGCAGGAGGGCGTCTTCCACCTGGGAGGAGGACGGCTCCGGCTCACGCTGCCTCTTATCCGCCGCAAGCGGCGGTCGGAGCCGTGTCTCCGGCAAGAGCCGGTCCTCGATTCCTGCTAAGCAGGCTCTTGTGAAGGCCCTCTCCTCCATTACGACCTTGCGGATGATATCCTCAAGGTTGGAGGAGGCGGGGCCCTCTGCCGCAGGGCTCGTCCCGGCTTGTTGTGGCCGGGCCGTGGCTTCAGCCAGCCTCTGATGAAGCCGGCTGACCTCTGTCTGCAGGCGATCCACCCTCGCCTGCAGTTGCCGCGTCTCGTCGGTGGTCGTCCGCTGGACCAGCTCCGCGACGACACCGCGCAAGCTCGCGGCCCGGCTCTTGAGGGCCTTCTGGAAGGTCCCCTTTAGGTTGGAGGACTTAGAGGCGACCTCGACAATCTCCTCCTCGTCCTCCTCCGCCATTTTCTCCAGCTCCGCCAGAGAGTGGTCTGCGTATAGAACGCGGGACGCACCGTACCCGGACTTGGCCCGGGCGACGTGCGCCCGCTTCTCTTTGGCCGCCACCCGCTCCTCCAGCTCTTGCTGGAGCTGCGTCCGCCGAGCCATGTCCAACTGGCGTTGGGCATCCGCGAGCCCAACGTCATGGCTAACCGCGGCCACCGTCGGCCTCTTAGTCTCCGGGGAACCCCCGGACGAAGCGACCCGCTTCCTCGACCGAGAGTCGTCTGCATCCGACATACTGCAAAGTGAGTCGTTATCAGACGACTCGTCCGCCCCTCCAAAGAAACTGGTCGCAGACAGCGCGCGGCCAGTCTCTGACGCCGAAGCGCCGGAGTGGCCCTGAGAAGGGCCTTTTGGTTGGCCCTGAGAAGGGCCTTTTGGTTGGCCCTGAGAAGGGCCTTTGGGTTGGCCCTGAGAAGGGCCTTTTGGTTTTAAAAATCGCCCGAAGGCGTCCCGCGCAGGTTTTGGCATAGCCTCCGCAGGTTCGTAGACGACAACGCAAGATTAAAATTCGCTACGAGAGCACAGTGCACTTTGGCCAACCCAGTCTGCCACTCCGTTACGGTGGTCAGAACTGGGTCGTTTCCAGGGGACGCGACGTGGACGCAAGCACTGTGGGGTGGTCCCCCAGGGGGAACCTAACCTAACCTAACCTAACCTAACCTTTTTTTTTTTTTTTTTTTTTTTTTTTGGTCTCGGGGTGGAAAATCCTCATGGATGTCCTCCGCCTGGGGCGAGCGGAGGGGTCTGTCAGACTCTTACTGACTAAAAACCACCCCGGTGTTCCGACTCACACCTACGCCGGGGGTCGCGGGAACGAAAGAATCTTCCGCAACCCCCGACTGGTGCCAGCCCGCCGCAGCGGACCCCTCCTCCTTCATCACCGGCGCACCAGAACACATGGCACGCCGTGACCAACCCAGGGACCAAACCAGCACATGGGCGCCAGACAGCCCCTTGTCTAGGCGCCCTTGGCCCCTCTTCGACGGGTCAGGTAATTGGCCCCGCCGTCTACCAATTTTCGGCCGCAGAGGATAGGGAGAGCGGCCTACGACCTACCGACACTCCTCTTCCCCTGCGGCCCCACCGCGTTCGCCATCGGACGGTGGCGACCCCGTCAAGGCCGCGGCAGGGAGGGAGAGCGCTGTACCGCAATACACCTCTCCAGCCGCGGCCCCGAAACCGCAGCCGCGATGCCCCAGATACATGACATCGCGGCCCGCCTCAGTTGCGATGTCGCCACCGCAACCTACACGTTGGCCGCTACGTCATGGGCTTGGGTCAAAAAGCCCTGACGAGCGGCCCCTCCTTGGGTTCCTCTTGGCTTCACCGTGGTTGGGCACCCACGGCTAATGAGCCCCCCCGCAACGACAATGCGGGAACCCTTCGGGGGGGAACCTAACCTAACCTAACCTAACCTTTTTTTTTTTTTTTTTTTTTTTTTTTTTTTTTGACGCTGAGAAATGCTTTATGCACTGCCGCTCGTGGGGGGACGAGACGGGGTGTGTGGGACTCCTGTCAGAAGGACAGTATACCCACTAAAACTCAGCGGTGTTCCCGCTTCGCCGTGATGGGAGGGCCATGGGAAACTGGCGTAGCCTTTACATCCACGACCCTCCCGGCGCATGCCCGCCTATCTGGCGGGCCCCGCATGCCCCCCAGGATGGGGGGCTATGGGAATGGCCGGGAACACCTGGCCATTCCCGTCCGACACTGGTGGAGGTCTGTGCAATACAGGCAAGGGTGCCCCCGCACCCATTGCCTGCTGGCCTCCACCTGATTTGGGGAGAAAAACACCCTCACTAGGGCTAATTCTCCCCGCGCGGCGGCCACGTATCCCGGTCCCCTCTCTAAGAGCGAGAGGGGAGGGGAGTCCGTGGAGGACCGCGACAACAATGCCACCGTTCCGTCCCGATCACCCAGCCAACGGCCAGGGACCGAGTACGGCTCGGCAACCACCGCCACGTCCACCAACCACTCAGCCATGGTCTGCATCAGCAGATCCTGGGCTGCTCTGCAGTGGTTGGTGTTCGCCTGGAGGATGCGATGTCTGACCCTGTCCATCAATCAGACATTGCACCCCCCTCCACAGCCGCTGAAGTCCCAGCCTCAGGGACGGCGGTGGCAGCGACAGGCCGGATTGGCGCCTGCGTTTTGCCCTTCTTAGGGGGAGGGTTGCAGTTCCTCCCCATCATTACGTGGCCTGCCGGGCAGCCACTGGCGGCACACACCGCGCAGTGCGGCGTGGCAGCGTCGCAGGAGGCGGACTTGTGCCCGTCCTTACTGCAGCGGTAACATTTGTCCGCCCTGTCGACCTCGGAGGGACAAAGGGCCCGAGTGTGTCCGACTCCAAAACACTTGTAGCAGCGTAAAGGCTTGGCTGCAAGTGCCCGGACTACACCCGAGCTGAACCCGACTGCAAGGCGTCCCTTGGCGAGAACGGCTATAGCTGCGGTGACTGGGCACTCAAGACGAATGGTGCCCATGCCACCGCGGCCGGGCCTGATGGCCCGACTTTGCACCGCTGTGACGGCACAGCCCCCCATTGCTGCGACCGCCGCCACCACCTCCTCCTTGGTGACCGAGTCGTCCAGGTCGGTCACCTCCAAGGCCACAGACTTCACGGGCCTGGCGACACTGGCCGCGTCCGCGATGACCTCTTTCATTTTGCTGGCGAAGAGGTCCGCATTGGCGCCGCCCTGAGCCCCCGGAAACTCGAAAATTCGAGCTCCGGCCTGGGTCCGGCGGCATGAGACTTTGCCGATCCCCAGTTGGGTAGGATCGGCATTGGTACGCGCCCGCATCATGATGGACGCGTACGTCTCCCCCCGCTCCGCAGCCTCAGCGGTGAGGGTCACCACTACGGCTGCGGTCTTGGGAGGAACCAATTTCCTCTTCGGCGCAGCGCCTGGAGCAGCAGCGGTGGGCTTGGTGGCTGTAGTGTTCCCCTTCCCCTTTCCCTTGCCTGTAGTCTGGGACGGGCCTGGAGGGGTAGTGGCGGGGGCGGCAGGGGCGGCCACCTTCCTCGACTTCTTTTTGCCCACCTTCGTCCACCCCTGCTGGTTGGATGGGGTGGTGGACGGGAGATGGGCGTCTTCCCTCTGGGAAGGCAGCTCCGGCTCGCATGGCCTATTGTCAGCCGCGAGCGGTGGTCGGAGGCGCTTTTCTGGCAAGAGCCTGTCCTCAATGCCCGCAAGACAGGCTCTTGTGAAGGCCCTTTCCTCCGTGACGACCTTGCGGATTATATCCTCAAGGTTGGAGGAAGGGACCTCAGCCGCTGGTCTCGGCTCGGCTTGGTTTGGCCGGGCCGTGGCTTCAGCCAGCTTTTGATGCAGCTGGCTGACCTCTGACTGCAGGCGATCAACTTTCGCCTGCAGTTGCCGAGTCTCATCGGTCGCCTTGCGCTGCACCAGCTCCCCGATGATGCCGCGCATGCTCGCGGCCCTGCATTTGAGGGACTTTTGAAAAGTCCCCTTTAAATTAGAGGACTTAGAGGCGACCTCAATTATCTCCTCTTCGTCCTCCTCAGCCATCAGCTCCAACTCGGCCAGGGAGTGGTCCGCATACAGTACGCGCGACGCGCCGTACCCGGACTTGGCTCGGGCGGCGCGCGTCAGTTGCTCCTTGGCCGCAACCCGCTCCTCCAGGTCTTGCTGGAGCTGCACCCGCCGTGACAGGTCCAACTGGCGTTGGGCCTCTGCCAGACCGACGTCGTGGGTGTCCGACACCGTTTTCTTGGCGGCTTTTGCCTGCCGCTCCTTGGTGGCCACCGTCTCCTCCAGGTCATCCTGGAGTTGCGCCGCAGAGGCCGAAGTAGAAGTCGAAGCCTTTTTGGATTTCGGCTTCTTCTTCGCCCTACTTCCTACCGACTCCGAGGAGCCCCCGGATACGGTCCGGGGGCTCCTCAGATCAGCCCTCTTCCGCTTGGGGCGGTCGCTCTCGGCCGCCGACGTGTCCATAATGGAACCGTCGGAGTCCGACATCTCGTCCGGCCTGCTGAAGAAGCTGGCCGCAGATGGTGCACGGTCAGCATCCGACGCCAAGGCGTCGCCGGCGTGGCCCTGAGAAGGGTCGCTGGGTTGGCCCTGAGAAGGGCCTTTTGATTGGCCCTGAGAAGGGCCTTTTGGTTGGCCCTGAGAAGGGCCTTTTGGTTGGCCCTGAGAAGGGCCTTTTTTAAAACGCCCGGAGGCTTCCCGCGAGGGTTTCGGCATAGCCTCCGCAGGTGCCGTAAATTCCGACATAAAATACAGTAAACGATAAAATGGATTAAAATACGCTACGACAGCACAGTGCACTTTAGCCAACCCAGTCTGCCACTCCGTTACGGTGGTCAGAACTGGGTCGTTTCCAGGGGACGCGACGTGGACGCAAGCACTGTGGGGTGGTCCCCCAACCTAACCTAACCTAACCTAACCTTTTTTTTTTTTTTTTTTTTTTTTTTTTTTTTTTTTTTTTTTTTTTTTTTGACGCTGAGAAATGCTTTATGCACTGCCGCTCGTGGGGGACGAGACGGGGTGTGTGGGACTCCTGTCAGAAGGACAGTATACCCACTAAAACTCAGCGGTGTTCCCGCATCGCCGTGATGGGAGGGCCATGGGAAACCGGCGTAGCCTTTACATCCACGACCCTCCCGGCGCATGCCCGCCTAGCTGGCGGGCCCCGCATGCCCCCCTGACTGGGGGGCTACGGGAATGGCCGGGAACACCTGGCCATTCCCGTCCGGCACTGGTGGAGGCCTGTGCGATGCAGGCGAGGGTGCCCCCGCACCCGTTGCCTGCTGGCCTCCACCTGGGAGGAGGAGTCGGAGATGAGCGTCGAACTGACGTCTCCTTCGACCCCTCCTCCGCCTTCGGAGCGGTGCCGCGTCGGGATCATCTTCCCGCACGCGCTCCGCCGCCTCCTTCTGGGACATGACGTGCTCGCAGAAGGAGGCGACCGCCGCCCAGGACCCCTCGTCCCTCAGCATGGCGCCCACCACGCCGGGGAGCGAGAGGTCCAGCCCGATCGCCGCGACGAGACTGCGGCGCGGCTCGGACCACGACGGGCACACCTCGAGAGTGTGCTGCGCCGTGTCCTCCGCCGCGCCACAGTCGTGGCACGACGGCGTCTCCTCCCGTCCGATCCGATGCAGGTACGATCCGAAACAACCGTGTCCGGACAGCACCTGCACCAGGCGGAACGAGAGGAACCCGTGCGGCCGCTCGAGCCAGTCCCGCAGGACCGGCCCGATCGCGTCGAGGGTTCGGCGGCCGAAGACCGCGGCGGCGAGGTCCGTCGTCCAGTGGACGACGATGGCGTCCCTCGCCTCCCGCCGGACGGCCTCCCGCTGTTCCGGGGCGAAGGGCTGACCCGCCGCCCTCCGCCCCGCCTTCCACTCGTACACTCTGGCGAGCACCCACGCCTCGAGTTCCCAAGGAGGGGTGCTGGCCAGAGCGCACGCCCCGGCGAAGCTCACCGTGCGGTGAGCCCGCGCCACCCGCTGGGCTATCGCCCTTTGAGGTGCCCGCAAGGCCGCGGCGTTCTCTCGTCTGTGGAGAGACTCCTCCCAGATGGGGGCCCCGTAGAGGGCCATGCTCCTCAAGATGCCGGCGTAGAGTTGCCGGCATCGAGCGCTGGGCCCCCCCAAGTTCGGGAGGAGCCACGAGAGAGCGCCCGCGGTCTTCAGCAGGCGCGACGACAGCCCGCTGAAATGCGGGCCGAAGCGCCACCTGCTGTCGAGTACAAGGCCCAGATATTTCATCTGGGCCTTCACCTCAATCCTGACGCCCTCCACGAAGATGTGGGCGCCAGGTGGCGGGGGGCGCTGCCGGGGACCGTGGAAGAAGACGGCCTCGGTCTTCTGCAGCGCCACCGTCAACCCTAGGCGGCGGATCCTCCCTGCGACCAAGGATCCGCCCGCCGAGGCCAAGGAGGCCGCCTCCCTGAAACTCTCCCCCCGGGCGGTGAGGAGAGTGTCATCCGCGTAGCAGACGACACTCGTGCCTCGGAGGAGAGTTCCCCGCAAGAGCCAATCGTAGCCGACGTTCCAGAGGAGAGGTCCTAAGACTGACCCCTGTGGAACGCCGGCTTCCGCGGCGTACCGCCGGACTCGGCCAGCCCTGTTCACCAGGACGATCGCCCGATCCTCCAGGTAGCTGGCCAGCAGCACGCGCATGTAGCGAGGCACTCCGTGGAATCGGAGCGCCTCTAGGATGGTGGAGTGGGGAACGGAGTTGAAGGCGTTGGCAATGTCGAACGACACTGCCAACAACCCGTCCCCCGCCTCCATCGCATCCTTCACCTGCCCCTTGAGGCAGGCCAGCGCGTCCACCGTCGAACGCTCAGCCCGAAAGCCGTACTGACCGTCCGACAAGTCCGGCCCGATGCACCGCAGATGGCTCTTCAGGCGGGCAGCGATTATCCCCTCGAACATCTTACCGACCTCATCGAGCAGAACGATGGGCCGGTATGCCGAGGGGGAGTCTGCCGGGCGGCCCTCCTTGCGAAGGAGGCACAGTTGTCCCTCCTTCCATGGTTTCGGGAACCTTCCAGACGCAAAGCATGCGCTGAAGAGGTCCCGAAACCGCTCCTCCATTTGGGTGGCGGCGATCGCCACCACTCTCGCCGGGACACCGTCGGGGCCCGGAGCCGTCTTCTTGGCGCGGATACGGAGAATAGCCGCGCCAAGTTCCGACTCCGTGACGGGAGGGGTCTCCTCTTCATCATCAGCTGGCGGGGCTGGTGGGGCCATCGCTGGTGGGGTGAAGTCGTCCCTGCACGGGAACAGGGACTGAACCACCCCATCCAGAAAGGAGGGCTCCAGGGTCTCGGCCACCGGGGGACCAAAGGGGCGCAGCTTGTTCCGCGCCGCCTTATACGGTCTCCCGTAGGGGTCCGCGTCGAGACCCTCCAGCATTTCTGCTCTCGCAGAGTCTCTGGCGGCGGCGATGGCCCGATCGAGGACCAGTTTTGCCGCCAGGTACACCTCGTAGAGGTGGTCCCCGACGGCCTGGTCCCGTCGACGCCGCCGCCGACTCCGCGTGTAAGCCCTCCTTGCCTCCACACAGGCTGCTCGAAGCCCCGCCAGCTCCGCCGACCACCAGTACACGGCCCGTTTGGGTGGTGGTCGGCCAGACCGAGGCATGCTCGAGTTGCATACCTCGGTCAGAGACTCCCTCAGCTGCCCCGCCACGGTGTCCACATCCGGCAGCCGGCTGGCGGAAGGCGGCGAAAGCCAGTCCTGGACGAACGCCGCCTCCCGCGCTGCCTCCCTGTCCAGGCGGGCGAGGGCCCACCGTGGGAACGGTGATCGCCCCGGCAGAGTCCGCGTCTCTCCGGGGCGACTGGTGGAGATGTCGAACCGCACGTAGCGATGGTCCGACATAGTCTCCACCAGGTCCACCCGCCAGTTCAGCACGCGCGCGGCTAACGCAGGGGTGGCGAAAGTGACGTCCACCACTGAGCCACCCTGCCGCCGCACGCATGTCTGGACGCTGCCTCTGTTCAAGAGGCAGAGTCCAGAGGAGGCAGCCCACAGCTCGACTGCCCGCCCGCGGGCGTCGGTGGCCGGGTTGCCCCAGGTCACCGACTTGGCGTTCAGGTCTCCCAGCACGGAGACCTGACGCGGCGCCGCCCTGCCGACCACGGCGGCCAGGACTCCGAGATAGTTCTCGAAGTCCTGGAGAGGGCGGTTTGGGGAGAAATACACGCCCACAAGGGCGAGTTCTCCCCACGCGGCGGCCACGTATCCCGGTCCCCTCTCTAATAGCGAGAGGGGAGGGGAGTCTGTGGAAGACCGCGCCGCTAGTGCCACCAAGCCGTCCTCGTCACCCAGCCAGCTGCCGGGGACGAAGTAGGGCTCGGCGACCACCGCTACGTTCACCAACCACTCGGCCATGACCTGCACCACCAGGTCCTGGGCCGCTCTGCAGTGGTTGGCGTTCGTCTGGAGGATGCGGAGGTCGGAAATTATTATTCCGACATCGCACCCTCCTCAGCCGCCGCCGCCGCCGCTGGAGCTACAGCGGCGACGACGGCGGCGGCGGTGGTGGCAACAGGGCGAACCTGCGCCGGCACCACGCCCTTCTTGACGGGGGGCTTACAGCTCCTGCCCGTCATCCGGTGGCCCGCGGGGCGGCCACTGGCGGCACACGCCGCGCAGTGTGGCGCGGTGGCGGTGGCGGTGCACGCGGCCCACCCGTGTCCCTCCTTCCCGCATTGGAAGCACGTATCCCTCCAATCGGACTTGGAGGGACACGTGGCTCGGGTGTGGCCGAACGCGCAGCACTTGAAGCACCGCGCAGGCTGTGCCTCAAGTGGCCGGACCACCGCCGAGCTGAAGCCGATCAGCAACCGTCCTTTGGTCGCCGCAAGGACGGCCCCGGCCGCGGCGACCGGGCACTCCACGCGGATGATGCCCATGCCGCGGCGGCCGAGCCTGACGACTCCAGCCTTCACCGCGCCGGCGTCGCAGCCTCCAGCTGCTGCGACGGCCGCGACCACATCCTCTTTGGCGACCGAATCATCAAGATCGGCCACCTCCAAGGCTGCGGTCTTTTCTGGCCTGGCGACCTTGGCCACATCCGCGACGACCTCCCGCAGCTTCGCTGCGAAGAGGTCCGCGTTCGTGCCGCGCTGCTCTCCCGAAAACTCGAAAATTCGAGCTCCCGTGAGAGCTCGGCGGCACGTGATTTTGCTGATCCCCAGCTGGGAGGGATCAGCATTCGTACGAGCCCGTCTCAGTACGGACTCGTACGTCTCGCCCCGCTCCGCGGCCTCCGGGGTGATGGTCACCACGACGGCCGCGGTTTTGGGAGGAACCAGCTTCCTCCCACCAGCTGGAGCCCGTTTGGCTGCAGGAGCAGCCGCAGCGGGCTTGGGGTCCGGCTTCTTGGCCTTCTTCCCCCTCTTGCCCACTTCCGTCCACGGCAGGTTGGACGGGGTGGTGGAGGGAAGAAGGGCGTCTTCCTCCTGGATCTGGGCTGGGGCCGGGGCTGCTGGAGCGGCAGAGGACCCTGACGCTCGCACCGCGCTCGTGGTGGGGGTCTGAGGAGACGCCGTGGTCCCCTTGCCCTTGCCCTTGCCCTTTCCCTTTGAGGGCTGCCCTTCCAATACAGGGCCTGCTTGAGGCGCAGGTTCCGGCTCCCCCGGTTGGCGACTCTTGTCCGCCGCTAGCGGTGGGCGGAGCCGCTTTTCCGGCAGGAGCCGGTCCTCGATACCTGCGAAGCAGGCCCTAATGAACGCCCTCTCCTCCATCACTACCTGCCTTAAGGCTGCCTCGAGGCTGGCAGGGGTGGAGGGGGAGGGGGAGGAGGAGGAGGAGGAGGAGGGGCCCCCTGTCACCGGAGCCGGGGCAGGCAGGGCCGTGGCTTCAGCCAGCTTCTGGTGAAGCTGGCTGACCTCCGCCTGCAGGCGATCCACCTTCGCCTGCAGCTGCCGCGTCTCCTCCGTGGCCGTCCGCTTGACCAGCTCCAGGACAATGCCGTGCATGCTGGCGGCACGGCATTTGAGGGCCTTCTGAAAGGTCCCCTTCAGGTTGGAGGATTTTGAGGCGACCTCCAGGACCTCCTGCCTGTCCTCCTCCGCCATGCGCGCCAGCTCTGCCAGGGAGTGGTCGGCATACAGCACATGGGATGCACCGTAGCCAGCCCTCGACCTGGCAGCTTGCTGCTCCTTGGCGCTAACCCTCTCCTCCAAGTCCGCTTGGAGCTGCGCCCGTTTCGCCAAATTAAGTTGGCGCTCGGCGTCCACTAAGCCCACGTCATGGGTACAGGCCGTCGGAGAAGAAGTCGGAGCCTTTTTGGACTTCGACTTCTTCATCGTCTTGCTGCGGCTGCGGCTTGCGGTGGACTCCGAGGAGCCCTCGGACCGCTTCCGCTTGAAGCGGTCGCCGCTTTCCGCAGCCGACGTGTCCATGTTGGACTCTGTGTCCGAGTCCGAAGACTCGTCCGGCCTGCGGAACAAACTGGCCGCGGATCGTGGGCGGTCTGCTCCTCTCGGCGTCAAAACGCCGCCAGCGTTGGGGTGGCCCTGAGAAGGGCCGTTGGTGGGGCCCTGAGAAGGGCCGTTGGGGTGGCCCTGAGAAGGGCCGTTGGGGTGGCCCTGAGAAGGGCCGTTGGGGTGGCCCTGAGAAGGGCCGTTTGGTTGGCCCTGAGAAGGGCCTTTTTTAAAACGCCCGGAGGCGTCCCGCGAGGGTTTAGGCATAGCCTCCGCAGGTGCCGTAGATTCCGACATAAGATAAAATACGATAAAATTGATTAAAATACGCTACGACAGCACAGTGCACTTTAGCCGAACACCGGTCTGCCACTCCGTTACGGTGGTCAGAACCGGGTCGTTGCCCAGGGGATACTGCGAGGAAGTATGCACTGTGGGGGATCCCCCAACCTAACCTAACCTTTTTTTTTTTTTTTTTTTTTTTGACGCTGAGAAATGCTTTATGCACTGCCGCTCGTGGGGGGACGAGACGGGGTGTGTGGGACTCCTGTCAGAAGGACAGTATACCCACTAAAACTCAGCGGTGTTCCCGCTTCGCCGGGATGGGAGGGCCATGGGAAACTGGCGTAGCCTTTACATCCACGACCCTCCCGGCGCATGCCCGCCTATCTGGCGGTCCCCGCATGCCCCCCAGGATGGGGGGCTATGGGAATGGCCAGGAACACCTGGCCATTCCCGTCCGATACTGGTGGAGGTCTGTGCAATACAGGCAAGGGTGCCCCCGCACCCGTTGCCTGCTGGCCTCCACCTGGTTTGGGGAGAAATACACCCCCACCAGGGCTACTTCTCCCTACGCGGTGGCCACGTATCCCGATCCCCTTTCTAAGAGCGAGAGGGGAGGGGAGTCCGTGGAGGACCGCGTAACCAATGCCACCGTTCCGTCCCGATCACCCAGCCAACGGCCAGGGACCGAGTACGGCTCGGCAACCACCGCCACGTCCACCAACCACTCAGCCATGGTCTGCATCAGCAGATCCTGGGCTGCTCTGCAGTGATTGGTGTTCGCCTGGAGGATGCGATGTCTGACCCTGTCCATCAATCAGACATTGCACCCCCCTCCACAGCCGCCGAAGTCCCAGCCTCAGGGACGGCGGTGGCAGCGGCAGGCCGGATTGGCGCCTGCGTTTTGCCCTTCTTAGGGGGAGGGTTGCAGTTCCTCCCCATCATTACGTGGCCTGCCGGGCAGCCACTGGCGGCACACACCGCGCAGTGCGGCGTGGCAGCGTCGCAGGAGGCGGACTTGTGCCCGTCCTTGCTGCAGCGGTAGCATTTGTCCGCCCTGTCGACCTCGGACGGACAAAGGGCCCGAGTGTGTCCGACTCCAAAACACTTGTAGCAGCGCAATGGCTTGGCTGCAAGTGCCCGGACTACACCCGAGCTGAACCCGACTGCAAGGCGTCCCTTGGCGAGGACGGCTATAGCTGCGGTGACTGGGCACTCAAGACGAATGGTGCCCATGCCACCGCGGCCGGGCCTGATGGCCCGACTTTGCACCGCTGTGACGGCACAGCCCCCCATTGCTGCGACCGCCGCCACCACCTCCTCCTTGGTGACCGAGTCGTCCAGTTCGGTCACCTCCAAGGCCACAGACTTCACGGGCCTGGCGACACTGGCCGCGTCCGCGATGACCTCTTTCAATTTGCTGGCGAAGAGGTCCGCATTGGCGCCGCCCTGAGCCCCCGGAAACTCGAAAATTCGAGCTCCGGCCTGGGTCCGGCGGCATGAGACTTTGCTGATCCCCAGTTGGGTAGGATCGGCATTGGTACGCGCCCGCATCATGATGGACGCGTACGTCTCCCCCCGCTCCGCAGCCTCAGTGGTGAGCGTCACCACTACGGCTGCGGTCTTGGGAGGAACCAATTTCCTCTTCGGCGCAGCAGCGGTGGGCTTGGTGGCTGACGTGTTCCCCTTCCCCTTTCCCTTGCCCGTAGTCTGGGATGGGCCGGGAGGAGTGGTGGCGGGGGCGGCAGAGGCAGCCACCGTCCTTGACTTCTTTTTGCCCACCTTCGTCCACCCCTGCTGGTTGGATGGGGTGGTGGACGGGAGATGGGCGTCTTCCCTCTGGGAAGGCAGCTCTGGCTCGCATGGCCTATTGTCAGCTGCGAGCGGTGGTCGGAGGCGCTTCTCTGGCAAGAGCCTGTCCTCAATGCCCGCAAGACAGGCTCTTGTGAAGGCCCTTTCCTCCGTGACGACCTTGCGGATTATATCCTCAAGGTTGGAGGAAGGGACCTCAGCCGCTGGTCTCGGCTCAGCTTGGTTTGGCCGGGCCGTGGCTTCAGCCAGCTTCTGATGCAGCTGGCTGACCTCTGATTGCAGGCGATCAACTTTCGCCTGCAGTTGCCGAGTCTCATCGGTCGCCTTGCGCTGCACCAGCTCCCCGATGATGCCACGCATGCTCGCGGCCCTGCATTTGAGGGACTTTTGGAAAGTCCCCTTTAAATTGGAGGACTTAGAGGCGACCTCAATTATCTCCTCTTCGTCCTCCTCAGCCATCAGCTCCAACTCGGCCAGGGAGTGGTCCGCATACAGTACGCGCGACGCGCCGTACCCGGACTTGGCTCGGGCGGCGCGCGTCCGTTGCTCCTTGGCCGCAACCCGCTCCTCCAGGTCTTGCTGGAGCTGCACCCGCCGTGACAGGTCCAACTGGCGTTGGGCCTCTGCCAGACCGACGTCGTGGGTGTCCGACACCGTTTTCTTGGTGGCTTTTGCCTGCCGCTCCTTGGTGGCCACCGTCTCCTCCAGGTCATCCTGGAGTTGCGCCGCAGAGGCCGAAGCAGAAGTCGAAGCCTTTTTTGATTTCGGCTTCTTCTTCGCCCTACTTCCTACCGACTCCGAGGAGCCCCCGGATACGGTCCGGGGGCTCCTCAGATCGGCCCTCTTCCGCTTTGGGCGGTCGCTCTCGGCCGCCGACGTGTCCATAATGGAACCGTCGGAGTCCGACATCTCGTCCGGCCTGCTGAAGAATCTGGCCGCAGATGGTGCGCGGTCAGCATCCGACGCCAAGGCGTCGCCGGCGTGGCCCTGAGAAGGGTCATTGGGTTGGCCCTGAGAAGGGCCTTTTGGTTGGCCCTGAGAAGGGCCTTTTGGTTGGCCCTGAGAAGGGCCTTTTGGTTGGCCCTGAGAAGGGCCTTTTGGTTGGCCCTGAGAAGGGCCTTTTTTAAAACGCCCGGAGGCTTCCCGCGAGGGTTTAGGCATAGCCTCCGCAGGTGCCGTAGATTCCGACATAAAATAACAATAAAATACGAAAATGGATTAAAATACGCTACGACAGCACAGTGCACTTTGGCCAACCCAGTCTGCCACTCCGTTACGGTGGTCAGAACTGGGTCGTTTCCAGGGGACGCGACGTGGACGCAAGCACTGTGGGGTGGTCCCCCAACCTAACCTAACCTTTTTTTTTTTTTTTTTTTTTTTTTGGTCTCGGGGTGGAAAATCCTCATGGATGTCCTCCGCCCTGGGGCGGGCGGAGGGGTCTGTCAGACTCTTACTGACTAAAAACCACCCCGGTGTTCCGACTCACACTTACGCCGGGGGTCGCGGGAACGACAGAATCTTCCGCAACCCCCGGCTGGTGCCGGCCCGCCACTGCGGGCCTCGTCTCGGGTCAGGGGGGGGAGTGAGGTGTTTGACTCCCCCCGCGACGTCTCAGAGGGGCGCGCGTGGAACACTACGCGCCGCCACCTCGGGTCCTGATGTGTGGGGGGCGACGGACGTCCCCGAGTCCGTCGTCCCTGGACCCATTTAGGGGGGCCGGAAGAGGGCGTTGTCCGCCCTCCGCCGACGCCCGGTGCGCCTGCTGCGGATCGGGTTAGCAGAAGCAATCTCCCGCTCCCTTTCCGCAGCCTCCTTCTGCGAGATGACTGTCTCGCAGAAGGAAACCACCGCGTCCCAGGACTCCTCGCTGCCGGCCATGGAATTCACGACGGCCGGCAGCGAAAGGTCACTGCCTACTCCAGAGACGAGGGCACGGCGCGGCTCCTCCCAAGCGGCACACTCTGCCACCGTATGCCGCGCCGTGTCCTCCCGACAGTCGACGCAGTGGTGACACCGGGCGTCCGGCTCCCTGTTTATGCGACACAGGTACTTCCCGAAGCAACCATGCCCCGAGAGTACCTGCGTCACCCGAAACGACAGGGAGCCGTGCCTCCTCCCGAGCCAGCGCTCGAGCACCGGCCGGACCGCCTCGACGACGTCGAGGCCGGCGGTAGGGCGCGAAAGCCTGTCCCGCCATTCCGCCACCAGGACCTCGCGAAGCTGAGACCGATGCAGCTCCACATGTCGCTGCATCGGTCGCTCGCCCCGCGCCCGCGCTTCCTCGCGCCACCGATACGATGACGCGAGTACTTTCGCCTCCAGGTCCCAGGGCGGGGATCCGGCCAGTGCACAAGCCGCCTCGTAGGAGATCGTGCGATACCCCCGGATGACTCTGACGGCCATCGCCCTCTGCGGTCTCCGCATGACGGCGATGCTCCCGGCCGTCAGGTCAGCCGCCCAGATCGGGGCCCCGTAAAGGGCCATCGATCGCACGATCCCCACGTATAGCCGCCTACAAGCGGCGCTCGGGCCCCCCAGATTGGGAAGCAGCGTTGAGAGCGCACCAGCAGCGCCCAGCAACTTGGGCGCCAGCCGTCGGAAGTGGGGCCCGAAGTCCCACCGGCTGTCGAGGACCAATCCTAGGTACTTCATGGTACCCTCGACAGCGATCCGAGCCCCCCCGACCACGATATGTGAGCCGGGTGACGGCGCCCGCCGGGGGCCATGGAACACCATAGCCTCCGACTTGCTGAGGGCCACCTCCAGGCCTAGGCGACGTATGCGGCTCACCACCTGTGAGACCGCAGCCGTCGCCAGCAACGCTGCTTCCCTGTACGAGCTCCCCCGGGCAGTGACCAGCGTGTCGTCCGCATAACACGTCAGGTCTACCCCCGGCCTGAGCTCGCCCCTCAGCACCCAGTCGTACCCGATGTTCCACAGGAGCGGCCCTAAGACCGAGCCCTGTGGAACACCGCACGACATGCGGCGCTGGAATCCGCCATCACGTCCCGCGTAGGTGACACACCTCTCCGACAGATAAGCCCCAACGATGCGGCGGAGGTAGGGAGGCACACCATGATAGCGCAGTGCCTCCCGAATACAACTCCAGGGCAGGGTGTTGAAGGCGTTGGATATGTCCAAGGAGACCGCCAACATCACCCCGCCCCGAGACACCGCTTCCTCCGCCAGGACTCTAACCCGCGACACAGCGTGTATCGTGGAGCGCCCATGCCGAAACCCAAACTGACTGTCGTCCAGGTCCGGCCCCTCTCTGCACAAGTGGCCGACGAGGCGGGCTGCGATTACTCGCTCGAACAGCTTGCCCACCTCGTCTAGCAGCACTATGGGCCGGTACGCGGACGACGAGTCCGCCGGGCGCCCCGCCTTCCTGAGCAGGACCAGACGACCAGATTTCCACAAAGTGGGAAACTGGCCCCGCTCAAGACACGCTGTGTAGAGTCCTCTCAGTTGGGGCTCGAGCTCCTTCAGAGCGAGGGCCAACACACAGCCGTGGATCCCGTCGGGCCCCGGAGCCACGTTCTTGGCCCGGAGCCGCATCACGGCTGCCCTCATCTCTGCCTGTGTCACCTCTGGGACGCTGATGGCGTTCTCCTCCTCTTCTTGTGCAGACTCTGCGGCCGTGGGCAAAGCCATCGGCGGCGGAGTGTGCTCCGCTCTGGCCGGGAAGAGGGCTGCAACCACCTCCTCCAGCAGCTCGGGTTGGAGACTCTCCGTAAGCGGAGGCGCCGCGGCTCGAAGTTTCCCTCGAACCGCGCGATAAGGGCGCCCCCACGGATCCCCGTCTAGAGTCTCCAACATCTCTTCCCTGGCTCGCGTCCTCGACTCGCCGATGGCCAGCCACAGAGTCTGCTTGGCCGCGCGGTACACCTCATACAGCGCGGCCTCTTCGTCAGGGACCCGACGACGTCTCCTCCGGTATCGGGTGTACTGGCGTCTGACCGCCACGCACGCGACGCGCAGCTGCGCGATCTCGGCGGTCCACCAGTACACCTGGCGCCTTGCGGACTGTGCGTGGACCCGGGGCATGGACGCGTCGCTGATTTGCGTCATCGCCCCGCGGAACCACAGCGCCTCCCGCTCGACGTCGACGGGTCCGTTCGTCACCGACTCCCGGCTCCAGGCCTGGACAATAGCGGCCTCCTCGAGAAGTTCCCTGTCTATGCGCTTACGCGCCCAACGCGGACCGTCCGTTCGCGGGGTCGGTCGACCGCGGCCGCCGGTGGTCTGGGCGGAGACGTCGAATCGGATGTAGCGGTGATCCGACAACGTCTCCACCTCCACGGCGACACGCCAGTCGTGGACACGGCTCGCGACAGCGGGGCTGGCGAACGAGACATCCACTATAGACCCGCCCCGCTGCCGCACGCACGTGTGTACCGAGCCCCGATTTAGGACGGTCAAGCCAGTCGTAACCGCCCACTCCTCCAGCACCTCGCCCCTAGCATCGGTCACAGGGGATCCCCACGCCGCAGACTTGGCGTTGAGATCCCCCAGCAACAGCACAGGGCGAGGGTGGAGTCGGCCCACGACGGCACCCAACTCGACAAGGAACCTCTCGAAGTCGGCGAGACTCTTGTTGGGCGAAAAATACGCCCCAACGGTGCCAATGCCGTCCGCGAGGGCAGCTACCCAGCCGCGACCTCGGGACGGGTTGACAAGAGCCCCGCCAATGATGGCCACCAAACCGTCCAAGTCTCCCACCCAGTTATCCCTGGGGGGGACGAAATACGGTTCGGCGACCACGGCCACGTGAATCGACCACTCTGCCATGCTCTGGAGCAAAAGATCCTGAGCTCTAGCAGAGTGGTTGAGATTGCCCTGGAGGTAATGGAAGACCGCCATTTATGCGGCATCCATTCCCTCCACCGCACCATTCCTAGGCCGGGAGTCGGCCGAAGGGCAGCCAGGCTGCGGGGGGGGTAAAGAGCCCCCGGCAGCCATGGCAGCCCCTCTCTTCTTCTTCTGCGTCTGCTTGGTGGGCGCGCCACAGGCCTTTCCGCCCGCTCTGTGCCCCGCAGGCCTCCCTGCAGCTGTACAGAGGCTGCAGTTTGGCGCCGCGAGACACTGGGCCGCCTTGTGGCCAGCCTGACCGCAGCGATAGCACTCCTCGCTGCGGTCAATAGCGGCGGTGCACCGTGCCCTGACATGCCCAATGTCGAGGCAACGGTAGCACCGCAAGGCCCTGGGCTGCAGCTGCTTCACCCTCGCTGCCACCCATCCCACCAAGAGACGCCCGGCGTCGGCGGCTTTCTTAGCCGCCGCCACCGGACACCGCACCCAGATCGCGCCGAGCCCGGAGGCATCGACGCGAACCTCGCCCGTGCGTACGTCTGCGGGCGGACACCCACCGGTACGGGCGACGGCCGCCACGACCTCAGCCGCGGTCGTCGAGTCGTCCAGGCCATCGACACGCAACTCAGCTGTCTTCATTGGCCTGGACACCCGGACGTCATCCGGGTTGAGGACCTCCCTCAACTTGGCGGCCAGGACGTCCGCCCTTTCGCCGCTAGAGGCACCCGACACCTCAAGCAGTCGCGCCCCCGTGATCGCCTGCCTCACTTTGAGGCCGGCCGGTACACCTAAGTCGGGGAACGCGACTTTCGCCTTTGCCTCCAATAGGACCGCCTTATATGAGACGCCCCTTTCAACGGCTCCGGGCTGCAGTGTAATTACTACAGCCGCAGAGCGTGGGGCTCTCGCCCTAGGCGGCCTCTGTGTCCTCCTCGTAGAAGGTGCCGGTGCCTCAGCGGGTGGAGGTGGCGCCGTCTTCTTCTTTTTCTTGCGGCCCCTCTTGACGACCTTTGTCCAGGCCTCCGTGGAGGGCCCGGGAGCGGTCGCCGGGGGACCAGCCGTCTGGGATGTGGGAACGGGCACGGTCTCCCGGAGAGCGCCCGTCTGGGAAGTGGGCGCAGACTTGTCCTTCGCAGGCTTACTGGCCCCTCCCCCGGACCCGTTCGGCTCAGTCGCCACGACCGCTGACCTCGCTTGGCTGGGGCCAATGAACCTCCGCTTGTCCGCAGCGAGCGGTGGGCGGAAGGTTTCCGCCGGGAGGAGCCTCGCCTCGATGGCTTCCAGCCGAGCCCCCACCATTTGCCCACACTGCATCATGCAAATGCGAACAATCTTCTCGACCTCCGCATCCACAAGTGCAGGGGTCGATGATGGGGTTAACGACGGAGGCGACGGCGGGACCGGCGATCCGCTGGCCACGGGAGCTGCCTTCTGGGTGGCAAACTGCCGCTTGAGGTCCTCCAACTCGGATTGGAGACGGCGGTTCTCCTCCCATAGCTTCGCCGTCTCCTCCGTGCTCGTCCGACTTAGAAGGACCTCGACGGCCTCCTTGATGCCGTCAGCCGCCTCCTTTAGGGCGCGCGTGAAGGTGCCCTTCAGGTTGCCCGATTCGGTGGCAACCTTCAGGACGACATCCACGCCGTCCAAAACTTGGCGACTGAGCGCCACCGCCGAAACGCTCCCCCCGGTAGCCATCCGGGTTGAGCGCCGCTCCCGCGCTTGACGGGCCAGCTCGCTGACCTTATCAGCCGCCACAGCCCTTCGCTGCGCCCGCTTCGCAGCATTGGCCTCCGCCTTGTTGGACCCCAGCTGTAAACCCTCGCTGAGGTCCGAGATCGTGGCCCCGGAGTCGGTCCCCACGCTCTCCATGCTCTCCGCATGATCGACCGGAGCTGGTGTATTGGGTCGGGATACCGACACAGACCGATCCCGCCCACTGCGCTCCCCCAAACGAGCAGAGGCTCCACTCGCCACTGCGCGACCTCGCCCGCTCCTGCCCGTTGGCACTTTAGCGGCAGGCAGGCTCTCCTCACTATGTGAGCGGGGCGAGCGCTTCCTTCCTCCTTTGGAGGGTTGCCTGCCCATTCCCACTTCAGGCCGCAAGCACTCCGAGCCGATGCTCGAAACACTCGCAACTAAGTTATTCTCGGACGCGATGTCAGGATCCGACACCGCACCCACACCCATCCGCTCGACCAACACGATCGGCACTCTCTCTTGTTTGTTGTTGTTTTTTTCAGAATCCATATTCAGTCCCACGAGTATGGGGGATATAAAATGTCCATCCTAGGGTTACCCCCTGTACCTAGGTAAGTGTGCATTTATTTCCCAACCAGGGGGTCCACTAATCCCTGGCTGGGGGTGCGCTCGCGACTGATGCGCCATCTACAACTAAAAAGCTGCAGATGACACTACTCCTCAGCCATTCATACCCTCGCCGCGCACCAGAACTTGGTGTTAGAGGAATTTTTTATAGAGGTTATCTTCCTCGCGATCCGGGCGATCAAGCCAAGATCCTCGTCCCGTTCCGAGTCATAAAACATGACCATGATCTCTTTACGGATTACGATTTCGACGGTTGCAGTTGAGAGAATCAGATCCCCCCCCACTGCAGCTCGTTGGCAGGGTGAGTGCACAACGAGCGCCGCCCATGTTTCTCCACCATGTCCTCTGTTTGAAACAGACAGACATGTCGAGAAACATCCTACGCCCACTCAACCCACCCTCTGTAAGCAGAGGGGGTGAATGGACGACCAGGAGCATATAGCTCCCCCCCCCACGCAGAAATTCGCCACAGTCAATACCCTCTCCGACATGGAGAGACTATTGGCCGTACCCAGGATGCACCGGCCCGACGACTGCCCTTTCCCCCGAACGTATTCGAAAGGAACGAGCAGCATTCAGGCACACGAGGAGGTTTTCTGCACGCACCCCAACTGCACGCACCCCAACCTAACCTAACCTAACCTAACCTAACCTTTTTTTTTTTTTTTTTTTTTTTTTGGTCTCGGGGTGGAAAATCCTCATGGATGTCCTCCGCCTGGGGCGAGCGGAGGGGTCTGTCAGACTCTTACTGACTAAAAACCACCCCGGTGTTCCGACTCACACCTACGCCGGGGGTCGCGGGAACGAAAGAATCTTCCGCAACCCCCGACTGGTGCCAGCCCGCCGCAGCGGGCCCCTCCTCCTTCATCACCGGCGCACCAGAACACATGGCACGCCGTGACCAACCCAGGGACCAAACCAGCACATGGGCGCCAGACAGCCCCTTGTCTAGGCGCCCTTGGCCCCTCTTCGACGGGTCAGGTAATTGGCCCCGCCGTCTACCAATTTTCGGCCGCAGAGGATAGGGAGAGCGGCCTACGACCTACCGACACTCCTCCTCCCCTGCGGCCCCACCGCGTTCGCCATCGGACGGTGGCGACCCCGTCAAGGCCGCGGCAGGGAGGGAGAGCGCTGTACCGCAATACACCTCCCTAGCCGCGGCCCCGAAACCGCAGCCGCGATGCCCCAGATACACGACATCGCGGCCCGCCTCAGTTGCGATGTCGCCACCGCAACCTACACGTTGGCCGCTACGTCATGGGCTTGGGTCAAAAAGCCCTGACGAGCGGCCCCTCCTTGGGTTCCTCTTGGCTTCACCGTGGTTGGGCACCCACGGCTAATGAGCCCCCCCGCAACGACAATGCGGGAACCCTTCGGGGGGGAACCTAACCTAACCTAACCTAACCAGTTGCGCGGCACCCCTCGCCGCGAGCAGATCATTTTTAAGTCGCTCCGCGGTCGAAAAATCTTTTAAAATAACCAAAGTGCGAATTTTAACCCAAAATTAGTGCCAAAGTGTGTGTTTTAGTGCAAACAGTGAAAATAGTGCAGTACCAAAGTGAAAACCTTGTTGGTTTTCCTGGGAAACCCCGAAAACTATTTTTTGAGAGGTTAATTCTCAAAAAACCACGTGTTGGAGACAAAAATTGGCGTGCGGCGCCGGATTTATCGCGGTACCCCCCATATTTTACACTGCTATTCGGAGTGCACCACTTTGCCGCACATATTGGCAAAAAAAAAAAAAAAAATTGGATTTTTCCTGACACACCCCTCGCTGCTACGGGGTAAAAACTGAAAAACACGTGCAGCGCGACTTCGGACCCAGCGTTTCCAGGATCATTTTCAGCATCTCACATTGGAGGGGACCACGTAAGAAGCATATTCCCTTTTTCCGCTTGTCGAAAAGTGCCCTGGAAGCGGAGATAAAAAAATTTTCAAGATTTTTTAAAATCACCAAATTTGTGACAGCCCTAGCTCGGAAAAACGAGCGAAGACCTATAGTTTTTAGTTATCTATTAGATTAAGTATACTATTAAAAACATTTGTGTTAATTTTCAGAATTTTCCCTTTTATATTTATTGAGTTATTAAATTTTTAAAATACCTATTGCTATACCTAAACTTTTACCTAAACTTTTCCTATTGTTTTGACAGAAGCGGGAAAAACGCTATTCGATGCACCATTAGCTCCTTAGTTTAAAATAAAATCAACATCACCATCCTGATATATTTACAGTCATTACACACCGAAAAACTGTCTTTTTGCGTCTGTTGGTTATGGCTGATGGTTTTTCGAATGGGTATTCCTCTAAAATATATTAAGAAATAGTATACTTTTTAAGATATCTTTCAGTAGAATGGTTCATTAACTTTTTAAATATATTTTTTCCTAAATTTTTTATCAAACCAGTACTGAGTTGTAAATTTTTAATTATAACGCGGGCTTTCCTGAAAACCGCACAATAACTGTGTTTTCAGTTTACAGGAAAACTAAGGGTCCTAGACCAATTTTGACCATTTTTCCCGGGTCCCCCCCCCTATGAACCCCCCCCACGGTTTGTACCGGAGACAAACCCTTTGAGACCCCTCCGATCATTTCCAATAAATTTCATCCCCCTACCCCTATTTTCGTACTTCGACTTAGTCTCTGGCAAAAATTTTTCTAGTACCATACATAGCAGAGCACTACGGGCTCTGCCTAGCCCCTTTTTATATTTATCCGTAATTGATAATTTAATAATAATTTAAATTAAACTTTTCCCCCTCCTGC
Source organism: Xanthia togata (assembly GCA_963853775.1). Taxonomy (NCBI): domain Eukaryota; kingdom Metazoa; phylum Arthropoda; class Insecta; order Lepidoptera; family Noctuidae; genus Xanthia; species Xanthia togata. The sequence goes on from OY970790.1 coordinate 68,764, forward strand.
TCCAGTTACTACAGGCCATTTCCCTAGCCCCCCTTTTCTTTTTTATATTTAATTTATTAATTATAAATATATTTAATTTACCCCCCCCCCCCCCCCAGTCTTTACAGGACATTCCTCTTGATTAGTCTTTTGTCTATTTAATTATAAATATAATTTAATTACCCCCCCCCCCACCCCCTCTTCCTACCCCAGTCACTGGCTAAGCCCCCCTTTCTTTTTCTTTTTATATTTAATTTATTAATAATAAATATATTTTATTTAATTACCCCCCCCCCCCCCCCCCGCCAGTCTTTACAGGACATTCCTCTTGATTAGTCCCCTTGTCTTTATTTAATTATAAATATATTTAATTACCCCCCCCCCTCCAGTCATTATAGACCACTACCCTTGCTTTGCCCCCCTTTTATTAAAATTTAAAAATATTAAATAACCCCCCCCCCCGTTTATATATTTAAGCCCCCTCCTCTTTTTTAAATGATTAATATATTATAATTACCCCCCCCCCCCCCCACCCGCCCCCCTACAGTCCGTTGGATAACCCAAAATTAATTAATACATTTTTAAATAATTATTAAATATTAAATATATCTAAACCACTTGTAAGAAAAATTTCAAGTAAAATCCCCCACCCCTTATTTTTCATAATCCCACCCTATCTCCGAAACGGCTGGGAATATTTTAATTTTGACCAAATTTTCCCCCCCCCCTAGTACCCCCCCTCCCGGCTAGAACCTAGATTAGGATAGGCCCCCTAGAACCCCATTTTGACCCCCTTCCCAAAAATTTTGACCCCCACTATTTTCATAATAAGTATATATATACATCACCTAAAATAACCCGAGGCTGTACCCCCACCCCAAGGACCACCTAGAGTGACCACCCGTGACCCCCTTTTGACCCCCTTTTGACCCCTCGGGATCCCTGAGACAACAACCCCCCCCTTTTTTCACCACCAGCCCCTTCAGGGCTACCCCACTACTGATTTTACCACCCCCTCCCAAATCCCCCCCCCCCCACCATTTAGAGTTACCTCACCCCCCCGGGCCTTAACTTTAGACCCAGAAGTCATAGACCCACCGTGTTTGGGGTCTTTGGCACCGGAAGGAGGAGACCTATCTTTTGGCTCCAAAATAAAACTTAAAATATAAAATATATTGTTTGACGCTTATTATAGCGAGCACCTATTTCACTAAGGAAATAATTTGACCTTACTTTGACGTGGTTTTGCATTTTAGTAGTGCCCACAAGGCTGTCAGGACTTATATGTGGACTGGCTCTGTAGAGAGTTGCTGGCATAAGATAATTGTGATTCAATTTTGTAACTATAGATTTGTTTGTTTCTGTAAATTTGACTATAAACTTGTGTGTGTATTCTCACGGAGGCTATCTTTTTGACAACTACATTTTCTCACTTTTTAAACGACAGATTATCAGGTAGTATTGTATAAACAGCAGTGTGGGTAGAGTCACCTGTGAGAAAATATATTATAGTATTTACACTCTGACCTGCAGCTGAAACGGCTGGTGCATCCAGCAGATTACGCCTGTTGACCTCCCGGCCGGGTACGTGACCAGTGGGCATCTAAAGCAGAGTAAATTTACAAGGTTAATTTGACAAGATTCTTTAAGAATCTTACTGTAATTTGTGTTTAGTTTATATTTGTTATTGTTGACATTATACTCTTTATTGTATAATACTTTTATCTTTATTTTATTTAGAAGGGGTACTCTTTACAATACCCCTTTCTTGACGTCGGACTAGTTAGTTACCTTACCATGATGACCGGTTTTCGCACGCCCGTTAAGAAGCCGGCAAACCTGGCAAACAAAAGCCCACCAAATGCCACAGAAGAGGCAGGATCCTCCGCACAAAGTGCCAGAAGAAGTGTGGGTGAAGGTGAGGCTGGAAAGCCAGCAAGAAACGACACCCCAGTGAAGAAGTCGGCAGAGAAGGTTCCCCTCAAACCGACAATGGAGACGTCGCGACGAGCATCCGTCGAGATTGTCAGCCTGAGCCCGCCGGCAACTAGAACGAGAGTTGTGGAAGCCAGAATATGCTCGAACAAGATAAAGGCACACATGACCAACTCAAAAACCACGAAACGGGAAATAAAGGAAGAGGTCAAGGCCCAAGCAGACCGGCTCTACATGCTCATAAAGGAGTCTGAGCAGGAGAAAGGACGAGCTCCAATCCCCAAGGCGACAACAAAATCAAAGGGGACACAATCGCAAGAAGAAATGGAGGAGGAAGAGCAGAAAGAATTGGTTTCCAGCGCAGAGGAAGAGATCAAGTCCCTCAAAAAGGCTCTTGAAGACCATAGCCGAAACCTGCGGGAAAATAGCGAAAAACTGGATAGTTTGAAAGAGGCACTAAAAACTAGCGAAGATCATATGGAGAAGTTCTCCTATGCTAGTGTAGCGGCAAGTCGACCTATCCAGCAGCCACCAAAGCAGACGGCTCTCCACTCCATTGTGGTCACCTCCACCAAGGAAACAGAAACTGGGGAAGAAATAATCGACCATATTAGAAAGGCGGTAAATGCGAAGGAGGGATGGGTCACAGTGGACAGAATCCGAAAAGCGAAAGATAGGAAAGTAGTACTAGGGTGCAGAACAGAAGAAGGAAGGGAAAAAATCAAGGAGAGACTGGCGAGCGTGGGGGAGACTTTGAGGGTTGAGGATGTCAAAAACAGGGACCCTCTAGTTATCTTGAGGGACGTCTTGACATATAACACGGACGAAGACATCCTCAAAGCTCTTCGAAACCAGAATAGGGACTTGTTCGTGGACCTGACGAAGGAAGAAGACCGGGTAGAGGTACTGTTCAAGAAGCGAACGAGAAACCCCCACGTGCACCATGTTGTTCTCAGGGTGTCTCCAAGACTGTGGAACAAACTGCAGGAGCGACAGGCGGTTCACATAGATCTGCAAAGGATCCGGGTATCCGATCAGACTCCACTAATCCAGTGCTCCCTATGCTTAGGTTTCGGGCATGGAAGACGGCTCTGCAAGGAGCAAGTGGAGAAGTGCAGCCACTGTGGGGGCCCTCACATGAGAAGCAAATGTGAAGAGTGGATGGCAGGAACAACCCCAACATGCTGTAACTGTGTGCATGCCAAGCTGGACAGTACAGAGCATAATGCATTTAGCGACGAATGCCCGGTCAGGAAAAGATGCGAGGTACTGGCCAGAGCAAGAGTAGCTTATTGCTAAGGTGGACACGGGGAACAGGGCGTACACTCCAACCAGAGGATATGCGGTGGCCCAAGCCAACCTACAAAGGAAGGAACTGGCAACCACCGAACTCTTTCTAGAGGCCAGTGAGCGAGCAATCGCATGGGCAATGATCCAGGAACCTTATGTGGGAGGAGCTAGGGGTATGAGGAGCTACCGTGGTGCGAGAATCTACCAGTGCGAGGTTGAAGGAAGTGGGAGGGTAAAAGCGGCAATAGCCGTCTTTAATGATGACCTTGACGTCATTCCCTACCCGAAACTCACCACAAACAACATCGTGGTGGTGGGGATCCGGACCAAAGCCTGGGAAATCGCAGTAGTCTCCTACTACTTTGAGCCAGACCAACCCATAGGGCCCTACCTGGATCATCTGACCAAGATAAAGCTGGAGCTGGGCACCGGAAGGCTTTTGATAGGTGGCGATGCAAATGCCAAGAGCACCTGGTGGGGTAGTACCATTGAGGACCTCAGGGGAGAAGAGATGTCCGGGACCCTGGAAGAGTTGGAGCTTCAGGTACTCAACACCGGAGATACGCCGACTTTTTACACCGTAAGAGGCGGCGTCGTGTACCAGAGCCATGTGGATGTCACGGCGTGCTCACTTGACATATTTGACTTGGTGGACGGCTGGCGGGTCGACACAGGGGCAACAAGCTCGGACCACAACACCATTTTATTTAAAGTTAAGTTAAAAAGGGAAAAGGGGATAAGCATAACTAGAACGACAAGAAAGTACAACACGAAAAAAGCAAATTGGGAATCTTTTAAAATTAAATTGGGGGAATACAAAATTAATAATAATATAAGCTTAGATAGTATAAAACAGATAGACAATAAACATAAATTGGAAGAATTAGTAACAAAGTACAACAACGTAATCGAGGAAGCATGCGACCAAGCTATCCCTAAATTAAGTAACAAAACAAAAATTATTATTCCGTGGTGGTCCGAAGCACTCGCGGTGAAGAAGAAGGATGTTGCTACAAGGAAGAACCGCATCCGCAATGCCGCACCGGTCCGTAGAGCTATGGTCGTTGACGAGTACCTGAGGGCCAAAGAGGAATATGAGTGCCTGGCCAAGAAAGCGCTAGTGGCCAGTTGGAAGGAGTTTTGCGAGAAACAAGACGGAGAGGGCTTATGGGAGGGCATATATAGAGTAATCAGAGGGACTACCAGGAGACAGGAAGACCTGACCCTGATGAGAGATGATACCTTCCTAAGCCCCAAGGAATCAGCAGCCTTGCTCGCCGACAATTTCTACCCAAATGACACGGTGGAAAGGGACAACGCAGACCACAGGCTCATCAGAGAAGCAGCATCACGGGTAAATGGATGGCAACATGATGAATACCATGACCCACCATTTACACCGTTGGAGCTCAAGACAGCCGTGGGACATTTCAATCCCAAGAAGGCCCCTGGATTGGATGGATTCACGTCAGACATCTGCGGCCGAGCGATCAGTCAGGACCCGGAAGCTTTCCTTGCCCTATATAATAAATGCCTAGAGTTAGCACACTTCCCAAACATCTGGAAGGAGGCAACGGTAGTGGTCCTCAGGAAACCGGGCAAGGAAAATTATACAAACCCCAAGTCATACAGACCAATAGGCCTCCTACCGGTCTTGGGGAAGGTCCTGGAAAGGATGGTGGTGGCGAGGATAAAGTGGCAGATTGTGCCGCGGCTTAGCGTCCGTCAGTTTGGCTTTATGCCACAAAGGAGCACCGAGGACGCCCTCTATACGCTAATAAAACACGTACAGGACAAGTTGAGGCTGAAGAAGCTAATTGTCCTGGTGTCGTTGGATATAGAGGGCGCCTTCGATAGCGCCTGGTGGCCAGCAATTAGGGTCAGGCTGGCCGAAGAAAAGTGCCCGGTAAATACCAGAAGACTTATCGATAGCTACCTCGACAGCAGAAAGGTGAGAGTAAGGTACGCTGGGGAGGAGTGTGTGAGAGAGACCAACAAGGGCTGTGTCCAGGGTTCAATCGGTGGCCCCATTCTGTGGAACCTTCTGCTGGACCCGTTATTGCAGGATCTGGAGAAACAGGGATACTTTGTTCAGGCGTTTGCAGATGATATAGTATTGGCCGTGGATGGCGACACAGCGACTGAAGTCTCCAGAACCACCAATGCAGCCCTCGCCCATGTTCAGAGTTGGGGCGTCAGAAATAAGCTTAGGTTTGCTCCGCACAAAACCTGTGCGATGTTAATAACCAACAAGCTTAAGTACGACACCCCAATTCTGAGCATGGCCGGGGTCGACATTGGGATGGTGAGGAGCATGAAGTTGCTCGGCCTTACTATAGACGATAAACTTACGTTTAACGAACATACCAAGAACGTCTGCAAAAAGGTGGCGGAAATTTATAAAAGACTGGCGCGTGCGGCAAAAGTTAGTTGGGGGTTAAATAGGGAGGTTATCCATATCATCTATACAGCGACAATAGAACCGATAGTCATGTACGCGGCCGGAGCCTGGGCTCCCGCTACGAAAAAGTTGGGTATACGGAAGAAGCTAGGCTCTCTCCAACGAGGATTCGCCCAGAAGCTCTGCAAATCTTACCGTACAGTCTCCCTAAACTCGGCACTGGTGCTGGCTGGGATACTTCCTCTAGACCTTCGCATACAAGAGGCAGCCGCCCTGTATGAGGCAAGGAGAGGGTCGTCCGAGTTCGTACCGGGAGATAGGGAGATTGAGAGTATGGTAAGATTTGCAGAAGCATCTCACCCTGCCAAACAAATGACTTTGGAGTTCATGTGCCTGACAGACCAACAGCTTGTGGACAGCCAGAACGTGCAGGCAGTGCGAATATTCACTGACGGCAGTAAGATTGAGGGGAAGGTCGGAGCCGCATTATCCTTGTGGGATAATGAAGGTGAAGTCAAGAACCTCAAGCTAAGTCTTGCCGCGTACTGCACAGTCTATCAGGCGGAACTACTGGCCATTTGCAAAGCAACGGACGTAATCCTCAAGCGCAAAGAGACGAGCTATGGCTTGTACAGCGACTCAATGTCAGCATTGCAGGCGCTTGCAAGCCATGGCTCTCTGCACCCGTTGGCGGTACGCGCACGTGCCAATTTGGCAGAGGCTTTGGTCCAGAGGAAAGCTGTGTCTCTCTTCTGGGTCAAGGCCCACGCGGGCTTACCGGGTAATGAGCGCGCGGACGAGCTGGCGAAGGAGGCAGCATTGTCGTCACGGAGGAAACCGGACTATGACCGGTGTCCGGTTTCATACATCAAGCGTCAAATCCGTTTGAACTCGCTTGATGTGTGGAATCGGAGATACGTTTCTGGAGAGACGGCCTCGGTGACGAAGATGTTCCTTCCAGACGCCGTGGCTGCCTACCGTATTGTGAAGCAGGTGAGGCCAACAGGCGTGCTCACACAAGTGCTAACCGGGCACGGTGGGTTCTCGGAATACTTGAACCGCTTTAAGTGTAAAGGGAACCCATCGTGCATCTGTGACCCCAACGTGTCGGAATCTGTTCCACACGTACTATTAGATTGCCCGATTTATGCCAGGAAACGCCACGACCTGGAACAAGAGATTGCCCAGCCATTACAGGCAGTAAACATAAATGAGATTATGTCAGGTAAAAAGAGTAGAGACAAATTTATAGCCTACTGTGAGAGTATAGCCATTAAAGTTATAAATAGAAATAAAACATGATTAATATACTATGTTTCATATTATATTTAGATATAGTTCATGTAAACATAGGACATAAGTGCAAATTTGTAAAAATAAGATAAGCAGTAGGTTTAAGAAAAATGTTACTAATAGATACATAGATTTTAAATAAAAATAAGTTAGACTACTAGATAATTAAGTTATGTAAAAATTTGCGTGTATTTTTTGGAATAAAACAAACCCTGAAAAAATTATTTTCCCTAAGCTAAGAAGAAATGCTAATAAATAAATAAAGTAAAAAATAGAAAGATTAGAATAGAACTAGACAACAAGTGGGAATCCCACCCACAGGATAAATGGAGAAGGATACCAGAAAGATATAGAATGAAGCATGGAAGTGCGAGAGGAATGTGAGCGAGAACTAGTATGGAAAAGGATTTAGATATAGAATAGGCGCCAATTATGTTGGCGGAACTAGTCCGTAAAAAAAAAAAAAAAAAAAAAAAAAAAAAAAAAAAAAAAAAAAAAAAAAAAAAAAAAACCTAACCTAACCTAACCTAACCTAACCTAACCTAACCTAACCAGTTGCGTGGCACCCCCCGTCACGAGCAGATCGTTTTAAAGCCGCTCCGCGTTCAAAAATTTCAAAAATTGGGTTTTTTCGTACAAAGTGACAAGTGTGATACATGGTTAGAAGCGCGCTGCAAAGACGCACGCGACAGTGAAAAGTTTTTTGTGAAAAAGTGAAAAACCGAAAAGTTATTCGTGAAAAACCACTTACAAAAACCTTCGGAGCTAAACGCTGCTCGATTTTGAGTGAACATTAAAAAATCGGTGATACAGGCCAGGTGCGCCGCAAGAAGACCTTTCTCCGGACACCAACTTTGGAATTTTCCGACTTGGGGTTCCGGAGATATAGAATAAAAACCTAAAACCACGTGGAACGTGGTCCAGGATCCCGAGGGAATTGACTGGATGTGCAAGTACTTTCCGAAGACGACTCAGACGAGGGGCCGGGAGCCTATTTGACAACACGGAAAATCTGCATACAACACCCGGAAAATTAAGGTCAACTTTTCTGTAATTTTAAGGAATTTTTATCCAGGAAACTAGATCGTTTACCCATAGTTTTTATTTTATCTAAAAATTTAGTATAGGCAATTCTAATTGTATTTTAATTTTGGAATAATTCTGACAGATAGTTTTTAAGTTATTAAACTTCAAAAGTTTTAAAAATTCAGGGGTTGGTTATTGCCACCCCTAAAAGGATAAAAATTTTTTAGACACAAGCACCAGGTGCCTAGCAATAAGAGTAGATTAAGTTTTTAATTTTATATATAATCCAAACAATAATAATCAATATTATAAAATTATTTTTGACACATAGACATTTTTAAAATTAATAAACACCCTTATAAATTAACATAAAAAATCGAAAAGTGGTATCAGTGGATGGGGAAAATTGTCCTCTATCCGGTGAAATAAATAAAATCCACGCGAAACGTATATTTCACTAAATGTTATAACAAATACTCCTGGAAAACAGGAATTGCAAACGACAACACTAAATTTTTAGTATTGTATTTAATTTTTGTCCAAATTACTACCGATAGAGGTATAATATACTCTAAAAATTTAGCGTAAGTAATTCTAACTGTGATTTAATTCTGGAACAATTCTGACCAGTAGTTTTTAAGCTATAAAACTTTTAAAGTTTAAAAAATTTGGGGGTTGAATATTGCCACCCCTAAAAGGACAAAAATTTTTTAGACATAAGCACTTTGTGCCTAGTAATAAGAATAGGTTAAGTTTTTAATTATATATATAACCCAGACAATTTTAATCAATATTATAAAATTATTTTGACATTTAGACATTTTTAAAACTAATAAACACCCTTTTAAATTAACTTAAAAAATCGAAAAGTGGTATCAGTGGATGGGGAAAATTGTCCTCTATCTAGTGAAATATATAAAACCCACGCGAAACGTACAATTCACAAAAATTTTTAACAAATTCTCCCGGAAAACAGGGATTGCAAACCACAACAAAAAATTTTTTAGTAATTTAATTAATTTCCGTCCAAATTATTTCAGATAGTGGTATAATAGATTCACCTTATTTTGTAATACTGTTTTAAACCCCTTTTTATTTTTAGTGACCGTAAATTCTGGTTCCCGTCTATATACCCCCCTTTTAAAACACGTTTTTTGCCTATAATTTTAATTCCCGTAAATATACACAAATAATAATCACACAGGCCGTTAGCTGGCGTAAAGACGCGTCTTTTGACACCCCGCACGTGCGTCTAGCTAAAATAAAACCATAGAAAACGTCAAAAAATCGATTTTCACCAACCGGGAAGTGAACCCGGGACTTTTTTAATCCTTAAAACTCAAATATCTCTGGAACGGAGCGTCCTAGCTCGTTTTTAAGACCACCCTGAATATCTATCTATATTTTTTTGGCCACCCTTGTTCAAACCCCCCCCTTTATTTTATTAAATTGATAAATTCATTAAATCCTCCCTCCCCCCCCGCTATACTTCTCCACCTAATATTACTAAAAATATTTATCTACGTATATGTCCCAAGACCCAAGAACCTCGAACTGACTCCCCCCCCCCCCCCCCCCCCCCTCAACTCATTCCTGATTACCTCCCCTCGTCAAACACACTAAGTCCGAAGGAAAAAACTGTGCTGTGTATTACTGTGTATTATCGTGTATGCAGCACCAGTACCCTAGGTCCCCTAGTCACCTACTTCTGTACCCAAATTTTTTCTATCCCAAAAAATTTTTGTCCCCCCTATATCTCGAGAACGGCTGGAGATATCAAAAATCTGACGAAATTTTCCCCCCCCCATCAACCCCCCTCCCAGCCGGAACATACATTTATATAAGACCCCTAAATCCCATTTTCACCCCTAAATTTTTTTAACCCCAAATATTGAATTAGTGTAATTATATATTTACATATCTATACAACCCGAAACTGGGGAACCTACTGTGACCCCCAGTGCCTCCCCTAAATACCCCCCCCCCACCTTTCCCCTTTTGGCAAACTTCACCCCCCCTAATCCTAACTCCGGAACCAGAGGTCATAGACCCATCAAGTTTGGGGTCCCTGACATCGGGAGAGAAAGGCCTATCTTTTGGCCCCAGTAAAATTAGGAAAAAACGCCCTCTGACTAAGACGTGATTGACATTTAAGACTTATACAGCTTGAAGTAAATCGACTTAGGGTGTATGACTCGCTTGACGCGAATATAGATCGCACTATACAGACTCTGTTTTAAAAAACATCGCAGGCGACTGGAATTATTAAAAATTCCTACATATTGACTAGTTTTATAAATAAATAAATATAAATATTAAATTAATTATATCTACAACTATACCCTAATATTTACAAATCTTACTGTTCGTCCTTTTACTTTTTAGTTTTTAATTTAATTTATTTTACAATTTTAAAATTTTTACAATTACAATTTTTACACTGCTGGAATTTACAACTTTTACAAATTTAAACCAGATATTTTAAGGCGCCCCTTGGGAATACTATTTTACAAATTCACAAACAAATAAAAATATACAATATGCTTAGAACTCCTCCAAAGGAAGCTTCAGGCGATATGGATTCCGCCAATTCGCCAGCGGTAGGTAATAAAACTTTTATTAAAAGTACGACACCGAACGAAAGACCGGAAACCGCTTCAACAGTCAGAAGAAGTACTGGAGAGGGGGAGGCTGGGAAATCGGAGACCCAACCCCAGAAGAAACCCCAGATCACTCCAAAAGTGGCCCCGTCTTTGTCTTCGTCTTCTCCCTCGCTGGAAGAGCCCGCGAAACCTAGTGCAACGCCCATGAATTCACAAGAGGAAGTAAGGGCTACACAGAAACCACCAACGGAGTCAGAGAAAAGTGCCCCTGAAGAGGTTGACCAAACTATTAAGTTTCCAAACAGGATCTCAGAGGCACGAGCCTGTCTCCTTAAAGCAAAAATGCATTTGGGGAACTCGCGGAATACGAAGACGGAAATAAAGATGGAGGTCACCCAAGCTCTGGAACGACTATTTCAATTGGTCAAGGAGGCGGAGACCGAAAGCAGGAAGCAAAAAGAACCGCCAAAAGACACACAAAGTGAACAAAAGGCGGTGCGGTTAGAGGAACCAGTTAGTAAGGAAGAGACAAACAAACAAATAACTGACCTCATAGGAAAGCTAAAGGAGCACGCGGACCTCATAAAGGAAAACACCGCCAGCATGGGGCAACTAAAAGAGAAGATGGAAGTCATAGAAAAGCGTTCCTACGCCGGTGTAGCCGCTACTCCCATTAGTAAGAGGCTCCCGGTGCAGACTGCCCTACACTCCTTTGCAGTAACCGCAAATGATGAACAGGAGACAGGAGAAGAGGTCATTAACAGAATCAGGAAAGCTGTTAACGCCAAAGAAGGAAGATTCGCAGTAGAGAAGATCAGGAAAGCCAAAGACAGGAAAATAATAGTTGGCTGCAAGACAAACGAAGAAAGAGAGCGAGTCAAAAACAGAATCAAGGAATCTGGAGAAAGCCTCACAGTAGAAAACATCCAAAACAGAGACCCCCTTGTTATCTTTAAGGACGTACTGAATTGCAACACTGACGAGGACGTAATAAATGCGCTGAGAAATCAGAACAGGAAAATGTTTACGGACCTAAAGGACCAAGAGGATAGGCTAGAGATAGCATTCAAAAAACGCACCAGGAACCCCCACACGAGTCATATCGTGATGAGGGTGTCCCCTAAAATGTGGCAAAGGCTAACGGACGCCGAGTCGGTCCTCATAGATTTACAAAGGGTAAAAGTCGCCGACCAATCCCCTATAGTACAGTGCTCGCTTTGTTTGGGATATGGGCATGGCAGACGCTTTTGCCAGGAGACCAGGGCAAAATGTAGCCACTGTGGAGGAGCCCACATGAAGGCAGAGTGCCCTGATTGGCTTGAGGGAGCTGCCCCGTCCTGTTGCAATTGCGTGCGATCAAAGCTGGACAAAACAAGCCACAATGCGTTCAGCCAGGAATGCCCCATCAGGGCAAAATGGGATGCTATAGCGAGAGCAAAAGTAGCGTATTGCTAAGGTGGTCCCAGGCGGAAACCCTGTCACACAAAAAAGGCCATACCTCGTGGCGCAAGCAAATCTGCAGAGGAAAGCATTGGCCACAAACGAGATTATGATCGAGGCAAGTAAAAAGGGGATGGCTTTCGCACTGCTTCAGGAGCCGTACATCGGAAGTCTGGGTAGAATGAAGGATTATCGAGGCGCAAGAATATACCAGCATACCGGGGGTGGAGATGGCGTCATCAAGACTGCAATTGCAGTTTTTGATGGTGATATAGACGTCACCCAGTACCCAAACTTCACCACGCCCAACATCATAGTGGTGAAGATGAGGACAAGCGCCTGGGAGATCGTGGTAGCCTCATTCTACCTAGAACCGAAGCCAGCACCGATAGGGCCATACCTGGAACAGCTCATGAAGATAAGGAGATTTTTCGGTCGGAGAATCATCCTGGGCGGGGACGCGAACGCCAAAAACTCCTGGTGGGGTAGCCCCAAAATAGATAAAAGAGGGACCGAAATGGCCGGAGCTCTTGAAGAAATGGAGATGCAGGTGCTAAACACAGGTGACACCCCGACGTTCCACACAGTGAGGGGAACCTCACTCTATTCCAGCTTTGTGGACGTCACGGCTTGCACGGCGGATCTGCTCGACCTAGTTGGGGACTGGAGGGTGGACGAGGGAATGACGAGCTCAGACCACAATGTAATAATCTTCAAAATTAAGCTAGAAAGAGCAAAAGGTTTCGATATTAGTAGAACTACAAGAACCTACAATACGAAAAAAGCAAACTGGGAACAATTTCGTGCGAAACTGGGACAGTTGCTACAAGATAGTAATATAAATAAAATGGAATTTGACAAAATTAATAATAAAACTGAATTAGAAATTAAAATAGAATTATATATTAAATCAATAGTAGAATCATGTAACATTAATATACCAAAAATAAAACCCAATATAAAAATAGAATTACCTTGGTGGTCCGAAGAGCTGTCAATCCTGAAAAGGGCGGTTGCCACTAGGAAGCGCAGAGTCCGCTGTGCAGCGCCGATCCGGAGGGCGAAAGTAGTGGAAGAGTACCTGCAATTAAAAGAAGAGTATGAGCAAGCAGCGAAGTCAGCATTAACAGAAAGCTGGAAAAGCTTCTGTGGAAAGCAAGATAAGGAGGGTCTCTGGGAAGGCATCTACAGGGTCATAGGTAGGACTATGAAGAGACAGGAGGATTTACCCCTGATCAAAGAGGGGAAACTATTGAACCACCACGAATCTGCTACATTTCTGGCGGAGACGTTCTACCCCGAGGACAGGAAGGAAGAGGACAATGAGGAGCATAAACGTATCAGGACAATAGCTGAAAAAGTAAACGAGTGGAACCATGGTGAAGAACATGATCCACCGTTTACACAGGAGGAGCTGAACTCCACTATACGTAGCTTCAACCCTAAGAAAGCTCCCGGGGTGGACGGCCTCACGTCAGACATATGCCAGTACTCTATAAACCATGATCCGGAGCTTTTCCTATCACTGGCAAACAAATGCCTAGAGCTTGGCTACTTCCCAAGGATATGGAAGGAAGCCACAGTCATCATCCTGAGGAAACCTGGGAAGGAGAATTACACAGCTCCTAAATCATATAGGCCAATTGGACTGTTGCCAGTGATGGGAAAAATTCTGGAAAAAATGATTATAGCCAGAGTAAAATGGCATATCATACCCGGACTCAGTACACGCCAGTACGGATTTATGCCACAAAAAAGTACCGAAGACTCCCTCTATGACCTGCTGGAACGTATACGCGGAAAGCTAAACGACAAAAAACTGGTTGTCATGATATCGCTGGACATAGAGGGGGCCTTCGACAGCGCGTGGTGGCCTGCCATAAAAACCAGGTTGGCGGAAACAAAATGTCCGACAAATATAAGAAGAGTGGTGGACAGTTATCTTTCAACTCTATGAAAATTTGTGAATATCTAATACAAACAAACTATGTATAGGTAACAATAGTTTTTTTTTTTTAATTCATAAGCCTACCACGAATTGAGTAGTGAGAATGTGACTATTTGATGAGTAAGGAAGGAATCGAAAAAGCAAAGGAGTTGCATAATGAAATTTAGTACAACATTGGTGCCGATTCTCTTGTACACCGGACTAAACTAACTAAACTATCACTAAAATTCCTTACTTTTGGCTATGAGAATCTTAAACGCTATTCTGTAGTAAAATGTCTCTAAGTTAAAAAAAATATTTTGACACAACTAAATCGAATTTGACAATTGCGACTCCACGTGATACATACTTTTTAGAGCCGGAGGCGCGCAGTGGGGGCAGCCTCGACGTGTTTTATATGGAATTTTTCACTTTTTGTATGGAAAAAAAAAAAAAATATTACCTACGTGTTGAGTATTAGGGGTTTAAGGGTTGATCTTTCCCGCCTCGTCCAGCAAGACAATTGGCCTAAACGCTGATGGGGAATCCGGGGGGCGCCCTGGCTTCTGCAGCAACACCAGTCGACCCTCCTTCCAGGCCTTAGGGAACCGTCTCGACGTCAGACAGGCGTCAAACAACTCCCCAAGCCTGTCTTCCAAGGCCGCTTCCAGAGCCAGTGCCAGCGCTCTTGCTGGCACCCCGTCCGTCCGTCCGGCTGATGTAACCTAACCTTTTTTTTTTTTTTTTTTGACGCTGAGAAATGCTTTATGCACTGCCGCTCGTGGGGGTCGAGACGGGGTGTGTGGGACTCCTGTCGGAACGACAGTATACCCACTAAAACTCAGCGGTGTTCCCACTTCGCCGTGATGGGAGGGTCATGGGAAACTGGCGTAGCCTTTACGTCCACAACCCTCCCGGCGCATGCCCGCCTAGCTGGCGGGCCCCGCAGGCCCCCCAAGTTGGGGGGCTACGGGAATGGCCGGGAACACCTGGCCATTCCCGTCCGACACTGGTGGAGGCCTGTGCAATACAGGCAAGGGTGCCCCCGCACCCGTTGCCTGCTGGCCTCCACCTGGTTAGGGGAGAAATAACGCCCGCAAGGGCTTACTTTCCCCACGCGGCGGCCACGTATCCCGGTCCCTTCTCTAATAGCGAGAAGGGAGGGGAGTCTGTGGGAGACCGCGCCGTTAGTGCCATTCGCTTGGAGGATGCGGTAGTCGGAAAACGTTATTCCGACATCGCACCCTCCTCATTTACCGCCGCAGGAGCTGCAGCGGCGGTGACGGCGGCGGTGGTAGCAACAAGGCGAACCTGCGCCGGCGCCATGCCTTTCCTCGAAGGAGGCTTGCAGCTCCTGCCCGTCATCTTGTGGTCCGCGGGGCGGCCACTACCAGCACACGCCGCGCAGTGAAGTGTGGTGGCGTGGCAAGCAGCACTCCTGTGTCCCTCCTGCCCGCATCGGAAGCAACAGTTTCCCCAGTCGGACTTGGAGGGACACGTGGCTCGGGTGTGTCCGAAGGCGAAGCACTTGAAGCAGCGCATTGGCTGGACTTCAAGTGCCCGGACCACAGCCGAGCCGAGCCCCACAAGCAGCCGCCCTTTGGTCGCAATAAGGACGGCCCCAGCCACGGCGACTGGGCACTCAACGCGGATGGTGCCCATGCCGCGGCGGCCGAGCCTGATGGCTCCGCCCTTCACCGCGCCAGCTTCGCAGCCTCCAGCCGCCGCAACGGCCGCCACCACGTCCTCTTTGGTGACCGAATCATCCAGATCGGCCACCTCCAAGGCAGCGGTCTTCACGGGCCTGACGACCGTTGCCGCATCCGCGATGACCTCTTGCAGCCTCTTTGCAAAGAGGTCCGCGTTTGCGCCGCGCTGCTCCCCCGAGAACTCAAAGATTCGAGCCCCGGTTTGAGTTCGGCGGCACGTGATGCCGCCGATCCCCAGCCGAGAGGGATCCACATTGGTACGAGCCCGTCTTAGGACGGACTCGTACGTCTCGCCCTGCTCCACGGCCTCCGGGGTGATAGTCACCACGACGGCCGCGGTTTTGGGAGGAACCAGCTTCCTCCCGCCGGCTGGACCCTTCTCGGCTGCAGGAGCAGTCGCAGTGGGCTTGGAGGTCGGCTTTTTGGCCTTTCCCCCCCTGACCACTTCCGTCCATGACGAGTTGGACGGGGTGGTGGAGGGAAGAAGGGCGTCTTCCCCCTGCGAGTTCCGGGGGGCTGCTGGAGACGACCCGGTAGCTCCCTCCGCGCTCGTGGTGGGCGTTTGAGGGGCCACCGTGGTCCCCTTGCCCTTGCCCTTGCCCTTGGAGGGTTTTGGGGCTTCAGGCGGCCCCCCCGATGCTTGGCCTCCCAGTGGCGCCGGTTCCGGCTCAATTGGCGGTGGCCTCTTATCCGCCGCTAGCGGCGGGCGGAGCCGCCTCTCCGGCAAAAGCCGGTCCTCTATGCCGGCGAAGCAGCCCCTGATGAAGGCCCTCTCCTCCATCACCACCCCGCGGATTAATGCCTCAAGGCTGGCAGGGGAGGAGGAGCCTCCTTCCACCGCACCTAGGGCAGACTGAGCAGGCCGGGCCGTGACCTCAGCGAGCTTCTGGTGAAGCTGGCTGACCTCCGCCTGCAGGCGATCCACCTTCGCCTGCAGCTGCCGCGTTTCGTCCGTGGCCGTCCGCTTCACCAGCTCAAGCACAATGCCGTGCATGCTGGCGGCCCGGCATTTGAGGGCCTTCTGGAAGGTCCCCTTCAAATTGGAGGACTTTGAGGCGACCTCCAGTACCTCCTCCTTGTCCTCCAGAGCCATGCGCTCCAAGTCCGCCAGGGAGTGGTCAGCATACAGTACATTAGATGCACCATATCCGGCCCTCGACCTGGCGGCTTGCGCCTGCCGCTCCTTAGCAGCGACCCTCTCCTCCAGGTCCTCCTGGATTTGCGCCCTCTCTGCCAGGTTCAGTTGGCGCTCGGCGTCCACCAATCCCACATCGTGAGAAGAGGCCGAAGCAGAAGTCGAAGCCTTTTTTGCCTTCGACTTCTTCTTCGCCCTACTTCCAACCGACTCCGAGGAGCCCCCGGACCCGAGCCTCAGATCGCCCCTCTTCCGCTTGGGGCGGTCGCTTTCGGCCGCCGACGTGTCCATGTTGGATCCGTCGGAGTCCGACACCTCGTCCGGCCTGCAGAAGAAACTGACCGCAGATGGTGCGCGGTCAGCTTCCGACGCCAAGGCGCCGCCGGCGTGGCCCTGAGAAGGGCCGTTGGGTTGGCCCTGAGAAGGGCCGTTGGATTGGCCCTGAGAAGGGCCGTTGGGTTGGCCCTGAGAAGGGCCGTTGGGTTGGCCCTGAGAAGGGCCGTTTGAGTCACCCTGTGAAGAGTGACCCGGATAAAAACAAAAACGCCCAGAGGCGTCACGGCTTGGTCCTTTCTTACTCATGTTCGTAGACGACCGCGTTTGTCTACGAATCACAGCGCACTTTAGCCACCGGTCTGCCACTCCGTTACGGTGGTCAGACACGGCGTTGCCCAGGGGATACTACGTGGAAGTATGCGCTGTGGGGGATCCCCCGATGTAACCTAACCTAACCTAACCTAACCTAACCAGTCACACGGCACCCCCCGCCGCGAGCAGATCAGTTTTAAGTCGCTCCGCGGTCGAAAAATATAAAAAATCGGTTTTTTCGCGCAAAGTACCAAGTGCGATACATCATTTTAACCGGGCTGCGAAGGCGCACGTGAATGTGTAAATTTTTTTGTGAAAAGTGGAAAACTCAGTGAGAAAACAGTGAAAAACTAAGTTAAAAAACGTTTAAGACGCGACGCTGCTCAATTTTGAGTGGGCGTCCAAAAAAAGGTGACTGCAGCCAGGTGCGCTGCGTGAGGACCTTTCTTCGGACACCTCACTTGGATTTTTCCGACCAAGGGTTCCGGAGAAAACCACCAGCAAATAAAAACCACGTGTAACGTGTTCGGAGTTCCCGAGGGTTCGGACAGGATCCGGGAACCCAACTCGACGGCGAAACGGACGAGGAGCCGGGAGACGAAAAGACCATCAAAAAATTCCCAGTGGAAGACCCCCAAAACAAGGATCAAAAATTAGCATAATTTTCAGTAATTTTTTCCGGGATAACTAAAGCGGTGACCAGTGTTTTTTATGGACTCTAAAATTAAATGTAAGTAGACACTAGCTAGATTTAAATTTTTGTAGAAATAGGTTTAGTAGTTTTTTAGATAAAGTGTTTTAAAAGTTTTAAAAAATCGGGGGTTGGTTATTTCAACCCCTAAAATTCTATAAATAGTTAAATATTGTAAATAAAAGGTCTTACCACGTAAACCGCCGCTTTTTGTATTTTTTAGGATAGTTTTAAGTAGTTTAAATTTAAGTTTAGTGGGGTAATTTCTGTGACCGTTTTTAAAATCGTCAATTAAGGGGTTGAAAAAGGGTGCTGTATGCGCATACTTTTGAGAGGGCAAAACAACGGGTCTGATCCACATCTCAGCCAGGTTTTGGATTTTTCGGGGCAAGGGAAGTAGTGAAACAACTGCATTTGCGGTTTGTTAAGTGACAAGCAACCCCTTTGCGGCCACTTTACACCCCAACCCCTGAACCGAAAAATCCAAAACATAGGTCGGAAGAACAGGTAGCTCTCTGTCTTTAACCCAAGACCCTTTAAACCCACGCGTCTTAAATAGGACGAAAGATATAGACTCCCGTAGCGGAGCATTCATAGGGCGTGAATTGAAAAAATAACATTGTTGACAAACAAAAACTGGTCACCAACAAAGCCCGCCCTGTTTTTGTTCCCAAAACGGGAATTTTCTGGAGCTGGACCATTTATCCAGAAAATCGAATGGTCACCCCCACTAATTTCGCTTAACATTATTCATTTTATTTTTTATTTTTAAATTTTTATTATTGTCATCGGATTTTTCACCAACAGGGAATCGAACCCGGGACCTCTCATTCCCTTAAAACGCCCATAACTCCGGAACGGAGCAAGATAGCCCGTTTTTGACCCCCTCCCTGGTATAGCTTTTTCCCCAGGCCACCCTCTCTCGATCCCCCCCCTTATTTTATTAATTTAAAGTTTTTCAAATTCCCCCTTCTGCCCCCTCACCCCCTCCCTTAATCGAACCATAGGAGTCTTCAACTCGCTCAACATCACACATAGAGGGCGCCACGAGCTCTGCCTAGCCCCTTTTAGCTATACCTTAAATTTTTATTAATATTAAATTATTTTCTCTAATTTAAATTAACCTCCCCCCCCGTCTCCATAGGCCGCTCCCCTTGCTTATTCCCCCTTGCTTTTATTTTTATTTTTCAAAATTTTATTTAAATATAAATATAATTAATAATAAATCACCCCCCCTTCCCAAAGTCCCCACAGGTCATATCCCTGCTTAAGCCCCCCCTTTGTAATTAATTTTAAATATACTATTTTATTCCCCCCCCCCCCCCCAGATCGCCATTCCTCTTGTCGAGCCCCATTGTCTTTATTAATTAATAGTATATTATTATAACCCCCCCCCCCCTCCCAAAGTCTCAAATCAAATCAAATCAAATCAAATCAAATCATCTTTATTTGTGAACACAGGTACTGAAATAAAGGTCTTATTCATACATCTTAGTTGATCTCTATGTCCTACCAATTAAATTGGTGTACAAATATTGTTTTTTTACTAATAAATCTGGATCTATACAATACAAAGTCAGGTTCAAATAAATAATTAAAATTGAAAGTATTATTTATCATTATTGAATTAATTATAATTTATTTTTCATGCATGTCAACAGTAAATAATATAAAAGGCTATTAATGTCAAATTGTATAATATTATAAATAATGTCAATTAAATAAATAAAAAATAAATTATAATAAAGGGCTGATGGCAATGTCATATTTTATCATTTAAAAATTCTTCGATAGAGTAATACGTCTTATCTATTAGAAATGAATGCAATTTACTTTTGAATTTGCGAACATTATCTTCACTCCTTATACATTTTGGTAATTTATTATAGACCTTTGGAGCCATTACAAAAATACTGTTTCTGTATAGTGCAGTACTAGATCCGACTGTTTGTAACCGATCACAACGGCGCTGACTAGTTACTCGAGCAAATTTATTTAAATTATTTTTAACGAACATAGATGTTTCGTAGATATACAACGACGGCAAAGTTAATATTTTCGTATTTTTAAAAAACGGTTTGCAGCTGTCTGTTGTCTGCAAATTATATATAGCTCTTAAGCACCTTTTTTGGCACTTAAATACCATATCTTTACCCGTAGCATTGCCCCAAAATATGATTCCGTATCTCAATGTTGAAGCTACTAGACCATGATACGCCGTTAAAACTGTTGCTCTATTGGCCGTTTTACTTAACATGTGCAAAGCATAGGAATATTGGTTTAGCTTACTGCATATTTTGTCAATATGGGAGTTCCATTTTAAAGTATTTTCTATGTTTAGTCCAAGGAATTTAGTCACTTTCGATTCATTAATAGTTTTGCCATTGTATTTAATATTTAAGTCCAGATTATAATTTATTCTTTGTTGAAATTTCATTAATATTGTTTTATCAAGATTTAGAATCAAATTATTATTCTGCAGCCAATTCACAACTGATAGTAAAGTAGAATTAATCTCAGCCTCCAATGTACTTACGTCGTCAATATTAAAAAGTAAAGTGCAGTCATCCGCAAACATTGTCATAGGATATGATGATGCTGTCGGAAAGTCATTAATATAAACAATAAATAGGGGCGGTCCGAGTACACTTCCTTGTGGCACTCCATAATTTACCACTCTATGACTGGATTTATACGTTATTTCGTTTTTTTTAGAGATTCTACTAATGGACGTTATTTGTTGCCTATCACTCAGATAAGATTCTATTAGATTTGATATATTTCCTCTTATTCCGTATGCATTGAGTTTATGTATTAGTATTTTATGGTCCACGCGATCAAAAGCTTTTGACATGTCCATATAAAGTGCTAGAGCTGGTAGCCTCTTATCCACTCTACTGGTAACCATATGTAAAAAATCGTAGATGGCCATGTCAATAGATCTGTTTTTCCTAAAACCTTTCTGATTATCAACGAAAAGGCAATTTTTCTCAAAGTATGAAGTAAGTTGATAATATATTGCTTTTTCGAATATTTTTGAAAAAATCGGTACTAACGCCAAAGGTCTGTAGCAGGACATATCTTCTCTGTTATCTTTCTTGAAGAGAGGTTTTATAATTGTTAGTTTTAATTCTTCTGGAAAGTAACCATGGTATATGCACATATTGATTAGATGACTCAGCACAGGAGCAATTATTGTGGATACCCGTTTAACAATATTTGTACTTATATCGTCATACCCAGTGCTAGACGTATTCTTTAGTGACATAATAATTTGGTGAATATCTTGTGGTATTGTAGGCGACATAAACATGGAAGAAATGCTACTTCTTATCTTATCTTTATTCATGTTTAAATTAGTAACTGGTTTCACTTGATCTACAAAGTAATCGTTAAAAGCTTGTGCTATTTCAAGAGGATTAGATAAGATTTTGCTATTTGATTTGATTTTTGTTATGGTTTCGCCTGGAAAATTTTGTTTATTATTATTTTTATTTATTACTTTCCATGTTGCTTTACATAGATTCTGAGCTGAATGTATATAATGATTATTATGGGCTCTCTGTGTGAGGTTTATTACTTTCTTCAGCCGATTTGAAAGCTTTTTAAGTTCTGTTTTGTTTTGCTTATTTGGTAGTAACCGGTATTTCCACAGCAATTCTCTTTTTCTCTTACTGCAAATCCTAATGCCACGACTAATCCATTTTGCTTTTTCTTTAGTCGATATCCGTATTTTTATATTTGGAAAGCATAAATCATATATCAACTTAAACAGGTCATAGAATAATTTGAATGCCTTAGCGGGTTCCGTTTCCTCGTATACGTCAGCAAAAGTGATAGCTTTGATGTTGGCTATGAATTTCTGAATATTTTCTTTTGAATAATCTCGTTTAGTTGTATACCAGTAATTTAAGATGCATGTGCGTCTAACTGGACATCGCAACAGTTGTGCCGTATGATCAGATAACGCCAGCTCTAAAACTTCTCCTTTTGATCCTCGTACATTGTGAATTATGTTATCTATACAAGTCCCACTGCTTAATCTTGTTGGAACCTTTATTTCAAATTTGAGATTGTAACCCGTAATAAGATATTTGAATTGATCTAAACATGTGGTCTTTTTTAAAAGATCAATATTGAAATCACCGCATAGAATAAGTTTTTTGTTAGTGTGTAGTGAAAAAGACTTTAAGAGAATATTCAGGTTATTGAAAAATATATCAAGTTTACTTTTTATGTCTCTACTATGTGGACTCCTATAGACACACATCACTATGATGTTGTGGTCAGTGAGTTCTACTGCGCAACATTCAATTATATTAGAAACACAGTATTTTTCCACAGCCTCCAAAGCTCTATACTTAATTCCGTTTCGTATCATTATACATGTACCTCCATGTCGGGATTTCCGAGTGAAATGTGTAGCAAGTTTAAAATTAGGAATATGTAACAAGTTAACATCAGATAATATCATATTGTGCTCTGAAAAACACAGGACATCAATTATTTTTTCTGAATTGAACAGTTCATTAAGTGCGACAGTAAACATATGAGATTTGTTCAAGAGACCATTTATATTTTGATGCAGAATATTAATATTTTTATACACGAAAAAAGTTTTCTTGTTCACAAAAATTTTCATCTGCAGAAGATTCACATTGGGTCAAAGATATCTCTGTTATCGTTAACAATAAATTGTTAAATATATTACTCATACCGTAGTCATTAATTTTTCTATTGAATTTAGAGAACATAGTAAAGTCATATAAAAGATTTAAATTAGAATCAAATGCAGTTGCATAGTTATATGTTTGTAAGTCTAGATGTAATAAATTATTAAACGTCTCTATACGCCAATTAAACATTGTCGAGTAGTCACTTAATTTAAAAGTAGGAGCACATAAGATTATATTCGTATTCTGAACTGTCATCAATGTCTCCCTTAGTTTAATGATGATGTTAACATAATTTTTAGTATGTAAAAAGTCTTCTTCTCCAATTAAAATAACACAATAGTCATTCATAGAATAGTCAGTTAGTTTTTTATGTAAGTCTGTAATAAGTCTAAGTGTGCCACAATTCGGTGTGACGTAATGACATACTTGAAAGTTTTTAAATATCTCTTCAGCTGTGGATAAAACTTTGTTATTTTTATTCGCACTAACAATGCACAGTTTTCTTTTTATGGGGATTGAAGAATGGTCATCACTTTCTTCCTTCTGTGTTGTTGTACTATCTAGTCCTACCGTTGAAGCATTAACCGTATCTTGTTTTTCCAAAAATATTTGTGTCTTTCTGGTCTTCTTCTGTGCCTTTTTTTGAGTGTTTTGGCGCGGAGTAGATGTACGTGAGCCTTTTTTAGGAGTTTCTACTTCAGTCGTTAATTTTTTTGCAGCCTTTTTTAATACATCAATTTTATTTGTTAATTCATTAACTGATTTTTTAAGCTGTGTATTTTCTATGTTTAAGTTCTCTACCTCTTTGTGTGCCGTGTTAAGTTGTGTAGTTAGTTGTGCAATTTGGTTTTGTAGTTCCTGTACTTGTATGTTGTTTTCTTCACATGATAAGTTTGGTAAGCTACTAGTGCTGCCATCTATCCTCGAACTATCTAGGTTATTTTCTTCGGACATTTCTAAAGAACGTGTCTTTGTTTTTCTGAACGTAATGTTCTCAAAGAAGTTCATTGTCTATTGAAATTAAATATGATAATTATACTGATTTAATATCTTATAAAAATGGAAAAAGATATGCATTAGCTGAGTTTCGAACTCGCGCATTCTAGCGTAGATGTTATCTTATACTCAACCACAGTAGCCGCTAAGCCATTTGAACATTATCAGTGTAGTCAAAATTGATCGTCAGTTAGTATGTATAATACGTTACTTTTTATTTGTATGTTGGAGGTGGATTGAAAATAATTTGTTGCTTTGTTTGTATCGTTAAAAGTTTTTGTTTTAACTCACTGTTTTAGCTTCTCTGCTTGACTTTGAGTAGTGTTATATTGTTCACTAGCGTGAATATTGTTCACCTGTGTAATTATTGTCACTTCCAACGATAATTCACTTAGAATGACAGTCTTCTTTTAAGTTTACAGCGTCTGGATTTTAGTCGTTAATAACTTTATTGTTTGTGAATATTTTCACTAGATAACATTTCTGTTTGAGCATTGTAGTCCACTTTCACTAATTAACCACTTCAGAGCACTTAACTTGTACAGAAACTATTTTTAATTATTAATTAATACGGAGCTGTTGTTAACGAAGTGACAGTGGCGCCACCAATCAAGTCGTCTCCTCAGTTAACTTCCCTGCTTTAGCCCCCCTTTCTACTTGATTTAAATATATTATTTAATTTACCCCCGCCCCCCCCACCCAGTTTGCCACTCCTCTTGTTGAGACCCCTTGTCTTTATTAATTAATAATATATTATTATAACCCCCCCCCCCCCCTTACGTCCGCTGGATAAATTTAATTTTTTATTAATATCCTTCTAAATAATTATTAAATATTAAATATACTTAAACCCTTATATATTTTATTATTTTATATTATTTTCAAATAAATTCCCCCACCCTAAAATTTTCATAAACCCCCACCTATCTCGGAAACGGCTGGGAATATTCAATTTTTGACTGAATTTCCCCCCCCCCCTAGTACCCCCCCTCCCGGCTAGAACCCAGAATCGGATAGGACCACTAGACCCCCTTTTTGACCCCCTTCCTAAAAAAATTGACCCCCACTATTTCTGTAATTTTTTATTTATATATAATAATAACACAACCTGAGGCTATACCCCCACCCCAAGGGACGTCTATAGTGACCCCGCTACCCCTTTTGACCCCCCCCGGATCCCCCGGGACATCGCCGTTCCCTTTTTTCTCTTGGTTTCCCTTATCTGCCCCTTCGAAATAACCCCTCTACCAGTTTTTACCCCCCCCCCCCCATATTATATCGACTACCTCACCCCCCCGGGCACTAACTTCTGAACCAGAGGTCGTAGACCCACCGAGTTTGGGGTCTCCGACATCGTGAGAGAAAGACCTCTCCTCTGGCTCAAACAGAAAAGAGATAAGAAGTCCGACTTTTTAGTAAATAAGTATTATATATATATTTTTTGGGAAAAATCAAAAATCTTTGACCATACCCCCATCTACAGGGTTACATCTCAACTATTTTATAAATATATCTCCACTGACAAAACCCCCCTACCCCCCTATACAGGGTTAGGCCATTATTGACTGTAATTGTATTTTTTACATTATTTACAAACTTCATTGACATTTTTCCCCTTTCATCATAGTGCCCTATACACACAACTAGGAAACAATGTCTTTAATCCGCACCCCAGCAACAGGGAGAGGGACGGGGGCCGGCGCCGGCGGACTACAAGAGGCAAAGTCACCTGCCAAACTGCCGATGTCATCGTTGGCGGGGACCTCTGGTGCTGTCGCTCCCACCCCCAGCCCCGCAGGCCCGACTGGACAGGCGCTGGACGCCGCCAAGACCTTCATCCGGAGACCGGAGAGGAAGAGAAGGTCCATGGACAATATGGATGTCTACAAACGGCAGCTAAACGTTTACGCCACGTTATCAAGTGATCAGCTGTTACAGGAGGTAATGAAGACGTTTGAAGACATTCCATCAAAGGTCAAAGAGTACCCTCAGATGAGGAGGGATATTAAAGTTTTCCTGGAAAGCCAATCGGATAGATGCCTCAGGACCCTTTTTGAATTAAGCAGGCGTATAAAGGGCCTGGAGACAGCGCAAACCACCACAACTAACACCACGCCTACATCACCCGAAGTGCCGGAGGAAATCTTGGAAAGGCTGGAGAGGGTGGAGACCAATTTGAAGACGCGGCTAAGCGAGATGGAAGAGAAAGTCGTTAAGGGTTTCCAGGAATTGACTGACCACTGCTCTGACAACGGTGCTGATATCGTCGACAGGTTCGTCGACAAATTCGACGAGGTCGGCGGCAGGATTGAAGGCGTGCAGGAGAGCCTAGAGCAGGCGAACACAGCAGTGCAGATCGTCTATCAGGCTGCGGCCGACCTCGGGGACAGAGTCGGTGACCTTGCCGGTGTGCTCAGCGCCAGATCTGACAGAATAGAGGAGGCGGTCAAAAAGGCGGCTGGCGAACAGAAACATGACTCGTTGCCACTTACATACGCCAACGTCGCTGCAGCCAAACCCGGGCATCGACCGGCGCTTCACTCGATGGCGGTCACTTTTGAAGGCAGTCAAGAGACTGCCGATGAGGTGCTAGCCAGAGTGAAGAAGGCGGTCGATGCCAGGGAAACTGGCCTAAAAATAAATAAAGTCCGAAAGGCAAAAAACCAAACCGTAATACTGGGGTGCGACACGGAAGAGGAACTTAAAAGAGTTAAAAACCGGATCGAGAGCCGAGGTAAAGGGCTAATAGTGGAGCCTATGACTAACAAAAACCCTCTCGTCGTCCTAAAAGACGTCTTTTTGGACAGTAGCGACGACGAGATGGTAAAGGCACTCTATGCTCAGAACGATAACATTTTCAGGGACATGGACAAGAAAGAAATAGACATAAAAATTAAATTCAAAAAACGGACAAGAAACCCCAAAACGGCGCACGTCGTTTTACAAGTGAGGCCAAAGGTATGGCAGAGAATGACGGAGGCCGGGGCCCTTTACCTTGATCTGCAAAGGGTCAGGGTGGAGGACCAGTCGCCGCTCATTCAGTGTACGAAATGTTTGGCATTTGGTCACGGCAGAAAATTTTGTACCGAGAGTGCAGACAAGTGCAGCCACTGTGGAGGGCCGCATTTGCGAGAAAAATGCGTGGAGTTTGCCGCGGGCAACGAACCACAGTGCTGCAACTGCCTGCACTCAAAGCTCCAAAAGACCGAGCACAACGCATTCAGCGCGGAGTGCCCGGTCCGTAAGAAATGGGACTACCTCGCTAGGACGACGACGGCATACGCCTAAATCACCTCCCACTGGATACATCTTATGTATATTTAATATATATGTATTTATTATTTGCGAACACGCCCCCAAACAGACTACAAAAAACGACGGAAAACTTATTCAGAATAAGAAATGCCAATAAATATAATAAGCTGAGCTTAAGTATATGTTATTGCCAAAAATATAAAGACAGCAAATAAATAGAAAAGGCGGAACTAATACTCCCCCAACAAGATGAATGTGTACTTAATTGTAAAATTAGTACAATCATAAAATATGAGTAAATAAATGATAAATATGTCAAACATAACCCAACCCTACCCCTCCCCCCCTACCCTATCCCTACCTGATGTCCTAAAAACGATAAGTAAAAACAGTTAAACTTAATAGGAACCTAGAATAAAAAATATAAATTAAGGAACTAGAAGTGTTATACCTAGCAAGTAAGAAATATGATAGAAACTCAAGTTAGAAACTATAAATGTATAAAAATAAGAACTAGATATATAAACAAACATATGAATAAGAGTTAAGTTGTAAGTAAAACTGCTAAATATTGAAAAATAGAAATAAACCAGAATAAGAAAATATGTATTAAACAGTAGAATTAAGATCCAATTTGTCCACTTGATAATAAAGCAAGTTTTGTATTATTACCCTAATAAAGAAAATAAAAATAAAAAAAGAGGAAATAAAATAGTTAGATAGAATAGCGGGAATCCCACCCGGCTCAGTATGAAAGAATGTGTGAAAGAAAGATATAGTATGAAGAATAAAAGTACGAGAAGAATAAATGATAGGAATTAGAATGAATGAGAAAATTAGATTACTAAGATCCTGTTTCCATGAACGGGGAAAAAAAAAAAAAAAAAAAAACAAAAAAAAAAAAAAAAAAAAAAACCTAACCTAACCTTTTTTTTTTTTTTTTTTTTTTTGTTTTTTTTTTTTTTTTTTTTTTTTTTTTTTTTTTTTTTTGACGCTGAGAAATGCTTTATGCACTGCCGCTCGTGGGGGACGAGACGGGGTGTGTGGGACTCCTGTCAGAAGGACAGTATACCCACTAAAACTCAGCGGTGTTCCCGCTTCGCCGTGATGGGAGGGCCATGGGAAACTGGCGTAGCCTTTACATCCACGACCCTCCCGGCGCATGCCCGCCTACGTGGCGGGCTCCGCATGCCCCCCCGGTCGGGGGGCTACGGGAATGGCCGGGAACACCTGGCCATTCCCGTCCGACACTGGTGGAGGTCTGTGCAATACAGGCAAGGGTGCCCCCGCACCCGTTGCCTGCTGACCTCCACCTGATTTGGGGAGAAATACACCCTCACCAGGGCTAATTC
This sequence comes from Xanthia togata, assembly GCA_963853775.1. Classification (NCBI taxonomy): domain Eukaryota; kingdom Metazoa; phylum Arthropoda; class Insecta; order Lepidoptera; family Noctuidae; genus Xanthia; species Xanthia togata. The sequence continues at coordinate 97,060 of OY970790.1, forward strand.
TCCCCGCGCGGCGGCCACGTATCCCGGTCCCCTCTCCAAGAGCGAGAGGGGAGGGGAGTCCGTGGAAGACCGCGACAACAATGCCAACGAGTACGGCTCGGCAACCACTACCACGTCCACCGTGTTTGCCTGTAGGATGCGATGTTCGACCCTATCCATCAGTCGGACATCGCACCCCCCTCCTCCGCCGCCGCTGCAGGAACGACGGTGCTAGCCGCAGCAGCAGGCCCACTCGGCGCCTGCACTTTGCCCCGCTTGAGGGGAGGATTGCAGTTCCTCCCCTTCATCACGTGGCCTGCCGGGCAGCCACTGGCGGCACACACCGCGCAGTGCGGCGTGGCGACCTCGCAGGAGGCGGCTTTGTGGCCCTCCCTGCCGCAGCGGTAGCAAGTGTCCGTCCTGTCTACCGTGGACGGACACAGGGGCCGGGTGTGGCCAATGCTGAGGCACCTATAGCACCGCAGAGGCTGGTCCTCGAGCGCCCGGACTGCACCCGAGCTGAAGCCGACTGTGAGCCGTCCCTTGGCAAGGACGGCTTTGGCAGCGGCAATTGGGCACGTGAGGCGAATGGCGCCCATACCTCCGCGGCCGGGCCTTATGTCCCGGCCTTGGACCGCCGCGACGCCACAGCCCCCTATCGCTGCGACCGCCGCCACCACCTCCTCCTTGGTGACGGAGTCGTCGAGGTCCGTCACCTCTATGGCCGCCAACTTGACCGGTCGGGCCACCTTGGCCGAATCCGCAATGACCTCTTGCAGCTTGGCTGCAAAGAGGTCCGCATGGGCATTCCCCTCTGCCCCCGGGAACTCGAATATTCGAGCCCCGGTTTGAGTGCGTCGGCAAGATACCCTACCGATCCCTAGTTGGGTGGGATCGGCATTGGTACGCGCCCGCACGAAAAGGGACGCGTACGTCTCCCCTCGCCCCGCAGCCTCCGCGGTGAGCGTCACCACGACGGCCGCGGTTTTTGGGGGGACGAGTCGCCCCTTCACCCTCCCTTTCCCCTTCCCCGTACCTTTTTCGGTCGTCTGCGACCGGCTGGGAGCGGTGGTGGCAGGGATGACAGGGACAGCCGTCACCGACTTTTTCCCTTTTCCCTTCCCTTTCTTTTTCACCTCCGTCCACTCGTTGGACGGGGTGGTCGCAGGCAGGAGGGCGTCTTCCACCTGGAAGGAGGACGGCTCCGGCTCACGCTGCCTCTTATCCGCCGCAAGCGGCGGTCGGAGCCGTGTCTCCGGCAAGAGCCGGTCCTCGATTCCTGCTAAGCAGGCTCTTGTGAAGGCCCTCTCCTCCATTACGACCTTGCGGATGATATCCTCAAGGTTGGAGGAGGCGGGGCCCTCTGCCGCAGGGCTCGTCCCGGCTTGTTGTGGCCGGGCCGTGGCTTCAGCCAGCCTCTGATGAAGCCGGCTGACCTCTGTCTGCAGGCGATCCACCCTCGCCTGCAGTTGCCGCGTCTCGTCGGTGGTCGTCCGCTGGACCAGCTCCGCGACGACACCGCGCAAGCTCGCGGCCCGGCTCTTGAGGGCCTTCTGGAAGGTCCCCTTTAGGTTGGAGGACTTAGAGGCGACCTCGAAAATCTCCTCCTCGTCCTCCTCCGCCATTTTCTCCAGCTCTGCTACAGAGTGGTCTGCGTATAGAACGCGGGACGCACCATACCCGGACTTGGCCCGGGCGACGTGCGCCCGCTTCTCTTTGGCGGCCACCCGCTCCTCCAGCTCTTGCTGGAGCTGCGTCCGCCGAGCCAGGTCCAACTGGCGTTGGGCGTCCGCGAGCCCAACGTCATGGCTATCCGCAGCCACCGTCGGCCTCTTAGTCTCCGGGGAGCCCCCGGACGAAGCGACCCGCTTCCTCGACCGAGAGTCGTCCGCATCCGACATACTATTAATGGAGTCGTTATCAGACGACTCGTCCGCCCCTCCGAAGAAACTGGTCGCAGACAGCGCGCGGCCAGTCTCTGACGCCGAAGCGCCGGAGTGGCCCTGAGAAGGGCCTTTTGGTTGGCCCTGAGAAGGGCCTTTTGGTTGGCCCTGAGAAGGGCCTTTGGGATGGCCCTGAGAAGGGCCTTTGGGTTGGCCCTGAGAAGGGCCTTTTGGTTTTAAAAATCGCCCTAAGGCGTCCCGCGCAGGTGTTGGCATAGCCTCCGCAGGTTCGTAGACGACAACGCTTGATAAAATTAAAATTCGCTACGAGAGCACAGTGCACTTTGGCCAACCCAGTCTGCCACTCCGTTACGGTGGTCAGAACTGGGTCGTTTCCAGGGGACGCGACGTGGACGCAAGCACTGTGGGGTGGTCCCCCAACCTAACCTTTTTTTTTTTTTTTTTTTTTTTTTTGACGCTGAGAAATGCTTTATGCACTGCCGCTCGTGGGGGACGAGACGGGGTGTGTGGGACTCCTGTCAGAAGGACAGTATACCCACTAAAACTCAGCGGTGTTCCCGCATCGCCGTGATGGGAGGGCCATGGGAAACCGGCGTAGCCTTTACATCCACGACCCTCCCGGCGCATGCCCGCCTAGCTGGCGGGCCCCGCATGCCCCCCTGACTGGGGGGCTACGGGAATGGCCGGGAACACCTGGCCATTCCCGTCCGGCACTGGTGGAGGCCTGTGCGATGCAGGCGAGGGTGCCCCCGCACCCGTTGCCTGCTGGCCTCCACCTGGGAGGAGGAGTCGGAGATGAGCGTCGAACTGACGTCTCCTTCGACCCCTCCTCCGCCTTCGGAGCGGTGCCGCGTCGGGATCATCTTCCCGCACGCGCTCCGCCGCCTCCTTCTGGGACATGACGTGCTCGCAGAAGGAGGCGACCGCCGCCCAGGACCCCTCGTCCCTCAGCATGGCGCCCACCACGCCGGGGAGCGAGAGGTCCAGCCCGATCGCCGCGACGAGACTGCGGCGCGGCCCGGACCACGACGGGCACACCTCGAGAGTGTGCTGCGCCGTGTCCTCCGCCGCGCCACAGTCGTGGCACGACGGCGTCTCCTCCCGTCCGATCCGATGCAGGTACGATCCGAAACAACCGTGTCCGGACAGCACCTGCACCAGGCGGAACGAGAGGAACCCGTGCGGCCGCTCGAGCCAGTCCCGCAGGACCGGCCCGATCGCGTCGAGGGTTCGGCGGCCGAAGACCGCGGCGGCGAGGTCCGTCGTCCAGTGGACGACGATGGCGTCCCTCGCCTCCCGCCGGACGGCCTCCCGCTGTTCCGGGGCGAAGGGCTGACCCGCCGCCCTCCGCCCCGCCTTCCACTCGTACACTCTGGCGAGCACCCACGCCTCGAGTTCCCAAGGAGGGGTGCCGGCCAGAGCGCACGCCCCGGCGAAGCTCACCGTGCGGTGAGCCCGCGCCACCCGCTGGGCTATCGCCCTTTGAGGTGCCCGCAAGGCCGCGGCGTTCTCTCGTCTGTGGAGAGACTCCTCCCAGATGGGGGCCCCGTAGAGGGCCATGCTCCTCAAGATGGCCGGCGTAGAGTTGCCGGCATCGAGCGCTGGGCCCCCCCAAGTTCGGGAGGAGCCACGAGAGAGCGCCCGCGGTCTTCAGCAGGCGCGACGACAGCCCGCTGAAATGCGGGCCGAAGCGCCACCTGCTGTCGAGTACAAGGCCCAGATATTTCATCTGGGCCTTCACCTCAATCCTGACGCCCTCCACGAAGATGTGGGCGCCAGGTGGCGGGGGGCGCTGCCGGGGACCGTGGAAGAAGACGGCCTCGGTCTTCTGCAGCGCCACCGTCAACCCTAGGCGGCGGATCCTCCCTGCGACCAAGGATCCGCCCGCCGAGGCCAAGGAGGCCGCCTCCCTGAAACTCTCCCCCCGGGCGGTGAGGAGAGTGTCATCCGCGTAGCAGACGACACTCGTGCCTCGGAGGAGAGTTCCCCGCAAGAGCCAATCGTAGCCGACGTTCCAGAGGAGAGGTCCTAAGACTGACCCCTGTGGAACGCCGGCTTCCGCGGCGTACCGCCGGACTCGGCCAGCCCTGTTCACCAGGACGATCGCCCGATCCTCCAGGTAGCTGGCCAGCAGCACGCGCATGTAGCGAGGCACTCCGTGGAATCGGAGCGCCTCTAGGATGGTGGAGTGGGGAACGGAGTTGAAGGCGTTGGCAATGTCGAACGACACTGCCAACAACCCGTCCCCCGCCTCCATCGCATCCTTCACCTGCCCCTTGAGGCAGGCCAGCGCGTCCACCGTCGAACGCTCAGCCCGAAAGCCGTACTGAGCGTCCGACAAGTCCGGCCCGATGCACCGCAGATGGCTCTTCAGGCGGGCAGCGATTATCCCCTCGAACATCTTACCGACCTCATCGAGCAGAACGATGGGCCGGTATGCCGAGGGGGAGTCTGCCGGGCGGCCCTCCTTGCGAAGGAGGCACAGTTGTCCCTCCTTCCATGGTTTCGGGAACCTTCCAGACGCAAAGCATGCGCTGAAGAGGTCCCGAAACCGCTCCTCCATTTGGGTGGCGGCGATCGCCACCACTCTCGCCGGGACACCGTCGGGGCCCGGAGCCGTCTTCTTGGCGCGGATATGGAGAATAGCCGCGCCAAGTTCCGACTCCGTGACGGGAGGGGTCTCCTCTTCATCATCAGCTGGCGGGGCTGGTGGGGCCATCGCTGGTGGGGTGGAGTCGTCCCTGCACGGGAACAGGGACTGAACCACCCCATCCAGAAAGGAGGGCTCCAGGGTCTCGGCCACCGGGGGACCAAAGGGGCGCAGCTTGTTCCGCGCCGCCTTATACGGTCTCCCGTAGGGGTCCGCGTCGAGACCCTCCAGCATTTCTGCTCTCGCAGAGTCTCTGGCGGCGGCGATGGCCCGATCGAGGACCAGTTTTGCCGCCAGGTACACCTCGTAGAGGTGGTCCCCGACGGCCTGGTCCCGTCGACGCCGCCGCCGACTCCGCGTGTAAGCCCTCCTTGCCTCCACACAGGCTGCTCGAAGCCCCGCCAGCTCCGCCGACCACCAGTACACGGCCCGTTTGGGTGGTGGTCGGCCAGACCGAGGCATGCTCGAGTTGCATACCTCGGTCAGAGACTCCCTCAGCTGCCCCGCCACGGTGTCCACATCCGGCAGCCGGCTGGCGGAAGGCGGCGAAAGCCAGTCCTGGACGAACGCCGCCTCCCGCGCTGCCTCCCTGTCCAGGCGGGCGAGGGCCCACCGTGGGAACGGTGATCGCCCCGGCAGAGTCCGCGTCTCTCCGGGGCGACTGGTGGAGATGTCGAACCGCACGTAGCGATGGTCCGACATAGTCTCCACCAGGTCCACCCGCCAGTTCAGCACGCGCGCGGCTAACGCAGGGGTGGCGAAAGTGACGTCCACCACTGAGCCACCCTGCCGCCGCACGCATGTCTGGACGCTGCCTCTGTTCAAGAGGCAGAGTCCAGAGGAGGCAGCCCACAGCTCGACTGCCCGCCCGCGGGCGTCGGTGGCCGGGTTGCCCCAGGTCACCGACTTGGCGTTCAGGTCTCCCAGCACGGAGACCTGACGCGGCGCCGCCCTGCCGACCACGGCGGCCAGGACTCCGAGATAGTTCTCGAAGTCCTGGAGAGGGCGGTTTGGGGAGAAATACACGCCCACAAGGGCGAGTTCTCCCCACGCGGCGGCCACGTATCCCGGTCCCCTCTCTAATAGCGAGAGGGGAGGGGAGTCTGTGGAAGACCGCGCCGCTAGTGCCACCAAGCCGTCCTCGTCACCCAGCCAGCTGCCGGGGACGAAGTAGGGCTCGGCGACCACCGCTACGTTCACCAACCACTCGGCCATGACCTGCACCACCAGGTCCTGGGCCGCTCTGCAGTGGTTGGCGTTCGTCTGGAGGATGCGGAGGTCGGAAATTATTATTCCGACATCGCACCCTCCTCAGCCGCCGCCGCCGCCGCTGGAGCTACAGCGGCGACGACGGCGGCGGCGGTGGTGGCAACAGGGCGAACCTGCGCCGGCACCACGCCCTTCTTGACGGGGGGCTTACAGCTCCTGCCCGTCATCCGGTGGCCCGCGGGGCGGCCACTGGCGGCACACGCCGCGCAGTGTGGCGCGGTGGCGGTGGCGGTGCACGCGGCCCACCCGTGTCCCTCCTTCCCGCATTGGAAGCACGTATCCCTCCAATCGGACTTGGAGGGACACGTGGCTCGGGTGTGGCCGAACGCGCAGCACTTGAAGCACCGCGCAGGCTGTGCCTCAAGCGGCCGGACCACCGCCGAGCTGAAGCCGATCAGCAACCGTCCTTTGGTCGCCGCAAGGACGGCCCCGGCCGCGGCGACCGGGCACTCCACGCGGATGATGCCCATGCCGCGGCGGCCGAGCCTGACGACTCCAGCCTTCACCGCGCCGGCGTCGCAGCCTCCAGCTGCTGCGACGGCCGCGACCACATCCTCTTTGGCGACCGAGTCATCAAGATCGGCCACCTCCAAGGCTGCGGTCTTTTCTGGCCTGGCGACCTTGGCCACATCCGCGACGACCTCCCGCAGCTTCGCTGCGAAGAGGTCCGCGTTCGTGCCGCGCTGCTCTCCCGAAAACTCGAAAATTCGAGCTCCCGTGAGAGTTCGGCGGCACGTGATTTTGCTGATCCCCAGCTGGGAGGGATCAGCATTCGTACGAGCCCGTCTCAGTACGGACTCGTACGTCTCGCCCCGCTCCGCGGCCTCCGGGGTGATGGTCACCACGACGGCCGCGGTTTTGGGAGGAACCAGCTTCCTCCCACCAGCTGGAGCCCGTTTGGCTGCAGGAGCAGCCGCAGCGGGCTTGGGGTCCGGCTTCTTGGCCTTCTTCCCCCTCTTGCCCACTTCCGTCCACGACAGGTTGGACGGGGTGGTGGAGGGAAGAAGGGCGTCTTCCTCCTGGATCTGGGCTGGGGCCGGGGCTGCTGGAGCGGCAGAGGACCCTGACGCTCGCACCGCGCTCGTGGTGGGGGTCTGAGGAGACGCCGTGGTCCCCTTGCCCTTGCCCTTTCCCTTTGAGGGCTGCCCTTCCAATACAGGGCCTGCTTGAGGCGCAGGTTCCGGCTCCCCCGGTTGGCGACTCTTGTCCGCCGCTAGCGGTGGGCGGAGCCGCTTTTCCGGCAGGAGCCGGTCCTCGATGCCTGCGAAGCAGGCCCTAATGAACGCCCTCTCCTCCATCACTACCTGCCTCAAGGCTGCCTCGAGGCTGGCAGGGGTGGAGGGGGAGGGGGAGGAGGAGGAGGAGGAGGAGGAGGAGGGGCCCCCTGTCACCGGAGCCGGGGCAGGCAGGGCCGTGGCTTCAGCCAGCTTCTGGTGAAGCTGGCTGACCTCCGCCTGCAGGCGATCCACCTTCGCCTGCAGCTGCCGCGTCTCCTCCGTGGCCGTCCGCTTGACCAGCTCCAGGACAATGCCGTGCATGCTGGCGGCACGGCATTTGAGGGCCTTCTGGAAGGTCCCCTTCAAATTGGAGGACTTTGAGGCGACCTCCAGAACCTCCTCCTTGTCCTCCAGAGCCATGCGCTCCAAGTCCGCCAGGGAGTGGTCAGCATACAGTACATTAGATGCACCATATCCGGCCCTCGACCTGGCGGCTTGCGCCTGCCGCTCCTTAGCAGCGACCCTCTCCTCCAGGTCCTCCTGGATTTGCGCCCTCTTTGCCAGGTTTAGCTGGCGCTCGGCGTCCACCAATGCCACATCGTGAGAAGAGGCCGAAGCAGAAGTCGAAGCCTTTTTTGTCTTCGACTTCTTCTTCGCCCTACTTCCAACCGACTCCGAGGAGCCTCCGGACCCGAGCCTCAGATCGCCCCTCTTCCGCTTGGGGCGGTCGCTTTCGGCCGCCGACGTGTCCATGTTGGATCCGTCGGAGTCCGACACCTCGTCCGGCCTGCAAAAGAAACTGACCGCAGATGGTGCGCGGTCAGCTTCCGACGCCAAGGCGCCGCCGGCGTGGCCCTGAGAAGGGCCGTTGGGTTGGCCCTGAGAAGGGCCGTTGGATTGGCCCTGAGAAGGGCCGTTGGGGTGGCCCTGAGAAGGGCCGTTGGGGTGGCCCTGAGAAGGGCCGTTTGGTTTTAAAAATCGCCCTAAGGCGTCCCGCGCAGGTGTTGGCATAGCCTCCGCAGGTTCCCGTACGACAACGCAAGAAATTAAAATTCGCTACGAGAGCACAGTGCACTTTGGCCAACCCAGTCTGCCACTCCGTTACGGTGGTCAGAACTGGGTCGTTTCCAGGGGACGCGACGTGGACGCAAGCACTGTGGGGTGGTCCCCCCCCCCAACCTAACCTTTTTTTTTTTTTTTTTTTTTTGACGCTGAGAAATGCTTTATGCACTGCCGCTCGTGGGGGACGAGACGGGGTGTGTGGGACTCCTGTCAGAAGGACAGTATACCCACTAAAACTCAGCGGTGTTCCCGCATCGCCGTGATGGGAGGGCCATGGGAAACCGGCGTAGCCTTTACATCCACGACCCTCCCGGCGCATGCCCGCCTAGCTGGCGGGCCCCGCATGCCCCCCTGACTGGGGGGCTACGGGAATGGCCGGGAACACCTGGCCATTCCCGTCCGGCACTGGTGGAGGCCTGTGCGATGCAGGCGAGGGTGCCCCCGCACCCGTTGCCTGCTGGCCTCCACCTGGGAGGAGGAGTCGGAGATGAGCGTCGAACTGACGTCTCCTTCGACCCCTCCTCCGCCTTCGGAGCGGTGCCGCGTCGGGATCATCTTCCCGCACGCGCTCCGCCGCCTCCTTCTGGGACATGACGTGCTCGCAGAAGGAGGCGACCGCCGCCCAGGACCCCTCGTCCCTCAGCATGGCGCCCACCACGCCGGGGAGCGAGAGGTCCAGCCCGATCGCCGCGACGAGACTGCGGCGCGGCCCGGACCACGACGGGCACACCTCGAGAGTGTGCTGCGCCGTGTCCTCCGCCGCGCCACAGTCGTGGCACGACGGCGTCTCCTCCCGTCCGATCCGATGCAGGTACGATCCGAAACAACCGTGTCCGGACAGCACCTGCACCAGGCGGAACGAGAGGAACCCGTGCGGCCGCTCGAGCCAGTCCCGCAGGACCGGCCCGATCGCGTCGAGGGCTCGGCGGCCGAAGACCGCGGCGGCGAGGTCCGTCGTCCAGTGGACGACGATGGCGTCCCTCGCCTCCCGCCGGACGGCCTCCCGCTGTTCCGGGGCGAAGGGCTGACCCGCCGCCCTCCGCCCCGCCTTCCACTCGTACACTCTGGCGAGCACCCACGCCTCGAGTTCCCAAGGAGGGGTGCCGGCCAGAGCGCACGCCCCGGCGAAGCTCACCGTGCGGTGAGCCCGCGCCACCCGCTGGGCTATCGCCCTTTGAGGTGCCCGCAAGGCCGCGGCGTTCTCTCGTCTGTGGAGAGACTCCTCCCAGATGGGGGCCCCGTAGAGGGCCATGCTCCTCAAGATGCCGGCGTAGAGTTGCCGGCATCGAGCGCTGGGCCCCCCCAAGTTCGGGAGGAGCCACGAGAGAGCGCCCGCGGTCTTCAGCAGGCGCGACGACAGCCCGCTGAAATGCGGGCCGAAGCGCCACCTGCTGTCGAGTACAAGGCCCAGATATTTCATCTGGGCCTTCACCTCAATCCTGACGCCCTCCACGAAGATGTGGGCGCCAGGTGGCGGGGGGCGCTGCCGGGGACCGTGGAAGAAGACGGCCTCGGTCTTCTGCAGCGCCACCGTCAACCCTAGGCGGCGGATCCTCCCTGCGACCAAGGATCCGCCCGCCGAGGCCAAGGAGGCCGCCTCCCTGAAACTCTCCCCCCGGGCGGTGAGGAGAGTGTCATCCGCGTAGCAGACGACACTCGTGCCTCGGAGGAGAGTTCCCCGCAAGAGCCAATCGTAGCCGACGTTCCAGAGGAGAGGTCCTAAGACTGACCCCTGTGGAACGCCGGCTTCCGCGGCGTACCGCCGGACTCGGCCAGCCCTGTTCACCAGGACGATCGCCCGATCCTCCAGGTAGCTGGCCAGCAGCACGCGCATGTAGCGAGGCACTCCGTGGAATCGGAGCGCCTCTAGGATGGTGGAGTGGGGAACGGAGTTGAAGGCGTTGGCGATGTCGAACGACACTGCCAACAACCCGTCCCCCGCCTCCATCGCATCCTTCACCTGCCCCTTGAGGCAGGCCAGCGCGTCCACCGTCGAACGCTCAGCCCGAAAGCCGTACTGAGCGTCCGACAAGTCCGGCCCGATGCACCGCAGATGGCTCTTCAGGCGGGCAGCGATTATCCCCTCGAACATCTTACCGACCTCATCGAGCAGAACGATGGGCCGGTATGCCGAGGGGGAGTCTGCCGGGCGGCCCTCCTTGCGAAGGAGGCACAGTTGTCCCTCCTTCCATGGTTTCGGGAACCTTCCAGACGCAAAGCATGCGCTGAAGAGGTCCCGAAACCGCTCCTCCATTTGGGTGGCGGCGATCGCCACCACTCTCGCCGGGACACCGTCGGGGCCCGGAGCCGTCTTCTTGGCGCGGATACGGAGAATAGCCGCGCCAAGTTCCGACTCCGTGACGGGAGGGGTCTCCTCTTCATCATCAGCTGGCGGGGCTGGTGGGGCCATCGCTGGTGGGGTGAAGTCGTCCCTGCACGGGAACAGGGACTGAACCACCCCATCCAGAAAGGAGGGCTCCAGGGTCTCGGCCACCGGGGGACCAAAGGGGCGCAGCTTGTTCCGCGCCGCCTTATACGGTCTCCCGTAGGGGTCCGCGTCGAGACCCTCCAGCATTTCTGCTCTCGCAGAGTCTCTGGCGGCGGCGATGGCCCGATCGAGGACCAGTTTTGCCGCCAGGTACACCTCGTAGAGGTGGTCCCCGACGGCCTGGTCCCGTCGACGCCGCCGCCGACTCCGCGTGTAAGCCCTCCTTGCCTCCACACAGGCTGCTCGAAGCCCCGCCAGCTCCGCCGACCACCAGTACACGGCCCGCTTGGGTGGTGGTCGGCCAGACCGAGGCATGCTCGAGTTGCATACCTCGGTCAGAGACTCCCTCAGCTGCCCCGCCACGGTGTCCACATCCGGCAGCCGGCTGGCGGAAGGCGGCGAAAGCCAGTCCTGGACGAACGCCGCCTCCCGCGCTGCCTCCCTGTCCAGGCGGGCGAGGGCCCACCGTGGGAACGGTGATCGCCCCGGCAGAGTCCGCGTCTCTCCGGGGCGACTAGTGGAGATGTCGAAACGCACGTAGCGATGGTCCGACATAGTCTCCACCAGGTCCACCCGCCAGTTCAGCACGCGCGCGGCTAACGCAGGGGTGGCGAAAGTGACGTCCACCACTGAGCCACCCTGCCGCCGCACGCATGTCTGGACGCTGCCTCCGTTCAAGAGGCAGAGTCCAGAGGAGGCAGCCCACAGCTCGACTGCCCGCCCGCGGGCGTCGGTGGCCGGGTTGCCCCAGGTCACCGACTTGGCGTTCAGGTCTCCCAGCACGGAGACCTGACGCGGCGCCGCCCTGCCGACCACGGCGGCCAGGACTCCGAGATAGTTCTCGAAGTCCTGGAGAGGGCGGTTTGGGGAGAAATACACGCCCACAAGGGCGAGTTCTCCCCACGCGGCGGCCACGTATCCCGGTCCCCTCTCTAATAGCGAGAGGGGAGGGGAGTCTGTGGAAGACCGCGCCGCTAGTGCCACCAAGCCGTCCTCGTCACCCAGCCAGCTGCCGGGGACGAAGTAGGGCTCGGCGACCACCGCTACGTTCACCAACCACTCGGCCATGACCTGCACCACCAGGTCCTGGGCCGCTCTGCAGTGGTTGGCGTTCGTCTGGAGGATGCGGAGGTCGGAAATTATTATTCCGACATCGCACCCTCCTCAGCCGCCGCCGCCGCCTCTGGAGCTACAGCGGCGACGACGGCGGCGGCGGTGGTGGCAACAGGGCGAACCTGCGCCGGCACCACGCCCTTCTTGACGGGGGGCTTACAGCTCCTGCCCGTCATCCGGTGGCCCGCGGGGCGGCCACTGGCGGCACACGCCGCGCAGTGTGGCGCGGTGGCGGTGGCGGTGCACGCGGCCCACCCGTGTCCCTCCTTCCCGCATTGGAAGCACGTATCCCTCCAATCGGACTTGGAGGGACACGTGGCTCGGGTGTGGCCGAACGCGCAGCACTTGAAGCACCGCGCAGGCTGTGCCTCAAGTGGCCGGACCACCGCCGAGCTGAAGCCGATCAGCAACCGTCCTTTGGTCGCCGCAAGGACGGCCCCGGCCGCGGCGACCGGGCACTCCACGCGGATGATGCCCATGCCGCGGCGGCCGAGCCTGACGACTCCAGCCTTCACCGCGCCGGCGTCGCAGCCTCCAGCTGCTGCGACGGCCGCGACCACATCCTCTTTGGCGACCGAGTCGTCAAGATCGGCCACCTCCAAGGCTGCGGTCTTTTCTGGCCTGGCGACCTTGGCCACATCCGCGACGACCTCCCGCAGCTTCGCTGCGAAGAGGTCCGCGTTCGTGCCGCGCTGCTCTCCCGAAAACTCGAAAATTCGAGCTCCCGTGAGAGTCCGGCGGCACGTGATTTTGCTGATCCCCAGCTGGGAGGGATCAGCATTCGTACGAGCCCGTCTCAGTACGGACTCGTACGTCTCGCCCCGCTCCGCGGCCTCCGGGGTGATGGTCACCACGACGGCCGCGGTTTTGGGAGGAACCAGCTTCCTCCCACCAGCTGGAGCCCGTTTGGCTGCAGGAGCAGCCGCAGCGGGCTTGGGGTCCGGCTTCTTGGCCTTCTTCCCCCTCTTGCCCACTTCCGTCCACGGCAGGTTGGACGGGGTGGTGGAGGGAAGAAGGGCGTCTTCCTCCTGGATCTGGGCTGGGGCCGGGGCTGCTGGAGCGGCAGAGGACCCTGACGCTCGCACCGCGCTCGTGGTGGGGGTCTGAGGAGACGCCGTGGTCCCCTTGCCCTTGCCCTTGCCCTTTCCCTTTGAGGGCTGCCCTTCCAATACAGGGCCTGCTTGAGGCGCAGGTTCCGGCTCCCCCGGTTGGCGACTCTTGTCCGCCGCTAGCGGTGGGCGGAGCCGCTTTTCCGGCAGGAGCCGGTCCTCGATGCCTGCGAAGCAGGCCCTAATGAACGCCCTCTCCTCCATCACTACCTGCCTCAAGGCTGCCTCGAGGCTGGCAGGGGTGGAGGGGGAGGGGGAGGAGGAGGAGGAAGAGGAGGAGGAGGAGGGGCCCCCTGTCACCGGAGCCGGGGCAGGCAGGGCCGTGGCTTCAGCCAGCTTCTGGTGAAGCTGGCTGACCTCCGCCTGCAGGCGATCCACCTTCGCCTGCAGCTGCCGCGTCTCCTCCGTGGCCGTCCGCTTGACCAGCTCCAGGACAATGCCGTGCATGCTGGCGGCACGGCATTTGAGGGCCTTCTGAAAGGTCCCCTTCAGGTTGGAGGATTTTGAGGCGACCTCCAGGACCTCCTGCCTGTCCTCCTCCGCCATGCGCGCCAGCTCTGCCAGGGAGTGGTCGGCATACAGCACATGGGATGCACCGTAGCCATCCCTCGACCTGGCAGCTTGCTGCTCCTTGGCGCTCACCCTCTCCTCCAAGTCCGCTTGGAGCTGCGCCCGTTTCGCCAAATTAAGTTGGCGCTCGGCGTCCACTAAGCCCACGTCATGGGTACAGGCCGTCGGAGAAGAAGTCGGAGCCTTTTTGGGCTTCGACTTCTTCTTCGCCTTGCTGCGGCTGCGGCTTGCGGTGGACTCCGAGGAGCCCTCGGACCGCTTCCGCTTGAAGCGGTCGCCGCTTTCCGCAGCCGACGTGTCCATGTTGGACTCTGTGTCCGAGTCCGAAGACTCGTCCGGCCTGCGGAACAAACTGGCCGCGGATCGTGGGCGGTCTGCTCCTCTCGGCGTCAAAACGCCGCCAGCGTTGGGGTGGCCCTGAGAAGGGCCGTTGGTGGGGCCCTGAGAAGGGCCGTTGGGGTGGCCCTGAGAAGGGCCGTTGGGGTGGCCCTGAGAAGGGCCGTTGGGGTGGCCCTGAGAAGGGCCGTTTGGGTCGCCCTGGGGAGAGCGACTCGGCACAAAACGGCCGGACGCATCGCGTGCCGGCTTTCCTGTCATACTCGCAAATGTCCGCATAAAATTAAAAATTAAAAATCACGATTTAAAAGTCACAGCGCACTTTAGCCACCGGTCTGCCACTCCGTTACGGTGGTCAGACACGGCGTTGCCCAGGGGATACTACGAGGAAGTATGCGCTGTGGGGGATCCCCCAACCTAACCTTTTTTTTTTTTTTTTTTGACGCTGAGAAATGCTTTATGCACTGCCGCTCGTGGGGGACGAGACGGGGTGTGTGGGACTCCTGTCGGAACGACAGTATACCCACTAAAACTCAGCGGTGTTCCCACTTCGCCGTGATGGGAGGGCCATGGGAAACTGGCGTAGCCTTTACATCCACAACCCTCCCGGCGTATGCCCGCCTAGCTGGCGGGCCCCGCATGCCCCCCGGGTTGGGGGGTGGCTACGGGAATGGCCGGGAACACCTGGCCATTCCCGTCCGACACTTGTGGAGGCCTGTGCAATACAGGCAAGGGTGCCCCCGCACCCGTTGCCTGCTGACCTCCACCTGGTTTGGGGAGAAATAGATGCCCATAAGGGCTACTTCTCCCCACGCGGCGGCCACGTATCCCGGTCCCCTCTCTAATAGCGAGAGGGGAGGGGAGTCTGTGGGAGACCGCGCCGTAGTGCCATTCGCTTGGAGGATGCGGTAGTCGGAAAACATTATTCCGACATCGCACCCTCCTCATTTACCGCCGCAGGAGCTGCAGCGGCGATGACGGCGGCGGTGGTAGCAACACGGCGAACCTGCGCCGGCACTATGCCCTTCCTCGCGGGAGGCTTGCAGCTCCTGCCCGACATCTTGTGGTCCGCGGGGCGGCCAGTGCCCTCACACGCCGCACAGTGTGGGGTGGCGGCGTGGCAAGTGGCACTCTTGTGTCCCTCCTGCCCGCATCTGAAGCAGCAGTCTCCCCAGTCGGACTTGGAGGGACACGTGGCTCGGGTGTGGCCAAGCGCGAAGCACTTGAAGCAGCGCATTGGCTGATCTTCAAGTGGCCGGATCACAGCCGAGCCGAGCCCCACAAGCAGCCGTCCCTTGGTCGCAGTACGCAGTACCGCCCCAGCTGCGGCGACTGGGCACTCGATGCGGATGGTGCCCATGCCGCGGCGTCCGAGCCTGATGGCTCCAGCCTTCACTGCGCCAACGTCGCAGCCTCCAGCCGCCGCAACGGCCGCCACCACGTCCTCTTTAGTGACCGAATCCTCCAGATCGGCCACCTCCAAGGAAGCGGTCTTCACAGGCCTGACGACCGTTGCCACATCCGCGATGACCTCTCGCAACTTCTTTGCGAAGAGGTCCGCGTTGGCGCCGCGCTGCTCCCCCGAGAACTCAAAGATTCGAGCCCCGGTTTGGGTTCGGCGGCACGTGATGCCGCTGATCCCCAGCTGAGAGGGGTCCGCGTTGGTACGAGCCCGTCTTAGGACGGACTCGTACGTTTCGCCTCGCTCCGCGGCCTCCGGGGTGATGGTCACCACGACGGCCGCGGTTTTGGGAGGAACCAGCTTCCTCCCGCCAGCTGGACCCTTTTCGGCTGCAGGAGCAGTCGCAGCGGGCTTGGGGGTTGGCTTTTTCGCCTTCCCCCCCCTGACCACTTCCGTCCACGACCCGTTGGACGGGGTGGTGGAGGGAAGAAGGGCGTCTTCACCCTGCGAGTTCTGGGGGGCCGCTGGGGTGGCGGACGACTCAGTAGCTCCCTCCGCACTCGTGGTGGGCGTTTGAGGGGCCACCGTGGTCCCCTTGCCCTTGCCTTTGCCCTTGGAGGGCTTTGGGGCTTCAGGCTGCCCCCCCGATGCTTGGCCTCCCAGTGGCACAGGTTCCGGCTCAATTGGCGGTGGCCTCTTATCCACCGCTAGCGGCGGGCGGAGCCGCCTTTCTGGCAAGAGCCGGTCCTCAATGCCTGCAAAGCAGGCCCTAATGAAGGCCCTCTCCTCCATCACCACCCCGCGGATTAATGCCTCAAGGCTGGCAGGGGAGGAGGAGCCTCCTTCCACCGCACCTGGGGCAGACTGAGCAGGCCGGGCCGTAACCTCAGCAAGCTTCTGGTGAAGCTGGCTGACTTCCGCCTGCAGGCGATCCACCTTCGCCTGCAGCTGCCGCGTTTCGTCCGTGGCCGTTCGCTTCACCAGCTCAAGCACGATGCCGTGCATGCTGGCGGCCCGGCATTTGAGGGCCTTCTGGAAGGTCCCCTTCAAATTGGAGGACTTTGAGGCGACCTCCAGAACCTCCTCCTTGTCCTCCAGAGCCATGCGCTCCAAGTCCGCCAGGGAGTGGTCAGCATACAGTACATTAGATGCACCATATCCGGCCCTCGACCTGGCGGCTTGCGCCTGCCGCTCCTTAGCAGCGACCCTCTCCTCCAGGTCCTCCTGGATTTGCTCCCTCTTCGCCAGGTTTAGCTCGCGCTCGGCGTCCACCAATCCCACATCGTGAGAAGAAGCCGAAGCAGAAGTCGAAGCCTTTTTTGCCTTCGACTTCTTCTTCGCCCTACTTCCAACCGACTCCGAGGAGCCCCCGGACCCGAGCCTCAGATCGCCCCTCTTCCGCTTGGGGCGGTCGCTTTCGGCCGCCGACGTGTCCATGTTGGATCCGTCGGAGTCCGACACCTCGTCCGGCCTGCAGAAGAAGCTGACCGCAGATGGTGCGCGGTCAGCTTCCGACGCCAAGGCGCCGCCGGCGTGGCCCTGAGAAGGGCCTTTGGGTTGGCCCTGAGAAGGGCCGTTGGGTTGGCCCTGAGAAGGGCCGTTGGATTGGCCCTGAGAAGGGCCGTTGGGTTGGCCCTGAGAAGGGCCGTTGGGTTGGCCCTGAGAAGGGCCGTTTGAATCACCCTGTGAAGAGTGACCCGGATAAAAACAAAAACGCCCAGAGGCGTCACGGCTTGGTCCTTTCTTACTCATGTTCGTAGACGACCGCGTTTGTCTACGAATCACAGCGCACTTTAGCCACCGGTCTGCCACTCCGTTACGGTGGTCAGACACGGCGTTGCCCAGGGGATACTACGAGGAAGTATGCGCTGTGGGGGATCCCCCAACCTAACCTTTTTTTTTTTTTTTTTTTGACGCTGAGAAATGCTTTATGCACTGCCGCTCGTGGGGGACGAGACGGGGTGTGTGGGACTCCTGTCAGAAGGACAGTATACCCACTAAAACTCAGCGGTGTTCCCGCATCGCCGTGATGGGAGGGCCATGGGAAACCGGCGTAGCCTTTACATCCACGACCCTCCCGGCGCATGCCCGCCTAGCTGGCGGGCCCCGCATGCCCCCCTGACTGGGGGGCTACGGGAATGGCCGGGAACACCTGGCCATTCCCGTCCGGCACTGGTGGAGGCCTGTGCGATGCAGGCGAGGGTGCCCCCGCACCCGTTGCCTGCTGGCCTCCACCTGGGAGGAGGAGTCGGAGATGAGCGTCGAACTGACGTCTCCTTCGACCCCTCCTCCGCCTTCGGAGCGGCGCCGCGTGAGGATCGTCCTCCCGCGCGCGCTCCGCCGCCTCCTTCTGGGACATGACGTGCTCGCAGAAGGAGGCGACCGCCGCCCAGGACCCCTCGTCCCTCAGCATGGCGCCCACCACGCCGGGGAGCGAGAGGTCCAGCCCGATCGCCGCGACGAGACTGCGGCGCGGCTCGGACCACGACGGGCACACCTCGAGAGTGTGCTGCGCCGTGTCCTCCGCCGCACCACAGTCGTGGCACGACGGCGTCTCCTCCCGTCCGATCCGATGCAGGTACGATCCGAAACAACCGTGTCCGGACAGCACCTGCACCAGGCGGAACGAGAGGAACCCGTGCGGCCGCTCGAGCCAGTCCCGCAGGACCGGCCCGATCGCGTCGAGGGTTCGGCGGCCGAAGACCGCGGCGGCGAGGTCCGTCGTCCAGTGGACGACGATGGCGTCCCTCGCCTCCCGCCGGACGGCCTCCCGCTGTTCCGGGGCGAAGGGCTGACCCGCCGCCCTCCGCCCCGCCTTCCACTCGTACACTCTGGCGAGCACCCACGCCTCGAGTTCCCAAGGAGGGGTGCCGGCCAGAGCGCACGCCCCGGCGAAGCTCACCGTGCGGTGAGCCCGCGCCACCCGCTGGGCTATCGCCCTTTGAGGTGCCCGCAAGGCCGCGGCGTTCTCTCGTCTGTGGAGAGACTCCTCCCAGATGGGGGCCCCGTAGAGGGCCATGCTCCTCAAGATGCCGGCGTAGAGTTGCCGGCATCGAGCGCTGGGCCCCCCCTCCCCCAACCTAACCTTTTTTTTTTTTTTTTGACGCTGAGAAATGCTTTATGCACTGCCGCTCGTGGGGGGACGAGACGGGGTGTGTGGGACTCCTGTCAGAAGGACAGTATACCCACTAAAACTCAGCGGTGTTCCCGCTTCGCCGGGATGGGAGGGCCATGGGAAACTGGCGTAGCCTTTACATCCACGACCCTCCCGGCGCATGCCCGCCTATCTGGCGGGCCCCGCATGCCCCCCAGGATGGGGGGCTATGGGAATGGCCGGGAACACCTGGCCATTCCCGTCCGATACTGGTGGAGGTCTGTGCAATACAGGCAAGGGTGCCCCCGCACCCGTTGCCTGCTGGCCTCCACCTGGTTTGGGGAGAAATACACCCCCACCAGGGCTACTTCTCCCTACGCGGTGGCCACGTATCCCGATCCCCTTTCTAAGAGCGAGAGGGGAGGGGAGTCCGTGGAGGACCGCGTAACCAATGCCACCGTTCCGTCCCGATCACCCAGCCAACGGCCAGGGACCGAGTACGGCTCGGCAACCACCGCCACGTCCACCAACCACTCAGCCATGGTCTGCATCAGTAGTGTATTATTGGGGCTTCTGCATCACTTGCTCTCGCTTCGCTCGAGCGCGTTATGCAGAACGCCCCAATAATACATATTTACTACTATGGTCTGCGGCTCGATTCGTAATATTTGTATTTCATTCAACGGCGCGATGTCGAATATTGGTTATTTCATCGTTTGTGCTTAAAGTTTATAATATTATGATTTCTGGTTCAGACACTTAGTGATATAATCTCTTCCTTTCACAGCGTTCAAATAAAAACAATGTGGAAAGTTTATAGCATGTTGCAACCAAGGATCATCGTAAATCTCCCAACCTTCAATAACACCTCCACATGAGAAACATGCAGTTCTATCATTAATTCCATTGCCGCAATAAAATAATCCCGCATCAGCCATTTCCATCACCAACCTTTTCCGAGAGTCAGCTGTTACCCAATAATAATTATATGAATATAAGCACATTTTATGCGTATGATACATGTCATATCGAGGACTGTAGTTTTCTTTTAACATTTTCGACATGCAATAAGTACTTCAAACAAATATTAATGAAAATATAATGAAGTCAAATTCTGTTGCTAACAATTTATATAGACATTCGTTAGATGTATAAGGAGGTTTTGGGGGAAGGGGTAATGTAAGTTTGGTAAACTATAGTGACATATTTGTGTGAAATAAAAAAATCATTTTATTTAAAACATTTATTCTCAAAACACCATTTTTTTAAACACAGAACATTTTTTAAAGCACATATTTTTTCATGATAAATACAACTATACAAATCTTGAGAATATAAATATTGATCATAAAGAGTTAACAAACTAGGACAGCCTTTTTCTTCTAAATTATATATATTATTATTTCCTAAAATATATTGTAACCACAATACTTTTTCTAAACCTTTGACGTAGACAAATTTATCTCTAACAATATCTGTTATTAATTTCTGATAATCTGAATAGGATACAATTCCTTCACTCCAGTACATCTTTCTATTACGTTCAATCCAATTTACTTGCTTCCTTTCATTTTTTGTCAATTCATGGTATGGAAAAGGCGGTTTTATCAAAAGCACCTGTAATTTATTATCGCACAATATTGCAATTTCTTTAACTATGAATTCATTTGCTTCTGTTTTAAAACCTTGAAGATCTACTATAGCAGTCATGATAATTTTCGCACTATGTTACTCAAAGGTTTATACTCTACTAGCCGATCGTTAATAATTAAACAATATCCAGTTGTATTGTCTGGTATTGGTGCAGAACATTCAATTTCCAACCGCACATCTACGGGGCCACTTTTTAAACTATCGTTTTGTCTTGAACAGTCTATGATAAAGAGAGGAGCTCTTTCCTTGAAATCGGTTATATCAAGCAACGGGTCCGCAGGACAGTTATAATACGACTGACGAAATTTCACATACATCTCGTATAATATATTATATTTGTTTTCCGTAAACTTCAAGCCTAAAGGCTCGTACGGATAATACTGTGAATTCAGAAATAGTGTTATATTTGTTACTCCACAATGATCGAACAAAGAACTGTCTTTGGTTTTATTATTTTTTCTATTAATTTGTAAACAAAAAATTACATATCGGGGTTTCTCTAATTGAGATGCCGTCTTAACTGACCAAGAATGCTTAGTAGTTTTAGGGAGTAATGGATACTCGTATAAATCCCAATTTCTGTATGCCATCTGTATAGGTTTATCTCTTTCTAAGTATTTTAGAAGTGTGAGTCGCTCGCGGTCTGATACTTTTATGTGTGGTACACGCCATTGTACTCTTTCCACATCTATTTGAAAATGAGCAACATCATCAGTTAATATGACGCTGTTTAAGTTAGAGTTACTTCGATTTAGTATAAGTTCATGTTTACAATTTAACACAATTTTATTGTAATCCTCTGCAAACCCTAAAATCTTATTTAGAGGTATGATAGCACTAAAATGACCGTCACTTTTAATTCCATCCATATTCCAACCCCATAAGGCTGCAACTTTATTTTCTCCTTCATTCATTGACACATACGACTTTATCGTTGATGTTATTCCAGAATTTTTAATACGGTCTATTTCAATACCGTTTACTTCGTATCTAATATCTTGAAACAAGAACATAACAGAGTTATTACTGAACGTAATAGTTTTCTTAAGCGGATTTCCATCTTTACCGAAGATTTTTGCTTGACCTTCGATGTAAATTGAACTGGCTGACGGTAGTACGTATACGTCTTGCTGGTGTATGGGGATTCTGATTTCATCATTTTCTCTGAAGCTGTTGTTGTAGGGGTTGTAAGAATGGACTTCATAACTTTCGATTGAAGTATCGAAGTGTGGTGATTCAGATATCTGTAGTATATTCATACTTTAAAACCTAGGGCTTTAAGGAAATCTTTATTTTTTTTTGTCAATTTTTTTACTTTTGTCTTACGTCGTTGCACTTTAGTGGCTGTAGAAGAAGTAAAGTGCTTTATGTTGACTGCACGGTTTTTATAATATAATATCATATCGTTTTTTTTAAATGAAGTCGTAGTTGAATATGCGCTTCTTTGAAATTAATGCAGTAGCCAAATTGATCAACAATTTTAATAGATATAGATGATATTATATTTTTGTTCACCGGAAAGTAAATAACGTTTTGTGGTATTTCTATGTACTGATGAGCCGCAGCAGTATTAGATATGAATTCATGAATAATATGGGTTGGTAATCCGTTAGAGTATGAACCATGGACTAGATCACATTCGATTCTGATCACGGGCAAAATGTTGTTATTAATTTGCCCTCCTGATGGTTTTGAATTTAATACTGAAAAATATAGCAAACCGCACTCGTATTGACCAGATAAACTTAGAGGTGGTTGAAAGTATGAATCCAGTTCTGATTTATTTCCAGAGATGGTAACAGTTAAAGACATGCTTGCATACTGAACACTTCTGGACGATCCTGTTTATTTTATTTCTTGACAAGACCAAAAATTATTTAAAAACTTTAAACAAAGATGTCCACAATTGAAAGGATGATTGCGTTGTATATTATCATAATTATAGTGAACTTTAGAACCAAGGTAATTTATAAATTCTTTTGGAGGTTTAAGATTTCCGTAACTGTCAAAATATTCTACATAATCATTGTATTTTACATAGGCTACCCAATGAGACCCAGGATTTCTAGAATGATCTAAATTTATAACTCCACATTCTTTTTTTAAAGGTTTTTTAGGGAGCTCGTTTCTCATAAAGACACCTCGAAAATAAGGAATATTATTACCATACTTTAGAATGTCAATGTTAGTTAAGGCTCGTTTGGGTAGCCGGTATTTTAGTTTTTTTCCTTCGATACAAAAATTCCAAGTCCATTTTTATGAGGTTTAAGATGTAATCCCTTTCCGATGCAAAGAGCCTCCATTTTTTCATTGTGTCGTTTCAATTCATAAAAATGTTTTTTTGCCATTTTTAATTCATTAATAGTTTTAGCTATTCCCGCTGCACCTCCTGCTAAAGCTCCTGCCGCCGATAGTCCAGCAAAAATAGGAATCAAAGGTAACACGCCGCCAGTTTTTGGTATAGGAATAACACGAGGAAGTTTTATAGCTGAATCATTAACTAATTCTCTTGCAGCAGCCATAGCTAATTCTATTGCCATTTTCTTGCCTTTTGGTTTCAATTTCCGTATGTGTCTTTTCGTTTTAGAAATAACATTTTTTAATTTATTTTTAAAACCGCTGCCAGACGTTATTTTTTTTAAACATTTTTTATCACATTTACGGTTTTGTAAGCCCGCTCCAGTTTTAACTTTTGCTAACATAGCTTTGCTTACTACATGTGCTGCAAACTTTTCCCCCACACTTGCATCAGAGGCAACTGCCCGCTCTTTGGCCATTTTTAATAAAACTAAATCTGCCTTATGCCGATCCCTTAAGCTTTTCGATTTGTGATAGGCAATATCATGTTCTTTACAATATTCGTCTAATTTATTTACTCCTTTATCTTTGCGTGTAAGTCTTTTAATCAGATTTGTACCAGGACCACAATAATTATATCCTGGTAAATGTAATTCAATTGGTAAATGATTTATAAGCCAATTAAGAAGACTGCTCTCTCCAAAACACATCACAAGACTGATCAATCATATATTGAACACTTAATAAATACAATACGACTTTCATCGGTTAACACTTTTTCTTTGTTATAATATATTAGACTTATCAATCCAGCTATTTTCAGCAGAAGGCAATCCTAACCATTTCACTAAAACCTTATTTCCATTCCGTCTTAGAACTTTTTCAACTAGATATACATTAGGATGATTTGTCTTTTGAAGCTCTTGTACATAAAATGCTCCTAAAATAGGCTGACTTCTGATTGCATCTTCAATTAAGTAGGTTATAGGGGTTGTATTCTGTATTTTTCGAATTTTAAATATTTCTGTCGACCAGTTGGGAGTATACCCCTTTTCAAATGTTCCTTTGTATTTACTGATACGCACATAGTCACCCACCTTAAACATACTTTTTAAACCAACTTTTTTTTCTAACTTTACATATTTCTCTAATATTCGTTTTTTATTAATATTATCCACATTTGCTGGAATTTCATCAATTGTTCGATGATGAGTATGGTTGTATTTATAAATGACATCATTAAGAGTGTTACTTTTCCAATCGTAATTACCTTTTAAACTAAATTCTTTGTACAATTTAGACTTCAATGTTCTAATGAATCGTTCAACTATTGAGGCTTTTTTTGTTGAGAAAGTTGAATAATGGTTAATGCGAAAGCATTTCATGAGTTTATTGAATTTATTATTATAAAATTCTGTTCCATTATCAGTTTGTAGATTCTTAGGCACCCGACCTTTATTCAGCAACGTCTTAAAACTGTCACACACACTATCCTTGGATTTGGTTTTAAGAGGAAAGGCCCAACCGTATTTTGAAAATGTATCGATGATGACGAGAATAAATCTAAAATTCTTATTTTCTGGGGCAACAGATTGCATATCAATTAAATCTGCTTGCCATAAATCATCTATATCTCTCATAATAACACGTCTTCGCGGAAAGTTCACTCTAGCGTTTTTATGAATTTCATTTACTACATCTGCTTTGCTCATGTTGATATTTTGTAACTCTAATTTATTTTTTCAATCTTCGGCTTGTGTGTTACATAAAAGTATAAATGGTACGTTTTAGCTGTATAGAGCTCTGCCAATGCTCGTGATGAATAAGTCCGTAATACTGAATCAAAATCTTCTGACTACCACTATTTATTATTTAATTATATCGGCTTCTTTTAATTCTTCAATTATAGATAAAATTTCATTATCATGATTTGTATTTCCAGCATCTCTTGAAGCTACTAATAACTTTAATCTCTCGACCAATTCATTGGGATCATCCCAATATACTAAATCAGTGTTGGTTTTATATTTTTTTAGTTTCGGTAAATTACCTCCAAGTTTGATCTCACATTTATCATTTAAAGTCTCAGAAAATAATGGTTTGATTATCTCACGATATTTTATCCCTTTATCGCCTCTTATTTGACCTTTAGGGTTAAAATCTCTTTTATGCGCATTTGTATGATGTAACATATCCTTATAGACAAGTTTATCTTTGTTCGATATTAACTTTAAATCTGGTTTTCTTCGTAGTAAAAGTTCTTTCAGGCCAGGGGTCAAATTATAAGCTTTATCATCGATTTTAATCAAAATTAAATTATCATTATTTAAACTATCAATTTTAGAAAATGATACAGTCGAATTACCCATAAGTATTTTTTTCTGTTCACTTCTTATTCCGAATGGTATATTAATACTATCATAAATACCATGGATGTCATCACCTTCCAATGATATTTCTAAATTATCCATCAATTCTCTTACAGAATTTTGTTCTGACAATTGTGGAGAGTTAAATTTTGGTTCGTAATAATCATTGCACTTTGTAGATGAGCTATTTTCATCCGATTCAATTTCTTCAGAAGTCAGAGTTATATTATCTTTATTTTTTATTTTTTCTATAGAACTATTTGAATTAACTAGAGTTTTAAGAGGATCTGTCACTGGTTTTAGCATTTTATCAAGTGACAAGTTCATAGTATGTTCCTGTTTTTTCATTTGTTTTATTTTATTTTTTATGGAGTCAACAGACTTCATTAATTCTATTTTAATATTTTTCTCCATTTTATGTAACCACAACTGTGTTCAACTAAGAGAGGAATAAAACTAGCAATGTTTTTGTATAGAGTTCATTTATATGTAGGCACATGTATCTATCTACCATCATTCAAATTTAAAAAAAATATCGAAGTTCTGTCTGTATCTTCCATTATTTAATGATGACTCTTTGTTAATAAGAAGAAAGTTATACGGGTTACTCCAAACAGTTTTACAAATATCTTTGAACTGATTCCATGGTAGATCGGAGTTGACATGTTCTTCATATATGTGCTTTAAGTTCACATCATCTTGTTTAAATATTATAAGAAAGTTAGCATTGTCGCGCAACAACTGTTTCGGGATTTTTGAGTAAGTTTGCGATAAGTAAAAGCAATCAATTTGTTTATGTCTACCCATACAGAAATAATTACGGATGTTTATTTGCTTTTCACATACAACATCGTCAAATATAAATATAGAATTTGGTAGGGCTTCACTCGGAGATATGACATCTTTACCGTCATTAAACTCATTGAATTTTATCTGAGGCACTCTTCTTAATACTTCTCGTAAAAAACAATATTTTGGCTGAAAATTAGTCTTCGAGTAGAGGTAAAGGTTTTGAAATTTTAGCCCATTTTCATGCAATAACAAACTAATCACAACGTTTGTTTTACCACAGTTTGAGGGACCACAAATAATACAACGAATCGTATTTGGCAACAAAGCGCTATGTCTAATCTCTTTAGGAGACTCGTCAAGATTTATGTTTTTAACGTTTAGTGATATGGGTTGTTTGATCAACTTCATCTTGTCAATTAATTCAATTATTACCTAACATAGACATATATACTTTATTTGGTGCTATCTTTAGATTGTCGCAACAAGTCGCAACAGGAACGGTTCAATTCTCCTCTTTCAAGATACGAGTATGCAATATGAGTCACTTCGCAGGTGTTCTGTGCAAAAGGCGGTCATTTCTTTACGATTTTATATTCTCAAGGTAAGTTTTTATTTTATTTAATTATTTGTTTACTCTAAAAATAATAATTATGCACCTAAAGCATTTTTTTTTTTACAGAATCATGTCACATTCACCATCCTACAGCCCCGTTTTAGACATCGTCGACCCGCGAAATTTAGAGGTACCTTACTATTATGATTATCTTAAATCAAATATTAATTCCATAGTTCATGCTATTTAGTTATAATATTCTTGATATTCTTTCAGAATGTGATAGAAGACTCAGCAGACCCAGTTATCAATCCTTTTTACTATGCTCAAGATAGGGAGACCTGGGAAATGGCTGAAGCAACTAAAGCATATGAGGAGAGTCGACAGCAAAAAACAGTGGAGCGAAGATTAAAGAAGAAAAAAAGTAAATCTTTTAAAAACTCATCCTATATCATGCGGAAAGAGCAAGGGCGTGTTCATCACCTGATAAAAATTATGGTCTATGATTTGGATGGCTGTAATATCGAAGAAATAGACACTGAAACTGACAATGCGAGTGTGAATGTGCAGTATATAGTGACAAGTGATTACGATGACATAATGGATAAAACTGATAATTTAGTTAGTAAAATTGTACAAAAGTTAAGCAAATCTAATGTATAATGTTTTATTATTGTAAAAGTTAATTTAATTATTATTATAATTTTTTTATCAATTCGACTTTTTAATATTGAGTAAATAAATGTATTTCAATATTTACATATTAACTAAAATTACATTATTTGAATGTATTTTAAAAGCAAATAAATGTTTAAATTAATAATATTCATGTTATATCTATAGTATATAAGGCTTTATGAATAAATAAAAAACTTCTTTAAGATTACACAATTATTTATTTCACATCTTAAATTAAAATACATATTTAATCTTAGTAGTAATCTAAAACTAACAATACAAGTTACATACTATTATAATTACAGGAGCTCAAATATATGCAATAATTAATACTTATCAGAAAATAATCAATAATTTGTTTTCATTTAAAATATTGTTTTATAATGACCCCATGGTAAGGTTGATATCTTATCACCCATTATTTGTCGTTTATCATCTCTGTTTGACAAAATTACTTTATTTATCTTTTGTGTAAAAATTCTATGATGCTTAGATCTAATAATACACATATCATCTCGGAGTATTTCATTATTCAGTAAAACCTTTTTATATTGTTTTATATTCAATTTTTTGGTAATAGATTTCTTAACACCTTTAGCTTTCTTTAAGGTGGAAATTTTAGAATCTATACAGTATAATTTTGCTCCCAAACCTACAAATTCTGAAATAATTTCACCACCCAACTCATCTTTGAAGTAGCCAGGTTTTTTAACATTAACCATTGGTATATTAAATACATTATCTTGTTCAAAGTTACTAGTATCAAAATATTTTAAATGTGTTTTTAAGTCTTCGTAAAAATCCTTTGTCTGTATTAAATAAAGCAGACTATCAGTGTCTGTATAGCAAAGCTTTAATTTATTTTCATAAATTCTTTTCATGACTGAATAGTGGAATTTATATAAGTGACATTTTGCAATTTCTAAAATACTAAATCCGATATAGATTGGACGATCTAAAACTAATTTTGTTTGGTTCATTTGAATTGATACAAGAGATTCTGAAATAATAGAAAAGTTATTAAAATTAGGTGCGCTAACATATTTTTCAGCCCCGTAAAATTTTTTAGTTCGATTAGAATTGTCTGTCCATATATTTACGAGCTTAACATCAACTTGTTTTCTTTTATTCTCTATAGTTTTGCCAAATATGGAATTATTTTGTTTTTTAAAAAAATCTCTTTCAAAATCAGATGTTGCCTTTTGCCTCAGCCCAGTATTTAAGGAAATATATGATTCTAAGAAATTACTTTGGTGAAATGATAATATTCTATATATTTTTAACAGCTGCAAACCATTTTTTAAGCATTCCTTTAAATGAATATAATGAATAACATATCTATGTTTATCGAAAAGATTGGCAATAAGTTTAGCATTTCGACTACAAAACGGAACAAATTTTTCAGGTGCAAATGGTAAATCGGAATGGTTATCATGCAAGTAGTCAGGGTAATGAAGATCGACTTCTAATATAAATCCAATATCAGAATCAGATGATAAGCTCATAACATCAAAATCTAAAATTTCATTTTCAAGGAGAAACCTAAATCCTCCTACTGGAAGCTTTTGCATCATAGCATAACCGTATAAATTAACACAATCAAGATAAATAAGAAAACTATCAGGCTCTTCATTATTATAGTCGGTAAGATATTCATTATTTGCCTTCGCATATCTGAGTGAACATTGTGCAAGTCCTCCTCGTATACCTTTTTCTATCATTTGATATATTTCTACGTCAGAGATTAGATCTAACTTGATTTTAGTATACAATAACATAGCATCCCAACTTAGGGATGGTGATGAAACGTAATAGCAAGGATCCAGACCATAGTTATTGAAACTCATTATCCTAAACTTTTCAAAAATATCGCACAATAGTAAAACGTCACATTTAAGATACAAATCGGTATATTCACCCAAATTTTTTATGTCAAAAGTTTTCCAAACATTTAAAGCATGTTCATAGTCTTTATCAGATATAGGTTCAGATGTAAGTTTGTTAAAAAACTTTGACGGTTCTGGTAATTTATTCTCATCATATCTTTCCCAGGAATCTATGTAATCGTAACAATATATTCCTTTTCTTCGAGCAATATCAAATAAAATATTATTATTAAAAAAAGATTTTAAATGTTTGAAATCTCCAGGGTTCATAGTCTTAACCAATTTATCCATACTTGAGCTTAAAAAATTATACGAGTCAATAAATTTCAGTTGTACAACGTTTGTTGCATTGATGGTTATGATTTTTGTGAATGAAATATATTTCTCTTTAGTTCTTGGTATGAGATGAATTCGACCGTTTATCTTTGAAAGCTCATTTATAAATAAATGACTGTCATAACCGGACAAGTTATGAAACACAATTGGTATAAAAATGCATTGCTTTGCATTTAAATTGCAAGTTGCATGCGCAGGCCCTCTGTATTTTCCAGTAAAGTGATCATGATCCTTAACAATATTATCATTAACGGAAAACTTATTTTTACAAATATGGCACTCAGTACTGTTGATAAAACATATTTCTTCATCGTCAGTTAGTGGGATCATAAGTTTATTCTCTAACAATACTTCATATAATCGTTTTACATCATTAGTCAAAGATTTGACAAATTTCTTAGAACAATCAGGCCCTCGGTAAGATACGAAGTCATTTAATTCGGGATTTGAATTACAGCAAATATAGTAAGCAAAACACGTAGCTTCATGAACTTGAATATTTTCTACATATGTTGATTTATGCTTGTCAGAATATTCACGCAATAAACTTTCAAAATCACCATATATCACTATTGGCACTCTTTGAGTTCTTTCATAATTTATGAAACTTATTTCAGTACCCCTTTCAGGTAATATGGTTTCTATTCCAGCACATTCATGACAATATAATTTGTCCTCAGAGCGAAAGTAAATAAAACATTCATCGCATAAATATATTTTACTTTTATGTTGAGTCAATTGTTTGTGTACAAGTTTTTCAAAGCTTTTAATTAAACAGAAATGACTCTTTCTATTCTTGGTAATATAAAGCAAATTGACATGGTATAAACGACGTGATGTTGTTTTATATAATGGACCTGTAACTGTACTATTATTATCCAAACCGTATATATTAATACTGATACTGGGATTGTTTATTTCAAAGCGCTTAATGTCGTTTAAACTGGGCGGAAAACTCATGTTAGAAATATTAAATAAATCTGAATAATGCGGATATGAAGAAGTTCTGTTTGGATTGGTCTTTGCCGGAAACATATGAGCTACAATACACCAAAGAAAACAATGCTGGTCTTCATTTCTTATGTTTAGGCATGATTTAGTATTGAGAATACGTTTAGGCAATGGTAAATAAGAACCGCCTCGCAAAGGATTATATTTTATGATATTAATTTCTAAATGACTGATAGACTCAATTGTCCAGCCTGACTCAGACAGTTCAAATTCAGAACATTTACAAATAAGTTTTTCACAAAATGATTTATATAAGAGCAAAATATCCGTGTTTTGCAATACTACATTATACTTTGCGTTAAATGACTTCAACGATTTTTCATAATTTTTTGGTAATATATACCAAACAAATATTTCAAAATTAACTTTTACCGATTTATGTTTTTTCACCTGGTCTTTGATAAGATAACAAGCAGTTTCAGAAATTTGCGTTAAAAATAATTCAAGTGAAATGTTAACCATTCTAGGATTCACTCTATAACTGATTATCCGATTTCGAAAAGCTGATGCTATTATATAAACATTATCAAAACGCGTCTGTAATAAGGAATTCGATTTGTGTATATTACTTTTTTTGTGTGCAGAATATTTCGGAACTGAAATGTTACAGACTTCACAGTAAAACATATTCAGATATTTATAATTGCAAAATTGATTTCTGATATTAATTTCTTGTAAATTATTTTTAAATTCGAATTTTATAGTGGATTTTTTTTTAATGTGAAACAAATCGAAAATTATTATTCAAATACCTAATATCGAGTATTCTCAATGTTGATTTTTCTCTGAATCGAGTATACTCAGTATCGAGTATTCTTAGTATCGAGTATTCTTTGTATCGAGTATTCTTTGTATCGAGTATTCTTAGTATCGAGTATTTGGATTTTAATATTTCATATATTTGGGCTTCCTGTAAATAAAGTACAAGTCAATGCAATGAAAATAATAATTAAAAGTATATCATATGGGTTACATTTGTTAGATAGCTATAATATAAGTAAAAAGTATACGAGTAAATAGTAAGTATACCAATCGAAAATTATTATTAAAATACCTAATATCGAGTATTCTCAATGTTGATTTTTCTCTGAATCGAGTATACTCAGTATCGAGTATTCTTAGTATCGAGTATTCTTTGTATCGAGTATTCTTTGTATCGAGTATTCTTAGTATCGAGTATTTGGATTTTAATATTTCATATATTTGGGCTTCCTGTAAATAAAGTACAAGTTAATGCAATGAAAATAATAATTAAAAGTATATCATATGGGTTACATTTGTTAGATAGCTATAATATAAGTAAAAAGTATACGAGTAAATAGTAAGTATGCCAGTAAAAAAAAAGGTATCCAAATAATATTATTTTATTCTGTTAAATAATATTATTTGGATACAGAACAGGTTGCACCCCCTTAAATTCAGCTTTCGCTGCAGATACCAGATTATTAGTAGCACGCCAAGTCGCTGAATTGGAAAATACAGATGCCCTATACGTGAGGAGCGCTTGCTTCCATCGATCCTTTCCGAATTTTTCAGCGTCCCTATGGTTATAAATACGGAGCTCGATATAATAATCACCGCGCCGTGTTAGATCCTGTTGGTAGGAGTTTCCAGAAGCTGTTCTTCTAGACAGAGACGATCGCAGTGCAGTTGCCCTCACCGGTTCAAGATCTCCCTCTTCCTCCTGTAAACATTGTTATAAAATAACATTAGATAAACATATTTGAAAGTTGGCTAGGAGAGCAGTGTTGGCCCAGTGGTGACAGCATCAACTCACAAGTTGTAGGCCGTAGGTTCGAACCCAGGCTGGCGCTATACTTTGTGTACTTTATTTCATAATTACTGCTCTTTAAACGATGAAGGAAAACATTGTAAGGAAGTCGGCATATCTCAGAACCAAAAAAAAAAACTCTCACACCTAAGTCCCAGCACTAGCCAGTAGTAGGAACAAATTATCCAATTGAAATCTTGCGGGTAATTATAATTCTAAAAAAATGTTAAAGAAATATTTTTTTTATTTACATTGACTAAACTCACCGAAGAATCAGCCATGCGAATGCGCTTCAATTTTCTAGGCCCCTTTGGTGAAGTATCTGTTTCGGAATCCGACTCACTACCAAATAAATCTTTCACAGATGGAGTCGAGGCAGCAGCTACTTTCTTCGATTTTCCTTTAGCCGCTTTGATTTTCTTCTTTGAATTAATATTTTTCTTCGGTTTAAACGATGTAGAGGGCTCGTTGCAATGCGACTCTACATCGGACTCGAATGGATTTACAAACGTCGACCTAAAATGTAAAGTATTAGTAGGTAAGAAGTTATAAAAATGAACAATTCTTAAAAGGATAGACAGAGAAATAGAACAAACTCTAACAATTTTCTCGATCTAGAAATCGATCCTTGAATTATTACCACTGCTTAGTAAAATGGAATAAGTCGTAATTTGGTTCTAGAACTCGGTGTCAACACATCATGATGTGCAACAGTAGAACAGTAAACCGCTGCACTAGTAGAAGCAAATATAATAACTCATTAAGACATTTTAACAAGATTTGGAATCGAAACCAAAACTTCGCCTTCGACAGTTACACTGATGTTATTTGGCTCTAGAACTCGACGTCAATACTTCGTGTTGTTCAATAGTAGTAGCGGTTATTAAGTAGCTGCACAAGGACAAACATAAAGCCACTGCATAAAGACAAGCAAATTTAAATTAGATCTGGGAATCGAACCCAAAAGTTACTACAGGGAACGAATGAAAGAAAAACAATTGTAGATGCCCTAAAATGATATAATGATTCTTTAGAATGTTGTTGTTATTTATAATTAAAAGTATTCATTCATTGCACATAGTACGTTTGCCTGAAAACTCTGAAATTCAAGACTAGATATTATATCTACTTAAAAAATTAAATAGGTACATACATACTTAAAATTGCCTCCCCCCCCGATCTTGTCACTCAACACAATACAATAATTCACGTTACACAGACAATGCACATTGCACACCGAAATTCACAAAATTTCTGGATACGCTCAGTGATCGCTTTTATACTACTATAAATTAAGGTAGCGATCATATTAAATATTGCAAAGCTAGATATTAATATATCGTCAATGATATATTGGTATTTCAATCATATGTACTAGTCAAATAGAGTCGATAATTAATTAAACATGTATACTCACTATGCTCACTGCCTTTCATTCCCTAATTTGGCAGTGGGCGCCACGATGTCGCAGATACCTGAGACGAAATTCTAAAAAGGAAATCGTATGTACTTTACTGTTCTAATGCAGATCTTTATGAGTATCACATTTAAATAGTTATTACAATTTCTCAAAGCGATAACCAATATAAGTTGAACTTCATATTTTTTATGTTATAAAACCTATAAATCCAGGAAATAGGTACCTATACTAGGGAATATAAATACTAACATAGTAATGTAGTTGTACTACTAACAAAATCTTTTAAATTCAGAAGTAAACAAATTATTATTATCATATCGTTTATTCATTTTTTAAACATATGATTACATTTTTAAATATTTCTTATATAATATTATAATAAATTATTATTATTAATATTTATTTTTATTATTATTATTATTTGTGTAAGGAATTAATCTAAATTGATTGCAAATTATTGATATGACTGAATTAGAAACATTTTCCAGTAGGTATTGTTTAAAATACGTTTATTATACAATATTACTTTATGTATTATTAGTGAATTTCAAAAAAATACAGATAGCAGAGCAGTTAAAATCATCGCATTTTATTATTATTATTTATTTTTAATACTAGAAACGTAAAACGTAAACGTATTAGGCTACATAAAAAAACAATCGTTCGTACTTTATTGGTTATCTTAATTATTAACTTTAGACATTTATAAAAATATACATAAAATCATTATCTGTACAAAACAGATTCTTTTATTTATGACGTATAAATTCATGTCTTTAAGGTTTAAATTTCTTCATAATAATACATATTTTACTAAAGATCATGATTGGTAGTCAAGTCGAAACATGTTGATATCAAAAATGTGTTTGTGTACGTAATATTGCAAATGCATTATTTCTACTGAAAGCAATATGAACTTAAACTTTATAAAAATTAGATCTATTTTAGAACAACTGGAAACTATTGAAGTGCAAAGAAAAAGGTCTTAACTATAATTTTTGGTTGCACTGGAATTAGAAACTTGTTGTGTTACATTATGTTTGTAGTTCCAAAAACATAATAAATTAAATATTAACTTTATTAACGGAAGAACAAGGTGGCGCAATATTTTGTCACATCTTTAAAAACACATTTGGTGCATTGGCTAAGCTGGCTACATCACAATGTAAATAGTAGGTTTAATAGATGTCTTAGCGAATGCGTCAAAAGTGTTTTTTGCGGGTTCGATTCCCGCGCAGAACATATGAATAAGTATTTGTTCCGGTTTGGTTTTTATGATTTTTTACATTCTTTTTTAATATAATTAATTACTCTATCTCCATAATACAGTTAATTATTAGATCTTGTGTTCAATCCTTTTTCTGGATTTCTATCCGTACCCCAAGCCCCGATGACATTAACTTGCACTGTTGCTAATATATGACGAAAGCTGTAGTGCGCTCCACACATCGTACGATACGACAAGTGGATTACGTCATTTCACATTATCCGCTGACCGCTGCATGATGTACCTAAGTTTATGACTGTCGATTAATTATGATAGATACATTTATTAGAAGCATCATGTTATGCGATTTCTTCCACGTTTTATTTGAACGCTGTAAACGGGAGATAAGATCGTTTCGATTCAACGCTGTGGAGCTATCGAACATGATATTGTTGTTTATAAAGTACACATGCTAATTTTGCTCCATCGCAGTTTGACGCCGCGCCAGTGAATGAAACACAATATTCAATCCTACAACTGTAAATCGGGCCGCAGACCGTAGTAGTAAATATGTATTATTGGGGCGTTCTGCATAACGCGCTCGAGCGAAGCGAGAGCAAGTGATGCAGAAGCCCCAATAATACACTACTTGCATCAGCAGATCCTGGGCTGCTCTGCAGTGGTTGGTGTTCGCCTGGAGGATGCGATGTCTGACCCTGTCCATCAATCAGACATTGCACCCCCCTCCACAGCCGCCGAAGTCCCAGCCTCAGGGACGGCGGTGGCAGCGGCAGGCCGGATTGGCGCCTGCGTTTTGCCCTTCTTAGGGGGAGGGTTGCAGTTCCTCCCCATCATTACGTGGCCTGCCGGGCAGCCACTGGCGGCACACACCGCGCAGTGCGGCGTGGCAGCGTCGCAGGAGGCGGACTTGTGCCCGTCCTTGCTGCAGCGGTAGCATTTGTCCGCCCTGTCGACCTCGGACGGACAAAGGGCCCGAGTGTGTCCGACTCCAAAACACTTGTAGCAGCGCAATGGCTTGGCTGCAAGTGCCCGGACTACACCCGAGCTGAACTCGACTGCAAGGCGTCCCTTGGCGAGGACGGCTATAGCTGCGGTGACTGGGCACTCAAGACGAATGGTGCCCATGCCACCGCGGCCGGGCCTGATGGCCCGACTTTGCACCGCTGTGACGGCACAGCCCCCCATTGCTGCGACCGCCGCCACCACCTCCTCCTTGGTGACCGAGTCGTCCAGGTCGGTCACCTCCAAGGCCACAGACTTCACGGGCCTGGCGACACTGGCCGCGTCCGCGATGACCTCTTTCAATTTGCTGGCGAAGAGGTCCGCATTGGCGCCGCCCTGAGCCCCCGGAAACTCGAAAATTCGAGCTCCGGCCTGGGTCCGGCGGCATGAGACTTTGCCGATCCCCAGTTGGGTAGGATCGGCATTGGTACGCGCCCGCATCATGATGGACGCGTACGTCTCCCCCCGCTCCGCAGCCTCAGTGGTGAGCGTCACCACTACGGCTGCGGTCTTGGGAGGAACCAATTTCCTCTTCGGCGCAGCAGCGGTGGGCTTGGTGGCTGACGTGTTCCCCTTCCCCTTTCCCTTGCCCGTAGTCTGGGATGGGCCGGGAGGAGTGGTGGCGGGGGCGGCAGAGGCAGCCACCGTCCTTGACTTCTTTTTGCCCACCTTCGTCCACCCCTGCTGGTTGGATGGGGTGGTGGACGGGAGATGGGCGTCTTCCCTCTGGGAAGGCAGCTCTGGCTCGCATGGCCTATTGTCAGCTGCGAGCGGTGGTCGGAGGCGCTTCTCTGGCAAGAGCCTGTCCTCAATGCCCGCAAGACAGGCTCTTGTGAAGGCCCTTTCCTCCGTGACGACCTTGCGGATTATATCCTCAAGGTTGGAGGAAGGGACCTCAGCCGCTGGTCTCGGCTCAGCTTGGTTTGGCCGGGCCGTGGCTTCAGCCAGCTTCTGATGCAGCTGGCTGACCTCTGATTGCAGGCGATCAACTTTCGCCTGCAGTTGCCGAGTCTCATCGGTCGCCTTGCGCTGCACCAGCTCCCCGATGATGCCACGCATGCTCGCGGCCCTGCATTTGAGGGACTTTTGGAAAGTCCCCTTTAAATTGGAGGACTTAGAGGCGACCTCAATTATCTCCTCTTCGTCCTCCTCAGCCATCAGCTCCAACTCGGCCAGGGAGTGGTCCGCATACAGTACGCGCGACGCGCCGTACCCGGACTTGGCTCGGGCGGCGCGCGTCTGTTGCTCCTTGGCCGCAACCCGCTCCTCCAGGTCTTGCTGGAGCTGCACCCGCCGTGACAGGTCCAACTGGCGTTGGGCCTCTGCCAGACCGACGTCGTGGGTGTCCGACACCGTTTTCTTGGTGGCTTTTGCCTGCCGCTCCTTGGTGGCCACCGTCT
The DNA here is from genome assembly GCA_963853775.1 of Xanthia togata. NCBI lineage: Eukaryota > Metazoa > Arthropoda > Insecta > Lepidoptera > Noctuidae > Xanthia > Xanthia togata. Next base: position 133,650 of record OY970790.1, read on the forward strand.
CCTCCAGGTCATCCTGGAGTTGCGCCGCAGAGGCCGAAGCAGAAGTCGAAGCCTTTTTTGATTTCGGCTTCTTCTTCGCCCTACTTCCTACCGACTCCGAGGAGCCCCCGGATACGGTCCGGGGGCTCCTCAGATCGGCCCTCTTCCACTTTGGGCGGTCGCTCTCGGCCGCCGACGTGTCCATAATGGAACCGTCGGAGTCCGACATCTCGTCCGGCCTGCTGAAGAAGCTGGCCGCAGATGGTGCGCGGTCAGCATCCGACGCCAAGGCGTCGCCGGCGTGGCCCTGAGAAGGGTCGTTGGGTTGGCCCTGAGAAGGGCCTTTTGGTTGGCCCTGAGAAGGGCCTTTTGGTTGGCCCTGAGAAGGGCCTTTTGGTTGGCCCTGAGAAGGGCCTTTTGGTTGGCCCTGAGAAGGGCCTTTTTTAAAACGCCCGGAGGGTTCCCGCGAGGGTTTAGGCATAGCCTCCGCAGGTGCCGTAGATTCCGACATAAAATAACAATAAAATACGAAAATGGATTAAAATACGCTACGACAGCACAGTGCACTTTGGCCAACCCAGTCTGCCACTCCGTTACGGTGGTCAGAACTGGGTCGTTTCCAGGGGACGCGACGTGGACGCAAGCACTGTGGGGTGGTCCCCCCCCCCAACCTAACCTAACCTAACCTAACCTAACCTTTTTTTTTTTTTTTTTGACGCTGAGAAATGCTTTATGCACTGCCGCTCGTGGGGGGACGAGACGGGGTGTGTGGGACTCCTGTCAGAAGGACAGTATACCCACTAAAACTCAGCGGTGTTCCCGCATCGCCGTGATGGGAGGGCCATGGGAAACCGGCGTAGCCTTTACATCCACGACCCTCCCGGCGCATGCCCGCCTAGCTGGCGGGCCCCGCATGCCCCCCTGACTGGGGGGCTACGGGAATGGCCGGGAACACCTGGCCATTCCCGTCCGACACTGGTGGAGGTCTGTGCAATACAGGCAAGGGTGCCCCCGCACCCGTTGCCTGCTGGCCTCCACCTGGGAGGAGTCGGAGATGACTATCAAATTGACGTCTTCTTCGACCCCTCCTCCGCCTTCGGAGCGGCGCCGCGTGAGGATCGTCCTCTCGCGCGCGCTCCGCCGCCTCCTTCTGGGACATGACGTGTTCGCAGAAGGAGGCGACTGCCGCCCAGGACCTCTCATCCCCCAGCATGGCGTTAACCAGGCCGGGGAGTGAGAGGTCCGGTCCGATCGCCGCCATGAGACTGCGGCGCGGCTCGGACCACGACGGGCACACCTCGAGTGTGTGCTGCGCCGTGTCCTCCACCGCGCCACAGTCGTGGCACGACGGCGTCTCCTCCCTTCCGATTCGGTACAGATACGATCCGAAGCAACCGTGTCCGGACAGCACCTGCACCAGACGGAAGGAGAGGAACCCATGCGACCGCTCGAGCCAGTCTCGCAGGACTGGCCCAATCGCGTCAAGGGTTCGGCGGCCGAAGGCTGCGGTGGCGAGGTCACCCGTCCAATGGACGACGATCGCGTCCCTCGCCTCCCGCCGGACGGCCTCCCGCTCTTCCGGGGCTGAGCGTTCTCCTCTCGCTCTCCGCCCCGCCGTCCATTCATATACTCTGGCGAGCACCCACGCCTCGAGTTCCCAAGGAGGGGTGCTGGCCAGAGCACATGCTGCCGCGAAGCCCACTGTGCGGTAGGCCCGCGACACCCGCTGGGCTATGGCCCTTTGCGGTGCCCGCAAGGCGGTGGCGTTCTCCCTCCTTCGGAGGGAGTCCTCCCAGATAGGAGCCCCGTAAAGGGCCATACTCCTCAAGATGCCGGCGTAAAGTTGCCGGCATCTCGCGCTGGGCCTCCCCGAGTTGGGGAGCAGCCACGAGAGCGCCCCTGAGGCCTTCAGCAGGCGCGACGACAGCCCGCTAAAGTGCGGGCCGAAGCGCCACCTGCTGTCGAGTATAAGGCCCAGATATTTCATCTGGGCCTTCACCTCAATTCTGACGCCCTCCACGAAGATGTGGGCGTCAGGTGGGGGGCGCTGCCGAGGTCCGTGGAAGAACACGGCCTCGGTCTTGTGCAGCGCCACCGTTAAACCTAGGCGGCGGATCCTCCCCGCGACCAAGGATCCACCCGCCGAGGCCAAGTTGGCCGCCTCCCTGAAACTTCCCCCCCGGGCGGTGAGGAGAGTGTCATCCGCATAGCAGACGACACTCGTGCCTCGGAGGAGAGTTCCCCGCAAGAGCCAGTCATAGGCGATGTTCCAGAGGAGAGGTCCTATGACTGACCCCTGCGGAACGCCGGCCCCAACGGAGTACCGCCGGACTTGGCCAGCCCTGTTCACGAGGACAATAGCCCGATCCTCCAGGTAGCTGGCCAGCAGACTGCGCATGTATCGAGGCACTCCGTGGAATCGGAGCGCCTCTAGGATGGTGGAGTGGGGAACGGAGTTGAAGGCATTGGCAATGTCGAATGACACAGCCAACAACCCGTCCCCCACCTCCATCGCCTCCTTCACCTGGCCCTTAAGGCGGGCCAGCGCGTCCACCGTCGAACGCTCAGCCCGAAAACCGAACTGAGCGTCCGACAAGTCCGGCCCGATACTCCGCAGATGGCATTTCAGACGGGCAGCGACTATCCCCTCGAACATTTTTCCGACCTCATCGAGCAGAACGATGGGCCGGTATGCCGAGGGGGAGTCTGCTGGGCGGCCCTCCTTGCGGAGGAGGCACAACTGCCCCTCCTTCCACGGTTTCGGGAACCTCCCAGACGCAAGACATGCGCTGAAGAGGTCCCGAAACCTCTCCTCCATTTGAGTGGCAGCGATCGCCACCACTCTTGCCGGAACACCGTCGGGGCCCGGAGCTGTCTTCTTGGCGCGGATATGGAGAATAGCCGCGCCAAGTTCCGACTCCGTGACGGGAGGGGCCTCCTCTTCCTCCTCAGCTGGCGGAGCTATCCACGGCGGAGGGCCCATTACTGGTGGGGTGAAGTTGTCCCTGCACGGGAACAGGGACTGAACCACCCCATCCAGAAATGAGGGCTCCAGGGTCTCGGCCACCGGGGGACCAAAGGGGCGCAATTTGTTGCGCGCCGCCTTATAGGGTCTCCCGTAGGGGTCGTTGTCAAGACCCTCCAGCACCTCCGCTCTCGCCGAGTCTCTGGCGGCGGCGATTGCCCTATCGAGGACCATTTTGGCCCCCACGTATACCTCGTAGAGGTGGTCCTCGTCGGCGTGGTCTCGTCGACGCCGCCGCCGGCTCCGCGTGTAGGCCCTCCTTGCCTCCACACACGCTGCCCGAAGCCCCGCCAGCTCCGCCGACCACCAGTACACAGCCCGTTTAGGTAGTGGTCGGCGAGACCGAGGCATGCTAGAGTTGCATACCTCGGTCAGAGACTCCCTCATGTGCCCCGCTACGGTGTCCACATCCAGGCTGGCGAAAGGCGGCGAAAACCAGTCCTGGATGAACGCCGCCTCCCCTGCTGCCTCCCTGTCCAGGCGGGTGAGAGCCCACCGCGGGAACGGTGATCGCACCGAGGCGGGCCGCGTCTCTCCGGGGCCCCCGGTGGAGATGTCGAACCGCACGTAGCGGTGGTCCGACATAGTCTCCACCAGGTCCACCCGCCAGTTCAACACGCGCGCGGCCAACGCAGGGGTGGCGAAAGTGACGTCCACTATTGAGCCACCCTGCCGCCGCACGCATGTCTGGACACTTCCTCTATTCAAGAGGCAGAGTCCAGAGGAGGCTGCCCACATCTCCACTGCCCTCCCGCGAGCGTCGGTGGCCGGGTTGCCCCAGGTCACCGACTTGGCATTCAGGTCTCCCAGTACGGAGACCTGACGCGGCACCGCCCTGCTGACCACAGCGGCCAGGACTCCGAGATAGTTCTCGAAGTCCTGAAGAGGGCGGTTTGGGGAGAAATAGACGCCCACCAGGGCTAATTCTCCCCACGCGGCGGCCACGTATCCCGGTCCCTTCTCTAATAGCGAGAGGGGAGGGGAGTCCGTGGAAGACCGCGCCGCTAGTGCCACCGAGCCGTCCTCGTCACCCAGCCAGCTGCCGGGGATTGAGTAGGGCTCGGCGACCACCGCTACGTTCACCAACCACTCGGCCATGACCTGCACCACCAGGTCCTGGGCCGCTCTGCAGTGGTTGGCGTTCGCCTGGAGGATGCGGTAGTCGGAAACCATTATTCCAACATCGCATCCCCCTCCTCAGCTACCGCCGCTGGAGCTACAGCGGCGACGACGGCGGCGGCGGTGGTGGCAACAGGGCGAACCTGCGCCGGCACTATGCCCTTCCTCGCGGGAGGCTTGCAGCCCTTGCCCGTCATTTTGTGGTCCGCGGGGCGGCCACTGGCTGCACACGCCGCGCAGTGTGGCGTGGTGGCGTGGCAGGTGGCACTCTTGTGTCCCTCCTGTCCGCATCGGAAGCACGAGTCTCCCCAGTCGGACTTGGAGGGACACGTGGCTCGGGTGTGGCCGAAGGAGAAGCACTTGAAGCAGCGCATTGGCTGGACTTCAAGTGGCCGGACCACCGCCGAGCTGAACCCCACAAGCAGCCTTCCCTTGGTCGCGGTGAGGAGGGCCCCAGCCGCGGCGACCGGGCACTCGACGCGGATGGTGCCCATGCCGCGGCGGCCGAGCCGGATGGCTCCGCCTTTCACTGCGCCCGAGTCGCAGCCTCCAGCCGCCGCAACGGCCGCCACCACATCCTCTTTGGTGACCGAATCATCAAGATCGGCCACCTCCAAGGCTGCGGTCTTCACGGGCCTGACGACCGTTGCCGCATCCCGGATGACCTCTTCGAGCTTTTTCGCGAAGAGGTCCGCGTTTGCACCGCGCTGCTCCCCCGAGAACTCGAAAATTCGAGCCCCGGTTAGGGTTCGGCGGCATGTAATCCTGCCGATCCCCAGCTGAGAGGGGTCCGCATTGGTACGAGCCCGTCTAAGGACAGACTCGTACGTCTCGCCCCGCACCACGGCCTCCGGGGTGATGGTCACCACGACGGCCGCGGTTTTGGGAGGAACCAGCTTCCTCCCGCCGGCTGGACCCTTCTCGGCTGCAGGAGCAGTCGCAGCGGGCTTGGGGGTTGAGGGCTTTTTAGCCTTCCCCCCCCTGACCACTTCCGTCCACGAGTTGGACGGGGTGGTTGAGGGAAGTAGGGCGTCCTCGCCTTGCGAGTTCTGGGGGGCCGCTTGCGTGGCAGTCGACCTGATAGCTCCCTCCGCGCTCGTGGTGGGCGTTTGAGGGGCCACTGTAGTCCCCTTGCCCTTGCCCTTACCCTTGGAGGGCTTTGGGGCTTGGGGCTGCACCCCCGATGCATGGCCTCCCAGTGGCGCAGGTTCCGGCTCCATTGGCGGTGGCCTCTTATCCGCCGCTAGCGGCGGTCGGAGCCGCCTTTCTGGCAAGAGCCGGTCCTCAATGCCTGCGAAGCAGCCTCGTATGAAGGCCCTCTCCTCCAGGACAACCCCGCGGATTATGGCCTCAAGGCTGGCAGTAGAGGAGGAGCCTCCTTCCACCGCACCTGGAGCAGACTGGGCAGGCCGGGCCGTGACCTCAGCCAGCTTCCGGTGAAGCTGGCTGACCTCCGCCTGCAGGCGATCAACTCTCGCCTGCAGCTGCTGCGTCTCATCCGTGGACGTCCGCTTCACCAGCTCCAGCACAATGCCGTGCATGCTGGCAGCCCGGCATTTGAGGGCCTTCTGGAAGGTCCCCTTCAAATTAGAGGACTTTGAGGCGACCTCCAGAACCTCCTCTTTATCTTCCAGCGCCATGCGCTCTAATTCCGCCAGGGAGTGGTCAGCATACAGTACATTAGATGCACCATATCCAGCCCTCGACCTGGCGGCTTGCGCCTGCCGCTCCTTTGCGGCGATCCTCTCCTCCAGGTCCTCCTGGAGTTGCGCCCTCTTCGCCAGGTTCAGCTCACGCTCGGCGTCCACCAAGCCCACATCGTGAGCAGAGGCCGAAGCAGAAGTCGAAGCCTTTTTAGACTTCGACTTCTTCTTCGCCCTTTTTCCTACCGACTCCGAGGAGCCCTCAGACCCGAGCCTCAGATCCGCCCTCTTCCGCTTGCTTCTTGCCGCGTCGCTCTCGGCCGCCGACGTGTCCATATTGGAACCGTCGTCGGTGTCCGACAAATCGTCCGGCTTGCTGAAAAAGCTGGCCGCAGATGGTGCGCGGTCAGCTTCCGACGCCAAGGCGCCACCAGCGTGGCCCTGAGAAGGGCCTTTGGTTTGGCCCTGAGAAGGGCCGTTGGGTTGGCCCTGAGAAGGGCCTTTGGGTTGGCCCTGAAAAGGGCCGTTGGGTTGGCCCTGAGAAGGGCCGTTGGGTTGGCCCTGAGAAGGGCCGTTTGAATCACCCTGTGAGGAGTGATCCGGATTAAAATAAAAACAGAAACGCCCAGAGGCGTCACGGCTTGGTATCTTTTTCGACATTATTCGCAGACGATCGCGTTGGTATCTACGAATCACAGCGCACTTTAGCCACCGGTCTGCCACTCCGTTACGGTGGTCAGACACGGCGTTGCCCAGGGGATACTACGAGGAAGTATGCGCTGTGGGGGATCCCCCAACCTAACCTTTTTTTTTTTTTTTTTTTTTTTGACGCTGAGAAATGCTTTATGCACTGCCGCTCGTGGGGGACGAGACGGGGTGTGTGGGACTCCTGTCAGAAGGACAGTATACCCACTAAAACTCAGCGGTGTTCCCGCATCGCCGTGATGGGAGGGCCATGGGAAACCGGCGTAGCCTTTACATCCACGACCCTCCCGGCGCATGCCCGCCTAGCTGGCGGGCCCCGCATGCCCCCCTGACTGGGGGGCTACGGGAATGGCCGGGAACACCTGGCCATTCCCGTCCGGCACTGGTGGAGGCCTGTGCGATGCAGGCGAGGGTGCCCCCGCACCCGTTGCCTGCTGGCCTCCACCTGGGAGGAGGAGTCGGAGATGAGCGTCGAACTGACGTCTCCTTCGACCCCTCCTCCGCCTTCGGAGCGGTGCCGCGTCGGGATCATCTTCCCGCACGCGCTCCGCCGCCTCCTTCTGGGACATGACGTGCTCGCAGAAGGAGGCGACCGCCGCCCAGGACCCCTCGTCCCTCAGCATGGCGCCCACCACGCCGGGGAGCGAGAGGTCCAGCCCGATCGCCGCGACGAGACTGCGGCGCGGCCCGGACCACGACGGGCACACCTCGAGAGTGTGCTGCGCCGTGTCCTCCGCCGCGCCACAGTCGTGGCACGACGGCGTCTCCTCCCGTCCGATCCGATGCAGGTACGATCCGAAACAACCGTGTCCGGACAGCACCTGCACCAGGCGGAACGAGAGGAACCCGTGCGGCCGCTCGAGCCAGTCCCGCAGGACCGGCCCGATCGCGTCGAGGGTTCGGCGGCCGAAGACCGCGGCGGCGAGGTCCGTCGTCCAGTGGACGACGATGGCGTCCCTCGCCTCCCGCCGGACGGCCTCCCGCTGTTCCGGGGCGAAGGGCTGACCCGCCGCCCTCCGCCCCGCCTTCCACTCGTACACTCTGGCGAGCACCCACGCCTCGAGTTCCCAAGGAGGGGTGCCGGCCAGAGCGCACGCCCCGGCGAAGCTCACCATGCGGTGAGCCCGCGCCACCCGCTGGGCTATCGCCCTTTGAGGTGCCCGCAAGGCCGCGGCGTTCTCTCGTCTGTGGAGAGACTCCTCCCAGATGGGGGCCCCGTAGAGGGCCATGCTCCTCAAGATGCCGGCGTAGAGTTGCCGGCATCGAGCGCTGGGCCCCCCCAAGTTCGGGAGGAGCCACGAGAGAGCGCCCGCGGTCTTCAGCAGGCGCGACGACAGCCCGCTGAAATGCGGGCCGAAGCGCCACCTGCTGTCGAGTACAAGGCCCAGATATTTCATCTGGGCCTTCACCTCAATCCTGACGCCCTCCACGAAGATGTGGGCGCCAGGTGGCGGGGGGCGCTGCCGGGGACCGTGGAAGAAGACGGCCTCGGTCTTCTGCAGCGCCACCGTCAACCCTAGGCGGCGGATCCTCCCTGCGACCAAGGATCCGCCCGCCGAGGCCAAGGAGGCCGCCTCCCTGAAACTCTCCCCCCGGGCGGTGAGGAGAGTGTCATCCGCGTAGCAGACGACACTCGTGCCTCGGAGGAGAGTTCCCCGCAAGAGCCAATCGTAGCCGACGTTCCAGAGGAGAGGTCCTAAGACTGACCCCTGTGGAACGCCGGCTTCCGCGGCGTACCGCCGGACTCGGCCAGCCCTGTTCACCAGGACGATCGCCCGATCCTCCAGGTAGCTGGCCAGCAGCACGCGCATGTAGCGAGGCACTCCGTGGAATCGGAGCGCCTCTAGGATGGTGGAGTGGGGAACGGAGTTGAAGGCGTTGGCGATGTCGAACGACACTGCCAACAACCCGTCCCCCGCCTCCATCGCATCCTTCACCTGCCCCTTGAGGCAGGCCAGCGCGTCCACCGTCGAACGCTCAGCCCGAAAGCCGTACTGAGCGTCCGACAAGTCCGGCCCGATGCACCGCAGATGGCTCTTCAGGCGGGCAGCGATTATCCCCTCGAACATCTTACCGACCTCATCGAGCAGAACGATGGGCCGGTATGCCGAGGGGGAGTCTGCCGGGCGGCCCTCCTTGCGAAGGAGGCACAGTTGTCCCTCCTTCCATGGTTTCGGGAACCTTCCAGACGCAAAGCATGCGCTGAAGAGGTCCCGAAACCGCTCCTCCATTTGGGTGGCGGCGATCGCCACCACTCTCGCCGGGACACCGTCGGGGCCCGGAGCCGTCTTCTTGGCGCGGATACGGAGAATAGCCGCGCCAAGTTCCGACTCCGTGACGGGAGGGGTCTCCTCTTCATCATCAGCTGGCGGGGCTGGTGGGGCCATCGCTGGTGGGGTGAAGTCGTCCCTGCACGGGAACAGGGACTGAACCACCCCATCCAGAAAGGAGGGCTCCAGGGTCTCGGCCACCGGGGGACCAAAGGGGCGCAGCTTGTTCCGCGCCGCCTTATACGGTCTCCCGTAGGGGTCCGCGTCGAGACCCTCCAGCATTTCTGCTCTCGCAGAGTCTCTGGCGGCGGCGATGGCCCGATCGAGGACCAGTTTTGCCACCAGGTACACCTCGTAGAGGTGGTCCCCGACGGCCTGGTCCCGTCGACGCCGCCGCCTACTCCGCGTGTAAGCCCTCCTTGCCTCCACACAGGCTGCTCGAAGCCCCGCCAGCTCCGCCGACCACCAGTACACGGCCCGTTTGGGTGGTGGTCGGCCAGACCGAGGCATGCTCGAGTTGCATACCTCGGTCAGAGACTCCCTCAGCTGCCCCGCCACGGTGTCCACATCCGGCAGCCGGCTGGCGGAAGGCGGCGAAAGCCAGTCCTGGACGAACGCCGCCTCCCGCGCTGCCTCCCTGTCCAGGCGGGCGAGGGCCCACCGTGGGAACGGTGATCGCCCCGGCAGAGTCCGCGTCTCTCCGGGGCGACTGGTGGAGATGTCGAACCGCACGTAGCGATGGTCCGACATAGTCTCCACCAGGTCCACCCGCCAGTTCAGCACGCGCGCGGCTAACGCCGGGGTGGCGAAAGTGACGTCCACCACTGAGCCACCCTGCCGCCGCACGCATGTCTGGACGCTGCCTCTGTTCAAGAGGCAGAGTCCGGAGGAGGCAGCCCACAGCTCGACTGCCCGCCCGCGGGCGTCGGTGGCCGGGTTGCCCCAGGTCACCGACTTGGCGTTCAGGTCTCCCAGCACGGAGACCTGACGCGGCGCCGCCCTGCCGACCACGGCGGCCAGGACTCCGAGATAGTTCTCGAAGTCCCGGAGAGGGCGGTTTGGGGAGAAATACACGCCCACAAGGGCGAGTTCTCCCCACGCGGCGGCCACGTATCCCGGTCCCCTCTCTAATAGCGAGAGGGGAGGGGAGTCTGTGGAAGACCGCACCGCTAGTGCCACCAAGCCGTCCTCGTCACCCAGCCAGCTGCCGGGGACGAAGTAGGGCTCGGCGACCACCGCTACGTTCACCAACCACTCGGCCATGACCTGCACCACCAGGTCCTGGGCCGCTCTGCAGTGGTTGGCGTTCGTCTGGAGGATGCGGAGGTCGGAAATTATTATTCCGACATCGCACCCTCCTCAGCCGCCGCCGCCGCCGCTGGAGCTACAGCGGCGACGACGGCGGCGGCGGTGGTGGCAACAGGGCGAACCTGCGCCGGCACCACGCCCTTCTTGACGGGGGGCTTACAGCTCCTGCCCGTCATCCGGTGGCCCGCGGGGCGGCCACTGGCGGCACACGCCGCGCAGTGTGGCGCGGTGGCGGTGGCGGTGCACGCGGCCCACCCGTGTCCCTCCTTCCCGCATTGGAAGCACGTATCCCTCCAATCGGACTTGGAGGGACACGTGGCTCGGGTGTGGCCGAACGCGCAGCACTTGAAGCACCGCGCAGGCTGTGCCTCAAGCGGCCGGACCACCGCCGAGCTGAAGCCGATCAGCAACCGTCCTTTGGTCGCCGCAAGGACGGCCCGGGCCGCGGCGACCGGGCACTCCACGCGGATGATGCCCATGCCGCGGCGGCCGAGCCTGACGACTCCAGCCTTCACCGCGCCGGCGTCGCAGCCTCCAGCTGCTGCGACGGCCGCGACCACATCCTCTTTGGCGACCGAGTCGTCAAGATCGGCCACCTCCAAGGCTGCGGTCTTTTCTGGCCTGGCGACCTTCCCCCAACCTTTTTTTTTTTTTTTTTGATCTCGGGGTGGAAAATCCTCATGGATGTCCTCCGCCTGGGGCGAGCGGAGGGGTCTGTCAGACTCTTACTGACTAAAAACCACCCCGGTGTTCCGTCTCACACCTACGCCGGGGGTCGCGGGAACGAAAAAATCCTCCGCAACCCCCGACTGGTGCCAGCCCGCCGCAGCGGGCCCCTCCTCCTTCATCACCGGCGCACCAGAACACATGGCACGCCGTGACCAACCCAGGGACCAAACCAGCACATGGGCGCCAGACAGCCCCTTGTCTAGGCGCCCTTGGCCCCTCTTCGGCGGGTCAGGACATTGGCCCCGCCGTCTACCAATTTTCGGCCGCAGAGGATAGGGAGAGCGGCCTACGCTATACCGACACTCCTCTTCCCCTGCGGCCCCACCGCGTTCGCCATCGGACGGTGGCGACCCCGTCAAGGCCGCGGCAGGGAGGGAGAGCGCTGTACCGCAATACACCTCTCCAGCCGCGGCCCCGAAACCGCAGCCGCGATGTCTCCGATACACGACATCGCGGCCCGCCTCAGTTGCGATGTCGCCACCGCAACCTACTCGCTGGCCGCTACGTCATGGGCTTTTATCAAAAAGCCCTGACGAGCGGCCCCTCCTCGGGTTCCTCTTAGCTTCACCGTGGGTGCCCAACCCACGGCTACTGAGCCCCCCCGCAACGACAATGCGGGAACCCTTCGGGGGGGATGCGGGAACCCTTCGGGGGGGACCTTCCCCCAACCTAACCTAACCTAACCTTTTTTTTTTTTTTTTTTTTTTTTTTTTTTTTTCCGGGGTGGAAAATCCTCATGGATGTCCTCCGCCTGGGGCGAGCGGAGGGGTCTGTCAGACTTTTACTGACTAAAAACCACCCCGGTGTTCCGTCTCACACCTACGCCGGGGGTCGCGGGAACGAAAAAATCCTCCGCAACCCCCGACTGGTGCCAGCCCGCCGCAGCGGGCCCCTCCTCCTTCATCACCGGCGCACCAGAACACATGGCACGCCGTGACCAACCCAGGGACCAAACCAGCACATGGGCGCCAGACAGCCCCTTGTCTAGGCGCCCTTGGCCCCTCTTCGGCGGGTCAGGACATTGGCCCCGCCGTCTACCAATTTTCGGCCGCAGAGGATAGGGAGAGCGGCCTACGCTATACCGACACTCCTCTTCCCCTGCGGCCCCACCGCGTTCGCCATCGGACGGTGGCGACCCCGTCAAGGCCGCGGCAGGGAGGGAGAGCGCTGTACCGCAATACACCTCTCCAGCCGCGGCCCCGAAACCGCAGCCGCGATGTCTCCGATACACGACATCGCGGCCCGCCTCAGTTGCGATGTCGCCACCGCAACCTACTCGCTGGCCGCTACGTCATGGGCTTTTATCAAAAAGCCCTGACGAGCGGCCCCTCCTCGGGTTCCTCTTAGCTTCACCGTGGGTGCCCAACCCACGGCTACTGAGCCCCCCCGCAACGACAATGCGGGAACCCTTCGGGGGGGAACCTAACCTAACCTAACCTTTTTTTTTTTTTTTTTTGTTCCGGGGTGGAAAATCCTCATGGATGTCCTCCGCCTGGGGCGAGCGGAGGGGTCTGTCAGACTCTTACTGACTAAAAACCACCCCGGTGTTCCGTCTCACACCTACGCCGGGGGTCGCGGGAACGAAAAAATCCTCCGCAACCCCCGACTGGTGCCAGCCCGCCGCAGCGGGCCCCTCCTCCTTCATCACCGGCGCACCAGAACACATGGCACGCCGTGACCAACCCAGGGACCAAACCAGCACATGGGCGCCAGACAGCCCCTTGTCTAGGCGCCCTTGGCCCCTCTTCGGCGGGTCAGGACATTGGCCCCGCCGTCTACCAATTTTCGGCCGCAGAGGATAGGGAGAGCGGCCTACGCTATACCGACACTCCTCTTCCCCTGCGGCCCCACCGCGTTCGCCATCGGACGGTGGCGACCCCGTCAAGGCCGCGGCAGGGAGGGAGAGCGCTGTACCGCAATACACCTCTCCAGCCGCGGCCCCGAAACCGCAGCCGCGATGTCTCCGATACACGACATCGCGGCCCGCCTCAGTTGCGATGTCGCCACCGCAACCTACTCGCTGGCCGCTACGTCATGGGCTTTTATCAAAAAGCCCTGACGAGCGGCCCCTCCTCGGGTTCCTCTTAGCTTCACCGTGGGTGCCCAACCCACGGCTACTGAGCCCCCCCGCAACGACAATGCGGGAACCCTTCGGGGGGGAACCTTTTTTTTTTTTTTTTTTTTTTTTTTTTTTTTTGGTCTCGGGGTGGAAAATCCTCATGGATGTCCTCCGCCTGGGGCGAGCGGAGGGGTCTGTCAGACTCTTACTGACTAAAAACCACCCCGGTGTTCCGACTCACACCTACGCCGGGGGTCGCGGGAACGAAAGAATCTTCCGCAACCCCCGACTGGTGCCAGCCCGCCGCAGCGGGCCCCTCCTCCTTCATCACCGGCGCACCAGAACACATGGCACGCCGTGACCAACCCAGGGACCAAACCAGCACATGGGCGCCAGACAGCCCCTTGTCTAGGCGCCCTTGGCCCCTATTCGACGGGTCAGGTAATTGGCCCCGCCGTCTACCAATTTTCGGCCGCAGAGGATAGGGAGAGCAGCCTACGACCTACCGACACTCCTCTTCCCCTGCGGCCCCACCGCGTTCGCCATCGGACGGTGGCGACCCCGTCAAGGCCGCGGCAGGGAGGGAGAGCGCTGTACCGCAATACACCTCTCTAGCCGCGGCCCCGAAACCGCAGCCGCGATGCCCCAGATACACGACATCGCGGCCCGCCTCAGTTGCGATGTCGCCACCGCAACCTACACGTTGGCCGCTACGTCATGGGCTTGGGTCAAAAAGCCCTGACGAGCGGCCCCTCCTTGGGTTCCTCTTGGCTTCACCGTGGTTGGGCACCCACGGCTAATGAGCCCCCCCGCAACGACAATGCGGGAACCCTTCGGGGGGGAACCTAACCTAACCTAACCTAACCTAACCCCGGCGAATATCTTCGTTGTTTGGAGTGCGATTTTGAAGCTGTTTTCAGCAAATTTAGACATAACTGGGCGTCCGCCTACGTATTGACCACGTTGCACCCACTTCCACCCTTAAATAAAAAGTTTCCCCTACAACGCTTGTAATTTTTTAAAATTTTCATACAAAATCATCAAAATTTAGTGTTTCTTCAAAATTTTTTGCCAAAGTAGCGTTAGTTTATAGTTTCAATAGTACTCACCCTTCATCCCTGTTCTCTGGTCCGCGATCCGTGTGCTGGTTTTCAGGTGGTGGGGCGAAGTTCGAAATTTTTTTTTTGCTTCAAAAACTGGTTTTTTGACCAAATCTCAAAATTTTTGTTCGGCACCTACCCCGTTTTATTTCGTAGTTCGCTGGCCCGCGCCGAGACGGTTCTTTGGACACCTCTCACGCCCGTCTAGCACGAAAAAATTTTGCCCACCCTCCGCACCCTGTTCTATATAGGGAAGGTAGACTGGGATTTTTGGCCAAAAAGTTTATTTTGTATTTAGCTCTTCCAGCTTCATTACTACCTTTCGCTAACATTAGGTTGAATATACGGTGTTTTTAGGCATCATTTGACGGGAATCTTTTATTTTTATACCCATTATTGACCTTACGGTCTTGCGGCCGTAGGACAAGTTAATTTTATTTTTATTACAGTTTATTTTATTTTATACTTGCTGTGTTTGTCCCCCCTTTACAGGGACCTAAAAGTTAGCGCCAGTGTCCTCTGAGTGGTTGTAGATGAACACCACCTTTACACAGACCACCAACATGTTGCGTACACCGACCAAGGACGCGAGCTCGACGGGTTCCAGTGGTTCGTCGGTTTCGGCAGAGAAGGCTGGACCTTCGCTTCCATCTGTGAGGCGTAGCATCGGGGAATGGGAGGCCGGGAAAGCTGAGCCTCAGGCCAAGTCCCCGGCCAACCCAAAGCGTGACGCCACACCAACTGCCACCAGCACTCTGGAGACACGCCGACCACCAAAGAGGACCGCGTCCGGGTACCCCAGTCTCACAGCGGAGGCGAGAGCTTGCCTAAATAAAGCTAAGCTTCATTTGGGCAACTCTCGCAACCTCAAGACCGAGATCAAGACGGCGGTGCTCGACGCCATAAACAGGTTATACGAGCTGGTAAAGGAGTCGGAGCAAAATAAAGCTCCTGTCGCACCCGTACCTGTGGTCACACCTGCAGCCACACCAATATCCGCGCCATTGAGGCCCACCACGTCTGAACCGACAGAGCTGATGAAGAGTCTTGTGGCAGACCTCAAAGAGCACAAGCATGCGTTGGAGGAGTGCCAACAACATACCCGGGCTCTGTCGGAGCAACTTAAGCTGGCCCCTTGCTACGTTGCAGGCCAAGGTCCAACTTTCGCGGAAATCGCCGCCGGCCCGAAGCAGCACATCCAAGAGCCCCTTCACTCGGTGGTCGTATCATCTATCAATGATCAGGACACCAGTGAAGGGGTTATTGAGAAGCTCAGGACGGCGGTCGATGCCCGAAATGAGGGCACTAGAGTTGAACGGCTGCGCAAGGCGAGGGATCAGAAGGTGATCGTCGGTTTCAGGACCAGGGAGGAGCTGACGAAGGTTACGGACCGGATAAGGAAGACGGGCGGTCTAGTGGTAGAGGAGGTCAAGAATAAGGATCCGCTCGTCATCCTAAAGGACGTCCTCGCCTGCCACTCTGATGTGGAGGTTACCCAAGCCCTGCAGCGGCAAAACACCCATCTAGTGGGGGACATTCCTGCGGAGGATTTGAGGCTGGGGGTGAAGTACCGTCGAAGGACGAGGAACCCCCATATGTGCCACGTCATTCTACAGGTGTCCCCTACTGTATGGCAGAGGCTGACTATGGCGGGTCGCGTGCACATTGACTTACAGCGAGTGCGAGTGCAGGACCAGTCGCCACTGGTGCAGTGCACTCGCTGTCTGCGTTACGGCCACAGCCGTAAACTGTGCACGCAGCCCGCCGACCTCTGCACTCATTGTGGTGACCCCCACATGCGAGCTGACTGTCCGTCACGTCTGGCAGAGGAGGCTCCAAAGTGCCACAATTGCGTTTTGGCCAAAGGGGACAGGAGTGACCACAACGCGTTCCACAGTGAGTGCCCAATACGCCTTAAATGGGACGCGTTGGCGCGCCTGTCTGTGGCATATTGCTGAGGTCCATCCAGCGTTTCCCGTCAGTAAGAACCACAACGGTAAGGTATTCAAAATTAATGTCCAAAAACTGCAAAATTACATATTTTTTTTTGAAACAATAGAAATTATAATTAAAATAGAAGCTAATTGGAGTCAATTTCGTGAGAAATTGGCCCAATTAAAAGTAGACACAAAATTAAACTTATGCAAAATTAGAGAAAAACTTACCTTATCGTTGTGGTCAAACGTATGTGATGTTAATAAGAAGCAGGACGCCACTTTGGAAAGCCACATCCAAAGCGCTGCACAAACACGGAGTGCACGGTTCGTTGAGCCAAACCTGAAACAGGAAGAAGCACAGTTTGAGAGCCGGCAAAGCCTTAGTGAGAAACAGGACAAATTAGAACTAAAAACTTTGCTAAAACCTGCAGCTCTGAGTCTGCCAGAAATAATAAAAAGTAAACAAGGACAACATTGTATTAAATTAGCAGTAAAAATTTATAGGATAGAATATAAACGTAAGTATAGAGTAAGAAAATATGTCTATATGATATATTGGATATATATTAGGATAGCCATATCATAAATGAAGTATGTAGATTAAGATATAGAATAATATGATGATAGGAAAAAGTAGACTATAAAATTTAAAAAACAACCGAAAACACAAAAAAGACAATTAGTATAGATAAATAAGTTAGTAAGTTATTAGGTATACGAGTTTATGATGTTAGATATTAAAAACCCATTAAATAATATGGTAATAAAATATAAAGAATAATATTAGACAAAGGCGATAACTTTCTCGAACTCTCCACGTCCTAACAACAGGACTGAAATAAAATTAAAAGAAACAAAACGACTGCAATCAGACCACTGAAAAATAAGGGCTCTGATCATGTCAGAGGTACACTGAGCAAAGGCAGGAGTGGGTTTTAGCCGGTAAGAGTCCGGCACTGCCCAGACTGGCTCACCAGTGAGGCAGTCTGGGCGTCCATGAGGATTTCCCACTCCTGCTAAAACAAAAAAAAACAAAAAAAAAAAAAAAACCTAACCTAACCTAACCAAAGAACTACTCGAAAATTTTGCACCAAAAAAGCCAATTGGTCCAAATTTCATGAGAAGTTTGGCCAATTGAAAACAGAATATAAATTTACAGCAACCGAAATAGAAAAAATTAATAACATAGAACAAATTGACACACTAAGTAATAACTTCACAAAAACATTAAATAAATTATGCGAACAAACAATACCGATCAAAAAATTCAAAGAAGTACTTACCTTGCCGTGGTGGTCCGAGAGACTCGTTGAGATGAAGGGAACCGTCGCTACCATGAAGCGCAGGATCCGCTGTGCTGCCCAAATCCGGAGGCCGAAGGTCATAGAAGAGTACCTGAAAAAGAAAGAAGAGTATGAGTCAGAAACGGCCAAAGCTCAGACCGAAAGTTGGAAGGAGTTCTGTGGGAGACAGGATAGGGAGGGGGTTTGGGAGGGAATATATAGAGTGATTGGTAGGACGCAGCGTAGGGAGGAAGACCTGCCATTGGAAAGGAGCGGTGATGCGCTAGACGCAAAAGGCTCCGTGAAATTACTAGCGGAAACGTTCTATCCGGAAGACCTCATAGAATGTGACAACGCGTATCACCGATCCATTCGAATTAAAGCCGAAAATGTAAACTCTGGTGAACAAACTGATCTTTGCGACCCACCGTTTACTATGGCAGAGTTGAAGAATTCGATGGACTCCTTCAACCCAAAAAAGGCACCGGGGTCAGACGGCTTTACCGCCGACATTAATTTGTTGTCACGCCATAAGGAACGACCCGGAAGTATTCTTGAGTTTCGTGAATAAGTGCCTAGAATACAATCACTTCCCCACCGCCTGGAAGGAGGCAACAGTCGTGATTCTCAGAAAGCCTGGTAAAGAGAATTATTCCACTCCCAAATCGTACAGGCCGATTGGGCTGTTGCCTATACTGGGAAAGATCTACGAGAAGATGCTGGTGGCCCGCCTCAAGTTCCACCTTTTACCAAGGATGAGTACCCGTCAGTACGGATTCATGCCACAAAGGAGCACCGAGGACTCCCTCTATGCTCTCATGCAGCACGTTAACGAAAAACTAGCACAAAAAAGGATCGTAACGCTCGTATCGTTGGACATAGAGGGAGCCTTCGATAGCGCCTGGTGGCCGGCAATAAGAGTCCGTCTGGCGGAAGAAGAGTGTCCAATCAACCTTAGGCGGGTCATAGACAGCTACCTCAGTAACAGAAGGGTCTCTATCAGGTACGGTGGGGAGGAATATAGCAAGGTCACAAACAAGGGCTGTGTCCAGGGTTCAATCGGGGGTCCGATTTTATGGAACCTTCTACTAGACCCCCTCCTTAAAGCGGTAGAGAGTAGGGGACACTTCATACAGGCGTTCGCAGATGACGTTCTGTTGATATTCGACGGAGAGACCGCACTGGAGGTGGAAGAATGTGCCAATGACGCTCTCAATTATGTTCTGGCGTGGGGTGTCGAGAATAAACTTAAATTCGCACCGCATAAGACGACAGCCATGGTAATAACCAGGAAACTTAAATACGACACACCACGCCTGAGCATGGGGGGGATCGGCATTGGCATGTCGAAAGAGATGAAGCTTCTGGGTGTAACGTTTGATGACAAACTGACCTTTAACACCCATGTCTCACTAGTATGCAGGAAGGCAACTGCGATCTACAAACAGCTGTGTAGAGCCGCAAAGGTCAGTTGGGGGCTTCACCCAGAAGTGATACGAATCATCTATGTTGCGACGATTGAGCCCATTATACTCTACGCTGCAAGCGTGTGGGCACCGGCTGCTAAAAAAGTGGGTATAAAGAAGCAACTTGGCACTGTCCAGCGTGGAATCGCCCAAAAAATGTGTAAGGCATATCGCACGGTCTCCCTGAACTCAGCACTGGTGCTGTCTGGAATGCTCCCCCTCGACCTCCGAGTTCGTGAGGTGGCTTCACTGTATGAAGCCAAGCGGGGAGTGCCCCAGGCAGCGCTGCTGGGCAGGGAGGTCGAGCAAATGACCAGCGCGATCAAGGGTCCCCATCCCGCGTCACACGACACCTTGCAATTTGTCAGCCTGGTAAACCAAGAGCAGTTGGATAACCACAGTAACCTTGACGTCCGTATTTTTACGGACGGGAGCAAGATCGGAGGAGGGGTCGGAGCCTCACTGTCCATATGGAATGGTGAGGCTGAGACCAGAGCCCTCAAACTGGCTCTATCCGATTACTGCACGGTTTACCAGGCTGAACTCCTTGCAATAGCGAGAGCTACCAGGGAGGTAGTTAAGCTCAAGGCATCTTCTTTTGGAATTTTCAGCGACTCGACGGCGGCTCTCCAAACAATAACAAATCCCGGTTCGGTCCACCCACTTGCTGTCGAAGCTAGGAATAATATAAAATCTGCATTCCACCAGAACAAGATTGTGAACTTGTTCTGGGTGAAAGCTCACGTAGGACTAGTGGGGAACGAAAGAGCTGACCAATTAGCGAAAGAGGCCGCTGGAAATTCCAAAAGAAAACCTGACTACGATCAGTGCCCGGCTTCATTCATCAAACGCAGCATTCGTATGGCAACGCTTGATGAGTGGAACCGGAGATACGAAGTCAGTGACACCGCATCCACAACAAAGTTGTTCTTCCCGGATGTGCGCCTAGCTTACGGTGTGATTCGCAAGATGGGGACAAACAGTCTAAACACGCAAATAATGACGGGGCACGGTGGATTCTCCGAGTACTTGAACCGTTTCAAGTGCAAGGAGAGTCCATCGTGCATCTGTGACCCCGATGCAGAAGAATCAGTCCCGCACATTCTTTTCGACTGCCCACAATTCGCAAAACACCGTTACAACATCGAGAACATACTAGGCACCAAAATGACACCTCATAATGTTAAGTACTTGATGAGTACAAAAACAAAAGTAGAAATATTCCTTGACTATTGCCAATATATTGTAAAGAGAGTAATAAAAAGAAACAAAACCGTTTAAGAAAGTATGCTGTCATAATATAGTGTAATATATTAAAGACTAGCATAAAAATGAAAACATGTAAATAATTATAAGTGAAATAGTAAAGGAGTACAATGTTTTTAATAAAATAGTAGATATAATATGTAAACAGATAAATGTATAAGTAAAAATTTAGTGTATAAGTAAGGATAAATGTATAAGTAAAAGTTTTTAAATCCATACGTGCTCTCCTGTCTCTGTTAGACCACAGTACTCGTAAGTTTAGAATTAAGTATTTGTACAATAACGTAAGGATAGATAATAGATAAGTGTAAAACTCCAATAGACATAAGCTTAGACTAAGACATGTACACCACTGCAATAAAAAACTGACTCCCTGTTTTTAAATGTAACACCCGATAGAAATAAGATGAAATATAAATAAATAAAGGAAAATAAGATAGATAGATAGGAATCCATAAAGGACAATAAGATAGATGGATAGGAATCCATAAAGAAAATAGATGGGAATCCCACCCATAAATGATACAAATGTGGATGAATGAAAGAAAGATAAAGTATGAGGAATGAAAGTACGAGAGGCAAAAAAGCGAGAACTGGTATGACAAGTGAGATAGATAGTAGACACAGGCTCCGATCATGTTGGAGGTAGAAGTATAATTGCGTATTGGCAAAGCCATAATTGCCTATTGGCAAAAATGGACAAGACCGACCACAACGCCTTCGACAGCGTGTGCCCGATACGCGTTAAGTGGGACGCATTGGCACGCCTGTCGGTGGCGTACTGCTGAGGTGCAGCCAGCCTTTCCCGGAAATAAGACCCGAACAGACCGCAACGGTAACATTTTCAAAATTAACGTACACATATTTAAAACTTCATACATTATTAGACCCTCAACAAATTACAACACAACACAAGAAAATTGGAGCCAACTTCATGAGAAATTGGCCCAATTAAAAGCCGATTTCATATTAAGTACACTCGAACTTGACACATTTAACATTATAATATATTTAGTAATTAGTTTATTTTACAACATTAATACAGAATACACACCAAAAAATAGCGACAAACTCACCTTACCGCTGTGGTCCAACGAACTCGTCGATTCACCCGTCTGGAGTGCGCAGGACGTCGATCAGCACCTGAAACTAAAAGAAAATTATTATCACTCACCGTTCAATGTGAGTCTGCCAAGATTGATAGAAATAGCAAATAGAAAATTTAATGTAAAATTAGTAACTAAAACTTATAGGATAGGAAATAAATGTAAGCAAATAGATTATAAAATTATGTCTATATGATATATTATATATATATTAGCATAGCCATTGATAGCGAGTGGATTGGATTGAATTAGTGGACTGTATAAATGAAATGATAGAAACACGTATATTAGCAATATTATAAATTTATTAAAATATTGACAAGGCGACAAGGCAATTATTATGAAACAAAACGAAACCCGCCGGCTGCTCAGACGTAACAAAAAACAAAAAACTATATTTTTAAAATATGACATTAAATTGTATAAAAAGGTCGAATCACAGCCAGTCGCCAACATACCGGAGCCCCAGTGGAACACTAACAGCCGGTGGAGACTGATTGGGGTTCGGCTTCTATTAATACAAGTTTTCGGGCCGGTCGGCGCAGGAGGCCGCCCTTGGTACGGACGTCTGCTACGCGGACCGCTCCGTCGAATCCTATATACACCTTCTCTATCCTTCCTAGGGGCCATAAACCACGAGGAAGGGTAGGGTCTGCGATCAGCACCACATCCCCCTCACTCAGATTTGTTGTGTTGCTAGTGGGGAGGCCTCTTGGTCGGAGCGTCGGCAGATACTCGCGCACCCATCGTTCCCAGAATTTATCAGCGAGTCGCAAAGTTCTACGCCAGTCGCACCTTCTCAGCAGGTCTGCTTCCGTGAGTGTTGAAGTCCATGGCACGACAGAAGATGTGCCAAGAATAAAATGAAATGGCGTTATTGCTTCTGGTGAGTCGGGAGATGTAGAAACATAGGTCAACGGCCGTGAGTTTACAATGGCTTCTGCCTCCATCAAGAGCGTCGCCAGCACGTCTTCCTTGAGCGGTTGTTTGGTGAGGCAGGATTTCAGTGCTGTTTTTACGGTTCGCACGAGCCTTTCCCACGCACCGCCCATGAATGGAGAAGCGGGCGGAATGAAGCGCCATTCGATTTTGTGATTGGTGGCGTATTCCTGTACCAATTCGTCATGTAGGCCGCGTAGCTCGCGGGAGGCCCCAACGAAGTTTGTGCCGTTGTCCGAGAAAATAGTTGTAGGTGCTCCTCTGCGAGCAATAAAGCGTCTCAGGCTCATTATGGCGGCGTCTGATGATAGTGAAGTGACCAATTCTAAGTGAAGCGCTCTAGTCACTAAGCATGTATATAATGCGACATACCTCTTCTCTTGGCGACGATATATTTTTATCATAATAGGGCCAAAATAGTCGAGGCCAACGTGTGTGAAGGGCCTTTTGTGATGGTCGAGTCTTTCAAGGGGTAGGTTGCCGATCTGGGGTTGAGTTGGTTGGGTTTTCCACCTTCGGCATTGTAAACAGGCGTGTGCTACGCTACGGATGCTGTCTCGTGCTCTAAGTATCCAATATTTCTGTCGGAGTTCGTTCAGCACTAGTTCGTTGAAGTGATGCGACGCTCTGTTGTGTTCATAAAGGATGAGTAGTCGTACAGCATGGTTGCGGCCGTCGAGGATAATCGGGGACTTCGCGGTTTCGCTAACTCCCGGTGCAGAACTTATCCGTGTGTCTAGTCTCAACAAGCCGTCTAAATCGAGTGTTGGTGCGAGTTTCGCTATTCGGCTGTTTCTGGGCACTGGCTTTAAGGATTTTAAAGCTGTTAGCTCCTCGGGAAAACTCTCTGCCTGAGCTTGTTGGAGTACCATCTTCTCGGCTTCTACGATGTCCGCAGCGTGAAGTTGATAGGGAGATGTGGTACCGTCTGTATACAATTTAGAATTTGGAGTTATAGGCCGAGACAGTTTAAGCCGGAATGTTCGTGCGCCCTGGAGAACGCGGGCGGTTGTGCGAAGGAGACGCAGCCAAGAACTAAAACGCGACGGGTCAGGGAGTAAGTCCGATGACGGGCTGTCGAGGAGCAGAACCACTAGGTCTGATTTTAATTCAGGATCTAGTGAACTCTCTTCCACGTCAGTGTCGTGCTCGGTAGGCCACGTGCATGGTGGTTCAAGAAGAAACGACGGCCCGGTAAACCACCGATGACATGCGGTGAAATTATTTTTTTTTGGTTTTGTTGCGTCATCAGCGACGTTGAGAGAGGTAGGGATCCACCTCCAATTGGACGGGTTAGAGGTCTCCAGTATCTCTCCCAACCTGTGTGCCACAAATGCTTTGAATGCGCGAGCATCGCTCCGAATCCACTTAAGGACTGTGGTTGAATCAGTCCAAAAAATAGTCTCGGAGGGCTGAAAACGATGAGCTTGCAAAATCGTTTGTGCATACCGCGAGGCGATTAGCGCGGCTTGTAATTCTAAGCGAGGAATCGAAACCGGTTTGAGAGGCGAGACGCGTGCCTTGCTTCCGATGAGAGCCGTGGACACGGTGCTATCGCTGTAAGTAAAACGCCAGTAAGCAACACAGGCAAAAGCTTGCTCGCCGCCGTCGGCTACCAGGTGCAGCTGAACGTCTACGATATCTGACCTATTCATGTACCAGCGAGGAATTTTTATGCTGGCCGCAACCTGTAATTGTGTAAACCAGTCCTCGCATTCACTAACATACGCCTCGGGAAGTGGCGTATCCCAACCAATACCTGCGCGCCACAGTCTTTGAATTAAGATACGGCCCCAGATAATGACTGGCATCAAAAAACCGAGAGGATCGTAAACCTTCATAACGTTTGATAATAGACTGCGTTTGGTTAAAGTTTCAGTGGGTATCTGGGGTAAGGTACGAAAGCCTAACGAGTCTTGCCGTGGGTCCCATTTAACACCTAAGACGCCAACCTCAGTGCTAGGTGGCAGCATAACGTCAGAAATAGCGTCGCTTCTAAGTTCTTTAGGAACAAGTGAGAGAGCTTCTGGGCGATTTGACACCCACGCACGCATTTCGAACCCGCCAGCCTTATGGACAGTGACTATTTCAGTAACTAGTTGAGCCGCGTCGTCAATGTTGGAGTGGCTTCCGAGATAATCGTCCATATAATGGTCTTCTATAATTGCCTTACAGGCATTGGGGAACTCTGCTTCCATTATTTTGGCATTTTTGTTTTTGATATAGAGCGCGATAAATGGTGATGAGACTGCGCCAAATATCATAGAGGACATTCTGTACTCTTTGAGGTTGCCGTCCTTCCCGCGCCAGAGAAAGCGTTGGGCATCCCTATCTCGTGGAGTGATTTTAACTTGTGGGAACATTTCTTTGATGTCCCCGTTTAAGGCGATTTCGCCTTCCCTAAACCGGAATAAAATGTCGAGAAGGGGTGACAATAAATCGGGGCCTTGTAGTAATAGAGTGTTGAGGCTTATACCTTTCGTGACCGCAGCAGCGTCATGGACGGCTCTCAGCTTCTTTTTTTGTGGGTGTAGGACGCCGAAGATAGGAAGGTACCAGCGAATAGATCCGTCTGGGTTGATGCACGATGTATTTGGTGTAATCCGCTGATGGTACGTCTGTGGATCGCACTCTTCGGCATATCCCTTGCTGATAACTTCGTCTATAAATTGGTGAAAAGCAGCGGCAAACGTTGGGTCCTTTGCCATTTGACGTTCGAGGGCCTTAAAGCGGGATAGTGCCTGTGGATAACTATCAGGTATAACTTCCGGTAAATCTTGTTTCCAGGGTAGACCCACCTCAAAATGGCCATTGTCGAGTTGACGAGCCGAAGATTCTATTATATCTGTGGCTCGTTTATCGTCGTCGTTTAGGCGAGGAGCACTTTTCACAATACCCAAAGCGTCAATGTCGTATTGTGTTTTAATGAGGGCATCTAAATCTTCCGAAATGTGATGTACGAACTCAAGTGGCTTGGACGAAACGGAAAGTGCGCCATGAAGTACCCAACCTAATAAAGTTTTAGAGGCAACGGGCTCGTTTTTCTTTCCGCAACGTACTTCACGGCTCAAGGATAGGTGCCAATCTGGCGCGCCGATGAGGACAGTTGGGGGAGTATCGGCGTAAGAAAGTTCGTCAGATAAGTCTGCCAGATGACTATAATCCAAGTAGTTTACCAAGTTATGATTTTGTACGCGAAGCCCTAATGGTTTAATCGCCCGCGCATGTTTCACTAGGTAACGATCGGTTCGGTTACCGAGCTACGCGGCCTACATGACGAATTGGTACAGGAATACGCCACCAATCACAAAATCGAATGGCGCTTCATTCCGCCCGCTTCTCCATTCATGGGCGGTGCGTGGGAAAGGCTCGTGCGAACCGTAAAAACAGCACTGAAATCCTGCCTCACCAAACAACCGCTCAAGGAAGACGTGCTGGCGACGCTCTTGATGGAGGCAGAAGCCATTGTAAACTCACGGCCGTTGACCTATGTTTCTACATCTCCCGACTCACCAGAAGCAATAACGCCATTTCATTTTATTCTTGGCACATCTTCTGTCGTGCCATGGACTTCAACACTCACGGAAGCAGACCTGCTGAGAAGGTGCGACTGGCGTAGAACTTTGCGACTCGCTGATAAATTCTGGGAACGATGGGTGCGCGAGTATCTGCCGACGCTCCGACCAAGAGGCCTCCCCACTAGCAACACAACAAATCTGAGTGAGGGGGATGTGGTGCTGATCGCAGACCCTACCCTTCCTCGTGGTTTATGGCCCCTAGGAAGGATAGAGAAGGTGTATATAGGATTCGACGGAGCGGTCCGCGTAGCAGACGTCCGTACCAAGGGCGGCCTCCTGCGCCGACCGGCCCGAAAACTTGTATTAATAGAAGCCGAACCCCAATCAGTCTCCACCGGCTGTTAGTGTTCCACTGGGGCTCCGGTATGTTGGCGACTGGCTGTGATTCGACCTTTTTATACAATTTAATGTCATATTTTAAAAATATAGTTTTTGTTTTTTGTTACGTCTGAGCAGCCGGCGGGTTTCGTTTTGTTTCATAATAATTGCCTTGTCGCCTTGTCAATATTTTAATAAATTTATAATATTGCTAATATACGTGTTTCTATCATTTCATTTATACAGTCCACTAATTCAATCCAATCCATGGATTGGATTGAATTAGTGGACTGTAACTACTGTCTGACTGTAACTTGTAAAAACAAAAAAGAAACTATATTTTTAAAATATGACATTAAATTGTATAAAAAGGTCGAATCACAGCCAGTCGCCAACATACCGGAGCCCCAGTGGAACACTAACAGCCGGTGGAGACTGATTGGGGTTCGGCTTCTATTAATACAAGTTTTCGGGCCGGTCGGCGCAGGAGGCCGCCCTTGGTACGGACGTCTGCTACGCGGACCGCTCCGTCGAATCCTATATACACCTTCTCTATCCTTCCTAGGGGCCATAAACCACGAGGAAGGGTAGGGTCTGCGATCAGCACCACATCCCCCTCACTCAGATTTGTTGTGTTGCTAGTGGGGAGGCCTCTTGGTCGGAGCGTCGGCAGATACTCGCGCACCCATCGTTCCCAGAATTTATCAGCGAGTCGCAAAGTTCTACGCCAGTCGCACCTTCTCAGCAGGTCTGCTTCCGTGAGTGTTGAAGTCCATGGCACGACAGAAGATGTGCCAAGAATAAAATGAAATGGCGTTATTGCTTCTGGTGAGTCGGGAGATGTAGAAACATAGGTCAACGGCCGTGAGTTTACAATGGCTTCTGCCTCCATCAAGAGCGTCGCCAGCACGTCTTCCTTGAGCGGTTGTTTGGTGAGGCAGGATTTCAGTGCTGTTTTTACGGTTCGCACGAGCCTTTCCCACGCACCGCCCATGAATGGAGAAGCGGGCGGAATGAAGCGCCATTCGATTTTGTGATTGGTGGCGTATTCCTGTACCAATTCGTCATGTAGGCCGCGTAGCTCGCGGGAGGCCCCAACGAAGTTTGTGCCGTTGTCCGAGAAAATAGTTGTAGGTGCTCCTCTGCGAGCAATAAAGCGTCTCAGGCTCATTATGGCGGCGTCTGATGATAGTGAAGTGACCAATTCTAAGTGAAGCGCTCTAGTCACTAAGCATGTATATAATGCGACATACCTCTTCTCTTGGCGACGATATATTTTTATCATAATAGGGCCAAAATAGTCGAGGCCAACGTGTGTGAAGGGCCTTTTGTGATGGTCGAGTCTTTCAAGGGGTAGGTTGCCGATCTGGGGTTGAGTTGGTTGGGTTTTCCACCTTCGGCATTGTAAACAGGCGTGTGCTACGCTACGGATGCTGTCTCGTGCTCTAAGTATCCAATATTTCTGTCGGAGTTCGTTCAGCACTAGTTCGTTGAAGTGATGCGACGCTCTGTTGTGTTCATAAAGGATGAGTAGTCGTACAGCATGGTTGCGGCCGTCGAGGATAATCGGGGACTTCGCGGTTTCGCTAACTCCCGGTGCAGAACTTATCCGTGTGTCTAGTCTCAACAAGCCGTCTAAATCGAGTGTTGGTGCGAGTTTCGCTATTCGGCTGTTTCTGGGCACTGGCTTTAAGGATTTTAAAGCTGTTAGCTCCTCGGGAAAACTCTCTGCCTGAGCTTGTTGGAGTACCATCTTCTCGGCTTCTACGATGTCCGCAGCGTGAAGTTGATAGGGAGATGTGGTACCGTCTGTATACAATTTAGAATTTGGAGTTATAGGCCGAGACAGTTTAAGCCGGAATGTTCGTGCGCCCTGGAGAACGCGGGCGGTTGTGCGAAGGAGACGCAGCCAAGAACTAAAACGCGACGGGTCAGGGAGTAAGTCCGATGACGGGCTGTCGAGGAGCAGAACCACTAGGTCTGATTTTAATTCAGGATCTAGTGAACTCTCTTCCACGTCAGTGTCGTGCTCGGTAGGCCACGTGCATGGTGGTTCAAGAAGAAACGACGGCCCGGTAAACCACCGATGACATGCGGTGAAATTATTTTTTTTTGGTTTTGTTGCGTCATCAGCGACGTTGAGAGAGGTAGGGATCCACCTCCAATTGGACGGGTTAGAGGTCTCCAGTATCTCTCCCAACCTGTGTGCCACAAATGCTTTGAATGCGCGAGCATCGCTCCGAATCCACTTAAGGACTGTGGTTGAATCAGTCCAAAAAATAGTCTCGGAGGGCTGAAAACGATGAGCTTGCAAAATCGTTTGTGCATACCGCGAGGCGATTAGCGCGGCTTGTAATTCTAAGCGAGGAATCGAAACCGGTTTGAGAGGCGAGACGCGTGCCTTGCTTCCGATGAGAGCCGTAGACACGGTGCTATCGCTGTAAGTAAAACGCCAGTAAGCAACACAGGCAAAAGCTTGCTCGCCGCCGTCGGCTACCAGGTGCAGCTGAACGTCTACGATATCTGACCTATTCATGTACCAGCGAGGAATTTTTATGCTGGCCGCAACCTGTAATTGTGTAAACCAGTCCTCGCATTCACTAACATACGCCTCGGGAAGTGGCGTATCCCAACCAATACCTGCGCGCCACAGTCTTTGAATTAAGATACGGCCCCAGATAATGACTGGCATCAAAAAACCGAGAGGATCGTAAACCTTCATAACGTTTGATAATAGACTGCGTTTGGTTAAAGTTTCAGTGGGTATCTGGGGTAAGGTACGAAAGCCTAACGAGTCTTGCCGTGGGTCCCATTTAACACCTAAGACGCCAACCTCAGTGCTAGGTGGCAGCATAACGTCAGAAATAGCGTCGCTTCTAAGTTCTTTAGGAACAAGTGAGAGAGCTTCTGGGCGATTTGACACCCACGCACGCATTTCGAACCCGCCGGCTGCTCAGACGTAACAAAAAACAAAAAAGAAACTATATTTTTAAAATATGACATTAAATTGTATAAAAAGGTCGAATCACAGGTGGATTGGATTGAATTAGTGGACTGTATAAATGAAATGATAGAAACACGTATATTAGCAATATTATAAATTTATTAAAATATTGACAAGGCGACAAGGCAAATATTATGAAACAAAACGAAACCCGCCGGCTGCTCCGACGTAACAAAAGAACAAAAAACTATATTTTTAAAATATGACATTAAATTGTATAAAAAGGTCGAATCACAGCCAGTCGCCAACATACCGGAGCCCCAGTGGAACACTAACAGCCGGTGGAGACTGATTGGGGTTCGGCTTCTATTAATACAAGTTTTCGGGCCGGTCGGCGCAGGAGGCCGCCCTTGGTACGGACGTCTGCTACGCGGACCGCTCCGTCGAATCCTATATACACCTTCTCTATCCTTCCTAGGGGCCATAAACCACGAGGAAGGGTAGGGTCTGCGATCAGCACCACATCCCCCTCACTCAGATTTGTTGTGTTGCTAGTGGGGAGGCCTCTTGGTCGGAGCGTCGGCAGATACTCGCGCACCCATCGTTCCCAGAATTTATCAGCGAGTCGCAAAGTTCTACGCCAGTCGCACCTTCTCAGCAGGTCTGCTTCCGTGAGTGTTGAAGTCCATGGCACGACAGAAGATGTGCCAAGAATAAAATGAAATGGCGTTATTGCTTCTGGTGAGTCGGGAGATGTAGAAACATAGGTCAACGGCCGTGAGTTTACAATGGCTTCTGCCTCCATCAAGAGCGTCGCCAGCACGTCTTCCTTGAGCGGTTGTTTGGTGAGGCAGGATTTCAGTGCTGTTTTTACGGTTCGCACGAGCCTTTCCCACGCACCGCCCATGAATGGAGAAGCGGGCGGAATGAAGCGCCATTCGATTTTGTGATTGGTGGCGTATTCCTGTACCAATTCGTCATGTAGGCCGCGTAGCTCGCGGGAGGCCCCAACGAAGTTTGTGCCGTTGTCCGAGAAAATAGTTGTAGGTGCTCCTCTGCGAGCAATAAAGCGTCTCAGGCTCATTATGGCGGCGTCTGATGATAGTGAAGTGACCAATTCTAAGTGAAGCGCTCTAGTCACTAAGCATGTGTATAATGCGACATACCTCTTCTCTTGGCGACGATATATTTTTATCATAATAGGGCCAAAATAGTCGAGGCCAACGTGTGTGAAGGGCCTTTTGTGATGGTCGAGTCTTTCAAGGGGTAGGTTGCCGATCTGGGGTTGAGTTGGTTGGGTTTTCCGCCTTCGGCATTGTAAACAGGCGTGTGCTACGCTACGGATGCTGTCTCGTGCTCTAAGTATCCAATATTTCTGTCGGAGTTCGTTCAGCACTAGTTCGTTGAAGTGATGCGACGCTCTGTTGTGTTCATAAAGGATGAGTAGTCGTACAGCATGGTTGCGGCCGTCGAGGATAATCGGGGACTTCGCGGTTTCGCTAACTCCCGGTGCAGAACTTATCCGTGTGTCTAGTCTCAACAAGCCGTCTAAATCGAGTGTTGGTGCGAGTTTCGCTATTCGGCTGTTTCTGGGCACTGGCTTTAAGGATTTTAAAGCTGTTAGCTCCTCGGGAAAACTCTCTGCCTGAGCTTGTTGGAGTACCATCTTCTCGGCTTCTACGATGTCCGCAGCGTGAAGTTGATAGGGAGATGTGGTACCGTCTGTATACAATTTAGAATTTGGAGTTATAGGCCGAGACAGTTTAAGCCGGAATGTTCGTGCGCCCTGGAGAACGCGGGCGGTTGTGCGAAGGAGACGCAGCCAAGAACTAAAACGCGACGGGTCAGGGAGTAAGTCCGATGACGGGCTGTCGAGGAGCAGAACCACTAGGTCTGATTTTAATTCAGGATCTAGTGAACTCTCTTCCACGTCAGTGTCGTGCTCGGTAGGCCACGTGCATGGTGGTTCAAGAAGAAACGACGGCCCGGTAAACCACCGATGACATGCGGTGAAATTATTTTTTTTTGGTTTTGTTGCGTCATCAGCGACGTTGAGAGAGGTAGGGATCCACCTCCAATTGGACGGGTTAGAGGTCTCCAGTATCTCTCCCAACCTGTGTGCCACAAATGCTTTGAATGCGCGAGCATCGCTCCGAATCCACTTAAGGACTGTGGTTGAATCAGTCCAAAAAATAGTCTCGGAGGGCTGAAAACGATGAGCTTGCAAAATCGTTTGTGCATACCGCGAGGCGATTAGCGCGGCTTGTAATTCTAAGCGAGGAATCGAAACCGGTTTGAGAGGCGAGACGCGTGCCTTGCTTCCGATGAGAGCCGTGGACACGGTGCTATCGCTGTAAGTAAAACGCCAGTAAGCAACACAGGCAAAAGCTTGCTCGCCGCCGTCGGCTACCAGGTGCAGCTGAACGTCTACGATATCTGACCTATTCATGTACCAGCGAGGAATTTTTATGCTGGCCGCAACCTGTAATTGTGTAAACCAGTCCTCGCATTCACTAACATACGCCTCGGGAAGTGGCGTATCCCAACCAATACCTGCGCGCCACAGTCTTTGAATTAAGATACGGCCCCAGATAATGACTGGCATCAAAAAACCGAGAGGATCGTAAACCTTCATAACGTTTGATAATAGACTGCGTTTGGTTAAAGTTTCAGTGGGTATCTGGGGTAAGGTACGAAAGCCTAACGAGTCTTGCCGTGGGTCCCATTTAACACCTAAGACGCCAACCTCAGAGCTAGGTGGCAGCATAACGTCAGAAATAGCGTCGCTTCTAAGTTCTTTAGGAACAAGTGAGAGAGCTTCTGGGCGATTTGACACCCACGCACGCATTTCGAACCCGCCAGCCTTATGGACAGTGACTATCTCAGTAACTAGTTGAGCCGCGTCGTCAATGTTGGAGTGGCTTCCGAGATAATCGTCCATATAATGGTCTTCTATAATTGCCTTACAGGCATTGGGGAACTCTGCTTCCATTATTTTGGCATTTTTGTTTTTGATATAGAGCGCGATAAATGGTGATGAGACTGCGCCAAATATCATAGAGGACATTCTGTACTCTTTGAGGTTGCCGTCCTTCCCGCGCCAGAGAAAGCGTTGGGCATCCCTATCTCGTGGAGTGATTTTAACTTGTGGGAACATTTCTTTGATGTCCCCGTTTAAGGCGATTTCGCCTTCCCTAAACCGGAATAAAATGTCGAGAAGGGGTGACAATAAATCGGGGCCTTGTAGTAATAGAGTGTTGAGGCTTATACCTTTCGTGACCGCAGCAGCGTCATGGACGGCTCTCAGCTTCTTTTTTTGTGGGTGTAGGACGCCGAAGATAGGAAGGTACCAGCGAATAGATCCGTCTGGGTTGATGCACGATGTATTTGGTGTAATCCGCTGATGGTACGTCTGTGGATCGCACTCTTCGGCATATCCCTTGCTGATAACTTCGTCTATAAATTGGTGAAAAGCAGCGGCAAACGTTGGGTCCTTTGCCATTTGACGTTCGAGGGCCTTAAAGCGGGATAGTGCCTGTGGATAACTATCAGGTATAACTTCCGGTAAATCTTGTTTCCAGGGTAGACCCACCTCAAAATGGCCATTGTCGAGTTGACGAGCCGAAGATTCTATTATATCTGTGGCTCGTTTATCGTCGTCGTTTAGGCGAGGAGCACTTTTCACAATACCCAAAGCGTCAATGTCGTATTGTGTTTTAATGAGGGCATCTAAATCTTCCGAAATGTGATGTACGAACTCAAGTGGCTTGGACGAAACGGAAAGTGCGCCATGAAGTACCCAACCTAATAAAGTTTTAGAGGCAACGGGCTCGTTTTTCTTTCCGCAACGTACTTCACGGCTCAAGGATAGGTGCCAATCTGGCGCGCCGATGAGGACAGTTGGGGGAGTATCGGCGTAAGAAAGTTCGTCAGATAAGTCTGCCAGATGACTATAATCCAAGTAGTTTACCAAGTTATGATTTTGTACGCGAAGCCCTAATGGTTTAGTCGCCCGCGCATGTTTCACTAGGTAACGATCGGTTCGGTTACGTCCACGAATATGAAAGTCTACATAGCTTACTTCCACTTCCTTGGTCATACCACTGACACCTTCAATGTGAAGACGCTCTTGAGACGTGGGTTTCGCACCGATGCGTTCTATCACCTCTCCGTCAATCAATGTTGCCGTACTGCCCTCGTCAAGTAGTGCTGTCGTCTGGAACTCGCCGTCGGGACCCTCGAGTACAATCGGCACTACTTTCAGCAGACCGCGGGGACGTGACGTCGACGGCAGAGACCCTGTTGCGTTAATGAGAAAATCAGATGTGTTCGTGATCTTAACAGTAGACTCGGTTTTGCTGTCGGTACCGTCCATGTGGGTAGGGTCGGTAGTTTTAGCTGGAGATACTTGTGTATTATTGCACTGTCCGCAGGGTGCCGCGCTAATTTTAGCATTGGAGGTTCCCGTGCCGTGAAGGAGTGCGTTATGACGTCTCGGACATCCGTCAACTCCACAGTATTTCGCGCGGCAGTTGTTCCATGTGTGCGGATTCGACTTAAGGCAGCGATAGCACACTTTGTTTTCACGTACCCATCGCCACCTGTCGTCGAGTTTCAAAACTAAGAAACTCTTACAAGTTTGAATGTTGTGTGGCCTTTCTTTGCAATATATACAATACTCGGGAGTTTTATCGCTTGACAGCGTAGCGTGTATGGTTTCCTTTCGCGGTTGTTTAGAGGACTGTGCTGCAGTCGTTGCCTTAACAGTACTATCAGAAACAAAATTGTATTTTAATTGTTTGTCAGCTTCGGTCAAAAGAAAGCGTGACAATAATTCAATTTTTGTGAGTGATTGTCCTTCAGGTGCGTAAGCAGAGGCAAAATCTGTAAACCGAGCTCTGGTGTGATCGCTCAGTTTAATTAAAATGCACTGAAAAAGCTCTGGTGAACACAGATACTCATTTTGTTTCAGAAGCTTAAGCGTCGTAACAAAATTACGTAGTTTGTTCGCTAAACTATTTAAATGTTCGGGGGAACTTAGCTTGGGACTGTTACGCAGCTCGGTGACCTCGCGGGCTACCAGCAATTCCGGTCGTGCGTACGTTTGCTCCAGAGCCTTCATGATATCGCCGGGGTCGCCGGACATCCACAGTAGTGACGCGATGGACTGGTACGCTGGACCGCGTACGGCGTTGTTCAGACGTTCTAAGTTCTCTGAAGGGGAAAAATTTGACTTAGTTCTTTCGTAACTGCTCTTGAAAGCCATCCATTGACCGACATCACCCGAGAATGTGACAAGTTCGGGTTTCTTTGGTCTGTTCG
Source organism: Xanthia togata (assembly GCA_963853775.1). Classification (NCBI taxonomy): domain Eukaryota; kingdom Metazoa; phylum Arthropoda; class Insecta; order Lepidoptera; family Noctuidae; genus Xanthia; species Xanthia togata. The sequence goes on from OY970790.1 coordinate 167,746, forward strand.
AAAGAGAGTTAATCGCTTGTGCGAGTTTGGTTATAGGGTCTGAGGAGCGTTCAGATTGTAGTGATTGATGTGCCATGTTGTTGTAGTTATTTTCGTAAGGTGCATACTCGTATGTGGGCTTAGAAAGGGTTCTATGGTTGACGTCGGGCACGAAAAACGGTGCCGTGTTGGTGAGGGTGACCGGCTGTGACTGATGTCCTTGTGGGTTACCCAGGGTGACAGTCGGAGCCTCACCAGGCATGTTTTTATGTGTTGCCGTGGTCATGTTTACGTTTTGTTCTAAAACCCAACTTTCAGTGCGCTTTTCAGAGACACGGCTAGAAAAACAAGATCTATGAGATTTGTCTGACTTATCTGAAGCTTCCAGGGCGGCGATGTTCGCTTGCAGTTCGGCCTGCTCTGCCTCGGCCTCGAGGCGAGCGAGCTCGAGCTCGCGTTCAGCCTGTTGACGTTCGCGCTCTACTTGGCGCCGCTTCGCGACTGCTTCAAGAGACAGCTTCTGTGCGCGGACGGTCGCCGAAGAAGAGTGGCGAGTGGCCTTACTGCGCGATATTCCGCTGTGGACACTAGAAGTGCTTTTAGTTGGCGCATTGACATTCGCCTTGTTATGTGTGCTAGCGCGAGCATCTGATGCGTGCGTGGGTGTCAAATCGCCCAGAAGCTCTCTCACTTGTTCCTAAAGAACTTAGAAGCGACGCTATTTCTGACGTTATGCTGCCACCTAGCACTGAGGTTGGCGTCTTAGGTGTTAAATGGGACCCACGGCAAGACTCGTTAGGCTTTCGTACCTTACCCCAGATACCCACTGAAACTTTAACCAAACGCAGTCTATTATCAAACGTTATGAAGGTTTACGATCCTCTCGGTTTTTTGATGCCAGTCATTATCTGGGGCCGTATCTTAATTCAAAGACTGTGGCGCGCAGGTATTGGTTGGGATACGCCACTTCCCGAGGCGTATGTTAGTGAATGCGAGGACTGGTTTACACAATTACAGGTTGCGGCCAGCATAAAAATTCCTCGCTGGTACATGAATAGGTCAGATATCGTAGACGTTCAGCTGCACCTGGTAGCCGACGGCGGCGAGCAAGCTTTTGCCTGTGTTGCTTACTGGCGTTTTACTTACAGCGATAGCACCGTGTCCACGGCTCTCATCGGAAGCAAGGCACGCGTCTCGCCTCTCAAACCGGTTTCGATTCCTCGCTTAGAATTACAAGCCGCGCTAATCGCCTCGCGGTATGCACAAACGATTTTGCAAGCTCATCGTTTTCAGCCCTCCGAGACTATTTTTTGGACTGATTCAACCACAGTCCTTAAGTGGATTCGGAGCGATGCTCGCGCATTCAAAGCATTTGTGGCACACAGGTTGGGAGAGATACTGGAGACCTCTAACCCGTCCAATTGGAGGTGGATCCCTACCTCTCTCAACGTCGCTGATGACGCAACAAAACCAAAAAAAAATAATTTCACCGCATGTCATCGGTGGTTTACCGGGCCGTCGTTTCTTCTTGAACCACCATGCACGTGGCCTACCGAGCACGACACTGACGTGGAAGAGAGTTCACTAGATCCTGAATTAAAATCAGACCTAGTGGTTCTGCTCCTCGACAGCCCGTCATCGGACTTACTCCCTGACCCGTCGCGTTTTAGTTCTTGGCTGCGTCTCCTTCGCACAACCGCCCGCGTTCTCCAGGGCGCACGAACATTCCGGCTTAAACTGTCTCGGCCTATAACTCCAAATTCTAAATTGTATACAGACGGTACCACATCTCCCTATCAACTTCACGCTGCGGACATCGTAGAAGCCGAGAAGATGGTACTCCAACAAGCTCAGGCAGAGAGTTTTCCCGAGGAGCTAACAGCTTTAAAATCCTTAAAGCCAGTGCCCAGAAACAGCCGAATAGCGAAACTCGCACCAACACTCGATTTAGACGGCTTGTTGAGACTAGACACACGGATAAGTTCTGCACCGGGAGTTAGCGAAACCGCGAAGTCCCCGATTATCCTCGACGGCCGCAACCATGCTGTACGACTACTCATCCTTTATGAACACAACAGAGCGTCGCATCACTTCAACGAACTAGTGCTGAACGAACTCCGACAGAAATATTGGATACTTAGAGCACGAGACAGCATCCGTAGCGTAGCACACGCCTGTTTACAATGCCGAAGGTGGAAAACCCAACCAACTCAACCCCAGATCGGCAACCTACCCCTTGAAAGACTCGACCATCACAAAAGGCCCTTCACACACGTTGGCCTCGACTATTTTGGCCCTATTATGATAAAAATATATCGTCGCCAAGAGAAGAGGTATGTCGCATTATACACATGCTTAGTGACTAGAGCGCTTCACTTAGAATTGGTCACTTCACTATCATCAGACGCCGCCATAATGAGCCTGAGACGCTTTATTGCTCGCAGAGGAGCACCTACAACTATTTTCTCGGACAACGGCACAAACTTCGTTGGGGCCTCCCGCGAGCTACGCGGCCTACATGACGAATTGGTACAGGAATACGCCACCAATCACAAAATCGAATGGCGCTTCATTCCGCCCGCTTCTCCATTCATGGGCGGTGCGTGGGAAAGGCTCGTGCGAACCGTAAAAACAGCACTGAAATCCTGCCTCACCAAACAACCGCTCAAGGAAGACGTGCTGGCGACGCTCTTGATGGAGGCAGAAGCCATTGTAAACTCACGGCCGTTGACCTATGTTTCTACATCTCCCGACTCACCAGAAGCAATAACGCCATTTCATTTTATTCTTGGCACATCTTCTGTCGTGCCATGGACTTCAACACTCACGGAAGCAGACCTGCTGAGAAGGTGCGACTGGCGTAGAACTTTGCGACTCGCTGATAAATTCTGGGAACGATGGGTGCGCGAGTATCTGCCGACGCTCCGACCAAGAGGCCTCCCCACTAGCAACACAACAAATCTGAGTGAGGGGGATGTGGTGCTGATCGCAGACCCTACCCTTCCTCGTGGTTTATGGCCCCTAGGAAGGATAGAGAAGGTGTATATAGGATTCGACGGAGCGGTCCGCGTAGCAGACGTCCGTACCAAGGGCGGCCTCCTGCGCCGACCGGCCCGAAAACTTGTATTAATAGAAGCCGAACCCCAATCAGTCTCCACCGGCTGTTAGTGTTCCACTGGGGCTCCGGTATGTTGGCGACTGGCTGTGATTCGACCTTTTTATACAATTTAATGTCATATTTTAAAAAGATAGTTTTTTTTTGTTTTATAATAATTGCCTTGTCGCCTTGTCAATATTTTAATAAATTTATAATATTGCTAATATACGTGTTTCTATCATTTCATTTATACAGTCCACTAATTCAATCCAATCCAAAATATGACATTAAATTGTATAAAAAGGTCGAATCACAGCCAGTCGCCAACATAAGAACTTAGAACGTCTGAACAACGCCGTACGCGGTCCAGCGTACCAGTCCATCGCGTCACTACTGTGGATGTCCGGCGACCCCGGCGATATCATGAAGGCTCTGGAGCAAACGTACGCACGACCGGAATTGCTGGTAGCCCGCGAGGTCACCGAGCTGCGTAACAGTCCCAAGCTAAGTTCCCCCGAACATTTAAATAGTTTAGCGAACAAACTACGTAATTTTGTTACGACGCTTAAGCTTCTGAAACAAAATGAGTATCTGTGTTCACCAGAGCTTTTTCAGTGCATTTTAATTAAACTGAGCGATCACACCAGAGCTCGGTTTACAGATTTTGCCTCTGCTTACGCACCTGAAGGACAATCACTCACAAAAATTGAATTATTGTCACGCTTTCTTTTGACCGAAGCCGACAAACAATTAAAATACAATTTTGTTTCTGATAGTACTGTTAAGGCAACGACTGCAGCACAGTCCTCTAAACAACCGCGAAAGGAAACCATACACGCTACGCTGTCAAGCGATAAAACTCCCGAGTATTGTATATATTGCAAAGAAAGGCCACACAACATTCAAACTTGTAAGAGTTTCTTAGTTTTGAAACTCGACGACAGGTGGCGATGGGTACGTGAAAACAAAGTGTGCTATCGCTGCCTTAAGTCGAATCCGCACACATGGAACAACTGCCGCGCGAAATACTGTGGAGTTGACGGATGTTCGAGACGTCATAACGCACTCCTTCACGGCACGGGAACCTCCAATGCTAAAATTAGCGCGGCACCCTGCGGACAGTGCAATAATACACAAGTATCTCCAGCTAAAACTACCGACCCTACCCACATGGACGGTACCGACAGCAAAACCGAGTCTACTGTTAAGATCACGAACACATCTGATTTTCTCATTAACGCAACAGGGTCTCTGCCGTCGACGTCACGTCCCCGCGGTCTGCTGAAAGTAGTGCCGATTGTACTCGAGGGTCCCGACGGCGAGTTCGAGACGACAGCACTACTTGACGAGGGCAGTACGGCAACATTGATTGACGGAGAGGTGATAGAACGCATCGGTGCGAAACCCACGTCTCAAGAGCGTCTTCACATTGAAGGTGTCAGTGGTATGACCAAGGAAGTGGAAGTAAGCTATGTAGACTTTCATATTCGTGGACGTAACCGAACCGATCGTTACCTAGTGAAACATGCGCGGGCGATTAAACCATTAGGGCTTCGCGTACAAAATCATAACTTGGTAAACTACTTGGATTATAGTCATCTGGCAGACTTATCTGACGAACTTTCTTACGCCGATACTCCCCCAACTGTCCTCATCGGCGCGCCAGATTGGCACCTATCCTTGAGCCGTGAAGTACGTTGCGGAAAGAAAAACGAGCCCGTTGCCTCTAAAACTTTATTAGGTTGGGTACTTCATGGCGCACTTTCCGTTTCGTCCAAGCCACTTGAGTTCGTACATCACATTTCGGAAGATTTAGATGCCCTCATTAAAACACAATACGACATTGACGCTTTGGGTATTGTGAAAAGTGCTCCTCGCCTAAACGACGACGATAAACGAGCCACAGATATAATAGAATCTTCGGCTCGTCAACTCGACAATGGCCATTTTGAGGTGGGTCTACCCTGGAAACAAGATTTACCGGAAGTTATACCTGATAGTTATCCACAGGCACTATCCCGCTTTAAGGCCCTCGAACGTCAAATGGCAAAGGACCCAACGTTTGCCGCTGCTTTTCACCAATTTATAGACGAAGTTATCAGCAAGGGATATGCCGAAGAGTGCGATCCACAGACGTACCATCAGCGGATTACACCAAATACATCGTGCATCAACCCAGACGGATCTATTCGCTGGTACCTTCCTATCTTCGGCGTCCTACACCCACAAAAAAAGAAGCTGAGAGCCGTCCATGACGCTGCTGCGGTCACGAAAGGTATAAGCCTCAACACTCTATTACTACAAGGCCCCGATTTATTGTCACCCCTTCTCGACATTTTATTCCGGTTTAGGGAAGGCGAAATCGCCTTAAACGGGGACATCAAAGAAATGTTCCCACAAGTTAAAATCACTCCACGAGATAGGGATGCCCAACGCTTTCTCTGGCGCGGGAAGGACGGCAACCTCAAAGAGTACAGAATGTCCTCTATGATATTTGGCGCAGTCTCATCACCATTTATCGCGCTCTATATCAAAAACAAAAATGCCAAAATAATGGAAGCAGAGTTCCCCAATGCCTGTAAGGCAATTATAGAAGACCATTATATGGACGATTATCTCGGAAGCCACTCCAACATTGACGACGCGGCTCAACTAGTTACTGAGATAGTCACTGTCCATAAGGCTGGCGGGTTCGAAATGCGTGCGTGGGTGTCAAATCGCCCAGAAGCTCTCTCACTTGTTCCTAAAGAACTTAGAAGCGACGCTATTTCTGACGTTATGCTGCCACCTAGCACTGAGGTTGGCGTCTTAGGTGTTAAATGGGACCCACGGCAAGACTCGTTAGGCTTTCGTACCTTACCCCAGATACCCACTGAAACTTTAACCAAACGCAGTCTATTATCAAACGTTATGAAGGTTTACGATCCTCTCGGTTTTTTGATGCCAGTCATTATCTGGGGCCGTATCTTAATTCAAAGACTGTGGCGCGCAGGTATTGGTTGGGATACGCCACTTCCCGAGGCGTATGTTAGTGAATGCGAGGACTGGTTTACACAATTACAGGTTGCGGCCAGCATAAAAATTCCTCGCTGGTACATGAATAGGTCAGATATCGTAGACGTTCAGCTGCACCTGGTAGCCGACGGCGGCGAGCAAGCTTTTGCCTGTGTTGCTTACTGGCGTTTTACTTACAGCGATAGCACCGTGTCCACGGCTCTCATCGGAAGCAAGGCACGCGTCTCGCCTCTCAAACCGGTTTCGATTCCTCGTTTAGAATTACAAGCCGCGCTAATCGCCTCGCGGTATGCACAAACGATTTTGCAAGCTCATCGTTTTCAGCCCTCCGAGACTATTTTTTGGACTGATTCAACCACAGTCCTTAAGTGGATTCGGAGCGATGCTCGCGCATTCAAAGCATTTGTGGCACACAGGTTGGGAGAGATACTGGAGACCTCTAACCCGTCCAATTGGAGGTGGATCCCTACCTCTCTCAACGTCGCTGATGACGCAACAAAACCAAAAAAAAATAATTTCACCGCATGTCATCGGTGGTTTACCGGGCCGTCGTTTCTTCTTGAACCACCATGCACGTGGCCTACCGAGCACGACACTGACGTGGAAGAGAGTTCACTAGATCCTGAATTAAAATCAGACCTAGTGGTTCTGCTCCTCGACAGCCCGTCATCGGACTTACTCCCTGACCCGTCGCGTTTTAGTTCTTGGCTGCGTCTCCTTCGCACAACCGCCCGCGTTCTCCAGGGCGCACGAACATTCCGGCTTAAACTGTCTCGGCCTATAACTCCAAATTCTAAATTGTATACAGACGGTACCACATCTCCCTATCAACTTCACGCTGCGGACATCGTAGAAGCCGAGAAGATGGTACTCCAACAAGCTCAGGCAGAGAGTTTTCCCGAGGAGCTAACAGCTTTAAAATCCTTAAAGCCAGTGCCCAGAAACAGCCGAATAGCGAAACTCGCACCAACACTCGATTTAGACGGCTTGTTGAGACTAGACACACGGATAAGTTCTGCACCGGGAGTTAGCGAAACCGCGAAGTCCCCGATTATCCTCGACGGCCGCAACCATGCTGTACGACTACTCATCCTTTATGAACACAACAGAGCGTCGCATCACTTCAACGAACTAGTGCTGAACGAACTCCGACAGAAATATTGGATACTTAGAGCACGAGACAGCATCCGTAGCGTAGCACACGCCTGTTTACAATGCCGAAGGTGGAAAACCCAACCAACTCAACCCCAGATCGGCAACCTACCCCTTGAAAGACTCGACCATCACAAAAGGCCCTTCACACACGTTGGCCTCGACTATTTTGGCCCTATTATGATAAAAATATATCGTCGCCAAGAGAAGAGGTATGTCGCATTATACACATGCTTAGTGACTAGAGCGCTTCACTTAGAATTGGTCACTTCACTATCATCAGACGCCGCCATAATGAGCCTGAGACGCTTTATTGCTCGCAGAGGAGCACCTACAACTATTTTCTCGGACAACGGCACAAACTTCGTTGGGGCCTCCCGCGAGCTACGCGGCCTACATGACGAATTGGTACAGGAATACGCCACCAATCACAAAATCGAATGGCGCTTCATTCCGCCCGCTTCTCCATTCATGGGCGGTGCGTGGGAAAGGCTCGTGCGAACCGTAAAAACAGCACTGAAATCCTGCCTCACCAAACAACCGCTCAAGGAAGACGTGCTGGCGACGCTCTTGATGGAGGCAGAAGCCATTGTAAACTCACGGCCGTTGACCTATGTTTCTACATCTCCCGACTCACCAGAAGCAATAACGCCATTTCATTTTATTCTTGGCACATCTTCTGTCGTGCCATGGACTTCAACACTCACGGAAGCAGACCTGCTGAGAAGGTGCGACTGGCGTAGAACTTTGCGACTCGCTGATAAATTCTGGGAACGATGGGTGCGCGAGTATCTGCCGACGCTCCGACCAAGAGGCCTCCCCACTAGCAACACAACAAATCTGAGTGAGGGGGATGTGGTGCTGATCGCAGACCCTACCCTTCCTCGTGGTTTATGGCCCCTAGGAAGGATAGAGAAGGTGTATATAGGATTCGACGGAGCGGTCCGCGTAGCAGACGTCCGTACCAAGGGCGGCCTCCTGCGCCGACCGGCCCGAAAACTTGTATTAATAGAAGCCGAACCCCAATCAGTCTCCACCGGCTGTTAGTGTTCCACTGGGGCTCCGGTATGTTGGCGACTGGCTGTGATTCGACCTTTTTATACAATTTAATGTCATATTTTAAAAATATAGTTTTTTGTTCTTTTGTTACGTCTGAGCAGCCGGCGGTTTTCGTTTTGTTTCATAATAATTGCCTTGTCGCCTTGTCAATATTTTAATAAATTTATAATATTGCTAATATACGTGTTTCTATCATTTCATTTATACAGTCCACTAATTCAATCCAATCCACAAAAATGATAGCGAGTGGATTGGATTGAATTAGTGGACTGTATAAATGAAATGATAGAAACACGTATATTAGCAATATTATAAATTTATTAAAATATTGACAAGGCGACAAGGCAATTATTATGAAAACAAAAACGACACCCGCCGGCTGCTCAGACGTAACAAAAAAACAAAAACTATATTTTTAAAATATGACATTAAATTGTATAAAAAGGTCGAATCACAGCCAGTCGCCAACATACCGGAGCCCCAGTGGAACACTAACAGCCGGTGGAGACTGATTGGGGTTCGGCTTCTATTAATACAAGTTTTCGGGCCGGTCGGCGCAGGAGGCCGCCCTTGGTACGGACGTCTGCTACGCGGACCGCTCCGTCGAATCCTATATACACCTTCTCTATCCTTCCTAGGGGCCATAAACCACGAGGAAGGGTAGGGTCTGCGATCAGCACCACATCCCCCTCACTCAGATTTGTTGTGTTGCTAGTGGGGAGGCCTCTTGGTCGGAGCGTCGGCAGATACTCGCGCACCCATCGTTCCCAGAATTTATCAGCGAGTCGCAAAGTTCTACGCCAGTCGCACCTTCTCAGCAGGTCTGCTTCCGTGAGTGTTGAAGTCCATGGCACGACAGAAGATGTGCCAAGAATAAAATGAAATGGCGTTATTGCTTCTGGTGAGTCGGGAGATGTAGAAACATAGGTCAACGGCCGTGAGTTTACAATGGCTTCTGCCTCCATCAAGAGCGTCGCCAGCACGTCTTCCTTGAGCGGTTGTTTGGTGAGGCAGGATTTCAGTGCTGTTTTTACGGTTCGCACGAGCCTTTCCCACGCACCGCCCATGAATGGAGAAGCGGGCGGAATGAAGCGCCATTCGATTTTGTGATTGGTGGCGTATTCCTGTACCAATTCGTCATGTAGGCCGCGTAGCTCGCGGGAGGCCCCAACGAAGTTTGTGCCGTTGTCCGAGAAAATAGTTGTAGGTGCTCCTCTGCGAGCAATAAAGCGTCTCAGGCTCATTATGGCGGCGTCTGATGATAGTGAAGTGACCAATTCTAAGTGAAGCGCTCTAGTCACTAAGCATGTGTATAATGCGACATACCTCTTCTCTTGGCGACGATATATTTTTATCATAATAGGGCCAAAATAGTCGAGGCCAACGTGTGTGAAGGGCCTTTTGTGATGGTCGAGTCTTTCAAGGGGTAGGTTGCCGATCTGGGGTTGAGTTGGTTGGGTTTTCCACCTTCGGCATTGTAAACAGGCGTGTGCTACGCTACGGATGCTGTCTCGTGCTCTAAGTATCCAATATTTCTGTCGGAGTTCGTTCAGCACTAGTTCGTTGAAGTGATGCGACGCTCTGTTGTGTTCATAAAGGATGAGTAGTCGTACAGCATGGTTGCGGCCGTCGAGGATAATCGGGGACTTCGCGGTTTCGCTAACTCCCGGTGCAGAACTTATCCGTGTGTCTAGTCTCAACAAGCCGTCTAAATCGAGTGTTGGTGCGAGTTTCGCTATTCGGCTGTTTCTGGGCACTGGCTTTAAGGATTTTAAAGCTGTTAGCTCCTCGGGAAAACTCTCTGCCTGAGCTTGTTGGAGTACCATCTTCTCGGCTTCTACGATGTCCGCAGCGTGAAGTTGATAGGGAGATGTGGTACCGTCTGTATACAATTTAGAATTTGGAGTTATAGGCCGAGACAGTTTAAGCCGGAATGTTCGTGCGCCCTGGAGAACGCGGGCGGTTGTGCGAAGGAGACGCAGCCAAGAACTAAAACGCGACGGGTCAGGGAGTAAGTCCGATGACGGGCTGTCGAGGAGCAGAACCACTAGGTCTGATTTTAATTCAGGATCTAGTGAACTCTCTTCCACGTCAGTGTCGTGCTCGGTAGGCCACGTGCATGGTGGTTCAAGAAGAAACGACGGCCCGGTAAACCACCGATGACATGCGGTGAAATTATTATTTTTTGGTTTTGTTGCGTCATCAGCGACGTTGAGAGAGGTAGGGATCCACCTCCAATTGGACGGGTTAGAGGTCTCCAGTATCTCTCCCAACCTGTGTGCCACAAATGCTTTGAATGCGCGAGCATCGCTCCGAATCCACTTAAGGACTGTGGTTGAATCAGTCCAAAAAATAGTCTCGGAGGGCTGAAAACGATGAGCTTGCAAAATCGTTTGTGCATACCGCGAGGCGATTAGCGCGGCTTGTAATTCTAAGCGAGGAATCGAAACCGGTTTGAGAGGCGAGACGCGTGCCTTGCTTCCGATGAGAGCCGTAGACACGGTGCTATCGCTGTAAGTAAAACGCCAGTAAGCAACACAGGCAAAAGCTTGCTCGCCGCCGTCGGCTACCAGGTGCAGCTGAACGTCTACGATATCTGACCTATTCATGTACCAGCGAGGAATTTTTATGCTGGCCGCAACCTGTAATTGTGTAAACCAGTCCTCGCATTCACTAACATACGCCTCGGGAAGTGGCGTATCCCAACCAATACCTGCGCGCCACAGTCTTTGAATTAAGATACGGCCCCAGATAATGACTGGCATCAAAAAACCGAGAGGATCGTAAACCTTCATAACGTTTGATAATAGACTGCGTTTGGTTAAAGTTTCAGTGGGTATCTGGGGTAAGGTACGAAAGCCTAACGAGTCTTGCCGTGGGTCCCATTTAACACCTAAGACGCCAACCTCAGTGCTAGGTGGCAGCATAACGTCAGAAATAGCGTCGCTTCTAAGTTCTTTAGGAACAAGTGAGAGAGCTTCTGGGCGATTTGACACCCACGCACGCATTTCGAACCCGCCAGCCTTATGGACAGTGACTATCTCAGTAACTAGTTGAGCCGCGTCGTCAATGTTGGAGTGGCTTCCGAGATAATCGTCCATATAATGGTCTTCTATAATTGCCTTACAGGCATTGGGGAACTCTGCTTCCATTATTTTGGCATTTTTGTTTTTGATATAGAGCGCGATAAATGGTGATGAGACTGCGCCAAATATCATAGAGGACATTCTGTACTCTTTGAGGTTGCCGTCCTTCCCGCGCCAGAGAAAGCGTTGGGCATCCCTATCTCGTGGAGTGATTTTAACTTGTGGGAACATTTCTTTGATGTCCCCGTTTAAGGCGATTTCGCCTTCCCTAAACCGGAATAAAATGTCGAGAAGGGGTGACAATAAATCGGGGCCTTGTAGTAATAGAGTGTTGAGGCTTATACCTTTCGTGACCGCAGCAGCGTCATGGACGGCTCTCAGCTTCTTTTTTTGTGGGTGTAGGACGCCGAAGATAGGAAGGTACCAGCGAATAGATCCGTCTGGGTTGATGCACGATGTATTTGGTGTAATCCGCTGATGGTACGTCTGTGGATCGCACTCTTCGGCATATCCCTTGCTGATAACTTCGTCTATAAATTGGTGAAAAGCAGCGGCAAACGTTGGGTCCTTTGCCATTTGACGTTCGAGGGCCTTAAAGCGGGATAGTGCCTGTGGATAACTATCAGGTATAACTTCCGGTAAATCTTGTTTCCAGGGTAGACCCACCTCAAAATGGCCATTGTCGAGTTGACGAGCCGAAGATTCTATTATATCTGTGGCTCGTTCGTCTTAGGTGTTTAAATGGGACCCACGGCAAGACTCGTTAGGCTTTCGTACCTTACCCCAGATACCCACTGAAACTTTAACCAAACGCAGTCTATTATCAAACGTTATGAAGGTTTACGATCCTCTCGGTTTTTTGATGCCAGTCATTATCTGGGGCCGTATCTTAATTCAAAGACTGTGGCGCGCAGGTATTGGTTGGGATACGCCACTTCCCGAGGCGTATGTTAGTGAATGCGAGGACTGGTTTACACAATTACAGGTTGCGGCCAGCATAAAAATTCCTCGCTGGTACATGAATAGGTCAGATATCGTAGACGTTCAGCTGCACCTGGTAGCCGACGGCGGCGAGCAAGCTTTTGCCTGTGTTGCTTACTGGCGTTTTACTTACAGCGATAGCACCGTGTCCACGGCTCTCATCGGAAGCAAGGCACGCGTCTCGCCTCTCAAACCGGTTTCGATTCCTCGCTTAGAATTACAAGCCGCGCTAATCGCCTCGCGGTATGCACAAACGATTTTGCAAGCTCATCGTTTTCAGCCCTCCGAGACTATTTTTTGGACTGATTCAACCACAGTCCTTAAGTGGATTCGGAGCGATGCTCGCGCATTCAAAGCATTTGTGGCACACAGGTTGGGAGAGATACTGGAGACCTCTAACCCGTCCAATTGGAGGTGGATCCCTACCTCTCTCAACGTCGCTGATGACGCAACAAAACCAAAAAAAAATAATTTCACCGCATGTCATCGGTGGTTTACCGGGCCGTCGTTTCTTCTTGAACCACCATGCACGTGGCCTACCGAGCACGACACTGACGTGGAAGAGAGTTCACTAGATCCTGAATTAAAATCAGACCTAGTGGTTCTGCTCCTCGACAGCCCGTCATCGGACTTACTCCCTGACCCGTCGCGTTTTAGTTCTTGGCTGCGTCTCCTTCGCACAACCGCCCGCGTTCTCCAGGGCGCACGAACATTCCGGCTTAAACTGTCTCGGCCTATAACTCCAAATTCTAAATTGTATACAGACGGTACCACATCTCCCTATCAACTTGGGGTTCGGCTTCTATTAATACAAGTTTTCGGGCCGGTCGGCGCAGGAGGCCGCCCTTGGTACGGACGTCTGCTACGCGGACCGCTCCGTCGAATCCTATATACACCTTCTCTATCCTTCCTAGGGGCCATAAACCACGAGGAAGGGTAGGGTCTGCGATCAGCACCACATCCCCCTCACTCAGATTTGTTGTGTTGCTAGTGGGGAGGCCTCTTGGTCGGAGCGTCGGCAGATACTCGCGCACCCATCGTTCCCAGAATTTATCAGCGAGTCGCAAAGTTCTACGCCAGTCGCACCTTCTCAGCAGGTCTGCTTCCGTGAGTGTTGAAGTCCATGGCACGACAGAAGATGTGCCAAGAATAAAATGAAATGGCGTTATTGCTTCTGGTGAGTCGGGAGATGTAGAAACATAGGTCAACGGCCGTGAGTTTACAATGGCTTCTGCCTCCATCAAGAGCGTCGCCAGCACGTCTTCCTTGAGCGGTTGTTTGGTGAGGCAGGATTTCAGTGCTGTTTTTACGGTTCGCACGAGCCTTTCCCACGCACCGCCCATGAATGGAGAAGCGGGCGGAATGAAGCGCCATTCGATTTTGTGATTGGTGGCGTATTCCTGTACCAATTCGTCGTGTAGGCCGCGTAGCTCGCGGGAGGCCCCAACGAAGTTTGTGCCGTTGTCCGAGAAAATAGTTGTAGGTGCTCCTCTGCGAGCAATAAAGCGTCTCAGGCTCATTATGGCGGCGTCTGATGATAGTGAAGTGACCAATTCTAAGTGAAGCGCTCTAGTCACTAAGCATGTGTATAATGCGACATACCTCTTCTCTTGGCGACGATATATTTTTATCATAATAGGGCCAAAATAGTCGAGGCCAACGTGTGTGAAGGGCCTTTTGTGATGGTCGAGTCTTTCAAGGGGTAGGTTGCCGATCTGGGGTTGAGTTGGTTGGGTTTTCCACCTTCGGCATTGTAAACAGGCGTGTGCTACGCTACGGATGCTGTCTCGTGCTCTAAGTATCCAATATTTCTGTCGGAGTTCGTTCAGCACTAGTTCGTTGAAGTGATGCGACGCTCTGTTGTGTTCATAAAGGATGAGTAGTCGTACAGCATGGTTGCGGCCGTCGAGGATAATCGGGGACTTCGCGGTTTCGCTAACTCCCGGTGCAGAACTTATCCGTGTGTCTAGTCTCAACAAGCCGTCTAAATCGAGTGTTGGTGCGAGTTTCGCTATTCGGCTGTTTCTGGGCACTGGCTTTAAGGATTTTAAAGCTGTTAGCTCCTCGGGAAAACTCCAAAAATGATAGCGAGTGGATTGGATTGAATTAGTGGACTGTATAAATGAAATGATAGAAACACGTATATTAGCAATATTATAAATTTATTAAAATATTGACAAGGCGACAAGGCAATTATTATGAAACACACAACGAAACCCGCCGGCTGCTCAAACGTAACAAAAAACAAAAAAACTATATTTTTAAAATATGACATTAAATTGTATAAAAAGGTCGAATCACAGCCAGTCGCCAACATACCGGAGCCCCAGTGGAACACTAACAGCCGGTGGAGACTGATTGGGGTTCGGCTTCTATTAATACAAGTTTTCGGGCCGGTCGGCGCAGGAGGCCGCCCTTGGTACGGACGTCTGCTACGCGGACCGCTCCGTCGAATCCTATATACACCTTCTCTATCCTTCCTAGGGGCCATAAACCACGAGGAAGGGTAGGGTCTGCGATCAGCACCACATCCCCCTCACTCAGATTTGTTGTGTTGCTAGTGGGGAGGCCTCTTGGTCGGAGCGTCGGCAGATACTCGCGCACCCATCGTTCCCAGAATTTATCAGCGAGTCGCAAAGTTCTACGCCAGTCGCACCTTCTCAGCAGGTCTGCTTCCGTGAGTGTTGAAGTCCATGGCACGACAGAAGATGTGCCAAGAATAAAATGAAATGGCGTTATTGCTTCTGGTGAGTCGGGAGATGTAGAAACATAGGTCAACGGCCGTGAGTTTACAATGGCTTCTGCCTCCATCAAGAGCGTCGCCAGCACGTCTTCCTTGAGCGGTTGTTTGGTGAGGCAGGATTTCAGTGCTGTTTTTACGGTTCGCACGAGCCTTTCCCACGCACCGCCCATGAATGGAGAAGCGGGCGGAATGAAGCGCCATTCGATTTTGTGATTGGTGGCGTATTCCTGTACCAATTCGTCATGTAGGCCGCGTAGCTCGCGGGAGGCCCCAACGAAGTTTGTGCCGTTGTCCGAGAAAATAGTTGTAGGTGCTCCTCTGCGAGCAATAAAGCGTCTCAGGCTCATTATGGCGGCGTCTGATGATAGTGAAGTGACCAATTCTAAGTGAAGCGCTCTAGTCACTAAGCATGTGTATAATGCGACATACCTCTTCTCTTGGCGACGATATATTTTTATCATAATAGGGCCAAAATAGTCGAGGCCAACGTGTGTGAAGGGCCTTTTGTGATGGTCGAGTCTTTCAAGGGGTAGGTTGCCGATCTGGGGTTGAGTTGGTTGGGTTTTCCACCTTCGGCATTGTAAACAGGCGTGTGCTACGCTACGGATGCTGTCTCGTGCTCTAAGTATCCAATATTTCTGTCGGAGTTCGTTCAGCACTAGTTCGTTGAAGTGATGCGACGCTCTGTTGTGTTCATAAAGGATGAGTAGTCGTACAGCATGGTTGCGGCCGTCGAGGATAATCGGGGACTTCGCGGTTTCGCTAACTCCCGGTGCAGAACTTATCCGTGTGTCTAGTCTCAACAAGCCGTCTAAATCGAGTGTTGGTGCGAGTTTCGCTATTCGGCTGTTTCTGGGCACTGGCTTTAAGGATTTTAAAGCTGTTAGCTCCTCGGGAAAACTCTCTGCCTGAGCTTGTTGGAGTACCATCTTCTCGGCTTCTACGATGTCCGCAGCGTGAAGTTGATAGGGAGATGTGGTACCGTCTGTGTACAATTTAGAATTTGGAGTTATAGGCCGAGACAGTTTAAGCCGGAATGTTCGTGCGCCCTGGAGAACGCGGGCGGTTGTGCGAAGGAGACGCAGCCAAGAACTAAAACGCGACGGGTCAGGGAGTAAGTCCGATGACGGGCTGTCGAGGAGCAGAACCACTAGGTCTGATTTTAATTCAGGATCTAGTGAACTCTCTTCCACGTCAGTGTCGTGCTCGGTAGGCCACGTGCATGGTGGTTCAAGAAGAAACGACGGCCCGGTAAACCACCGATGACATGCGGTGAAATTATTTTTTTTTGGTTTTGTTGCGTCATCAGCGACGTTGAGAGAGGTAGGGATCCACCTCCAATTGGACGGGTTAGAGGTCTCCAGTATCTCTCCCAACCTGTGTGCCACAAATGCTTTGAATGCGCGAGCATCGCTCCGAATCCACTTAAGGACTGTGGTTGAATCAGTCCAAAAAATAGTCTCGGAGGGCTGAAAACGATGAGCTTGCAAAATCGTTTGTGCATACCGCGAGGCGATTAGCGCGGCTTGTAATTCTAAGCGAGGAATCGAAACCGGTTTGAGAGGCGAGACGCGTGCCTTGCTTCCGATGAGAGCCGTGGACACGGTGCTATCGCTGTAAGTAAAACGCCAGTAAGCAACACAGGCAAAAGCTTGCTCGCCGCCGTCGGCTACCAGGTGCAGCTGAACGTCTACGATATCTGACCTATTCATGTACCAGCGAGGAATTTTTATGCTGGCCGCAACCTGTAATTGTGTAAACCAGTCCTCGCATTCACTAACATACGCCTCGGGAAGTGGCGTATCCCAACCAATACCTGCGCGCCACAGTCTTTGAATTAAGATACGGCCCCAGATAATGACTGGCATCAAAAAACCGAGAGGATCGTAAACCTTCATAACGTTTGATAATAGACTGCGTTTGGTTAAAGTTTCAGTGGGTATCTGGGGTAAGGTACGAAAGCCTAACGAGTCTTGCCGTGGGTCCCATTTAACACCTAAGACGCCAACCTCAGTGCTAGGTGGCAGCATAACGTCAGAAATAGCGTCGCTTCTAAGTTCTTTAGGAACAAGTGAGAGAGCTTCTGGGCGATTTGACACCCACGCACGCATTTCGAACCCGCCAGCCTTATGGACAGTGACTATCTCAGTAACTAGTTGAGCCGCGTCGTCAATGTTGGAGTGGCTTCCGAGATAATCGTCCATATAATGGTCTTCTATAATTGCCTTACAGGCATTGGGGAACTCTGCTTCCATTATTTTGGCATTTTTGTTTTTGATATAGAGCGCGATAAATGGTGATGAGACTGCGCCAAATATCATAGAGGACATTCTGTACTCTTTGAGGTTGCCGTCCTTCCCGCGCCAGAGAAAGCGTTGGGCATCCCTATCTCGTGGAGTGATTTTAACTTGTGGGAACATTTCTTTGATGTCCCCGTTTAAGGCGATTTCGCCTTCCCTAAACCGGAATAAAATGTCGAGAAGGGGTGACAATAAATCGGGGCCTTGTAGTAATAGAGTGTTGAGGCTTATACCTTTCGTGACCGCAGCAGCGTCATGGACGGCTCTCAGCTTCTTTTTTTGTGGGTGTAGGACGCCGAAGATAGGAAGGTACCAGCGAATAGATCCGTCTGGGTTGATGCACGATGTATTTGGTGTAATCCGCTGATGGTACGTCTGTGGATCGCACTCTTCGGCATATCCCTTGCTGATAACTTCGTCTATAAATTGGTGAAAAGCAGCGGCAAACGTTGGGTCCTTTGCCATTTGACGTTCGAGGGCCTTAAAGCGGGATAGTGCTTCCACTTCCTTGGTCATACCACTGACACCTTCAATGTGAAGACGCTCTTGAGACGTGGGTTTCGCACCGATGCGTTCTATCACCTCTCCGTCAATCAATGTTGCCGTACTGCCCTCGTCAAGTAGTGCTGTCGTCTCGAACTCGCCGTCGGGACCCTCGAGTACAATCGGCACTACTTTCAGCAGACCGCGGGGACGTGACGTCGACGGCAAAGACCCTGTTGCGTTAATGAGAAAATCAGATGTGTTCGTGATCTTAACAGTAGACTCGGTTTTGCTGTCGGTACCGTCCATGTGGGTAGGGTCGGTAGTTTTAGCTGGAGATACTTGTGTATTATTGCACTGTCCGCAGGGTGCCGCGCTAATTTTAGCATTGGAGGTTCCCGTGCCGTGAAGGAGTGCGTTATGACGTCTCGAACATCCGTCAACTCCACAGTATTTCGCGCGGCAGTTGTTCCATGTGTGCGGATTCGACTTAAGGCAGCGATAGCACACTTTGTTTTCACGTACCCATCGCCACCTGTCGTCGAGTTTCAAAACTAAGAAACTCTTACAAGTTTGAATGTTGTGTGGCCTTTCTTTGCAATATATACAATACTCGGGAGTTTTATCGCGTGACAGCGTAGCGTGTATGGTTTCCTTTCGCGGTTGTTTAGAGGACTGTGCTGCAGTCGTTGCCTTAACAGTACTATCAGAAACAAAATTGTATTTTAATTGTTTGTCAGCTTCGGTCAAAAGAAAGCGTGACAATAATTCAATTTTTGTGAGTGATTGTCCTTCAGGTGCGTAAGCAGAGGCAAAATCTGTAAACCGAGCTCTGGTGTGATCGCTCAGTTTAATTAAAATGCACTGAAAAAGCTCTGGTGAACACAGATACTCATTTTGTTTCAGAAGCTTAAGCGTCGTAACAAAATTACGTAGTTTGTTCGCTAAACTATTTAAATGTTCGGGGGAACTTAGCTTGGGACTGTTACGCAGCTCGGTGACCTCGCGGGCTACCAGCAATTCCGGTCGTGCGTACGTTTGCTCCAGAGCCTTCATGATATCGCCGGGGTCGCCGGACATCCACAGTAGTGACGCGATGGACTGGTACGCTGGACCGCGTACGGCGTTGTTCAGACGTTCTAAGTTCTCTGAAGGGGAAAAATTTGACTTAGTTCTTTCGTAACTGCTCTTGAAAGCCATCCATTGACCGACATCACCCGAGAATGTGACAAGTTCGGGTTTCTTTGGTCTGTTCGAAAGAGAGTTAATCGCTTGTGCGAGTTTGGTTATAGGGTCTGAGTAGCGTTCAGATTGTAGCGATTGATGTGCCATGTTGTTGTAGTTATTTTCGTAAGGTGCATACTCGTATGTGGGCTTAGAAAGGGTTCTATGGTTGACGTCGGGCACGAAAAACGGTGCCGTGTTGGTGAGGGTGACCGGCTGTGACTGATGTCCTTGTGGGTTACCCAGGGTGACAGTCGGAGCCTCACCAGGCATGTTTTTATGTGTTGCCGTGGTCATGTTTACGTTTTGTTCTAAAACCCAACTTTCAGTGCGCTTTTCAGAGACACGGCTAGAAAAACAAGATCTATGAGAATTGTCTGACTTATCT
Source organism: Xanthia togata (assembly GCA_963853775.1). Lineage (NCBI taxonomy): Eukaryota > Metazoa > Arthropoda > Insecta > Lepidoptera > Noctuidae > Xanthia > Xanthia togata. Next base: position 187,253 of record OY970790.1, read on the forward strand.
GAAGCTTCCAGGGCGGCGATGTTCGCTTGCAGTTCGGCCCGCTCTGCCTCGGCCTCGAGGCGAGCGAGCTCGAGCTCGCGTTCAGCCTGTTGACGTTCGCGCTCGCGCTCGCGTTCAGCCTGTTGACGTTCGCGCTCTACTTGGCGCCGCTTCGCGACTGCTTCAAGGGACAGCTTCTGTGCGCGGACGGTCGCCGAAGAAGAGTGGCGAGTGGCCTTACTGCGCGATATTCCGCTGTGGACACTAGAAGTGCTTTTAGTTGGCGCATTGACATTCGCCTTGTTATGTGTGCTAGCGCGAGCATCTCCGACCAAGAGGCCTCCCCACTAGCAACACAACAAATCTGAGTGAGGGGGATGTGGTGCTGATCGCAGACCCTACCCTTCCTCGTGGTTTATGGCCCCTAGGAAGGATAGAGAAGGTGTATATAGGATTCGACGGAGCGGTCCGCGTAGCAGACGTCCGTACCAAGGGCGGCCTCCTGCGCCGACCGGCCCGAAAACTTGTATTAATAGAAGCCGAACCCCAATCAGTCTCCACCGGCTGTTAGTGTTCCACTGGGGCTCCGGTATGTTGGCGACTGGCTGTGATTCGACCTTTTTATACAATTTAATGTCATATTTTAAAAATATAGTTTTTTGTTTTTTGTTACGTCTGAGCTGCCGGCGGGTTTCGTTTTGTTTCATAATAATTCCCTTGTCGCCTTGTCAATATTTTTTAATAAATTTATAATATTGCTAATATACGTGTTTCTATCATTTCATTTATACAGTCCACTAATTCAATCCAATCCACTCGCTATCATTTAAAATGATAGCGAGTGGATTGGATTGAATTAGTGGACTGTATAAATGAAATGATAGAAACACGTATATTAGCAATATTATAAATTTATTAAAAAATATTGACAAGGCGACAAGGGAATTATTATGAAACAAAACGAAACCCGCCGGCAGCTCAGACGTAACAAAAAACAAAAAACTATATTTTTAAAATATGACATTAAATTGTATAAAAAGGTCGAATCACAGCCAGTCGCCAACATACCGGAGCCCCAGTGGAACACTAACAGCCGGTGGAGACTGATTGGGGTTCGGCTTCTATTAATACAAGTTTTCGGGCCGGTCGGCGCAGGAGGCCGCCCTTGGTACGGACGTCTGCTACGCGGACCGCTCCGTCGAATCCTATATACACCTTCTCTATCCTTCCTAGGGGCCATAAACCACGAGGAAGGGTAGGGTCTGCGATCAGCACCACATCCCCCTCACTCAGATTTGTTGTGTTGCTAGTGGGGAGGCCTCTTGGTCGGAGCGTCGGCAGATACTCGCGCACCCATCGTTCCCAGAATTTATCAGCGAGTCGCAAAGTTCTACGCCAGTCGCACCTTCTCAGCAGGTCTGCTTCCGTGAGTGTTGAAGTCCATGGCACGACAGAAGATGTGCCAAGAATAAAATGAAATGGCGTTATTGCTTCTGGTGAGTCGGGAGATGTAGAAACATAGGTCAACGGCCGTGAGTTTACAATGGCTTCTGCCTCCATCAAGAGCGTCGCCAGCACGTCTTCCTTGAGCGGTTGTTTGGTGAGGCAGGATTTCAGTGCTGTTTTTACGGTTCGCACGAGCCTTTCCCACGCACCGCCCATGAATGGAGAAGCGGGCGGAATGAAGCGCCATTCGATTTTGTGATTGGTGGCGTATTCCTGTACCAATTCGTCATGTAGGCCGCGTAGCTCGCGTGAGGCCCCAACGAAGTTTGTGCCGTTGTCCGAGAAAATAGTTGTAGGTGCTCCTCTGCGAGCAATAAAGCGTCTCAGGCTCATTATGGCGGCGTCTGATGATAGTGAAGTGACCAATTCTAAGTGAAGCGCTCTAGTCACTAAGCATGTGTATAATGCGACATACCTCTTCTCTTGGCGACGATATATTTTTATCATAATAGGGCCAAAATAGTCGAGGCCAACGTGTGTGAAGGGCCTTTTGTGATGGTCGAGTCTTTCAAGGGGTAGGTTGCCGATCTGGGGTTGAGTTGGTTGGGTTTTCCACCTTCGGCATTGTAAACAGGCGTGTGCTACGCTACGGATGCTGTCTCGTGCTCTAAGTATCCAATATTTCTGTCGGAGTTCGTTCAGCACTAGTTCGTTGAAGTGATGCGACGCTCTGTTGTGTTCATAAAGGATGAGTAGTCGTACAGCATGGTTGCGGCCGTCGAGGATAATCGGGGACTTCGCGGTTTCGCTAACTCCCGGTGCAGAACTTATCCGTGTGTCTAGTCTCAACAAGCCGTCTAAATCGAGTGTTGGTGCGAGTTTCGCTATTCGGCTGTTTCTGGGCACTGGCTTTAAGGATTTTAAAGCTGTTAGCTCCTCGGGAAAACTCTCTGCCTGAGCTTGTTGGAGTACCATCTTCTCGGCTTCTACGATGTCCGCAGCGTGAAGTTGATAGGGAGATGTGGTACCGTCTGTATACAATTTAGAATTTGGAGTTATAGGCCGAGACAGTTTAAGCCGGAATGTTCGTGCGCCCTGGAGAACGCGGGCGGTTGTGCGAAGGAGACGCAGCCAAGAACTAAAACGCGACGGGTCAGGGAGTAAGTCCGATGACGGGCTGTCGAGGAGCAGAACCACTAGGTCTGATTTTAATTCAGGATCTAGTGAACTCTCTTCCACGTCAGTGTCGTGCTCGGTAGGCCACGTGCATGGTGGTTCAAGAAGAAACGACGGCCCGGTAAACCACCGATGACATGCGGTGAAATTATTTTTTTTTGGTTTTGTTGCGTCATCAGCGACGTTGAGAGAGGTAGGGATCCACCTCCAATTGGACGGGTTAGAGGTCTCCAGTATCTCTCCCAACCTGTGTGCCACAAATGCTTTGAATGCGCGAGCATCGCTCCGAATCCACTTAAGGACTGTGGTTGAATCAGTCCAAAAAATAGTCTCGGAGGGCTGAAAACGATGAGCTTGCAAAATCGTTTGTGCATACCGCGAGGCGATTAGCGCGGCTTGTAATTCTAAGCGAGGAATCGAAACCGGTTTGAGAGGCGAGACGCGTGCCTTGCTTCCGATGAGAGCCGTGGACACGGTGCTATCGCTGTAAGTAAAACGCCAGTAAGCAACACAGGCAAAAGCTTGCTCGCCGCCGTCGGCTACCAGGTGCAGCTGAACGTCTACGATATCTGACCTATTCATGTACCAGCGAGGAATTTTTATGCTGGCCGCAACCTGTAATTGTGTAAACCAGTCCTCGCATTCACTAACATACGCCTCGGGAAGTGGCGTATCCCAACCAATACCTGCGCGCCACAGTCTTTGAATTAAGATACGGCCCCAGATAATGACTGGCATCAAAAAACCGAGAGGATCGTAAACCTTCATAACGTTTGATAATAGACTGCGTTTGGTTAAAGTTTCAGTGGGTATCTGGGGTAAGGTACGAAAGCCTAACGAGTCTTGCCGTGGGTCCCATTTAAACACCTAAGACGCCAACCTCAGTGCTAGGTGGCAGCATAACGTCAGAAATAGCGTCGCTTCTAAGTTCTTTAGGAACAAGTGAGAGAGCTTCTGGGCGATTTGACACCCACGCACGCATTTCGAACCCGCCAGCCTTATGGACAGTGACTATCTCAGTAACTAGTTGAGCCGCGTCGTCAATGTTGGAGTGGCTTCCGAGATAATCGTCCATATAATGGTCTTCTATAATTGCCTTACAGGCATTGGGGAACTCTGCTTCCATTATTTTGGCATTTTTGTTTTTGATATAGAGCGCGATAAATGGTGATGAGACTGCGCCAAATATCATAGAGGACATTCTGTACTCTTTGAGGTTGCCGTCCTTCCCGCGCCAGAGAAAGCGTTGGGCATCCCTATCTCGTGGAGTGATTTTAACTTGTGGGAACATTTCTTTGATGTCCCCGTTTAAGGCGATTTCGCCTTCCCTAAACCGGAATAAAATGTCGAGAAGGGGTGACAATAAATCGGGGCCTTGTAGTAATAGAGTGTTGAGGCTTATACCTTTCGTGACCGCAGCAGCGTCATGGACGGCTCTCAGCTTCTTTTTTTGTGGGTGTAGGACGCCGAAGATAGGAAGGTACCAGCGAATAGATCCGTCTGGGTTGATGCACGATGTATTTGGTGTAATCCGCTGATGGTACGTCTGTGGATCGCACTCTTCGGCATATCCCTTGCTGATAACTTCGTCTATAAATTGGTGAAAAGCAGCGGCAAACGTTGGGTCCTTTGCCATTTGACGTTTGAGGGCCTTAAAGCGGGATAGTGCCTGTGGATAACTATCAGGTATAACTTCCGGTAAATCTTGTTTCCAGGGTAGACCCACCTCAAAATGGCCATTGTCGAGTTGACGAGCCGAAGATTCTATTATATCTGTGGCTCGTTTATCGTCGTCGTTTAGGCGAGGAGCACTTTTCACAATACCCAAAGCGTCAATGTCGTATTGTGTTTTAATGAGGGCATCTAAATCTTCCGAAATGTGATGTACGAACTCAAGTGGCTTGGACGAAACGGAAAGTGCGCCATGAAGTACCCAACCTAATAAAGTTTTAGAGGCAACGGGCTCGTTTTTCTTTCCGCAACGTACTTCACGGCTCAAGGATAGGTGCCAATCTGGCGCGCCGATGAGGACAGTTGGGGGAGTATCGGCGTAAGAAAGTTCGTCAGATAAGTCTGCCAGATGACTATAATCCAAGTAGTTTACCAAGTTATGATTTTGTACGCGAAGCCCTAATGGTTTAATCGCCCGCGCATGTTTCACTAGGTAACGATCGGTTCGGTTACGTCCACGAATATGAAAGTCTACATAGCTTACTTCCACTTCCTTGGTCATACCACTGACACCTTCAATGTGAAGACGCTCTTGAGACGTGGGTTTCGCACCGATGCGTTCTATCACCTCTCCGTCAATCAATGTTGCCGTACTGCCCTCGTCAAGTAGTGCTGTCGTCTCGAACTCGCCGTCGGGACCCTCGAGTACAATCGGCACTACTTTCAGCAGACCGCGGGGACGTGACGTCGACGGCAGAGACCCTGTTGCGTTAATGAGAAAATCAGATGTGTTCGTGATCTTAACAGTAGACTCGGTTTTGCTGTCGGTACCGTCCATGTGGGTAGGGTCGGTAGTTTTAGCTGGAGATACTTGTGTATTATTGCACTGTCCGCAGGGTGCCGCGCTAATTTTAGCATTGGAGGTTCCCGTGCCGTGAAGGAGTGCGTTATGACGTCTCGAACATCCGTCAACTCCACAGTATTTCGCGCGGCAGTTGTTCCATGTGTGCGGATTCGACTTAAGGCAGCGATAGCACACTTTGTTTTCACGTACCCATCGCCACCTGTCGTCGAGTTTCAAAACTAAGAAACTCTTACAAGTTTGAATGTTGTGTGGCCTTTCTTTGCAATATATACAATACTCGGGAGTTTTATCGCTTGACAGCGTAGCGTGTATGGTTTCCTTTCGCGGTTGTTTAGAGGACTGTGCTGCAGTCGTTGCCTTAACAGTACTATCAGAAACAAAATTGTATTTTAATTGTTTGTCAGCTTCGGTCAAAAGAAAGCGTGACAATAATTCAATTTTTGTGAGTGATTGTCCTTCAGGTGCGTAAGCAGAGGCAAAATCTGTAAACCGAGCTCTGGTGTGATCGCTCAGTTTAATTAAAATGCACTGAAAAAGCTCTGGTGAACACAGATACTCATTTTGTTTCAGAAGCTTAAGCGTCGTAACAAAATTACGTAGTTTGTTCGCTAAACTATTTAAATGTTCGGGGGAACTTAGCTTGGGACTGTTACGCAGCTCGGTGACCTCGCGGGCTACCAGCAATTCCGGTCGTGCGTACGTTTGCTCCAGAGCCTTCATGATATCGCCGGGGTCGCCGGACATCCACAGTAGTGACGCGATGGACTGGTACGCTGGACCGCGTACGGCGTTGTTCAGACGTTCTAAGTTCTCTGAAGGGGAAAAATTTGACTTAGTTCTTTCGTAACTGCTCTTGAAAGCCATCCATTGACCGACATCACCCGAGAATGTGACAAGTTCGGGTTTCTTTGGTCTGTTCGAAAGAGAGTTAATCGCTTGTGCGAGTTTGGTTATAGGGTCTGAGGAGCGTTCAGATTGTAGCGATTGATGTGCCATGTTGTTGTAGTTATTTTCGTAAGGTGCATACTCGTATGTGGGCTTAGAAAGGGTTCTATGGTTGACGTCGGGCACGAAAAACGGTGCCGTGTTGGTGAGGGTGACCGGCTGTGACTGATGTCCTTGTGGGTTACCCAGGGTGACAGTCGGAGCCTCACCAGGCATGTTTTTATGTGTTGCCGTGGTCATGTTTACGTTTTGTTCTAAAACCCAACTTTCAGTGCGCTTTTCAGAGACACGGCTAGAAAAACAAGATCTATGAGATTTGTCTGACTTATCTGAAGCTTCCAGGGCGGCGATGTTCGCTTGCAGTTCGGCCCGCTCTGCCTCGGCCTCGAGGCGAGCGAGCTCGAGCTCGCGTTCAGCCTGTTGACGTTCGCGCTCGCGCTCGCGTTCAGCCTGTTGACGTTCGCGCTCTACTTGGCGCCGCTTCGCGACTGCTTCAAGAGACAGCTTCTGTGCGCGGACGGTCGCCGAAGAAGAGTGGCGAGTGGCCTTACTGCGCGATATTCCGCTGTGGACACTAGAAGTGCTTTTAGTTGGCGCATTGACATTCGCCTTGTTATGTGTGCTAGCGCGAGCATCTGGGCGGAGCTACGCGGCCTACATGACGAACTGGTACAGGAATACGCCACCAATCACAAAATCGAATGGCGCTTCATTCCGCCCGCTTCTCCATTCATGGGCGGTGCGTGGGAAAGGCTCGTGCGAACCGTAAAAACAGCACTGAAATCCTGCCTCACCAAACAACCGCTCAAGGAAGACGTGCTGGCGACGCTCTTGATGGAGGCAGAAGCCATTGTAAACTCACGGCCGTTGACCTATGTTTCTACATCTCCCGACTCACCAGAAGCAATAACGCCATTTCATTTTATTCTTGGCACATCTTCTGTCGTGCCATGGACTTCAACACTCACGGAAGCAGACCTGCTGAGAAGGTGCGACTGGCGTAGAACTTTGCGACTCGCTGATAAATTCTGGGAACGATGGGTGCGCGAGTATCTGCCGACGCTCCGACCAAGAGGCCTCCCCACTAGCAACACAACAAATCTGAGTGAGGGGGATGTGGTGCTGATCGCAGACCCTACCCTTCCTCGTGGTTTATGGCCCCTAGGAAGGATAGAGAAGGTGTATATAGGATTCGACGGAGCGGTCCGCGTAGCAGACGTCCGTACCAAGGGCGGCCTCCTGCGCCGACCGGCCCGAAAACTTGTATTAATAGAAGCCGAACCCCAATCAGTCTCCACCGGCTGTTAGTGTTCCACTGGGGCTCCGGTATGTTGGCGACTGGCTGTGATTCGACCTTTTTATACAATTTAATGTCATATTTTAAAAATATAGTTTTTTTGTTTTTTGTCCTGTTGTGTTGCTGTGTTGTTGTGTTTGTTATCATAAAAATGATAGCGAGTGGATTGGATTGAATTAGTGGACTGTATAAATGAAATGATAGAAACACGTATATTAGCAATATTATAAATTTATTAAAATATTGACAAGGCGACAAGGCAATTAATATGAAACCAAACGAAACCCGCCGGCTCCTCAGACGTAACAAAAAACAAAAAAACTATATTTTTAAAATATGACATTAAATTGCATAAAAAGGTCGAATCACAGCCAGTCGCCAACATACCGGAGCCCCAGTGGAACACTAACAGCCGGTGGAGACTGATTGGGGTTCGGCTTCTATTAATACAAGTTTTCGGGCCGGTCGGCGCAGGAGGCCGCCCTTGGTACGGACGTCTGCTACGCGGACCGCTCCGTCGAATCCTATATACACCTTCTCTATCCTTCCTAGGGGCCATAAACCACGAGGAAGGGTAGGGTCTGCGATCAGCACCACATCCCCCTCACTCAGATTTGTTGTGTTGCTAGTGGGGAGGCCTCTTGGTCGGAGCGTCGGCAGATACTCGCGCACCCATCGTTCCCAGAATTTATCAGCGAGTCGCAAAGTTCTACGCCAGTCGCACCTTCTCAGCAGGTCTGCTTCCGTGAGTGTTGAAGTCCATGGCACGACAGAAGATGTGCCAAGAATAAAATGAAATGGCGTTATTGCTTCTGGTGAGTCGGGAGATGTAGAAACATAGGTCAACGGCCGTGAGTTTACAATGGCTTCTGCCTCCATCAAGAGCGTCGCCAGCACGTCTTCCTTGAGCGGTTGTTTGGTGAGGCAGGATTTCAGTGCTGTTTTTACGGTTCGCACGAGCCTTTCCCACGCACCGCCCATGAATGGAGAAGCGGGCGGAATGAAGCGCCATTCGATTTTGTGATTGGTGGCGTATTCCTGTACCAATTCGTCATGTAGGCCGCGTAGCTCGATGCTCGCGCTAGCACACATAACAAGGCGAATGTCAATGCGCCAACTAAAAGCACTTCTAGTGCGGTCCGCGTAGCAGACGTCCGTACCAAGGGCGGCCTCCTGCGCCGACCGGCCCGAAAACTTGTATTAATAGAAGCCGAACCCCAATCAGTCTCCACCGGCTGTTAGTGTTCCACTGGGGCTCCGGTATGTTGGCGACTGGCTGTGATTCGACCTTTTTATACAATTTAATGTCATATTTTAAAAATATAGTTTTTGTTTTTTGTTACGTTTGAGCAGCCGGCGGGTTTCGTTGTTTGTTTCATAATAATTGCCTTGTCGCCTTGTCATTATTATTGCCTTATCATTTTTGCAAAAATGATAGCGAGTGGATTGGATTGAATTAGTGGACTGTATAAATGAAATGATAGAAACACGTATATTAGCAATATTATAAATTTATTAAAATATTGACAAGGCGACAAGGCAATTATTATGAAACAAAACGAAACCCGCCGGCTCCTCAGACGTAACAAAAAACAAAAAAACTATATTTTTAAAATATGACATTAAATTGTATAAAAAGGTCGAATCACAGCCAGTCGCCAACATACCGGAGCCCCAGTGGAACACTAACAGCCGGTGGAGACTGATTGGGGTTCGGCTTCTATTAATACAAGTTTTCGGGCCGGTCGGCGCAGGAGGCCGCCCTTGGTACGGACGTCTGCTACGCGGACCGCTCCGTCGAATCCTATATACACCTTCTCTATCCTTCCTAGGGGCCATAAACCACGAGGAAGGGTAGGGTCTGCGATCAGCACCACATCCCCCTCACTCAGATTTGTTGTGTTGCTAGTGGGGAGGCCTCTTGGTCGGAGCGTCGGCAGATACTCGCGCACCCATCGTTCCCAGAATTTATCAGCGAGTCGCAAAGTTCTACGCCAGTCGCACCTTCTCAGCAGGTCTGCTTCCGTGAGTGTTGAAGTCCATGGCACGACAGAAGATGTGCCAAGAATAAAATGAAATGGCGTTATTGCTTCTGGTGAGTCGGGAGATGTAGAAACATAGGTCAACGGCCGTGAGTTTACAATGGCTTCTGCCTCCATCAAGAGCGTCGCCAGCACGTCTTCCTTGAGCGGTTGTTTGGTGAGGCAGGATTTCAGTGCTGTTTTTACGGTTCGCACGAGCCTTTCCCACGCACCGCCCATGAATGGAGAAGCGGGCGGAATGAAGCGCCATTCGATTTTGTGATTGGTGGCGTATTCCTGTACCAGTTCGTCATGTAGGCCGCGTAGCTCGCGGGAGGCCCCAACGAAGTTTGTGCCGTTGTCCGAGAAAATAGTTGTAGGTGCTCCTCTGCGAGCAATAAAGCGTCTCAGGCTCATTATGGCGGCGTCTGATGATAGTGAAGTGACCAATTCTAAGTGAAGCGCTCTAGTCACTAAGCATGTGTATAATGCGACATACCTCTTCTCTTGGCGACGATATATTTTTATCATAATAGGGCCAAAATAGTCGAGGCCAACGTGTGTGAAGGGCCTTTTGTGATGGTCGAGTCTTTCAAGGGGTAGGTTGCCGATCTGGGGTTGAGTTGGTTGGGTTTTCCACCTTCGGCATTGTAAACAGGCGTGTGCTACGCTACGGATGCTGTCTCGTGCTCTAAGTATCCAATATTTCTGTCGGAGTTCGTTCAGCACTAGTTCGTTGAAGTGATGCGACGCTCTGTTGTGTTCATAAAGGATGAGTAGTCGTACAGCATGGTTGCGGCCGTCGAGGATAATCGGGGACTTCGCGGTTTCGCTAACTCCCGGTGCAGAACTTATCCGTGTGTCTAGTCTCAACAAGCCGTCTAAATCGAGTGTTGGTGCGAGTTTCGCTATTCGGCTGTTTCTGGGCACTGGCTTTAAGGATTTTAAAGCTGTTAGCTCCTCGGGAAAACTCTCTGCCTGAGCTTGTTGGAGTACCATCTTCTCGGCTTCTACGATGTCCGCAGCGTGAAGTTGATAGGGAGATGTGGTACCGTCTGTATACAATTTAGAATTTGGAGTTATAGGCCGAGACAGTTTAAGCCGGAATGTTCGTGCGCCCTGGAGAACGCGGGCGGTTGTGCGAAGGAGACGCAGCCAAGAACTAAAACGCGACGGGTCAGGGAGTAAGTCCGATGACGGGCTGTCGAGGAGCAGAACCACTAGGTCTGATTTTAATTCAGGATCTAGTGAACTCTCTTCCACGTCAGTGTCGTGCTCGGTAGGCCACGTGCATGGTGGTTCAAGAAGAAACGACGGCCCGGTAAACCACCGATGACATGCGGTGAAATTATTTTTTTTTGGTTTTGTTGCGTCATCAGCGACGTTGAGAGAGGTAGGGATCCACCTCCAATTGGACGGGTTAGAGGTCTCCAGTATCTCTCCCAACCTGTGTGCCACAAATGCTTTGAATGCGCGAGCATCGCTCCGAATCCACTTAAGGACTGTGGTTGAATCAGTCCAAAAAATAGTCTCGGAGGGCTGAAAACGATGAGCTTGCAAAATCGTTTGTGCATACCGCGAGGCGATTAGCGCGGCTTGTAATTCTAAGCGAGGAATCGAAACCGGTTTGAGAGGCGAGACGCGTGCCTTGCTTCCGATGAGAGCCGTGGACACGGTGCTATCGCTGTAAGTAAAACGCCAGTAAGCAACACAGGCAAAAGCTTGCTCGCCGCCGTCGGCTACCAGGTGCAGCTGAACGTCTACGATATCTGACCTATTCATGTACCAGCGAGGAATTTTTATGCTGGCCGCAACCTGTAATTGTGTAAACCAGTCCTCGCATTCACTAACATACGCCTCGGGAAGTGGCGTATCCCAACCAATACCTGCGCGCCACAGTCTTTGAATTAAGATACGGCCCCAGATAATGACTGGCATCAAAAAACCGAGAGGATCGTAAACCTTCATAACGTTTGATAATAGACTGCGTTTGGTTAAAGTTTCAGTGGGTATCTGGGGTAAGGTACGAAAGCCTAACGAGTCTTGCCGTGGGTCCCATTTAACACCTAAGACGCCAACCTCAGTGCTAGGTGGCAGCATAACGTCAGAAATAGCGTCGCTTCTAAGTTCTTTAGGAACAAGTGAGAGAGCTTCTGGGCGATTTGACACCCACGCACGCATTTCGAACCCGCCAGCCTTATGGACAGTGACTATCTCAGTAACTAGTTGAGCCGCGTCGTCAATGTTGGAGTGGCTTCCGAGATAATCGTCCATATAATGGTCTTCTATAATTGCCTTACAGGCATTGGGGAACTCTGCTTCCATTATTTTGGCATTTTTGTTTTTGATATAGAGCGCGATAAATGGTGATGAGACTGCGCCAAATATCATAGAGGACATTCTGTACTCTTTGAGGTTGCCGTCCTTCCCGCGCCAGAGAAAGCGTTGGGCATCCCTATCTCGTGGAGTGATTTTAACTTGTGGGAACATTTCTTTGATGTCCCCGTTTAAGGCGATTTCGCCTTCCCTAAACCGGAATAAAATGTCGAGAAGGGGTGACAATAAATCGGGGCCTTGTAGTAATAGAGTGTTGAGGCTTATACCTTTCGTGACCGCAGCAGCGTCATGGACGGCTCTCAGCTTCTTTTTTTGTGGGTGTAGGACGCTGAAGATAGGAAGGTACCAGCGAATAGATCCGTCTGGGTTGATGCACGATGTATTTGGTGTAATCCGCTGATGGTACGTCTGTGGATCGCACTCTTCGGCATATCCCTTGCTGATAACTTCGTCTATAAATTGGTGAAAAGCAGCGGCAAACGTTGGGTCCTTTGCCATTTGACGTTCGAGGGCCTTAAAGCGGGATAGTGCCTGTGGATAACTATCAGGTATAACTTCCGGTAAATCTTGTTTCCAGGGTAGACCCACCTCAAAATGGCCATTGTCGAGTTGACGAGCCGAAGATTCTATTATATCTGTGGCTCGTTTATCGTCGTCGTTTAGGCGAGGAGCACTTTTCACAATACCCAAAGCGTCAATGTCGTATTGTGTTTTAATGAGGGCATCTAAATCTTCCGAAATGTGATGTACGAACTCAAGTGGCTTGGACGAAACGGAAAGTGCGCCATGAAGTACCCAACCTAATAAAGTTTTAGAGGCAACGGGCTCGTTTTTCTTTCCGCAACGTACTTCACGGCTCAAGGATAGGTGCCAATCTGGCGCGCCGATGAGGACAGTTGGGGGAGTATCGGCGTAAGAAAGTTCGTCAGATAAGTCTGCCAGATGACTATAATCCAAGTAGTTTACCAAGTTATGATTTTGTACGCGAAGCCCTAATGGTTTAATCGCCCGCGCATGTTTCACTAGGTAACGATCGGTTCGGTTACGTCCACGAATATGAAAGTCTACATAGCTTACTTCCACTTCCTTGGTCATACCACTGACACCTTCAATGTGAAGACGCTCTTGAGACGTGGGTTTCGCACCGATGCGTTCTATCACCTCTCCGTCAATCAATGTTGCCGTACTGCCCTCGTCAAGTAGTGCTGTCGTCTCGAACTCGCCGTCGGGACCCTCGAGTACAATCGGCACTACTTTCAGCAGACCGCGGGGACGTGACGTCGACGGCAGAGACCCTGTTGCGTTAATGAGAAAATCAGATGTGTTCGTGATCTTAACAGTAGACTCGGTTTTGCTGTCGGTACCGTCCATGTGGGTAGGGTCGGTAGTTTTAGCTGGAGATACTTGTGTATTATTGCACTGTCCGCAGGGTGCCGCGCTAATTTTAGCATTGGAGGTTCCCGTGCCGTGAAGGAGTGCGTTATGACGTCTCGAACATCCGTCAACTCCACAGTATTTCGCGCGGCAGTTGTTCCATGTGTGCGGATTCGACTTAAGGCAGCGATAGCACACTTTGTTTTCACGTACCCATCGCCACCTGTCGTCGAGTTTCAAAACTAAGAAACTCTTACAAGTTTGAATGTTGTGTGGCCTTTCTTTGCAATATATACAATACTCGGGAGTTTTATCGCTTGACAGCGTAGCGTGTATGGTTTCCTTTCGCGGTTGTTTAGAGGACTGTGCTGCAGTCGTTGCCTTAACAGTACTATCAGAAACAAAATTGTATTTTAATTGTTTGTCAGCTTCGGTCAAAAGAAAGCGTGACAATAATTCAATTTTTGTGAGTGATTGTCCTTCAGGTGCGTAAGCAGAGGCAAAATCTGTAAACCGAGCTCTGGTGTGATCGCTCAGTTTAATTAAAATGCACTGAAAAAGCTCTGGTGAACACAGATACTCATTTTGTTTCAGAAGCTTAAGCGTCGTAACAAAATTACGTAGTTTGTTCGCTAAACTATTTAAATGTTCGGGGGAACTTAGCTTGGGACTGTTACGCAGCTCGGTGACCTCGCGGGCTACCAGCAATTCCGGTCGTGCGTACGTTTGCTCCAGAGCCTTCATGATATCGCCGGGGTCGCCGGACATCCACAGTAGTGACGCGATGGACTGGTACGCTGGACCGCGTACGGCGTTGTTCAGACGTTCTAAGTTCTCTGAAGGGGAAAAATTTGACTTAGTTCTTTCGTAACTGCTCTTGAAAGCCATCCATTGACCGACATCACCCGAGAATGTGACAAGTTCGGGTTTCTTTGGTCTGTTCGAAAGAGAGTTAATCGCTTGTGCGAGTTTGGTTATAGGGTCTGAGGAGCGTTCAGATTGTAGCGATTGATGTGCCATGTTGTTGTAGTTATTTTCGTAAGGTGCATACTCGTATGTGGGCTTAGAAAGGGTTCTATGGTTGACGTCGGGCACGAAAAACGGTGCCGTGTTGGTGAGGGTGACCGGCTGTGACTGATGTCCTTGTGGGTTACCCAGGGTGACAGTCGGAGCCTCACCAGGCATGTTTTTATGTGTTGCCGTGGTCATGTTTACGTTTTGTTCTAAAACCCAACTTTCAGTGCGCTTTTCAGAGACACGGCTAGAAAAACAAGATCTATGAGATTTGTCTGACTTATCTGAAGCTTCCAGGGCGGCGATGTTCGCTTGCAGTTCGGCCCGCTCTGCCTCGGCCTCGAGGCGAGCGAGCTCGAGCTCGCGTTCAGCCTGTTGACGTTCGCGCTCGCGCTCGCGTTCAGCCTGTTGACGTTCGCGCTCTACTTGGCGCCGCTTCGCGACTGCTTCAAGAGACAGCTTCTGTGCGCGGACGGTCGCCGAAGAAGAGTGGCGAGTGGCCTTACTGCGCGATATTCCGCTGTGGACACTAGAAGTGCTTTTAGTTGGCGCATTGACATTCGCCTTGTTATGTGTGCTAGCGCGAGCATCTGGGCGTTCCGAAGCGGGACCAGGTTGTGCCTCGCTAGGGAGAACGGTGCCCACCTGTTGTATGCCCGCACTATCAGGCAATGCCGAAGCGCCTTCGGTTGTTGTGGCTGAAACCGGCCGGGTGCCGCGCGGTGAATGTTGCACCCGTCCGAATCCCGTAGCCGTCAGGTCTGCCTTTGTCTTGCTACGTGTTTCCACCATGGTGTGAAATTTACGTGAATAATGAGTGAAGTGTTTACGAAATGAAAGCAAAAACTATAAATCAGTACGTTGAAAAATTTTGACAGATGTAATTATAATGAATGTTATAAGTACTTACGGCGAGAATGGACCAAAAATGATAGCGAGTGGATTGGATTGAATTAGTGGACTGTATAAATGAAATGATAGAAACACGTATATTAGCAATATTATAAATTTATTAAAATATTGACAAGGCGACAAGGCAATTATTATGAAACAAAACGAAACCCGCCGGCTCCTCAGACGTAACAAAAAACAAAAAAACTATATTTTTAAAATATGACATTAAATTGTATAAAAAGGTCGAATCACAGCCAGTCGCCAACATGATAGCGAGTGGATTGGATTGAATTAGTGGACTGTATAAATGAAATGATAGAAACACGTATATTAGCAATATTATAAATTTATTAAAATATTGACAAGGCGACAAGGCAATTATTATGAAACAAAAACGAAACCCGCCGGCTGCTCAGACGTAACAAAGAAACAAAAAACTATATTTTTAAAATATGACATTAAATTGTATAAAAAGGTCGAATCACAGCCAGTCGCCAACATACCGGAGCCCCAGTGGAACACTAACAGCCGGTGGAGACTGATTGGGGTTCGGCTTCTATTAATACAAGTTTTCGGGCCGGTCGGCGCAGGAGGCCGCCCTTGGTACGGACGTCTGCTACGCGGACCGCTCCGTCGAATCCTATATACACCTTCTCTATCCTTCCTAGGGGCCATAAACCACGAGGAAGGGTAGGGTCTGCGATCAGCACCACATCCCCCTCACTCAGATTTGTTGTGTTGCTAGTGGGGAGGCCTCTTGGTCGGAGCGTCGGCAGATACTCGCGCACCCATCGTTCCCAGAATTTATCAGCGAGTCGCAAAGTTCTACGCCAGTCGCACCTTCTCAGCAGGTCTGCTTCCGTGAGTGTTGAAGTCCATGGCACGACAGAAGATGTGCCAAGAATAAAATGAAATGGCGTTATTGCTTCTGGTGAGTCGGGAGATGTAGAAACATAGGTCAACGGCCGTGAGTTTACAATGGCTTCTGCCTCCATCAAGAGCGTCGCCAGCACGTCTTCCTTGAGCGGTTGTTTGGTGAGGCAGGATTTCAGTGCTGTTTTTACGGTTCGCACGAGCCTTTCCCACGCACCGCCCATGAATGGAGAAGCGGGCGGAATGAAGCGCCATTCGATTTTGTGATTGGTGGCGTATTCCTGTACCAATTCGTCATGTAGGCCGCGTAGCTCGCGGGAGGCCCCAACGAAGTTTGTGCCGTTGTCCGAGAAAATAGTTGTAGGTGCTCCTCTGCGAGCAATAAAGCGTCTCAGGCTCATTATGGCGGCGTCTGATGATAGTGAAGTGACCAATTCTAAGTGAAGCGCTCTAGTCACTAAGCATGTGTATAATGCGACATACCTCTTCTCTTGGCGACGATATATTTTTATCATAATAGGGCCAAAATAGTCGAGGCCAACGTGTGTGAAGGGCCTTTTGTGATGGTCGAGTCTTTCAAGGGGTAGGTTGCCGATCTGGGGTTGAGTTGGTTGGGTTTTCCACCTTCGGCATTGTAAACAGGCGTGTGCTACGCTACGGATGCTGTCTCGTGCTCTAAGTATCCAATATTTCTGTCGGAGTTCGTTCAGCACTAGTTCGTTGAAGTGATGCGACGCTCTGTTGTGTTCATAAAGGATGAGTAGTCGTACAGCATGGTTGCGGCCGTCGAGGATAATCGGGGACTTCGCGGTTTCGCTAACTCCCGGTGCAGAACTTATCCGTGTGTCTAGTCTCAACAAGCCGTCTAAATCGAGTGTTGGTGCGAGTTTCGCTATTCGGCTGTTTCTGGGCACTGGCTTTAAGGATTTTAAAGCTGTTAGCTCCTCGGGAAAACTCTCTGCCTGAGCTTGTTGGAGTACCATCTTCTCGGCTTCTACGATGTCCGCAGCGTGAAGTTGATAGGGAGATGTGGTACCGTCTGTATACAATTTAGAATTTGGAGTTATAGGCCGAGACAGTTTAAGCCGGAATGTTCGTGCGCCCTGGAGAACGCGGGCGGTTGTGCGAAGGAGACGCAGCCAAGAACTAAAACGCGACGGGTCAGGGAGTAAGTCCGATGACGGGCTGTCGAGGAGCAGAACCACTAGGTCTGATTTTAATTCAGGATCTAGTGAACTCTCTTCCACGTCGGTGTCGTGCTCGGTAGGCCACGTGCATGGTGGTTCAAGAAGAAACGACGGCCCGGTAAACCACCGATGACATGCGGTGAAATTATTTTTTTTTGGTTTTGTTGCGTCATCAGCGACGTTGAGAGAGGTAGGGATCCACCTCCAATTGGACGGGTTAGAGGTCTCCAGTATCTCTCCCAACCTGTGTGCCACAAATGCTTTGAATGCGCGAGCATCGCTCCGAATCCACTTAAGGACTGTGGTTGAATCAGTCCAAAAAATAGTCTCGGAGGGCTGAAAACGATGAGCTTGCAAAATCGTTTGTGCATACCGCGAGGCGATTAGCGCGGCTTGTAATTCTAAGCGAGGAATCGAAACCGGTTTGAGAGGCGAGACGCGTGCCTTGCTTCCGATGAGAGCCGTGGACACGGTGCTATCGCTGTAAGTAAAACGCCAGTAAGCAACACAGGCAAAAGCTTGCTCGCCGCCGTCGGCTACCAGGTGCAGCTGAACGTCTACGATATCTGACCTATTCATGTACCAGCGAGGAATTTTTATGCTGGCCGCAACCTGTAATTGTGTAAACCAGTCCTCGCATTCACTAACATACGCCTCGGGAAGTGGCGTATCCCAACCAATACCTGCGCGCCACAGTCTTTGAATTAAGATACGGCCCCAGATAATGACTGGCATCAAAAAACCGAGAGGATCGTAAACCTTCATAACGTTTGATAATAGACTGCGTTTGGTTAAAGTTTCAGTGGGTATCTGGGGTAAGGTACGAAAGCCTAACGAGTCTTGCCGTGGGTCCCATTTAACACCTAAGACGCCAACCTCAGTGCTAGGTGGCAGCATAACGTCAGAAATAGCGTCGCTTCTAAGTTCTTTAGGAACAAGTGAGAGAGCTTCTGGGCGATTTGACACCCACGCACGCATTTCGAACCCGCCAGCCTTATGGACAGTGACTATCTCAGTAACTAGTTGAGCCGCGTCGTCAATGTTGGAGTGGCTTCCGAGATAATCGTCCATATAATGGTCTTCTATAATTGCCTTACAGGCATTGGGGAACTCTGCTTCCATTATTTTGGCATTTTTGTTTTTGATATAGAGCGCGATAAATGGTGATGAGACTGCGCCAAATATCATAGAGGACATTCTGTACTCTTTGAGGTTGCCGTCCTTCCCGCGCCAGAGAAAGCGTTGGGCATCCCTATCTCGTGGAGTGATTTTAACTTGTGGGAACATTTCTTTGATGTCCCCGTTTAAGGCGATTTCGCCTTCCCTAAACCGGAATAAAATGTCGAGAAGGGGTGACAATAAATCGGGGCCTTGTAGTAATAGAGTGTTGAGGCTTATACCTTTCGTGACCGCAGCAGCGTCATGGACGGCTCTCAGCTTCTTTTTTTGTGGGTGTAGGACGCCGAAGATAGGAAGGTACCAGCGAATAGATCCGTCTGGGTTGATGCACGATGTATTTGGTGTAATCCGCTGATGGTACGTCTGTGGATCGCACTCTTCGGCATATCCCTTGCTGATAACTTCGTCTATAAATTGGTGAAAAGCAGCGGCAAACGTTGGGTCCTTTGCCATTTGACGTTCGAGGGCCTTAAAGCGGGATAGTGCCTGTGGATAACTATCAGGTATAACTTCCGGTAAATCTTGTTTCCAGGGTAGACCCACCTCAAAATGGCCATTGTCGAGTTGACGAGCCGAAGATTCTATTATATCTGTGGCTCGTTTATCGTCGTCGTTTAGGCGAGGAGCACTTTTCACAATACCCAAAGCGTCAATGTCGTATTGTGTTTTAATGAGGGCATCTAAATCTTCCGAAATGTGATGTACGAACTCAAGTGGCTTGGACGAAACGGAAAGTGCGCCATGAAGTACCCAACCTAATAAAGTTTTAGAGGCAACGGGCTCGTTTTTCTTTCCGCAACGTACTTCACGGCTCAAGGATAGGTGCCAATCTGGCGCGCCGATGAGGACAGTTGGGGGAGTATCGGCGTAAGAAAGTTCGTCAGATAAGTCTGCCAGATGACTATAATCCAAGTAGTTTACCAAGTTATGATTTTGTACGCGAAGCCCTAATGGTTTAATCGCCCGCGCATGTTTCACTAGGTAACGATCGGTTCGGTTACGTCCACGAATATGAAAGTCTACATAGCTTACTTCCACTTCCTTGGTCATACCACTGACACCTTCAATGTGAAGACGCTCTTGAGACGTGGGTTTCGCACCGATGCGTTCTATCACCTCTCCGTCAATCAATGTTGCCGTACTGCCCTCGTCAAGTAGTGCTGTCGTCTCGAACTCGCCGTCGGGACCCTCGAGTACAATCGGCACTACTTTCAGCAGACCGCGGGGACGTGACGTCGACGGCAGAGACCCTGTTGCGTTAATGAGAAAATCAGATGTGTTCGTGATCTTAACAGTAGACTCGGTTTTGCTGTCGGTACCGTCCATGTGGGTAGGGTCGGTAGTTTTAGCTGGAGATACTTGTGTATTATTGCACTGTCCGCAGGGTGCCGCGCTAATTTTAGCATTGGAGGTTCCCGTGCCGTGAAGGAGTGCGTTATGACGTCTCGAACATCCGTCAACTCCACAGTATTTCGCGCGGCAGTTGTTCCATGTGTGCGGATTCGACTTAAGGCAGCGATAGCACACTTTGTTTTCACGTACCCATCGCCACCTGTCGTCGAGTTTCAAAACTAAGAAACTCTTACAAGTTTGAATGTTGTGTGGCCTTTCTTTGCAATATATACAATACTCGGGAGTTTTATCGCTTGACAGCGTAGCGTGTATGGTTTCCTTTCGCGGTTGTTTAGAGGACTGTGCTGCAGTCGTTGCCTTAACAGTACTATCAGAAACAAAATTGTATTTTAATTGTTTGTCAGCTTCGGTCAAAAGAAAGCGTGACAATAATTCAATTTTTGTGAGTGATTGTCCTTCAGGTGCGTAAGCAGAGGCAAAATCTGTAAACCGAGCTCTGGTGTGATCGCTCAGTTTAATTAAAATGCACTGAAAAAGCTCTGGTGAACACAGATACTCATTTTGTTTCAGAAGCTTAAGCGTCGTAACAAAATTACGTAGTTTGTTCGCTAAACTATTTAAATGTTCGGGGGAACTTAGCTTGGGACTGTTACGCAGCTCGGTGACCTCGCGGGCTACCAGCAATTCCGGTCGTGCGTACGTTTGCTCCAGAGCCTTCATGATATCGCCGGGGTCGCCGGACATCCACAGTAGTGACGCGATGGACTGGTACGCTGGACCGCGTACGGCGTTGTTCAGACGTTCTAAGTTCTCTGAAGGGGAAAAATTTGACTTAGTTCTTTCGTAACTGCTCTTGAAAGCCATCCATTGACCGACATCACCCGAGAATGTGACAAGTTCGGGTTTCTTTGGTCTGTTCGAAAGAGAGTTAATCGCTTGTGCGAGTTTGGTTATAGGGTCTGAGGAGCGTTCAGATTGTAGCGATTGATGTGCCATGTTGTTGTAGTTATTTTCGTAAGGTGCATACTCGTATGTGGGCTTAGAAAGGGTTCTATGGTTGACGTCGGGCACGAAAAACGGTGCCGTGTTGGTGAGGGTGACCGGCTGTGACTGATGTCCTTGTGGGTTACCCAGGGTGACAGTCGGAGCCTCACCAGGCATGTTTTTATGTGTTGCCGTGGTCATGTTTACGTTTTGTTCTAAAACCCAACTTTCAGTGCGCTTTTCAGAGACACGGCTAGAAAAACAAGATCTATGAGATTTGTCTGACTTATCTGAAGCTTCCAGGGCGGCGATGTTCGCTTGCAGTTCGGCCCGCTCTGCCTCGGCCTCGAGGCGAGCGAGCTCGAGCTCGCGTTCAGCCTGTTGACGTTCGCGCTCGCGCTCGCGTTCAGCCTGTTGACGTTCGCGCTCTACTTGGCGCCGCTTCGCGACTGCTTCAAGAGACAGCTTCTGTGCGCGGACGGTCGCCGAAGAAGAGTGGCGAGTGGCCTTACTGCGCGATATTCCGCTGTGGACACTAGAAGTGCTTTTAGTTGGCGCATTGACATTCGCCTTGTTATGTGTGCTAGCGCGAGCATCTGGGCGTTCCGAAGCGGGACCAGGTTGTGCCTCGCTAGGGAGAACGGTGCCCACCTGTTGTATGCCCGCACTATCAGGCAATGCCGAAGCGCCTTCGGTTGTTGTGGCTGAAACCGGCCGGGTGCCGCGCGGTGAATGTTGCACCCGTCCGAATCCCGTAGCCGTCAGGTCTGCCTTTGTCTTGCTACGTGTTTCCACCATGGTGTGAAATTTACGTGAATAATGAGTGAAGTGTTTACGAAATGAAAGCAAAAACTATAAATCAGTACGTTGAAAAATTTTGACAGATGTAATTATAATGAATGTTATAAGTACTTACGGCGAGAATGGACCAAAAATGATAGCGAGTGGATTGGATTGAATTAGTGGACTGTATAAATGAAATGATAGAAACACGTATATTAGCAATATTATAAATTTATTAAAATATTGACAAGGCGACAAGGCAATTATTATGAAACAAAACGAAACCCGCCGGCTCCTCAGACGTAACAAAAAACAAAAAAACTATATTTTTAAAATATGACATTAAATTGTATAAAAAGGTCGAATCACAGCCAGTCGCCAACATGATAGCGAGTGGATTGGATTGAATTAGTGGACTGTATAAATGAAATGATAGAAACACGTATATTAGCAATATTATAAATTTATTAAAATATTGACAAGGCGACAAGGCAATTATTATGAAACAAAAACGAAACCCGCCGGCTGCTCAGACGTAACAAAGAAACAAAAAACTATATTTTTAAAATATGACATTAAATTGTATAAAAAGGTCGAATCACAGCCAGTCGCCAACATACCGGAGCCCCAGTGGAACACTAACAGCCGGTGGAGACTGATTGGGGTTCGGCTTCTATTAATACAAGTTTTCGGGCCGGTCGGCGCAGGAGGCCGCCCTTGGTACGGACGTCTGCTACGCGGACCGCTCCGTCGAATCCTATATACACCTTCTCTATCCTTCCTAGGGGCCATAAACCACGAGGAAGGGTAGGGTCTGCGATCAGCACCACATCCCCCTCACTCAGATTTGTTGTGTTGCTAGTGGGGAGGCCTCTTGGTCGGAGCGTCGGCAGATACTCGCGCACCCATCGTTCCCAGAA
This sequence comes from Xanthia togata, assembly GCA_963853775.1. Classification (NCBI taxonomy): domain Eukaryota; kingdom Metazoa; phylum Arthropoda; class Insecta; order Lepidoptera; family Noctuidae; genus Xanthia; species Xanthia togata. The sequence continues at coordinate 209,551 of OY970790.1, forward strand.
TTTATCAGCGAGTCGCAAAGTTCTACGCCAGTCGCACCTTCTCAGCAGGTCTGCTTCCGTGAGTGTTGAAGTCCATGGCACGACAGAAGATGTGCCAAGAATAAAATGAAATGGCGTTATTGCTTCTGGTGAGTCGGGAGATGTAGAAACATAGGTCAACGGCCGTGAGTTTACAATGGCTTCTGCCTCCATCAAGAGCGTCGCCAGCACGTCTTCCTTGAGCGGTTGTTTGGTGAGGCAGGATTTCAGTGCTGTTTTTACGGTTCGCACGAGCCTTTCCCACGCACCGCCCATGAATGGAGAAGCGGGCGGAATGAAGCGCCATTCGATTTTGTGATTGGTGGCGTATTCCTGTACCAATTCGTCATGTAGGCCGCGTAGCTCGCGGGAGGCCCCAACGAAGTTTGTGCCGTTGTCCGAGAAAATAGTTGTAGGTGCTCCTCTGCGAGCAATAAAGCGTCTCAGGCTCATTATGGCGGCGTCTGATGATAGTGAAGTGACCAATTCTAAGTGAAGCGCTCTAGTCACTAAGCATGTGTATAATGCGACATACCTCTTCTCTTGGCGACGATATATTTTTATCATAATAGGGCCAAAATAGTCGAGGCCAACGTGTGTGAAGGGCCTTTTGTGATGGTCGAGTCTTTCAAGGGGTAGGTTGCCGATCTGGGGTTGAGTTGGTTGGGTTTTCCACCTTCGGCATTGTAAACAGGCGTGTGCTACGCTACGGATGCTGTCTCGTGCTCTAAGTATCCAATATTTCTGTCGGAGTTCGTTCAGCACTAGTTCGTTGAAGTGATGCGACGCTCTGTTGTGTTCATAAAGGATGAGTAGTCGTACAGCATGGTTGCGGCCGTCGAGGATAATCGGGGACTTCGCGGTTTCGCTAACTCCCGGTGCAGAACTTATCCGTGTGTCTAGTCTCAACAAGCCGTCTAAATCGAGTGTTGGTGCGAGTTTCGCTATTCGGCTGTTTCTGGGCACTGGCTTTAAGGATTTTAAAGCTGTTAGCTCCTCGGGAAAACTCTCTGCCTGAGCTTGTTGGAGTACCATCTTCTCGGCTTCTACGATGTCCGCAGCGTGAAGTTGATAGGGAGATGTGGTACCGTCTGTATACAATTTAGAATTTGGAGTTATAGGCCGAGACAGTTTAAGCCGGAATGTTCGTGCGCCCTGGAGAACGCGGGCGGTTGTGCGAAGGAGACGCAGCCAAGAACTAAAACGCGACGGGTCAGGGAGTAAGTCCGATGACGGGCTGTCGAGGAGCAGAACCACTAGGTCTGATTTTAATTCAGGATCTAGTGAACTCTCTTCCACGTCGGTGTCGTGCTCGGTAGGCCACGTGCATGGTGGTTCAAGAAGAAACGACGGCCCGGTAAACCACCGATGACATGCGGTGAAATTATTTTTTTTTGGTTTTGTTGCGTCATCAGCGACGTTGAGAGAGGTAGGGATCCACCTCCAATTGGACGGGTTAGAGGTCTCCAGTATCTCTCCCAACCTGTGTGCCACAAATGCTTTGAATGCGCGAGCATCGCTCCGAATCCACTTAAGGACTGTGGTTGAATCAGTCCAAAAAATAGTCTCGGAGGGCTGAAAACGATGAGCTTGCAAAATCGTTTGTGCATACCGCGAGGCGATTAGCGCGGCTTGTAATTCTAAGCGAGGAATCGAAACCGGTTTGAGAGGCGAGACGCGTGCCTTGCTTCCGATGAGAGCCGTGGACACGGTGCTATCGCTGTAAGTAAAACGCCAGTAAGCAACACAGGCAAAAGCTTGCTCGCCGCCGTCGGCTACCAGGTGCAGCTGAACGTCTACGATATCTGACCTATTCATGTACCAGCGAGGAATTTTTATGCTGGCCGCAACCTGTAATTGTGTAAACCAGTCCTCGCATTCACTAACATACGCCTCGGGAAGTGGCGTATCCCAACCAATACCTGCGCGCCACAGTCTTTGAATTAAGATACGGCCCCAGATAATGACTGGCATCAAAAAACCGAGAGGATCGTAAACCTTCATAACGTTTGATAATAGACTGCGTTTGGTTAAAGTTTCAGTGGGTATCTGGGGTAAGGTACGAAAGCCTAACGAGTCTTGCCGTGGGTCCCATTTAACACCTAAGACGCCAACCTCAGTGCTAGGTGGCAGCATAACGTCAGAAATAGCGTCGCTTCTAAGTTCTTTAGGAACAAGTGAGAGAGCTTCTGGGCGATTTGACACCCACGCACGCATTTCGAACCCGCCAGCCTTATGGACAGTGACTATCTCAGTAACTAGTTGAGCCGCGTCGTCAATGTTGGAGTGGCTTCCGAGATAATCGTCCATATAATGGTCTTCTATAATTGCCTTACAGGCATTGGGGAACTCTGCTTCCATTATTTTGGCATTTTTGTTTTTGATATAGAGCGCGATAAATGGTGATGAGACTGCGCCAAATATCATAGAGGACATTCTGTACTCTTTGAGGTTGCCGTCCTTCCCGCGCCAGAGAAAGCGTTGGGCATCCCTATCTCGTGGAGTGATTTTAACTTGTGGGAACATTTCTTTGATGTCCCCGTTTAAGGCGATTTCGCCTTCCCTAAACCGGAATAAAATGTCGAGAAGGGGTGACAATAAATCGGGGCCTTGTAGTAATAGAGTGTTGAGGCTTATACCTTTCGTGACCGCAGCAGCGTCATGGACGGCTCTCAGCTTCTTTTTTTGTGGGTGTAGGACGCCGAAGATAGGAAGGTACCAGCGAATAGATCCGTCTGGGTTGATGCACGATGTATTTGGTGTAATCCGCTGATGGTACGTCTGTGGATCGCACTCTTCGGCATATCCCTTGCTGATAACTTCGTCTATAAATTGGTGAAAAGCAGCGGCAAACGTTGGGTCCTTTGCCATTTGACGTTCGAGGGCCTTAAAGCGGGATAGTGCCTGTGGATAACTATCAGGTATAACTTCCGGTAAATCTTGTTTCCAGGGTAGACCCACCTCAAAATGGCCATTGTCGAGTTGACGAGCCGAAGATTCTATTATATCTGTGGCTCGTTTATCGTCGTCGTTTAGGCGAGGAGCACTTTTCACAATACCCAAAGCGTCAATGTCGTATTGTGTTTTAATGAGGGCATCTAAATCTTCCGAAATGTGATGTACGAACTCAAGTGGCTTGGACGAAACGGAAAGTGCGCCATGAAGTACCCAACCTAATAAAGTTTTAGAGGCAACGGGCTCGTTTTTCTTTCCGCAACGTACTTCACGGCTCAAGGATAGGTGCCAATCTGGCGCGCCGATGAGGACAGTTGGGGGAGTATCGGCGTAAGAAAGTTCGTCAGATAAGTCTGCCAGATGACTATAATCCAAGTAGTTTACCAAGTTATGATTTTGTACGCGAAGCCCTAATGGTTTAATCGCCCGCGCATGTTTCACTAGGTAACGATCGGTTCGGTTACGTCCACGAATATGAAAGTCTACATAGCTTACTTCCACTTCCTTGGTCATACCACTGACACCTTCAATGTGAAGACGCTCTTGAGACGTGGGTTTCGCACCGATGCGTTCTATCACCTCTCCGTCAATCAATGTTGCCGTACTGCCCTCGTCAAGTAGTGCTGTCGTCTCGAACTCGCCGTCGGGACCCTCGAGTACAATCGGCACTACTTTCAGCAGACCGCGGGGACGTGACGTCGACGGCAGAGACCCTGTTGCGTTAATGAGAAAATCAGATGTGTTCGTGATCTTAACAGTAGACTCGGTTTTGCTGTCGGTACCGTCCATGTGGGTAGGGTCGGTAGTTTTAGCTGGAGATACTTGTGTATTATTGCACTGTCCGCAGGGTGCCGCGCTAATTTTAGCATTGGAGGTTCCCGTGCCGTGAAGGAGTGCGTTATGACGTCTCGAACATCCGTCAACTCCACAGTATTTCGCGCGGCAGTTGTTCCATGTGTGCGGATTCGACTTAAGGCAGCGATAGCACACTTTGTTTTCACGTACCCATCGCCACCTGTCGTCGAGTTTCAAAACTAAGAAACTCTTACAAGTTTGAATGTTGTGTGGCCTTTCTTTGCAATATATACAATACTCGGGAGTTTTATCGCTTGACAGCGTAGCGTGTATGGTTTCCTTTCGCGGTTGTTTAGAGGACTGTGCTGCAGTCGTTGCCTTAACAGTACTATCAGAAACAAAATTGTATTTTAATTGTTTGTCAGCTTCGGTCAAAAGAAAGCGTGACAATAATTCAATTTTTGTGAGTGATTGTCCTTCAGGTGCGTAAGCAGAGGCAAAATCTGTAAACCGAGCTCTGGTGTGATCGCTCAGTTTAATTAAAATGCACTGAAAAAGCTCTGGTGAACACAGATACTCATTTTGTTTCAGAAGCTTAAGCGTCGTAACAAAATTACGTAGTTTGTTCGCTAAACTATTTAAATGTTCGGGGGAACTTAGCTTGGGACTGTTACGCAGCTCGGTGACCTCGCGGGCTACCAGCAATTCCGGTCGTGCGTACGTTTGCTCCAGAGCCTTCATGATATCGCCGGGGTCGCCGGACATCCACAGTAGTGACGCGATGGACTGGTACGCTGGACCGCGTACGGCGTTGTTCAGACGTTCTAAGTTCTCTGAAGGGGAAAAATTTGACTTAGTTCTTTCGTAACTGCTCTTGAAAGCCATCCATTGACCGACATCACCCGAGAATGTGACAAGTTCGGGTTTCTTTGGTCTGTTCGAAAGAGAGTTAATCGCTTGTGCGAGTTTGGTTATAGGGTCTGAGGAGCGTTCAGATTGTAGCGATTGATGTGCCATGTTGTTGTAGTTATTTTCGTAAGGTGCATACTCGTATGTGGGCTTAGAAAGGGTTCTATGGTTGACGTCGGGCACGAAAAACGGTGCCGTGTTGGTGAGGGTGACCGGCTGTGACTGATGTCCTTGTGGGTTACCCAGGGTGACAGTCGGAGCCTCACCAGGCATGTTTTTATGTGTTGCCGTGGTCATGTTTACGTTTTGTTCTAAAACCCAACTTTCAGTGCGCTTTTCAGAGACACGGCTAGAAAAACAAGATCTATGAGATTTGTCTGACTTATCTGAAGCTTCCAGGGCGGCGATGTTCGCTTGCAGTTCGGCCTGCTCTGCCTCGGCCTCGAGGCGAGCGAGCTCGAGCTCGCGTTCAGCCTGTTGACGTTCGCGCTCGCGCTCGCGTTCAGCCTGTTGACGTTCGCGCTCTACTTGGCGCCGCTTCGCGACTGCTTCAAGAGACAGCTTCTGTGCGCGGACGGTCACCGAAGAAGAGTGGCGAGTGGCCTTACTGCGCGATATTCCGCTGTGGACACTAGAAGTGCTTTTAGTTGGCGCGTTGACATTCGCCTTGTTATGTGTGCTAGCGCGAGCATCTGGGCGTTCCGAAGCGGGACCAGGTTGTGCCTCGCTAGGGAGAACGGTGCCCACCTGTTGTATGCCCGCACTATCAGGCAATGCCGAAGCGCCTTCGGTTGTTGTGGCTGAAACCGGCCGGGTGCCGCGCGGTGAATGTTGCACCCGTCCGAATCCCGTAGCCGTCAGGTCTGCCTTTGTCTTGCTACGTGTTTCCACCATGGTGTGAAATTTACGTGAATAATGAGTGAAGTGTTTACGAAATGAAAGCAAAAACTATAAATCAGTACGTGGAAAAATTTTGACAGATGTAATTATAATGAATGTTATAAGTACTTACGGCTCGAAGGACCAAAAATGATAGCGAGTGGATTGGATTGAATTAGTGGACTGTATAAATGAAATGATAGAAACACGTATATTAGCAATATTATAAATTTATTAAAATATTGACAAGGCGACAAGGCAATTATTATGAAACAAAAACGAAACCCGCCGGCTGCTCAGACGTAACAAAGAAACAAAAAACTATATTTTTAAAATATGACATTAAATTGTATAAAAAGGTCGAATCACAGCCAGTCGCCAACATATGTTGGCGACTGGCTGTGATTCGACCTTTTTATACAATTTAATGTCATATTTTAAAAATATAGTTTTCGTCTTTTGTTACGTCTGAGCAGCCGGCAGGTCTCGTTTTTGTTTCATAATAATTCCCTTGTCGCCTTGTCAATATTTTTTAATAAATTTATAATATTGCTAATATACGTGTTTCTATCATTTCATTTATACAGTCCACTAATTCAATCCAATCCACTCGCTATCATTTTTGGTCCTTCGAGCCGTAAGTACTTATAACATTCATTATAATTACATCTGTCAAAATTTTTCAACGTACTGATTTATAGTTTTTGCTTTCATTTCGTAAACACTTCACTCATTATTCACGTAAATTTCACACCATGGTGGAAACACGTAGCAAGACAAAGGCAGACCTGACGGCTACGGGATTCGGACGGGTGCAACATTCACCGCGCGGCACCCGGCCGGTTTCAGCCACAACAACCGAAGGCGCTTCGGCATTGCCTGATAGTGCGGGCATACAACAGGTGGGCACCGTTCTCCCTAGCGAGGCACAACCTGGTCCCGCTTCGGAACGCCCAGATGCTCGCGCTAGCACACATAACAAGGCGAATGTCAATGCGCCAACTAAAAGCACTTCTAGTGTCCACAGCGGAATATCGCGCAGTAAGGCCACTCGCCACTCTTCTTCGGCGACCGTCCGCGCACAGAAGCTGTCTCTTGAAGCAGTCGCGAAGCGGCGCCAAGTAGAGCGCGAACGTCAACAGGCTGAACGCGAGCGCGAGCGCGAACGTCAACAGGCTGAACGCGAGCTCGAGCTCGCTCGCCTCGAGGCCGAGGCAGAGCAGGCCGAACTGCAAGCGAACATCGCCGCCCTGGAAGCTTCAGATAAGTCAGACAAATCTCATAGATCTTGTTTTTCTAGCCGTGTCTCTGAAAAGCGCACTGAAAGTTGGGTTTTAGAACAAAACGTAAACATGACCACGGCAACACATAAAAACATGCCTGGTGAGGCTCCGACTGTCACCCTGGGTAACCCACAAGGACATCAGTCACAGCCGGTCACCCTCACCAACACGGCACCGTTTTTCGTGCCCGACGTCAACCATAGAACCCTTTCTAAGCCCACATACGAGTATGCACCTTACGAAAATAACTACAACAACATGGCACATCAATCGCTACAATCTGAACGCTCCTCAGACCCTATAACCAAACTCGCACAAGCGATTAACTCTCTTTCGAACAGACCAAAGAAACCCGAACTTGTCACATTCTCGGGTGATGTCGGTCAATGGATGGCTTTCAAGAGCAGTTACGAAAGAACTAAGTCAAATTTTTCCCCTTCAGAGAACTTAGAACGTCTGAACAACGCCGTACGCGGTCCAGCGTACCAGTCCATCGCGTCACTACTGTGGATGTCCGGCGACCCCGGCGATATCATGAAGGCTCTGGAGCAAACGTACGCACGACCGGAATTGCTGGTAGCCCGCGAGGTCACCGAGCTGCGTAACAGTCCCAAGCTAAGTTCCCCCGAACATTTAAATAGTTTAGCGAACAAACTACGTAATTTTGTTACGACGCTTAAGCTTCTGAAACAAAATGAGTATCTGTGTTCACCAGAGCTTTTTCAGTGCATTTTAATTAAACTGAGCGATCACACCAGAGCTCGGTTTACAGATTTTGCCTCTGCTTACGCACCTGAAGGACAATCACTCACAAAAATTGAATTATTGTCACGCTTTCTTTTGACCGAAGCTGACAAACAATTAAAATACAATTTTGTTTCTGATAGTACTGTTAAGGCAACGACTGCAGCACAGTCCTCTAAACAACCGCGAAAGGAAACCATACACGCTACGCTGTCAAGCGATAAAACTCCCGAGTATTGTATATATTGCAAAGAAAGGCCACACAACATTCAAACTTGTAAGAGTTTCTTAGTTTTGAAACTCGACGACAGGTGGCGATGGGTACGTGAAAACAAAGTGTGCTATCGCTGCCTTAAGTCGAATCCGCACACATGGAACAACTGCCGCGCGAAATACTGTGGAGTTGACGGATGTTCGAGACGTCATAACGCACTCCTTCACGGCACGGGAACCTCCAATGCTAAAATTAGCGCGGCACCCTGCGGACAGTGCAATAATACACAAGTATCTCCAGCTAAAACTACCGACCCTACCCACATGGACGGTACCGACAGCAAAACCGAGTCTACTGTTAAGATCACGAACACATCTGATTTTCTCATTAACGCAACAGGGTCTCTGCCGTCGACGTCACGTCCCCGCGGTCTGCTGAAAGTAGTGCCGATTGTACTCGAGGGTCCCGACGGCGAGTTCGAGACGACAGCACTACTTGACGAGGGCAGTACGGCAACATTGATTGACGGAGAGGTGATAGAACGCATCGGTGCGAAACCCACGTCTCAAGAGCGTCTTCACATTGAAGGTGTCAGTGGTATGACCAAGGAAGTGGAAGTAAGCTATGTAGACTTTCATATTCGTGGACGTAACCGAACCGATCGTTACCTAGTGAAACATGCGCGGGCGATTAAACCATTAGGGCTTCGCGTACAAAATCATAACTTGGTAAACTACTTGGATTATAGTCATCTGGCAGACTTATCTGACGAACTTTCTTACGCCGATACTCCCCCAACTGTCCTCATCGGCGCGCCAGATTGGCACCTATCCTTGAGCCGTGAAGTACGTTGCGGAAAGAAAAACGAGCCCGTTGCCTCTAAAACTTTATTAGGTTGGGTACTTCATGGCGCACTTTCCGTTTCGTCCAAGCCACTTGAGTTCGTACATCACATTTCGGAAGATTTAGATGCCCTCATTAAAACACAATACGACATTGACGCTTTGGGTATTGTGAAAAGTGCTCCTCGCCTAAACGACGACGATAAACGAGCCACAGATATAATAGAATCTTCGGCTCGTCAACTCGACAATGGCCATTTTGAGGTGGGTCTACCCTGGAAACAAGATTTACCGGAAGTTATACCTGATAGTTATCCACAGGCACTATCCCGCTTTAAGGCCCTCGAACGTCAAATGGCAAAGGACCCAACGTTTGCCGCTGCTTTTCACCAATTTATAGACGAAGTTATCAGCAAGGGATATGCCGAAGAGTGCGATCCACAGACGTACCATCAGCGGATTACACCAAATACATCGTGCATCAACCCAGACGGATCTATTCGCTGGTACCTTCCTATCTTCGGCGTCCTACACCCACAAAAAAAGAAGCTGAGAGCCGTCCATGACGCTGCTGCGGTCACGAAAGGTATAAGCCTCAACACTCTATTACTACAAGGCCCCGATTTATTGTCACCCCTTCTCGACATTTTATTCCGGTTTAGGGAAGGCGAAATCGCCTTAAACGGGGACATCAAAGAAATGTTCCCACAAGTTAAAATCACTCCACGAGATAGGGATGCCCAACGCTTTCTCTGGCGCGGGAAGGACGGCAACCTCAAAGAGTACAGAATGTCCTCTATGATATTTGGCGCAGTCTCATCACCATTTATCGCGCTCTATATCAAAAACAAAAATGCCAAAATAATGGAAGCAGAGTTCCCCAATGCCTGTAAGGCAATTATAGAAGACCATTATATGGACGATTATCTCGGAAGCCACTCCAACATTGACGACGCGGCTCAACTAGTTACTGAGATAGTCACTGTCCATAAGGCTGGCGGGTTCGAAATGCGTGCGTGGGTGTCAAATCGCCCAGAAGCTCTCTCACTTGTTCCTAAAGAACTTAGAAGCGACGCTATTTCTGACGTTATGCTGCCACCTAGCACTGAGGTTGGCGTCTTAGGTGTTTAAATGGGACCCACGGCAAGACTCGTTAGGCTTTCGTACCTTACCCCAGATACCCACTGAAACTTTAACCAAACGCAGTCTATTATCAAACGTTATGAAGGTTTACGATCCTCTCGGTTTTTTGATGCCAGTCATTATCTGGGGCCGTATCTTAATTCAAAGACTGTGGCGCGCAGGTATTGGTTGGGATACGCCACTTCCCGAGGCGTATGTTAGTGAATGCGAGGACTGGTTTACACAATTACAGGTTGCGGCCAGCATAAAAATTCCTCGCTGGTACATGAATAGGTCAGATATCGTAGACGTTCAGCTGCACCTGGTAGCCGACGGCGGCGAGCAAGCTTTTGCCTGTGTTGCTTACTGGCGTTTTACTTACAGCGATAGCACCGTGTCCACGGCTCTCATCGGAAGCAAGGCACGCGTCTCGCCTCTCAAACCGGTTTCGATTCCTCGCTTAGAATTACAAGCCGCGCTAATCGCCTCGCGGTATGCACAAACGATTTTGCAAGCTCATCGTTTTCAGCCCTCCGAGACTATTTTTTGGACTGATTCAACCACAGTCCTTAAGTGGATTCGGAGCGATGCTCGCGCATTCAAAGCATTTGTGGCACACAGGTTGGGAGAGATACTGGAGACCTCTAACCCGTCCAATTGGAGGTGGATCCCTACCTCTCTCAACGTCGCTGATGACGCAACAAAACCAAAAAAAAATAATTTCACCGCATGTCATCGGTGGTTTACCGGGCCGTCGTTTCTTCTTGAACCACCATGCACGTGGCCTACCGAGCACGACACTGACGTGGAAGAGAGTTCACTAGATCCTGAATTAAAATCAGACCTAGTGGTTCTGCTCCTCGACAGCCCGTCATCGGACTTACTCCCTGACCCGTCGCGTTTTAGTTCTTGGCTGCGTCTCCTTCGCACAACCGCCCGCGTTCTCCAGGGCGCACGAACATTCCGGCTTAAACTGTCTCGGCCTATAACTCCAAATTCTAAATTGTATACAGACGGTACCACATCTCCCTATCAACTTCACGCTGCGGACATCGTAGAAGCCGAGAAGATGGTACTCCAACAAGCTCAGGCAGAGAGTTTTCCCGAGGAGCTAACAGCTTTAAAATCCTTAAAGCCAGTGCCCAGAAACAGCCGAATAGCGAAACTCGCACCAACACTCGATTTAGACGGCTTGTTGAGACTAGACACACGGATAAGTTCTGCACCGGGAGTTAGCGAAACCGCGAAGTCCCCGATTATCCTCGACGGCCGCAACCATGCTGTACGACTACTCATCCTTTATGAACACAACAGAGCGTCGCATCACTTCAACGAACTAGTGCTGAACGAACTCCGACAGAAATATTGGATACTTAGAGCACGAGACAGCATCCGTAGCGTAGCACACGCCTGTTTACAATGCCGAAGGTGGAAAACCCAACCAACTCAACCCCAGATCGGCAACCTACCCCTTGAAAGACTCGACCATCACAAAAGGCCCTTCACACACGTTGGCCTCGACTATTTTGGCCCTATTATGATAAAAATATATCGTCGCCAAGAGAAGAGGTATGTCGCATTATACACATGCTTAGTGACTAGAGCGCTTCACTTAGAATTGGTCACTTCACTATCATCAGACGCCGCCATAATGAGCCTGAGACGCTTTATTGCTCGCAGAGGAGCACCTACAACTATTTTCTCGGACAACGGCACAAACTTCGTTGGGGCCTCCCGCGAGCTACGCGGCCTACATGACGAATTGGTACAGGAATACGCCACCAATCACAAAATCGAATGGCGCTTCATTCCGCCCGCTTCTCCATTCATGGGCGGTGCGTGGGAAAGGCTCGTGCGAACCGTAAAAACAGCACTGAAATCCTGCCTCACCAAACAACCGCTCAAGGAAGACGTGCTGGCGACGCTCTTGATGGAGGCAGAAGCCATTGTAAACTCACGGCCGTTGACCTATGTTTCTACATCTCCCGACTCACCAGAAGCAATAACGCCATTTCATTTTATTCTTGGCACATCTTCTGTCGTGCCATGGACTTCAACACTCACGGAAGCAGACCTGCTGAGAAGGTGCGACTGGCGTAGAACTTTGCGACTCGCTGATAAATTCTGGGAACGATGGGTGCGCGAGTATCTGCCGACGCTCCGACCAAGAGGCCTCCCCACTAGCAACACAACAAATCTGAGTGAGGGGGATGTGGTGCTGATCGCAGACCCTACCCTTCCTCGTGGTTTATGGCCCCTAGGAAGGATAGAGAAGGTGTATATAGGATTCGACGGAGCGGTCCGCGTAGCAGACGTCCGTACCAAGGGCGGCCTCCTGCGCCGACCGGCCCGAAAACTTGTATTAATAGAAGCCGAACCCCAATCAGTCTCCACCGGCTGTTAGTGTTCCACTGGGGCTCCGGTATGTTGGCGACTGGCTGTGATTCGACCTTTTTATACAATTTAATGTCATATTTTAAAAATATAGTTTTTTGTTTTTTGTTACGTCTGAGCAGCCGGCGGGTTTTTTTTTGTTTCATAATAATTGCCTTGTCGCCTTGTCAATATTTTAATAAATTTATAATATTGCTAATATACGTGTTTCTATCATTTCATTTATACAGTCCACTAATTCAATCCAATCCACTCGCTATCATTTTTGGTCCTCAAAAATGATAGCGAGTGGATTGGATTGAATTAGTGGACTGTATAAATGAAATGATAGAAACACGTATATTAGCAATATTATAAATTTATTAAAATATTGACAAGGCGACAAGGCAATTATTATGAAACAAAACGAAAAAAACTATATTTTTAAAATATGACATTAAATTGTATAAAAAGGTCGAATCACAGCCAGTCGCCAACATACCGGAGCCCCAGTGGAACACTAACAGCCGGTGGAGACTGATTGGGGTTCGGCTTCTATTAATACAAGTTTTCGGGCCGGTCGGCGCAGGAGGCCGCCCTTGGTACGGACGTCTGCTACGCGGACCGCTCCGTTGAATCCTATATACACATTCTCTATCCTTCCTAGGGGCCATAAACCACGAGGAAGGGTAGGGTCTGCGATCAGCACCACATCCCCCTCACTCAGATTTGTTGTGTTGCTAGTGGGGAGGCCTCTTGGTCGGAGCGTCGGCAGATACTCGCGCACCCATCGTTCCCAGAATTTATCAGCGAGTCGCAAAGTTCTACGCCAGTCGCACCTTCTCAGCAGGTCTGCTTCCGTGAGTGTTGAAGTCCATGGCACGACAGAAGATGTGCCAAGAATAAAATGAAATGGCGTTATTGCTTCTGGTGAGTCGGGAGATGTAGAAACATAGGTCAACGGCCGTGAGTTTACAATGGCTTCTGCCTCCATCAAGAGCGTCGCCAGCACGTCTTCCTTGAGCGGTTGTTTGGTGAGGCAGGATTTCAGTGCTGTTTTTACGGTTCGCACGAGCCTTTCCCACGCACCGCCCATGAATGGAGAAGCGGGCGGAATGAAGCGCCATTCGATTTTGTGATTGGTGGCGTATTCCTGTACCAATTCGTCATGTAGGCCGCGTAGCTCGCGGGAGGCCCCAACGAAGTTTGTGCCGTTGTCCGAGAAAATAGTTGTAGGTGCTCCTCTGCGAGCAATAAAGCGTCTCAGGCTCATTATGGCGGCGTCTGATGATAGTGAAGTGACCAATTCTAAGTGAAGCGCTCTAGTCACTAAGCATGTGTATAATGCGACATACCTCTTCTCTTGGCGACGATATATTTTTATCATAATAGGGTCAAAATAGTCGAGGCCAACGTGTGTGAAGGGCCTTTTGTGATGGTCGAGTCTTTCAAGGGGTAGGTTGCCGATCTGGGGTTGAGTTGGTTGGGTTTTCCACCTTCGGCATTGTAAACAGGCGTGTGCTACGCTACGGATGCTGTCTCGTGCTCTAAGTATCCAATATTTCTGTCGGAGTTCGTTCAGCACTAGTTCGTTGAAGTGATGCGACGCTCTGTTGTGTTCATAAAGGATGAGTAGTCGTACAGCATGGTTGCGGCCGTCGAGGATAATCGGGGACTTCGCGGTTTCGCTAACTCCCGGTGCAGAACTTATCCGTGTGTCTAGTCTCAACAAGCCGTCTAAATCGAGTGTTGGTGCGAGTTTCGCTATTCGGCTGTTTCTGGGCACTGGCTTTAAGGATTTTAAAGCTGTTAGCTCCTCGGGAAAACTCTCTGCCTGAGCTTGTTGGAGTACCATCTTCTCGGCTTCTACGATGTCCGCAGCGTGAAGTTGATAGGGAGATGTGGTACCGTCTGTATACAATTTAGAATTTGGAGTTATAGGCCGAGACAGTTTAAGCCGGAATGTTCGTGCGCCCTGGAGAACGCGGGCGGTTGTGCGAAGGAGACGCAGCCAAGAACTAAAACGCGACGGGTCAGGGAGTAAGTCCGATGACGGGCTGTCGAGGAGCAGAACCACTAGGTCTGATTTTAATTCAGGATCTAGTGAACTCTCTTCCACGTCAGTGTCGTGCTCGGTAGGCCACGTGCATGGTGGTTCAAGAAGAAACGACGGCCCGGTAAACCACCGATGACATGCGGTGAAATTATTTTTTTTTGGTTTTGTTGCGTCATCAGCGACGTTGAGAGAGGTAGGGATCCACCTCCAATTGGACGGGTTAGAGGTCTCCAGTATCTCTCCCAACCTGTGTGCCACAAATGCTTTGAATGCGCGAGCATCGCTCCGAATCCACTTAAGGACTGTGGTTGAATCAGTCCAAAAAATAGTCTCGGAGGGCTGAAAACGATGAGCTTGCAAAATCGTTTGTGCATACCGCGAGGCGATTAGCGCGGCTTGTAATTCTAAGCGAGGAATCGAAACCGGTTTGAGAGGCGAGACGCGTGCCTTGCTTCCGATGAGAGCCGTGGACACGGTGCTATCGCTGTAAGTAAAACGCCAGTAAGCAACACAGGCAAAAGCTTGCTCGCCGCCGTCGGCTACCAGGTGCAGCTGAACGTCTACGATATCTGACCTATTCATGTACCAGCGAGGAATTTTTATGCTGGCCGCAACCTGTAATTGTGTAAACCAGTCCTCGCATTCACTAACATACGCCTCGGGAAGTGGCGTATCCCAACCAATACCTGCGCGCCACAGTCTTTGAATTAAGATACGGCCCCAGATAATGACTGGCATCAAAAAACCGAGAGGATCGTAAACCTTCATAACGTTTGATAATAGACTGCGTTTGGTTAAAGTTTCAGTGGGTATCTGGGGTAAGGTACGAAAGCCTAACGAGTCTTGCCGTGGGTCCCATTTAACACCTAAGACGCCAACCTCAGTGCTAGGTGGCAGCATAACGTCAGAAATAGCGTCGCTTCTAAGTTCTTTAGGAACAAGTGAGAGAGCTTCTGGGCGATTTGACACCCACGCACGCATTTCGAACCCGCCAGCCTTATGGACAGTGACTATCTCAGTAACTAGTTGAGCCGCGTCGTCAATGTTGGAGTGGCTTCCGAGATAATCGTCCATATAATGGTCTTCTATAATTGCCTTACAGGCATTGGGGAACTCTGCTTCCATTATTTTGGCATTTTTGTTTTTGATATAGAGCGCGATAAATGGTGATGAGACTGCGCCAAATATCATAGAGGACATTCTGTACTCTTTGAGGTTGCCGTCCTTCCCGCGCCAGAGAAAGCGTTGGGCATCCCTATCTTGTGGAGTGATTTTAACTTGTGGGAACATTTCTTTGATGTCCCCGTTTAAGGCGATTTCGCCTTCCCTAAACCGGAATAAAATGTCGAGAAGGGGTGACAATAAATCGGGGCCTTGTAGTAATAGAGTGTTGAGGCTTATACCTTTCGTGACCGCAGCAGCGTCATGGACGGCTCTCAGCTTCTTTTTTTGTGGGTGTAGGACGCCGAAGATAGGAAGGTACCAGCGAATAGATCCGTCTGGGTTGATGCACGATGTATTTGGTGTAATCCGCTGATGGTACGTCTGTGGATCGCACTCTTCGGCATATCCCTTGCTGATAACTTCGTCTATAAATTGGTGAAAAGCAGCGGCAAACGTTGGGTCCTTTGCCATTTGACGTTCGAGGGCCTTAAAGCGGGATAGTGCCTGTGGATAACTATCAGGTATAACTTCCGGTAAATCTTGTTTCCAGGGTAGACCCACCTCAAAATGGCCATTGTCGAGTTGACGAGCCGAAGATTCTATTATATCTGTGGCTCGTTTATCGTCGTCGTTTAGGCGAGGAGCACTTTTCACAATACCCAAAGCGTCAATGTCGTATTGTGTTTTAATGAGGGCATCTAAATCTTCCGAAATGTGATGTACGAACTCAAGTGGCTTGGACGAAACGGAAAGTGCGCCATGAAGTACCCAACCTAATAAAGTTTTAGAGGCAACGGGCTCGTTTTTCTTTCCGCAACGTACTTCACGGCTCAAGGATAGGTGCCAATCTGGCGCGCCGATGAGGACAGTTGGGGGAGTATCGGCGTAAGAAAGTTCGTCAGATAAGTCTGCCAGATGACTATAATCCAAGTAGTTTACCAAGTTATGATTTTGTACGCGAAGCCCTAATGGTTTAATCGCCCGCGCATGTTTCACTAGGTAACGATCGGTTCGGTTACGTCCACGAATATGAAAGTCTACATAGCTTACTTCCACTTCCTTGGTCATACCACTGACACCTTCAATGTGAAGACGCTCTTGAGACGTGGGTTTCGCACCGATGCGTTCTATCACCTCTCCGTCAATCAATGTTGCCGTACTGCCCTCGTCAAGTAGTGCTGTCGTCTCGAACTCGCCGTCGGGACCCTCGAGTACAATCGGCACTACTTTCAGCAGACCGCGGGGACGTGACGTCGACGGCAGAGACCCTGTTGCGTTAATGAGAAAATCAGATGTGTTCGTGATCTTAACAGTAGACTCGGTTTTGCTGTCGGTACCGTCCATGTGGGTAGGGTCGGTAGTTTTAGCTGGAGATACTTGTGTATTATTGCACTGTCCGCAGGGTGCCGCGCTAATTTTAGCATTGGAGGTTCCCGTGCCGTGAAGGAGTGCGTTATGACGTCTCGAACATCCGTCAACTCCACAGTATTTCGCGCGGCAGTTGTTCCATGTGTGCGGATTCGACTTAAGGCAGCGATAGCACACTTTGTTTTCACGTACCCATCGCCACCTGTCGTCGAGTTTCAAAACTAAGAAACTCTTACAAGTTTGAATGTTGTGTGGCCTTTCTTTGCAATATATACAATACTCGGGAGTTTTATCGCTTGACAGCGTAGCGTGTATGGTTTCCTTTCGCGGTTGTTTAGAGGACTGTGCTGCAGTCGTTGCCTTAACAGTACTATCAGAAACAAAATTGTATTTTAATTGTTTGTCAGCTTCGGTCAAAAGAAAGCGTGACAATAATTCAATTTTTGTGAGTGATTGTCCTTCAGGTGCGTAAGCAGAGGCAAAATCTGTAAACCGAGCTCTGGTGTGATCGCTCAGTTTAATTAAAATGCACTGAAAAAGCTCTGGTGAACACAGATACTCATTTTGTTTCAGAAGCTTAAGCGTCGTAACAAAATTACGTAGTTTGTTCGCTAAACTATTTAAATGTTCGGGGGAACTTAGCTTGGGACTGTTACGCAGCTCGGTGACCTCGCGGGCTACCAGCAATTCCGGTCGTGCGTACGTTTGCTCCAGAGCCTTCATGATATCGCCGGGGTCGCCGGACATCCACAGTAGTGACGCGATGGACTGGTACGCTGGACCGCGTACGGCGTTGTTCAGACGTTCTAAGTTCTCTGAAGGGGAAAAATTTGACTTAGTTCTTTCGTAACTGCTCTTGAAAGCCATCCATTGACCGACATCACCCGAGAATGTGACAAGTTCGGGTTTCTTTGGTCTGTTCGAAAGAGAGTTAATCGCTTGTGCGAGTTTGGTTATAGGGTCTGAGGAGCGTTCAGATTGTAGCGATTGATGTGCCATGTTGTTGTAGTTATTTTCGTAAGGTGCATACTCGTATGTGGGCTTAGAAAGGGTTCTATGGTTGACGTCGGGCACGAAAAACGGTGCCGTGTTGGTGAGGGTGACCGGCTGTGACTGATGTCCTTGTGGGTTACCCAGGGTGACAGTCGGAGCCTCACCAGGCACGTTTTTATGTGTTGCCGTGGTCATGTTTACGTTTTGTTCTAAAACCCAACTTTCAGTGCGCTTTTCAGAGACACGGCTAGAAAAACAAGATCTATGAGATTTGTCTGACTTATCTGAAGCTTCCAGGGCGGCGATGTTCGCTTGCAGTTCGGCCTGCTCTGCCTCGGCCTCGAGGCGAGCGAGCTCGAGCTCGCGTTCAGCCTGTTGACGTTCGCGCTCGCGCTCGCGTTCAGCCTGTTGACGTTCGCGCTCTACTTGGCGCCGCTTCGCGACTGCTTCAAGAGACAGCTTCTGTGCGCGGACGGTCGCCGAAGAAGAGTGGCGAGTGGCCTTACTGCGCGATATTCCGCTGTGGACACTAGAAGTGCTTTTAGTTGGCGCATTGACATTCGCCTTGTTATGTGTGCTAGCGCGAGCATCTGGGCGTTCCGAAGCGGGACCAGGTTGTGCCTCGCTAGGGAGAACGGTGCCCACCTGTTGTATGCCCGCACTATCAGGCAATGCCGAAGCGCCTTCGGTTGTTGTGGCTGAAACCGGCCGGGTGCCGCGCGGTGAATGTTGCACCCGTCCGAATCCCGTAGCCGTCAGGTCTGCCTTTGTCTTGCTACGTGTTTCCACCATGGTGTGAAATTTACGTGAATAATGAGTGAAGTGTTTACGAAATGAAAGCAAAAACTATAAATCAGTACGTTGAAAAATTTTGACAGATGTAATTATAATGAATGTTATAAGTACTTACGGCGAGAATGGACCAAAAATGATAGCGAGTGGATTGGATTGAATTAGTGGACTGTATAAATGAAATGATAGAAACACGTATATTAGCAATATTATAAATTTATTAAAATATTGACAAGGCGACAAGGCAATTATTATGAAACAAAACGAAACCCGCCGGCTGCTCAGACGTAACAAAAAACAAAAAACTATATTTTTAAAATATGACATTAAATTGTATAAAAAGGTCGAATCACAGCCAGTCGCCAACAGCCATATTATAAATATAGTATAGATTAAGAAAAAGATAGAATATATTATAGGTATTAGCTTAAGTAGACTTATAAATGGAAAAAACAATAAAAAACATAAAAAAACAAAAGAATAGAGAAATAAGTTGGTTTAAGGTAGTATGTAAGATGTTGGCTTAATATTACAGAAATTGAAAAAGATAGGTTTTAGTGAGGCTGCTGCTTCCAGGAACTCCACTTCCTAAAACAGGACTGATTAAAATAAAATAAAAACATAAAATTAAAATAAAACATAAACGACTGCAATCACAAAACTGCAAAACAAGGGCTCTGATTATGTCAGAGGGACACTGAGCAAAGGCAGGAGTGGGTTTTAGCCGGTAAGTTCACTACGGCCGGCAGCGACAAGTCACTGCCTACTCCTGAGATGAGGGCACGGCGCGGCCCCTCCCAAGCGGCACACTCTGCCAGCGTGTGCCGCGCCGTGTCCTCCCGGCAGTCGACGCAGTGGTGACACCGGGCGTCCGGCTCCCTGTTTATGCGACACAGGTACTTCCCGAAGCAACCGTGCCCCGAGAGTACCTGCGTCACCCGAAACGACAGGGAGCCGTGCCTCCTCCCGAGCCAGCGCTCGAGCACCGGCCGGACCGCCTCGACGACGTCGAGGCCGGCGGTAGGGCGCGAAAGCCTGTCCCGCCATTCCGCCACCAGGACCTCGCGAAGCTGAGACCGATGCAGCTCTACATGTCGCTGCATCGGTCGCTCGCCCCGCGCCCGCGCTTCCTCGCGCCACCGATACGATGACGCGAGTACTTTCGCCTCCAGGTCCCAGGGCGGGGATCCGGCCAGTGCACAAGCCGCCTTACGAGGCGGCTTGTGCACGGAGATCGTGCGATACCCCCGGATGACTCTGACGGCCATCGCCCTTTGCGGTCTCCGCATGACGGCGATGCTCCCGGCCGTCAGGTCAGCCGCCCAGATCGGGGCCCCGTAAAGGGCCATCGATCGCACGATCCCCACGTAAAGCCGCCTACAAGCGGCGCTCGGGCCCCCCAGATTGGGAAGCAGCGTTGAGAGCGCTCCAGCAGCGCCCAGCAACTTGGGCGCCAGCCGTCGGAAGTGGGGCCCGAAGTCCCACCGGCTGTCGAGGACCAATCCTAGGTACTTCATGGTACCCTCGACAGCGATCCGAGCCCCCCCGACCACGATATGTGAGCCGGGTGACGGCGCCCGCCGGGGGCCATGGAACACCATAGCCTCCGACTTGCTGAGGGCCACCTCCAGGCCTAGGCGACGTATGCGGCTCACCACCTGTGAGACCGCAGCCGTCGCCAGCAACGCTGCTTCCCTGTGCGAGCTCCCCCGGGCAGTGACCAGCGTGTCGTCCGCATAACACGTCAGGTCTACCCCCGTCCAGAGTCTCCAACATCTCCTCCCTGGCTCGCGTCCTCGACTCGCCGATGGCCAGCCACAGAGTCTGCTTGGCCGCGCGGTACACCTCATACAGCGCGGCCTCTTCGTCAGGGACCCGACGACGTCTCCTCCGGTATCGGGTGTACTGGCGTCTGACCGCCACGCACGCGACGCGCAGCTGCGCGATCTCGGCGGTCCACCAGTACACCTGGCGCCTTGCGGACTGTGCGTGGACCCGGGGCATGGACGCGTCGCTGATTTGCGTCATCGCCCCGCGGAACCACAGCGCCTCCCGCTCGACGTCGACGGGTCCGTTCGTCACCAACTCCCGGCTCCAGGCCTGGACAATAGCGGCCTCCTCGAGAAGTTCCCTGTCTATGCGCTTACGCGCCCAACGCGGACCGTCCGTTCGTGGGGTCGGTCGACCGCGGCCGCCGGTGGTCTGGGCGGACAACGTCTCCACCTCCACGGCGACACGCCAGTCGTGGACACGGCTCGCGACAGCGGGGCTAGCGAACGAGACATCCACTATAGACCCGCCCCGCTGCCGCACGCACGTGTGTACCGAGCCCCGATTTAGGACGGTCAAGCCAGTCGTAACCGCCCACTCCTCCAGCACCTCGCCCCTAGCATCGGTCACAGGGGATCCCCACGCCGCAGACTTGGCGTTGAGATCCCCCAGCAACAGCACAGGGCGAGGGTGGAGTCGGCCCACGACGGCACCCAACTCGACAAGGAACTTCTCGAAGTCGGCGAGACTCTTGTTGGGCGAAAAATACGCCCCAACGGTGCCAATGCCGTCCGCGAGGGCAGCTACCCAGCCGCGACCTCGGGACGGGTTGACAAGAGCCCCGCCAATGATGGCCACCAAACCGTCCAAGTCTCCCACCCAGTTATCCCTGGGGGGGACGAAATACGGTTCGGCGACCACGGCCACGTGAATCGACCACTCTGCCATGCTCTGGAGCAAAAGATCCTGAGCTCTAGCAGAGTGGAACCTAACCTAACCTTTTTTTTTTTTTTTTTTTTTTTGACGCTGAGAAATGCTTTATGCACTGCCGCTCGTGGGGGACGAGACGGGGTGTGTGGGACTCCTGTCAGAAGGACAGTATACCCACTAAAACTCAGCGGTGTTCCCGCTTCGCCATGATGGGAGGGCCATGGGAAACTGGCGTAGCCTTTACATCCACGACCCTCCCGGCGCATGCCCGCCTAGCTGGCGGGCCCCGCATGCCCCCTAGGTTGGGGGGGCTACGGGAATGGCCGGGAACACCTAGCCATTCCCGTCCGACACTGGTGGATGTCTGTGCAATACAGGCAAGGGTGCCCCCGCACCCGTTGCCTGCTGACCTCCACCTGATTTGGGGAGAAATACACCCTCACCAGGGCTGATTCTCCCCGCGCGGCGGCCACGTATCCCGGTCCCCTCTCCAAGAGCGAGAGGGGAGGGGAGTCCGTGGAAGACCGCGACAACAATGCCAACGAGTACGGCTCGGCAACCAATAACACGTCCACCGTGTTCGCCTGAAGGATGCGATGTTCGACCCTATCCATCAGTCAGACATCGCACCCCCCTCCTCCGCCGCCGCTGCAGGAACGACGGTGCTAGCCGCAGCAGCAGGCCCGCTCGGCGCCTGCACTTTGCCCCGCTTGAGGGGAGGATTGCAGTTCCTCCCCTTCATAACGTGGCCTGCCGGGCAGCCACTGGCGGCACACACCGCGCAGTGCGGCGTGGCGACCTCGCAGGAGGCGGCTTTGTGGCCCTCCCTGCCGCAGCGGTAGCAAGTGTCCGTCCTGTCTACCGTGGACGGACACAGGGGCTGGGTGTGGCCAATGCCGAGGCACCTATAGCACCGCAGAGGCTGGTCCTCGAGCGCCCGGACTGCACCCGAGCTGAAGCCGACTGTGAGCCGTCCCTTGGCAAGGACGGCTTTGGCAGCGGCAATTGGGCACGTGAGGCGAATAGTGCCCATACCTCCGCGGCCGGGCCTTATGTCCCGGCCTTGGACCGCCGCGACGCCACAGCCCCCTATCACTGCGACCGCCGCCACCACCTCCTCCTTGGTGACGGAGTCGTCGAGGTCCGTCACCTCTATGGCCGCCAACTTGACCGGTCGGGCCACCTTGGCCGAATCCGCAATGACCTCTTGCAGCTTGGCTGCAAAGAGGTCCGCATGGGCATTCCCCTCTGCCCCCGGGAACTCGAATATTCGAGCCCCGGCTTGAGTGCGTCGGCATGATACCCTACCGATCCCCAGTTGGGTGGGATCGGCATTGGTACGCGCCCGCACGAAAAGGGACGCGTACGTCTCCCCTCGCCCCGCAGCCTCCGCGGTGAGCGTCACCACGACGGCCGCGGTTTTTGGGGGGACGAGTCGCCCCTTCACCCTCCCTTTCCCCTTCCCCGTACCCTTTTCGGTCGTCTGCGACCGGCTGGGAGCGGTGGTGGCAGGGATGACAGGGACAGCCGTCACCGACTTTTTCCCTTTTCCCTTCCCTTTCTTTTTCACCTCCGTCCACTCGTTGGACGGGGTGGTCGCAGGCAGGAGGGCGTCTTCCACCTGGGAGGAGGACGGCTCCGGCTCACACTGCCTCTTATCCGCCGCAAGCGGCGGTCGGAGCCGTGTCTCCGGCAAGAGCCGGTCCTCAATTCCTGCTAGGCAGGCTCTTGTGAAGGCCCTCTCCTCCATTACGACCTTGCGAATGATATCCTCAAGGTTGGAGGCGGGGCCCTCTGCCGCAGGGCTCGTCCCGGCTTGTTGTGGCCGGGCCGTGGCTTCAGCCAGCCTCTGATGAAGCCGGCTGACCTCCATCCGCAGGCAATCCACCCTCGCCTGCAGTTGCCGCGTCTCGTCGGTGGTCGCCCGCTGGACCAGCTCCGCGACGACACCGCGCAAGCTCGCGGCCCGGCTCTTGAGGGCCTTCTGGAAGGTCCCCTTTAGGTTGGAGGACTTAGAGGCGACCTCGACAATCTCCTCCTCGTCCTCCTCCGCCATTTTCTCCAGCTCTGCTACAGAGTGGTCTGCGTATAGAACGCGGGACGCACCATACCCGGACTTGGCCCGGGCGACGTGCGCCCGCTTCTCTTTGGCGGCCACCCGCTCCTCCAGCTCTTGCTGTAGCTGCGTCCGCCGAGCCAGGTCCAACTGGCGTTGGGCGTCCGCGAGCCCAACGTCATGGCTATCCGCAGCCACCGTCAGCCTCTTAGTCTCCGGGGAGCCCCCGGACGAAGCGACCCACTTCCTCGACCGAGAGTCGTCCGCATCCGACATACTAATAATGGAGTCGTTATCAGACGACTCGTCCGCCCCTCCGAAGAAACTGGTCGCAGACAGCGCGCGGCCAGTCTCTGGCGCCGAAGCGCCGGAGTGGCCCTGAGAAGGGCCTTTTGGTTGGCCCTGAGAAGGGCCTTTGGGATGGCCCTGAGAAGGGCCTTTGGGTTGGCCCTGAGAAGGGCCTTTTGGTTTTAAAAATCGCCCTAAGGCGTCCCGCGCAGGTGTTGGCATAGCCTCCGCAGGCTCGTAGACGGCAACGCAAGATAAAATTAAAATTCGCTACGAGAGCACAGTGCACTTTGGCCAACCCAGTCTGCCACTCCGTTACGGTGGTCAGAACTGGGTCGTTTCCAGGGGACGCGACGTGGACGCAAGCACTGTGGGGTGGTCCCCCAACCTAACCTAACCTTTTTTTTTTTTTTTTGGTCTCGGGGTGGAAAATCCTCATGGATGTCCTCCGCCCTGGGGCGGGCGGAGGGGTCTGTCAGACTCTTACTGACTAAAAACCACCCCGGTGTTCCGACTCACACTTACGCCGGGGGTCGCGGGAACGACAAAATCTTCCGCAACCCCCGGCTGGTGCCGGCCCGCCACCGCGGGCCTCGTCTCGGGTCAGGGGGGGGAGTGAGGTGTTTGACTCCCCCCGCGACGTCTCAGAGGGGCGCGCGTGGAACACTACGCGCCGCCACCTCGGGTCCTGATGTGTGGGGGGCGACGGACGTCCCCGAGTCCGTCGCCCCTGGACCCATTTAGGGGGGCCGGAAGAGGGCGTTGTCCGCCCTCCGCCGACGCCCGGTGCGCCTGCTGCGGGCCGGGTGAGTGGACAAGATCTCCCTCTCCCTTTCCGCAGCCTCCTTCTGCGAGACGACCGTCTCGCAGAAGGCGACCACCGCGTCCCAGGACTCGGTGCCGCCGACCATAGCGTTCACTACGGCCGGCAGCGACAAGTCACTGCCTACTCCTGAGATGAGGGCACGGCGCGGCCCCTCCCAAGCGGCACACTCTGCCAGCGTGTGCCGCGCCGTGTCCTCCCGGCAGTCGACGCAGTGGTGACACCGGGCGTCCGGCTCCCTGTTTATGCGACACAGGTACTTCCCGAAGCAACCGTGCCCCGAGAGTACCTGCGTCACCTCATACAGCGCGGCCTCTTCGTCAGGGACCCGACGATGTCTCCTCCGGTATCGGGTGTACTGGCGCCTGACCGCCACGCACGCGACGCGCAGCTGCGCGATCTCGGCGGTCCACCAGTACACCTGGCGCCTTGCGGACTGTGCGTGGACCCGAGGCATGGACGCGTCGCTGATTTGCGTCATCGCCCCGCGGAACCACAGCGCCTCCCGCTCGACGTCGACGGGTCCGTTCGTCGCCGACTCCCGGCTCCAGGCCTGGACAATAGCGGCCTCCTCGAGAAGTTCCCTGTCTATGCGCTTACGCGCCTAACGCGGACCGTCCGTTCGCGGGGTCGGTCGACCGCGGCCGCCGGTGGTCTGGGCGGAGACGTCGAATCGGATGTAACGGTGATCCGACAACGTCTCCACCTCCACGGCGACACGCCAGTCGTGGACACGGCTCGCGACAGCGGGGCTAGCGAACGAGACATCCACTATAGAACCGCCCCGCTGCCGCACGCACGTGTGTACCGAGCCCCGATTTAAGACGGTCAAGCCAATCGTAACCGCCCACTCCTCCAGCACCTCGCCCCTAGCATCGGTCACAGGGGATCCCCACGCCGCAGACTTGGCGTTGAGATCCCCCAGCAACAGCACAGGGCGAGGGTGGAGTCGGCCCACGACGGCACCCAACTCGACAAGGAACCTCTCGAAGTCGGCGAGACTCTTGTTGGGCGAAAAATACGCCCCAACGGTGCCAATGCCGTCCGCGAGGGCAGCTACCCAGCCGCGACCTCGGGACGGGTTGACAAGAGCCCCGCCAATGATGGCCACCAAACCGTCCAAGTCTCCCACGCAGTTATCCCTGGGGGGGACGAAATACGGTTCGGCGACCACGGCCACGTGAATCGACCACTCTGCCATGCTCTGGAGCAAAAGATCCTGAGCTCTAGCAGAGTGGTTGATATTGCCCTGGAGGTAATGGAAGACCGCCATTTATGCGGCATCCATTCCCTCCACTGCACCATTCCTAGGCCGGGAGTCGGCCGAAGGGCAGCCAGGCTGCGGGGGGGGTAAAGAGCCCCCGGCAGCCATGGCAGCCCCTCTCTTCTTCTTCTGCGTCTGCTTGGTGGGCGCGCCACAGGCCTTTCCACCCGCTCTGTGCCCCGCAGGCCTCCCTGCAGCTGTACAGAGGCTGCAGTTTGGCGCCGCGAGACACTGGGCCGCCTTGTGGCCGGCCTGACCGCAGCGATAGCACTGCTCGCTGCGGTCAATAGCGGCGGTGCACCGTGCCCTGACATGCCCAATGTCGAGGCAACGGTAGCACCGCAAGGCCCTGGGCTGCAGCTGCTTCACCCTCGCTGCCACCCATCCCACCAAGAGACGCCCGGCGTCGGCGACTTTCTTAGCCGCCGCCACCGGACACCGCACCCAGATCGCGCCGAGCCCGGAGGCATCGACGCGAACCTCGCCCGTGCGTACGTCTGCGGGCGGACACCCACCGGTACGGGCGACGGCCGCCACGACCTCAGCCGCGGTCGTCGAGTCGTCCAGGCCATCGACGCGCAACTCAGCTGTCTTCATTGGCCTGGACACCCGGACGTCATCCGGGTTGAGGACCTCCCTCAACTTGGCGGCCAGGACGTCCGCCCTTTCGCCGCTAGAGGCACCCGACACCTCAAGCAGTCGCGCCCCCGTGATCGCCTGCCTCACTCTGAGGCCGGCCGGTACACCTAAGTCGGGGAACGTGACTTTCGCCTTTGCCTCCATGAGGACCGCCTTGTAAGAGACGCCCCTTTCGACGGCTCCGGGCTGCAGCGTAATAACTACAGCCGCGGAGCGTGGGGCTCTCATCTTTGGCGGCCCTTGAGCCTTCTGGGGTGCCGGTGCTCCAGCGGGTGCTGGTGCTGCTGTCGCTGCTGGCGCCGTCTTTTTCTTCTTACGGCGGCCCCTCTTTACCACCGTCGTCCAGGAGTCCGCGGTGGACCCGGGTGCGGTCGCCGAGGGAGCGGGCGCCGCTTTGGCGCGGCCGTCCGGGACGTGGACGCTGACGAGCCCTCCGCGGGCTTCCTCCCCGGACCCGGTTTAGCAGGCTCCGCCTTCCTCCGTCCGTCGGCAGCGAGCGGCGGCCGGAGAGTCTCAGCAGGGAGGAGCCTCGACTCGAGACCCTGCAGCCGGGCATTCATCATGCCCCCACACTGCAGCATGCAGATGCGGACGATCTTCTCGATCTCCGCATCCGCAGGTGCGGGGGCAGGCGGTGTCTCTGCAACGACGCCGGGGGCGGAACTGGTGGCCACAGGACGCCTCTGCTGCCATTCCGCCCTCTGCGCGGCAAGCTCCCGCTTGAGGTCCTCCAGCTCGGATCGGAGACGGCCGTTCTCCTCCCACAGTTTCGCCGTCTCCTCCGTGCCAGTCCGCCCAACGAGGACCTCAACCGCCTCTCTGATACCTTCAGCTGCCTCCTTCAGGGCGCGCGTGAACGTGCCCTTCAAGTTGCCCGATTTGGTGGCCACTTTCAGGACCACGTCCACGCCGTCCAACACCTGGCGACTGAGCGCCACCGCCGTTGGGCTTCCTCCGGCCATCCGAGCAGAGCGCCGCTCTCGCGCTTGTTGGGCCAGCTCGCTGACCTCGTCAGCCACGACAGCCCTTTGCTGCGCCCGTTTAGCAGCAGCGGCCTCCGCACGGTTACTTCCCAGCAGGGACACAGTAGAGCCCCCGCTCGAGTCCACCATGGTGAGCCCGGGGTCGCTCTCCGCACTCCCTCCTGGTGTATCAGGGCGCTTGAAGCGACCCCGAAGGTCACGCGCTGTCTTCTGCGCCACCGTGCCACCTTTTCCCCTCTGTGCCGCAGTTCTTTTTGCGGCCCCCTGTGTCTCCTCACTGGAGGAGAGGCTGCGCTTCCGAGATCTGGATCTGGACCTGGACCCAGATACAGATCTGGAGGCGCGTCTGCGTGTGTCCGTATCGGACATTACGTCCCTTTCGGGAATGGAGCCTCCTCGGCTCTTGTTGCCGTTGCCGGCATACGGTACCTCCGCCAATAAAATTGGCACGTCATCAACTTTTGTTTTTTTTTCGTTTTCCATTTTGTTCCCACGAGTAATGAGGAATGAATGTCCACCTAGGCAGAGCCTCTTGCCCTAGGTAAGCCTAAATACTGGAAGAGTTCGGCAGGTATCTCCAGGGGAAGCGCTAGCGACTGGTCCCCCACCAGCCACTCATCCTCTCGCCACGCTTCGAAGCTTAGGATTAGGTGGTTTTTTATCTTAGAGGTGACCTTCCTCTGGGCCGGGCGGTTAAGCCAAGCCCCCGACGGCGGCATTAAACATGCCTCCGTTCGCTGTCCGGCCAACCCGACTCAGCGAACCCGCCGGAAGTTCTCTCCTCGAAGACTACTCCTCAAGGAGAGATACCCTTGCCGCTTTAGTGCGCCTGCACCTCAGCGGCATCATGGTCACGTCCTCTGTCGATCGACGACCGTCGATCAATCAGGAGCGACCCATCTCCCTTGTCCCTACACTGTGCCCTCTGCAAACAGAGGGACACGTGTAAGAACAAGGTGTAGCCTACCTGGCTCTCCCCCCGCAGAAATTTGCCATAAACAATAATCTTTTCTAGAAAAGATTATTGTTCATGCCCAGGGTGCACCGGCCCGACAACTGCTCTTCCCCTCGAACGTATCCATAAGGGACCAGCAGGTATCAGGCACACGAGGAGGTTTTATGCATGCACCCCAACCTAACCTAACCTAACTTTTTTTTTTTTTTTTTTTTTTTTTTGGTCTCGGGGTGGAAAATCCTCATGGATGTCCTCCGCCCTGGGGCGGGCGGAGGGGTCTGTCAGACTCTTACTGACTAAAAACCACCCCGGTGTTCCGACTCACACTTACGCCGGGGGTCGCGGGAACGACAGAATCTTCCGCAACCCCCGGCTGGTGCCGGCCCGCCACCGCGGGCCTCGTCTCGGGTCAGGGGGGGGAGTGAGGTGTTTGACTCCCCCCGCGACGTCTCAGAGGGGCGCGCGTGGAACACTACGCGCCGCCACCTCGGGTCCTGATGTGTGGGGGGCGACGGACGTCCCCGAGTCCGTCGTCCCTGGACCCATTTAGGGGGGCCGGAAGAGGGTGTTGTCCGCCCTCCGCCGACGCCCGGTGCGCCTGCTGCGGGCCGGGTGAGTGGACAAGATCTCCCTCTCCCTTTCCGCAGCCTCCTTCTGCGAGACGACCGTCTCGCAGAAGGCGACCACCGCGTCCCAGGACTCGGTGCCGCCGACCATAGCGTTCACTACGGCCGGCAGCGACAAGTCACTGCCTACTCCTGAGATGAGGGCACGGCGCGGCCCCTCCCAAGCGGCACACTCTGCCAGCGTGTGCCGCGCCGTGTCCTCCCGGCAGTCGACGCAGTGGTGACACCGGGCGTCCGGCTCCCTGTTTATGCGACACAGGTACTTCCCGAAGCAACCGTGCCCCGAGAGTACCTGCGTCACCTCATACAGCGCGGCCTCTTCGTCAGGGACCCGACGACGTCTCCTCCGGTATCGGGTGTACTGGCGCCTGACCGCCACGCACGCGACGCGCAGCTGCGCGATCTCGGCGGTCCACCAGTACACCTGGCGCCTTGCGGACTGTGCGTGGACCCGAGGCATGGACGCGTCGCTGATTTGCGTCATCGCCCCGCGGAACCACAGCGCCTCCCGCTCGACGTCGACGGGTCCGTTCGTCGCCGACTCCCGGCTCCAGGCCTGGACAATAGCGGCCTCCTCGAGAAGTTCCCTGTCTATGCGCTTACGCGCCTAACGCGGACCGTCCGTTCGCGGGGTCGGTCGACCGCGGCCGCCGGTGGTCTGGGCGGAGACGTCGAATCGGATGTAACGGTGATCCGACAACGTCTCCACCTCCACGGCGACACGCCAGTCGTGGACACGGCTCGCGACAGCGGGGCTAGCGAACGAGACATCCACTATAGAACCGCCCCGCTGCCGCACGCACGTGTGTACCGAGCCCCGATTTAAGACGGTCAAGCCAATCGTAACCGCCCACTCCTCCAGCACCTCGCCCCTAGCATCGGTCACAGGGGATCCCCACGCCGCAGACTTGGCGTTGAGATCCCCCAGCAACAGCACAGGGCGAGGGTGGAGTCGGCCCACGACGGCACCCAACTCGACAAGGAACCTCTCGAAGTCGGCGAGACTCTTGTTGGGCGAAAAATACGCCCCAACGGTGCCAATGCCGTCCGCGAGGGCAGCTACCCAGCCGCGACCTCGGGACGGGTTGACAAGAGCCCCGCCAATGATGGCCACCAAACCGTCCAAGTCTCCCACGCAGTTATCCCTGGGGGGGACGAAATACGGTTCGGCGACCACGGCCACGTG
Organism: Xanthia togata; assembly: GCA_963853775.1. Taxonomy (NCBI): domain Eukaryota; kingdom Metazoa; phylum Arthropoda; class Insecta; order Lepidoptera; family Noctuidae; genus Xanthia; species Xanthia togata. Next base: position 239,578 of record OY970790.1, read on the forward strand.
AATCGACCACTCTGCCATGCTCTGGAGCAAAAGATCCTGAGCTCTAGCAGAGTGGTTGATATTGCCCTGGAGGTAATGGAAGACCGCCATTTATGCGGCATCCATTCCCTCCACTGCACCATTCCTAGGCCGGGAGTCGGCCGAAGGGCAGCCAGGCTGCGGGGGGGGTAAAGAGCCCCCGGCAGCCATGGCAGCCCCTCTCTTCTTCTTCTGCGTCTGCTTGGTGGGCGCGCCACAGGCCTTTCCACCCGCTCTGTGCCCCGCAGGCCTCCCTGCAGCTGTACAGAGGCTGCAGTTTGGCGCCGCGAGACACTGGGCCGCCTTGTGGCCGGCCTGACCGCAGCGATAGCACTGCTCGCTGCGGTCAATAGCGGCGGTGCACCGTGCCCTGACATGCCCAATGTCGAGGCAACGGTAGCACCGCAAGGCCCTGGGCTGCAGCTGCTTCACCCTCGCTGCCACCCATCCCACCAAGAGACGCCCGGCGTCGGCGACTTTCTTAGCCGCCGCCACCGGACACCGCACCCAGATCGCGCCGAGCCCGGAGGCATCGACGCGAACCTCGCCCGTGCGTACGTCTGCGGGCGGACACCCACCGGTACGGGCGACGGCCGCCACGACCTCAGCCGCGGTCGTCGAGTCGTCCAGGCCATCGACGCGCAACTCAGCTGTCTTCATTGGCCTGGACACCCGGACGTCATCCGGGTTGAGGACCTCCCTCAACTTGGCGGCCAGGACGTCCGCCCTTTCGCCGCTAGAGGCACCCGACACCTCAAGCAGTCGCGCCCCCGTGATCGCCTGCCTCACTCTGAGGCCGGCCGGTACACCTAAGTCGGGGAACGTGACTTTCGCCTTTGCCTCCATGAGGACCGCCTTGTAAGAGACGCCCCTTTCGACGGCTCCGGGCTGCAGCGTAATAACTACAGCCGCGGAGCGTGGGGCTCTCATCTTTGGCGGCCCTTGAGCCTTCTGGGGTGCCGGTGCTCCAGCGGGTGCTGGTGCTGCTGTCGCTGCTGGCGCCGTCTTTTTCTTCTTACGGCGGCCCCTCTTTACCACCGTCGTCCAGGAGTCCGCGGTGGACCCGGGTGCGGTCGCCGAGGGAGCGGGCGCCGCTTTGGCGCGGCCGTCCGGGACGTGGACGCTGACGAGCCCTCCGCGGGCTTCCTCCCCGGACCCGGTTTAGCAGGCTCCGCCTTCCTCCGTCCGTCGGCAGCGAGCGGCGGCCGGAGAGTCTCAGCAGGGAGGAGCCTCGACTCGAGACCCTGCAGCCGGGCATTCATCATGCCCCCACACTGCAGCATGCAGATGCGGACGATCTTCTCGATCTCCGCATCCGCAGGTGCGGGGGCAGGCGGTGTCTCTGCAACGACGCCGGGGGCGGAACTGGTGGCCACAGGACGCCTCTGCTGCCATTCCGCCCTCTGCGCGGCAAGCTCCCGCTTGAGGTCCTCCAGCTCGGATCGGAGACGGCCGTTCTCCTCCCACAGTTTCGCCGTCTCCTCCGTGCCAGTCCGCCCAACGAGGACCTCAACCGCCTCTCTGATACCTTCAGCTGCCTCCTTCAGGGCGCGCGTGAACGTGCCCTTCAAGTTGCCCGATTTGGTGGCCACTTTCAGGACCACGTCCACGCCGTCCAACACCTGGCGACTGAGCGCCACCGCCGTTGGGCTTCCTCCGGCCATCCGAGCAGAGCGCCGCTCTCGCGCTTGTTGGGCCAGCTCGCTGACCTCGTCAGCCACGACAGCCCTTTGCTGCGCCCGTTTAGCAGCAGCGGCCTCCGCACGGTTACTTCCCAGCAGGGACACAGTAGAGCCCCCGCTCGAGTCCACCATGGTGAGCCCGGGGTCGCTCTCCGCACTCCCTCCTGGTGTATCAGGGCGCTTGAAGCGACCCCGAAGGTCACGCGCTGTCTTCTGCGCCACCGTGCCACCTTTTCCCCTCTGTGCCGCAGTTCTTTTTGCGGCCCCCTGTGTCTCCTCACTGGAGGAGAGGCTGCGCTTCCGAGATCTGGATCTGGACCTGGACCCAGATACAGATCTGGAGGCGCGTCTGCGTGTGTCCGTATCGGACATTACGTCCCTTTCGGGAATGGAGCCTCCTCGGCTCTTGTTGCCGTTGCCGGCATACGGTACCTCCGCCAATAAAATTGGCACGTCATCAACTTTTGTTTTTTTTTCGTTTTCCATTTTGTTCCCACGAGTAATGAGGAATGAATGTCCACCTAGGCAGAGCCTCTTGCCCTAGGTAAGCCTAAATACTGGAAGAGTTCGGCAGGTATCTCCAGGGGAAGCGCTAGCGACTGGTCCCCCACCAGCCACTCATCCTCTCGCCACGCTTCGAAGCTTAGGATTAGGTGGTTTTTTATCTTAGAGGTGACCTTCCTCTGGGCCGGGCGGTTAAGCCAAGCCCCCGACGGCGGCATTAAACATGCCTCCGTTCGCTGTCCGGCCAACCCGACTCAGCGAACCCGCCGGAAGTTCTCTCCTCGAAGACTACTCCTCAAGGAGAGATACCCTTGCCGCTTTAGTGCGCCTGCACCTCAGCGGCATCATGGTCACGTCCTCTGTCGATCGACGACCGTCGATCAATCAGGAGCGACCCATCTCCCTTGTCCCTACACTGTGCCCTCTGCAAACAGAGGGACACGTGTAAGAACAAGGTGTAGCCTACCTGGCTCTCCCCCCGCAGAAATTTGCCATAAACAATAATCTTTTCTAGAAAAGATTATTGTTCATGCCCAGGGTGCACCGGCCCGACAACTGCTCTTCCCCTCGAACGTATCCATAAGGGACCAGCAGGTATCAGGCACACGAGGAGGTTTTATGCATGCACCCCAACCTAACCTAACCTAACTTTTTTTTTTTTTTTTTTTTTTTTTTGGTCTCGGGGTGGAAAATCCTCATGGATGTCCTCCGCCCTGGGGCGGGCGGAGGGGTCTGTCAGACTCTTACTGACTAAAAACCACCCCGGTGTTCCGACTCACACTTACGCCGGGGGTCGCGGGAACGACAGAATCTTCCGCAACCCCCGGCTGGTGCCGGCCCGCCACCGCGGGCCTCGTCTCGGGTCAGGGGGGGGAGTGAGGTGTTTGACTCCCCCCGCGACGTCTCAGAGGGGCGCGCGTGGAACACTACGCGCCGCCACCTCGGGTCCTGATGTGTGGGGGGCGACGGACGTCCCCGAGTCCGTCGTCCCTGGACCCATTTAGGGGGGCCGGAAGAGGGCGTTGTCCGCCCTCCGCCGACGCCCGGTGCGTCTGCTGCGGATCGGGTTAGCAGAAGCAATCTCCCGCTCCCTTTCCGCAGCCTCCTTCTGCGAGATGACTGTCTCGCAGAAGGAAACCACCGCGTCCCAGGACTCCTCGCTGCCGGCCATGGAATTCACGACGGCCGGCAGCGAAAGGTCACTGCCTACTCCAGAGACGAGGGCACGGCGCGGCTCCTCCCAAGCGGCACACTCTGCCAGCGTATGCCGCGCCGTGTCCTCCCGACAGTCGACGCAGTGGTGACACCGGGCGTCCGGCTCCCTGTTTATGCGACACAGGTACTTCCCGAAGCAACCATGCCCCGAGAGCACATTTTTTTTTTTTTTTTTTTTTTTTTTTTTTCATTATGAAGTACTCGCTAATAAACGGTTACTCATACAATTACAATCTAGACCTTGAGGCTAATAAGTAATTTAAATTTAACTTAATTTGCTAAACCTTATACAAAATTAAGAATGTGTCCATTGGCACTTTTCTTATAGTCTCTATTAAGTTGAAAGACACTTTGTTCACGTGTTCTTTAAACGTAGCGAAGCACTCACTGCACTGCACTGCATTACACTAACTTTACTAAACTAACTCAAATGGTTTAGTTCTTTTTAGTCTTCTCACTATGTCTGTGGTGTCAAGTAGCTGGATAGCCTCGACGTTCACATGATGAAGAAGCCTCTGCTCGTGTGCTTCGGCGTGTTTTTTTATAACTTCAGTTACAAGATCCACTCCAAGGTCTCGGTGGATGTCATCATTTCTGACGTACCAGGGAGCATTTACTATAGCCCGAAGTACCTTATTTTGGAATCTTTGTATGATATCAACGTTAGTCCGTTTTGTACATCCCCAAAGTTGAATGCCGTATGTCCATACTGGCATGAGTACTTGCTTGTATAAAAGTACTTTGTTATACACTGACAAGTTAGAATGTCTGCTAAGTAGCCAGTACATATTTTTATAGCGAAGGTCTAACGCCTGGCGTTTCTTTTTGACATGAGCCTTCCAGCGAAGTTTTGCGTCTAGCGTCATGCCCAAGTACTTTGCCGTATTTTCGTGTGGTATTACACGATTGTTAATATATACTGGTGTATAATTAGGTCTTTGGTTTGTGAAGTCGATATGTGTCGATTTAGATTCATTTAATTTGATTTTCCATGTTTTTGTCCAATCGGTGATGGCATTAATGGCAGTTTGTACCTTCTCCACTGCTTCTGTGTGAGTGACACCTGTAGCCATGATAGCCGTGTCGTCTGCAAAAGTAGCAATGACGCTGTTATTGGTTTCAGGGATATCGCAGGTGTACAATAGGTACAGGATAGGTCCAAGAACACTTCCTTGCGGTACACCAGCTTTTATGTGTTTGATATCTGAATAAGCATCCTCATGTCTCACTCTAAATGTCCTCTCAGTTAAATAGGATTCCAAAATATCCACAAATTGTTTTGGGAGCATTTTACTTAACTTATATATTAGGCCTCCATGCCATACCTTATCAAATGCCTGAGCTACATCTAGAAATACTGTAGAACAAACTTTCTTATCTTCTAATGTTTTTTCAATAACATTGGTTATCCTATGTATTTGGTCTATTTGTGGAGTGTTTTTCTCTAAAACCGAATTGGTAGTTGGGAATCAGTTCTCTGTCTTCTATAATAGGTTTTAAACGCCTGAGTAGTAGTTTTTCGAACAATTTGGATATAATTGGTAAGAGTGATATGGGCCTGTATGATGTTATTTCTCGAGGTGGTTTTCCAGGTTTAGGAATCATGATAACTTCAGCAACTTTCCACATACTAGGCACATGTTTTAACCGAAATGTGGCATTGATAAGGGTTGTAAGTTTCACAATTGCTTTACGTGGCAGATTATGTAGGAGTTCTCCAGTGATTAGGTCGTATCCCGGAGATTTCCTTTTTGCCAAATTTTTGATAATGTTGTTAACTTCTTTTGGAGTAACAAGTTTTATTTCTATGTTGTCATGGTGAGTCGCGTCCAGTGTTATATTTTCAGAGCTTTCCTCGCTGTTCGTTTGAAAAGTTTGCTCTAGATGTTCTGCAAATATAGTCGCTTTCTGTTCATTATTTTTGGCCCATTCGCCATCTGGTTTTTGAATAGGTGAAACGTGATTGATAGGCTTTTTTAAGCTTTTAGTGGCTTGCCATAGTGAGTAATCAGATGTGCCATTACTTGACAGTTGACTAAGGTAATCATTTGTTGTCTCATCGTGAAATTCCTGAATTGCTCTACTTAACCTTTTTGTGAGTTTATTTAGCAGAGTTTTATCAGGCGGATATCTAAATTGTTGCCACTTTTGTCGCTGGACTCGCTTTATGGCTATTAGATTTCTAATTTCCAGTGGATATCTTTGAGTTGCAACTCTTCTTTTCATGTCAGGTGTATTTCGCCAGGCACAACGTTGGATGTCGGTAATAAATTTTGCTACTTCGTCATCTACTTGCTGTTTGTTTTTGAGGGATACTTTGAGGTCTATACAGTGGTCTAAATCAAATTGAAAGCTCTCCCAGTCAGTGTTTTTGTTCACTAAGGTTGGACTGCTTTCTTTTTGTATTATTGTCTCGCTTAGAGTTAAGATAATGGGTGAATGATCAGAATGCATATCATATCCTTCTTCTATGTTAAGGTATGCAGCTGACAAATTCTTATAAATGAAGAAGTCTATCAAATCTGGTGTTTTTCTAATATCGGTAGGCCAGTAAGTGGGTTTGCCCGTTGAAATCACATTGCACTTGATTTCTCTGATAGCACATAGCAATTCCTTACCCTTCGTATTAGTTAGCCTAGACCCCCAATGTGTGTTCTTTGCGTTAAAGTCACCTCCAAATATGAATGTGTTTCCTAGAGCTTTCAATAGATTCCTGTACTGCTCTGTTTTCAGCGCATACTTAGGTGGAATATATACAGCTGATATAGTAATATCATGATGTTTGGTTCTGACCACAACAGCTACAGTTTGTGCAAATTGTTCTTCGCATTTGTGTTCCAAGTAATGGTAGATATTATCTTTAATAATGACGGCACTGCCACCACTCGCTTTGTTGTTGGGATGCAGTGCGTGATATATGTTATAGCCTGTTATGTGAATAAAAGATTCTCTCGTAAAATGAGATTCTGAAATGAGGCATACATCAATTTGCTCTGTTGTTAAGACTGCCTGCAACCCGTTTCGGTGTTTCAGGAGTCCGTTTGCATTCCACGTCATAATTTTTAGTGTGTTTTTCATTTTTGGTTTGAATGAGTATGTAATTGTTTACTTTCTATGTTCCTCAACCTTTGGTCAAAAGAAGTTAACATGCTTAAAATTTTATTAATATTTTCATCTGTATTAGTACTTACAGAATTTGGGAGCACCGTTGGCTGTGACTGTGGTTGCGGTCCTTCTGTCATTTGCGCAAAGGACACATTATTTGTTACCTTTCTGTGAGTAGAACGTGATGGTTGTTGTCTCTCAGCACCAGAGGCCGGGATGTTAGGCGTAGCTACTTTTCTTTTGGAGGCTTTATTTTTCATTTGTTGTAGTTCTTTAGCTACAATACATCCTCTATAGTTAGCCGGGTGAGGCTCGCCACAGTGAACACATTTAGGTTTTGTATCTACTGATTTTGTACAGTCCTTGGTGAGGTGTTTACCAGTGCACTTCACACCGAGAGCACATGCGTCACCCGAAACGACAGGGAGCCGTGCCTCCTCCCGAGCCAGCGCTCGAGCACCGGCCGGACCGCCTCGACGACGTCGAGGCCGGCAGTAGGGCGCGAAAGCCTGTCCCGCCATTCCGCCACCAGGACCTCGCGAAGCTGAGACCGATGCAGCTCCACGTGTTGCTGCATCGGTCGCTCGCCCCGCGCCCGCGCTTCCTCGCGCCACCGATACGATGACGCGAGTACTTTCGCCTCCAGGTCCCAGGGCGGGGATCCGGCCAGTGCACAAGCCGCCTCGTAGGAGATCGTGCGATACCCCCGGATGACTCTGACGGCCATCGCCCTTTGCGGTCTCCGCATGACGGCGATGCTCCCGGCCGTCAGGTCAGCCGCCCAGATCGGGGCCCCGTAAAGGGCCATCGATCGCACGATCCCCACGTATAGCCGCCTACAAGCGGCGCTCGGGCCCCCCAGATTGGGAAGCAGCGTTGAGAGCGCTCCAGCAGCGCCCAGCAACTTGGGCGCCAGCCGTCGGAAGTGGGGCCCGAAGTCCCACCGGCTGTCGAGGACCAATCCTAGGTACTTCATGGTACCCTCGACAGCGATCCGAGCCCCCCCGACCACGATATGTGAGCCGGGTGACGGCGCCCGCCGGGGGCCATGGAACACCATAGCCTCCGACTTGCTGAGGGCCACCTCCAGGCCTAGGCGACGTATGCGGCTCACCACCTGTGAGACCGCAGCCGTCGCCAGCAACGCTGCTTCCCTGTACGAGCTCCCCCGGGCAGTGACCAGCGTGTCGTCCGCATAACACGTCAGGTCTACCCCCGGCCTGAGCTCGCCCCTCAGCACCCAGTCGTACCCGATGTTCCACAGGAGCGGCCCTAAGACCGAGCCCTGTGGAACACCGCACGACATGCGGCGCTGGAATCCGCCATCACGTCCCACGTAGGTGACACACCTCTCCGACAGATAAGCCCCAACGATGCGGCGGAGGTAGGGAGGCACACCATGATAGCGCAGTGCCTCCCGAATACAACTCCAGGGCAGAGTGTTGAAGGCGTTGGATATGTCCAAGGACACCGCCAACATCACCCCGCCCCGAGACACCGCTTCCTTCGCCAGGACTCTAACCCGCGACACAGCGTGTATCGTGGAGCGCCCATGCCGAAACCCAAACTGACTGTCGTCCAGGTCCGGCCCCTCTCTGCACAAGTGGCCGACGAGGCGGGCTGCGATTACTCGCTCGAACAGCTTGCCCACCTCGTCTAGCAGCACTATGGGCCGGTACGCGGACGACGAGTCCGCCGGGCGCCCCGCCTTCCTGAGCAGGACCAGACGACCAGATTTCCACAAAGTGGGAAACTGGCCCCGCTCAAGACACGCTGTGTAGAGTCCTCTCAGTTGGGGCTCGAGCTCCTTCAGAGCGAGGGCCAACACGCAGCCGTGGATCCCGTCGGGCCCCGGAGCCACGTTCTTGGCCCGGAGCCGCATCACGGCTGCCCCCATCTCTGCCTGTGTCACCCCTGGGACGCTGATGGCGTTCTCCTCCTCTTCTTCTGCAGACTCTGCGGCCGTGGGCAAAGCCATCGGCGGCGGAGTGTGCTCCGCTCTGGCCGGGAAGAGAGCTGCAACCACCTCCTCCAGCAGCTCGGGTTGGAGACTCTCCGTAAGCGGAGGCGCCGCGGCTCGAAGTTTCCCTCGAACCGCGCGATAAGGGCGCCCCCACGGATCCCCGTCTAGAGTCTCCAACATCTCCTCCCTGGCTCGCGTCCTCGACTCGCCGATGGCCAGCCACAGAGTCTGCTTGGCCGCGCGGTACACCTCATACAGCGCGGCCTCTTCGTCAGGGACCCGACGACGTCTCCTCCGGTATCGGGTGTACTGGCGTCTGACCGCCACGCACGCGACGCGCAGCTGCGCGATCTCGGCGGTCCACCAGTACACCTGGCGCCTTGCGGACTGTGCGTGGACCCGGGGCATGGACGCGTCGCTGATTTGCGTCATCGCCCCGCGGAACCACAGCGCCTCCCGCTCGACGTCGACGGGTCCGTTCGTCACCGACTCCCGGCTCCAGGCCTGGACAATAGCGGCCTCCTCGAGAAGTTCCCTGTCTATGCGCTTACGCGCCCAACGCGGACCGTCCGTTCGCGGGGTCGGTCGACCGCGGCCGCCGGTGGTCTGGGCGGAGACGTCGAATCGGATGTAGCGGTGATCCGACAACGTCTCCACCTCCACGGCGACACGCCAGTCGTGGACACGGCTCGCGACAGCGGGGCTAGCGAACGAGACATCCACTATAGAACCGCCCCGCTGCCGCACGCACGTGTGTACCGAGCCCCGATTTAGGACGGTCAAGCCAGTCGTAACCGCCCACTCCTCCAGCACCTCGCCCCTAGCATCGGTCACAGGGGATCCCCACGCCGCAGACTTGGCGTTGAGATCCCCCAGCAACAGCACAGGGCGAGGGTGGAGTCGGCCCACGACGGCACCCAACTCGACAAGGAACCTCTCGAAGTCGGCGAGACTCTTGTTGGGCGAAAAATACGCCCCAACGGTGCCAATGCCGTCCGCGAGGGCAGCTACCCAGCCGCGACCTCGGGACGGGTTGACAAGAGCCCCGCCAATGATGGCCACCAAACCGTCCAAGTCTCCCACCCAGTTATCCCTGGGGGGGACGAAATACGGTTCGGCGACCACGGCCACGTGAATCGACCACTCTGCCATGCTCTGGAGCAAAAGATCCTGAGCTCTAGCAGTGGTTGATATTGCCCTGGAGGTAATGGAAGACCGCCATTTATGCGGCATCCATTCCCTCCATCGCACCATTCCTAGGCCGGGAGTCGGCCGAAGAACAGCCAGGCTGCGGGGGGGGTAAAGAGTCCCCGGCAGCCATGGCAGCCCCTCTCTTCTTCTTCTGCGTCTGCTTGGTGGGCGCGCCACAGGCCTTTCCGCCCGCTCTGTGCCCCGCGGGCCTCCCTGCAGCTGTACAGAGGCTGCAGTTTGGCGCCGCGAGACACTGGGCCGCCTTGTGGCCGGCCTGACCGCAGCGATAGCACTGCTCGCTGCGGTCAATAGCGGCGGTGCACCGTGCCCTGACATGCCCAATGTCGAGGCAACGGTAGCACCGCAAGGCCCTGGGCAGCAGCTGCTTCACCCTCGCTGCCACCCATCCCACCAAGAGACGCCCGGCGTCGGCGACTTTCTTAGCCGCCGCCACCGGACACCGCACCCAGATCGCGCCGAGCCCGGAGGCATCGACGCGAACCTCGCCCGTGCGTACGTCTGCGGGCGGACACCCACCGGTACGGGCGACGGCCGCCACGACCTCAGCCGCGGTCGTCGAGTCGTCCAGGCCATCGACGCGCAACTCAGCTGTCTTCATTGGCCTGGACACCCGGACGTCATCCGGGTTGAGGACCTCCCTCAACTTGGCGGCCAGGACGTCCGCCCTTTCGCCGCTAGAGGCACCCGACACCTCAAGCAGTCGCGCCCCCGTGATCGCCTGCCTCACTCTGAGGCCGGCCGGTACACCTATGTCGGGGAACGCGACTTTCGCCTTTGCCTCCATGAGGACCGCCTTGTAAGAGACGCCCCTTTCGACGGCTCCGGGCTGCAGCGTAATAACTACAGCCGCGGAACGTGGGGCTCTCATCTTTGGCGGCCCTTGAGCCTTCTGGGGTGCCGGTGCCCCAGCGGGTGCTGGTGCTGCTGTCGCTGCTGGCGCCGTCTTCTTCTTTTTACGGCGGCCCCTCTTTACCACCGTCGTCCAGGAGTCCGCGGTGGACCCGGGTGCGGTCAACGAGGGAGCGGGCGCCAGTGGCGCGGCCGTCCGGGACGTGGACGCTGACGAGCCCTCCGTGGGCTTCCTCCCCGGACCCGGCTTAGCAGGCTCCGCCTTCCCCCGCCCGTCGGCAGCGAGCGGCGGCCGGAGAGTCTCAGCAGGGAGGAGCCTCGACTAGAGACCCTGCAGCCGGGCATTCATCATGCCCCCACACTGCAGCATGCAGATGCGGACGATCTTCTCGATCTCCGCATCCGCAGGTGCGGGGGCAGGTACGGACGACGGGGGGGCCGGCGGTGTCTTGGCAACGACGCCGGGGGCGGAACTGGTGGCCACAGGACGCCTCTGCTGCCATTCCGCCCTCTGCGCGGCAAGCTCCCGCTTGAGGTCCTCCAGCTCGGACCTGAGACGGCTGTTCTCCTCCCACAGCTTCTTCGTCTCATCCGTGCCAGTCCGCGCAACGAGGACCTCAACCGCCTCTCTTATGCCCTCAGCTGCCTCCTTCAGGGCGCGCGTGAACGTTCCCTTCAGGTTGCCCGATTTGGTGGCCACCTTCAGGACTACGTCCACGCCGTCCAACACCTGGCGACTGAGCGCCACCGCTGTCGGGCTCCCACCGGCCATCCGAGCGGAGCGCCGCTCTCGCGCTTGTTGGGCCAGCTCGCTGACCTCGTCAGCCACGACAGCCCTTTGCTGCGCCCGTTTAGCAGCAGCGGCCTCCGCACGGTTACTCCCCAGCAGGGACACAGTAGAGCCCCCGCTCGAGTCCGCCATGGTGAGCCCGGGGTCACTCTCCGCACTCCCTCCTGGTGTATCAGGGCGCTTGAAGCGACCCCGAAGGTCACGCGCTGTCTTCTGCGCCACCGTGCCACCTTTTCCCCTCTGTGCCGCAGTTCTTTTTGCGGCCCCCTGTGTCTCCTCACTGGAGGAGAGGCTGCGCTTCCGAGATCTGGATCTGGACCTGGACCCAGATACAGATCTGGAGGCGCGCCTGCGTGTGTCCTTATCGGACATTACGTCCATTTCTGGACTGGAGCCTCCTCGGCTCTTGTTGCCGTCGCCGACAAACGGTACCTCCGCCAATGAAATTGGCACGTCATCCACTTTTTTTGGTTTTGAATTATTGTTCTTTTCCATTTTGTTCCCACGAGTAGTAAGGAATTATTCGTCCACCTAGGCAGAGCCTTTTACCTAGGTAAGCCTATATACTGTAGGGTGCGGCAGGTGCCCCACAGGGGAAGCGCTAATAACTGGACACCCTCCAGCCATTCATCCTCTCGCCGCGCTTCAAAACTTAGGATTGGGTGGTTTTTTATCTTAGAGGTGACCTTCCTCTGGGCCAGGCGGTTAAGCCAAGCCCCCGGCGGCGGCATTAGACATGCCTCCGTTCGCTGTCCGGCCAACCCGACTCAGCGAACCCGCCGAAAGTTCTCTCCTCGAACACTTCAAGGAGAGATACCTTCGCCGCTTTAGTGCGCCTGCACCTCGGCGGCTCAAGGTCACGTCCTCTGTCGATCGACGACCGTCGATCAATCAGGAGCGACCCATCTCCCTTGTTCCTACACTGTGCCCTCTGACAGAGGGACACGTGTAAGAACAACGTGGAGCCTACTGGCTCTCCCCCCGCAGAAATTTGCCATAAACAATAATCTTTTCGAGAAAAGATTATTGTCCATGCCCAGGGTGCACCGGCCCGACAACTGCTCTTCCGCTCGAACGTATCCATAAGGGACCAGCAGGTATCAGGCACACGAGGAGGTTTTCTGCATGCACCCCAACCTAACCTTTTTTTTTTTTTTTTTTTTTTTTTATCGCTGAGAAATGCGTTACGCATCCCCGGCTCGTGGGGGACGAGTCGGGGTATGTGGGACTCCTGTGTAAAATACAGTATACCCACTAAAACTCAGCGGTGCTCCCGCATCGCCGTGGTGGGAGGGCCATGGGAATCCGGCTCAGCCTTTACGTCCACAGCCCTCCCGGCGCATGCCCGCCTAGCTGGCGGGCCCCACAGGCCCCCCACCTGCGTGGTGGGGGGCTACGGGAATGGCCGGGAGCACCTGGCCATTCCCGTCCGGCACTGGTGGAGGCCTGTGCGATGCAGGCGAGGGTGCCCCCGCACCCGTTGCCTGCTGGCCTCCACCTGGGAGGAGGAGTCGGAGATGAGCGTCGAACTGACGTCTCCTTCGACCCCTCCTCCGCCTTCGGAGCGGTGCCGCGTCGGGATCATCTTCCCGCACGCGCTCCGCCGCCTCCTTCTGGGACATGACGTGCTCGCAGAAGGAGGCGACCGCCGCCCAGGACCCCTCGTCCCTCAGCATGGCGCCCACCACGCCGGGGAGCGAGAGGTCCAGCCCGATCGCCGCGACGAGACTGCGGCGCGGCCCGGACCACGACGGGCACACCTCGAGAGTGTGCTGCGCCGTGTCCTCCGCCGCGCCACAGTCGTGGCACGACGGCGTCTCCTCCCGTCCGATCCGATGCAGGTACGATCCGAAACAACCGTGTCCGGACAGCACCTGCTCCAGGCGGAACGAGAGGAACCCGTGCGGCCGCTCGAGCCAGTCCCGCAGGACCGGCCCGATCGCGTCGAGGGTTCGGCGGCCGAAGACCGCGGCGGCGAGGTCCGTCGTCCAGTGGACGACGATGGCGTCCCTCGCCTCCCGCCGGACGGCCTCCCGCTGTTCCGGGGCGAAGGGCTGACCCGCCGCCCTCCGCCCCGCCTTCCACTCGTACACTCTGGCGAGCACCCACGCCTCGAGTTCCCAAGGAGGGGTGCTGGCCAGAGCGCACGCCCCGGCGAAGCTCACCGTGCGGTGAGCCCGCGCCACCCGCTGGGCTATCGCCCTTTGAGGTGCCCGCAAGGCCGCGGCGTTCTCTCGTCTGTGGAGAGACTCCTCCCAGATGGGGGCCCCGTAGAGGGCCATGCTCCTCAAGATGCCGGCGTAGAGTTGCCGGCATCGAGCGCTGGGCCCCCCCAAGTTCGGGAGGAGCCACGAGAGAGCGCCCGCGGTCTTCAGCAGGCGCGACGACAGCCCGCTGAAATGCGGGCCGAAGCGCCACCTGCTGTCGAGTACAAGGCCCAGATATTTCATCTGGGCCTTCACCTCAATCCTGACGCCCTCCACGAAGATGTGGGCGCCAGGTAGCGGGGGGCGCTGCCGGGGACCGTGGAAGAAGACGGCCTCGGTCTTCTGCAGCGCCACCGTCAACCCTAGGCGGCGGATCCTCCCTGCGACCAAGGATCCACCCGCCGAGGCCAAGGAGGCCGCCTCCCTGAAACTCTCCCCCCGGGCGGTGAGGAGAGTGTCATCCGCGTAGCAGACGACACTCGTGCCTCGGAGGAGAGTTCCCCGCAAGAGCCAATCGTAGCCGACGCTCCAGAGGAGAGGTCCTAAGACTGACCCCTGTGGAACGCCGGCTTCCGCGGCGTACCGCCGGACTCGGCCAGCCCTGTTCACCAGGACGATCGCCCGATCCTCCAGGTCTGCGGTCGGCTGGCCAGCAGCACGCGCATGTAGCGAGGCACTCCGTGGAATCGGAGCGCCTCTAGGATGGTGGAGTGGGGAACAGAGTTGAAGGCGTTGGCAATGTCGAACGACACTGCCAACAACCCGTCCCCCGCCTCCATCGCATCCTTCACCTGCCCCTTGAGGCAGGCCAGCGCGTCCACCGTCGAACGCTCAGCCCGAAAGCCGTACTGAGCGTCCGACAAGTCCGGCCCGATGCACCGCAGATGGCTCTTCAGGCGGGCAGCGATTATCCCCTCGAACATCTTACCGACCTCATCGAGCAGAACGATGGGCCGGTATGCCGAGGGGGAGTCTGCCGGGCGGCCCTCCTTGCGAAGGAGGCACAGTTGTCCCTCCTTCCATGGTTTCGGGAACCTTCCAGACGCAAAGCATGCGCTGAAGAGGTCCCGAAACCGCTCCTCCATTTGGGTGGCGGCGATCGCCACCACTCTCGCCGGGACACCGTCGGGGCCCGGAGCCGTCTTCTTGGCGCGGATATGGAGAATAGCCGCGCCAAGTTCCGACTCCGTGACGGGAGGGGTCTCCTCTTCATCATCAGCTGGCGGGGCTGGTGGGGCCATCGCTGGTGGGGTGAAGTCGTCCCCGCGCGGGAACAGGGACTGAACCACCCCATCCAGAAAGGAGGGCTCCAGGGTCTCGGCCACCGGGGGACCAAAGGGGCGCAGCTTGTTCCGCGCCGCCTTATACGGTCTCCCGTAGGGGTCCGCGTCGAGACCCTCCAGCATTTCTGCTCTCGCAGAGTCTCTGGCGGCGGCGATGGCCCGATCGAGGACCAGTTTTGCCGCCAGGTACACCTCGTAGAGGTGGTCCCCGACGGCCTGGTCCCGTCGACGCCGCCGCCGACTCCGCGTGTAAGCCCTCCTTGCCTCCACACAGGCTGCTCGAAGCCCCGCCAGCTCCGCCGACCACCAGTACACGGCCCGTTTGGGTGGTGGTCGGCCAGACCGAGGCATGCTCGAGTTGCATACCTCGGTCAGAGACTCCCTCAGCTGCCCCGCCACGGTGTCCACATCCAGCAGCCGGCTGGCGGAAGGCGGCGAAAGCCAGTCCTGGACGAACGCCGCCTCCCGCGCTGCCTCCCTGTCCAGGCGGGCGAGGGCCCACCGTGGGAACGGTGATCGCCCCGGCAGAGTCCGCGTCTCTCCGGGGCGACTGGTGGAGATGTCGAACCGCACGTAGCGATGGTCCGACATAGTCTCCACCAGGTCCACCCGCCAGTTCAGCACGCGCGCGGCTAACGCAGGGGTGGCGAAAGTGACGTCCACCACTGAGCCACCCCGCCGCCGCACGCATGTCTGGACGCTGCCTCTGTTCAAGAGGCAGAGTCCAGAGGAGGCAGCCCACAGCTCGACTGCCCGCCCGCGGGCGTCGGTGGCCGGGTTGCCCCAGGTCACCGACTTGGCGTTCAGGTCTCCCAGCACGGAGACCTGACGCGGCGCCGCCCTGCCGACCACGGCGGCCAGGACTCCGAGATAGTTCTCGAAGTCCTGGAGAGGGCGGTTTGGGGAGAAATACACGCCCACAAGGGCGAGTTCTCCCCACGCGGCGGCCACGTATCCCGGTCCCCTCTCTAATAGCGAGAGGGGAGGGGAGTCTGTGGAAGACCGCGCCGCTAGTGCCACCAAGCCGTCCTCGTCACCCAGCCAGCTGCCGGGGACGAAGTAGGGCTCGGCGACCACCGCTACGTTCACCAACCACTCGGCCATGACCTGCACCACCAGGTCCTGGGCCGCTCTGCAGTGGTTGGCGTTCGTCTGGAGGATGCGGAGGTCGGAAATTATTATTCCGACATCGCACCCTCCTCAGCCGCCGCCGCCGCCGCTGGAGCTACAGCGGCGACGACGGCGGCGGCGGTGGTGGCAACAGGGCGAACCTGCGCCGGCACCACGCCCTTCTTGACGGGGGGCTTACAGCTCCTGCCCGTCATCCGGTGGCCCGCGGGGCGGCCACTGGCGGCACACGCCGCGCAGTGTGGCGCGGTGGTGGCGGTGCACGCGGCCCACCCGTGTCCCTCCTTCCCGCATTGGAAGCACGTATCCCTCCAATCGGACTTGGAGGGACACGTGGCTCGGGTGTGGCCGAACGCGCAGCACTTGAAGCACCGCGCAGGCTGTGCCTCAAGCGGCCGGACCACCGCCGAGCTGAAGCCGATCAGCAACCGTCCTTTGGTCGCCGCAAGGACGGCCCCGGCCGCGGCGACCGGGCACTCCACGCGGATGATGCCCATGCCGCGGCGGCCGAGCCTGACGACTCCAGCCTTCACCGCGCCGGCGTCGCAGCCTCCAGCTGCTGCGACGGCCGCGACCACATCCTCTTTGGCGACCGAGTCATCAAGATCGGCCACCTCCAAGGCTGCGGTCTTTTCTGGCCTGGCGACCTTGGCCACATCCGCGACGACCTCCCGCAGCTTCGCTGCGAAGAGGTCCGCGTTCGTGCCGCGCTGCTCTCCCGAAAACTCGAAAATTCGAGCTCCCGTGAGAGTTCGGCGGCACGTGATTTTGCTGATCCCCAGCTGGGAGGGATCAGCATTCGTACGAGCCCGTCTCAGTACGGACTCGTACGTCTCGCCCCGCTCCGCGGCCTCCGGGGTGATGGTCACCACGACGGCCGCGGTTTTGGGAGGAACCAGCTTCCTCCCACCAGCTGGAGCCCGTTTGGCTGCAGGAGCAGCCGCAGCGGGCTTGGGGTCCGGCTTCTTGGCCTTCTTCCCCCTCTTGCCCACTTCCGTCCACGACAGGTTGGACGGGGTGGTGGAGGGAAGAAGGGCGTCTTCCTCCTGGATCTGGGCTGGGGCCGGGGCTGCTGGAGCGGCAGAGGACCCTGACGCTCGCACCGCGCTCGTGGTGGGGGTCTGAGGAGACGCCGTGGTCCCCTTGCCCTTGCCCTTTCCCTTTGAGGGCTGCCCTTCCAATACAGGGCCTGCTTGAACCTAACCTAACCTAACCAGTTGCGCGGCACCCCTCGCCGCTAGCAGATCATTTTTAAGTCGCTCCGCGGTCGAAAAATCTTTTAAAATAACCAAAGTGCGAATTTTAACCCAAAATTAGTGCCAAAGTGTGTGTTTTAGTGCAAACAGTGAAAATAGTGCAGTACCAAAGTGAAAACCTTGTTGGTTTTCCTGGGAAACCCCGAAAACTATTTTTTGAGAGGTTAATTCTCAAAAAACCACGTGTTGGAGACAAAAATTGGCGTGCGGCGCCGGATTTATCGCGGTACCCCCCATATTTTACACTGCTATTCGGAGTGCACCACTTTGCCGCACATATTGGCAAAAAATTGGATTTTTCCTGACACACCCCTCGCTGCTACGGGGTAAAAACTGAAAAACACGTGCAGCGCGACTTCGGACCCAGCGTTTCCAGGATCATTTTCAGCATCTCACATTGGAGGGGACCACGTAAGAAGTATATTCCCTTTTTCCGCTTGTCGAAAAGTGCCCTGGAAGCGGAGATAAAAAATTTTCAAGATTTTTTAAAATCACCAAATTTGTGACAGCCCTAGCTCGGAAAAACGAGCGAAGACCTATAGTTTTTAGTTATCTATTAGATTAAGTATACCATTAAAAACATTTGTGTAAATTTTCAGAATTTTCCCTTTTATATTTGTTGAGTTATTAAATTTTAAAAATACCTATTGCTATACCTAAACTTTTACCTAAACTTTTCCTATTGTTTTGATAGAAGCGGGAAAAACGCTATTCGATGCACCATTAGCTCCTTAGTTTAAAATAAAATCAACATCACCATCCTGATATATTTACAGTCATTACACACCGAAAAACTGTCTTTTTGCGTCTGTTGGTTCTGGCTGATGGTTTTTCGAATAGGTATTCCTCCAAAATATAGTAAAGAATAGTATACTTTTTAAGACATCTTTCAGTAGACTGGTTCATTAACTTTCTAAATATATTTTTTCCTAAATTTTTTATCAAACCAGTACTGAGTTGTGATTTTTTAATTATAACGCGGGCTTTCCTGTAAGCCGCACAATAACTGTGTTTTCAGTTTACAGGAAAACTAAGGGTCCTAGACCAATTTTGACCATTTTTCCCGGGTCCCCCCCCCTATGGACCCCCCCCACGGTTTGTACCGGAGACAAACCCTTTGAGACCCCTCCGATCATTTCCAATAAATTTCATCCCCCTACCCCTATTTTCGTACTTCGACTTAGTCTCTGGCAAAAAAACTTCTAGTTCCATACATAGCAGAGCACTACGGGCTCTGCCTAGCCCCTTTCTATTTTTATCCGTAATTGATAATTTAATAAAAATTTAAATTAAACTTTTTCCCCCTCCTGCTCCAGTTACTACAGGCCATTTCCTTAGCTTAGCCCCCCTTTTCTTTTTATATTTAATTTATTAATTATAAATATATTTAATTTACCCCCCCCCCCCCAGTCTTTACAGGCATTCCTCTTGATTAGTCCTTTTGTCTATTTAATTATAAATATATTTTAATTACCCCCCCCCCCCCCCTCTTCCTGCCCCAGTCAATAAAAGCCATTCCCCTGGCTAAGCCCCCCTTTTCTTTTTTATATTTAATTTATTAATAATAAATATATTTTATTAATTCCCCCCCCCCCCCCCAGTTTTTACAGGACGTTCCTCTTGATTAGTCCCCTTGTCTTTATTTAATTATAAATATATTTAATTACCCCCCCCCCCCTCCAGTCATTATAGACCACTACCCTTGCTTTGCCCCCTTTTATTAAAAATTTAAAAATATTAAATAACCCCCCCCCCCCCCCCCGATTATATATTTAAGCCCCCTCCTCTTTATTTGAATTATTAATATATTATAATTACCCCCCCCCCCCCACCCGCCCCCCTACAGTCCGTTGGATAACTCAAAATTTATTAATACATTTTTAAATAATTATTAAATATTAAATATACCCAAATCCCTTGTAAGAAAAATTTCAAGTAAAATCCCCCACCCCTTATTTTTCATAATCCCACCCTATCTTCGAAACGGCTGGGAATATTTAAATTTTGACCAAATTTCCCCTCCCCCCTAGTACCCCCCCTCCCGGCTAGAACCTAGATTAGGATTAGAGTAGGATAGAATTTTGACCCCCACTATTTTCTTAATAAGTATATATTTACATCACCTAAAACCACCCGAGGCTGTACCCCCACCCCAAGGACCACCTAGAGTGACCCGTGACCCCCTTTTCACCCCCTTTTGACCCCCCGGGATCCCTTAGACAATAACCTCCCCCTCTTTTCCTCACCAGCCCCTTCAGGGCTACCCCACTACTGATTTTACCCCCCCTCCCAAACCCCCCCCCCCACCATTTAGAGTTACCTCACCCCCCCGGGCCTTAACTTTGGACCCAGAAGTCATAGACCCACCGTGTTTGGGGTCTTTGGCACCGGAAGGAGGAGACCTATCTTTTGGCTCCAAAATAAAACTTAAAATATAAAAGATATTGTTTGACGCTTATTATAGCGAGCACCTATTTCACTAAGGAAATAATTTGACCTTACTTTGACGTGGTTTTGCATTTTAGTAGTGCCCACAAGACTGTCAGGACTTATATGTGGACTGGCTCTGTAGAGAGTTGCTGGCATAAGATAATTGTGATTCTATTTTGTAACTATAGATTTGTTTGTTTCTGTAAATTTGACTCTATAAACTTGTGTGTGTATTCTCACGGAGGCTATCTTTTTGACAACTACATTTTCTCACTTTTTAAACGACATATTATCGGGTAGTATTGTATAAACAGCAGTGTGGGTAGAGTCACCTGTGAGAAAATATATTATAGTATTTACACTCTGACCTGCTGCTGAAACGGCTGGCGCATCCAGCAGATTACGCCTGTTGACCTCCCGGCCGGGTACGTGACCAGTAGGCATCTAAAGCAGAGTAAATTTACAAGGTTAATTTGACAAGATTCTTTAAGAATCTTACTGTAATTTGTGTTTAGTTTATATTTGTTATTGTTGACATTATACTCTTTATTGTATAATACTTTTATCTTTATTTTATATTAGAAGGGGTACTCTTTACAATACCCCTTTCTTGACGTCGGACTAGTTAGTACCTTACCATGATGACCGGTTTTCGCACGCCCGTTAAGAAGCCGGCAAACCTGGCTAACAAAAGCCCACCAAATGCCACAGAAGAGGCAGGATCCTCCGCACAGAGTGCCAGAAGAAGTGTGGGTGAAGGTGAGGCTGGAAAGCCAGCAAGAAACGACACCCCAGTGAAGAAGTCGGCAGAGAAGGTTCCCCTCAAACCGACAATGGAGACGTCGCGACGAGCATCCGTCGAGATTGTCAGCCTGAGCCCGCCGGCAACTAGAACGAGAGTTGTGGAAGCCAGAATATGCTCGAACAAGATAAAGGCACACATGACCAACTCAAAAACCACGAAACGGGAAATAAAGGAAGAGGTCAAGGCCCAAGCAGACCGGCTCTACATGCTCATAAAGGAGTCTGAGCAGGAGAAAGGACGAGCTCCAATCCCCAAGGCGACAACAAAATCAAAGGGGACACAATCGCAAGAAGAAATGGAGGAGGAAGAGCAGAAGGAATTGGTTTCCAGCGCAGAGGAAGAGATCAAGTCCCTCAAAAAGGCTCTTGAAGACCATAGCCGAAACCTGCGGGAAAATAGCGAAAAACTGGATAGTTTGAAAGAGGCACTAAAAACTAGCGAAGATCATATGGAGAAGTTCTCCTATGCTAGTGTAGCGGCAAGTCGACCTATCCAGCAGCCACCAAAGCAGACGGCTCTCCACTCCATTGTGGTCACCTCCACCAAGGAAACAGAAACTGGGGAAGAAATAATCGACCATATTAGAAAGGCGGTAAATGCGAAGGAGGGATCCACAGTGGACAGAATCCGAAAAGCGAAAGATAGGAAAGTAGTACTAGGGTGCAGAACAGAAGAAGGAAGGGAAAAAATCAAGGAGAGACTGGCGAGCGTGGGGGCGACTTTGAGGGTTGAGGATGTCAAAAACAGGGACCCTCTAGTTATCTTGAGAGACGTCTTGACATATAACACGGACGAAGACATCCTCAAAGCTCTTCGAAACCAGAATAGGGACTTGTTCGTGGACCTGACGAAGGAAGAAGACCGGGTAGAGGTACTGTTCAAGAAGCGAACGAGAAACCCCCACGTGCACCATGTTGTTCTCAGGGTGTCTCCAAGACTGTGGAACAAACTGCAGGAGCGACAGGCGGTTCACATAGATCTGCAAAGGATCCGGGTATCCGATCAGACTCCACTAATCCAGTGCTCCCTATGCTTAGGTTTCGGGCATGGAAGACGGCTCTGCAAGGAGCAAGTGGAGAAGTGCAGCCACTGTGGGGGCCCTCACATGAGAAGCAAATGTGAAGAGTGGATGGCAGGAACAACCCCAACATGCTGTAACTGTGTGCATGCCAAGCTGGACAGTACAGAGCATAATGCATTTAGCGACGAATGCCCGGTCAGGAAAAGATGCGAGGTACTGGCCAGAGCAAGAGTAGCTTATTGCTAAGGTGGACACGGGGAACAGGGCGTACACTCCAACCAGAGGATATGCGGTGGCCCAAGCCAACCTACAAAGGAAGGAACTGGCAACCACCGAACTCTTTCTAGAGGCCAGTGAGCGAGCAATCGCATGGGCAATGATCCAGGAACCTTATGTGGGAGGAGCTAGGGGTATGAGGAGCTACCGTGGTGCGAGAATCTACCAGTGCGAGGTTGAAGGAAGTGGGAGGGTAAAAGCGGCAATAGCCGTCTTTAATGATGACCTTGACGTCATTCCCTACCCGAAACTCACCACAAACAACATCGTGGTGGTGGGGATCCGGACCAAAGCCTGGGAAATCGCAGTAGTCTCCTACTACTTTGAGCCAGACCAACCCATAGGGCCCTACCTGGATCATCTGACCAAGATAAAGCTGGAGCTGGGCACCGGAAGGCTTTTGATAGGTGGCGATGCAAATGCCAAGAGCACCTGGTGGGGTAGTACCATTGAGGACCTCAGGGGAGAAGAGATGTCCGGGACCCTGGAAGAGTTGGAGCTTCAGGTACTCAACACCGGAGATACGCCGACTTTTTACACCGTAAGAGGCAGCGTCGTGTACCAGAGCCATGTGGATGTCACGGCGTGCTCACTTGACATATTTGACTTGGTGGACGGCTGGCGGGTCGACACAGGGGCAACAAGCTCGGACCACAACACCATTTTATTTAAAGTTAAGTTAAAAAGGGAAAAGGGGATAAGCATAACTAGAACGACAAGAAAGTACAACACGAAAAAAGCAAATTGGGAATCTTTTAAAATTAAATTGGGGGAATACAAAATTAATATAAGCTTAGATAGTATAAAACAGATAGACAATAAACATAAATTGGAAGAATTAGTAACAAAGTACAACAACGTAATCGAGGAAGCATGCGACCAAGCTATCCCTAAATTAAGTAACAAAACAAAAATTATTATTCCGTGGTGGTCCGAAGCGCTCGCGGTGAAGAAGAAGGATGTTGCTACAAGGAAGAACCGCATCCGCAATGCCTAACCGGTCCGTAGAGCTATGGTCGTTGATGAGTACCTGAGGGCCAAAGAAGAATATGAGTGCCTGGCCAAGAAAGCGCTAGTGGCCAGTTGGAAGGAGTTTTGCGAGAAACAAGACGGAGAGGGCTTATGGGAGGGCATATATAGAGTAATCAGAGGGACTACCAGGAGACAGGAAGACCTGACCCTGATGAGAGATGATACCTTCCTAAGCCCCAAGGAATCAGCAGCCTTGCTCGCCGACAATTTCTACCCAAATGACACGGTGGAAAGGGACAACGCAGACCACAGGCTCATCAGAGAAGCAGCATCACGGGTAAATGGATGGCAACATGATGAATACCATGACCCACCATTTACACCGTTGGAGCTCAAGACAGCCGTGGGACATTTCAATCCCAAGAAGGCCCCTGGATTGGATGGATTCACGTCGGACATCTGCGGCCGAGCGATCAGTCAGGACCCGGAAGCTTTCCTTGCCCTATATAATAAATGCCTAGAGTTAGCACACTTCCCAAACATCTGGAAGGAGGCAACGGTAGTGGTCCTCAGGAAACCGGGCAAGGAAAATTATACAAACCCCAAGTCATACAGACCAATAGGCCTCCTACCGGTCTTGGGGAAGGTCCTGGAAAGGATGGTGGTGGCGAGGATAAAGTGGCAGATTGTGCCGCGGCTTAGCGTCCGTCAGTTTGGCTTTATGCCACAAAGGAGCACCGAGGACGCCCTCTATACGCTAATAAAACACGTACAGGACAAGTTGAGGCTGAAGAAGCTAATTGTCTTGTCTATAACTCAGCGGTGTTCCCGCATCGCCGTGATGGGAGGGCCATGGGAAACCGGCGTAGCCTTTACATCCACGACCCTCCCGGCGCATGCCCGCCTAGCTGGCGGGCCCCGCATGCCCCCCTGACTGGGGGGCTACGGGAATGGCCGGGAACACCTGGCCATTCCCGTCCGGCACTGGTGGAGGCCTGTGCGATGCAGGCGAGGGTGCCCCCGCACCCGTTGCCTGCTGGCCTCCACCTGGGAGGAGGAGTCGGAGATGAGCGTCGAACTGACGTCTCCTTCGACCCCTCCTCCGCCTTCGGAGCGGTGCCGCGTCGGGATCATCTTCCCGCACGCGCTCCGCCGCCTCCTTCTGGGACATGACGTGCTCGCAGAAGGAGGCGACCGCCGCCCAGGACCCCTCGTCCCTCAGCATGGCGCCCACCACGCCGGGGAGCGAGAGGTCCAGCCCGATCGCCGCGACGAGACTGCGGCGCGGCTCGGACCACGACGGGCACACCTCGAGAGTGTGCTGCGCCGTGTCCTCCGCCGCGCCACAGTCGTGGCACGACGGCGTCTCCTCCCGTCCGATCCGATGCAGGTACGATCCGAAACAACCGTGTCCGGACAGCACCTGCACCAGGCGGAACGAGAGGAACCCGTGCGGCCGCTCGAGCCAGTCCCGCAGGACCGGCCCGATCGCGTCGAGGGTTCGGCGGCCGAAGACCGCGGCGGCGAGGTCCGTCGTCCAGTGGACGACGATGGCGTCCCTCGCCTCCCGCCGGACGGCCTCCCGCTGTTCCGGGGCGAAGGGCTGACCCGCCGCCCTCCGCCCCGCCTTCCACTCGTACACTCTGGCGAGCACCCACGCCTCGAGTTCCCAAGGAGGGGTGCCGGCCAGAGCGCACGCCCCGGCGAAGCTCACCGTGCGGTGAGCCCGCGCCACCCGCTGGGCTATCGCCCTTTGAGGTGCCCGCAAGGCCGCGGCGTTCTCTCGTCTGTGGAGAGACTCCTCCCAGATGGGGGCCCCGTAGAGGGCCATGCTCCTCAAGATGCCGGCGTAGAGTTGCCGGCATCGAGCGCTGGGCCCCCCCAAGTTCGGGAGGAGCCACGAGAGAGCGCCCGCGGTCTTCAGCAGGCGCGACGACAGCCCGCTGAAATGCGGGCCGAAGCGCCACCTGCTGTCGAGTACAAGGCCCAGATATTTCATCTGGGCCTTCACCTCAATCCTGACGCCCTCCACGAAGATGTGGGCGCCAGGTGGCGGGGGGCGCTGCCGGGGACCGTGGAAGAAGACGGCCTCGGTCTTCTGCAGCGCCACCGTCAACCCTAGGCGGCGGATCCTCCCTGCGACCAAGGATCCGCCCGCCGAGGCCAAGGAGGCCGCCTCCCTGAAACTCTCCCCCCGGGCGGTGAGGAGAGTGTCATCCGCGTAGCAGACGACACTCGTGCCTCGGAGGAGAGTTCCCCGCAAGAGCCAATCGTAGCCGACGTTCCAGAGGAGAGGTCCTAAGACTGACCCCTGTGGAACGCCGGCTTCCGCGGCGTACCGCCGGACTCGGCCAGCCCTGTTCACCAGGACGATCGCCCGATCCTCCAGGTAGCTGGCCAGCAGCACGCGCATGTAGCGAGGCACTCCGTGGAATCGGAGCGCCTCTAGGATGGTGGAGTGGGGAACGGAGTTGAAGGCGTTGGCGATGTCGAACGACACTGCCAACAACCCGTCCCCCGCCTCCATCGCATCCTTCACCTGCCCCTTGAGGCAGGCCAGCGCGTCCACCGTCGAACGCTCAGCCCGAAAGCCGTACTGAGCGTCCGACAAGTCCGGCCCGATGCACCGCAGATGGCTCTTCAGGCGGGCAGCGATTATCCCCTCGAACATCTTACCGACCTCATCGAGCAGAACGATGGGCCGGTATGCCGAGGGGGAGTCTGCCGGGCGGCCCTCCTTGCGAAGGAGGCACAGTTGTCCCTCCTTCCATGGTTTCGGGAACCTTCCAGACGCAAAGCATGCGCTGAAGAGGTCCCGAAACCGCTCCTCCATTTGGGTGGCGGCGATCGCCACCACTCTCGCCGGGACACCGTCGGGGCCCGGAGCCGTCTTCTTGGCGCGGATATGGAGAATAGCCGCGCCAAGTTCCGACTCCGTGACGGGAGGGGTCTCCTCTTCATCATCAGCTGGCGGGGCTGGTGGGGCCATCGCTGGTGGGGTGAAGTCGTCCCTGCACGGGAACAGGGACTGAACCACCCCATCCAGAAAGGAGGGCTCCAGGGTCTCGGCCACCGGGGGACCAAAGGGGCGCAGCTTGTTCCGCGCCGCCTTATACGGTCTCCCGTAGGGGTCCGCGTCGAGACCCTCCAGCATTTCTGCTCTCGCAGAGTCTCTGGCGGCGGCGATGGCCCGATCGAGGACCAGTTTTGCCGCCAGGTACACCTCGTAGAGGTGGTCCCCGACGGCCCGGTCCCGTCGACGCCGCCGCCGACTCCGCGTGTAAGCCCACCTTGCCTCCACACAGGCTGCTCGAAGCCCCGCCAGCTCCGCCGACCACCAGTACACGGCCCGTTTGGGTGGTGGTCGGCCAGACCGAGGCATGCTCGAGTTGCATACCTCGGTCAGAGACTCCCTCAGCTGCCCCGCCACGGTGTCCACATCCGGCAGCCGGCTGGCGGAAGGCGGCGAAAGCCAGTCCTGGACGAACGCCGCCTCCCGCGCTGCCTCCCTGTCCAGGCGGGCGAGGGCCCACCGTGGGAACGGTGATCGCCCCGGCAGAGTCCGCGTCTCTCCGGGGCGACTGGTGGAGATGTCGAACCGCACGTAGCGATGGTCCGACATAGTCTCCACCAGGTCCACCCGCCAGTTCAGCACGCGCGCGGCTAACGCAGGGGTGGCGAAAGTGACGTCCACCACTGAGCCACCCCGCCGCCGCACGCATGTCTGGACGCTGCCTCTGTTCAAGAGGCAGAGTCCAGAGGAGGCAGCCCACAGCTCGACTGCCCGCCCGCGGGCGTCGGTGGCCGGGTTGCCCCAGGTCACCGACTTGGCGTTCAGGTCTCCCAGCACGGAGACCTGACGCGGCGCCGCCCTGCCGACCACGGCGGCCAGGACTCCGAGATAGTTCTCGAAGTCCTGGAGAGGGCGGTTTGGGGAGAAATACACGCCCACAAGGGCGAGTTCTCCCCACGCGGCGGCCACGTATCCCGGTCCCCTCTCTAATAGCGAGAGGGGAGGGGAGTCTGTGGAAGACCGCGCCGCTAGTGCCACCAAGCCGTCCTCGTCACCCAGCCAGCTGCCGGGGACGAAGTAGGGCTCGGCGACCACCGCTACGTTCACCAACCACTCGGCCATGACCTGCACCACCAGGTCCTGGGCCGCTCTGCAGTGGTTGGCGTTCGTCTGGAGGATGCGGAGGTCGGAAATTATTATTCCGACATCGCACCCTCCTCAGCCGCCGCCGCCGCCGCTGGAGCTACAGCGGCGACGACGGCGGCGGCGGTGGTGGCAACAGGGCGAACCTGCGCCGGCACCACGCCCTTCTTGACGGGGGGCTTACAGCTCCTGCCCGTCATCCGGTGGCCCGCGGGGCGGCCACTGGCGGCACACGCCGCGCAGTGTGGCGCGGTGGCGTTGCACGCGGCCCACCCGTGTCCCTCCTTCCCGCATTGGAAGCACGTATCCCTCCAATCGGACTTGGAGGGACACGTGGCTCGGGTGTGGCCGAACGCGCAGCACTTGAAGCACCGCGCAGGCTGTGCCTCAAGCGGCCGGACCACCGCCGAGCTGAAGCCGATCAGCAACCGTCCTTTGGTCGCCGCAAGGACGGCCCCGGCCGCGGCGACCGGGCACTCCACGCGGATGATGCCCATGCCGCGGCGGCCGAGCCTGACGACTCCAGCCTTCACCGCGCCGGCGTCGCAGCCTCCAGCTGCTGCGACGGCCGCGACCACATCCTCTTTGGCGACCGAGTCATCAAGATCGGCCACCTCCAAGGCTGCGGTCTTTTCTGGCCTGGCGACCTTGGCCACATCCGCGACGACCTCCCGTAGCTTCGCTGCGAAGAGGTCCGCGTTCGTGCCGCGCTGCTCCTGCTGCTGCTGCTCCCCCGAAAACTCGAAAATTCGAGCTCCCGTGAGAGTTCGGCGGCACGTGATTTTGCTGATCCCCAGCTGGGAGGGATCAGCATTCGTACGAGCCCGACTCAGTACGGACTCGTACGTCTCGCCCCGCTCCGCGGCCTCCGGGGTGATGGTCACCACGACGGCCGCGGTTTTGGGAGGAACCAGCTTCCTCCCACCAGCTGGAGCCCGTTTGGCTGCAGGAGCAGCCGCAGCGGGCTTGGGGTCCGGCTTCTTGGCCTTCTTCCCCCTCTTGCCCACTTCCGTCCACGACAGGTTGGACGGGGTGGTGGAGGGAAGAAGGGCGTCTTCCTCCTGGATCTGGGCTGGGGCCGGGGCTGCTGGAGCGGCAGAGGACCCTGACGCTCGCACCGCGCTCGTGGTGGGGGTCTGAGGAGACGCCGTGGTCCCCTTGCCCTTGCCCTTGCCCTTTCCCTTTGAGGGCTGCCCTTCCAATACAGGGCCTGCTTGAGGCGCAGGTTCCGGCTCCCCCGGTTGGCGACTCTTGTCCGCCGCTAGCGGTGGGCGGAGCCGCTTTTCCGGCAGGAGCCGGTCCTCGATGCCTGCGAAGCAGGCCCTAATGAACGCCCTCTCCTCCATCACTACCTGCCTCAAGGCTGCCTCGAGGCTGGCAGGGGTGGAGGGGGAGGGGGAGGAGGAGGAGGAGGAGGAGGGGCACCGAACCTAACCTAACCTAACCAGTCTGGCTTCAACCGCCGCCCCGAACGCCAAGTTTTTTCCGCGCTCCGATCTTTAAAATCGTGAAAAACGCAAAAAGTTCTCCAATTTTAACGTGCTATACACCAAAACACGCGCAATTGCAAGGCGATTACGCCGGTGAAAGAAGTTTTGAAATAAGTGAAAGTTGGTGAAAGTTATTGAGAAAAAAGTGAAATTTCGGGAACATTGGATTTATAAAGTTCTTCAACTCCGAATCTAAAGCGGTAACTGTGTGTTTTTATACATCTATCAGGAACGCCTTCTCAAGACCTGCAATCTGGAAAAAGTCCAGAATTTTTCCGCAAAGGCGCGCGGAAATACAAGGGAAAACACCAATCTACGGGACGAGGTCCCGTCTTAAGGCCATCAAATCATCCCTGCCTAATTTCCAGTTATACTGCCTACACCACGAGGAAGAAAACAAGGAGAGGACCCAGGAGGTACTTTTAAAATTACAATTTCGAGTAGGGAACACCATCTTATTAAGAATACAAAGTCGACGTGCGGCTGTCAAAAAGCTGCAAAAATTTTCCGGCAACGGAAAATCCAATTTTTCAGTGACGACCTACCTCGAAAATTGCAGGGAAGATAGCGGGAACATCCCTCAACACGGGTGCGAAAAACCAGATTTTTTAAGCTTTAATTTTAGGACCTTTTTCAATTTTTAGAAATATAAGAAAAACCGCCCGCAAGATAAGTTTGTCTTGTGGGGAAAAGAAAAAGGAAATATTAACCTATATATAGTTTTTTGTATTTTTTAAATGGGGATAGCGGCCTTCAGCTGATAGTGTGTGTATAAAATAAAACCCCAAGAAAATACATAGTTTAGTTTGCTAGCTATAGCCTCTCCCAGATCGCGGGTTTTTTCCGCATTCCAGCTTGTCCACAAGTTGAGCGGTAGGGGCTATAGCTTCGAAACGGGAAGTCCTGGAGGGAAAATTATAACAAACATTTAGTTTACTCCTTAGGGGCTACATACAGAATTTTACCCCAACCCTCTACGACTATCCTGTAAAAAATTCGGGGTAATTTTACGTAGTTCTGAGAGAATCTCCCCATTTCCACTTCTCCCCATTTAATTACCCATATTTTTACCCCAAGCAAAATTTAATTTATTTTAATTTATGATTAATTAAGTTTAAATAGTTATAGCGGTTTATCTCAACAATCTTACACTCTAAAAATATATTTTTTATTTAATTCATTTGGTGTCCACCAAACGGGAACTAAACCCGGGACTTTTTAAATCAAATAAACGCCCATAACTCGGGAACGGAGCCAGATAGCCCATTTTTAGCACCGGCCTGGTATATTCAATCTATTGAATTGAAATTGAATAAAATAAGGGGGGAATCGGGAGAGGGTGGCTTGGCGATCAAACGGTATATTCAATCCCTTATTTTATTAAATTTAAGTTTCCTAAATTCCCCCCTCTACCCCCCACCCCCTCCTCCTTATCCTACCGCGGTCTTCAACCTACGTAGCACAGCAGCGCTCCACGGGCTCTGCTTAGCCCCTTTTAATAAATTTTAATTTAATTTGATAATACTAAATTATTTTTAACCTAAATTTAACCTTCCCCCACTCTCCACAGGCCGCTCCCTTGCTTAGCCCCCCTTTTTAAAATTTTCTTATTTTATTTAATTTAATTATAAAAATAGTTAGTTAATTTATCCCCCCCCCCCCCCAGTTTCCAGAGGCTACTACCCTGGCTTGGCCCCCCCTTTTTTATTTTATTATTTTAATTATCTAATTATAAAAATATTTAATTTACCCCCCCACAGACTCCACAGGCTATTCCTCCTGTTCAGCCCCCTCCTCCTTATTTAATTATTAATACATTTAATTTACCCCCCCCCCCCTCTCCCCGTTTCTACAGACTATTCCTCTTGTTAGCTCCCCCGTCTTTATTTAATTATTAATAAATTATTTTACCCCCCCCCCCATATTCCGGAATATAACCAAAAATTAATTAACAATTAATTAACCCTCCTCTTTTAAATAACTACTCAATATTAATATCTATTATTTATTATTATTTTTATATAAAAATTCCAAATAAAATCCCCCCCCCCCCTTCATTTTTTCATAATCCCCACCCTATCTCGGAAACGGCTGGAGATATCAAAATTTTGACCAAATTTTCCCCCCCCCTATAACCCCCCTCCCAGCTAGAACATACATTCAGATAGGCCCCCAAGACCCCCCTTTTTTTGACCCCCTTTCTACCCATACTTGACCCCCACTATTTTATTTTATACATATATTTATACATTACTTATACAGCCTGAGCCTATACCCCCACCCTAAGGACCACCTTTTGGGAACCCGCGACCCCATTTTCGACCCCCGGGACCCCCCGGACATCGCCCTTCCTTTTCTACCTTTGCCCCTTCAGGGCGACCCCACCACCAGGATTTTACTCCCCCCCCCCCCCACTGTTCAGGGCTACCTCACCCCCCCGGGCGTTAACTTCGGAACCAAAGGTCATAGACCCACCGAGTTTGGGGTCTTTGGCATCGGAAGGAAGAGTCCAATCTTTTGGCTCCAAAATAAACCGTGAACGAAGATATTGTTGACACTAAATTATATTATTTTAAGTTATTTTAAATTATTTTAAGTTATTTCGACCAAGGGTCTGTGACCCAGTTTATCTAAAAAGTTAAGTTTTATTGAGCTTAATAATTAGTACAAAGCAGGTGTACGAAATCTATCTTGACATAAATCTTTACTATTGACAATTGAATTCTTTGAATATATACACTTGCATCCTGTTTTGACTTACCGCGAGCTCGAGTCTTTTCTGGTGGTTGTCCTATACATTTTATTTAAGGACACTTTTGGTGGAATTATCATTGTTGTTTTGTCTCTATCCCCCCTTTACAGGGATAGAATAATATTACCTACTCATGTCCTTGAATTCCACTTTTACCCAAAGCACCAAAATGCTCCGTACTCCAAATAAGGACCAAGCGAGCTCGTCGAGCACAAGGAGCCCGCCGAAATCTACTGAGAAGGCTGAACCCTCACTTCCCTGTGTGAGGAGAAGTATTGGAGAATGGGAGGCCGGGAAAGCAGAATCTCAGACAAAGTCCCCGGCAAACCTGAAACGCGACTCCATCTCCATGCCAGGTACATCGCATCAAAGTACCAGCTCACTGGAATCGCGTCGTATCCCAATGCAAACATCAATCATCACGGGGAGATCCGAGCCTGTTTACCCTAACATGACCGCGGAGGCGAGAGCCTGCCTGAACAAGGCAAAGCTCCACCTGAACAATTCGCGAAACTTAAAGGCGGAAATAAAGAGGGAGGTCACAACAGCTATAGACCGACTCTACCAACTTGTGAAGGAGGCAGATAAGCTAAGTAGTAGCACAAAAAGCCAGCAAAGGGAAACGGAAGGCCAGAAGGCTGAGGTAAAAAACGCAGACCTGGGGAACATCGATTGGTTGCGCTCCGCACTGGAAGAGCAAGCTCTTATAGTGAAGGAGGGCAACCAAATGATCAAGCAGCCGCAGGTGGCAATGCAGGAGCAAAAAGAGGCTCAAGAGTCACGTGACAGAGAGGGACACGGTGACGGAGACGTTCTGAAAGAAATTCGGTTGCTCGAGAAGACAACAAATGAGATGAGCAAAGCGGTTTCAGAGATAAGAGAGAGGGCTCCCACCTACGCGGAGGCTCTGACCGCACCCCAGAACACCCGGGGCCAGAAGCAGAAGATCTCCGTCATCGTGTCATCGGATGTCACGATGGACACCAGCACGGAAGTGGTAGGAAGAGTTAAGGAGGCGTTGGATGCGAAGAAGAGCGGCGTACAGATTGAGAGGGTCAGGAAAGTGAAAGACAAGAGGGTCATCCTGAGCTTTAATAACAGGGAGGAAATGGCCAAAACAACAGCTCATTTGAAAAAGGACAAACACCTAAAAGTGGAGGAAGCTAAAAATCGAGACCCACTTGTAATTATCAAGGACTTCTTGGCTTATAACACTGATGAGGATATCCTGGCCGCACTGAAAACTCAAAACGCCCGCCTGCTTGAGGACCTGACAGCCGAGGAGGCGACTGCCGCCGTGAAATACCGAAGGAGAGCACGGAACCCGCTGGAAAACCACGTTGTGCTACAGGTGACACCTAAGTTGTGGCAGAAGCTCACCTCGGCTGGCAGGGTCTTCATCGACCTGCAGTGCGCCAGAGTTCAGGACCAAACGCCCCTCATTCAATGTACAAAATGCCTGGCGTATGGACATGGTCGAAAGTTATGTACGGAGCCTATGGACCTATGTACCTACTGCGGGGGGCCACACCTGAAGGCAGAATGCACCAGGCTGACATTGGGCGACAGGCCCACGTGCAGAAACTGTGTCAAGGACAAAAGAGATGATACGGGCCACACAGTTTACAGCCCTGAATGCCCGGTGCGTACAAAATGGGACACATTGGCGCGGGCCTCAATAGCCTATTGCTAAGGTGGTCTCGGGCATTGCACAGACGAAAGCTGCACAAACACTTATCACAGCGCAAGCTAACCTCCAGCGAAAACAACTAGCAGCGCCATTGATGACAGAGGGGACGAAATGATAGGTATGATTGGAGAGCTCGACCTGCAGATTCTTAACTGCGGGAATAGACCCACCTTCGATACCATCAGAGGGGGACTAAGGTTATCTAGCCATGTAGACGTGACTCTATGCACAGGGGACCTTCTCGACCTGGTGGAGGAATGGACAGTAGCTGAAGACCTGACGAGCTCGGACCACAATGGTATACTAATCAAAATTAAACTAAATAAAGGTAAAGGCATTAACATCAAGAGAAGCACAAGAATATTCAACACAAAAAAAGCTAATTGGTCCACTTTTAATGAAAAAATGGATGAATTAAAAATAGAAAGTAGTATAAATAAAGAACAGGTAAATTTGATAACCAATAAAGAAGATTTAGATGGCATGGTCGAAAGATACACAGCAGTAATGGCCAAAGCATGTGAAGAAGCCATGCCAAGGAAAAAAGAATCTAATAAACTTACCATTCCGTGGTGGTCCGAGGAACTCGAAGCGATGAAGCACGCCGTCTCTACCAGGAAGAGAAGAATCCGCTGTGCTGCGCCGTCGCGTAGAGAAGGTGTGGTCGCGTTGTACCTGCAGGAAAAAGAAAAGTATGAGCTGGAGGTAAGGAAACGCTCGACAGAGAGCTGGAAAGAATTTTGTCAAAAACAGAACAAGGAGGGGGTCTGGGAGGGAATTTACAGGGTGATCAAGCAGACAACAAGGAGGCAAGAGGATCTGCCGTTGGTTTGCAACGGGAAGGAAGCAGGGCAGGAAGGTTCTGCGAAAGTCCTAGCGGAGATATTTTACCCCGAGGACAAAGAAGAGGAGGATAGCCCAGACCATAGTCGAACCAGAGCCCTAGCTGACCGAGCAAACGACTGGAGCCATGGTGAAATCCATGACCCAGAGTTTACTACGGAGGAGCTCAGGTCCGCTACGGAGAGCTTTAATCCGAAGAAAGCGCCCGGAAAGGATGGCTTTACAGCCGATATCTGCCAGCGGGCAATATCGCGGGACCCGGAACTACACCTGGCGATCATCAATAAGTGCTGGCAACTTACGCACTTCCCCACGGTATGGAAGGAGGCCACCGTGGTGGTGCTGAGGAAACCAGGCAAAGACGATTACACCAGTCCGAAATCTTACAGGCCGATCGGACTCTTACCAGTGATGGGTAAGATACTGGAGAAGATGGTGGTAAGAAGGCTAGTTTGGCACTTGGCACCCCGGATAAGCCCTCGCCAGTATGGCTTTATGCCGCAACGAAGCACGGAAGACTCCCTCTATGACCTGATTGCCCACGTGAGAGGCAAACTCCAAGAGCGGAAGCTTATCACGATGGTCTCTCTGGATATAGAGGGAGCCTTCGACAGTGCGTGGTGGCCGGCCATTAAAGTCAGATTGGCGGAGGAAGAGTGTCCTGCGAATCTCAGGAGGATGATAGCCAGCTACCTTAGTGACCGCAAGGTCAGGGTCAGGTATGCTGGCCATGAGTTCGCCAAAAACACTCACAAGGGATGTGTCCAAGGGTCAATAGGAGGACTCATCTTGTGGAATCTTCTGTTGAACCCATTACTGGTGAGCCTGACGCGGCGAGGTGATTATTGCCAGGCCTTTGCGGACGATGTGGTGCTCGTGTTTTCGGGGGAGACAGCCCTGGAAATCCAGGGACAGGCCAATGCCGCTCTCGAACATGTTCGGAGGTGGGGTGTCATGAATAAGCTCAAGTTCGCGCCGCACAAAACTTGCGCGATGGTAATTACCAATAAGCTGAAATATGACACGCCACATCTGAGCATGGGAGGGATCGACATTGGTATGTCCTCGGAAATCAAGATCTTGGGCCTCACAGTGGACGCTAAGTTGACTTTTAATAGCCACACGGCTAACGTCTGTAAGAAGGCACTTGGCGTCTACAACCAGCTATCCAGAGCTGCGAAGGTCAGTTGGGGGCTCCACCCGGAAATAGTCCGTGTCATTTACAATGCCACGGTAGAGCCCATAATCACGTACGCGGCCGGTGCCTGGTCCTCAGCATCAAAAAAGTTGGGAGTTCGACGCCACCTGGATGCTGTCCAGAGGGGCTTTGCCCAGAAATTGTGCGGGGCGTATCGCACGGCCTCTCTTCATTCAGCGCTGGTATTGGCCGGTATACTGCCACTTGACCTCCGTATACAGGAGGCCGCAGCACTATACGAGGCAAAGAGAGGAGCTTTGCGACCAGAGCTGGCTGACAGAGAGGTCGAGCGAAGAGTCGGGTACTCTAGTACACCTCACCCGGGGAAGCATGCTGCGATAGAGTTCGTGAGCCTGGTAGACCAGGAGCAACTTGACGGACAGAACAACCAGGATATCCGTATTTTCACCGACGGTAGCCGTATTGAGGGCAAGGTAGGAGCAGCGCTTACGATATGGGATAGCGCAGAAGAGATCAAGACCCTCAAACTCAAGCTTGCTCCCCACTGCACGGTATACCAGGCGGAACTCCTCGCAGTATGTAGAGCCACTGAGGTAATCCAGCGACGTGGAGAGACGAGCTATGGTATTTACAGTGACTCCAGGTCGGCTCTGGAGACCATAGCAAACCCCAGCACAACGCACCCTCTGGCAGTGAACACCCGCAGGAACATAAAGGAGATTGGACACCAGAACAAAACTCTGTCTTTGTTCTGGATCAAAGCACATGCCGGTCTCGCGGGAAACGAAAGGGCGGATGAGCTGGCGAAGGACGCAGCTCTGAAGTTGAAAACCAAGCCAGACTATGATTTATGCCCGGTTTCATACATCAAGCGACAGATCCGAAAGGGGTCGATTGATGAATGGAACCGGCGATACAGAGATAGCGCCAGAGCAAAGGTGACAAAATTATTCCTTCCCGACGTAATCACTTCTTACAAAACTGTCCGTCAAATGATCCCATCCAATGTCACCACCCAAGTACTGACAGGGCACGGTGGGTTCTCGGAGTACCTGAATCGCTTCAAGTGCAAAGAGAACTCATCGTGCATCTGCCAGTCAGGGATTCCCGAAACGGTCCAACACATCTTGACTGACTGCCCTGTTCACGCTCTGAAAAGACTCGAGGTTGAGAATAAGCTAGAGAGCAGGATGACAGTTGATAACTTCCCGCTATTTATGTCAAATAGAAGAATGAGAAATATATTTTTAGAGTACATAATAGACATTGCAAAAAGCGTTATAAATAGGAATAAATAGTATAATAAATACATGCTATATATATATTAGTAAATTAATATTGACTAGCATAGAATAAAAGTGTAATTAGAAAATAAAGTCTAAATGATGTGTATAAAATAAGATGTCTAGAATTAAGGTATATAGCTAACTAGATAAGAAATGTAATAGATTAAATAGAAATAAGTAAACCATAGATAAGAAACCATGCACCCCACCTGGATATATGTTTAAATATGTTAGAATAAGAAAATGTAAAGTATAGTATATAGATATCAAAACCATGTATCCCGTCTGGATATAAAAAGTATGTTAGAATAAGGAAATGTATAAAATAGAACCTGTGCTGATATGTATTGAGCCACACTATAAAATAGTTAATAAATAAAAAACTGAAGATATAAATAAATAAAGAACCCCGTAGTACATCCCATACACAGTTAAATAAGGACTCTAATAATGTTAGAGGTTAGCTCGCGGGCCGGGCCTTGCGCCCGGACAGGAAAAAAAAAAAAAAAAAAAAAAAACCTAACCTAACCAGTCTGAGCCCAGCCGTGCTCGAGAACACCACGTTTTTACAAAGCTCCGCGTTCAAAAATTCATTTGACCGGTATTTTTTAGAGTTACAAGGTAGTGCTTTATACCAAAAGACGCGTTTTGATGCAGTGCAAGTGCTAGTGCAAAAATTGTGTTCCGGAAAACTCGAGGAAAAAAGTTAGAGGTGAAAAACCCCAAAAGTTGGGACTTTGAAAATTTTCGGAGCCCCAAAACTCCGGAATAAGATCAGAACCCATATTTTTTGCACCGTCAAATTGCGAGGCTGGCCAAGACGTGAAGATTGACACATCGCTGGGAAAATTCTAACAGCGCATTCCAAAGAAAATTGAGGAAAACTACCAAAATAACCTCAAAATCCTACCACGTGCTTTCCAAACCGGAAGTCACTGAAGGCTGCAAATTTGAGTGCGGATAGAAGACCTCCGTAAAACACCAACGACGCTTCAAACGGAATTTTATCTCGTCCTGAAAAGGAAAAATTTAAATTAGAAGATCCAGACTTTGAACTGCTGTACTGAAAATTCTTCAGGCAGGACCCCAACTTTTTCAAGCGGATCCTGCTGCGCGCTCGTTAGAAGATCAGATTTAGTGTAAGTTTAGATTTTTAAGAGTATTTTTTAAGGTAGAAAATTAAGAGTTTATGTTTTTCTGGTTTTCCTGAAAATTTTATGCTTAAAATTAACAAAATTAAAAATTTTAGTTTGCTTTCTTAAAGAACTCCATTTTATTGTAATTATCACATTTTTTCAAAAAAAATTTGTAGCAAGGTGCCAAAGCTATACATTTTTTAGTGTTTTTTCTAAATTTATTCTAAATAAATAGTTTTAAAATTATTTTGACCACGGGATTAGTTTTAGAACAACGATTACGACCTGTTTAAGCCCAAATTTGCCCCCAATAGCTCTGGAAACAAACGAAATAGACTTTTTCAGCCATCTTGGTTTTTTAGGTTGCAACATTCAACTGCGAATATCTCCAGAGCTATTGGACGCAAAAGACCCGGGTTTCCACAAATTCCAGCAGTTTTTACGAAGGAAAAATTTGTATACATTTTCAGGCGTTTTCAGGACCTGAAAGTTTTCAGCCCTGAAACTGGTGTCAGTGCTCTGGGGAGGTTGAGCCAGATACTATACTCGAAACCGCGACTTTCTCCGGCAAACGGCTTCGGAGATACAGCCCTATAAAGTTGGCTTTTGACAGTTGGGCGGCCATCTTGAAAAACTTTGGCCTACCGTAGCTCTGGACTCGGTGGTCGTGGGAGGTTGCGGTTTTCACAGGGGTGTTTGGGGAGACATCTTCTGTCTGACCCAGTAGGTTTCAGTCCTTTTGGCGCTGAAAATTTTTAGGAACCTGGAAACCGTTTTGCGCGTCGGAGCAGGACAGGCTAAGTCAGATAAGCCCAAACTCGGGGTTTCTGCGATCAGTGGGGCGGAAGCTATACCTGGTTGAAAATTGACTTTGACAGCTCTTAAAGTGTCAAATCAAATTTGAGGCCGGGATAGCTCCCGAACCGGGGGTCGTAGAAGGTTCGGGTTTTCTTTAGGGACGTCGGCTGACCAGTCCCTACCCGACTAGCGTGTTTTCAGGAGTTTTCAGGAGAAGTAAAATTTTCAGCCTGAAAATTGTTCCGCGGGATAGGTCTTGTTGAGCCCAGTCAGAGAAGCCCGAACACGGTGGTATTCGGACGAGTGGTTGCGGAGAGAACCACAAGTAACCGGAATCTGGAAGTCAACTTTGTTCGGCAACCAGAACTTTGGACCTGGTTATCTCCGGAACCATTCGAACTAGAGTGGTCGAGTTTGGGTTCATTGGTTAGGGCTCGGGGAGACCTGTACGGCGGAGTATAGACATTGACTCTATGTAGAGTCAAAAAAAAATTTGACTTTATTTTTCATTAAATTCGACACGGAACGGCTCCTGAAGACTCCCTGACACAAGACCCGTTCTTTTGAACGAATAACTAACCGTGACAAACTCTATATAGAGTTTTAGACTCGCTGAAGATTTTCTTTATAATCTTAAGCATATTTACAGTTTACCTTTTATACACTTTTACCTTATTTTGATTCCCAGTCTATTGACGAGACAAGGTCTAATCTTAGGACTTAAAATCTTTTCATCTTATTTATACCCTAAATCTAGATCCCCCCTTTACAGGGATCTGGCTATTGTTATTGTTATTGAAGTGTCCTCTGACAGGACTTAAATAATATGTTTGTATCGAGGACCCCCAGCAAGCCGAAGGCTGCGGAGGGGAGTTCGGGCGTAGAGCAGGCAGGCCTAGTACCGGCTGGCACCTCAGTGAGGCGCAGTATTGGGGAATGTGAAACGGAGATACCAAAATCGGGGCAACTCCAAAAGACCACAACATCACCTATAAAAGCACCCGTGAAAACCCCCCCCAAAAAGACAGTTGAGCCCACCTCCCCCAAACTGAAACCCAAAATATTGGTCACCCAACGGGTAAGGTCGGACACGTACGAGATGCCAGGAAAGGCCTTGGAGAGCCCGCCTCGAGAAGTACTACCTACACAGTACATAAACAGAACCACGGAGGCAAAGGCGTGCCTCTCCAAGGCCAAGTTCCAATTGGAAAGCTCCAGAAACTTAAAAAAGGAGATTAAAGAGGGGATCACCAAAGCTGTCGAGAGACTTTATCACCTAGTCAGGGAGGGAGAGTTGGAGAGGGCAAAAATACCCAGAGAGACAGCTGAGCCTGAAAAGGTTCGTGTGCATCCCATGCCGACATCAGCTGAACCGACAGCGCTCATGAAGCAACTATTGGAAAACTTGCAACAGCACAGCTGGAAGAATGCCAGCTGCACACACGGGCGCTGTCGGAGCACCTGCAACAGGTGCCTCGCTTTGTCGCAGGACAGGGACCCTCGTTCGCGGAGATGGCAGCCATCCCGAAGCGGACTTTCCAGGAGCCTCTTCACTCGGTGGTTGTGTCATCGGTCGATGACAAAGACACCGGGGAAGAGGTTCTTGAAAAACTGAGGACGGCGGTAGATGCCAGGAACGAAGGGACCAGGGTGGAGAGGGTGCGGAAAGCGAGGGACCAAAAGGTAGTGGTCGGCTTTAGGACGAGGGAGGAGCTAACAAAGGTACCGAGAGGATCATAAAGGCCGGGAATCTAACTGTGGAGGAGGTAAAAAACAAAGATCCTCTCATCATCGCCAAGGATGTCCTCTCGTGTCATTCAGACGAGGAATTAGTTGAGGCATTAAAACGCCAAAACAGTCACTTGATCGGGGACGTACCAGCGGATGACGTGAGGATGGGGGTTAAGTACCGTCGCAGGACGAGGAACCCCCACATGTGCCACGTCATCCTGCAGGTGTCACCCGCTGTGTGGCAAAGGCTGACGCACGTAGGTCGAGTTCACATCGACTTGCAGCGGGTGCGGGTGTTTGACCAGTCACCACTGATTCAGTGCACCCGCTGCTTGCGATTCGGCCACAGCCGTAAGTTGTGCACAGAACCCGCCGACTTATGCACACACTGTGGGGACCCCCACATGAGGGTAGATTGCCCCTCACGGTTAGCCGCGGAGCCACCAAAGTGCCGGAACTGCGTTTCCGCAAAGATAGGTAGGACCGAGCATAACGCCTTCGACAGCGAGTGTCCAACTCGTCTCAAGTGGGACGGATTGGCGCGGCTGTCGGTGGCGTACTGCTAAGGTGGTCCCGGGTGGAAGCGCAATAAACAACGAAGTCAGACCTCACCAGTATCGCGTCGTACAGGCAAACCTCCAAAAGAGCAAACTGGCCACAGCTGAGCTCATAATGGAAGCAGAAAAGAGAAAGTTGGCGTTTGCGATGGTCCAAGAGCCATACATAGGTGGGATCGGAAAAATGAAGAACCATCCGGGTACACGAGTAGTACAATGTGCCAGGAAGACCGAGAAGGTTAACAAAGCGGCCATTGTGCTTTTCGACGACACCATTAACCTCACACAATGCCCGACGCTCACCACAGAAAACTTTGCAGTTGCAAAACTGAGGACTGGAGCCTGGGAAATAGGTGTGGTGTCGGTGTACCTGGATGGTGGACAGCCTATCGAGCCAGACTTGGGCCATCTAAAGAAGATCATGGAGGGGATAGGAGTTCGCGACGTGATACTGGGGGGGGATGTAAAGGCTTGGAACACGTGGTGGGGAAGTCGAGAGGCGGACCACAGGGGCGAGGATCTAGCAGGTGCCCTTGATGAACTAGGACTCCACATCCTGAACATGGGAACGATCCCTACCTTCGACGTCATCAGGGGTAACCAAAGATACTGCAGCTGCGTGGACATAACGACCTGCACAGAAGACATGCTTCGAAGTGTGGCAAACTGGAGACTATCCGGGGACGTCACCACTTCGGACCACAGGGCAATCCTGTTTGAATTAAAACTAGAAAAATCAGTAGGTATGGACATAATAAGAACCACTAGAAAATACAATACTAGGAAGGCAAAATGGGGACAATTTTATGGGAAACTAGACGAAATTTGGGAACAACAGAAAATAAATCAATTAGAAATAGATAAAATATTAACGACAGAAGATTTGAACAAGATAACAGAAAGATACACCGCAGCAATAGAGAAGGCATGCGAAGAAACCATACCGGTAGTAAGAAAAAGAAATCAGACAGGATTGCCTTGGTGGACCGAGGAGTTGACTCGGTTGAAAGAGGAAGTCAAAAGGCGTAAGAGGAGAATTCCCGGTGCCGCACCGAGAAGAAGAGCATGGGTCCTAGCCTCGTATCTCACAGCCAAAGAGGAGCTCAAACAAAAAATGGAGAGCACACTGACATCCAGTTGGAAGGAGTTTTGTGGAAGGCAGGAAAGAGAGACTATGTGGGATAGTATTTATAGGGTAATAAGTCGCACTGCCAGTAGGCAGGAAGACATACCGCTGTTACAAGGCAACCACGTACTCAGCAGCAAGGAGTCGGCCCGGATGCTTGCGAAGACATTTTATCCTGAGGATAAAATACAAGATGATAATGCGGACCACAGTAGGATACGTGTGCTGGCGAATGAAGTAAATGATAACACGAATGGTGAAACATTCGATCCTCCATTCACAGTGGAGGAACTTAAGTGGTCCGCATCTAGTTTTAACCCCAAAAAAGCACCGGGTATTGACGGTCTAACAGCGGATATATGCAGGGCGGCTATTACCCATAACCCGCAACTGTTCCTAGCAGTGCTAAACAGATGTCTCTCTCTGTACCACTTTCCGACCATCTGGAAAGAGGCAGTAGTCGTGGTCCTTAGGAAACCTGGAAAAGACGACTATGCGCACCCCAAATCGTACAGGCCGATTGGGCTCTTGCCTGTACTGGGGAAAATCTTGGAAAAAATGATGATGCGTCGCATTAGATGGCATATATCGCCAAAAGTTAGCAGGTGCCAGTATGGTTTCATGCCACAGCGCGGCACCGAAGACTCCCTCTATGACCTGATAAAACAGATAAGAGACCGACTGAAAGAGAAGAAGATCGTCGTCGTCATATCATTGGACATAGAGGGAGCCTTCGATAATGCTTGGTGGCCAGCCATAAAATGCCAACTGGCAGAGACACCGTGCCCCATAAACCTGAGACGCCTGGTAGATAGCTATCTACTGGGCAGGAGGGTAAGGGTGCGGTATGCAGGAGCAGAGTTCGCACAAGGAACGTCGAAAGGCTGCCTACAAGGCTCCATAGGTGGGCCCACGTTCTGGAACCTACTCCTGGATCCCCTGCTCAAAGAACTGGAACAACGAGGCGATTATTGCCAGGCATTCGCGGATGATGTGGTTCTGATTTTTTCGGGAGAAACAGCGCTTGATATCCAGAGACAGGCCAATGCAAGTCTCGCTCATGTCCAGAAGTGGGGAATTGGAAACAAACTTAAATTTGCACCCCACAAAACGAAAGCTATGGTGGTCACAAACAAGCTGAAATACGATTCACCACTTCTGCGCATGGGCGGTGAGGACATTGCCCTGTCTCGGGAAATCAAGATACTGGGGCTCACGGTCGATGATAAGCTGACGTTTAACGCCCACGCCTCGAACGTCACGAGGAAGGCGTTAAACTTATATAAACAGCTTTCAAGAGCCGCAAAAATCAGCTGGGGTCTGAAGCCCGAAATAATCAGGACCATATACACCGCAGTGGTGGAGCCGGTAATTATGTATGCTGCCAGTGCTTGGGCACCGGCTACAAACAAAAAAGGGATGCGAAAGCAGCTAGACACCGTTCAGCGGGGCTTTGTGCAGAAGATAGTGAAGGCATACAGGACAACATCATTGAACTCGGCTCTGTTACTCTCCGATTTGCTTCCTCTGGACCTTAGGATCCGAGAAGCAGCCTTGTTTTATGAAGAAAAAAGAGGATACTCACGGAGAGTGACAGGAGACCGAGACATCGAAATGCCAATCCCTTACACGGAACTACCACACCCAGCCAGTCAAGTTGGCATTTAGTTCAAGTGCGTGATGAACGATGCAGAGATGGACCAGCAAGAACCCACAATCCCAAAAATCTTCACCGACGGAAGCAAAATCCAGGGAAAAGTCGGTGCAGCACTGAGCCTGTGGGAAAATGGGGTGGAAACCAAATCCCAAAAGTTCAAACTGGACCATTTCTGCACCGTTTATCAAGCTGAACTACTTGCTCTGCATAGGGCCTCGGAGCTGGCCTTAAAACATCCCTCAGCCGCTGTCCAGATCTACTGCGACTCTAGATCAGCCCTGGAAACCGTCACCGGGGGCGTCTCTCTCCATCCCTTAGCATTTAAAACGCAAAAGAACATCCAGGCATTGAAACTTTGCGGAAAATCCCTTCAACTGTTCTGGATTAAGGCACATGCGGGAATGGAGGGGAACGAGAGGGCAGACGTGTTGGCGAAAGAGGCAGCAATAGGCAGTAAACTAAAGCCCCACTACGACCTGTGTCCGGCTTCATTCATCAAGCGACAAATCCGAGCGGAGTCGCTTGATGAATGGAGCGCGAGATACGGATCGGGCGAAACGGCCGCCACTACAAAAAATTTTCTCCCTGACGCAATTGCAGCCTACCACATAGTCCGAA
This sequence comes from Xanthia togata, assembly GCA_963853775.1. Lineage (NCBI taxonomy): Eukaryota > Metazoa > Arthropoda > Insecta > Lepidoptera > Noctuidae > Xanthia > Xanthia togata. Next base: position 283,293 of record OY970790.1, read on the forward strand.
AAATTGTCCTCAATCCAATCATAGTACAAGTGCTTACAGGGCATGGCGGGTTCTCCGAGTACTTGAATCGCTTCAAGTGCAAGGAGAGCCCGGCATGTCCCTGTGACCCATCTAAAAATGAGAGCGTCTCACACGTGCTAACAGAGTGCCCTATATTCGCGTTACTAAAATATGACCTCGAGACCGAAATAGACGTGGAAATAAAAATAGAAAACTTACCGTCAATAATGGGGAATTCAAAATTAAGGAAAGGTTTTTAGTTTACTGCGAGGAAATAGCTGGCAAAGTAATTAAAAATAATAAAGCTTAGGAAAAAAGATATACTATTATGTATTACTAGAATACATAAAAAGTAATCATCATGAACATAGAGATTTAAATATTAGTTGTCAATCATAATTTAAGCTGTGAAAATGTAGTCTCGAAAACCAGTTATAAAAATGTAGTATTAAAAATGTAAAGTTATAGAATAAACGTTATTAAAGTAATTATGTAACTAGATATAAGATGGCTGTAAAACTCGTAATAAATATGTAATAACATTTGATTAAATAAGATAGAATAAGAATTATTGTAATTAAATATAAGATGGTTGTCAAATAGATAAGATAGAATAAGAACGATGTAACAAAATTGTAACATTAATAAATAAGATAGAATAAGAAACATTGTAAAACGAAAATAAAGATAATCGTGTCTGTGTTTACCCGAAAGAATAAAATAAAGAGAGAAATAGTACAGAATAGGGATAAGTAGAAGGGCGTCCCACCCTTAATAGAGAAAGGCGAATGTATGATAGAAAGGTCAAGTATGAGGAATGAAAGTACGAGGCATAAAAGCGAGAACTGGAATGAACGTAAAGTATAGTATAGAAAAGGTCTCTGATGACCAATGTCAGAGGACACGAGTTTAAAAAAAAAAAAAAAAAAAAAACCTAACCTAACCTTTTTTTTTTTTTTTTTTTTTTTTTTTTTTTTTTTTTTTTTTTGACGCTGGGAAAAATGCATTACACATACCCACCCATCGGGGGACGGGTGGGGTATGTAAGGGTCGTCCTCCCGCGCGCGCTCCGCCGCCTCCTTCTGTGACATTACTTCCTCGCAGAAGGAGGCGACCGCTGCCCAGGCCCCCTCGCTTTCCAGCATGGAGTTGACGACGCTGGGAAGCGAGAGATTCCATCCGACCGCTGCGACCAGAGTACGGCGCAGCTCGGACCAGGCCGGGCACACCTGGAGGGTGTGCTGTGCCGTGTCCTCCGCCGCGCCACAGTCGTGGCACGACGGGATCTCCTCCCTTTGGATCCGGTGCAGGTGCGATCCGAAGCACCCATGGAAAGACAGGAAACCGTGGGACCGCTCAAGCCAATCCTTCAGGACTGGCCCGAGCGCGTCCAGGGTTCGGCGGCCAAAAGCGGCGGTGGCGAGGTCCTCCGTCCAATGATGGACGATTGCGTCCTTCGCCTCCTGCCGCACGGCCTCCCGCTCTTCTGCGGCGGGGAGCTCTCCGAGCGCCTTACGCCGCGCCGTCCATTCGTACACTCTGGTCAGCACCCATGCCTCGAGCTCCCAAGGAGGAGTGCCGGCCAGAGCGCACGCCGCCGAGAAGCCCACCGATCGGTAGGCCCTCGCCACCCGCAATGCAATGGCCCTTTGGGGCCTACGTATGGCAGTGGCGTTCTCCCTCCTGTGGAGAGAGTCCGCCCAGATTGGGGCCCCGTAAAGGGCCATGCTTCTGAGGATGCCAGCGCACAAGCGCCGGCATCGCGCTTTCGGACCCCCCAGGTTTGGGAGGAGCCACGACAGGGCGTCTGCGGCCTTCAGCAGGCGCGTCGACAGCCCGCTGAAGTGTGAGCCGAAGCGCCACCTGCTGTCGAGTACAAGGCCCAAGTACTTCATCTGGGCCTTGACCCCGATCCTGACGCCCTCCACGACAATGTGGCCGTCGGGAGGGATGCGCTGCCGTGGCCCGTGGAAGTACACGGCCTCGGTCTTGTGCAGCGCCACCTTCAACCCTAGGCGGCGGATCCTTCCCGCCACTAAGGATCCGCCAGCAGAGGCCAGACTGGCCGCCTCCCTGAAAACAACTAACCTAACCTTTTTTTTTTTTTTTTTTGACGCTGAGAAATGCTTTATGCACTGCCGCTCGTGGGGGACGAGACGGGGTGTGTGGGACTCCTGTCGGAAGGACAGTATACCCACTAAAACTCAGCGGTGTTCCCGCTTCGCCGTGATGGGAGGGCCATGGGAAACCGGCGTAGCCTTTACATCCACGACCCTCCCGGCGCATGCCCGCCTAGCTGGCGGGCCCCGCATGCCCCCCAGGTTGGGGGGCTACGGGAATGGCCGGGAACACCTGGCCATTCCCGTCCGACACTGGTGGAGGTCTGTGCAATACAGGCAAGGGTGCCCCCGCACCCGTTGCCTGCTGGCCTCCACCTGGTTTGGGGAGAAATACACGCCCATCGAGGCTAAGTCTCCCCACGCGGCGGCCACGTATCCCGGTCCCTTCTCTAATAGCGAGAGGGGAGGGGAGTCCGTGGAAGACCGCGACATCAATGCCACCGAACCGTCTCGATCAACCAGCCAACAGGCAGGGACCCAGTACGGCTCGGCAACCACCGCCACGTCCACCAACCACTCAGCCATGGTCTACATCAGCAGATCCTGGGCTGCTCTGTAGTGGTTGGTGTTCTTCTGGAGGATGCGATGTCTGACCCTATCCATCAATCAGACATTGCATCCCCCTCTACAGCCGCTGAAGTCCCAGCCTCAGGGACGGCGGTGGTAGCGACAGGCCGGATTGGCGCCTGCTGTTTGCCCTTCTTAGGGGGAGGATTGCACTTCCTCCCCATCATCACGTGGCCCGCCGGGCAGCCACTGGCGGCACACACCGCGCAGTGCGGCATGGCGGCCTTGCAGGAGGCGGACTTGTGCCCGTCCTTGCCACAGCGGTAGCAGTTGTCCGCCCTGTCGACCTCGGACGGACAAAGGGCCCGAGTGTGTCCGATTCCGAAACACTTGTAGCAGCGCAGAGGCTTAGCTGCAAGTGCCCGGACTACACCCGAGCTGAATCCAACGGCAAGCCGTCCCTTGGCGAGGACGGCTATTGCTGCGGCGACTGGGCACTCAAGACGAATGGTGCCCATGCCACCGCGGCCGGGCCTCATGGCCCGACTTTGCACCGCTGTGACGGCACAGCCCCCCATTGCTGCGACCGCCGCCACCACCTCCTCCTTGGTGACCGAGTCGTCCAGGTCGGTCACCTCCAAGGCCACAGACTTCACGGGCCTGGCGACACTGGCCGCGTCCGCGATGACCTCTTTTATTTTGCTGGCGAAGAGGTCCGCATTGGCGCCGCCCTGAGCTCCCGGAAACTCGAAAATTCGAGCTCCGGCCTGGGTCCGGCGGCATGAGACTTTGCCGATCCCCAGTTGGGTAGGATCGGCATTGGTACGCGCCCGCATCATGATGGACGCGTACGTCTCCCCCCGCTCCGCAGCCTCAGTGGTGAGCGTCACCACTACGGCTGCGGTTTTGGGAGGAACCAATTTCCTCTTCGGCGCAGCAGCGGTGGGCTTGGTGGCTGACGTGTTCCCCTTCCCTTTTCCCTTGCCCGTAGTCTGGGATGGGCCGGGAGGAGTGGTGGCGGGGGCGGCAGAGGCAGCCACCGTCCTTGACTTCTTTTTGCCCACCTTCGTCCACCCCTGCTGGTTGGATGGGGTGGTGGACGGGAGATGGGCGTCTTCCCTCTGGGAAGGCAGCTCCGGCTCACATGGCCTATTGTCGGCCGCGAGCGGTGGTCGGAGGCGCTTCTCTGGCAAGAGCCTGTCCTCAATGCCCGCAAGACAGGCTCTTGTGAAGGCCCTTTCCTCCGTGACGACCTTGCGGATTATATCCTCAAGGTTGGAGGAAGGGACCTCAGCCGCTGGTCTCGGCTCGGCTTGGTTTGGCCGGGCCGTGGCTTCAGCCAGCTTCTGATGCAGCTGGCTGACCTCTGACTGCAGGCGATCAACTTTCGCCTGCAGTTGCCGTGTCTCATCGGTCGCCTTGCGCTGCACCAGCTCCCCGATGATGCCACGCATGCTCGCGGCCCTGCATTTGAGGGACTTTTGAAAAGTCCCCTTTAAATTAGAGGACTTAGAGGCGACCTCAATTATCTCCTCTTCGTCCTCCTCAGCCATAAGCTCCAACTCGGCCAGGGAGTGGTCCGCATACAGTACGCGCGACGCGCCGTACCCGGACTTGGCTCGGGCGGCGCGCGTCCGTTGCTCCTTGGCCGCAACCCGCTCCTCCAGGTCTTGCTGGAGCTGCGCCCGCCGTGACAGGTCCAACTGGCGTTGGGCCTCTGCCAGACCGACGTCGTGGGTGTCCGACACCGTTTTCTTGGCGGCTTTTGCCTGCCGCTCCTTGGTGGCCACCGTCTCCTCCAGGTCATCCTGGATTTGCGCCGCAGAGGCCGAAGTAGAAGTCGAAGCCTTTTTTGATTTCGGCTTCTTCTTCGCCCTACTTCCTACCGACTCCGAGGAACCCCCGGATACGGTCCGGGGGCTCCTCAGATCGGCCCTCTTCCGCTTGGGGCGGTCGCTCTCGGCCGCCGACGTGTCCATAATGGAACCGTCAGAGTCCGACATCTCGTCCGGCCTGCTGAAGAAGCTGGCCGCAGATGGTGCACGGTCAGCATCCGACGCCAAGGCGTCGCCGGCGTGGCCCTGAGAAGGGTCATTGGGTTGGCCCTGAGAAGGGCCTTTTGGTTGGCCCTGAGAAGGGCCTTTTGGTTGGCCCTGAGAAGGGCCTTTTGGTTGGCCCTGAGAAGGGCCTTTTTTAAAACGCCCGGAGGCTTCCCGCGAGGGTTTAGGCATAGCCTCCGCAGGTGCCGTAGATTCCGACATAAAATAAGATTAGATAAAATTGATTAAAATACGCTACGACAGCACAGTGCACTTTAGCCAACCCAGTCTGCCACTCCGTTACGGTGGTCAGAACTGGGTCGTTTCCAGGGGACGCGACGTGGACGCAAGCACTGTGGGGTGGTCCCCCTGTGGGGTGGTCCCCCAACTAACCTAACCTAACCTAACCTTTTTTTTTTTTTTTTTTTTTTTTTTGTTCCGGGGTGGAAAATCCTCATGGATGTCCTCCGCCTGGGGCGAGCGGAGGGGTCTGTCAGACTCTTACTGACTAAAAACCACCCCGGTGTTCCGTCTCACACCTACGCCGGGGGTCGCGGGAACGAAAAATCCTCCGCAACCCCCGACTGGTGCCAGCCCGCCGCAGCGGGCCCCTCCTCGTTCATCACCGGCGCACCAGAACACATGGCACGCCGTGACCAACCCAGGTACCAAACCAGCACATGGGCGCCAGACAGCCCCTTGTCTGGGCGCCCTTGGCCCCTCTTCGACGGGTCAGATTATTGGCCCCGCCGTCTACCAATTTTCGGCCGCAGAGGATAGGGAGAGCGGCCTACGCTATACCGACACTCCTCTTCCCCTGCGGCCCCACCGCGTTCGCCATCAGACGGTGGCGACCCCGTCAAGGCCGCGGCGGGGAGGGAGAGCGCTGTACCGCAATACACCTCTCCAGCCGCGGCCCCGAAACCGCAGCCGCGATGCCTCCGATACACGACATCGCGGCCCGCCTCAGTTGCGATGTCGCCACCGCACCCTACTCGTTGGCCGCTACGTCATAGGCTTGGGTCAAAAAGCCCTGACGAGCGGCCCCTCCTCAGGTTCCTCTTGGCTTAACCGTGGGTGCCCAACCCACGGCTAATGAGCCCCCCCGCAACGACAATGCGGGAACCCTTCGGGGGGGAACCTAACCTTTTTTTTTTTTTTTTTTTTTTTACGCTGAGAAATGCTTTATGCACTGCCGCTCGTGGGGGACGAGACGGGGTGTGTGGGACTCCTGTCAGAAGGACAGTATACCCACTAAAACTCAGCGGTGTTCCCGCATCGCCGTGATGGGAGGGCCATGGGAAACCGGCGTAGCCTTTACATCCACGACCCTCCCGGCGCATGCCCGCCTAGCTGGCGGGCCCCGCATGCCCCCCTGACTGGGGGGCTACGGGAATGGCCGGGAACACCTGGCCATTCCCGTCCGGCACTGGTGGAGGCCTGTGCGATGCAGGCGAGGGTGCCCCCGCACCCGTTGCCTGCTGGCCTCCACCTGGGAGGAGGAGTCGGAGATGAGCGTCGAACTGACGTCTCCTTCGACCCCTCCTCCGCCTTCGGAGCGGTGCCGCGTCGGGATCATCTTCCCGCACGCGCTCCGCCGCCTCCTTCTGGGACATGACGTGCTCGCAGAAGGAGGCGACCGCCGCCCAGGACCCCTCGTCCCTCAGCATGGCGCCCACCACGCCGGGGAGCGAGAGGTCCAGCCCGATCGCCGCGACGAGACTGCGGCGCGGCTCGGACCACGACGGGCACACCTCGAGAGTGTGCTGCGCCGTGTCCTCCGCCGCGCCACAGTCGTGGCACGACGGCGTCTCCTCCCGTCCGATCCGATGCAGGTACGATCCGAAACAACCGTGTCCGGACAGCACCTGCACCAGGCGGAACGAGAGGAACCCGTGCGGCCGCTCGAGCCAGTCCCGCAGGACCGGCCCGATCGCGTCGAGGGTTCGGCGGCCGAAGACCGCGGCGGCGAGGTCCGTCGTCCAGTGGACGACGATGGCGTCCCTCGCCTCCCGCCGGACGGCCTCCCGCTGTTCCGGGGCGAAGGGCTGACCCGCCGCCCTCCGCCCCGCCTTCCACTCGTACACTCTGGCGAGCACCCACGCCTCGAGTTCCCAAGGAGGGGTGCCGGCCAGAGCGCACGCCCCGGCGAAGCTCACCGTGCGGTGAGCCCGCGCCACCCGCTGGGCTATCGCCCTTTGAGGTGCCCGCAAGGCCGCGGCGTTCTCTCGTCTGTGGAGAGACTCCTCCCAGATGGGGGCCCCGTAGAGGGCCATGCTCCTCAAGATGCCGGCGTAGAGTTGCCGGCATCGAGCGCTGGGCCCCCCCAAGTTCGGGAGGAGCCACGAGAGAGCGCCCGCGGTCTTCAGCAGGCGCGACGACAGCCCGCTGAAATGCGGGCCGAAGCGCCACCTGCTGTCGAGTACAAGGCCCAGATATTTCATCTGGGCCTTCACCTCAATCCTGACACCCTCCACGAAGATGTGGGCGCCAGGTGGCGGGGGGCGCTGCCGGGGACCGTGGAAGAAGACGGCCTCGGTCTTCTGCAGCGCCACCGTCAACCCTAGGCGGCGGATCCTCCCTGCGACCAAGGATCCGCCCGCCGAGGCCAAGGAGGCCGCCTCCCTGAAACTCTCCCCCCGGGCGGTGAGGAGAGTGTCATCCGCGTAGCAGACGACACTCGTGCCTCGAAGGAGAGTTCCCCGCAAGAGCCAATCGTAGCCGACGTTCCAGAGGAGAGGTCCTAAGACTGACCCCTGTGGAACGCCGACTTCCGCGGCGTACCGCCGGACTCGGCCAGCCCTGTTCACCAGGATGATCGCCCGATCCTCCAGGTAGCTGGCCAGCAGCACGCGCATGTAGCGAGGCACTCCGTGGAACGGGGGGGGGGGAACCTTTTTTTTTTTTTTTTTTTTTTGGTCTCGGGTTGGAAAATCCTCATGGATGTCCTCCGCCCTGGGGCGGGCGGAGGGGTCTGTCAGACTCGTACTGACTAAAAACCACCCCGGTGTTCCATCTCACACCTACGTCGGGGGTCGCGGGAACGCAGATACTTCCGCGACCCTCGGCTGGTGCCGGCCCGCCTCTGCGGGCCACCTCGAGTTTGGGGGGAGTGAGGTGTTAAACTCCCCCCTTACATCATAGAGAGGCGCGCGTGGAACACTACGCGCCGCCATCTCGGGTCCTAAGGAGTAGGGGGCGATGGATTTCCCCAGATCCGTCGCCCCTGGACCCATTTAGGGGGGCTGGAAGAGGGCGTTATCCGCCCTCCGCCGACGCCCGGTGCGTCTGCTGCGGATCGGGTTAGTGGAAGCAATCTCCCGCTCCCTTTCCGCAGCCTCCTTCTGCGAGATGACTGTCTCGCAGAAGGAAACCACCGCGTCCCAGGACTCCTCGCTGCCGGCCATGGAATTCACAACGGCCGGTAGCGAAAGGTCACTGCCTACTCCAGAGACGAGGGCACGGCGCGGCTCCTCCCAAGCGGCACACTCTGCCAGCGTATGCCACGCCGTGTCCTCCCGACAGTCGACGCAGTGGTGACACCGGGCGTCCGGCTCCCTGTTTATGCGACACAAGTACTTCCCAAAGCAACCATGCCCCGAGAGCACCTGCGTCACCCGAAACGACAGGGAGCCGTGCCTCCTCCCGAACCTTTTTTTTTTTTTTTTTTTTTGACGCTGAGAAATGCTTTATGCACTGCCGCTCGTGGGGGGACGAGACGGGGTGTGTGGGACTCCTGTCGGAACGACAGTATACCCACTAAAACTCAGCGGTGTTCCCACTTCGCCGTGATGGGAGGGTCATGGGAAACTGGCGTAGCCTTTACATCCACAACCCTCCCGGCGCATGCCCGCCTAGCTGGCGGGCCCCGCAGGCCCCCCAAGTTGGGGGGCTACGGGAATGGCCGGGAACACCTGGCCATTCCCGTCCGACACTGGTGGAGGCCTGTGCAATACAGGCAAGGGTGCCCCCGCACCCGTTGCCTGCTGGCCTCCACCTGGTTAGGGGAGAAATAACGCCCGCAAGGGCTTATTTTCCCCACGCGGCGGCCACGTATCCCGGTCCCTTCTCTAATAGCGAGAAGGGAGGGGAGTCTGTGGGAGACCGCGCCGCGACCGTGCCATTCGCTTGGAGGATGCGGTAGTTGGAAAACATTATTCCAACATCGCACCCTCCTCAGCTACCGCCGCAGGAGCTACAGCGGCGATGACGGCGGCGGTGGTAGCAACAAGGCGAACCTGCGCCGGCGCCATGCCCTTCCTCGAAGGAGGCTTGCAGCTCCTGCCCGTCATCTTGTGGTCCGCGGGGCGGCCACTGCCAGAACACGCCGCGCAGTGAAGCGTGGTGGCGTGGCAAGTAGCACTCCTGTGTCCCTCCTGCCCGCATCGGAAGCAACAGTTTCCCCAGTCGGACTTGGAGGGACATGTGGCTCGGGTGTGGCCGAAGGCGAAGCACTTGAAGCAGCGCATTGGCTGGACTTCAAGTGCCCGGACCACAGCCGAGCTGAGCCCCACAAGCAGCCGCCCTTTGGTCGCAATAAGGACGGCCCCAGCCACGGCGACTGGGCACTCAACGCGGATGGTGCCCATGCCGCGGCGGCCGAGCCTGATGGCTCCGCCCTTCACCGCGCCAGCTTCGCAGCCTCCAGCCGCTGCAACGGCCGCCACCACGTCCTCTTTGGTGACCGAATCATCCAGATCGGCCACCTCCAAGGCAGCGGTCTTCACGGGCCTGACGACCGTTGCCGCATCCGCGATGACCTCTTGCAACTTCTTTGCGAAGAGGTCCGCGTTTGCGCCGCGCTGCTCCCCCGAGAACTCAAATATTCGAGCCCCGGTTTGGGTTCGGCGGCACGTGATGCCACCGATCCCCAGCTGAGAGGGGTCCGCGTTGGTACGAGCCCGTCTTAGGACGGACTCGTACGTCTCGCCCTGCTCCACGGCCTCCGGGGTGATAGTCACCACGACGGCCGCGGTTCTGGGAGGAACCAGCTTCCTCCCGCCGGCTGGACCCTTCTCGGCTGCAGGAGCAGTCGCAGTGGGCTTGGAGGTCAGCTTTTTCGCCTTCCCTCCCCTGACCACTTCCGTCCACGACGAGTTGGACGGGGTGGTGGAGGGAAGAAGGGCATCTTCCCCCTGCGAGTTGGGGGGGCCTGCTGGAGACGACCCGGCAGCTCCCTCCGCGCTCGTGATGGGTGTTTGAGGGGCCACCATGGTCTTCTTGCCCTTACCTTTGCCCTTGGAGGGCCGCGGGTTCCGGGGCTGCTCACCCGACTCTGGGCTCAGAGGCGCAGGTTCCGGCTCCGTCGGCGGTGGACACTTATCCGCCGCTAGCGGCGGGCGGAGCCGCCTTTCCGGCAAGAGCCGATCCTCTATCCCCGCGAAGCAGCCTCTTATGAAGGCCCTCTCCTCCAGAACAACCCCGCGGATTATGGCCTCCCTCCTCCCGAACCTAACCTAACCTAACCTAACCTTTTTTTTTTTTTTTTTTTTTGGTCTCGGGGTTGGAAAATCCTCATGGATGTCCTCCGCCCTGGGGCGGGCGGAGGGGTCTGTCAGACTCGTACTAACTAAAAACCACCCCGGTGTTCCATCTCACACCTACGTCGGGGGTCGCGGGAACGCAGATACTTCCGCGACCCTCGGCTGGTGCCGGCCCGCCTCTGCGGGCCACCTTGAGTTTGGGGGGAGTGAGGTGTTAAACTCCCCCCTTACATCATAGAGAGGCGCGCGTGGAACACTACGCGCCGCCATCTCGGGTCCTAAGGAGTAGGGGGCGATGGATTTCCCCAGATCCATCGCCCCTAGACCCATTTAGGGGGGCTGGAAGAGGGCGTTATCCGACCTCCGCCGAAGCCCGGTGCGTCTGCTGCGGATCGGGTTAGTGGAAGCAATCTCCCGCTCCCTTTCCGCAGCCTCCTTCTGCGAGATGACTGTCTCGCAGAAGGAAACCACCGCGTCCCAGGACTCCTCGCTACCGGCCATGGAATTCACAACGGCCGGCAGCGAAAGGTCACTGCCTACTCCAGAGATGAGGGCACGGCGCGGCTCCTCCCAAGCGGCACACTCTGCCAGCGTATGCCACGCCGTGTCCTCCCGACAGTCGACGCAGTGGTGACACCGGGCGTCCAGCTCCCTGTTTATGCGACACAGGTACTTCCCGAAGCAACCATGCCCCGAGAGCACCTGCGTCACTCGAAACGACAGGGAGCCGTGCCTCCTCCCGAGCCAAGTGTCGAGCACCGGCCGGTCCGCCTCAATGGTGTTGAGGCCGGCGGTAGGGCGTGAAAGCCTGTCCCGCCATTCCGCCACCAGGACCTCGCGAAGCTGCGACCGACGCAGCTCCAAATGTCGCTGCGTCAGCCGCTCGCCTCGCGCCCTCGAGTCCTCGCGCCACCGATACAGTGACGCGAGTACCTTCGCCTCCAGGTCCCAGGGCGGGGATCCGGCCTTGCGCAAGCCGCCTCGTAGGAGATCGTGCGATACCCCCGGATGACTCTGACGGCCATCGCCCTCTGCGGTCTCCGCATGACGGCGATGCTCCCGGCCGTCAGGTCAGCCGCCCAGATCGGGGCCCCGTAAAGGGCCATCGATCGCACGATCCCCACGTATAGCCGCCTACAAGCGGCGCTCGGGCCCCCCAGATTGGGAAGCAGCGTTGAGAGCGCTCCAGCAGCGCCCAGCAACTTGGGCGCCAGCCGTCGGAAGTGGGGCCCGAAGTCCCACCGGCTGTCGAGGACCAATCCTAGGTACTTCATGGTACCCTCGACAGCGATCCGAGCCCCCCCGACCACGATTTGTGACCCGGGTGACGGCTCCCGCCGGGGGCCATGGAACACCATAGCCTCCGACTTGCTGAGGGCCACCTCCAGGCCTAGGCGACGTATACGGCTCACCACCTGTGAGACCGCAGCCGTCGCCAGCAACGCTGCTTCCCTGTGCGAGCTCCCCCGGGCAGTGACCAGCGTATCGTCCGCATAACACGTCAGGTCTACCCCCGGCCTGAGCTCGCCCCTCAGCACCCAGTCGTACCCGATGTTCCACAGGAGCGGCCCTAAGACCGAGCCCTGTGGAACACCGCACGACATGCGGCGCTGGAATCCGCCATCACGTCCCACGTAGGTGACACACCTCTCCGACAGATAAGCCCCAACGATGCGGCGGAGGTAGGGAGGCACACCATGATAGCGCAGTGCCTCCCGAATACAACTCCAGGGCAGGGTGTTGAAGGCGTTGGATATGTCCAAGGACACCGCCAACATCACCCCGCCCCGAGACACCGCTTCCTCCGCCAGGACTCTAACCCGCGACACAGCGTGTATCGTGGAGCGCCCATGCCGAAACCCAAACTGACTGTCGTCCAGGTCCGGCCCCTCTCTGCACAAGTGGCCGACGAGGCGGGCTGCGATTACTCGCTCGAACAGCTTGCCCACCTCGTCTAGCAGCACTATGGGCCGGTACGCGGACGACGAGTCCGCCAGGCGCCCCGCCTTCCTGAGCAGGACCAGACGACCAGATTTCCACAAAGTGGGAAACTGGCCCCGCTCAAGATACGCTGTGTAGAGTCCTCTCAGTTGGGGCTCGAGCTCCTTCAGAGCGAGGGCCAACACGCAGCCGTGGATCCCGTCGGGCCCCGGAGCCACGTTCTTGGCCCGGAGCCGCATCACGGCTGCCCCCATCTCTGCCTGTGTCACCCCTGGGACGCTGATGGCGTTCTCCTCCTCTTCTTCTGCAGACTCTGCGGCCGTGGGCATAGCCATCGGCGGCGGAGTGTGCTCCGCTCTGGCCGGGAAGAGGGCTGCAACCACCTCCTCCAGCAGCTCGGGTTGGAGACTCTCCGTAAGCGGAGGCGCCGCGGCTCGAAGTTTCCCTCGAACCGCGCGATAAGGGCGCCCCCACAGATCCCCGTCTAGAGTCTCCAACATCTCCTCCCTGGCTCGCGTCCTCGACTCGCCGATGGCCAGGCACAGAGTCTGCTTGGCCGCGCGGTACACCTCATACAGCGCGGCCTCTTCGTCAGGGACCCGACGACGTCTCCTCCGGTATCGGGTGTACTGGCGTCTGACCGCCACGCACGCGACGCGCAGCTGCGCGATCTCGGCGGTCCACCAGTACACCTGGCGCCTTGCGGACTGTGCGTGGACCCGGGGCATGGACGCGTCGCTGATTGGCGTCATCGCCCCGCGGAACCACAGCGCCTCCCGCTCGACGTCGACGGGTCCATTCATCGCCGACTCCCGGCTCCAGGCCTGGACAATAGCGGCCTCCTCGAGAAGTTCCCTGTCTATGCGCTTACGCGCCCAACGCGGACCGTCCGTTCGCGGGGTCGGTGGACCGCGGCCGCCGGTGGTCTGGGCGGAGACGTCGAATCGGATGTATCGGTGATCCGACAACGTCTCCACCTCCACGGCGACACGCCAGTCGTAGACACGGCTCGCGACAGCGGAGCTAGCGAACGAGATGTCCACTATAGACCCGCCCCGCTGCCGCACGCACGTGTGTACTGAGCCCCGATTTAGGACGGTCAAGCCAGTCGTGACCGCCCACTCCTCCAGTACCTCGCCCCTAGCATCGGTCACAGGGGATCCCCACGCCGCAGACTTTGCGTTGAGATCCCCCAGCAACAGCACAGGGCGAGGGTGGAGTCGGCCCACGACGGCACCCAACTCGACAAGGAACCTCTCGAAGTCGGCGAGACTCTTGTTGGGCGAAAAATACGCCCCAACGGTGCCAATGCCGTCCACGAGGGCAGCTACCCAGCCGCGACCTCGGGACGGGTTGACAAGAGCCCCGCCAATGATGGCCACCAAACCGTCCAAGTCTCCCACCCAGTTATCCCTGGGGGGGACGAAATACGGTTCGATCGAGCCAGTCTCGCAGGACTGGCCCAATCGCGTCGAGGGTTCGGCGGCCGAAGGCTGCGGTGGCGAGGTCCCCCGTCCAATGGACGACGATGGCATCCCTCGCCTCCCGCCGGACGGCCTCCCGCTCTTCCGGGGCTGAGCGTTCTCCTCTCACTCTCCGCCCCGCCGTCCATTCATATACTCTGGCGAGCACCCACGCCTCGAGTTCCCAAGGAGGGGTGCTGGCCAGAGCACATGCTGCCGCAAATCCCACCGTGCGGTAGGCCCGCGACACCCTACACCCTACTCCTATCTGGGAGGACTCCCTCCTTCGGAGGGAGTCCTCCCAGATAGGAGCCCCGTAAAGGGCCATACTCCTCAAAATGCCGGCGTAAAGTTGCCGGCATCTCGCGCTGGGCCTCCCCGAGTTGGGGAGCAGCCACGAGAGCGCCCCTGCGGCCTTCAGCAGGCGCGACGACAGCCCGCTAAAGTGCGGGCCGAAGCGCCACCTGCTGTCGAGTATAAGGCCCAGATATTTCATCTGGGCCTTCACCTCAATTCTGACGCCCTCCACGAAGATGTGGGCGTCAGTTGGGGGGCGCTGCCGAGGTCCGTGGAAGAACACGGCCTCGGTCTTGTGCAGCGCCACCGTTAAACCTAGGCGGCGGATCCTCCCCGCGACCAAGGATCCGCCCGCCGAGGCCAAGTTGGCCGCCTCCCTGAAACTTCCCCCCCGGGCTCGCTCTTGGGCGACGGGGCACTCCCCGAGCGCCTTCCGGCGCGCCGTCCACTCGTACACTCTGGCGAGCACCCAAGCCTCCAACTCCCAAGGAGGGGTGCCGGCCAGAGCACACGCCGCCGAAAAGCCCACCGAGCGGTAGGCCCTCGCCACCCGCTGTGCAATGGCCCTTTGGGGCCTGCGAATGGCGGTCGCATTCTCCCTCCTGTGGAGGGTGTCCGCCCAGATGGGGGCCCCGTATAGGGCCATGCTCCGCAGGATGCCGGCATACAGGCGCCGGCATTTCGCCTTGGGCCCCCCCAGGTTCGGGAGGAGCCACGAGAGGGCGTCCGCGGTCTTCAACAGGCGCGTTGACAGCCCGCTGAAGTGCGGAGTGAAGCGCCACCTTTCATCCAGCACCAGGCCCAGATACTTCATCTGGGGCTGGACCCGTATCCGGACGCCCTCTAGGATGATGTGGGCGTCGGGAGGGCAGCGCTGCCGAGGCCCGTGGAAGAACACGGCCTCGGTCTTGTGCAGCGCCACCTTCAATCCTAGGCGGCGGATCCTCTCTGCAACCAAGGATCCGCCAGCCGAGGCCAGACAGGCCGCGTCCCCAAAGTTCCTCCCCCGGGCAGTGAGGAGAGTGTCATCTGCGTAGCAGATGACACTCGTGCCCTGGAGGAGGACTCCCCGCAGGAGCCAGTTGAACCCGATGTTCCACAGGGGGGGGCCCAGCACCGACCCCTGCGGAACACCGGACTCTGCGCCATACCGCCTCACCGTGGCCGTCTTGTCCACGAGGAGGACCTCTCGGTCCTCCAAGTAGCTGGCCAGGAGGTTCCGCAGGTATTGGGGCACTCCGTGATACCGGAGCGCCTCCAGTATCGTCGAGTGGGGCACGGAGTTGAAGGCGTTGGCAATGTCGAATGACACCGCCAGCACTCCGCCCTCCGCCTCCACCGCCTCCTTCACCTGGCCCTTGAGTAGGGCCAGCGCGTCGATCGTCGAACGCCCTCGACGGAAGCCGAATTGAGCGTCCGACAGGTCCGGCCCTACCCCCCGCAGATGGCTATCAAGCCGGGAGGCGACTATCCCCTCGAACAGTTTCCCGACCTCGTCGAGCAGGACGACGGGCCGGTATGCCGAGGGGGAGTCCACCGGGCGTCCCTCCTTTCGGAGGAGGCATAGCTGCCCCTCCTTCCACAGTTTCGGGAACCTCCCAGCCGTGAAGCACGCGCTGAAGAGGTCCCGAAACCTGTCCTCCATTTCGGAGGCGGCGATCGCCACCACCCGTGCGGGGACGCCGTCGGGACCGGGCGCCGTCTTCTTCGCGCGGAGGCCGAGAACCCCCGCATAGAGCTCGGCCGTCGTCACCGAGGGGACCTCCTCCTCCTCCGGTGAAGCCGCCGCCTCTTGCGGGGGATCCATCGTTGGTGGGGTGAAGTCGGTCCTGCGCGGAAACAGGGACCGGACCTACCCATCCAGCAACGCTGGCTCGAGGGTCTCCGTCAGTAGGGGACCATAGGGGCGTAGCTATGTCGCGGGAACGAAAAAACCTCCGCAACCCCCGACTGGTGCCAGCCCGCCGCAGCGGGCCCCTCCTCCTTCATAACCGGCGCACCAGAACACATGGCACGCCGTGACCAACCCAGGGACCAAGCCAGCACATGGGCGCCAGACAGCCCTTTGTCTAGGCGCCCTTGGCCCCTCTTCGACGGGTCAGGACATTGGCCCCGCCGTCTACCAATTTTCGGCCGCAGAGGATAGGGAGAGCGGCCTACGCTATACCGACACTCCTCTTCCCCTGCGGCCCCGCCGTCTACCAATTTTCGGCCGCAGAGGATAGGGAGAGCGGCCTACGCTATACCGACACTCCTCTTCCCCTGCGGCCCCACCGCGGTCGCCATCGGACGGAGTCCGCCGGGCGCCCCGCCTTCCTGAGCAGGACCAGACGATCAATTTATTTTAATTTTATTTTAATTTAGTGCTGACATAATCTACTCATTACAATGTTTTTTTTATGAGTTGTATTGCAATATGTGGTTAGCTATCGACCTCGACAATTATTTATTTTACCTCGATGGTCCTAGTTTATCAATTGTAACTTCTAGTTACAGCTATATGTAAGCGGGCACGCCCTTTATGCCTGGAGGCTTTTTCTTTTTTTTTTAGATATTGTTTACTTTTAGTTATTTTTATTTCTGCTTGAGTATAGTTCTCGATGCTTTTGGTTGGTATATTGGCGTGTGCTAGCTGTCATATGGCTATTAATTATAGCTATTTAATTTAAATTATTTTTTGCATATTGTAAATTGTCTTGCATACTGTTGTATAGAATCATTTTTTATTTTTTTTCTAACTGAACAGACAGCTGTGCTGCTGGGGAGTTTGTTGCGCCACTTCTTCTTCCCAGCAAAAGCACTAGGAAGTGGTGAAGGGTGGGCGTTTTGGGGGACTGTCTTATGTAATTTTGACGTTCGAAAAGTGCTGATTCTCAGCCTAGTTTGAATAAATGACTTTTGAATTTTTGAATTTTTGAACGACCAGATTTCCACAAAGTGGGAAACTGGCCCCGCTCAAGACACGCTGTGTAGAGTCCTCTCAGTTGGGGCTCGAGCTCCTTCAGAGCGAGGGCCAACACGCAGCCGTGGATCCCATCGGGCCCCGGAGCCACGTTCATGGCCCGGAGCCGCATCACGGCTGCCCCCATCTCTGCCTGTGTCACCCCTGGGACGCTGATGGCGTTCTCCTCCTCTTCTTCTGCAGACTCTGCGGCCGTGGGCATAGCCATCGGCGGCGGAGTGTGCTCCGCTCTGGCCGGGAAGAGGGCTGCAACCACCTCCTCCAGCAGCTCGGGTTGGAGACTCTCCGTAAGCGGAGGCGCCGCGGCTCGAAGTTTCCCTCGAACCGCGCGATAAGGGCGCCCCCACGGATCCCCGTCTAGAGTCTCCAACATCTCTTCCCTGGCTCGCGTCCCCGACTCGCCGATGGCCAGCCAATCCCAACCTAACCTTTTTTTTTTTTTTTTTTTTTTTTGTTCCGGGGTGGAAAATCCTCATGGATGTCCTCCGCCTGGGGTGAGCGGAGGGGTCTGTCAGACTCTTACTGACTAAAAACCACCCCGGTGTTCCGTCTCACACCTACGCCGGGGGTCGCGGGAACGAAAAAACCTCCGCAACCCCCGACTGGTGCCAGCCCGCCGCAGCGGGCCCCTCCTCCTTCATCACCGGCGCACCAGAACACATGGCACGCCGTGACCAACCCAGGGACCAAACCAGCACATGGGCGCCAGACAGCCCCTTGTCTGGGCGCCCTTGGCCCCTCCTCGACGGGTCAGATCATTGGCCCCGCCGTCTACCAATTTTCGGCCGCAGAGGTGTAACGTTACATTTTCCCGGGAGGGGGAAAATGTAAGGTCAGCGAAGTAACTATCACCAGAACTGGAGGAGTCCCGGCTTAAAAGGAAAAGTAAAAAGAAATAGTAAAATAATTTAATTTATGTAAATAAGGCCAGGGAAACCGGGGTAGAAAATTGAAGGTCCAAGTTGTTGAAGAAAAGAGGTTCGCAGGTTGTGAAGAAAAGAGGCTCGTAGATTGTGCAGAAAAGAAGCTCGTAGATTGTGCAGAAAAGAGGCTCGTAGATTGTGCAGAAAAGAAGCTCGTAGATTGTGCAGAAAAGAAGCTCGTAGATTGTACAGAAAAGGGCCTCGAGTCAGGCCTCCACGTCGCCGACCTCGGAGGGGCAGGCCGTGGTAGAGAGGACCGGCTGAGGGCTGAGAGCTATCAGCGGTCGGCGTCACAGGTTTGCACGACGTTATCCCACGAACGATGTCCGGTGTACCAAGACGCGTAGACTTGAGTTTCGAGTTTGAGTTTAATGGTTTTTACAATTATAAGTAAAAATGTTTAAAAAAATAAAATAACCACTAAGTCAATTAAGTTGAGATGTTAAGATTTAAAAAATAAAACTTATAAACGTAAAATATTATAAGACATTAAGATAAAACAATTCAAAAACACAGGAGATAGAAAACTACACTTTAAAATCTTTAACGTGCCATTTTCCTCATAAGCCGTTCTGATCCTCCAAAATGAAAACCAGTGGTGACAAATCAAACTAAATGAAGTAATGTTAGGTGTGTTGATTTATGTTTAGTTTTGTATAAACGACCACAGGATATTGTCCTGCAGCCGTCGTGAAGTGTGCCAGCCCCCAACTAGTAAGTGACCACGAATGGTTTTAAGAACACTCACTAGCGAAGACTGGTTACGATTACCAGAGGGTAACCGCAGTGGTGTGCAAGTGTTGTCATTTCAAAGTTTTAATGTGATTCTAGAACATAAAAGAATAATAATTTATAACAAGGTCTAATACGTATACAACCTAACCTACCGGCAGCTCCAGCAATAAATTAAAAATAAAACCTAGGCTTGTCATTATCTGACATTACAAAAAGTCAAAAAGTAAACAAACATTCGGAGAGCACTAGAAAATCTAAATAACTCTGAATATAGAGGCCTAGGATTGCTTAAACTACAGACAATGGCCATGCAGATAATTGGAGAGGACATATAATATCTAATTAAAATAGCCAAAACGTAAGTAAAAAAATACGAACATTACAGAGGATAGGGAGAGCGGCCTACGCTATACCGACACTCCTCTTCCCCTGCGGCCCCACCGCGTTTGCCATCAGACGGTGGCGACCCCGTCAAGGCCGCGGCAGGGAGGGAGAGCGCTGTACCGCAATACACCTCTCCAGCCGCGGCCCTGAAACCGCAGCCGCGATGCCCCCGATACACGACATCGCGGCCCGCCTCAGTTGCGATGTCGCCACCGCAACCTACTCGTTGGCCGCTACGTCATGGGCTTGGGTCAAAAAGCCCTGACGAGCGGCCCCTCCTCGGGTTCCTCTTGGCTTCACCGTGGGTGCCCAACCCACGGCTAATGAGCCCCCCCGCAACGACAATGCGGGAACCCTTCGGGGGGGATCCCAACCTAACCTTTTTTTTTTTTTGATCTCGGGGTGGAAAATCCTCATGGATGTCCTCCGCCCTGGGGCGGGCGGAGGGGTCTGTCAGACTCTTACTGACTAAAAACCACCCCGGTGTTCCGACTCACACTTACGCCGGGGGTCGCGGGAACGAAAGAATCTTCCGCAACCCCTAACCTAACCTTTTTTTTTTTTTTTTTTTTTGTTCCGGGGTGGAAAATCCTCATGGGTGTCCTCCGCCTGGGGCGAGCGGAGGGGTCTGTCAGACTCTTACTGACTAAAAACCACCCCGGTGTTCCGTCTCACACCTACGCCGGGGGTCGCGGGAACGAAAAAACCTCCGCAACCCCCGACTGGTGCCAGCCCGCCGCAGCGGGCCTCTCCTCCTTCATCACCGGCGCACCAGAACACATGGCACGCCGTGACCAACCCAGGGACCAAACCAGCACATGGGCGCCAGACAGCCCCTTGTCTGGGCGCCCTTGGCCCCTCCTCGACGGGTCAGATCATTGGCCCCGCCGTCTACCAATTTTCGGCCGCAGAGGATAGGGAGAGCGGCCTACGCTATACCGACACTCCTCTTCCCCTGCGGCCCCACCGCGTTCGCCATCAGACGGTGGCGACCCCGTCAAGGCCGCGGCAGGGAGGGAGAGCGCTGTACCGCAATACACCTCTCCAGCCGCGGCCCTGAAACCGCAGCCGCGATGCCCCCGATACACGACATCGCGGCCCGCCTCAGTTGCGATGTCGCCACCGCAACCTACTCGTTGGCCGCTACGTCATGGGCTTGGGTCAAAAAGCCCTGACGAGCGGCCCCTCCTCGGGTTCCTCTTGGCTTCACCGTGGGTGCCCAACCCACGGCTAATGAGCCCCCCCGCAACGACAATGCGGGAACCCTTCGGGGGGGACCCCTTTTTTTTTTTTTTTTGGTCTCGGGGTGGAAAATCCTCATGGATGTCCTCCGCCCTGGGGCGGGCGGAGGGGTCTGTCAGACTCTTACTGACTAAAAACCACCCCGGTGTTCCGACTCACACTTACGCCGGGGGTCGCGGGAACGACAAAATCTTCCGCAACCCCCGGCTGGTGCCGGCCCGCCACCGCGGGCCTCGTCTCGGGTCAGGGGGGGGAGTGAGGTGTTTGACTCCCCCCGCGACGTCTCAGAGGGGCGCGCGTGGAACACTACGCGCCGCCACCTCGGGTCCTGATGTGTGGGGGGCGACGGACGTCCCCGAGTCCGTCGTCCCTGGACCCATTTAGGGGGGCCGGAAGAGGGCGTTGTCCGCCCTCTGCCGACGCCCGGTGCGCCTGCTGCGGGCCGGGTGAGTGGACGAGATCTCCCTCTCCCTTTCCGCAGCCTCCTTCTGCGAGACGACCGTCTCGCAGAAGGCGACCACCGCGTCCCAGGACTCGGCGCCGCCGACCATAGCGTTCACTACGGCCGGCAGCGACAAGTCACTGCCTACTCCTGAGATGAGGGCACGGCGCGGCCCCTCCCAAGCGGCACATTCTGCCAGCGTGTGCCGCGCCGTGTCCTCCCGGCAGTCGACGCAGTGGTGACACCGGGCGTCCGGCTCCCTGTTTATGCGACACAGGTACTTCCCGAAGCAACCATGCCCCGAGAGCACCTGCGTCACCCGAAACGACAGGGAGCCGTGCCTCCTCCCGAGCCAGCGCTCGAGCACCGGCCGGACCGCCTCGACGACGTCGAGGCCGGCGGTAGGGCGCGAAAGCCTGTCCCGCCATGCCGCCACCAGGACCTCGCGAAGCTGAGACCGATGCAGCTCCACATGTCGCTGCATCGGTCGCTCGCTCGGGGGGGAACCCCTAACCTAACCTTTTTTTTTTTTTTTTTTTTGGTCTCGGGGTGGAAAATCCTCGTGGATGTCCTCCGCCTGGGGCGAGCGGAGGGGTCTGTCAGACTCTTACTGACTAAAAACCACCCCGGTGTTCCGTCTCACACCTACGCCGGGGGTCGCGGGAACGAAAAAATCCTCCGCAACCCCCGACTGGTGCCAGCCCGCCGCAGCGGGCCCCTCCTCCTTCATCACCGGCGCACCAGAACACATGGCACGCCGTGACCAACCCAGGGACCAAACCAGCACATGGGCGCCAGACAGCCCCTTGTCTAGGCGCCCTTGGCCCCTCTTCGGCGGGTCAGGACATTGGCCCCGCCGTCTACCAATTTTTGGCCGCAGAGGATAGGGAGAGCGGCCTACGCTATACCGACACTCCTCTTCCCCTGCGGCCCCACCGCGTTCGCCATCGGACGGTGGCGACCCCGTCAAGGCCGCGGCAGGGAGGGAGAGCGCTGTACCGCAATACACCTCTCCAGCCGCGGCCCCGAAACCGCAGCCGCGATGTCTCCGATACACGACATCGCGGCCCGCCTCAGTTGCGATGTCGCCACCGCAACCCACACGTTGGCCGCTACGTCATGGGCTTGGGTCAAAAAGCCCTGACGAGCGGCCCCTCCTCGGGTTCCTCTTGGCTTCACCGTGGTTGGGCACCCACGGCTACTGAGCCCCCCCGCAACGACAATGCGGGAACCCTTCGGGGGGGAACCCCTAACCTAACCTAACCTAACCTAACTGCATACAAAGTAGCAGTGACAGTGTTATTCTCGATGAATAGTGTCGGGATACTTAATAAATACTGAATATCAAAATACGTAAATAGTGACTTTAAACTCAAGAAACGAAGTGTTACGGTGCTTCAGGTTACCCCCTTTGCATATTTCTACAATTTAAATGCAAAAGTGTTCAAAAAGTTAACAATCTTTATTATCAATATTTACTAAATCGAACTTCAACCACAAAAGATTCGTTTTTTATTCAAATGATATCCCGCACTACAACACCATCTAGCACAAAATTCACATGAACTAATTTTAGTTTGTGTTGCCACCGCTTCAATAGTGCTACCAGAGTAAGATATCATTAGTCTGTAATAAATATTGAAATAAGCGACATCTATTGTGGTAACAAAGACACACATCGATAACGAGCTATAGGATTGACAATTTCACTTTGTTAATTACAACACACCTGGTCCCGTGGTGTATGTGACGACTTAGCAACTCAATGAACGACGTGATCGTGCGTTCGAATCCAGCGACGTGCAAATATTTTTGAAGGACTTTCAAATTTATACTCATAAAATATAATCTACCATTATGAGTTTCTTAGAAAATGTAATGGATAATATTACGTTTCGGCGGCGTGCACGCACCCGATCAGAACCTAATAATGATAACAGTGACATTATCTCCCAAACATTGGAGTGTACTGCAAACAGTATGCCAGAAATGTCAGACGACGAGGATGAAACGCAAATAAACATGTTTAGAAATGAGATAGAAAATCTTAAATCTCAATTAAAAAGCGCACATCAAGAAATAGAAGTATTGTCTTTGGAAAATAGTAACTTGAAGCAAATAAATACAGATCTATTAAAGAAAAATGACATTTACAGAAAAATTGCTAATAGCCCAGTTAAGCAGAAAGTCCAAACTCCGAAAACGAATGCAACTCATCGCACAAAGACAAAACAGACACAAACTTCAGAAACTACAGAATACCATTGTACATCTCAAGTTAAAATCGCTAGTAGTACCAATAGCACTCAAGACACCTCATCACCCAACGGTATTACCGAAAAAAAACATTCGTCGCCGCTGGTAAAACATAAAGTTTGTCTTCTGAGTAGTGAAACGTCTAATAGAATGTATACAATGAGCGAAAGAACTCATATCTGTAATTATAATATGTGTCACTATCGCACGCCTAAGTGTGGATTAAAGTATCTCTTGAACAATATTGACAAAAAAGTTCGAGACTTCACACACTCTGATTACTGTGTTATTCATATTGGCGAAGAGGATTTCAAAAAAACGCAT
This sequence comes from Xanthia togata, assembly GCA_963853775.1. Taxonomy (NCBI): domain Eukaryota; kingdom Metazoa; phylum Arthropoda; class Insecta; order Lepidoptera; family Noctuidae; genus Xanthia; species Xanthia togata. The sequence goes on from OY970790.1 coordinate 306,411, forward strand.
AATTATATAGAACTAGTTACATTTACTCGCGAAAAATTACAGACATTAAGTCACACCAATTTTATAATATGTCTACCGACCTTTAAATATATGGATAACAGTAATATTATGTTTAACAGCCGTATAGATACTTTCAACAACTTAATTTACATGGACGTAGAGACATATAAATATGCGTACATATTGGACTCCAATCTCAACCTTCCATATACCTATGAAACTTATAATCATCGTTACGGGAGTTTAAATAACAAAGGCTTAAATATTGTAATATCCGATTTGGCAGACCTTATACTAAACCTAAACGCCTTGAATGCCACTTACTTAGAATTTGATTATTCCCAGAAAAACCAAGCAGAGTTGGTAAATGTTACACAGTCACAAAATGAAACTCAGTTTTTTCTATAGTAGTTACCTTAATATTCTTCATCAAAATATAGCCGGACTAATTAATAAATCTGACGATCTCACTGTATGCCTAGAGGAGTTAACTGAGAAGAAGATACAGATTGATGTAATCTGCATTACTGAACTTTTATAATGTCTGGTTATGAACAATATCTTTCAGTACCCAACTATGACCTAGCTGCATGTTACAGTAGAAGAGATACCAAGAGAGGTGGCACATGTATCTTAGTAAAAAAGGGACATCAGTGGAATGATATTCCTGATATCAATAAATTTTCAAAAATATGTATTTTTGAGTGTTGTGCAATTGAATTAGGACAGTTGGATACCATTGTGATATGTTTATATAGAGTACCAAATTCAAACAATTTGGCTTTATTTTTTGATCATTTAAATAAATTGTTACAATACATACAAAGGAAACACAAGCGAAATATTATAATATGCGGCGACTTTAATATTGACATTTTGAAACATAATAATATCACACTTGAATTTGAATGCATTTTACTTAATTTTAATCTAAAATTAGAAATAAAGCAGCCTACTAGACTAAAAAGTAAGACGTGTATAGACAATTTTGCACATAATCTAGATAAAAAATGCAAATCAGCCGTAATAGATTTTGCCTTGTCTGACCACACATGTCAAATATTAAGATGTCCTATCAAACGTATCTGTTTACTAGATCACTGGTATATAAAACGACGTGATTATAGTAATGACAACATGAAAAAGTTCAAAGACTGTTTACATAAAATTTCCTTTTCTGAAATCTATGAAACTAACGATCCCGATGTAGCGTATAACTTGTTCATAGAGACCTTTACATTGTTTTACGACCTTTGCTTTCCACTTAGAAAAGTTACAATAAAAACATACAAAAAGCCTCACTGGGTATCGCGTGGCATCAGTGCATGTAGTAGAAAAAAGAGGCAATTGTTGTGGCGTTACAGGTTCAAACCAAATGAGATTACTAAAAAAGAATTAAAAAATTACGCTACTAGATATAAGAAAATTATTAAACTTACACAGTGCGCGCAAAATGCATACAAAATTAAAACATCCATAAACAAGTCAAAAACCGCCTGGGGAATTATAAATCAAGCTAAAGTAAATCTGCCAAAGAATTCTATCACAAATATTAAAATTGGAAATAAAACAGAAACGCATCCGCGACATATAGCAAAAGCATTCAATGATTTCTTCATTGATAAAATTAAGCCTATAGCCCGTGATGGCATTCCAGTAACATCTAATATTCCAATGTTAAATAATTCTATGTTTATGGCGCCAAGCACTTTCGATGACATACAAAATATAATTAAATCCCTCAAAAATACCAATAGCGTAGGACACGATGGTATTTCGACAAAAATCATTAAATATGTTTCCGACTCTATTAGTGTCCATATAAGTTATATTGTTAATTTGTGTATTACTACTGGTATTTTTCCACACCATCTCAAAACAGCTGTAGTTAAACCACTTTTCAAAAAAAATGATAGGGAAAACATGGAGTGCTATAGACCGATTGCGCTCATACCAATTTTTTCAAAAGTCTTTGAGAAATATATATACGAACAACTCTACAATTTCTTTGAAAAATATAACATTTTTACTGAGGAACAGAAGGGCTTCAGAAAAAATAAAACCATTAACATGGCTGTCTACGATTTGTTGAATAAAGTCATCACAAATGTTGACAGCAGAATACCCGTGTGTTCTGTATACTGCGACATGACCCAAGCCTTCGACTACGTAGACCATAAGATTATGCTTAAGAAGTTAGAAGCTTATGGAATTCGAGGAACCATACTTAAATTGATAGAATCATATTTAATAAATAGGAATCAATACGTGGAAATTTCAAAGATAGATCCAAAGAGTAAATCCGAATTGATATTTAGATCAAATAAACGCTTAATTAAGTATGGTGTACCACAGGGGAGCGTGCTAGGTCCCCCGTTATTTTTAATTTATATCAATGATTTACCAAAGGTAACCATTCATCATATGACACTATTTGCCGATGATAGCACAGTAACTATTAGTAACATTAACGAATTACAATTAGAAAATGAAATTAATAAAACTATTCAATCAATAATCACATGGCTAGATAATAATAATCTTAGAATAAATATTAATAAAACAAAGTTAATGTTGTTCAGTCAACGACCAAAGGCATCTAATATGATAATAGAACACGGTAGCCAAACTATTGAAAACGTAGGTACAGCAAAATTTTTAGGTTTAAATATAGACCAAAGGTTGGACTGGAAAGTACACACGGAGGAATTGAGCAAAAGAATAAGCAAAGCTGCTTATGCTCTTCATAAACTGTCTTCGATCTTAGGTACCGACGCTTTGCTCACTGCATATCATGGCATTGTTGGCTCAATCTTAAGATACGGGGTTATTTTTTGGGGCAACTCGTGTAATAGAGAACTAATCTTTAAGTTACAGAAAAGGTGTGTCAGAGCGATGTTTGGACTAATGTGTACTGATACGTGTAAGACTTATTTCATCAAAAATAAAATATTAACCCTCCCGTCATTATACGTTTACGAGGTTGCGGTCTTTGTTAAAACGAACCCAAAGCTTTTCAAGAAGCTATCCGATACGAATACCCGAAGTCGACGGGATTATAGTAGATTATGTGGAAGAAAGTCCAATACAGCACTGATGCACAAAAGTGTGTTCTGCATGGCGCCAAATATCTTTAACCACATTCCGCCACACATTAAAGAATTAAATGTTAATTTATTTAAGAAAAAATTAAGGAATTTTCTAACTCAAAAAGCATATTATAGTATTTCCGAGTTTTTAACTGACAAAGTATTGATATAGTTTCATTTTTTGTGGTTTGTTTTTTGTTTTGTTCATTATTATTTTTATTTTATTTTTTTATAATTAATCTGACTTGTGTGAAATATTATGTAGATTTTTTTTTTTTTTTCAATCCTAATTACTTTGACTTTTTAATGTTTGTTTTTATATGAATTTCTATGACGAGTTATTGACATTATTCTGTAGTATATTAATTCTTATAATTTTATTGACTAAGTTTTAATTTGACATGTAATTGCATTGAATAATGATAAATTTATAACTATTTGATATCTTAATAATAAAAATAACTTATGTGTTTATATTTGTACGCCGTTAAGGCAAAACATGACTGTGCTATAATTTTATATAACAGCTTGCATGCCATGTGTGTGTATACTTGTGTTTTGAACAAATAAAAATTATCTTATCTTATCTAACCTAACCTTTTTTTTTTTTTTTTTTTTTTTTTTTTGGTCTCGGGGTGGAAAATCCTCATGGATGTCCTCCGCCCTGGGGCGGGCGGAGGGGTCTGTCAGACTCTTACTGACTAAAAACCACCCCGGTGTTCCGACTCACACTTACGCCGGGGGTCGCGGGAACGACAGAATCTTCCGCAACCCCCGGCTGGTGCCGGCCCGCCACCGCGGGCCTCGTCTCGGGTCAGGGGGGGGAGTGAGGTGTTTGACTCCCCCCGCGACGTCTCAGAGGGGCGCGCGTGGAACACTACGCGCCGCCACCTCGGGTCCTGGTGTGTGGGGGGCGACGGACGTCCCCGAGTCCGTCGTCCCTGGACCCATTTAGGGGGGCCGGAAGAGGGCGTTGTCCGCCCTCCGCCGACGCCCGGTGCGCCTGCTGCGGGCCGGGTGAGTGGACGAGATCTGCCTCTCCCTTTCCGCAGCCTCCTTCTGCGAGACGACCGTCTCGCAGAAGGCGACCACCGCGTCCCAGGACTCGGCGCCGCCGACCATAGCGTTCACTACGGCCGGCAGCGACAAATCACTGCCTACTCCTGAGATGAGGGCACAACCTAACCTAACCTAACCTTTTTTTTTTTTTTTTTTTTTTTTTGACGCTGAGAAATGCTTTATGCACTGCCGCTCGTGGGGGACGAGACGGGGTGTGTGGGACTCCTGTCAGAAAGACAGTATACCCACTAAAACTCAGCGGTGTTCCCGCATCGCCGTGATGGGAGGGCCATGGGAAACCGGCGTAGCCTTTACATCCACGACCCTCCCGGCGCATGCCCGCCTAGCTGGCGGGCCCCGCATGCCCCCCTGACTGGGGGGCTACGGGAATGGCCGGGAACACCTGGCCATTCCCGTCCGACACTGGTGGAGGTCTGTGCAATACAGGCAAGGGTGCCCCCGCACCCGTTGCCTGCTGGCCTCCACCTGGGAGGAGTCGGAGATGACTGTCAAACTGACGTCTTCTTCGACCCCTCCTCCGCCTTCGGAGCGGCGCCGCGTGAGGATCGTCCTCCAACCTAACCTTTTTTTTTTTTTTTTTTTTCCGGGGTGGAAAATCCTCATGGATGTCCTCCGCCTGGGGCGAGCGGAGGGGTCTGTCAGACTCTTACTGACTAAAAACCACCCCGGTGTTCCGTCTCACACCTACGCCGGGGGTCGCGGGAACGAAAAAACCTCCGCAACCCCCGACTGGTGCCAGCCCGCCGCAGCGGGCCCCTCCTCCTTCATCACCGGCGCACCAGAACACATGGCACGCCGTGACCAACCCAGGGACCAAGGCAGCACATGGGCGCCAGACAGCCCCTTGTCTAGGCGCCCTTGGCCCCTCTTCGACGGGTCAGGACATTGGCCCCGCCGTCTACCAATTTTCGGCCGCAGAGGATAGGGAGAGCGGCCTACGACCTACCGACACTCCTCTTCCCCTGCGGCCCCACCGCGTTCGCCATCGGACGGTGGCGACCCCGTCAAGGCCGCGGCAGGGAGGGAGAGCGCTGTACCGCAATACACCTCTCCAGCCGCGGCCCCGAAACCGCAGCCGCGATGCCCCAGATACACGACATCGCGGCCCGCCTCAGTTGCGATGTCGCCACCGCAACCTACACGTTGGCCGCTACGTCATGGGCTTGGGTCAAAAAGCCCTGACGAGCGGCCCCTCCTCGGGTTCCTCTTGGCTTCACCGTGGGTGCCCAACCCACGGCTAATGAGCCCCCCCGCAACGACAATGCGGGAACCCTTCAAATATTTATTTCAAGTAATTTTACCTTATCTGTATTTTTTAAGCTAGCATCATGTGGAAACGTAGTGGAATAAACATTTCGTATAGCACACTGTAGATCTAGATGTATTATAAAATGTACGATTGTCTGTTTTCCCTAGTAAAATAAAATAAATTAAAATTTGTGGCATCGCTTTGTAGAGCTCGATTACCACTTTGTCTGTTTCTGGGGCTGTCCCGTTACGTTCGAGTATGCTGTTAATGATTCCCATTACGTCATCCACTGTGGGTCCATCATTTTGCGTGGCTGTTAACGGCTTTGTTATTATTATCCGCGGTAAAGATAGGCCCTCGATATTTTTTTATTTTTTATTTTCGAATTTGTTCCCTTTTGGACATTGGTATTGGTATATCTGCATGCGTTTTGAAGGGTGTTTATTACCCAGTCCGGTAAAGAATTGCGCTGTATTCTTTTTTGCCCTCTTGGCGTTTAACCTTTTGAATTATTGCCTAACATTCTTTTACACGATTATGTATATTTGAATTATCAGATTCTTTGTAAGAGTTTGGCCTTTTGTAGGTTAGCAAGAGCTATTGGATGATCCCTAGAGTTACTCGGCTGAAAAATCAAGGTTTCCTGGGTAGTTAGTCACTTTTAAAACTCCAGATAAGGAGCTCCATGGTATGTTGATGCTTTCATCCGCTGAGCTGATTTCAATGTTTTCCAGTTTTTTTGTTATGCGTGCTTGGTTTTTGTTTTGGTGGATTTTTTATTGAGAGCGGCATAGTAGCATTGTAAATAACAGCTTAAATATAAGACTAGAACTAGATGAATAATAGCCACACAGCCACGCGTTATTTTGTGTTGTTAGTCCTTTTCCTATTAGAATCTTATTTGCATAATGTTTAATTTCCTATTAGAATCTTATTTGCTTGATGTTTAACGCTTATTACATAAGTTATGCTAAATTAATGTATTGTGTATAGACTTAACATAAAATTGTTACCTTTTTACCTTTGTGGCAAGTAAATGCCTATATATGTAACCGTTTTACTTATAAATAAATGAAGTTGCACCACACGCACATACATACATGCGTTACACCTCACACACACACACATGCACAGCAAATTAGCTTCCTTGGATTGGCTGAACAAAGCTGTCACTCGCTCACGCCCCCGCCGCACGCGGCGCTAGTGACAAAAGGTATAAAAACCGCACGCCCGAAAACCGCGGCGTAGCAGCCGCCGGTGTGACGTCACCGGCGCCACCGATGTCGCCGCCGCCGCGCCGCTGGGGTTCGACTCTGAGTTCGAACTCGAGGCCAGACCCCAGCGCCGCAGGAGAAGCTCCGGCGAGACCGCGGCGGAGGAGGCCAAGCGGTACTGCCTAGACCCGCCGCGGCCACAGCGCGAAAGCGCGCCGCGGGGTCGGGGCGCACCTATATCGCCCACCTTCTCTGCCGCGGTCCGCCGCCGCACACCACCGGAGTCGCCATCTCCGTCTCCGCCGAGAGCCGGGGTGAGTACACCTAACTTGCCCCCGGGACCCATTACCGGTTCCGACCCCCCCCCTGCTGCCGCACCCGGCGCGTCGTCGCCTAAATCGACGAAGCAAAAGGGGACTAAGAAGCCGCGATTCCCTCCGCTGGTAGTTGAGACGCTGCCCAACTGGGCCGCGCATTTCCGGGCCATCAGTGGGAAACTGGGCCGGCCCCCAAGTGCTCGTCCGTACGGGACCGGGGTGAGATTTACCCCGGAGACCGAAGACGAGTACAGGCTGGTCCAGCGGTACCTGATCGGCCTGGAGAAGAGCAGCGGCGTCAGTTGGTTCGCCTACTCGCTGCCAGCGGACAAAAACATGAAGATCGCGATTCGGGGCCTGCCGGCGGACACGGACCCGAAGGAGATCGAGGAAGAGCTCCGGACGCTGGGATACCAGCCGGAGTACGTGCGCCACATTAAGGGCGCACAAGGAAGACCCGGCTGTGTATTTCACGCCATCTTAAGAAAGACTCCCGACGTCCGGGCTATATATGACACCACTGTATTCATGTACATGCGTGGTGTCAAGATAGAGGCCTGGAAGGGTAAGCGTGGGCCCGCGCAGTGTCACCGGTGCCAACGCTTCAGACACAGCTCGCACCAGTGTCACCGCCCGCTCGCTTGTGTGCGTTGCGGCGGAGAACACGCGGCACGTGACTGCCCACGCCCGCGGGAAGAGCCGGCCACCTGCGTGAATTGCGGTGGCCCGCACCCTGCGAGCAACATAAAGTGCCCCGTGTTCGAACGCGAAATTCGAAACAAGCGGGCGGGGACCGTCGCCATCACGGCCACAAGCCGGGCACAAGCGGCTAGGCCGTATGCACAGATGGCCACTATAGAAGCAGAGGCTCATGGCACGACGTTGATGGCGCCGGCCAACGAGCCCACGGAGAGGACCCAGGCCTCCTCCTCACGGCGGAGGAAGAAGAAGCGTGGGGGAAAGGGGAGAAAACCCACCCCCCTGGAAAACAAAGAAGACCCCCCTACGGCCGCCCCTGCCTTACAAATTGCGCAGGTTGCACCGAAGGCGTCCGACATCGAAATGATTGAACCCGCTAGTAGCGACAACAAGGCGCAGCGGAAGAAACGCGGTACTAGCGGGTTCACACAGAAGCCGCTTGACACCATCACCGTCGCAGCCGACGCCATGTTGGATCGTCGGCCAATTACAACGCAGGGAAGCTTCCCTGCGGCGACGCGTGGTGGAGCGACCATCGCGACCACAGCACGTAGCGCGAATATTAGCGCGCTACCAGAGATATCCACTACAAACAAAAAGGAATTCACAACCTGCGCAATTAAGCTCCTTATGGACCTCATAAGGGCTATAAGGCAGGGCCGAGACATCGAGTCGGTCATCCTTGACGGTCTGGCCACATTGCTGTCACTCTGTGATGGCTAGACCGTTAAGGATCGTTCACTGGAACGCCCGCGGCCTTAGGGATAAGGTCGCCCCCCTCCGCCATCTCCTTCGGGATCAAGACATCGACGTGGCGCTAATCAGCGAGACGCACCTGGGAGCCGAAGATAGGGTCAGGTTCCCGGGTTACCATGTCTACCGGAAGGATGAGAGGTCGGCTCAGGATGCCCGATACCGTGGTCTGGCGGTACTTGTGAGGCGGAGAGTCGTCCATCAAGAGCTCCCCTTGCCGTCGCTCAGTAGCTTTTACGCGCTGGGTGTGCAACTACACGTTGCCGGCGAGGACATCAGTATCTATGCGTGCTACAAGCCGCCCGCGTCCCGCCTTGTTATGGCTGAGATGCGGGCGCTAATTGGCACGCATAGCGACAACGCGGTCATCCTTGCCGGCGACCTTAATTGCAAGCACCCGGCGTGGAATTCTATGAAAGCGAACACCGAGGGGAGACGGCTCCTCGCGGACGCGGAAGCCTTCGGGTACTCGGTGTCCGGCCCCGAGACGCCTACCCACTACCCAGACGTAGTGAGGTACATGCCTGATGTGCTGGACATCGCAGTACACAGAGGGCTACACTGCCAGATCACGCAGCAAGTGATCGACGACGAGTTACAGTCGGACCACCAACCTGTACTCGTCGTCCTATCGGGCATGCCGACCCGACTGAAACCTGTAGCGCCACGTCGACGTATTGACTGGGACGCCTTCACAGAAAAGATGGAGACCACCACGCCAGCTCGGCCTATTGTTTCCTCCGCGGACGTAGAGCAAGCGGCGGACGACGTCACTGCTTGCATACAGAGCGCCTTGGAAGCGGCGACGACGACGCTGCCGCAGGGGGGAGGACCATTGCCCCCCTTGCCGGCGCGTCTGACAGCACTCATCGCCGCGAAGAGGCGTCTTCGCAAGCAGTGGCAACAACACAGATGCCCCACACTCAAGACCCAACTGAACCGTCTCGCGGAGAAGGTTAAGGCCGAGCTTACGGCCCATACCGCCGCGGGCTGGGAGGAGAGAATAGACGCCACTACTGATAGTTGGCCGTCTGTACATAAACTGTGCCGCCAACTATCGAAGACCCCAGCCCCGGTGCGCCCTCTGCTCAACAGCGACGGGGCGCTCAAGTATGTAGCGGAGGACCGGGCGGAGGTCTTCGCCGAACACCTGGAGCGTCAGTTCCGCCCTAACCCGACCGCCGACATCGAGCATGTCGCAGCAGTCGAGAAACACCTAGGAGACTACTTCGCATCGCCGATAGCTCCCGAGGAGGACCCTATATTCTTCTCGCCTGGCGCAGTTAGACGCGCCATCCTAAGGACGAAGCCCAGGAAGGCCCCCGGTGCCGACGGTATCACCAACGCAGCGCTGCGCCACTTGCCGTTCCGTACGGTAGCGGCACTGGCGCGCCTGTACACGGCGATACTGCGCACGGGGGTCTTTCCCACCCCGTGGAAGGAGGGGCGCGTCATAATGCTGCCCAAGGCGGGGAAGAATACAGCGAGGCCGGAGAGCTATCGGCCTATAACGTTGTTGCCGACAGTCTCCAAGGTGTTCGAAGCACTCCTGCTGCGACACCTCCTACCTCATATTGCGCCGCGCCCAGAACAATTCGGTTTCAGGGCGGAGCATAGCACGACGCTTCAGTTGTCAAGGGTACTGCACCTACTGACTTCTGCACAAGGAAAGAAGGAGTACTCGGTGGCAGTATTCCTTGACATGGAGAAGGCCTTCGACCGTGTATGGCACGAGGGCCTCATACATAAGTTGGCCACGTCCGACGCGCCCCGTCGCGTTGTAAAGGTGGTCTCCTCTTTTCTGTCCCACAGGACCTTCAAGGTGGTGGTCGACGGGGCGCTATCCGGCGCCCGCCCGGTGATGGCTGGCGTGCCTCAGGGCAGCTGCATCTCGCCGGCGTGTTACTCACGTTACACCGACGACATCCCCACCACTCCCGAGGCGACGCTCGCGCTGTATGCCGACGACGCCGCGTACATTACTACCTCGCTAAATGCGAAGTACGCGGCGGTCAAAATGCAGCGCGCCCTCGACCTACTCCCCGAGTGGCTGTCAAAATGGCGGCTCTCGGTTAACGTGGGTAAGACGCAGGCGCTGCTCACTGGGTATGCGCACCTCCCACCACCTTTGAAGCTACAAGGAGCCGCCGTCGATTGGTCGCCCCAGGTCAAGTACTTGGGTGTGACCATCGACCGCCGCCTCACGATGGGGCCACACGTCCGCAAGGTCGCCGCGCAGGGCGGGGTCGCCCGTCACCTGCTCAGGCCAGTGCTCACATCCCGAATCCCGGCGCGCGTCAAGCTGAGCGTGTACAAGACGTACATACGCCCAGTCTTGACGTACGCCGCGCCCGCTTGGTTCGCCCTCACGAGCGAGTCGAGCAAGAAGCAGCTCCGCACGCAACAAAACTATGCGTTGCGGACCATAGTAGCCGCTCCTCGTTTCGTGAGGAACGATGTCCTCCATCGGGATCTCGGGATCGAGAGCCTGGATGAGTTCGTGAGGCGACTCGCGACGGTGATGTTCGCGCGTGCCGACGCCTCTGCCTGGCCCCATGTCAGGCAGATAGCGCCATTGCACGCGCGCCCACCTGACGCGAGACCCCTGCCCCGCGACCTGGTAGCGGACGACTGACCCCATCCACCGGACTGACGCCTCGAGTGAGCCGCACCCAGGTTACACGCAGCTCACTCGAAATAATAAGACTCCACAGATGTACACATACATCTGTTGCGCGGCGTGTTCTAGGTTAATATAGGCACGTCGCGCAACTAATCACAGACAACCGCAACTATACATGCATCTTTACACAACACGTGCGACCGCGACGCTAGGCGTCGCGACGCACGTAGACGCCGAGCGGTGTTACATAACAACACAAACCGCTCGTACACACACGACTGTTTATCCCTCAATCCGTACACGGCTAGATCTGTAAGCGGGGCGAGGGTAAACTACATATCTACCTGTAGGTGCGTCGAGTCGGCACCTCTGTCGCTGGTCGTCTTCATCGGGCCTCCTCCAGGTAACTGGAGGTCTCACCTGATGGGGACTGACCGCCGTGGTGTCGTGAAGAAAGCGACGCTATATGGAATAGCGTCGTGGCGCGCCTACAGAAATATTCATAGCAACCACTACACAGACGCAGCTTTGCTGCGTCAAATGCCTAGGCCGTTTTAGGCCCACCCATTGAGAGGACCCGCAGTGGCGGGCCGCCGTATAGCTTCCGCGGGCGAGGGGCGACGCTCCGACCCCGCTCGCCACGCCCCCTTGCGGGGGCGTCGCGACGTCTTACAAATCCGCGGCGTATTACTCGTCCGACCGCCACCAGAAGAACAAGTCAAGAAGAATCCCGTTCACCTCTACCCTACACTCTACACGCTACACTCTACACGCAACTAGTTAAACTGAAGAATCGTCTTGTTATTTCTTGTCCCGAGTTATCATCCAGTACAACCTATGGTTTGCAGTCTACAAAGTCAGGCATAGCACGCAGTTGAAGATTTCTACGCCTTTCAATGGTCCTTCTTGGCCGGATCACTGAGCAAGTTTTCAAGAAAGAATAAGTTCCGGTTTCATCATTCAAGAAAGAAACAAGTACGCGCGAGTGTTAGCAGTCGGCCTTGCCTAGCCGCTGTTAATTACTTGGAAGCAATCCTCATTTATCACACGTACGTGGCCACCTAGCGGTGTTAAAGGCCAACAAACGTACGGAGGCACAGTGGTGAAATCTGACGACTCCACGCACCTCTCCTGGTGTAGCAGTCAGACCTCGCCGGTAAGGTGTGGGCTCGCTCTGGGGCCACAAGTTGGCACGCTACGACGAGTGTTGGTTTTCCCGCCGCATTCTGAAGCACCCGTGAGAACCTGCGCCCTATGCCGGGTGGTTCCTACCTTTCCATCCCTTTACATTCCCATTCCTGGTCCGGCATCACCACGGTAGGAGTCCGGCCAGGCTGCTAGGCAAGGTAGGCGTCAATCTAGAAAACAGTGAAGTGAAAGTGATAAAGTGATAAAGTGCTAGTTATAAGTGATAGGAGTAGGGACCCTCTCGTGCGCAATGAGCGACGCACGTGTATTGCGTTCAGGCAAAATGACGCCTGCAACAGACGTCACACCGACGTCCGGTCAGATGACTCCGACCGAAACTAATACGTGGAGTAATGGCACCGGCACAGAGGACACGAACGGTGATGGCAATACGAGCAATATCGAGCGAGTAATCGAAGCTAGGTCCGCGCAAGTCAACGATTTAGATAATACTCAAATTAGGAGTGAGCCGGGCACAGTAGTCAATGTTTCCATGGATAGGGCAAGTAGCCGATTATCTATATTAAAAGCCGAATTAGAGTTACATAATTCCGAGTTAGCACGGGCTCAGGCGGCCTCCGCAGCTGCCTTAAGTCGGTTGGAAATAGCCAGAATAGAACTGGAAAGCTCCAACGACGCGGAGCGTCAGCCTAGGGTTGAAGAGTCACGTGTTGAGGGTTGGATTTCGGAACAGATTGTAGCTAAAAGGCCCGCGATATTAGATACCGCCCAAACCTCGGGACACGCGCCACAGCCACCCAGCACGAGTAGGAACGAACCGCGCGTTGGAAACGACATGCCGAACAGTAGCAGCGACATGACGATGCTGGCCAACGCGATAATGCAGGCGGTGAAATCCAATAAATCAGACTCCGCGGCACCGAAGTTCATCCACGATCTACCCCATTTCGACGGGGCGATTACCGAGTGGATGGCCTTCAAATCGGTCTTTAGCGACACAGTGGACATGTTTACTGACGTACAAAACGTGGCCCGCTTAAGAAAAGCACTAAGAGGTGCAGCCCGCGAAACGGTTAGGGCGTTATTATTCACGGTATCGGACCCTTATGAAGTGATAGACACGTTAGAAAGACGTTACGGCCGACCGGAATTACTCGTCCTATCGGAACTCGAAACCATAAAACGCATGCCCCGTATGGGCGAAGACGGGCGCAATGTAGGTAGTTTCGCGAGCAAGGTAGCAAATACAGTAGCGGCAATAAAGTCACTCAACCAACCGCAATATCTGTATTCACCCGAGTTAGTAAGCCGAATCGTAGAAAAACTCAGCATAATTTTAAAATATAAATGGTACGAATTCCGTTCAGAACGCTCGGGAGCGCCCGAATTAGAGTTGTTATCTCGATTCCTAAATGTCATGGCAGACCAATGCGGCGCTATGTTCGCCTACGAAACAGCTCGAGACGAAAGACGAAATCGCATAAAACCACGCGCGGTAAACTCAACTCGCGAACGCGCTAGCTATAATACCTACTCAGATAGCGATAATGACGATTCAGAAATCGAGACCAACTCATCCCGTAAAATAGTCGCTACCGTAAGCAAATCGTCTAACCGAAAACAAGCGTCGAAATCGCAGAAGCCGCGCCCATCACGACCGAGCAACGAGTCACCGGCAGAAACAAATAAAAAATGCGTAATTTGCGCGGGAAATCACAGCGCCGCAGAATGCGCGGACTTCGCGAAATTAACCGTTACGGAAAGATGGATCACGGCTAAACGCGATAAGCTATGTTTTAGATGCCTAAATAACTCTCACATACGGACGTTTAGGTGTAAATATGTACCATGCGGAATTAACGGGTGTGAAGCGTCACACCATAAAATGTTACATGGCAGCGATAATACATCTCTGCCTACCCGCGGTAACGTAAGCTCGATAAATCACGTACATTCGTCTAGTACCTACTTAAAAATAGTACCGGTCGAGTTAAGCGGACCCATAGGTTCGACTGCCACTTACGCTCTATTGGACGAAGGTTCAACCATGACGCTAGTTGAACGAGGCGTGGCAGACAGCGTAATACCCAGGGGTCGCGGCCAACTATTGTCGCTAGAAGGGGTAGGAGGTAACCGTATAGACGAAACCGAGTCGTGTAACGTTAAATTATCGATCCGCGGTTTATGTAATAGAAACTTAGAAACTATGAGTGCGAACACCATAGAAAATTTAAATTTATCTCCGCAAACAGTGAGCCGAGATATAGTGCGCCAATGCAGTCACCTAGTCGAATTAGAGGATGAACTATGCTACGAGATGGGAAAACCGACTATTTTAATAGGCCAGGACAACTGGCATTTAATCACGACCAGACAGCTACGTGTCGGCAAAAAGACCCAACCCGTAGCATCGTTAACCAAGCTAGGGTGGGTACTGCACGGGCAGGACGCACGCCCACGTAACACAGTAGCGTTGGTAAACCACGCGCGGCATACGCCGACAGAGGACCCCGCTTTGGAACTTATCAGAGATTATTTTAGCATAGAATCGCTAGGCATCGAGCCACGCCGACCGACGTCTGATCCAGATCAGCGAGCCCTAGCGATCTTAGACAAAACTGTCAAGAAAATAAGCTGTAATAGGTTCGAAACGGGATTACTATGGCGAACAGACGACGAGGTAATGCCTAATAACAAAAAACAAGCTCTCAGTCGTCTGTACAGTTTAGAAAATAAACTAGATAAAAACTCAAACTTAAAATCCGAATATAGCAAACAAATAAACAATTTATTGAAAGCGGGCTACGCCGAGAAGATAGACACCCCGTCTACATCGCCACGCAGCTGGTATTTACCGCACTTTTCAGTAGTGCATCCGCAGAAGGGTAAAATACGTTTAGTGTTCGATGCAGCCGCTAAGTACGAAGGGAAAAGTCTAAACGACGCGTTGCTAGCAGGCCCCGATTTATTGCAGTCGCTATTCGGTGTATTGATAAGGTTTAGAGAAGGAAAAATAGCAGTAGTGGCCGACATTAAGGAAATGTTTTTACAGGTCAAAATCGCTCAGCAGGACCGTGATAGTCTGCGATTTTTATGGAGGGGTGAAGATAGGAAAGGGCCGCCTCAGGAGTACCGAATGACGTCACTAATATTCGGAGCGGCTTCCTCACCATGTACAGCCATCTATGTTAAAAATAAAAACGCAGACCATCACAGCCTACAGCACCCCGAGGTCGCGAGAGCCACAGTACGCAACTTCTACATGGACGATTACTTAGGCGCGTTTAACACCGAAAGCGAAGCGAAGCGAGTAATAAACGCCATGTACAAGGTACATTTAGACGCATCTTTCGAATTACGCGGATGGGCGTCGAACGTGCCCGAAGTTATAAGTAGCGTAACTGACACGCGCAGTGGCGATTCGACCACGCTAGGGAAAAGCGATACAGAGCGAACATTAGGGCTCATATGGAACCACTCACGCGATACTTTAGGTTTTAACGTTAACTTAAGAAGTACGCCCGCGAGCGTCATACAAGGAGACACTCTGCCTACCAAGCGACAAGTCACCAGCGCGGTCATGTCGGTATTCGACCCGTTAGGTTTAGTCTCGCCGATTACGATGATAGGTAAATGTCTCATACAGGAAATATGGCGCAGCGGGATAGGATGGGACGACCCCATCACAACCGAGCATCACGTGACATGGTTGTCATTTATTAAAAATTTACAATTGCTAAAAAAGTTAGAAATAGATAGGTACGTACCTGCCACGCTCCCCAACGAAGGGAAGTTACACATTTTCTGTGACGCAAGTGAGAAAGTGTATTCAGCCGCGATTTATTTCGTAGGTACAAGTCCAGACGGTACAAAAACGTCGCGACTGATAGCAGGTAAAGCCAAAGTAGCTCCGCTGAAACCTATCTCCATACCCCGCCTAGAACTTCAGGCCGCAGTGTTAGGCAGTCGATTAGCTGAATCGATCAAGCGCGAGTCAGATTACAAAATATTAAAATGCCATTATTGGTCAGACTCGAAAACAGTTTTAGCCTGGATTAAATCAGACCCGCGCACCTTCAAGTCGTTTGTAGCCCATAGACTAGCTGAGATCGAAAGCCTAACTACTCCAGCCAACTGGCGATGGGTGCCCAGTGCCGATAACGTCGCAGACGACGCGACAAAGGGTATTCCTATAGATTTCAACTCGAGCCATAGATGGTTTACTGGACCCGAGTTCATAAAAAGCGACCCCGCACTATGGCCGCAGGAAAAGCGAGCCGCGGCCCCGCTACCCCCTTCAGGGGAAGAAAGAATAATAAAGCAAGTCCATGTGACTATTAGGCATGACGTAAGCGATTACTTACCTCAATTAGAACGTTTCTCGAAATACACTCGATTAATACGTGTTGCCGCCACCGTTCTGCTCGCCGCTGAGGTATTCAAAGCCAAAATGCTCAAAAGAATCACAAGTAAAGAACTTGCACCAAATCATATAAAACTAGCGGAACTATTGCTAGTAAGAAGAAGCCAGTATAAATCGTTCGGCGATGACATCACGACGATTGAAGCCGGACGGCGACCACCGAAGAAGTCACCGTTCTACAAGCTCTCCGTGAAGATCGATCGCAACGGTATCCTGTGTCTAGACAGCAGAATAAAAGAAAAGCACAACCTGCCAGTCCTACACGCCAAAGAAGGCTTCACTCAGCTGCTGGTGCATCACACGCACGCAGTCTTCAATCATGGCAACCATCAAACTGTTATGAATGAGCTGAGACAACGCTACCACATAATAGGACTGCGCGGCGTTATACGCTATATATGCAACAAATGCCATTGGTGTCGGACCTATTGGGGGATCCCCTCAAAAATCCCCTTAGGCGACTTACCAGCAGAAAGGCTGGCCCAAAACCAACCGCCCTTCACAGCAACCGCGGTGGATTATTTTGGGCCCATGCACGTCAATGTCCGGCGAAGGCTAGAAAAGAGATGGGGCGCGCTATATACATGCCTCACCACACGAGCAGTGCACCTGGAGGTGGCCACAACCCTCTCGGCCTCCTCCATGATCATGAGCCTGCGAAGAATGATAGCTCGCCGCGGCACGCCAACTATAATATACAGCGACAACGGAACCAACTTCGTGGGCGCTGAAAAAGAAATCACCGAAGCCATACAAAGTAATGACCACGAGTTAAAAGCCTTCGCATCTCAGAAGCTGATCACCTGGAAGAAGATACCACCCGGTGCCCCAAACATGGGCGGTGCCTGGGAAAGAATGGTCAGATCAGTAAAAACAGCGTTACGAGTCACCCTAAAAGAAAGGTTCCCGCCTGACGACATACTTCACACATTATTGCTAGAAGCCGAACATATGGTAAACTCGAGGCCATTGATCCCGGTGAACCCCAACTTAGACGAAGAAGCGCTGACCCCCAATCACTTCCTTATTGGGCGCTCATGTGGAATGTCACCACTTGGCTCGTTCAAAGACGTACAGATGAACTCACACTCCTGGAAAGCCACCCAG
The DNA here is from genome assembly GCA_963853775.1 of Xanthia togata. NCBI lineage: Eukaryota > Metazoa > Arthropoda > Insecta > Lepidoptera > Noctuidae > Xanthia > Xanthia togata. Next base: position 324,114 of record OY970790.1, read on the forward strand.
GCGTTGGCTGATGCCTTTTGGACCAGATGGACGGCAGAATACAGGCCCCTCTTGATGCCCCGTTCCAGCTCCAATCCTCAGCACAAGAACCTAAAGGTCGGCGACATCGTCATAATGTGCGACGGCACGATGCCCAGAGGGGTGTGGCCTCGAGGTGAGATAATGAAAGTCTACCCAGGCCCAGATGGACGAGTTCGAGTGACTGAAATACGAACAACAGCCGGCTTACTTCGTCGCCCAGCCTCCCGCCTCATCTTGATCCCAACAGCGGACTAAAATCGTTATATTTCGGTGCTTGCGCACGAGGGGGAGATTGTAAATAACAGCTTAAATATAAGACTAGAACTAGATGAATAATAGCCACATAAGCGCGTTATTTTGTGTTGTTAGTCCTTTTCCTATTAGAATCTTATTTGCATAATGTTTAATTTCCTATTAGAATCTTATTTGCTTGATGTTTAACGCTTATTACATAAGTTATGCTAAATTAATGTATTGTGTATAGACTTAACATAAAATTGTTACCTTTTTACCTTTGTGGCAAGTAAATGCCTATATATGTAACCGTTTTACTTATAAATAAATGAAGTTGCACCATACGCACATACATACATGCGTTACACCTCACACACACACACATGCACAGCAAATTAGCTTCCTTGGATTGGCTGAACAAAGCTGTCACTCGCTCACGCCCCCGCCGCACGCGGCGCTAGTGACAAAAGGTATAAAAACCGCACGCCCGAAAACCGCGGCGTATTACTCGTCCGACCGCCACCAGAAGAACAAGTCAAGAAGAATCCCGTTCACCTCTACCCTACACTCTACACGCTACACTCTAACACGCAACTAGTTAAACTGAAGAATCGTCTTGTTATTTCTTGTCCCGAGTTATCATCCAGTACAACCTATGGTTTGCAGTCTACAAAGTCAGGCATAGCACGCAGTTGAAGATTTCTACGCCTTTCAAGCATTGTTTGTGGTTGAAATCTTTGATCTCAGTTCTTGTCCGATTCTTTTGTGTCTAGCGTTTGATACTTTCAGCTTTGTTTAAAATTCGACTTGTTTGAAGCTGTCCCGAGATTATTTTATGATCAGAAGTTTCCCTAAGAGTTTTTATGTTACCTGTGGTGAAATAATAATGTAATCCAATTGGGATTTCTGCCTGCCCTTAGACCATGTTATCCTGCATGATGATTTCGCTTTTGTTCCCTATTAGCTATATCCATTAACCTTTCCCCATTGTAGTTACAATATTCATGGTGTAGATTTGGTAGATTTGGGGAATCAGCCCTTTGCGTTGCGAATTAAGTGTATTTTGTCTAGAATGTTTTAGCAGTTTGCTCTTGTTACCACCTAAAAAAAGGCTATTTACCTACACGGGTAGTAGTATTGTGTGTCTCGGTTTAATTCGCCTACCGGTTACATACCTATAGGCGGAGCACACACACACACTAGATGCTTACGTGGTACGAAGCGAAGGCCCGCCATTGCTCGGTAGAATTTTTATCCTTATTTAAGTGAAAATTAGCACACTGTAATTTCATAAAGAATGAAGCAAAAACAATCGATGACATGTATAATAGATTCAGAGATGTATTTTCAGATAAATTAGGTAAATTCAATAAATTCGAGGTCAAATTACGTTTAAAAGATGATGCAGTGCCAATATTTTTCAAAGCGCGTCCCATCGCTTTTGCATTGCGAGACATGGTAGATAAAGATAGTCCGCCTTGTAAACTTAGGGATACTTAAAAAGGTTGATCACTCGGAGTATGAATCACCCGTAGTGCCAGTATTAAAACGCAATGGAAGTGTAGGCTGTGTGCAGACTATTCCGTAACAATAAATAAACAATTACAGTCTTATTCTTAAACGCTAGTTAAATTTTAATCAATTGCTAAGCAATTGATTAGCAGAATTCTCATTCATAAACTCTATTTAGCGCTAAGAGGTCGCTAAGCAAATGATTAGTAGCTCTCAAAATAAACACCACCACCGGTGCACTGTTTAAAGCTTGCTAAGAGGCAAGATGGTCGATTTTATTTGAATCAGCTGATCGATACAAGATTATTGTGTGTTCGAGGTAATTTTGTTCTCTACTAACGAGTTGTGCCTTAGTCAATAATGGATTTCGACAATCTTCTACGGGATTTGAGAATGACGTAGAAGAATTTAATAGTTTTGAAACGCCCGCCAGCGGGAACTAGACGAATGAGAGGAAGACCTACAAAGCTCATTTAAATTCACTACCAGGTTAATTACCTATTAGATAATATTCTTCATTCGAAGTACACAGTCATGATGAAAGGATAATTAGTTCAAATTCAATTCAAATTCAAGTCATTTATTCATACTAGGTTGAGAAATCAGTACCTTTTGAACTTCAAAGAAATCGCGTAACAAACTCCCCAGCTGCACGGAATAATGAAATTTCAATTAGTAGGGGGCTCAGTAATGTGTTCAGGAGATTTAAAGAGAATCGATTTCGTGAGGAAGCTCAATGGAAATTGATATTATCTCATATCTTATTGTGACAGCCCGTCATCTTATTGTGCCAGCTCTAAAGCCCAGAAGTCAGAACTAAAGAAAAGCTACGTTGTAGCAGTCACACACAAATAACAAGAAATGTTTTATAGAAAATAATTTACTTTGATAAATAATAAAGCTACATTATTGTTACAAATTCATTATTATTGATTTCCAATACTCTTCCTTCAAAGACATGGGTGTTATTCTTTTCTCATGGCACTCGCATTTCTCATCGTTTTCATGTAGCCTGGTCTCCTTCCTCATCTTTGCAAGTTTGAATAATATTTGTGCTAGGTGCTAGTGGCTCATAGCAGCACTCTAGTAATTATTATTAAAAGATACTGAAACCCTGTTGCAAAAGCAATAGGAAGTAATAAAACATACAACATACACAAAACATAAATTTCAAGAATAGTACCAATACCTATTCATGCTATGAAGCCTAGAGGACATGAAAATACATAGTATTGCTTTTTCATTCGATTGGTCAGTTTATAACGGTCCTACATTAGTAAGTAGATATAAATCCAGAGATAAATACCTTTTCCTGTTTGCTCCCATTATTGGAGCTTATTATTTTCATTGCTACCTTCGCAAAAACAATGAAATAAACTTATTAAATAATTGTATTAAAATTTAAAAAAAAACCGATGAAATTTTTGACTTTTGTCTGTCAAAGTCACGACAGATACAGAAATCGTGGTTTTGACAACTTTATTCTTAAAACTGTTTTTTAGTCGACTATTTTGATTTTAATCGGTGCCGAACGATGCTCTAAGGCCGAACGCGTAATTTCTCCTCTATTTCGTTTTGCAACTAATCACTTGCTACTCACTTGCTTGCACTTGCGTTTATAAATTAAGAAAAGTTAATCATTTATTTAGAGCTAACTATTTGCTTAGCTAAACAGTGGCTAATCAGTGATTAGCGAGATTTTTATAAATAAGGCTGTTAGTAATGTTTGCGAGTCTGTTGTCACAGATTGTGTTGACGAAATACGGGTAAGGCGGCGGGGTTGGTTCCGAGCTTGACCACGCGCCAAAAGATCCTTATACTTGTACAGCTATACATTCTGTGAATTGATCTGTGCTGTTCTGTGACTGACAGATGACATTCATGTTCATTCATGCGCTATTGCAGTACATCCACAGAACTATTAAGATAAACGTATCGCGGAACCGCGTCGCCCAACCACTTTTATAGAGTACAGGAGGCAGCTGAGTCGTTAACATGTTCATGCTCGAGTACATGATGACGGGGTTCGACGACATGATAACTGCGCGTGAGAGACTAGTAGTACTTACCAGGCGCCCGAGGTGCTGCCAGCCCACGGCGTGGTTGCGCGTCGGGCGCCGGGCGTGGCGCGTGACCTTGTGCGAGCGGTGCAGCGCCGAGACGTCTTACATCTATGACTTCTGTTGCAGTTACTGATGATGAAGATTTTGATCCTCACAAATATCGGAAGGTACCGAAACCCACCACGTAAGTACAGACAACAAAACAGCTAGGTGCAATAGGCCTCACGTCCCAGTGACCTCTTTTTCTATTGAAACTCCGTAATATGCGAAGCCAGCTCCAGGTCATAGTGTTACCACCGATGTGCGGCCTACTGTACAACATATAAAATATCCACATCGTGTTTATGCTGTCCGCCCGTCCATCCCTGTCTGTCAACGGGTTGTATCTCATGAACCGTAATAGGTAGACAGTTGAAATTTTGCCGCTATAATAAATAAAACAAAGTTAATAATTAAAACGCCGAAAAAACACGTTTCATAAATAGGTATAAGAATCGTGTTTTTTCGGCGTTTTTTGCTAAATATTGTACGGTGGTCAAAACTCTTCGTATGCGAGCCCGACTCGCACTCGGTCAGTTTTTTCATACATTACATTGGGTACAAGTTAAGAATCACACAGATTTGAGTGGACTTGTCTAGTCAGTGCAAGCATTTGTCAGTAATCGAGCTCAACAGAGCTCAAGTCGACGAACAATACCAAAGAAAGGACATTTGGGTAGGCCGTATATAAAGTACTCAAACTGACCAGAGCTCAAGATGAGCCAGACCATCATTAAAACATACTGAGGAAGCAAAAATAAATGACAGAAAAAACAAAAAAATATCCACCTAGTCCTCACATTCTCAATAATTAAAATAATATAATACTTTACAAAGCAATCATGTCAATTTGTTTATAATATTCGTGTGTATATAAAACTGGTACCTATATTTTGGTGATTTGACATAATATTTTAAAATGTCATGTTTTACGGTTTTATCACAAGGCTTAGCAGAGCGAGCAGCTCAATTCCAAGTTTTTTATCTTCTAAATAATCCAAATGTTATAGTACCCTTTTTTAGGATTCCGTAGTCAACTAGGAACCCTTATAGTTTCGCCATGTCTGTCTGTCCGTCCGTCCGTCCTTGCTTAATCTCTGTGACCGTTAGCACTAGAAAGCTGAAATTTGGTACCAATATGTATATCAATCACGCCGACAAAGTAGTAAAATAAAAATTGGAAAAAAATGTTTTATTAGGGTAGCCCCCCTATAATGTAAAGTGGGAAGTGATTTTTTTTTTATTTCAACCCTAACGTGTGATATATTTTTGGAAAGGTATTTAAAAATGAATAGGGGTTTACTAAAATCATTTTTTGATAATGTCCATAATTTCGGAAATAATCGCTCCAAAAGTAAAAAACAATGTGTTAGTTAAATATTATGTCTGCAATTTTTGTGCAAATGATTGATGTGTCACACAAATATATTTATTATACGGTTTCGACCGCCAATGAGTTTGGTAGTGCCAAAGAATATGAAAGCCCGGGTAAAAGTGTACCTCCCAACAAAACCAGCAACGATGACATTACAGCGATTGAAAACTACATAAAACGTTTACGGTTCCTTCTCATTATTTTAGAAAGGATAGTACTCGAACTTACCTTCCGGCAGATTACAAAAACTTGTCCAATTTATATACAAAGTATAAAGAACATCGTAGCTTTCAAGGACTGACGCTTGTTTCGGAGAGCATTTTCCGAAAAGTTTTCACTGAAAACTTTAATACAGCATTCCATAACTCGAAAAAAGACAAATGCCTGAAATGTTGTCAGTACGAAAATAAAACTGATCCTACAGAACAAGAACGACAAGATCACACATACAATCGCTACAAGATGCACAAAATATCCAGTTAAAAGACTCGGCATCCATTTGCTTAAGTTTTGACTTGCAAAAAGTCTTGAACACACCTTATGGTGATAGCACATATCACTGAACAGACAGCTGTGATGCTGGGGAGTTTGTTGCGCCACTTCTTCTTCCCAGCGAAAGCACTAGGAAGTGGTGAAGGGTGGGCGTTTTGTGGGACTGTCTTATGTAACTTTGACGTTCGAAAAGTGCTGATTCTCAGCCTAATTTGAATAAATGACTTAAATTTTGAATTTTGAATTTTGACGGGAGATGACTGACTTGCCTCCTCCAGTGTTGGCTTTTCCAGCAGAGACCTGTGTTAATACACAGATTAAAAATAAATCTATATTTTTCTGTGACGAATTAGGTTCGGGCTTTGGAAAAATGTTACTCAATTACCTTAGCCATAGTTTTACCAATCATAGTTATCATAACATTACTTTCAAACAAATGATTAAAAGAATTGCAAACACAAACCTAGATAATTATTCTACAATGGTTTTGCTATAAGGTAATAGTACTGGTATTACCAGAAAGGACATAGTGGATGGTGTGGACACCTTATTAAAGTTAAATATAGGAAAGCTAATGTTGTGTGCTTTACCTTACTCTGATACTTTATCAGTTTATGAAAATAATTATATTTATAAGTTGAATAGTACTATTCACAGGCTGACATGTTGTCATAGTGACAAATTATTGTTTTTTGACACTAACAAGTTTGTTAGTGGTTTTAAGTTAACTCAGAGAACTTTATCTCTGTCTTGGGAATGTAGACATATGATTGCTATGTAAATGGCATATTATAATATAACAAATTGTAGTATTAGTGATGAGTCTGTGTTGTCTAGCTATACTAACAACATAGTGATTAATTATGAGTCATCATGTACGAAGGAGAATCCACCTATAATACTAACATCTTTGGAGGCCACTACCAGTCAGATAGGGTATTCTCTTCCTGCTGGAATTCATACAGACATTCTAGACTCTTCCATTATAGTTGTGGAGGTCACTCCGGATAACTTTTTAAACTAGTTAGTAAGACAACAGAAGCTACCCCTTCAAATAACCAATTATTATTAGAGAATAATAATTGGTCAGTCTCGCTCCCGTCGCGAATTCGCACGGTCGCTTTCGTTACCTGTGTATACTGCGTTGACTAAGAATTCCAGCGATTGCCAATATTTTTCTATTACGCCAATCTATTACGCGTTGCACTTCGCCGTATCTACGTCGTTCATAGTCATGGACCCTCTTACGTGTGGAGCATGCGACGAGACTCTATCCGACGGAGCCCACTGCACAGTTTGCAACCGGGATCTGCACTTTCATTGTGCGGGAGAAGCCGGTCATAGGAAGCTGGGTGATAGAAAACTAACATGGTGCTGCAGCAAGTGCAAATTATCGAGCTCCACCCAAGCCCCAGTCTCCAAGGCCCGAAACAGAATCACTTATACTGAAAGAAATAAGATATCTGGCGGACAAACTAGCCCCATTAGAATGCTTAAAAGATGAGATTGCTGAACTGCGCACAGAGTTAGCTGGCTTCAAGTCGTCCCTCTGTGACACTAACCGGGAGCTGAAGGCGTTTAATGGAAGAATTAAAGACATAGAAACTCGGCTTATACGTGTGGAGAAGGTACAGGAGCAAGTAGATCACATCCAGACTCGATTAGAAAAATTAGAAGTGGAGTCTAACGCTAAGGAGCAGTGGACTAGATTAAATAACATCGAAATTAAAGGCATCCCTCAAACAGACCACGAGAACCTTTTCGAGCTCATTGGAAAAATCGGCACAAAAGTTGATTACCCAGTCTCGAAAGCTCAGATTAACTTTATTACGAGAGTTCCAACACGAGAAAAAGACCATGCGAAGCCCATAATCGTGTCTTTCTTAAATCGCTACGTTAAGGAGGACTTTATTGAAGCTGCTAGACTGGCGTTTAAAGCTTCTGCTCTTTTCACAGGGCATATCAATCTGCCGGGAAATCAACGTATTTACGTGAACGACCACCTAACAATGCAAAATAAAGCGTTATTGGCTATAGTTAAAAAGGCAGCAGCTGAAGCTAATTTTCAATATACCTGGGTGAAGCACTCGAAAATTCATGTGAGGAAAACCGATACGTCGCCGCCAATTGTGTTGAAAACAGAAAAAGACCTCATAAAAATAAAATAAATAGTGTTCCTAACATCATTAAGTCAGTTTCGGACTTTCGGTTCGTGTTAAACCAAATTATGTGAAAAAGATTGAGAACCATATCATCGGGAGTGCTACTAGTGTATTCCAAAAGTTAATGTGTCGCTCCGTGTTAAACTTATTATTCATTTGTAAATGGAATAATGATGTGGTTGTTCACAGGTATGCCATTATAGATCTAATTACATTTACTTTAGGATACATTTTTAAGCGCCTTGCTTGTGTAGATAAGCCTATTCTGCAATACAAAGTTTCTATTGTTCCTTACCGCAACTCATTAGTCGTAGTCTTTTCAAACTTGTGTGTCATAAGTCGCTGTGCACTGCTGTGCTTAGAACATTACTATACGTTTTTACTTTCTACCTGCATTCTATTATGTTATTATTGGTTTCTTCTGAATTTATTCATCATGTTTAGACTAATTAAAACAATCGGTTATGCAGTCATTGTGTGGTTCAAAAATGGTTAACATATATTACCAAAATGTACGAGGCCTGCGCACGAAGACAAATAGTTTATATCGTAACATTTTATTAAATTCGTACGACGTTATTATATTTACGGAGACCTGGTTAACAGATAATATTAACGATAGTGAGTTTATGGATGACCGGTATCTTGTATGGCGGCGCGACCGCGATTATTGTAGAACAGCACAAACACGGGGTGGTGGGGTGTTAATAGCAGTGAGGAACGATTTGACCGTTATCGAAAGATCCGACTGGCGTACTACAGCGGAAGATCTATGGGTAACCATCACTTTTAAGAGGTCGAGACCTACTGTAAGTTATAATATTCATATCTGCTCGCTGTATTTGTGTAAAGAAAATACGGGCAACTCATACACAACCCAATTAAAAAAAATTCATCAAAACTTAAATAATTTGATAACCTCTCACCCAATGGACATTTTTATTATAATTGGTGATTTTAACTTCGGTAAGTATGTAGAATGGCTCAGCAGGAGTGACAGTGTTGAACTGAACCCCACAGGTATGACTTCCCAACACATTGTACATTTATTTGATACTATAAACAGCTGTAACTTGTCTCAATATAATAGCGTGTGTAACATCAATGGAAGATTATTAGATCTTGTTTTCTCAAATGGATTGCTAAAAGTGAAGTAATGTTGTGACCCACTATCCACTCCAGTGGATTCGCACCACAAACCATTAGTTATACACGCTGACTTTATTGAGATACACAAATGTTTCGGAAAACACAGCGCAAAGTACCTATACTACCAAGCCGATTATCCTGCTATAATTACTGCACTGGATCGGGTAGACTGGAGCGAGTTTTTATCTGCTGAATCTCTGGACCAAGCTGTTTGCCTCTTTTATAATAAACTTTACGAACTCAGGGATTCATACATTCCTGTTAAAACATCAAAAAAAGCGGCTCATCCCCCCTGGTTCACTCGTGCATTGATTAAAGTTTTAAATGAAAAATATAAAAATCATCAAAAATATAAAATATACGGTAACATATCGGATTATCACTCCTTTGTTCTCTTGCGAAGCCGAGCCAAGCAGCTAGAGAAAGAATGTTTTCCTACTTATATGACAAAAATAGAAGCCTCCATCGTCAATAACCCTAAATTGTTCTGGTCGTACGTGAAGGGTAAAAGGCGTAATAACACCTTGCCTAAAGTATTTCACTATATGGATAGGTCCGCAGATACAGGTGAGAGTGTCACTAAACTTTTTGCCTCTTACTTTCAGTCAACTTTTCAGGACACTCCTTCAACTGATTTGAATATGAATTTTGATACCCATTCTACTACATCAGTGTGCCTGAGCTCGGTCACAGTCTGTCCGGACCGAGTATTAAAACTCCTTAAAAATTTAGACCCGTCAAAATCGGGTGGACCAGACATGATCCCTCCTATTTTTATAATTAACTGTGCAAGGAGCCTGGTGGCACCTATATGTTTTTTGTTTGATTGGTCTTTGAAATGCGGTGTCGTACCTAATATATGGAAGTCTGCCTTTGTCACACCTATCTTCAAAAAAGGAAATAAATCCGACGTACAAAACTATCGGCCTATATCTAAATTATGTCTTTTTTCGAAAGTTTTAGAGAGACTAGTGTATACAGATATTTACTCGGCTATTGAAAATCACTTCAGTGATGAGCAGCATGGATTTCTCAGAAAACGGTCTACTACCACCAACTTAGTATTGTCCAACGCGATCATAACAGATGGAATGGAGGGAGGTCATCAGGTGGACGTGATTTACACCGACTACAGTAAATGTTTTGACAGGATAGATCATCGTGTTCTTCAACAGAAGTTATTGTCTGTAGGAATACACGGTGATTTGTTTCGATGGTTTTCGTCGTATATAGAAAATAGATCACAGGCTGTCGTGTTACGGGGATATACATCTCGATGGAATTCTATCCCTTCAGGAGTCCCCCAAGGTTCAATCTTGGGTCCATTATTATTTATTATATTTATTTCAGACATTAAAACCTGTTTTAGAAAAACACACATCCTTTTATACGCAGACGATATGAAGATCCTTAAAACTCCAGTCCGATTTGGACAGGTTTGTGGTATATTGCAGGGATAATAACCTGCAGCTTAATGTGTCTAAATGTTTTCATGTACCGTTTACACGGCAAAGACGTTTAATTGATTCCGCGTATAAATTAGATGGTCACTACATATATAAACTGCATAGTGTTAAAGATCTTGGCGTGATACACGACAGTAAACTGATGTTCGACAAACATATAGAATCCATCATAAAGAAAGCCTCCAAAGCTATGGGATTCATAATACGGACTTGTTCTGACTTTCATTCTCTAAAACCAGTAAAGGTACTTTATTGTTCTTACGTGCGCAGTACCCTTGAGTATGCTTCCCAAGTATGGAACCCCCAGTATGAGACGTATAAATCTCGTATTGAGTTAATTCAGAGGAAATTTATGAGATACCTAGATTTCAAGGCGCAGCGGTTTTCAGACGACTATGCACACCGGTGTAAGCGTTATCACTTTTTACCATTAGAATTAAGGCGTAATATTAATGATATTTGTTTTCTTGTAAATATTGCAAATGGAACAATCGATTGTCCCGATTTACTTCGTAAAATTTATCTAGGCACCAATCAAAATAACTTAAGATTACGACCATTATTACAAGTACCATTTACAACGACAAATTATAGGCGTAACGCTTTCTGTATACGCAGTGTAATATTATTCAACAACCTGCCATCGTATTTAGAAATTGATTTCTTTTGCACGAGTGCGTTAAGAATCAGGACAATTTTGAGTAGGGAATATTTCAATGAGTGAATGTTTGTGGTGTCAGCTGTTTACTACTTCGTTACCATTTAAGTGTATTAGTCTGTAAGCTTTCTTAAAAGTGTAAAAATAAATAAATAAATAAATATAAATATAATAAAAAGGTATCTTCTGGCAATATTACACATAAGAAAAAACCAAAAGGGGGCAACATATTTTAAAATTATTCAATCAAAATATCCAAGGTTGCTCTTCCAAATTACTGGAAATAGAATTGTTTTTGGAAAATACTAAGTTTGATGTTGTTTGTATAACAGAACATTGGTTAAAAGATCATCAAGTAATGTCAATCTATGAAAGTTATTGTGTAGTTAGCCATTTCAGCCGAAACCGTATGCAACATGGCGGATCATTAATATTAGTAAAAAAATATATTCAATCGAAAGAACGAAAAGACATAATCGGGCTGTCTGTTGAACACACCATTGAATTGTCCTGTGTTGAGCTAGATAAGCATGTTATAGTACCTATGTGTATACAGACCTCCAAGTTACCAGAATCTATCTATGTTTGATTCTGTAATGGAAAATGGTGTTAAATAAACTAAATGGTAGTAATAACTAATGGTAGTAGTAAGTCAATAATCATATGTGGTGATTTTAATATTAATATATTAGAAAATAACGTTAATACTGTCAGACTATTAAGTCTTTTCAGGTCATTAGACTTGTCAAATGTTTTTAATGAACCCACCCGAGTGACAGCTTCTTCTGCCACTTGTATAGATAATATTTTCTGTAATTGTGATTACTTACATAAATAAATTGTAAATAAGTTGCCATCTGATCACAGTGGACAAACGATAAAATTTTACTCTTATATGCCTTTACAAAAAATTCAAATAAGGTTTAGTCAATCAATCAATCATTTATTTTGTTAAACATAGGTATGGTTACAGATAGTATATTGTCTAAAATATGTGTACTATGTTTTGCCAATATATGGCGTACAAAATTTACCTAAACAAGCAATTACAAAGGTGGCATGCCTATAGATTACATTAAAAATAATAATAATTAAATTTAAAATATGTCAGTTAGGTAAACAGGTCATTACAATTTTAGATAATAAACACATTTACACTTAATCAATAAATAAAATCATAAGTGTTTAATAAGCAAGTCGGAATCGTCATACCTCTGTTTATCAGTAGTAAACTCAGTAATGGAGTAGTCCATCGAAGACCCAGGTCATTGTTGTTGGCAGCTCAAGGATGATCCCCAAGATAAACTGGACGCAACTTCCCCAAGTTCAATTTAACGGAACTGCCATTCCAATTAGCGAAAAGGTTAAGAACCTCGGAGTTTGGATCGACAAACATCTTTCTTGGGGTCCCCAGCTACAGGACGTAAGCCGCAAGATTTTTGCCACAATGCCACAATCCCTTTTACTTCCCATCCTTGACTACGCTGATGTCAGTTACCTCGATCTCACTGAGGCACAACTAGATAAACTTGCGTGACTTCAAAACTTTTGCATAAGATTTATATTTGGCCTGCGCAAATATGATGATATTTCTGAATTTCGTACAAAGCTCAAGTGGCTTCCCATACGTCTTCGCCGGAATTCTCATATCTTATTTCAGCTCTACAGTATTCTATTCAATCCTATAACCCCCTCCTATCTTAAAGAACGTTTCAAGTTCTTCATGACACACATAATAGATATCTGAGATCATCGGAAAACTTGAGACTAGAGATGCCGATGCATTCAACCAGCTTTTATGACAAATCTTTTGCAGTTCAAGCAGTACGGTTATGGAATGCCTTGCCCGTGTCGATAAGGCGAGCTCAATCCTTGTCCACTTTTTAAACTCTGGTAAAAAAACACTTCCTCTCTCCTTAAACATCATCATTACATTTAGTTCCTTGCTCTTGTTTCATGTTTATAGATTTATATTATAAGTATATCTATGTATGTATATTTATATGAATAAGTTTATGCTTTATGTATGTATGTACATATTTATTGTATATGTAGATGGTACACCGCTGACTACCTGCAGTATTGTCTCTCCTATTACCTTTAATCCATCCAAAGGTTGTCTGTAAAAGATCGCTTTAAGCGATAAGACCGCCCATTGTGTCACCCTATGTAAAAATTGTAAATTTATGTCTGTGATTTTTATGGTGTACAATAAAGACTATTCTATCTATCTATCTATCTAAAAGAAATCTAAACAAGGACCTCTTAAAGGATCCCATACACTGTTTATTTCTAATAGCTGCTGGTATACTATTATATATTTTTGGGGCCATACCTAGCACACTTTTGCCGAAAAAATCTGTTTTATGAGAGGTAACATGCAGCATTCTGATAACGGCGAGAGCGCAGTTTTTTAAATAAATGCAGGTTACAGCGGACAAACACTCCCATTTCATATATATACATAGACGGTAGAGTGAGCAAACTAAGTTCCTTAAATAATGGTTTACAAATATCAATAGATTGTAGTTTTGTAAACGATCGCAAGCATTTCTTCTGAGCTTTAAATACAATGTCTCTGTCAGTGGAGTTGCCCCAGAAAATGATTCCGTACCTTATGCCAGAAGCCACATATGCATTGTAAGCTATTTGTACTGTAATGCGGTTAACTGTTTTTGATAATTTGTACAAAGCATACGCAAATTGACTAAGCTTCTTTGACAAAGCGTCGATATGATGTTTCCAAGTCAGATGACTATTTATGTAAAGGCCCAGAAATTTTGTGATGTCACTTTCAGAGATTGCAACGTTACCATATTTTATATTAAGTTTCGGTTTATTTGTTCTTTGATTAAATGTCATATTTTTAGTTTTGTCAAGATTTATTTTTAAATTATTATTAACTAACCAATTAATAATATTTTTAAGATCGTCATTTATGTCATTTTCAAGAATATTAATGTCATTACTAGAGAATAAAACAGTGCTGTCATCAGCAAATAAAACCATGTGGTGCTTAATGACCTTAGGCATATCATTTATGTAAATGTTAAATAATGGGGGGCCAAGAATGCTACCTTGGGGAACACCATAAGTAGTTTTCCTAGGACGTGACATGTATGTTCTTTCAACTTTCGAGCTCGAACATAGCCTATTAAGCGTTGTGATTTGAGTGCGATTAGAGAGATAAGATTGAAATAGGTTTAATGCAGTTCCTCTAATCCCATAACGCTCTAATTTGTTTAGCAGTATACCATGATCTACATGGTCGAATGCTTTAGGCATATCCATAAACAAAGCCGCCACTGGAATTTTAGCATGAACACTAGAAACAATTTTCTTGATCACGTCATAAATCGCCATATTAATGGATTTACCTTTCCTGAATCCAAATTGTTCTCTGACTATGAGATCATGTTTCTCAAAAAACGATGAAAGGTTATTATATATCACCTTTTCTATAATTTTAGAAAAAATAGGAATAAGTGCTATCGGTCTATAATTACCCATGATATTTCTATCATCTTTTTTATGAATAGGTTTAATTACGGTAATTTTTAACTTGTCCGGGAAATGGCCATGTTCAATGCAAAGATTGATGATATAACTCATAGCAGGTCCTATTAATGGTGCAACATGTTTGACTACTTTTGTAATGATGCCATCATATCCATGGCTGTTGGTATTATATAAAGAGCTAATTATAGCCACTATGTCTGCTGGTACTGTAGGAGGAATAAATATGGAGTTACAATTAGTCTTAATATTTATATAGGAAGGAGTAGAATTATTCGGTTGAATTTCGTCTATAAAATAGTCATTAAAAGCTTGTACAATTAGTCCAGGTTTATGTATTTTATTGTCATTTATTGTTACATATTCAGGTATATTTTCTCTAGGATAGTTAATCTTATTTTTATTGATAATGCTCCAGGTCGCTTTAGATTTATTTCTGGCCGAATTTATGTGAAAATTATTCTGAGATTTTTGGGTCAATGTTATTATTTTCTTTAAACGAGCAGTATATTGCTTTAATAAAAATTTATTTTTAGATGTAGGGGCTCGCCTGTATTGCCATAAAATGTCTCTTTTACGCTTACTACTAAGCCTAATTCCCTTGGAAATCCAGTTTGATTTTTTACGCAGAGTGATTCTTACTTTTCTTATAGGGAAACAGAGGTCATAAAAAAACATAAATAGGTCATAGAAACAGTTAAATGCTTCCTCAGGTTTCTCGTGTAGATAGACTTCACTAAATCTAAGACTATGGAGAGAATCAATGAATTTTGTTAAGTTTTCCTGGCAATAGTCGCGCCTTAGAACATGCCAATGTTTAATGGAACAAGTTTTTCTCACAGGGCATTTTGATCACTTGGGCAGTAAGCCAATTACATGTAGAAATCTAGAGAAATTAAATAATGTTTTGGCAAGAAAATTATGTATTCAGAGTTTTGATAATATATGTGACCCAAATGAGTTCTACGCTGAGTTCTTTTCACTATTAAACAAACAATTCATTCATTTCCACAAATTCTTATTTAGTGATTGGGCGACTCCAGGTATTCGTAAAAGCAGGGAAAAACTTTTTGAACTTTATGGCCTAAAGCAACATATGAATAATACAAGCTTTCATCAGAATGTTGCAAAATATTCTAAAACTTTTAAAAGTGTGTGCAAAATGGCTAAAGCTCTTCACATTAGCCATAAAATAAAATCAGCTGATGATAAAATAAAAGCTACCTGGCAAATAATAAATAATGAAACCAGTAGGATAAAACAGCGTAATACTGAATGTAATTTAGAGACTGCACATGGTCCCATGAACTCAGATGTAGAAATAGCTCAGGAATTTGAATTTTTTTTTGCTAATATTCCCCATAAAACCACTGAAGCTTTAAATTCCTCACCCGCGCTTTCTGCTGCCTTACTTAGGAAGAATGTAAAGGCATGCCCTTTGGAGTTTAGGTTTCAGCATACAAACCCCCAGGCTGTTATAAAAGCTTTTAAAGATCTTAAAATTAAATCAACAGAAGATCTGTGGGAAATGTCTGTAAAAGTATGTAGATCAGTCATCAAAACCATTGCGCCTTATTTAGCTTTCATATTAACACTAGTGTAGACCAAGGCGTCTTTCCGGATCTCATGAAACACGGTAAAGTAGTTCCTTTGTTCAAATCCGGTGATAGTAAGGAACCCAACAATTATAGGCCTGTGTCAATTCTGCCAGTTCTCAGTTAGGTGTTTGAAAAGTTGATTCTCAATCAAATGTTACGGCACTTTAATAAAAATTCCATCTTTCGTGACCAACAGTACGGTTTCACCAAAGGGCGCTGTACCACTGACGCCGGTGTCACCCTAATAAAGAACATTTTTAACGCTTGGGAAGAAGAGAGAAGCACAAGATGCCATTGGAATCTTTTGCAACCTCTCGAAGGCGTTCGATTGCGTAGACCATGAGACACTTCTGCTGAAACTGGACCACTATGGGATTAGGAATACAGCTCATGATTTGTTAAGATCATACCTGAAAGATAGAAAGGTTAAAGTTCAAATCAACGGCACAAACTCATTAGGGTCTGAAATGGTAATGGGCGATCCTCAAGTTTTGATATTGGGTCCATTCCTCTTTGTAGTTTACGAGTATATTAATGATTTACCCCAATTATTTCTAAATCAACCAAAGATGGTGTTATTTGCAGATCATTGATCTTTAAAATAAACCGACGGTCACCATATCTTGACGACGTGAATAGCTCTATTGTTCAGGTCCAAGATTGGTTTACGGTAAATAATTTGGTACTAAATAATAAAAAAAACCAAATGCATTAGATTTAAATTACCAAATGTTAGAAGTAGCGAATGTGACATCATATTGAATGGAGAAAAACTGAAATGTATTAATCAAACAGTTTTCCTTGGAATCACGCTAGACGAGAAATTACAATGGGGACCCCATATAACATCTCTCGTGGGGCGGCTAAGCTCGGCCGCTTATGCTGTTATTTTATTTATTTATTTATTTATAATTTATTTCTCAGTACATGGTACATTAAGATCTTAATATTAATAAAAGTTCACATATACTACCGTTACCGGTGTAGAAATATTAAAATTAAAGTACAATTAAAATTAAAATCCCCATTAATTATAAATTAGTTCTGAAATGAAATAGGTAATTTTTTATACAATGCCAATTACAATTACAATTTTTTTCTTATATTATTTTTGAATTATATGTCAAAATATACCAATTATATAATGTCAAATGTCAATCAATAGTACACAAAAATACACAAAATATTTATAATGTCAAAATTTATAATTAAAAAATTCGTTAACTGAATAGAAACAGTTTTCTAAAAGCCAGGCAAATATTGTTTTCCTGAATTTATTAATGGGCAACACTCTAATGGCTGGGGGTAAATTGTTAAATATTTTGATCGCCATGCAATTGCAATTCCTGCTATACAAATGTAGTCTCTGTCTAGGTGCAAGTAATTTATTTGGGCTTCTCTCATTAACTCTTTTGGAAATGCTTTCATACAATGGGAACATGTGCGAATACCTTTTTATAAATACACAAATTTCAAAAATGTAAAGACAAGGAAGTGGAAGAATTTTTAGTGCTTTATATAATGGCTTACAATGCTCCAAATATTCTGCCCCATAAACAGCTCTGACACATTTTTTTTGTGCAATGAATGCTCTGTTCACGTCTACCGAATTACCCCATATAACGAGGCCGTAACGTAGCACTGACGAAACATAGCCATGATATGCCTTAAGGGCTGTTTCTTTGCTGGCTATTCGTCTCAGTTTTCTTAGAGCAAACACAAATTTGTCAAGTCGAGTGCAGACTTTTGTTACATGTTCTTTCCAATTTAAATTTTCGTCAATCACTATTCCCAAGAATAAGGTCGATGGTACTGGTTCCAAAACTGAATGATTAAGTTGTATTTGAGGTGGTTTTACTAACGAATTATATGTTTGGAATGATACTAGCTTTGTTTTTTCAATGTTTACACGTAAATTATTGGATTCCAACCATTTCATTGCACTAAGTAATTCATTGTTAGTATCAGTTTCTAGGGCATTTCTATTTGAAGTTCTTATCGTCAAAGTAGTGTCATCAGCAAATAGTGTACAATTATGTTTTAGGCTCTTGCAAAGGTCATTTATATATATTATAAATAATGGAGGCCCTAATACGCTTCCCTGAGGAACACCACAACTATTTATTTTTAACTCTGAACTATAAGTTTTTCTTGTGTTATTGTCCATTTTTGAAACTACTGTCCTTTGCTGGCGACTCGATAAATAACTTTTAAGCCAGTCATGTGCCAAGCCTCTTATGCCGTATTTCTCCATTTTGCAAAGTAAGCGAGTATGTGGAACAAAATCAAACGCTTTGCTCATATCTAAGAATACTGATAATACCGACATTTTGTTATTGAGAGCTTCAGATATCAGTTTGACCAAAGTAAAACAAGCAAGTGAAGTCGAACTATTCTTCCTAAAACCAAACTGGTTCTCGGTAAGTATGTTGTTTTTATTTAAGAAGTTGATTATTTTTCCGTACATTGCCTTCTCAAAAATCTTTGCTCTGATAGGTATCAATGTAATGGGTCTATAATTTGACATCCGTGCGGTTACCTTTTTTGTATAGCGGTTTAACTATAGATTGTTTTAATCTAGTAGGAAATGTTCCTGTCTCAAACGACAGATTAATTATATAACTTAGCGGTGATGCTATGCCTTTACTGCTTAATTTTATTATTTTTGTGGTAATTTCATCATATCCAGTAGCGTTAGTGTCATTTAAAGAGTTGATAATTTTTATAATGTCTTGTTCATTTACTGGAGTCAAAAAGATACTGTCAGTGTTAGTGGTAATATCAATGTTATTGACTTTATTATAATTGCTGAGGTTAAAGTTATGGGTCATTTCTATAAAATAGGTATTGAATTGATTACATATGTCATTAGGGTCATTAATTATCTTATCATTTATTATTAATTCTTTGATTTCATTTTTATGATTATCGTCGTTATTTATATTATTTTTTATAATAGACCATGTCGCTTTGCATTTATTTTTAGAATTATGTATATGTTTTTTGTTATTTATTAATTGTGAATTTGATATACATCTTTTTAAAATTTTAGAATAGGTAAGGTACCTTTTTTCATGATATTTTTTGCTTAGGGCATCATGTTGGTAATTATAATATAAGGTTCTCTTTTTTATGCATGATATTTTTATTCCTTTACTAATCCATTTATTTTTTATTGGTTTATTATATCTTTTTATTGTTATTTCAGGGAAAGATAGTTTGTGAAACAAAATGTATAGGTCATGAAATATATTAAATGCTTTGTTGCAGTCTGTTTCATCATATATTTCACTAAAACTTAAAGCTGATATACAATCAAGGAATTTTTTTATATTATTTTTGCTGTAATCCCTTTTGACCTCATAAAAAAAGTTGGTCGTCTTCGGCGTACTATTAGTTAAAGGAAGAAAGAACGTTAATGACTGCCCAGTATCATGATCTGAAAGAGCTAGGTTATGTAGACTACTTTTAGTGTCTTGGGTCAAGATATTACTGGCTATCTGATCTATGCAGCTTTTTTTCCGAGTGGGCATTTTAACATGAGTCAATAAGTTGAAATTATTTAAAATAGATATTAATTCTCTTGTTGGTTTAGTGTCTCTTAAGATATCAATATTCCAGTCTCCGCATATTACAATACGATTCCTACTTTTATGAGTTAATTTGTGTAACAATACTTCCATTTTCTTTAAAAATATACCTGTGTCGGAATCGGGTATTCTATAAACACATACTAGTATTAAGTTATGACTTGGAACTTCTATGCCGCAGCATTCAAAACTATAATCGCAAGAGATTTCATTTGTTACTTGTAATTGGCTAAAAATTAACTCTTCTCTTACTAATATGCACGTCCCTCCTCGTTTTTTATTGGATCTAGAGTAATTCGCAGCTAACTTATAGTTTGTAAGTTTAAGGTTACATTCATGACCGGAAAGGACCGGTTAGAAAGATAAGACAGTTAACAGATGTAGAAACCGCGCGTTTGGTCTATTTTAGCTACTTCCACAGTAATATGTCGTATGGCATTTTACTGTGGGGTCGCGCTGCTGACATTGAATCCATCTTTGTTTTACAAAAAGGAGCTGTCAGAGCCATTTATAATCTACGTCGTCGCGAATCTCTCAGAGAACTATTTAAAAAGATTAAAGATTGTATTATGACGGTACCTTGCCAATTCATTTATGCAAATATTATGTATGTGAGAAAAAATCTACATCTTTTTAATAGTGATAGACATAATTTTAATACTAGAAATAAAGATAAAATAGATCAACCATTTTTCAGACTATCTAAAGTAAATACATCTTTTATGGGGTACTGTGTTAAATGTTACAACAGAATACCTTGTGATATATTAGAATTAAATGAAAGAAAATTTAAAAATCATATAAAAAGTATACTTTGTAAACAAGCATATTACAAATTAGAGGATTATATCTGTTATGTATGTAGCTATAGTTATAGTTGCGGTTGCGCTGCATAAAAAATAGTGAAATATGTTTGGTGTAAATTCAATTTTGGGATCCATATTCAATTTTGATCATCTTACCCAAGACTGGAAGATTTACAAAGGGCGACTTCAGCAATGGTTCATCGCCAACAGCATCGGCGAGGATAATGACAAAGCTGGAGTAAAGAAGAAAGCGGTATTGTTGAGTGCACTCACGGAGAACACGTATCAACTCGCGTGTAATCTCGCCTTGCCTGACGACTTAGATAAAAAAACTACATCGATATTCTGACAATCTTGGATGACCATTTCGTGCCGAAGCGCTGCGGGTTCGCGGAAAGGCACAAGTTTTATACGGCTGTGCAGCAACCTGGTGAGACGCACTCGCAGTGGGCCGCTAGGTTACGAGGCCTTGCTACTTACTGCGCATTCAAGAATTTAGAGGATTATCTACTAGACAAGTTTGTCATGGGCATGTTACCAGGTGACGAACGAGACCAACTGTTTGCCAAAGATATCAGACACTGAGTAAAGCTGTGGATCTAGCAGAAGCTGCACGCTGTGCGTGCGCAGGCGCCGCATTGGGACCAGCAGGAAATATTGATGGAAACCAGGACTCGGTCTACAAAATAGGTCAAAGCGGTAACAGCAAAACTTCGGCTACGTCATCAAAGGATCAGAGTGAAAAGTGTCTGGTGTGTGGTTATAAGAATCACAAAACGTCTGACTGTCGTTTTTCAAACTATACGTGTAAATTGTGCAATCGTAAAGGTCATCTGCGTAAAATGTGTTCGAAAAATAAAGTTCATCGCATTGAACAAGGTAGTAGTGATAACGAGGGAGATGACGGTGAGTTACTTTTGAATATTAATTGCCTCAATGAAGTGCCGATGACAGAAACTGTGAGTCTGGAGGGTCATAGTATAAAATGTGAAATCGACAGCAGTTCGCCTGTTTCAGTTATTTCTGAAACCTTATATAAAAGTACTTTCTCAAAAGTTCCGTTGTCAGCACCGACAAAAAACTTGATGACCTATACAAGTACTAAAATGATAGTAACGGGGTGCATGATTATGAACATTTCGTATAAAGGTCGTACGGTTAGATTACCAGTCTACGTCATACGAAATGGTGGTCCCCCCCTTCTCGGGGGACCTCTTTGAATTACGTATTGTATCGACACTTGGTAACTGTAAAAATATTACCACCGCAGAGAACTTATTGCAAGAACTTGTTCAGGATTATCCGAATGTGTTTTCTGATGAATTAGGTTGTTTTACTAAATTCGAAATTAAGTTACCCCTTAAAGCAGATGCAAAACCAGTGTTTTAAGTCGCGTCCAGTGCCTTTCGCATTAAGAGATAAGATAAACATAGAATTGGACAGATTGGTCGAGCTAGGTATTCTTAAACCGGTTTCTCATTCAGAATACGCATCGTCGATCGTGCCCGTACTCAAACGTGATGGTAGTGTGCGCATTTGCGCCGACTACTCAGTAACGATAAACAAGCAACTGTTAGTAGATAAATATCTATTTCCCACTGCACAAGAGCTTTTCACCAAACTGCATGGCGGAGAAGAATTTAGTAAATTAGATTTATCAATGGCCTACAACCAACTAAAAATACACAATGAGTCACAAAGCATAACTTGCATTAATACTTCTCGTGGATTATTTAATTACACTCGACTAATCTTTGGTTTAGCTAGCGCACCATCAATTTTTCAAAGGACTATTGAAAACATAATGGGTAACCTGGAAGGGGTTTTAGTGTTTCAAGATGACATTTGCATAACTGGTGCCAACAGACTTGAGCGCTATAACCGTTTAAAAGTAGTGTTAAATCGTTTGCAAGACGCTGGATTAACCTTAAGGAAAGATAAATGCGTATTCTTTCAAAAAGAAATATCCTATTTAGGATACATTATTGATAAGAATGGTATTAGAAATAATCCACTCAAAGTTGAAGCCATTTTACAAGCGGCAGTGCCTAAAAATGTAAGCGAGCTACAATCGTTTTTAGGGTTGATTAATTATTACAGGAATTTTACTCCGAATGCGTCTACAATACTAAATCCATTACATGAGTTATTAAAAAAGGTATCAAATGGCACTGGGGATCGGAGCAGAGTACTGCTTTTAGCAGCATAAAAAAACTAATGTCTTCAGATAAGATACTGGCACACTTCGATAACAATGCAAAAATTATACTAGCAGTAGATGCGTCCCCAGTTGGATTAGGTGCAATATTATTGCAAATAGGTAGCAACGGCATGGAACAACCGGTTTCATACGCGTCGCGCTCATTAACAACAGCAGAAAAAAAAACACTAATTCAAAAGGAGGCCACGGCTATTATCTTCTGCGTTAAAAAATACCATCAGTATCTTTATGGTAGACCAATACCCTTCATCTTACGTACGGATCATAAACCTCTGACTATTATATTTAAGCCCAGCCGTGGCATTCCCGAAATCCGACTACAACGTCACGCAATATTTTTAAGCGCATATAATTATGAAATAGAGTTCATTAGCAGCGAACAAAACACAGCTGATTTCTTATCACGTGCGATCCCGAGAAACAGTGCGTTAGAACAACAACAAGTTTGTGCGATAGGTGCGAAGGAGAAAGCTGCATATGTGAATTTTGTTATTGATGGCAGTTTACCTGTGACTGCGCGTCAATTAGTAATAGAAACTGATAAGGATCCGGTTTTAAAAAGGTATGCAGTTTTGTCCAGAAGGGTTGGCCTCGCAAAGTAACGGATGATTTATTAAAGCCATATTTTTTATGTCGCATGCAAATATCGTAAAAAAATGGAATTCTATTGCGAGGACATAAAGTAATTATACCCAAAAATTTGCAAATTAAAATTATGAACGAACTCCACAGCTCACATTTTGGAATAGTCAAAATGAAAGCAGAAGCCAGGGCTCGATTTTGGTTTCCGGGCATCGATGGAGCTCTGGAAAGGTTAGCAAATGCATGTGGAGTTTGCGCACAGCTGCGCCCTTCTCCGCCACGCGTACCGCTCGCGCCATGGCCTCAACCGCCGCACGCTTTCCACAGAATTCACATGGATTTCTTAGGCCCCATGTCTAATAAAATGTTTTTGGTAATCGTGGATGCATATTCAAAGTGGGTTGAGTGTTACATAATGAATAATAGTATTACAACACAAGCAGTTATAACGAAACTGACCGATTTTATGTCAAGATTTGGCATACCTGATACAATTGTAACTGATAACGGAACTTCATTTACTTCACACGACTTCACAAATTTTTGTATTTTAAATGGCATAACACATTTATTCTCGCCTGTTTATCATGCTATGAGTAATGGTCAAGCGGAGTCATTTGTAAAAATTATAAAAAAGGGATAAACTCCATTGCAGCATCAAGTCAAATGAATGACTTACAAAATCAGCTATCTAAATATCTTTTTGACTACCGTAATTCAGTTAACAGCACCACCGAGACTACTCCAGCTCAGTTAGTTTTTGGACATAAGCTACGCTCACGTTTGGATCTTATTTCTAAAACGGTTATTGATACTCCCTCGTCATCGGCGCTACCCGCGTTAATCGAGAGAAAACAGTGCTTACAGGTTAAAAATTATGGTGGTAAACCACAAAAAAGCTACTCGAATGGTGACACAGTGTGGTTCAAACAATTTATAAATAAAAAAAATACAGTTGGGCAAAAGGAACAATTATAAGTAAAATGGGCAAAGTAATGTACAAAATAGAAATACCAGGATTAAATAAGAACATTTTGCGACATAAAAACCAGCTACGATCGTATAACAGTAAACAAACTGTTATCAGCGACGGCACAACTGACTTGTGGGATGTTAAATTACCACAAGCAGAGGAGAACTTGGGAAACAATGAAAAAACAAGCAACGTGTCAACAACGTCGGAAAATTCACTAACTGTGTCCACTGACACTCGAACCATTGACACCGTTACCCATGACGTTCTGAGTACTGACAACACAACGGAAACATCAACATCGCCAGGTACGCCTACGATGCCAGGGACGCCTTGTACACTCACGCCGCCTAGCAACCAGACAGTGGAAGGTAGTCCAGAATTCAGTACCCCACAGCCGGCACCAGCTGATGATGATATCTCCCACAGTTCGTGTTCGCAGGAATAGGCCCATAGTAGATTATAAAAAGTATTTTTAGTTATTGTTTGCTTCTTCATATTTGTAATTTTAGTTTCTGTTTTCCTTCTTTCAGAAGGGGAAAAGTGTTATGTGTGTAGCTATAGTTATAGTTGCGGCTGCGCCGCATAGAAAGAACAACTTGCAAATACATCAGTGCGAATCATTCCGTCTATCTATTCAAACCTCTGTAGCTTCCTACTTAACAATATCCAAGATAAAATGCTTGGATACATGCTGGTCCTGCTCCATAAGACAATTCAGAATCTAGACAAAATCGAACTGGTTGCTAATTTAATTGTATAATATTATTTATATATTAACATTTATTTTATTTTTTGTGATTACTTGGTCTCAAACACAGACTTATTATTAGTATTACTTATGTTAGAAATATAGTATAATTTTATAATGTTTTTAAGTATGTGAGCACCATGCATCTATCACATAATTAATTTATGTCATTCCTTCATTTTTCATTCTTTTTACCTATCGTAGTATAGTAATCTTATTCTAGGTGAATTGTCTTCACATATAATTATATAATTAGTGTATATGTTACGGCTAATACCCGAAGTGCGGCTACACCTAGTTTTAGCCGGTTAGAATTAGGTGTAGCCACTTACTCTTGGTTAAACCTAGTACGAGCCGATTGTTTTCGGGTAAAACTAGGTCTAGCCTTCATCATGCCGGCTACAACTAGGTCCAGCCATTCCCTGTTGGATAAAACTAGATGCAAACAAGTTGAAACAAGTAACAGGCGCCTGGCTCACGCGAGACGCGTCGCGCTCGCGCGCCCCTGCCGCCCCGCCTCCCGTACACCCGCGTTTGCCCTTGCGCTTTGAGTTTAGTACGCATTGTGCCGTTGTACAAAACAGACGTACTTTCTTGTTTTTGCGCACTCATACGTTCGAATTCAGAATGGCTATGAATATGCCTACAGACTATGAAGTCAAGTTTTTTGGAACAGTTTCAGTGTTTATTAGCCACAAAACATGGTGAAAATCAAAGCTATATGAATGATGTGCAGTATTCCAAGTTTATAGAAGACGTTAAAGCTGCCAAAATATCCACGAAACGTTCTACGTTACAATATCGCCGTTTGAAGCGCTTCGATTTTTGTTGTATTGGCGACATCGAAAAGTTAATTTCTCCTGTGTCGAGCACCGAAAATTCCGAAAATATCAAATATTTTGTCAAGAATGAAGACTTGTTTGATGTTCTTCATGAAATACATCTGTGTGTTGGGCACGGCGGAAGAAACAGAATGGTTGCAGAAGCTAAAAAGAAGTATGCGAATATTACTCAGGAGGCGATTCTTTTGTATCTTCGTTTATGTAAGCCATGTCAAATGAAACAAAAATCTACCAAAAAAGGCCTTTTTGTAAAGCCTATTTTATCCAGTGAGCTAAACAGCCGTTGCCAAGTAGATTTGATTGACATGCAGACAAACCCAGATGGTGACTACAAGTTTATACTAGTTTATCAGGACCACCTCACGAAATTCGGACAACTTCATGTCTTACAAAGTAAGACTGCGGAAGAAGTATCAAAGTACTTGATATATTTTGTATCTTTGGATCACCCTCAATACTTCAATCCGACAATGGCAGAGAGTTCGCGAATCGCACCGACGCAGATGTGGCCAGGTTTGAAGATTGTGCATGGGAAACCACGACACAGCCAGTCACAAGGTAGTGTTGAACGTGCCAATCAAGACAACAAAAAAATGCTTATGACTTGGATGGCTGACGAGAACTGCCAAAAATGGTCAGAAGGCTTACGATTTATTCAGCTAATGAAAAATAGAGCTTACCATCATGGAATTAAAAGATCGCCGTACCAGGCAATGTTCGGTTCTGATGTAAAGGTCGGGCTGAAATCATGTTTTGATTATTGATTATTATTATTATTTGACCTGATTATTCTTTTATACACGTTTTGACATTCACGATTAATTTTTATAATATTTTTTAAATTATTGTATTTTTAAATTTATTCATCTTTGTGTTTTTATATTGTTTTTTATTGTTTTTTTATTTTTATGTAATACTATGGATTTTTATTATCTGCAATAAATAAATTGAATTGAATTGAATTGAAATCATCTGATCTACCACCTGAAGTCCTTGCAAATATAGAAAGTGAGGAAGATCTTGAGAAAATTCTTAGAGAGTTAGTTGATGATGAGAGTGACGAAGCTACTAAAGAGAATGAGCCATCAAAAGAGAATGAGCTATCAACATCAGGAAGTTGCCAGAAAGAAATCGAAGTGTCATATTGCGGGCTCTGTGACCAGAATGAGGAGAAAAATGTAAGCTGTGTGAAAAAAAAACTAAAAATTGACACTATCAGGAAAGGCGCACGGGAAGGTTTGGTAAAACAAGCTATAAAAATGACGGCTTCATCAAATGAAAAGTTTCCCCCATGTAAAGTCGGGGATACAGTCCGAGTAAAAATTCCTGACGTGGACAGAGGTAGAAGCGACTTTCCCAATGTGTTAATGGTTGTACTTGAATGTAACGACAAGGGGTTATACAAATTAGGAAACAAATACGGCACTATAACAGAACTATTTTCAAGAAATCAGTTCACTGTGTGTGACTCAAAATTTTTAGATATTGACATGGTTTCACCCGAAAAGAAATCACTACGCCAAATAGCCAATGCACAATCGACCTCTGGTGGGCAAGGCTATAAAAGATGCCACTGCAAAACCAAATGTGGTAACAAAAAGTGTCTGTGCAAAGCTGCTGGTATTTTGTGCAACTCAAAATGTCACTCAAGTTTAAGTTGTTCTAATAAATAGTTTATGTTACTTTATAAAAGTGTGATTTATAATTATAATAACATTCTTTAAATTATAATATGCAACTACTTATTGTCTGTTGTTAAAAAATGTTCCTGATTGTTCCTATTATATAAAAAATTGTACTCCTAATAATTTGTGTTAATTATTACAATGTGATTTATAAGAATAAAAAAACTCTCTACGTCTCTTTTTATTTGATGTTTTTTTTAATATCTAAAAAAGCTCTGCTGATAGCAT
Source organism: Xanthia togata (assembly GCA_963853775.1). Lineage (NCBI taxonomy): Eukaryota > Metazoa > Arthropoda > Insecta > Lepidoptera > Noctuidae > Xanthia > Xanthia togata. The sequence continues at coordinate 352,077 of OY970790.1, forward strand.
GCCGGCTACAACTATGTACAGCCAATCCCTGTTGGATAAAACTAAGACACGCGCTGCTGCTGCAGGCGCTGTGAGTCACACTCGCTAGTAGACCTGCAGTAGATCAGCAGCACCTGGCGCTCACAACCTGCAGAGGCGCGTGCCTCGCTATGCCCTCCACCCCGCGCCGCTGCTGCAGATGCTGTGAGTCATGAGTGTGACGCGGGGCGGAAGGCTTGGCGGGACACGCATCTAAGTTTTATCCAACAGGGATTGTCTGGACCTAGTTCTAGCCGGAATGATATCGGATAGACCTAGTTTTATCCAACAGGGAATAGCTGGACCTAGTTGTAGCCGGCATGATGAAGGCTAGACCTAGTTTTACCCGAAAACAATCGGCTCGTACTAGGTTTAACCAAGAGTAAGTGGCTACACCTAGTTCTAACCGGCTAAAACTAGGTGTAGCTGCACTTCGGGTATTAGCCGTAACATATACAAGATATAATGTTTTTTTTTAAAGAGTAACGGTGGAGTTTCTTGCCCATTCTTCTCCATACGAAAACTACCTTTGGAATGGGCGACTAAAATCAGTTATTATTATTTTTTGTAAAGTTTGACGTTCCAAAGTGCAATTTTTGTGCCTAATTGAAATAAATTATTTGAATTTGACTTTGACGAAGAGAGTTGTGAAGTTTCATCATTTATCTGAGGCAGATTCACCTGAAGTTGTTTTTTTGTTTTAGTTCGAGTATTCATGTGTGACCACAGCAGAGCCCTGCGATCACTGTAGTAAGGGTGAATAAAACTGGAGGTGCCCTATTATCCTGAGTTGGCACACTAACGACTAGTTCTTTACCCTAGCCATGAAGCCCCTGGCATGTGTGACCTTGGCTTGGATTGTATCTGTCTTGGTCTAGCTCCTCACCCTAGATCTGTATCGGCAAAGCAAACTTTACCGGCACTGACCTAGAGTTCAGAGCGCGCAAGCCCCACTACAACGTCAACGTAGAGTTACGGCGGTGGTGTCAACGTAGAGATACGGCGGTGGGATTATTATTATCTAAATGATTCTGTGATACAATGACGGATGACAAATGATTCATGGACTAAACCCCTACAAAGTATTATTCCATGCTCATATCAATATTCATAAGGCTTATGCCTTACTCCCAGATTCTCCTAAACTGAGAGAACAAGTGCTTGAGAATTTCAGAAACAAATTGCACTGGTTAACCCTATCATGGGGAAGGCAATAAAATGGTTATATGCTTATGAAGAACATAAGACATACATACATTGTTGACTGACTAGACTAAAGAAAATAAGTACCTTGCAATGTCAATGTTCACTTCCACTAAACTAAAACCAGAACACAAATAATATCATCTCTAACTGTTGTGAATTTCAATTTACTCTAATTGGTAAACAAACAGATACATTTAACAAACTCGAGATACATTTCTATCATAGTTAAGTCACAATAGCAGCTTTTGTGTTCTAAAATTTTCATAGATCGCCGATAGAAACAAAAGTAGGTTACATTCTTAACGTAGTAGCAATTCTTATTCAAATAAATAGTTTTATCTGCAAGGGTATTTAAGTCGCAGTAAGAAAATTTTTCAATTCATTCGAATCGGACATTCAATTTCCAAGTTATCACGAGTATAAAAATGCAATACGCGAACTTTTCGACGCCGCCGCGACGTTCCCTATTCTATATTATGTTAAGTTAATTGCTACGAGGTGTGGGTACGAGTCTGATGCCGCAAATATAGTTTTTAGAATTTTTGTCTATTTGTCTGGATGTATGTTCCGGATTGACGCAATTAAAAACGACTGAACGGATTTGGATGAAAGGACCATGCTTCATTTTGGACGCAACTCTCAACAGTTTTTTTTTTCTTTTTTTCTTGTATAAAGACAGTATCGTCGTAGCTGATAATACTATATTTACATTACAATCTGCAATATACTATATTTTTTACTAAATTAGATTTGTTACAGCTTTAGTGGAAGTCATGTCATTTGGTTTAAATAGGTTTTTAATTTGTTTTTTTTTATACAGATTCTCATCTTTTATATTTTGTGAATGTGAGAACGTTGTAGGCATAACCGACTTGTAGATTCTATCTTGCTAAGTACCTGGTACTTTTAAAAGAGTAACCGTGGAGTTCCTTGCCGGCTCTTCTCCATAGGAAACGACCAATTGGAACCGTGCACCTAGCTTCTGACGTTTCATAAATGCCCTTGTAGGTTTATGTGAAATAAAATATTTTGAATTTTGTTTTTTTTTTTTAATTTTGAATCTAGCCAAGCCATAGTAAATTAAATATAACTTAAACTACTAAGTAACTATAAAATTAAGAAATCGTCCAATAATGTCTTTCTTTTTCACTTTATGTTAAGGGGAACACTTCATTCACGTGTTCTATAAAATAGTCAGCTCTTGCACTGCAGTTTTTAAGTTCACTCATACTGCACTAAACTAACTCAAAAGGTTTTACGCTTTTTATTCTTCGCACTAATTCAGTGATGTTAAGGAGTTGGTTCGCCTCGACATTCACATGATGATGAAATCTGTGTTCATGAGCTTCTGCATATTTTTTTATAACTATGTTATGACATCCATCTTGAGGTCCCGGTGAATGTCGCTGTTTCTAAAGTACCAAGGTGCGTTGACTATATCCCTTAGTACTTTGTTTTGAAAACGTTGTATGATTTGACGATTGCTTTGGCTGGTGCAGCCCCACAGCTGTATACCGTAGGTCCATAAAGGTTTTAAAACTTGTTTGTATAACAACAATTTATTGGATACAATGGCGACTGTCTACCAAGTAGCCAATACATTTTTTTGTATCGAATATCTAGTTCGGCTCTTTTTTTTTTGACATGCTCTTTCCAGCGCAGTTTTGCATCCAGTGTCATGCCAAGATACTTAGCAGTATTCGCGTATGGTATTTGTTGATTATTCATGAATACCGGGAAGTATTGTGGCTTTTTATTGGTGTATTCATTGATACGCCATGTTGCAGTCCACTCATAGACACGATTTATGGACTCTTGAACCTTATCTACGGCTTTCTCGTGACTATTTCCAACAGCCATAATAGCTGTGTCGTCAGCAAAGGTTGCAATTACATTATTTTCTAGCTCAGGAATATCACAGGTGTATAGTAGATACAGGACCGGACCTAGTACACTACCTTGTGGTACTCCAGCTTTTATTTGCCTAAGGTCTGAATAGGCATTTCTTTGTCTTATTAAACAATCTGTTTGATATATAGGACTCTATGATGTCTGAAAATTGTTGAGGCAGCATTGTTCTTAGTTTATAAATAAGGCCATCATGCCATACTTTATCAAAAGCCTGTGCAACATCAAGTAAAACCTTGGAGCACACCTTCTTGTCCTCTAGTGTTCTTTCAATAATATTAGTAATTCTGTGTAATTGGTCGAGTGTAGAGTGTTGTTCTCTAAATCCGAACTGGTAATCAGGGATTAGATTTCACCTTCAATAAGAGGCTTCAATCTCTTTAGAAATAATTTCTCGAATAGTTTTGACAACACAGGTAACAGTGAGATTGGTCTGTAAAATGTTGTTTCATGAGGTGGCTTCCCAGGCTTGACTATCATGTTGACTTCAGCTACTTTCCACATGTCAGGAACGTGTTTTATCCGAAATGATGAGAGTGGTAGGCTTAACTGTAGCTTTGCGTGGGAGATTTCGTAAAACTTCTCCTGTAATTAAGTCGTAACTAGGGGATTTCCTCTGATTAAAATTGCACTTAATATCTCTAGATACTTCTTTTGGGGTAAACAACTTACTATCTGAACTATTTTGAACACCCAGAAATATCCTCGCATTGTGAGTCTCGGATTCATTTGGTTGGAAAATTCGTTCTTAATGGTCAGCGAACCTTAAAGCTTTTTGTTCGTCCGTCACTGCCCATTTTCCATTTTCGTCCTTGATTGGAGGAATTTGTATAGTGGGTCGTTTCATGTACTTCGTAACCTTCCACAACGAGTAGCCGGTTTTAGTATCACTCGTTAATTGACTAAGGTAGCTGTTTGTTAAGGAGTCGTTGTAGTGCTGAATTTCTTGCGTAAGACGCTTCGTAAGGTTGTTCAGCAGTCTTTTATCTTGTGGACATCTGGTCTGATGCCATCTGTTCCTTTGTTTCCACTTTTCAGTTATGAGACAGCTAATTCCTGCAGGGTAGACGGTTGCTTTGACCCGGTGTGTTTTTCCAGGCAGCTAGCTTGCTGTATACTAGTTGTAAATTTACCTAATTTCAAATCCAGCTGCTCCGGAGTTTTTAATGGAACTCTTAATTCTGTTGTATTATCAGGTCTATTCTGAAACTTTCCCAGTTTGTATAAGTATTTAAAAGTGTAGGATTGCTCTCTATGCGTAGGATCCGATGCCTTACTCATAAAATTATGTGAATGGTCCGAATTCATGTCAAAGCATTCAATGCTTAAGTAATTAGTAGATATATATTTAGTTACAAAAAAGTCTGTCGGGGTCAGGGACTTTGCGAGGATCGCTTGGCCAATAAGTTGGTTTTCCGGTAGAAATAGCTTCACACTTTAGCTCTTTCATGGCACTCTCTGGCGTAGGTGTGAGATGGAACACCGGGGTAGTTTTTAATCAGTACGAGTCTGACAAACTCCTCCGCCAGCCCCAGGGCGGAGGACATCTTTACCACCACGAGACCAAAAAAAAAAAAAAGGTTCGCCGTGCCGTGCCGTGTGGGGGAACAAGGTGATGTTAGCGGTGTCCTTGGAAATCTCCAACGCATTCAATACCCTGACGTCATTTTGGACCCAACTCTCAACATTGATGAAACTCATGCCTTTTTGGGGTGTTCCAAAAGACCACGATTTCGACTTAGCTGCCATTAAATAATACCCCAAAAGCTTTCACATGGCATAAGTATCAACACTGTTTAGAGTTCGGACCAGACTCCATGCAAAGATGCCCGTGGTCTTTTGGCCCACAAGTAGTGTTTAACCTGGATTAACATAATATAGGGTACTTTTAATCACAGTAGTGCAGACACCAGCAGATCAACCTACCCGAGTCAATTTTTCTCAATCAACTTTGAACCATATGCTTTGGTGATAAAGTCGAAAATCAGAGAGCAGTGGTGGCCCAGTGGTGGCGGCCCCAACTTACGAACAGTAAGTCGTGGGTTCAAACCCAGACAGGCGCATTACTTTGTGTAATTTATTTCATCACCACTGCTCTCAAAACGGTAAAGGAAAACATCGTGAGGAAACCGGCATGTCCTAGAACCAAAAATTCGAAGACATGTGACATCTACCAATCCGCACTGGGCACGCGTGGTGGATTATAGCCCACTCCCTCTCATTGAGAGGAGGCCGTGTCCCTGTAGTGATAAAGTCGAAAATCTATTAAATAAATTTGACAGATTGTAGTATGTTGATGTGCTGGCGTCGCTTTGGGACATTTTCCGACGTCCACGCGAGTGGAGCCGCGGGCAAAAGCTAGTATGATAATAAAGAAAACTTACCAATCCTATTCAGAAAATGTAAAACTAGTACAACAGGAGTTGATCTGTTTAGTAAATAACAAATTAAAACATCCTTCAACTAACTACAATAACAGGAATCATTCAATACTGAAAACAAAATTAACAGTTGTGGTGGACACTCCAAAAAAACAACTCAACAAGACTAATACCGGAAAGCACCAACCAAATGCTGACAAAACACTTACATGCCACTGATCCTGTCATTAGCTGCGGGTACCATGATACAACAAACTACATATTTTCACTTCTTAATACCATTACAAGTAAATACCGAGATGAATGAAAATGCATTACAGATTTACAAATAATTTAATATAAATATAATATTTCTTAATTTAACTACTAGGTTTAAAAGTAATAAAATTGGGTGCGCCACAAGGCTCGATATTGGGTCCATTCCTCTTTTTAGTGTATATTAATGATCTACTCCATTTATTAAAAAAATCAACCACAAATGGTGTTATTTGCTGACGATACTTCCTTAATTTTTAAGGTAGATAGACGTGCTACAAATTTTGACGACGTAAATAACGCCCTACTGCAGGTCCAAAATTGGTTCACTGCTAATAATTAAGTATTAAATGGAACAAAAACTAAGTGGATAAAATTTTCTTTACCAAAATATGTCAAAAGTAGTAATTGTGAGATAGTAATAAATCAAGAGAAAATAGAATTGGTCGAAAAAACTGTTTTCCTGGGGATCACGCTCGAATCAAGGCTACAATGGGGTCCTCATTTAACATCTCTTGCAGGATGGCTAAGTTCAGCAGCATATGCTGTCCGAAAGATCTGTCAATTTACTGATGTAGATACCGCGACGCTAGTCTATTTCAGTTATTTTCATAGTATCATGCCTTACGGTATTTTACTTTGGGGACGGGCTGCAGACATCGAGTCTATTTTTATTCTGCAGAAAAGAGCGATCAGAGCCATATATTATCTCCGCAGGCGTGGAGGTCACGGTTTCGAGAAAAACGCGGTAAAAGTTTTGGTGAGAAAATCTTCCATAAATCCTTTGTTTGTAATCAGATCATGATGGTTGATACCTTAAATGAAAGAGGACCTCAGCACCTATTACATAATTGGAAACCAATACTGAGTAATTGAAAGACAAAATAAATTCATTGTCTTAGTTATACTAAGTATCTCCTAGAGGCTCTCTGATAGGTAACACTTAGCATAAACACAGTAAGTGTGTTTTTTACTGTATTTATGCTAAGTAACCATATAAATTTAATGATAAATTTATATGGTTCATAGGTATTATTTTATAAGGCTTTTAAGTGATAATAAAACAATTAGTTTTTTGTCTTAATTAATGTATTTGAAAAAAAAAACTTGTTTTAGATAATAATACTGTTATTAACTACTGCTGAAAGTAACCTAGCAATAAAATTTGACAAATCATGATACGTTTAGTGTATGAAATTGACATTTTGTTTAAATCGAACTTCTTTCTTACAATTAAGCGCAAGCCACACCGCCAGCTAGCGAGCGAGCGAGCGAGCTAGCTGCATCGTCGTATATTTCGTTCGCAGCATTTGTTTCGCTGACGTAGCTTATCTCTGTAGTTTGCGGTGTGAACCGAAGGATGAAAAGGGGTGAACCGATGCCCGCTCGGCTTGCTCGCTCGCTCGTTAGCTGGCGGTGTGGCCTGCGCTTGATCTCATAATCAAAATAACGTTTCTTAATTTTACTTAATTGAATCAGTCTTTTCAGTAAAAAATGGCACAACTAAGAATTTAATTTTCTTACATTAATCACGCAACTCAAGTTAACTTATGTATTATTCAGTCTTCTCAATACTAATTATTTTAGAATCTCAGATGCTATATTATTGCTATAAGGCATAAATAATTATCTAAAGTAGCTTTACATTTCAAATAAACTATAAATCCTTTCTTCGGTATCAAATCATAACATATAGATTTATCTAACAACACTTATGGATCTTATAGATACTTAAGCCGTAAATAACAAAACTTATAACCATTTAGGATAAAAAATAAAACTTTCTTCTAATTGAAACTAAATTAAAATATTCAATGAATTAGGAATCAACTCAGTCCTACGAAAACAAGAAGACGAGCAGCTAATCGTCAAATTCCTTGGAAAGATTCAAGGATGCATCGTCAACTGGCAAGTCAAACCAGAATTGCCTTCGGCTGGGTAACATCAAGGGAACGAGATCTTTGACAATTCTCTGCTTTCGTGAAGAGGCGATACCCCTTAGTGAACCTCTCTGTTCAGTACAAGGGAATGGTTTTGGCTTGTAAAAAGTTTAAGGTCCTGAATTCCTCATCAGCGTAAGATTTTTTGTACAACAAATTGTACTCTCCACGGACAACTTTGACCACAGTGAAATTCTTAACGTATACCCGGTCTTTCAATGCACGCATTTTCTGTTCAGAATGAAAGTCACAAAATTTGTAAAAATCATGGTCATCCATTAATTTTAGAATATTTAATCCTGAGTTAGAGGTTCGAACGGCTTCTACATAGTCATTAAATTCGCAAACATTTTTCATTTTTTGGAGAGATTGCTCCACTTGGTGGAGGAAGCTGTCAGCTGAATTGAATGTATGTCCTGGTTCTAGATATTTTATAGTGATAGAGAGTGCTTCAATTAAATCACTGTTGACAAGATTCACAAGAAACGAAAAGAGTGTCCAGTTCTTGTTTTGTGACGAACAATTATCAGCCCAAATCACTAAATTACTTTTGTTTCGGTGGTGTATTAAAAAAGCTCTACATGTTGAAACAATGTCATGACCATTTCGGCCTGAAATGGCTTCGTGCCATAACACAGCGTAAGGAGTATTTTCTTTAGTAGATTTACCTAAAGGAGCAAAAGTCTCGTTGAATGCGATAACACTGACATTGTTTTTGATGAACATGCCTTTTCCTGCTGCATCTAGGGCCGAGTAACTTGAATTAATCACCTGACGTTGTTCCATACTAATGTTTTTGGTACAGAGCTTCTTACATGTAGGTTTACAGGGTTCTTTCAGGGAAAGTTATTCTATCATACCTTTTTTTTTTCGCTCTTTCCGCAGGCGATTCCTCTATTATTTTCCTTTTACGTTAGTACCTCTCTTAGTCGAAGTAGTCTTCGCAGCTTCAATGACTGTATCCTCGCTTTGAAGTTTTGACGTAGTTTGTCTTTCTTCGTTGTTTGTTATTTTATTGTCTGTTTCTTGAACGATTTCCTTTTCAGTAATAGCTTGTTGTGAACCACTTGTAACTGTCTCCGTTTCAACTCTATTTTCCTGGGTATTTGTTTGTTGGTATATTTGATCTTCGGGATCTTGGATGTTTCCTTCAGCCTCAGCACGTTTATCACATTTTCTTTGGTTATGTAACTTTATGTTGCTCTTTATAGCATTGTGTTCTTAAAAGGAAGTATCTAAATCAGTAGAGTCAAGTTCTTCAGTAACACAATAGTTTTTGTCTTTTACACTGTCATCGGAATCGAAATCTTTGGGCAAATAAACATCCTCATTATCAGAAAAATAATCAGTTGTATGTGAAGTTGATGGTTTGTTACATAATTTTCTCGGTGAAATACGCCTTTCAGTTGTCACTACAGGCGTAATTTTTGTAGTAGATGAAAATGGTGAGCTGTCTCTTTCAATAATAATAGAAGTTTCATGAATGGATTCGACTTCGACGGTCTTTTTGCGACATAGTTTTAAAAAACTATCATTTCTAAAATCATCTTCACTAAAATCTGAATTCTCCACAAATGAGTAGCTAGAATTAGGTGATATCGGCATTACCTCAGTGCATAGTAAATTAGGTACAGTTCCTGGATACTGAGAATCTTCCACCACTTGCCGCACTCTATACATTATTATATCTCGTCGAGAACTCATTGTTCCTCTGAAACAAAATAAATAATGTGCTTACAGTTTGTTTGTTGGTAATACTAACAACGGTGGCCGAGCACTGTTTCCAGCCTTAGGATAAGGAAATATTTTGGCCGAAAGGCTTAGGGCGTCCTTAAATGCGGACGAGGCCCGAGTGTCCAGGCCCACCAAATGCGCTGACATGCGTATTCAGGGCTTGGACGACTCTGTGACGGAGGGACAGGTGGTGGCCGCTGTCGTTAGGACTGGGGGGTGCTCTGCCGAGCAGGTTAGGGCAGGCGCCATCCGTCCTGACTTCACGGGGATGCGAGCCGTTACGGTGAGCTGCCCCGTGTCGGCGGCCAAGAAAATTGCCGGGGAGGGCCAAAGGTTATTGGTGGGCTGGGTGTCCGCGCAGGTCAAACTGCTGGAACCCAGACCTCTGAGGTGCTACCGCTGCCATGTGGGCAACCACGTGGGAGCTAAATGCACCTCGGAGGTGGACCGCAGCGGTCACTGCTACCGCTGTGGTCAGCCCGGTCACAAGGCCGGCTCCTGCGAAGCCACGCCGCATTGCGTCGTATGTGCGGTGGCTGGCAAGCCAGCCGGCCACCGGATTGGGAGCAAGGCCTGCGCTCCACCCACCAAGGCTAGAGGCAAGCCACCTGCCACCGCCGTCACAGCCGCAACCGTCGCCACCACCGCCGTTGCCGCCTCAACAGCCGTCGTCGCCGCCGCAGCCGCCGCGGCAGGGCCCTCACAGGGGGCTAAGGAGGGGGCTGACATGGAGTGCCAATAATGGCCCCATTTCGCCTCCTCCAGGCGAACATCAACCACTGCGCCGCAGCTCAGCATCTGTTGCTCCAGAGCATGGCGCAGTGGTCGATTAACATCGCCGTGGTCGCTGAGCCGTACTTTGTCCCGCCCAGGGATGACTGGGTGGAGGACCTTAGCGGCTCAGTGGCCCTAATTTCGTCGGCCGCCACCGGTACCCCGTCCCTCGAGGCTGTTAAGAGAGGACGGGGTTGCGTTGCAGCACGGTTTGGGGAGATTGTCGTGGTAGGGACATACTTCTCCCCGAACCGAACTCTCGCCGAGTTCCACAACTCCCTTGCGGAGTTGAGAGTCGTCGTCGTCGGGTTCTGTTCCCTGCCCGTGTTCGTCCTCGGGGACTTCAATGCCAAGAATGTGGCTTGGGGTTCCCGGTATACGGATACACGGGGCAGAATGGTGGAGGACTGGGCGCTGGAGACAGGCCTGGTCGTCCTTAACCGGGGTTCTGTCCCCACGTGTGTGCGGATGCGGGGTGAATCAGTGGTGGACATCTCGTTCGCCAGCCCCGCTCTGTCGCCGCGTGTCATTGACTGGCGCGTCATGGAGGGGGTGGAGACGTATTCCGATCACCGGTACATCCGGTTTGACGTCTCCGCCCAGACCTCGAGCGCGCCGGTCCGACAGGCCCCGAGTGGTCCGCGGTGGGCGCTGAAGCAGCTGGACCGGGAGCTCCTCCTGGAAGCCTCGATCGTGCAGGCCTGGGTGTCATCACCGGACAGGCCTGCCGACATCAACGACGAGGCGGAGTGGTTCCGGGAGGCCATGTCCGAGATATGCGACGTGGCAATGCCCCACGTGCTTCGCGCCAGGTGTACTGGTGGTCGCGTCAGCTGACGACACTGCGCAATGCGTGCGTTGCTGCGCGACGCCGGTACACTAGGCACCGCAGGCTCCGTATTCGACCTCCGGATACGGAAGCCATTCAGGCGGAGCTGTACGAGGGGTACAGAGCGGCGAAGACCGCCCTCCAAGCGGAGATCCTGCGGGCCAGGGCACTGGCCCGCGGGGAGTCGCTGGAGACTCTGAACAGAGACCCGTGGGGACGCCCATATAAAATGGTGCGGGAGAAACTCCGCCCATGGGCTCCCCCGCTGACGCAGAGTCTCCGGCCGCAGCTTGTGGGGGACGTGGTGAGCGCTCTGTTCCCTTCGAGAGGGGAACACGCCTCCCCGCCCATGGCTCCGCCTACTGCGGTGCCTGATGCGGACCACACCGCCGACGACGACGACGATGCTCTGGAGGTGACCGAGGTAGAGATGAGGGTGGCGGTACGTAGGCTGAATGCCAGAAATACCGCCCCAGGACCCGACGGCTTACCTGGGAAAGCCTGGGTCCTGGCCTCAGAGGCTCTCGGGCCTCGACTAAGGGGGCTCCTAAGCGCATGCTTGGAGAGGGGCCAGTTCCCGCTTCGTTGGAAGACGGGGAAACTGGTCCTCATCAAAAAGCCGGGGCGCCCTGCGGACTCTCCGTCCGCTTACCGGCCCATAGTGCTGCTCGACGAGGTGGGCAAGCTCTTTGAAAGAGTCATTGCAGACCGCCTCGTCGGGCGGCTGGTGCGGGTGGGGCCGGATTTGGCGGAGAGCCAGTTTGGTTTCCGCAGGGGGCGCTCCACGGTGGACGCCATCATGCGCGTGCGAGCCCTCACGACGGGGGATGCGGTGGCTCGGGGTGGGGTCGTCTTGGCGGTGTCTCTAGACATCGCCAACGCCTTCAATACCCTGCCCTGGAGTTGCATCAGGGAGGCACTCCGGTATCACCGGATGCCGACCTACCTCTGTCGTGTGGTCGAGGCCTATCTGGCAGACAGGGCCATCATCTACCCCGGTCACCAGGGAGAGTGGAACCGGCGAGAGATGTCGTGCGGTGTCCCACAGGGATCGGTCCTGGGGCCGCATCTGTGGGACATCGGATACGACTGGGTGCTGCGCGCCGACCTCCCCAATGGCGTCAGCGTCGTTTGTTACGCTGACGACACGTTGGTCCTGGCGCAGGGGAGGTCGCACCAGGCGGCGGTCGAACTAGCGACACACGGGGTTGCGACAATCGTGGCCAGAATCCCGGCAGTTGGGACTCGAGGTGGCCTTGCACAAGTCCGAGGCCATGTGTTTTCATGGTCCTCGGAATGCACCACCGTCGGGTTCCCAAATAACGGTAGGAGGGGTTCACATCGGCGTCGAGTCGACGATGAAGTACTTGGGACTCGTCCTCGACAGTCGGTGGAACTTCGTGGAGCATTTCCGACGTTTGGCTCCCAGACTGGACCGGGCCGGGGCTGCCTTGAAGCGGCTCCTGCCCAATCTAGGGGGTCCAAACGCCTCCTGCCGGAGGCTATACGCGGGGATCGTGCGGTCCATGGCCCTGTACGGGGCACCGGTGTGGGCGCATTCGTTGAGGCGGCGGCCTGCCCGCCGGTTGAACGCGTCCCAGAGGGTCATGGCCACCCGGCTGGTCCGGGGATACCGCACGGTCTCCGGTGAGGCGGCGAGCCTCCTTGCCGGATTGCCGCCATGGGATCTGGAGGCAAAAGTCCTCGCGCATATTTGGGAGTGGCGCGAGGAGGCGAAACGCCGGGGCTTGACTCCGATACCGCGAGAAATCGCGGCACAGCGGACAGAGCTCCGACGGGATCTCATGGCAGCATGGAGAGTGCGATTGTCGCAACCCAGTGCTGGGCACGCCACTATTGCGGCGATAAGTCCCCTCTTTGAGGAGTGGCTGGAGAGGCGCCACGGCGTCCTCACCTTCCGCCTGACGCAGGTCCTCACCGGACACGGCTGTTTCGGGAGGTACCTGTTTCTGATAAGGCGGGACGAAACGCCCGGGTGTCATCACTGCGTGGATCGCCCGGAGGACACGGTGGAGCATACGGTGGAGGTATGCCCGGCTTGGGCAGAGCACCGCCGTGTCCTCGTGGAGGCGATCGGTGGCGGGGATCTCTCGCGTCCGGCCCTGGTCCAGGCCATGGTACGGAGCGAGAGGGCATGGGATGCCGTCACCTCCTTCTGCGAAGCAGTAATGCTCGCGAAGGAGGAGGCGGAGCGCGTGAGGGAGAGGCAAATTTCGCGCCCTCACGCCCCTAGCCGCCGCAGGAGGAGACGCCCCGGGCGTCGGGAATCGATCGCGGATTCCCGGCCACCGTAGGCGCGGGCTTGCGGACGGTGAGCAATGGGTAGCTCGCCGTCCGGTAAGGACCAAGCCCGGGTCGACGGCGCGTTGTGTTCCACGCGCGCCTCAAAGAGATGTCAGCGAGTGAAGGGGTCCGATGAGACCATTGCCTGCCGGGGTTGCGGGAAAGTCCGAAAGGGATACCGTGGCCCCCTGGCATTGCACAGGCAAGAGAAGGAACACGGGTGGGTTTTAGTCAGTAAGAGTCTGACACGCCCTCCCGCTCCACCCAGAGCGGGAGGAGTCATTTGATGATTTCCCACCCAAAAAAAAAAAAAAAAAAAAGGATAAGGAAATATTTAAGTTGTAACTATTAAGCACTTACCTCGATTTGCATTTAGTTCAAGGCTTGTAAAATAACGATGCAGGCTGGTATAAGTCTCCGGAAAGTTGTTATTTTGTCTGATGTATATAGTGTGGTGCAGAGGTGAATACTGGGACATTACAATAAGTTTCTATTTAAAACCCCTGACACACATCTAATACGTACCCAACACAAGTTTAAGCATCCCGACCACATCAGATATTCAAAGAAAGAACTTATCAAAATTGGTCAATTCATTTATACTCCGTTTGAAATAAGATTAGACATTTAAATAAACCTTTTTTACAGTCCGTTTAACCGATTTTGACTTGTATTTTGTAGGCATAAAGATGGCATTAAAAGAAAAAAAGTGGTTACAATACCAACTTTTTACTGCATGCCACCAACGCAATAAAAGTCAAAATCGTTTGGAACGGACTGTAAAAAAGGTTTATTTAAATGTCTAACCTTATTCCAAATAGAGTATAAAAGCTACGTGACCTACCAACAGAACTTCCCTAACCAAGTAAACAAGAACAAAATATACGAAAAATTACTTACCTTATGTTTTCGCGCCAACGCGGTGACAACCGGGCGTGCACTACGCTAAAACTAAGGAGCGACTGTCTGCCCCTCAGTCAAGTGCCCGTGCCCCGCCTTCCCGTAAACTCCCGCGCACCCCCCCGCGGGGGGCGCGCCGCACACTGCTGCAAATCGTCTAGCATAAGTTGTCGACAATTTTACGTAGATATTCGAGGAACAGACATAATTGAAATTATTATTATTTAACCATCTACCCACTCAATTGCTCGATATTGGGGAGTATTTTTATTTGAGTCATAATGGCTATTGTTTTGAAAATTGTGTAGATAAAACAATCCTACAGGGCCACTATCCAATAACCAGGCACCACGTTTTGTATTCACTTTATACATGGATGTAGAGGGTAGCAAATCATTCTTCAGTTGACTAACTTCAACTTTCAATACACTCAGATTTATTTATTTATTTATTTATTTATTTATTATTAATTAATCAAAACGGCAGCCAAATGCCAATTACACTGATTAATAGAACTAATTTAACACATTATGAAGCAAAATTACACATTTAAAATAGAAATAGCACAATACAAATTACATATAGACTAACAGGCCTTTCACTCAGTCCTCTCGCAAATCACCAAGCATTCTAAAAGTATTGCCTTCCATTCATCAGCAAACAGATCAAGTCCAGGACTAGATTCAATGAGAGCGTTGAGAGCGGTCAGCATTCGCGGAATAGGTGACATACGTCGCGCAACCGTACGGCAACGTGGCACCATAAAAAATGTGTGCCGTCTTGCCCGGCAATAATTATCAGGCACAAAAATATTGCACAGCTTACCATGCAAGCTAGGAGCGTCAATGGTACTGTGAATGACTTTACAGGCAGTAACAAGCTGATCGAATGCACGCCTGACCTCAAGTGAGTTGAATCCTAAGCAACCCAGCAGAAATCTAGTTGGATACATATATGGATAGTATCCAAACCTACGTTTGTAAAAATATCTTAAAAAAGCTTTTTGAACCCTTTCTAGAGCAAGGGCGTAAGATTTTTCGTGAGGGTTCCAGACACATGAGCTACAATCAAGCTTACTTCTGACAAGTGTATTATATAGTAGCCGAATAACGTGATGGTTTGAAAACTCACGACAGTTTCTAAGAACGAACCCTAGCCGCCGAAAAGATTCTTTAGCTAGAGATATAATGTGTTCGTGGAAGGTAAGCTTAAAATCAAAAATAACACCAAGATCTTTGACTGTCTCTACTCTGGCTATTTCTACGCCATTTATATTATAATTATGTTGAATTGGGTTTCGTGAACGGCTAAAACTCATGACACAACATTTAGATGGATTGAAATCCATTTTATTTTTGACAGACCACTCACCTATAGCGTCAATATCTTTTTGAAGGGCCACGCAGTCAGCTGGAGACTGTACCTCAGAGTATACCTTTAGATCGTCAGCATAAAGGAGACATTTGGAGTGATTTAGTACTTGTGGAATGTCGTTTATCATAATAAGAAATAAAAGAGGTCCTAATATTGATCCCTGGCTGACTCCTGAGCGAGTATCATACGGCTGAGAATTATACAAGCCCAGTCGCACATACTGTTGACGGTCACGAAGGTAGTCTGCGATCAGTGAGAGAAGATTTGGAGCAAAACCTATGGCACTTAACTTTTCCAACAATATATCATTATTAATGCGATCGAATGCTTTTTGGAAATCAAAGTACAGGACATCCACCTGCCGACCTCTGTCCATACTGGTGGCGATAAAATCAGTTAATGTTAAAAGATTAGTGTTAACAGATCTTTTGTTGCGAAAACCGTGTTGTTCATTACATAGGTATCGGTTGACTTGCCTGAGAATTTCTTTGTGTAAAATATGTTCAAAAACTTTTGCAGGTGAAGATAGGATAGCTATAGGTCTAAAGTCCTCGACAGACACCTTAGTTCCCTTTTTAGGTGTGGGTGTAACCCTAGATATTTTCCACTGGGGCGGATATTTACCGCTACTGAGAGCTAAATTATAAATGCTACATAATGGTTCTATGAGATATTTCTTTAAGAGCTTTAACATAGAAGACGGGATGTTATCCGGACCGGCAGAACTACTGGGCCTTAGTTTGTTAATGCTAAGTTCCACGTCTTCAGCGGAAATATGACTTATGTTGACATAATTGCTGCTACGAGATGTATCACGTGCACTTATTTTGCATGCATTTAACTCAGGAAAATCGGGAAGGAAAACGCTGGAAAAGTATTGTGCGAATGCATTGGCAGCATCGATACCAGACAACGATTGGCCCCGGTGAGTGACAGAAGACTGGAAGCCGCCCTTACATCGTAAACTTGTAATGTGCTGCCAAAATTGTTTTGGGTTTATTTTAATGTCGTTTTCGATGCGACGTAAGTAGGACTTATAAGCAGTCGAGATGCGTTGTTTAAGGATCTTTCTACAATCAGAGTAAATAATGTAATCGGCCGGACAGTTAGATTCTTTCCAAGCCTTGTGTAGCTTAGCTTTATAGACTAAGTCACTAATTATGTCGCGTGTGAACCAAACCGGATAACACTTCGCTCTAGTTTTACTTCTTTGCTTTTTGGGCATACATTGGTCGAATATTTTATAGAGTACTTCGTAAAGACAATTCATGCCGGTTGCTATATCAGTCGCCTGCATCACAGAGGTCCATCGCTCCTCAGATAACAAAGTGTCAAGAAGCTCATAATCAAATTTATTGAAGTTAAAATCTGTAGACCGTTCAATATTGCTAGGTTCCAACGAGTTGCTATGGGAAGCTGTGCCGATGCTAATGTCCATATTTAGTGGAGGATGATAGAGATCTGGTGGTACCATACCTTCAGAAGAAGTTATACACACTTCAACGCTCTCTTGGACCAGGATAACATCAAGCATACTTCCATACGAATTTTTCACTACATTCTTCTCAGTCAAACCACAAAATGAGAGAAAACAATAGTAATAGTTGTTCACATTAATAGAAGCACTATTCAGATTTAAGTCACCTAATATTATCACATTACCATTAATACTATTAATAAAGCTTTCGACTTTGCAAAACCAAGTCATATAAACATCATCAGTAGCACTAGGCTTTATATATACAACACACACAAATACCGGGCGGCCGAACACGTAGAATGACACCCATAAGTCTTCACCACGGTCGGTCTCAAGATCTGGTCGACGGGTCATAAGAATACCTGCTCGAGCCAAAACCATTACACCACCACAAGGTGAACCTCGGTCACGCCGAAGTACACTGTAGCCGTTGCAGACAATTTCCGAATCTTCAACTGAATCATCTAGAAATGATTCAGTAACTGCGACAGATAATCTAGCGTACATAGATAATCTAGCGTAGCATACGTTGACTTTATTTCTTCAATCGAGGATTGCATTCGCAAAAGATTGAAGAGATTAGTTTTGTGCAATCCAGATAGTCAAAGATGATGGGTGGTAAGTTTTCCAGTTGCCGTGCTACGAACACTGGAAGTTCGTCCGGATGAGTTCTAAACAATTTCATAATATCAGCTAGATCTCGTTCCTCCTTGCCTTTGTTTTTACGAACAATTTTTCGCAAGTCACTACGAATTGAATCGAAAAGAAGTGATTTCGACTTTTTAATCTCCGCACTGGTGAATGCCGATGTACTTGCACCAACGTCACTTCCTCAATAACCGACACTTTGTTCTGGTTATATGATAACATCTCGTCGATTACGATGTTACACGAATTGCACTTTAGAACGTCCGTCATTTTTCTCGATAATTAGCGCCGTCGACGATACGCGCCTGTCACGATTGGGTGCGTGATCGAGACTGATGCGCTACCGAGACTTATAAAGGAATATTCCCAAAATTACAAAAAAAGCTGTGGTAACACCAGTATTTAATTCTGCATAAAAATTTATCAGTATACAAGTTTTGGAATTCCAAAAGGCAGCATTTTGGGCCCCACGTTATTTTTAATCTTTATAAATGAACTGTTACTCCAAAATGGTGTCGTAATATCTTATGCGGATGACACCGCTCTATTATTCTCAGCTAAATCAAGAGTTGAGGTCTATGAACATGCTCAGAATGGTTTTAACATTGTGTCAAATTGGCTTCATAATAATCTATTAACATTAAATACAGATAAAACAAAATACATTTTATTTACAAGGAGACTACTAACATACCGCTTACTAATATAAAATTTAGGCACTTAATTGTAGCATGTACGCTGACACAGCATGTTCCTGCCCCTTTTTAACTAAAGCAGGCCATTTAAAATATCACCATTTAAATTATCAATATCATTTAAAATATAAAATATCTAGGTGTCACTATTGACTCCAATCTAAATTTCCGTAAACATATCGAATTACAATGTACTAGAGTGCGCAAATTAATATATGTCTTTAAGAATTTACGGAACATTGCCTACTACAAATTTATTAAACAGGTTTATTTAGCTTTGTGTCAATCCATTCTTACCTATTGCATAACGTCTTCGGGTGGTGGTGCAAAAACAATTTTACTACCTCTAGAGCGTGCTCAAAGAGCAATTCTAAAGGTATCTTACCTTTCGCCCTTTAAGATTTCCTACGCACCAGCTCTACAGAGCTTGTAATGTACTAAGAGTACGGCAATTGAATGAATGAATGAATGAATGCATTTATTTGTCAGAATATTGTACAAAGTCGTTATGTGCTACAAGTATTACGATCATAAAGATGAAATAAACAGATTTTTATTTATTTTATTATAATATTCTGCCGTTTCCGGTGTACAAATATGATTTTAAGATTATGGACCATCAACACATTAAAATTAAATGATTAAAATTAGATTTAAAAATAATTTAAATAAATTGAACAATAAAATAGATTAGGTAATTATGTAATGCACAATTAAATAAGGTCAAAATATTTAGTCAAAGTCAAATATTTAGGTAAATTTTTCGTTCATAAAATCTTCAGTTAGTAATAACATTTGCTAAGAAGAAAGTTAAATAATTTACATTTAAATGTTCTGAGGCTGAGAGTTTTGAAGCTATCAGGTAATTTGTTTGTATATAATGGACATGCAGTATACATTATAAGAAAACAATTTAATTGTACGCCTAGGAACATTAAGCGTATGCACTCTGCGGCTGGGTCTGGATACAACATCACTATACAAGTCAAATTCATGTCTGTTTTGGTGTACAAAGATACAAATTTCAAAAATGTATAGTGCTGGAAGTGGCAGTATTTTAAGTTTCTTAAATAGTGGAACACAGCTGTTCAGCGGGTGCGCTCCATAGATTGAGCGTACGCATTTTTTCTGAGTACTAAACACTCCTTTAAGCTCAACCGAATTACAATGCCATAGCGCAAAATTGATGAGACATAGCCATGGTATGCACATATTGCCGCGTTAACACTAGCCACACGTGTAAGTTTATATAAAACAAATACAAAAGCTATCTATCTTCTTACATAAATCATCAATATGAGATTTCCAATTACAATTTTTGTCAATTATTATCCCCAAGAATTTTGCGTAATCGACTTCTTCTATTGTCTCATTTCCATATTATATAGTAAGCAGTGGACGCGTACTGTTATATGTCTGGAATTGTATCATTTTTGTTTTGTTAATATTAATATAAAGATTATTGTGTTCAAGCCATGTAATAATTGTATTTAATGTCATGTTCATTTCATTTTGGTACCCAATAATGTCGTCATTTTTGTTTATAATACTGAGGGTCGTATCGTCAGCGTATAGTATGCAATTGTGGGAAGTTACACTTGGCAAGTCATTAACATATAGCAAGAATAAAAGCGGCCCTAGTATGGTTCCTTGGGGAACACCACAGTTATTTTCACGATACTGAGATCTATATGCGAGCTTTTGATTTCCAGTTTGTCCCGAAATCTCAACACATTGCTGTCGATGCGTAAGGTAACTTTCAAGCAATTTCAAAGCGTTTCCCCTTATGCCATATCGGTCTTATTTATAAATTAACAGTGTATGGTTCACAAAATCAAAAGCCTTGGACATATCTAGAAAAATAGAGACAATTGGTAGTTTATCATTAAGGCTTTTCGTTATTAATTTTAATAAAGCAAAACAAGCTGTTGTGGTCGATTTATTTTTTCTGAAACCAAATTGATCCTCACTTAGAATTTTGTATTTGGATAAAAAACCGGACAGTTTATTATACATGACCTTTTCAAAGATCTTTGATAATATTGGAATGAGTGTTATGGGGCGGTAATTATTCATATATATTAGGTTTTCTACTGTCACCTTTCTTGTGGATCGGTTTAACAATTGAGAATTTTAACCATTATGGGAATAAACCTTGAATAAATAACAAATTAATAATATGGCCAATATGAATGGATAAAAATGTAGAGCATAATTTAAGAATTTTTGTGTTAATGTCATCGTAGCCTGTAGAGTTGGTTGTTCTTAAAGAGTTTATTATTTTATATACATCGGTGTCATTAGTTTATTATTGTGTATACATAGAATTTGGATGATAAGTCATCTGTGGTGTGTCGTTAATAGATGGGTCAGTGGTGTCATTCGTCAATTATTTATACTAAGCACAGTACTACACCAGCACACTGCACTTTCTTTTTGACCCAGTACCTTCCGACAAGAGAAGGAAGGACTTGGTTTGCATAAACCCACAAACTATACATGCGTTTGCTATTCGATTTTATATGTTTTAGGATCTTTTCTGTATAATAGGCTCAACAAGTTACTAACCTTCTATAATGTAAACTATATAAATTGTATACTTACTATTATTTTTTATAATATTGATTTCATTATTCTGGGATTACTTGAACTCACACACTGACTTATTATTATTACTTGTTAAAATGTTAGGAATATCGTATAGTTTTACAATATTTGTAAATATGTGAGCACCATGCATCTATCACATAATTAATTTATCTATCATTGATTATCCTTAATTTTTCATTCTTTTTACCTATCGTGGTATGGTATTCTTATTCTAGGTGCGTCGTCTTCACATATAATTAATGTATACAAGATATTATGAAAACATTTTAAAAGAGTAACGGTGGAGTTTCTTGCCCATTCTTCTCCATACGAACTACCTTTTGGAAGGGCCGACTAGAATCAATTATTATTTATTTTTTGTAAATTTCGACGTTCAATCGTGCCTTTTTTGTGCCTAATTGAAATAAATTATTTGACTATGACTTTGAAAAAAAAAAGTAAAATGTTATCAGAACATTTAGCGATACTGAATTACACAGACACAGAAAAAATTCTAGAAATTTTGTCATGTTGATAATTTATTCCCTCGTATGAATATATTTCTTTACTCTTCTCTGAATTTTCTTATGGCCCTCAAATATTACACTCGCCATTCAACAATGTTTGGTCTCTCTATTAAAAGGGATCTCATCAATTTACATTTTTTTAATGAATATCCCAGTTTGTGCAAAAGTTCTCTGAAAAAAGTTAATCCGCAATCTAAAATATGATCCTCTTTTAACACAGCATTTAGTTTTCGTAGACTAAGATTTTTTTTCTTTACCGTATAAAACTGATTTATTTTTCTTCATAACACTCCAAAATCAAAATCATCAACTTGTATTTTCTTTTTTATTACTTTTGGTCTCCGCGGAGAACTAAATTTTGCTTCCCCTGCACATTGCAAGGAAGTTTTACTTTCAGCAATCACTCTCCTTACTCTTTGTTCTGATATCCCTGTTGCTTCTACTACTAATTTATGTATATTCGCATCAGTTTTATATTCTAAACTATTGACATCGGCTTTCCGTTTTTGTAAAAACGTATGCATTTTAAATATAATTTCCTTAGATTGTCTTTTTATCAAATCAAATCAAATCAAATCAAATTTATTTGCGAGAATGTAGGTTTACACTGTATGATCTTAAAACTATAATGGCCCTTTTACATTCTACCATTACTTATGGTGTGCAAATATTTAATTGTGTCCTACACAGTACTATTTTTTTTTTCTAATACAGCAACTACAAACAAGATGCATGCATTAAAATTTTCATAGATTAATTGATGTCAAAGTTACACATAATATGTCAGTTCAAGAGATAACGTTTATAATTATGTAAGTAATGTCAGAATAAGATTAAATAAATAATATTGTAAATCATAACTATTATAATTAAACTGAAATTTTAACATTAATTAATTACAGGTTTACACCAATATTTACTTCAGATTCCTTCTCCTCAATCAGACATGTATTCATTGAGATTGTAAAAGCATTTTTCTTTTAACCATTGCGTTACCTTTTTTTTAAACATGGTCAAAGGTAAATCTTTAAAGGAGTCCGGTAATTTGTTATATATCTTAACAGCATTTATGTATGAGTTCCTATTATACAATTCGATCCTGCATTGCGGTAAACAAAGCTCATGTTTAAATTTATTTTTATTTCTAGGAGCTACATTTCGTTTAGTTACATCTTTATGTTTAGTAAAATGTTCCGGATGTTGTTTTACAAATAGGCATAATTCTCTAATGTACATACATGGTAATGGCAGAATATTGTACTTTTGGAACAAGGGTTTACAACTTTCCGTATACCAGGCTCCACAGATTGCACGTACACATTTTTTTTGTACTCTAAACGCTTTCAAAATATCCACCGAGTTACCCCACAACAAAAGTCCATAAGCCAGTACGGACGAAACGTATCCATGAAATGCACAAAGAGCAGCTTCTTTTGATACCGTGACTCTTAATCTTTTTATCGCGTATACAAATCTGTCAAGTTTATCGCAAACATAATCGACGTGTGTTTTCCAGTCACAATTCTGATCCAAATGTATACCCAGAAATTTACTATTTCTAACTTGTTCGATTTTAATATCATTATATTTAACATTTAACTTCAATGGCGTTCTTTTATGGGTTTGGAATTGGATCATTTTAGTTTTCTCCATATTAATTTGTAAGTTGTTAGAACGTAACCAGTGTATTATTTTGTTTATTGCTTTGTTTATTTCTAGTTCATAGGTGTCTGCATTTTCACATTTCACAATGAGGGTTGTGTCATCAGCAAACAAGATTGTATTATGGCAAGTGATATTTGGGAGATCATTAATATACATGAGGAATAAGAAAGGTCCCAATACACTGCCCTGTGGCACTCCAAACTTATTTATTCGATAGTCACTTCTATGTAACATCTTTTTGTTATTGTGTATTTTAGAGATTTCCACACATTGTTTTCTGTCATTTAAATAGTCTCTCAACCAGTCGTTCGCTTTCCCTCTTATTCCATATTTTTCTAGTTTGTGTAAGAGCAAATTATGGTCCACAAAATCAAACGCCTTACTCATGTCTAGGAAAATCGCAGCAATTGGTAAGCCATCATTTATAGCTTGGGTGACAATTTTGATCAATTTGAAACATGCCAATGAAGTGGTACTATTCTGTCTAAACCCAAATTGCTCATCTTTAAGTATACGATGACTTGTTGTAAAATTTTGAAGCCTTTTCAGCATAATTTTCTCAAAGATTTTTGACATGATTGGTATCAGCGCCACTGGCCTATAGTTATTCATGTCACATTTGTTTCCTTTTTTAAAGAGTGGTTTAACTACAGACTTTTTTAATATTTGTGGAAAAGTACCTTGTTCAAATGATAGGTTTATTAAATAACACAGCGGTTGACATATGTATGGTGCGCATAATTTAATAACTTTGGTCGTTATGTCGTATATTCCTGCTGCGTTTGTGTTATTCAGATTTTTTATTATTCGGAATATTTCCATCGCATCAGTAGGTTTAAGGAATATTGTATGTTCGTTATTAGTATCGATTGTTTTGTTTATTTCGTCTGTATTATATTTAAAATTATTGCTGTTTGTCAATTGTATATAAAACTCATTAAATTTGTCACTTATCTCCTTAGGGTTTTCATATATCCGGTTATTGTTGATTATTCTGTCAATCTGCGTTATCGTACTAAGGTCACCAATGTTATCATTAATCACTGCCCATGTGGCTTTACATTTATTCTTATTAGTGTCAATATATTTCTTGCTTTGTAGTTGTCTAGATTTATATATGCACTTTTTTAGTATGAAGCTGTATGACCTATATTGTTTATTTGACTTTTCTTATACAGGATCTTCTTATGCCCTTCGTCAACCATTTCTGGTCCCCTTTTTTAGTTGACTTCTTAATTGTGATTAGTGGGAAACACAGATTAAAAAATAATTTAAATAGAGCATGAAATTCGGTAAACGCTTCTTGCAAGTTGCTTTTTTCCTATACTTCTGAGAAGGTAAGAGATGACATATAACTATAGAACTTATCCATGTTTTCTCTACTATAATCTCTAACGTTCTCAAACCACCTGCATATTTCGGATGATTTAGTGGTTTTAAGCGATATTGTTTGTCCAGTTTCGTGGTCAGACAAAGCAAGGTGATGCACCTCCGCTTTAAATTGCTTGATGTTGCTTGCTATCTGATCAAGACATGACAACAGTCTCGTTGGGGTTTTAATATGCAGTTCAATTTTATTTTTTTTTAACATACTCTTCTATCGGCGGACTCATCTCACTATCGCAATCTCATGTGTGTTTTGTCTAAACTAGCCGGAACTTTCAACGCGTATTGCCGTCACGAAGTACGGCGCCGCACTGATTAATGACAGCAAGCGCCCCCATCTTTCCGTCCCACTGCTCACATACCCAAGGCGCGACTAACTAGTTCCGCGCGCACTATAGTAACAGAATGTTTCTCGCAACCTCTTAGTTACATTCTAAACCTATCTATTGAAACTGACCCCGAAAAATTACAAGTTGCAATTATTAAACCGATTTTTAAAAAAGAGAGTAAAGAAAACATTTATAATTATAGACCGATTGCCCTAGCCAATTGCCCTTTTTGTTTATCATAAATTTGTTAAATATTTTGAAAGCCATAACATTTTAGGTAAAGAATAAAAAGGATTTAGATAGAAAAAATATCAATCTATGTATATCTAGTTTTTTGGAAATTATAACGTCCAATGTTGACAAGTAAATACCAAACTACGCCATCTTTATGGATATAACACACACAATTACGTGGTACGAGTACATGATATCTTATTATCTAAACTTGAGACTTATGGCAAAAGAGGCAAAAATTTAAAAATAATTTAATGTTACCTCAATAGGGATGATGACTAAAAAAATGTTTTTTGTCCGTAACGTAGATTATGAAAAAATAACGTACACGTATTTTTTCTTTTTTTACGTTATCAAAAGATTACGGCGATACATTGAGTTATAATGTGCCATGACGTCACTTGTATGTAGATTTTATCCATACTTGTGACGTATCAACCCCCACTCCCCAACTTTAATGCGTTGTATCTAAGTCATTTTTCATTAATATGATAAAGCAAAAAATACGTGTCTACTATTTTATTATTATCTGACTGACGGACTAAATAGAATTTCTTTTTTTTGACCCAGGCATCATCCCTATTATCGCACTCAGAATAAACAAATTAACACACTTAATACTAGAACCAAGATGGAGGATCTATCAAAGGGACGTAAAATATAATATGGGGTTGGGTCCATTACTTATCCTTCCACGGATTTGACACGGTTAATCACAAGTTACTGTTAGCAAAAATGGAGCATTATAGAGTAAGACGACCGGTCTTATGTCTATTTAGGTCTTACTTAGAAAATCGAAAGCAATATGTGGAAATTCAAAAACATCGAGAACTATACTCAAGCAGAAATAATAATAACTAAACGTAAACAATATCTAAAAAAGAAAATAAAGCCTCCAGGCATAAAGGGCGTGCCCGCTTACATATAGCTGTAACTAGAAGTTATAATTGATAAACTAGGACCATCGAGGTAAAATAAATAAATGTCGAGGTCGCTAGCTAACCACATATTGCAATACAACTCATAAAAAAAACATTGTAATGAGTAGATTATGTCAACAATAAATAAAAATAAAATTAAAGCAAATTGACATAAAAAGTAAAATTATAAACAATTATATAAACTCATATAACCTGTCAGTAGGTAAACTAATTCTGGAGAAAGAACATTTTAACATTGTCTTGAGTTACGAGCGACGGAGTACATCCTGAAGACGTCATGTGGTGGTCTCATTTGCTATAACAAAGACTTTGTTAAAGTCAAAGTCAAATAATTTATTTCAATTAGGCACAAAAAAGGCACTTATGAACGTCAACATTTACCAAAAAAAAAAAAAAAGATTCTAGTCGCCCATTCCAAAAGGTCGTTTTCGCATGGAGAAGAATGGGCAAGAAAATCCACCGTTACTCTTTTAAAATATTTTCACAATATCTTGTATACATTAATTATATTAATTATATGTGAAGACGATGCACCTAGAATAAGATTACTATACCACGATAGGTAAAAAGAATGAAAAATGAAGGAAAGCCATAAATTAATTATGTGATAGATGCATGGTGCTCACATATTTACAAACATTGTAAAATTATACGGTATTCTTAACATTTTAACAAGTACTACTAATAATTAGTCAGTGTATGAGTTCAAGTAATCACAGAATATAAAAATAATGTTTAAAAAAATAATATTAAACAATTAAATTGGCAACCAGTTAGATTTTGTCTAGATTTTAAATTGTCCTATGGAGCAGGACCAGCATGTTTCCAAGCATTTTTATAATCCTCTAATTTGTAATATGCTTGTTTACAAAGTGTACTTTTTATATCAAATTCAATTCAAAATTCAAAATATTTTATTTCACATAAACCTACAAGGGCACTTATGAAACGTCAGAAGCTAGGTGCACGGTTCCAATTGGTCGTTTCCTATGGAGAAGAGCCGGCAAGAAACTCCACGGTTACTCTTTTAAAAGTAAATGGTATTTACAATCTTTTCAAGTTACAGTGTTTATAGGTATGAGAGGACACTGTAGGCCTATCAACAAGTACCAGGTACTTAGCAAGATAGCAAACGATCGACAGATCTAAAAGTCGGTTATGCCTACAACGTTCTCACATTCACAAAATATAAAAGAGAATCTATATTAAAAAAACCAATTAAAAACCTATTTAAACCAAATGGCATGACTGACAACAAATCTATAAAAAATATATTAAAGTGAAGTTATATAAGGTCAAATAATGAAAAGATTATGTCAAAAAAGTACGTAAATGAAAAAAAAGAAAAATAGGTAAAATAAATAATCATCTTAATTTGGGAGCAGTTAATAGACATAATTACATAGTAATGCCGTTATTGAGGTACCAGGGAAGCCACATGTGCAGAAGGAATTATTGCCAAACTTCCTTGTCTTCAACGTAGTCTTTAATCTTATAATATGCTTTTTTGATAAGGACACGTTTGATGTGGGTTTTGAACTTTCCATCACTAAATTCTGTAACCGACTTTAGCAACTTGTTATAAAATCGAATACTGTTTATAACAGATGACTTACTAGTTTTAGCTAACCTAAATTTGGGTATCACAATTTCATGTTTACTACGTGTATTTATATTATGGAAATCGCTTCTAATTTTGAAAAGTCCTAAGTTTACCCGAACATACAAAATACTTTCTAAGATATAAAGAGAAGGCTGAGTTAGTATATCAATTTCTTTGAATTTATTTCTAAGGGACTCACGAGGACCCATTTTATAGCTAGCGCGAATAGCCCTCTTTTGTAAAATAAAAATGTAATCTACGTCAGCTGCCGATCCCCACAGCAAAACGCCATAAGACATAATACTGTGGAAATAAGCAAAGTATACTAACCTAGCTGTGGCTACATCAGTCATCTGACTTATTTTTCTTACTGCATATGCAGCCGAACTTAATCTACCTGAAAGAGCTCTAATGTGGGCGCCCCATTGCAATCTCAAATCTAAAGTAATTCCTAGAAATACGGTTTCCGTAATAGCTTCTAGTTTCTTACCATCAAGTTTTAAATTTAGACCTACTTGAGGTACATTTGGTAATGAGAACTTAAGACATTTAGTTTTGTTCGCATTAAGTAAAAGATTATTAGCTGCGAACCATTTCGAAAGAACTGCTAGACTATCGTTGACATGTATAACATCCGTATCTTTTCTATCAATTTTATATGAGTTTATAATTTTCTTTCATTTAATTCTAATATATCACAAGGTATTCTGTTGTAACATTTAACAGTACCTACCCCATAAAAGATGTATTTACTTTAGATAGTCTGAAAAATGATTGATCTATTTTATCTTTATTTCTAGTATTATAATTATGTCTATCACTTATTTTATTAAAAAGATGTAGATTTTTTCTCACATACATAATATTTTCATAAATGAATTGGCAAGGTACCGTTATAATATTAATCTTTTTAAATAGTTCCCTGACAGATTCGCGACGACTTAGATTATAAATGGCTCTGACAGCTCTCTTTTGTAAAATAAAAATGGATTCAATGTCAGCAGCCCAACCCCATAGTAAAATGCCATAGGACATAATACTGTGGAAGTAACTAAAATAGACCAAACGCGCGGTTTCTACATATGTTAACTGTCTTATCTTTCTAACAGCACTAGCTGACCCGCGCAACTTCGTCTGCGTCACAGAGTGGTAATGAATTTTCCCAGTTTTTTCATTGATGCGCCGCTCCTATAATATCATTATTATGGTCATAGCGTTGCCCGCGAATTCGTCCGCGTGAATATCATTATCGTGGTTGGATAAATAATATTACTATGTCCTTCGATCTTCGTCAAAATCGGTTCAGTAGTTTAGCCGTGAAAACAATACAGATTGACAGACAGACAGAGTTACTTCAAAAACTGTTATAACATAGCTGTACCAATGTTTTGTGGAAAAAACCAAAAAAAAATGGAACTATAGTAAAAAATGGCACGGGAACAGGAATAATATAGGAGCGCTGGGTAAAAAAAAAGTAGTGGGGGTCTTATAAAAATGTGGGTATGTAATAACAAATTAACGATTATATAATTACTAGTATTTTTTTAAGGTATTTTAAAGTAGGTACTTCTGAGTAAGTGATATTTTTAGTTTTATTTTCTTGTGGTAGAAGAACATACTGGTTTTCTCCGCAACCTGATATTGATAGCGCGACATATAGTTTACCCATGTGAAAAGCAGTCTTGACGTAAATCGATTCCTACGTGTTTAAATGTTTGCCCCTGTGCTTTATTAATTGTTACGGCAAAAGATACCTCAACGGGAAATTGAATTCTTTTAAAATTAAAAGGTAAATCATTGGGATGTAAGGTATTAGCACTGTTTGACCAACTGCTGGACCAGTCAAAACTATTGCAACTCGCAGAGCTACCGGCGGCAGGCCAGCGCCCCTTCCCCTCACGCACCGACCAGCGTCCTTTCCCCTCACCCGCCGCGTCTTGCGCGTCATGCGCACGTGAAGCCGAACATATCTACTTATTTTGTTGCGGAGTTCTTTTAAAATTATTATATCTCCTAATATGTTCATTGAAATCAAGTGATGTCAAGGACAATTTTGTTTACATTTAAATACTTGTGATTAATAACATATTTATTTGGCTATGGACTAATATAATGTTGATAAAACTCCTTCGCAAATAATGCATTAATTTCGAAACGACCAATTGGAACCGTGCACCTAGCTTCTGACGTTTCATAAGTGCCCTTGTAGGTTTATGTGAAATAAAATAATTTGAATTTGAATTTGAAATTTGAACAAATTTGATTACGATAAAAAAGGTTATAGTGAGTCAATCTTAAAAGATAGACATACACCGTCGCGAATTTTTTTTTAGAAATTTTAAAGAGGAACATTTCCGTCATACATAATATTTGCGTAACTTAAACCGTTTACGCAGCGCACACAACGGAAGCTCTCAAAAAGGATTTTTTTCCCTTTTTTGTAACATTTTTCATTTATGCTCCGCTCCTATTGGTCGTAGCGTGATGTTATATAGCCTTTGTCGATGAATGGACTATCTAATACAAAAATAAATTTTCAATTGCAACCAGTAGTTCCCGAGATTAGCGCGTTCAAACAAACTCTTCAGCTTTATAATATTAAAATAGTATAGATAAGCGGCCGAGCTTAGCCGCCCCGCGAGAGATGTTATATGGGGTCCCCATTGTAATTTCTCGTCTAGCGTGATTCCTAGGAAAACTGTTTGATTAATAAATTCCAGTTTTTCTCCATTCAATATGATGTCACACCGCTGCTTCTAACAAATCCTAAAAAATCCTTTTTGAGAGCTTCCGTTGCGTGTGCTGCGTAAACACGCAGCGCACGCAACGGAAGCTCTCAAAAAAGATTTTTTTTCCCTTTTTTGTAACATTTTTCATTTATGCTCCGCTCCTATTGGTCGTAGCGTGATGTTATATAGCCTTTGTCGATGAATGGACTATCTAATACAAAAATAAATTTTCAATTGCAACCAGTAGTTCCCGAGATTAGCGCGTTCAAACAAACTCTTCAGCTTTATAATATTAAAATAGTATAGATAAGCGGCCGAGCTTAGCCGCCCCGCGAGAGATGTTATATGGGGTCCCCATTGTAATTTCTCGTCTAGCGTGATTCCTAGGAAAACTGTTTGATTAATAAATTCCAGTTTTTCTCCATTCAATATGATGTCACATTCGCTGCTTCTAACATTTGGTAATTTAAATCTAATGCATTTCGTTTTTTTTATTATTTAGTACCAAATTATTTACCGTAAACCAATCTTGGACCTGAACAATAGAGCTATTCACGTCATCAAGATTTGGTGACCGTCGGTTTATTTTAAAGATCAATGATGTGTCATCTGCAAATAACACCATCTTTGGTTGATTTAGAAATAATTGGGGTAAATCATTAATATACTCGTAAACTACAAAGAGGAATGGACCCAATATCAAAACTTGAGGATCGCCCATTACCATTTCAGACCCTAATGAGTTTGTGCCGTTGATTTGAACTTTAACCTTTCTATCTTTCAGGTATGATCTTAACAAATCATGAGCTGTATTCCTAATCCCATAGTGGTCCAGTTTCAGCAGAAGTGTCTCATGGTCTACGCAATCGAACGCCTTCGAGAGGTTGCAAAAGATTCCAATGGCATCTTGTGCTTCTCTCTTCTTCCCAAGCGTTAAAAATGTTCTTTATTAGGGTGACACCGGCGTCAGTGGTACAGCGCCCTTTGGTGAAACCGTACTGTTGGTCACGAAAGATGGAATTTTTATTAAAGTGCCGTAACATTTGATTGAGAATCAACTTTTCAAACACCTAACTGAGAACTGGCAGAATTGACACAGGCCTATAATTGTTGGGTTCCTTACTATTACCGGATTTGAACAAAGGAACTACTTTACTGTGTTTCATGAGATCCGGAAAGACGCCTTGGTCTACACTAGTGTTAAATATGAAAGCTAAATAAGGTGCAATGGTTTCGATGACAGATCTACAGACTTTTACAGACATTCCTCACAGATCTTCTGTTGATTTAATTTTAAGATCTTTAAAAGCTTTTATAACAGCCTGGAGGTTTGTATGCTAAAACCTTAACTCCAAAGGGCATGCCTTTACATTCTTCCTAAGTAAGGCAGCAGAAAGCGCGGGTGAGTAATTTAAAGCTTCAGTGGTTTTATGGGGAATATTAGCAAAACAGTTTTCAAATTCCTAAGCTATTTCTACATCTGAGTTGATGGGACCATGAGCAATCTGTAAATTAAATTCAGTATTACGCTGTTTTTTCCTACCGGTTTCATTATTTATTATTTGCCAGGTAGTTTTTATTTTATCATCAGCTGATTTTATTTTATTGCTAATGTGAAGAGCTTTAGCTATTTTGCACACACTTTTAAAAGTTTTAGAATATTTTGCAACATACTGATAAAAGCTTGTATTATTCATGTGTTGCTTTAGGCCATAAAGTTCAAAAAGTTTTTCCCTGCTTTTGCGAATACCTGGAGTCACCCAATCACTAAATAAGAACTTTGTGTAAATTGTTTTGGTCTTTAGTGGAAAACTGTCAATAAATTGTTTGTTTAACCTGTTAGTTAAAAGAACTCGGGTAGAACTCATTTGGGTCACATATATTATTAAAACTCTGAATACATAATTTACTTGCCAAAGCATTATTTAATTTATCTAGATTTTTACATGTAATTGGCCTAAACCTTATTTGATTTTTTTGTAAAGGTTCGAATAGGTAGGAGCAAAAAGTTATTGTTTGTCCACTGTGATCAGATGGCAAAAATTGTAAATTTCTTTACCAGTATCCCACCTAAAACTACTGAAACCTTAAATTCCTCGCCCTCGCTCCCTTTTGATTTATTAAGGGCAAACGTTTCAACATGCCCGATTGAATTTAACTTTAAGCATACTAACCCCATAACAGTAATAAAAGCTTTTAAACAAATCAAGATCAAATTGACCGAAGATAAACAAAGAGACCGAATTGAGAGAAGAAGACCAGAGGACGTTGTACCACTGACGCCGGTGTTACCTTATTAAGACACATTTTTAACGCGTGGGAAGAGGCCCAGACGCAATAGGGTTTTTTTGTGACCTCTCTAAAGCGTTTGATTGCGTCGATTACGAAAGCTTACTTTTGAAACTTGAGCATTACGGACTTGTGTATGTATATTTAAGGGTAATTAACAATTTCTTTGCATGTTATAATTTTTTAATTAAAATTAACCTTAACGAATTAATTTTTATCTCTATTATTACACCCAAATATTATACATAATTAAAAACTAACAGACTTAAAATAATAATATTAATAATATGTACAAGTATATATTAAATAAAAAGTGGGGGGGGGATAATTATAGGGCATCAAAAAATTCTTCCGCATCGCTGTCAACAGGAAAAGTGCCCAAAAGGCTGGCTGCATTGCCACGTTGAATGGCAATGCTGATTCTTTGGCCAAAGAATAGGCCAGCCCTCTGGTCACGTGAAGAGTCGACCAGCCGCTTGGCGATGTCTTGAAAAACTAAGTGGGCACTCGGACCCCATGGCCCTACTGTTTCAACCCCAAACGGCTCAAACATATAAGTCCCAATAAGATTGGAGTATTTGCGCCGTTTGAGGTTTTCCGCACCTGCAGCAGCAGCCCCAGCACAGCCCACCGTGCTAGGAAGATGGGATGGTGCAAAGGGTGTCGACGCACGTTGCATCCCACACCAAAGGCCTACCTACCTTCCAAGGCATTATGGTCATTCCGTCTGGTCTCTTCCCATCGTCGCGTGCCAAACCATTTGCCAAAACATCATCCGTCGTGCTCTTGTCACCGCCGCGGCGGTGACAAGAGCACGACGGATGATGTTTTAGGGGTATGAGGAACAGGGTGTAAAGTTCACTCATCCACCATAGAAAAGGGAGGATCCTCCAACCAGACGGGTGTTGTGTCTGGCGGGCCGACTGCCCGACTGTTGATTTCGGATAGTCTTATCTATGTCGTTCGCGCGGTAAACTCTAATTGCGCGATGCAGGATTTGTGTGACGTCATGTCTTTGATGCGTAGTTCGTATGTGGCGGTGTAACCGCTACAATGTCATTGATGCTGGCGTGCCGTGCTATCCGGCCTGCGCTCTTACTGCAGGATAGGCCATGGTGTCCGAGACAGTCGACACCTTCACCGCATCGGCAGCGATGCAGAGCCACACAAGGAGCGCCCAGACGCAGACAGGTAGCGAGCCGGAAGGTGGTATCACCCAGCATAGTGCCTATGTTGGGTGATGGTAACGCCTGAAGCCAGAGGCCCGACTCCCACTCACCCACAGCCAGCAGGCGGGCACGCTCAGCAGTATTGGTGGACGTATTAATAAGATTATTCCGTACCAACCTGCAGAGCGGCTCATCCCACTGTCTCTGGGAAGATGGGTTCACGGGCCGATCTGTATTCGGGCAAGCCGCTTTCCAGGCGTTCTCCGCATCGGACTTGGAAAACTTGCACTCAATTTAGTAAAATCTTATTTAAATTATAGACAACAGCAAGTTCAAATAAATGGTATCAATTCACTAGGTTTAAAAGTAAAAATGGGCGTGCCACAAGGTTTGATATTGGGTCCATTCCTATTTTTAGTGTATATTAATGAGATCATTAATATACACTAAAAAGAGGAATGGACCCAATATCGAGCCTGGTCCGGTTCTTTTTTTTTAATTTTCTTTACCAAATTATATTGGTTCCATTCCTCTTTTTAGTGTATATTAATGAGACCAATATACACTGAAAAGAGGATTGGAACCAAAATTTTATGCACTTAGTTTTTTTCATTTTTCTTTACCAAATGTCAAAAGAAGTAATTGTGAGATAGTATTAAATCAATAGAAACTAGAATTTAAATAAAACTGTTTTCCTGGGGATCACGCTCGACTCAAGGCTTCAATGGAGTCCACATTTAACATCTCTTGCAGGACGGCTAAGTTCAGCAGCATATGCTGTCAGAAAAATCCTTCAATTTACTGATGTAGATACCGCGAGGCTAGTCTATTTCAGTTATTTTCATAGTCTCAGTTCAGTTAGTCTCATGTCTTACGGTATTTTACTTTGGGGATGGGCTGCAGACATCGAGTCTATTTTTATTCTGCAGAAAAGAGCGATCAGAGACATTTATTATCTCCGCAGGCGCGACTCTCTTAGGGAACTGTTTAAGGATATTAACATTATGACGTAAGAAAAAAATTAAATCTTTTTAGTAAAAGAGGTGATAGACATAATTATAGTACAAGAAATAGGGACCTATTAGTACAACCAGGTTTCAGACTGGCTAAGGTAGACTCATCTTTCATGGGGTACTGTTTAAAATGTTACAATAAAATTCCTCCCCACATACTTCAATTTAATGAGACGAAATTCAAATCTTGTATAAAACGCACACTATGTAGGCAGGCATATTATAAGTTGGGGGATTACATCACTGATAAAAATGCTTGGCTCATTGCTGGTCCTGCTCCAGAACTAATTGACATGCACACTGATTAACATTTTGAAAATACTGTTGGAGCTGCTGAAAATTGTAAGACCATCTTTGTATTGTATAAACTCAATTTCCTTTGGATTATATAATTGCATAGCACAGATGTGAGTACTATGTACTAAAGAGCTACCATTTACCGGGTAAATGTAGTATTTCATTGACATGAATGTGCCCTGGCGGCTGTGAGTATGTCATGCTCACTCAGATGTCTTGCTGATGGTGGCGCGTGTGTTGGATCATTTAGCTTCCTTCAAAATGGTTGAGCTTAAGGTTGGTTGCTGATCCATGCGTCATGTTTGTGAACGGGCGCCGTCAGTCGGGACTGGTCATCTCTTAGCTGCCATGGCTTATTTTAATTTATTTTAAGTTTTTGAATCATTCTTTATTTTTTTTCTTTTTATTACGGACGCTTTTACGAACGTGCACGTCTTTCTACATTGTTCTCACATGCATAATTTCAAAATGAATGATGTAACCAATATTTTGTATATTTTTATTTTATTTAATAGAGTGTCCGTGGAGTTTCTTCCCCGTTCTTCTCCATAGGTACCTACTACGCTTTGGAATGGGCAACTAGCTTCATATTTTTGACTGACCGACCCCTTGACGGTTCAAAAGTGCCTGTAGATGGTTTAATTGAAATAGTTAAATGATTTGAGTTTGAGTTTAAAAACTTAAAATATGTGTAATTTGATATTTTTTCAGTCAATTTTGATTTTTATAAACCATGATTATATAAATTTTGCATAACTTACAGTAGAATCACTTCAAACATGTACATTTAATAACACTATTGTAACTGTCTTTTCTGCAAAAATAAATTATCTGATTTGATATAAAGGTAAGTTTTCATATTGTGCCGTGTGACATATCAAATGATAATGCTTACTGAGGGTCTCAATATTTTTTTTATAATATAAAAGCAAATAGTTTTAATAAAGATATAGTAGTAGTAATAATACTCGTAAAGCTAAATATTTAATAAAATACATAGATACAAATTGATCACCCCCTTGATCCGAAACAAATGAGCCTAAAATAAAAAATGTATATGTTTATACACTTATATTAAAATAAAAAATCCTCAATTTCTCGTAATTGCACCTACCACTGTTTGTCTCTGAATCACCCAAAGGTTTTCTGTACATTTCCTTGCTTGAAGTATTAAAGAATCAATAAATAAATAAAATTAAAAAAAAAAAAACAGAAAATTTATCTACATAAAACATACATAGATTACAGGAAAACCTGTAAGACTGAAAATAACACGGTAAATTTTAATATTGTGCGTACAAACTTACATTTACAGCTGCAATGTATGAGAGAATATTTTTAAACTACAATGTTAAGTTTGTACTTGGGATAAATTCATCCCAACTACGGAACCGTTCTTAATGCGTGGTCCGACACGCAACGCTCCTTCTTAATGCGTAGCGCGTGGCCGTTTTTCAAAATCTACATTGAGATATCGTATTGTATAGAGTGTGTGCACTATGCAGGTACTCGGAGACTATGCAGCACATGCTGAAGGGCTGCCTGGGCGCCGGCCTGCTTGCCATGCCCAACGCCGTGTCGCGGATGGGCATCGTGTTCGGCACATTGGGCATCCTGGGCATCGGCATTTTCGCAACTTTCTGCATACAAATACTGGTAGGTGAGCATTTACATTACTTTAGTAATATTGTGGTACCTTACAAAGTTGCAATCATGCGTGCCTGTTAAGTTCTCCTCAATCACCTTCAAAGCTGTAATTTGGCATTGGTATACTCGTACATATTAATTACAATGGGATACACGAGAAAAAAAAAAAACTTTTTTTTTCTCGTGTATCCCATGGTGTGGGGTGTAGTTGGAAAGGTCGTTCAAAAATATTATTATTGTCGGAAATACGTTGCTGCGTTGACTAATCGGGATGCCAGCTCCGCCCAGCGGCGGTCGACCGAGTCTACAACATAACGCTCGAAGCGGCGGGAGCTAAGCTGAGTTCATCGGTGGGGATCAAGCAGTGAAAACGATCAGGGGCCAATTCTCGATTTTCACCATTTATCTCGAGTTCGAGATCGTAAGTCTATCTCTATCTCTATTAAAAATATCTCTATCTCTACCAAAAAATTTCGAATTGAGCAGAATTCCGTATTCTTAGTCAAAATAGAAATAAATGTCACGAAAATGTCGAGTCGAGTGAAAATAATGTTACCATTATGAAGAATCGCACGTTCCGTTTAAGGTAGCTATGAGTTAATGAATGATTTTGTTTTAAAACGCTGACTAAACCTAATTATTTAAGTATAAAACGAAACGTTTAGTGTAAAAATAATCAGTTTGACAAATTGACAGTTGACCGTCTGTCAGTGTCAGAATTTGCGCCTTTTTGCGGTTCCTTCAAAACTTTTGTTATGTTTACATGTACTCTGTGTTACATCATTATTGGGTGCTGTTTTACATTTCACAATTTTTATTTTAACATGGAGGGGAAAAAATACCCCAGTTCACAACAAAAACATTTACTGATTCAACTCATTGAAGCAGACCCGGAATTGAGGGGAGATAAATTCTCCTCCAGTTTCTCTAGAAAGGAAGCAGAGAGAAGATGGCAAGCCATCACTCCGGGAAACCCGTAGCAGTTGTAAAAGCTAAAAAGATAACAATACATTAAGTCTACACAGTTATGAAAATTAGATGAGCGCTTGGGTATTGAACAAGAATATAAATGTCTTACTCTAAGGCTATTGTTTGAAGCTCTTGCAACGTTCTTGGAAATCTCACCCATTCGTGAAAAATGTTTGGATGGTTCAATGCCTCCACAACATCACTTATGCAACGGGAGGTTGTTGCCTGGGACACATTTATTTTATTTAAGTTCCCGGTTGGAGTTTGGTAACTCCCAGTACCCAAAAAATTTAAAGTGCATTGGACCTGAAATCATATAACCAAGTGTTAGGTAGGAAGGTAAATGATAAAGTTCTTTATTTAAAAATAAAAATAGCTAAGTCATACAAAAAATCAATTATACCTAATAAAATCGGTTATAATTTGTGCATTCAGCAAATACCTACTTTTTTGTACTCTAAAAACTCCATTGTACACCAAAGAATAGAAAGAATTTGGTGCACATAAGTAATTTAGGTATTTTAGGGTGTGCAATTAGTATTTTTGGTGGGTAAGGTTAGTTTAGTGAACAGTTATACATGACTAATAAAATTATGAAGCAGACGATTATTTACCTTCGTTTTCAGGTCTATTTTCGTGGTATCCTGAATTACAGGAGCCAATAAATCTATTAGAACCCTTATTAAATCTTTATCTAATCTGAAGTTTTTAATGACTTCTGTTTCGCTCAAGTCGTAAATATCGACGGTGGGATAAGTGCGCTGTTGTCGCCGTGTATTGGCCAGTTGCTCGCCACTTTCCAACAACTCCCGAGATAAAAATGCTAATAAACTCGTCCATCTTTCAGTGGTTTCAAGTCCAATCGTGGGTACACAAATTACAGAGTCTGTTATTTGTGTCGTCGTTTCAAGAAAACACAATGCACAAATCAAAGAGTATAAATCGAATTTCTAGTAGGTATGAGACGCCAAGCCGTATTTTATTTAAAAATTAAAGAAAAGAAAACACAGTGTAAACGACCAGCTTATGTCGTTTGAAGGGGGCGGTTTGTTGTAAGGTTTGGCACAGTAGAAAAACCACAAGCAGCTAATGTAATAGATCCACGTATATTGCACATAAAACACACACACAATATATTTAAAATACACAACAGTAATACAGACAAAGGTTAGAGCTAGATGTAATCCGAATTTAATACTATATTTAGCACGAATTTATACCTCAAGTAGCGAGATGTTTGTAGGAACGAAGTTAAAGCTCAACTGACTAAGAATCTGAGACTTTCTAAGAGAGTACTAGGCAACTAGTACTAGGCAACTACAATTGTAAAATCAGACCCGATACCTTAAGTAGATTTTTACTATAGGGCAAGTAGCGGGTACCATTTGTGCAAACACAATAATTTGCTCCTATACATCAGGGCAGTTCGCTATTCAGGGACGCGACAGAGGGTCGGGGTATAGCTGGGTATTTCCCATTTTGCTATGACGAGGGTGTTTACACGAATGAGGGAGGCAGGGTTGCGCAGGTGCAAGTTATGACATGATAATTACTTCTAGAACAATGGATTACGTAATTATAAACACAGATAGGTATTCTCATTGTTTTAAATAGGTATTCAGGTGGGAAATAGTCTAGTCAGTGTTGTAGTCATAATCAAAACATTGTATTATGACTGACAACGGAGTTATATGCCTTTTATTAGATAAGGACAGGTAAACAAGAGAAAATAAGGTATTTTTAGTTACCTGTAGACACGGACAAATGTCTAACACATCTTTTAGTTAAGTCGGTGTCTATAGGTACATTGGTTATTGCTAGAGACCTGATTTTGTGTCAGGAATCTTTGATTTTACTAGACTTTCTTGTTCTAACTTGTTGGATTATTTATTCGAAACATTCTATATTAGTTGACATGTTAGAACTGGGCCAAAACTTTCCAGATTTGATGCTACCTACTGGACTTCATGTCCCGACTTGATTAATATCCACACATGATTCGACTTGATACTATTTTAACATGTGCAGATGTACTTACTAACAATAATCAGTTTATTAGGTAGGTATTTAGTGTGCTTCCTTAACATTCCACCCCCTGTAAAAGGGTTCCGCCGCATTACACATGGACGGTGGGAAGCACAATTAATTTAACAATGGGCCGACGCAGGACCCCATTTATTGTTCTTACGTCAGCTACACGGATTATCCCGTCACTTCCGTGATACACATTTTTGACTATTCCTTTAGTCCACTCACTTCGGTTTTTTGTGTTATCTACGATAACCACTACGTCGTTGACACTCACATTTGGTACGTTATTTGTCCACTTTTCTCGACGTTGTAGAGTAGGTAGGTACTCCCGTAGCCACCGACGCCAGAACATGTCGGCGAGCGCGTTCACACGCCGCCACTGACAGCGGGAGTCGACGTCCTCGATGTCTCCCGGCGCGAACGGAGTGCTCCCGGACGCAGTGCCAAGGAGTAGGTGGTTCGGCGTCAGGACCACGGGCTGGTTGTGGTCATCGTAGACGTAGCTGAGAGGCCGGCTATTTATGATGAGCTCGGCCTCTGTGAGGAGGGTGTAAAGGACCTCCTCACGTAGGGCACGCTCCCTGAGCGTGCTTCGTAGTGCGTTCTTCACTGAAGCTGTTATCCTGGCACAACCTTGTGAGATGGTTGTGAGCTTCTTCTTGATCGCGCTGCTGTAGTTCTTATGTTGGCCGACGCTTACGACATCGGCCGACCACGATGAGTACTTGAGCCGTGACGCGTTTCCTACGCGCCCACGACGTGTAGCGCTCGTAGCTGAGAAGTGGCGCCGCACGGTAGGCGTGCGCCGGCGTCGCTGCCATAAAGTGGACCCGCTGAACGCGCTCCAAGTCCACTTCTGCTGACTCAGCCTCTTGACACACCGGCCTCCGCTCCTGTGGAACACATAAAAACGGGGGGCCGCACAGCCACGCCGTATGGTTCTCGGGCCAAGACGACCTGGTTGCTTTGCCCGCGGGGTCGTCCGCGGAAGGAACCCAGTGCCAGTTGCCTCGGTCCGATAGTCTAGCTAATAAGGTTGGTTGTAAATCATGCCTTGTAATAGAGACTATCTTTTGTGGGGCTACGCGAGCCCTACCTAATATCGTCACTGACGCTTGGTTACTATCTCGGTAGCCCACTGGGTACGCGACCGCTGCGCATGTTTGTTCGCTTGCGTCGCTAAACATTTGTAAATCTAGATCTAGATCTAGATCCTTGTCTAGATCTAGCCCATACAACCCTGGTATTTTTGTCTGTTCCAGGCGATGCAGGTTATTAAGCCGAGCGAAACAAGTCTCGGCTTCCTTTTCTTGAAAAGGTAATAATAATAATGGGTCGGGTCCGGTCAAAAGGTTACCGTTATAATTGGTAGGTATTATGTTGTTATGTTTCCGTAACAAACCTACTGCCCACTGTGATTCATCTGGTACACGGTGGATAGTTTTATCCGGTATTTCTAAGGCCTTTTCATCTGATTCGATTTTACGTACGTTCTCAGAAATACCTATCGCTTCTAGCTCGAATTGCGATTTAACTGGGTCATGCAGGTCAGGCAGGGAAACTGCCATACAGTTAATTTGTTCGCTTTTTAAATCTTTATGGTCGAACGGACCATGTATGACCCAACCTAACTCGGTAAGGGAGGCAACTGGTTTACCGGGTTTTCCTTGACGGACGTCCCGGCCTACAACTAGCTGCCAATTGTCCTGCCCGATCAATACCAGCGGTTTGGCGCCCCTCATTTCCACGCATCCCAGGTCGCGGAGGTGGGCATTTTCGTTAAGCATTGCGGTAGAGACGGTTTGAGAAGGCAAATTTAAATCACTTAGAGTGCGACATTTAATGTTGTGGCACTGTCCGTTTGGCCCTTTGACCTTTACTTCAACCGCTCGCGACGTTGGGTCAGTGATCTCGTGACCGCCCGCTGTCTTCAATGAAAGGGGTATACTTGGGTCCTTCAAACCAGTAGCAATGGTCTTATCTATCAAGGAGACGGTCGCACCGCCATCCAGTAATGCGTAACAATGACTATTGTTGTCTTTGTCATGACACAATTCTATTGGGATTATTTTTAACAATGCAGAAGCATGCCATTCACCGATGTTCGTTATGGTTTCGGGCTTATCTACCTGCTTATCGCTCGCATTGTTTTGCTTATCGGCGTGCAATAATAGGTGGTGGGAATAACCGCATTTTTTGCATTTATCGGCGCGGCAAAACCTTTTGTTGTGTTTGTTTACTATACATTTGAAACACGTGTTTAATCCTTTTACGATGTTCCATCGCTGTTGAACTGTCATTTTGTTAAAGGTGTCGCATTTTTCTATAGTATGTTCGCTTTGACATACGATACATTTCTTAGGTACGGAGCTAGACTCATCACTCTGTGTATTTATCTTATGAGTCAGCTGTGGCCTACTGAATAGTTGACGCGCGGTATTCATGGGTCGTTGACCGAAGACTTGTTCCTGTTGCCTAATTGGGGGCCTAGAAGCACTAGGTTCTATTATAGATGGCTGTAAATAATACGACGTTGTATGCGTTAATTGTATTAAAAAGTGAGATAAGTATTCTAGGTTAGGTGAGACTCTTAGGTCCACCTCCTGCACGTTATCTAACCCCATGGCAAAGTCCCCGTATCGCGCGCGTTGTATAGGAGTTAGCTTGTTTAATAGCTCACTAACTAGTTGTGGATTGTTAAGATAGCCGTCAGCTTTAATATTTTTAAGTAGGGCTACTACATTTCGCACGGTTGAAGAGAACTTTCTAAGCTCGCGGCAGCTTTCCGATATTCTAGGTAGGTCCCTAATCTTTTGTAACGCGCTTTGTAATATTAAAGTCGGGTGACCATATTCTTGATCGAGCGCGTGCATGATGTCGTTGGGATCCGTACCTGAACTTAATAAATCCTCCACTGAGGTTCTAGCTTCGCCGTGTAAAGACGTTCTAAGCCGGGCTAAGTTC
Source organism: Xanthia togata (assembly GCA_963853775.1). Taxonomy (NCBI): domain Eukaryota; kingdom Metazoa; phylum Arthropoda; class Insecta; order Lepidoptera; family Noctuidae; genus Xanthia; species Xanthia togata. The sequence continues at coordinate 394,905 of OY970790.1, forward strand.
TCGTGAACTTTATAACTATACTCTTGAGTGGTATCCCAGTACATATTTTTGTAACATATCCACTCGGATGGATCACCACTAAAATGTGGTAATTCGTACGCCTGTCGCGGTACCGGTCGCGGTCTCCCCATACTGGTTATTGCCTCTGCCAGCCTATCTAACACAGAATCCCTTTCAACCGAAGACTCCCGCCGTCTTTCTTTAACATCATCTCCGTACTTCAACTGCCGCTGTGAATCCGACTCGGGTATCGAAACGCGAGGTCCACTTGCGGCCGGAGTGGTAAAGACGGGGTTATTGGTCGGTAATCGGGACGTAACTCTCTCGGTAGGCATTGGTGTATACGTCCGTGCTTTAGGTATCGTACTCGAATTCGGTACCGGCACGGGTGTACCTAGTATGTGCGACACATTATTACGGTATGTAGTCGGATCAAGCGTACTTACGGTTTGTGAATAACTCACGGTAGGGATCCGGGGCGCGGCCACTTCCATGGGCCTGCGCTCCGCAGACGGGGTACACAACACTGCATCCGGTTGACGCAACACTGTACTCGATTGCCGTAAAACACTAACTGGATTACGCAACACTGTTTCCTGTTGGCCAACTTGCGGCGTCGTATCTATCCACTGGTCGACCCGCTGTGCTGTACTCGCGTCTGAATTGGAGGCGTCGTCTTCGCTCTCGGTAGCTGCCTCTATCTCGGCAATGTCGGCCTCCACTCTTTTCTTGAGGAGGTTTTCTTTTAGCTGGACTAGTTCCTTTTCGGCCTCCACTCTGAGGCGGTTTTCGCTTAGCTTCGATTTTAACTCGACTAGTTCTTTTTCGACCTCGTATTCGATTCTCTTTCTTAAGAAATCGACACTCTTGCGGCTATGTCTGGATGAAGCTCTGCTTCGCGGCGATTTCCGGCGATCCATTGATGCCATGGTCGGCGCCACAGACGGCGAACCTGGTCCCCTATCAGACTGCAACCCGGTGTCCGTTGTGATGTCATCCTTACGTGCTTCTTGCTGTTCGGCTAGCTTCCTTAGCTTGCTGCGTGTTGTGATGGAGCATTGCTGACTCATGGTTACTTGAACCTTATCCGGCGTTCGAAGGACCAAAATGTAAACGATATCCGGCTGTCGAAGGACCAAAATGTAAACGACCAGCTTATGTCGTTTGAAGGGGGCGGTTTGTTGTAAGGTTTGGCACAGTAGAAAAACCACAAGCAGCTAATGTAATAGATCCACGTATATTGCACATAAAACACACACACAATATATTTAAAATACACAACAGTAATACAGACAAAGGTTAGAGCTAGATGTAATCCGAATTTAATACTATATTTAGCACGAATTTATACCTCAAGTAGCGAGATGTTTGTAGGAACGAAGTTAAAGCTCAACTGACTAAGAATCTGAGACTTTCTAAGAGAGTACTAGGCAACTAGTACTAGGCAACTACAATTGTAAAATCAGACCCGATACCTTAAGTAGATTTTTACTATAGGGCAAGTAGCGGGTACCATTTGTGCAAACACAATAATTTGCTCCTATACAACAGGGCAGTTCGCTATTCAGGGACGCGACAGAGGGTCGGGGTATAGCTGGGTATTTCCCATTTTGCTATGACGAGGGTGTTTACACGAATGAGGGAGGCAGGGTTGCGCAGGTGCAAGTTATGACATGATAATTACTTCTAGAACAATGGATTACGTAATTATAAACACAGATAGGTATTCTCATTGTTTTAAATAGGTATTCAGGTGGGAAATAGTCTAGTCAGTGTTGTAGTCATAATCAAAACATTGTATTATGACTGACAACGGAGTTATATACCTTTTATTAGATAAGGACAGGTAAACAAGAGAAAATAAGGTATTTTTAGTTACCTGTAGACACGGACAAATGTCTAACACATCTTTTAGTTAAGTCGGTGTCTATAGGTACATTGGTTATTGCTAGAGACCTGATTTTGTGTCAGCTTTCTTTGATTTTACTAGACTTTCTTGTTCTAACTTGTTGGATTATTTATTCGAAACATTCTATATTAGTTGACATGTTAGAACTGGGCCAAAACTTTCCAGATTTGATGCTACCTACTGGACTTCATGTCCCGACTTGATTAATATCCACACATGATTCGACTTGATACTATTTTAACATGTGCAGATGTACTTACTAACAATAATCAGTTTATTAGGTAGGTATTTAGTGTGCTTCCTTAACACACAGTGTACAATCCAAAACTCAACGGATTCACTCAGAAATGACGTATCTCTACAATCGACATGACATCTCTACTGCTCAGAAGCACTCGATATGAAATCTAACGTTAGCCTTCGACAAATGTCGAATTCGACATCCCCAGAATAGCAACTTTTAAAATTTGTCGAAAAAATGACGTCATTAGAAATTTTTGTCGAGTTCGACACCAACTCTAAAATCGAGAATTGGCCCCCAGAAACTGTCGCGCATTCCGAATAGTTGTGTCGAGTACCTGCAGTGTGTCAATTGCTAGTGTGATTAACTAGGTAACATAACACATAACATTACGCCAGTAATCCACGAAGGGTTAGGCAGAGGTGTGGTGTGAAGCGGGTGGGTGAGGTGTTGTTTTTTTTTTTTTTTTTTGATTAGATAGTAAATAAATAATAATTATGATCCGAACTGTAAACGGTTTTCTGTTGCGCAATAACCAACACTACCCACAGTAGTTAAAATATGCAGGATAGTAACGAAATAGACAAGTGACCTCTCCGTTATAAATTTATATAATATTTTTGAACGACATAAACCTATATAGGGTGGATTTTGAGATAAAACGGTTAAGGTAGCTTCCGTCCTTAAAGCACCGTAAGGACAGCTACCTTAACCGTTGTAGCTACAAGAAAACGGTGTTAAGAGACTGTACTTAACTTTTTGAGACACCTTGATTTAATTTTGCATTCGCAGATTTTGAAAAATAAAAATAGGTAAGTATAGTCAGCAAGAAAATAGGCAGTTGTCACAAAAACTTTTTTTGGTGCCTATCGATCCTGCTTCGTATAAGGATTAGAAACTTTTTCGGACTAAATTAGGTCAGAGTACTAGAAAAGTCAAAAATCACAAAAAATCTTTTTCCAAACTCAAACTACTATGTGATAAAGTCATAAAATGCTTGGCTAAATGCTGGTCCTGCTCCACAGCCAATTGGGCTCACTAGTTAAAAAAAAATGGTGGAGTTACAGTTAGTTAGTGTACTCACTGTAGCAAACTCTTTCCGTTGTAATATTTTATACATTTAAATTGACGGTTATTTGAAAATTTTCGTCTTTCCAAAGATATATAAACACTGAATTTGAATAGAATTATTGTTAACTATAGTTAAATTGTCACTGAATGTTAATATTTGTTAGTTGTTTGCTAGAACACATTCACAGATTCACAGTTTTCATCCTATTTAGATCGGCACTGGACAATTGATTTATACAGTATTTAACTTATTAAATCGTGTATGTAGTCACTGGATAACAATGTCACTTATTTATTATAGTCCACTTTCACTAAATTATCTATCAAAACATGTACTTATTTGCTGCTTTAGATTTTTTTAAAGATACGACGGAGCTATTTTTACTGTGGCGACAGCGCCATCTATCCAACGATTGAGGACTGACTTATGACTGACTTCTGAATCATGGTTTGACGCTGTAATGTGTTAATAAGTCGTGATATACCAGTTCTTTGATGGTGTTGCAAAGAACCCTCCTCTTCAAATCGTCGTACCCATAGAACAACTGTTTTTCTCTGCAACAATAAAACAGAAATATAAAACTGTAAAAGTGTAAAAATAAAACTACTTACGTTTACACCGGTCTCTGGCTATTTCTGAAAAGTGTTTGCCTTGATTATGCAAAGCAATTATTTGTGCTCTTGTAACGAAATCAATTTTACAACGCGTACTCATTTTTGTAAAATAACTAAAACACCTGATTAAAATTAAAAACTGAACAAAAGGCACTCGAACGAGGTAATCGAAATGAACTTGAGCAAAAGCAAACAATTGAGCTTAGTCATAACTCTTCGATCTGAGTATTATTTATACTACCTACCAATTTGTACTTCACTGCATAGTCTCTTCATGATAAAGAAGACATGTAGTAGTCGCATCCGCTAGCCTTATGTCACGATTTTTTAGAGCTCAAATACTCAGTACCCCAACTCTAGAATTAAACTTTTATGGGCACAACACTATAACCGTCCTTATCGTTTTTCGTGCAGCCTGAGTCACAGCACAAAAAAAAATGTTCCCTCTTTAATTAGTAATAAACAGAGTTATTATCCTAAAAACAATGCCTAAACGTAAACGTGAGTGCAGTGAAGAAAAAATTGAAAGAAAACTGAAGAAGTACAGTGATTTATTGCAAAATATGAAGCGTCGCCGGCGCCATTCGCGCACGCGGTCACGGACGCCATCGCCGTCAGCGTCACCCATAACGCCAGATAGCGATATAATTGTGGGATCAAGCGAAGACCTCACTCAGGAAGATCCTATTCAGGATGGAGAAAATTGTAACTTCGGAGAAAATAAGGACCGAGAAGGTAAATGTAGTGATTTTCCTTCGAAGGTTATAAAATACAGTGTATACCTATACATAAACCACTATATGATGGGCTATTTAGCCTTATTCAATCGTATCAAGATGGGTATTCACCGTCTATACTATTTTCTACTATTTAGTAGAAATAGGTATTTCGTTTGTTTCCATGTAGTGACATGGCCCTTTCATTCTTCTTTCAGAGGAGCCTTTAGATGATGACATCTTAAATCTTCTCGGGGATGCCCCCCAAGACAGCAACTTTGGACCACCAATCCATAAAGAATTGGCCACAAGATGGGCTGATATAATTAAAAATGGCCTAGCCAAAGAAAAACGAAATGAACTCAAAGAAAAATATCCACCACCAGAAAATTGCAAACCCCTTGGGGACCCCAAATTGAACTTAGAGGCACAAGCTGCCATAGTAGAAGTGGCAGTAAAGAGAGACAAAGCTATTGCCGCCAAACAAGATCAAGTTGGTCGCGCATTAACTGCACTTGCTACACTTTTTGGAAAACTATGCAAAAACAAAGAAAATGTCCCTATAATCAATGTAGTTGTGGATGCTGCTCGTCTGTTGTGTGACCACCAACATCAGGAGACCACAACTAGAAAGAATTTCATACTGCAAGGGTTGGAGCAAACTACTAGGGAGGCAATCAAAGACACAGAAACGGACACTTGACTTTTTGGAGAAGATTTTGCTGAAAAACTTAAGGCTTCAAAGGAAATTAAAAAATCTGCTCAAGAAATTAGTATGAACAAAACCAAAAAGCCAACAACCTAACAACAACAGAAGCATTTAAACTTCATGGGCCCGACACCACACCAGCCTCGGGGCCGTGTATACCAGCCCGGGCCACAACGTTTCTACCAGTCTTACAAGAAGCCAATACCAGCGGCACAATCAGCTTTCCAGAAAGCTTATCCGAACAAGACTCCCAAGCGAATAAACAATCGCAACTAAATGAGGTTAGTCATACACACTGTGGTAGATTGAAATATTTTAAACATCAATGGATGACTATAACTTCTGACCCTATAATTTTAAGCTGGATAACTGGCTATAAAATTCCTTTCAGTTGTACACCACCACAACAAGTTATCCCAATAAATAAATCATTTTCTTTCAAAGATAGTCTAGAAATAGACAAATCTCTAACACTGTTACTGAACAGTGGCACCATAACTTTTTGTGAACCATGTGAAGGACAATGCCTTTCAAAAATTTTTACAGTACCTAAACCTAATGGTGAGACTAGATTTATCTTAAACCTAAAAGAACTAAATAAGTTTATTTTCACAGAACACTTCAAACTAGAAGATTACCCTACAGTTACTAAACTACTTACTCGAAATTTCTATATGAGTACCATTGACCTCAAAGATGCTTATTTTTTAGTACCCATTCACAATAATGACAAAAAATACCTACGTTTTCTTTGGAAACAAAAATGTAAGAAGCCATATTTCTTTTATGCTTTTCCGCCTTTTGTCTTGATAACAAAAGTCCTGCAAAAGATAATCTCTGAACAATCGGAGGGTATAGTGGTAGTACCAGACTGGCCAACACAGCCTTGGTACCCAGTATTTCACAGATTTGCCGTTTCTAAACCTATACGCTTTGGCCCCTGTGATAACTTGCTTAAATCTTATTCCAACAATCTCCAATTTCGTCAACGCCTTATCGTGGTTGCCGCGCTTGTCAGGGAAGCGCTTGCAAGACGCGGCGTGTCTGCGGGCCCAATGACTGTCATGCTGGCCTCCTTATCTGACAATACTTTCAAACAGTACAGTACTTACTTTAAATTTTTGAATGTTAATTAATTGGTTTATTCAATTGTTTTTTTAATTTAATTAGTTTTTTTTTATTTCATTTGTTTTTTAATTAAATTTGTTTTTTATTTTAATTTGTTTTTTTTTCATTTAATTTAATTTTTATATAATGCATTAATTTTATACTTTTTGCTGTGCCCTACACTACAGGGTCCGTAATTGTACCTTAGCATTAAGCCATTGTAACACCTTAATACCCACATTATGGAATGCAAATAAAGATATGAATATAAATATGAATACTTGAAGCAGTGGTATGAATACTGTCTTAAATTTAATTTAGATTACCAACAAACATCAGTGCTACATATTCTGGCATTTTTATCAAGATTATAATGACGATGGTGCAGTTTATAGCAGCATAAACTGTTGCAGGTCAGCTTTATCCCTTATTATTGGTTAAAAAATATGCAATGACGATAGGATCTCCCGTTTCTTGAAAGGAGTATTTAGACTTCGCCCACCGCATCCCAAGTATGATATTATTTGGGATCCATCAGTAGTTCTCAGTTATTTAACTCAGAGAGACGAAAATAATCTTCTATCTCTAGAAGATATGTCTAAAAAATTAATTACGCTTTTAGCAATTGTAACTGCCCATAGAGTCCAAAATTTTCCCTTACAAATAACAAACATTCAAGTTTTACCTGAAAAAGTATATATTAAAATACCAGATCTTATTAAAACGCCGAGGCCAGGCAGTGTACAGCCAAGTCTGATGTTACCATTTTTTACAAGCAATGCAAAAATTTGTCCGGCCAGTGCCTTACTTAATTATTTAGAACGTACATCATGTTTAAGAGACTGCGACAACCTCTTTATTGCCTATAAAAAACCACACAAAGCAGTGACGCCACAGACGCTTAGCCGCTGGATCAAGACTACTTTGGAAAGGAGCGGAATAGACGTGTCGATATTTTCAGCACACAGTACACGACACGCAGCCAGCTCGGCGGCTAAGCGACTGGGTGTCAGCATCGATACCATTAGAAGAACAGCTGGTTGGAGCAGTTCTTCGACAATTTTTGCTCAGTTTTTTATTAGGGAGGTTGTTACTGATAAAGATTTATCTATTGTTTTAAGTTTGAATGCTTAACTTTAGGATAATTTAAAATAAACGTACGTAATAAAAATATTTTTAAATGCATGTTATAATTATTTTACGACTCTCTAAACATCTACATGTCTTCTTTATCATGATGTGACTATGCAGTAAAGTACAATTATAAATTAAACGAACTTACCTAAGTGAAGTTCCATTTTAATTGTACGAACTGCATAGTCTCGAAATGTTAACCTATATCCTAACCCCCCCAAACTTATTTAAAAATAATTTCTACCCTGTAAACAAGGAATCTTTGTCGTAAAATAATGAAAGTTAGTAGGTATACATAGGTACATGTATCAGCTGATTCTCTGAACTAAATGACGGTTATAGTGTTGTGCCCATAAAAGTTTAATTCTAGAGTTGGGGTACTGAGTATTTGAGCTCTAAATCGTGACATAAGGCTAGCGGATGCGACTACTACATGTCTTCTTTATCATTTCAAGACTATGCAGTTCGTACAATTAAAATGGAACTTCACTTAGGTAAGTTCGTTTAATTTCTAATTATTTATAAATCCATGTTCAACCTACCCTCTCAACTTTGAAAACTAAAACTTAGAATATCAGATACTTATAAATGGATATTCAATTTTAACATAGTTGGGAACAATTTTCTTTAAAAGAAACAATTTATTATAAAGACAAAAAGAAACTACAAATTAATTTAATTTCTCGCTTCATGCGATTTTATTTCTGTACCGTCCACGGACTTTTGCTTCTAACTGTACCTATTTAAAAAAAATACTTATTTTATTTCTAAAAGATCGCTAAGTTATAAGCGTATGTAGGGAAATACTAACCTTGTTTAATCAATTATATTTCAGATCGCCGTAAAGTAAAATCGGGAAATAATAACTAGCTTTTATTTTAATGAAAACAAAACACAATCGAAGTTTCTATTTTTTAAATCAGCCTGTATAATATGTTTCCGAGAGCAAAAAATGTTATACCAATCTACTTTGTTAAGAAAAAAAAATTTAATCAATATTAATAAAACACATGCAGTTTCTGCTAATTATGCGTGTTGCTTAGACTTTTTTGATGTGTGTATATCATTTTTTATTTGGGCTTGGGGCTGCGGGCTTGTGGTTACGTAATACCAGCCGCACGGGTCGATCGATCAGGTTAAGCTACGCTTACCGCGGTTGGTCTGTGGATGGGTGAATGTTTTAACCGGAAATCTATGCTGCGTGGAGGTTCTCTAATCTTGATAAAAAAATGTTTCAAATCTAAGCAACGTAATGACATAGTTGGTTTATCAGTTGAACGTTGCATCGAACTGTCCTGTTTCGAGCTGGATAAGCATGTTGTAGTGTGCGTGTACAGACCCCCTAATTATCTGAACTTTTCTTTATTTGAGTCAGTAATGGAAGATGTCCTAGCGAAACGTGCATCAAGTAACAAAGCCACAATTATTTGTGTTGATTTTAATATAAGTATTCTAGAAAATAATTCAAGTAGCAGTAGAATATTAAGCCTTTTTAAATCGTTCAATTTGTCTAATGTTTTTACAGAACCAACTAGAGTAACTCCAACTTCTGCTACTTGTATCGATAATGTCTTCTGCGACTGCGATTTTTTAGATAAATCCATCGTAAATTATTTGCCGTCTGATCATAGTGGAGAAACGGTAACTTTTAAGTTTAAAACAGTTAAGCAAAAAGTGCAAATACAATTTAGACCAATAACAACTGGCAAATTAAATAGATTCAATAGTACCCTACATAATAAGTTAAATGCTCTGGGCCATAATATGGATGATGCAAATAAATTGTATGAGGATTTCTTTTCAGTAGTGCACACTGTATTCAAACAAACTTTTGAAAAGAAAACAAAAAATATTTGCCCTAATTTTATTTTTAGTGACTGGGCAACTAGAGGTATTAGGATAAGTAGGGAAAGACTGTTCGAGCTGTATGGCCTTAAGCCTTACATTAACACAGAAACTTTCAACAAGTATGTTGCCACATATTCGAAAAATATAGATAAAGCTCTGTATATTAGCAACAAGATCAAATCAGCAAAAAATCAAATAAAAACGGTTTGGAAAGTAATAAATAATGAAACTAACAGGGAAAAAATACAAAACACTGAGTACACATTGGAGACTGAACGTGGTCCCATAAGCTCTAACTTAGAAGTAGCTCAAGAATTTGTAAATTTCTTTACTAATATACCATCAAAAACGACGGAAGCTTTAAATTCCTCACCCGATGTCTCAAATTGATTTATTAAAAGCGAACGTTACAGGCTGCCCGGTTGAATTTCAATTTAAACATATACACCCTATGATAGTTGTAAAAGCTTTTCGGCAAATCAAAGTCAAATTGACTGAAGATCTATGGGGATTATCTATCAAAGTTTGTACATCCATAATCGAGACTATAGCACCATATTTAGCTTTAATATTTAATTTGTGCGTGGATCAAGGAGTTTTCCCGGATTTAATGAAATTCAGTAAGGTTATACCACTTTTTCAAATCTGGGGACAGTAAAGACACCAACAACTATAGACCAGTATCCGTGCTGCCGGTATTCAGCAAGGTGTTCGAAAAGGTAATGCTCAATCAAATGCTTAATCATTTTAACACCAACCTAATCTTACACGAACAGCAATATGGGTTCACCAAAGGACGTTGTACGACTGACGCCGGTGTGGCCTTATTAAAACACATATTTACAGCATGGGAGGTGGCCCAAGATGCCATAGGAATCTTTTGTGACCTTTCCAAGGCATTTGACTGCGTAAATCACGAAACCTTACTCTTGAAACTTGAGCATTACGGACTAGGTAAGCTTGCGCTCAGTTTGGTAAACTCTTATTTAAATGATAGACAACAGCATGTTCAAATTAACGGTGTCAATTCACTCGGTCTAAAAGTAAAAATGGGTGTTCCACAAGGCTCAATATTGGGTCCTTTCCTCTTTTTAGTATATATTAACCGCAGACGTAAATCACATCTGTCAAGTACCGCATCCCGACAGGATGACGTTTTTACGACCGCGATAACAAAAAAACACTCGTCGGCTTGTTTTTATGAGTTCTAGTTACGTATTGTAAATATTTTTTGGGTTCGTGAATGAACAGACCATATTATGAAGTGTAAGCTAAGCTCGTGTTACGAGAATTGTATTTATAATAAAATGATGTTATCAGATAACTGGCTGAAAATGTTTTTGTTTCTGTTTTTTCTTGTTCTGATAAAACTACTTTATCAATGTACACGAAATTTTGTAAATAGCAATGGGAATAGATAAACTATCTAAAAACAGCGTTTTTTTGAGAGTCCTACGTAACATTTTCATAATAGGATTGTCGAAAATTGTACGACTTTGAATACCGGTTTTTGTCGAACATAACTTTGTTCGTTATAAAGTTTTTATGATACTATTTCGTGATAATACTATATAATAGTATTCATTAACTACATGGGAATAATAAATACTTACTTACCTTCCGATTACACGCACAAAACACACACTAAACTCTTTTATTCACAATATTCACTTTTTTCACTAATGGTTTGTTTACATTTTTTTGGTTGGTTCAAAACTGGTATAATACGATATTATTTAGTGCAGACCACGATGTAAAAACTACTTAATAAGCGAAATAACACCACTTCCCGTCGATTTACCCACAAAAACAACTAAAAAATACCGAAATTCTTTACCAAGCGCGCATTCGAACACACGAAAACGAGATCGCGAGAAGTAGCGAGAACAAGAACGAGAACTGTCAGTTTCAACTTTTATTCTAATGTTGCCTATTGATATTTTTTGTATTTAAATGCTTTTGTTGACGAGAATATCCATCAGGCCATAGACTAAAACTGCATTCAAATGATATTAACCTTTATTTAGTAGTACAAATAGAGTTATAAGCCGCGTGAGTCGCCCGTCACGTGTACGGGTCAGCCGCGATCGACGCCATGACGGGACGGGTGTATTTCGCCGGATCTACCCCATTTATTAAAAAACAAACCACAAATGGTGTTATTTGCTGACGATACTTCTCTAATTTTTACGATAAATAGACGTGTATCAAATCTTGACGACGTAAATAACGCCCTACTGCAGGTCCAAAATTGGTTCACTGCTAACAATTTAGTATTTAATGGGAAAAAAAACTAAATGCATAAGATTTGCTTTACCGAATGTTAAAAGTAGTGTTTGTGAAATAGTATTGAATAGGGAGAAACTAGAATTCGTCGATAAAACTGTTTTCTTGGGGATCACGCTCGACTCAAGTCTGCAATGGGGTCCTCATTTAACATCTCTTGCAGGACGGCTAAGTTCAGCAGCACATAAAAAAAAAAAAGTTTATTTTTCTGTAACTTTATTGTACAAATATTATTCTGTGTCTAGAACCTCCCAGGAAGCATGTAGTAATACTTGTGTTGGGTGGTTCTGCCCCTCCCTCGGATCAACATATTTTTAGGTAACTAGATAACTAAACTATTTTACGTAATTACAAACAAGTACACAATAAATGAAAAGTTAGAAATACTGGTATGGCTTCTCTTTATGTGTGTGTGTGTGTGTCTCGTAAGTGTGTGTACGTCTGCGTGTGAGAGTGTGTGTGTGTGTGTGCCTTTACGATAGTTAGAACATACTATGTTCTATGTTATGGGGTTTGGTTTCCGCACTCAGTCCGTCAGGTGGACCATTGTGCGTGGGCCATAGCGGCCATTTGGGGGTTTATTCCAACCAGCCCACCTCCCTCCAGAAGTTGATTAGGTCTCTTGGTTTGCTTAGAACATCTGTGTATGATCTGGGTGACCCGAGGGTGCTTATTCTGATCTGGGTGACGCCCGTGCATTCAAAGAGCTCGTGCGCAACGGTCTCCTCAGCCTCCATGCACGCCCTGCACAGAGGACTGTCCGTTATGCCTATTGTGTGGAAGTGTTTGTTTAGCGAGCAGTGTCCCGTGATGGTCCCCGTCACCAGGCGCAGGCAGTTCCTGTCCAGGCGTAAAAGACGCCTGGTCAGCTTGCTATCCAAGGATGGCATAGCTTCCTTTGACTGCCGGCAGCCCGGTGTCGAGGACCACCATTGTTCTGCTTGTGTGTGGGTGATTCCCTAGAACATACTATTTCTCATATAGCCTGTGTGAATTTGACTCCTAATTAGGAGACTTCTAGCCCTACGATGTAATATCTTGGGATCGGGAAGTACCACTAGAAGTCACGAATATTGTCTAGAATTCGTATTTAAATAATAAGTTCTCTATATCACAGTACCCAAGCCGCTCAAGCTCGTGAACGATAGTTTTGTTACATTCATGGAAATGAAGGTTGTATATTGTATATGTGTTGTGAAGCTTATTATATAGATAGGCAGAGTGGGCTTGAAATTGACGCCTGGCAAAAAAAATTCTACAGCATATGCTGTGAGAAAAATCCGTCAATTTACTGATGTAGATACCGCGAGGCTAGTCTATTTCAGTTACTTTCATAGTATCATGTCTTACGGTATTTTACTATGGGGACGGGCTGCAGATATCAAATCGATTTTTATTCTGCAGAAAAGAGCCATCAGAGCAATATATGGCCTCCGCAGACGCGATTCCCTAAGGGAACTATTTAAAGATATTAACATTATGACGGTACCTTGTCAATATAACTATGAAAACATCATGTACGTAAGGAAAAACCTAAATATTTTCAGTAAAATAGGTGATAGACACAATTATAGGACTAGAAATAGGGACCAATTAGTTCAACCGGGTTTCAGACTGGCTAAAGTAGACTCATGGGGTACTGTGTAAAATGTTAAAATAAATTACCTCCCCACATACTCCAATTGAATGAAACGAAATTTAAATCTTGCATAAAACGCACACTATGCTGCTAAGCATATTATAAGTTGGGGGATTACATCGCTGACAAAAATGCTTGGCTCAACGCTGGTCCAGCTCCACAAGGGCGCATAAACTAATTGATTAGCATTGGAAAATATTGTTGGAGCTGCTGAAGATTGAAAAACTATATTAACATTGTATAAATTCAATCTCTTAGTATTATAATTATTATAATTGCATTGCACATAATGTGAGCACTGTTTACCTACTTTAAATCTACCATTTACTGAGTACGTCTTTCATTGACTTGAATGTGCCCTGGCGGCTGAGAGTATGTCATGCTCACTCAAATGTCTCGCTGGTGGTGGCGTGTGTGTTGGATCATTAAGTTCCCTTCAAAATGGTTGAGCTAAATGATGCTGATCCATGCGTCATGTTTGTGAACGGGCGCCGTCAGTGGGGACTGGTCATCTCTTAGCTGCCATGGCTTATTTTAATTATTTTTGTTTTCATGTTTTTATTATGGTCGCTTTTAACGTGCACGGTTTACTACATTGTTCTCACATGTATAATTTCAACATGAATGATGTAACCACGGATATCGAGGGATATGCCTTGGAGGCGTGGCACGTGGCGCCTCTACATTGTTAAATTGGGCTTATGTTCGAACGGCGGCTGTACGCTTCATTCAGTCACTTTGCAACTGCGTACAGTGTACTATTGATGCGTAAAAAACCAAAATGCCGAGCTGTGCAGTAATAATTTGTAAAAATAGTTCTAGTACCATCAACCTGAAGACAAATGGCGTGTCCTACCACCGGTAAATAAACATTTAAGTCACTGTTTAATATTTTAAATCAATTTTTAAGACCCGATTTCACCAAACAATTCTTAACGAGCCATCAGCAAATGCTCTGTTAAAATTGACGTAGACGTCAAAAAGTTTTACGTTCTATGGAGGGATCTTAACAAGGCGTTGCTAAATCAAACATCTAGCAGATATTATCTATTATCGAGTGAACAAAAACGACCGGTCTGACTTTTCATTCACTCTCGTTTTTATGCAACCAAATTAAAATGTCATGGCGTCTAAGCAAAACGTTCTATAAACAGTGTAATTCTCTATTAGTCGTTTTAAACGTCAAATTCGTAAAAATGTTTTCAAATGATTTTGTTTTGTGGTATTTTTTGCTGGCTGAGCTTGCTAACAATGAAAGTAAGATATCATTGTAACACAGTGGTTTAATAAAGTACATTTTATTATAACACAAATTAACTTCATTTGTAAAACACAGGATGACACAAACAACAGTTGCTAAGCAACAACTAAAGAAGACTACTCTTAATTCATAGTGCATTATATATAACCTTTATGGTACTTACAACAATTTTTGATTCTTTCTTAATTGTAATTTTTACTTATTTTGTGTGTTAAAATGTCGAAAAAAAGTCGCCGAGAAATTTTAATAGGACTCATTACAAAACATAAAAATGTAGTTGAAAACGAAAAAACAGATGCAGTGACGATTGCTCATAAAAATGAGGGTTGGAAGGTACTCTCTGTGATGATGGGGCGGTCCTATTACTAGTGGGAACCACTGTGAGCTTTTACACTACGTTAGGTAACAAACATTTCTAATAATATTAAACATCATGGGTGGGTACCTACTTACGTAAGAAGTTGTAAGTCGAATCATAGGCATATTTTTATTACAATTCACATACCTAATAAGGCAATTTTAAGGTAGGTACTAACCGATTTGATGGATATTGAAGTTTATCTTCAATCATTTGCAAGACCTCTATATGTACAAGATTTTTTCGATAAACGAAACCTTGTGCTGAAATCTAGATCGTCATATTCTTCAAAATATAAGTCACGTCGATCTTTGTATGTTTTATTGAACTTTATTGTCTAAAAGTTGTAAATTTTCGAAAATATCATCATTTCCGTGTTCAAAAATAAAATTGTACGCTGCTTCCATTTTATTTGACCAACTTACAACAAATTGACAGCCGTTAAAAGCATTAACGGACCTTTGGAGCAGTGATTAAGTTTGACGCCTTGTAAAGAGGATTAACGATTCGTTAGTACTTGGTGAAACACTCACTACGCTTAACGGGCCGTTGTCTATTTAACGGGACGTTAAAACTAACTAACAGTGTATGGTGAAACTAGGTCTTAATCATTTACTAACTTGCGTCCGGAGCGATACGAACTAGCCCGAACTAGCGCGAATTTTTCCGAACGGAACGAACGTTTTGGATTTAGAGAGGAGCAATCGAGTGCGTGCGGCTGATTTTATCGACATGCGTATTAATGCAGTCGAATCTTTTTTTTACAGAACTCAATGGATATTCTCGTATTACATGTATAGTTTAAGAGTTAAAATTGTTATTAATTTAATTTTGTTTGAAGCAAATAAAGACATTGTCATTTCAATACAGTTACTCGTGCATAGCATAATATTTAACAGAGAGGGTTCCCTTTACCCGGTAATACAATATTTTCGGATAGGTAAATAAAAACAAAATAAATTATATAAAGAAAATTAAACGAAGTTATAATAATACAAGAATGTCCTAAAATAAATATCGATAAAAAAGTATCGACCATCGCTTTCAACTCCCTAATTGCATGCGTGTGCATGTTCGCAAATAGCAAGTGTTTACAAGTGAAAGCCCCGCCCATTCTATGCATGTGTGCTATTAGAAATTGATTTAGTGTAGCTGCTTTCTTCTTAGTGTGCGAGTTCAAATTTTAAGTGTGTGTCGTAAGTACACTATTTGTGTACAATTAAAAATTCCAATAATAAAGTAAAAACCACTTGGAAAATTATTAACAATGAAACGGGTAAATCGGTTAAGCAAGATAAACAACTTGAGATTATGGTCGATAATAAATTAGTTACTAAAGCAGCTGACGTAGCTGAGGCGTTTAATGAGTTTTTTGCCAACATACCTATAACTACGACTCGCTCCTTAAATTCGTCCCCATCTAAAGCTGAAAACCTTTTGTTTAGTAGTGTGTCTAAAAGTAGTCGCTTATTTAGCTTCGAACATGTAACGCCTCGTGATGTAGTTAATGTTTTCAACACACTCAAGTCTAAAAACACTGATGATTACTGGGGAATCTCCATTAAACTTTTGAGTAATATAATAGACATCGTAGCCTCCTATCTAGCTGTTACTTTTAATAAATGTGTTGATTTAGGAACTTTTCCTGACCTCATGAAGAGTAGTAAAGTTATACCATTATTTAAATCAGGTAATAAAAATGACGTTGGCAATTTCAGGCCTATTTCTATTTTACCAGCATTCAGCAAAATATTTGAAAAGTTAATACTCAAGCAGTTGCTAAGACATTTTAATTTAAATAGCCTCCTTCATAATGAACAATATGGCTTTACAAAGGGTCGTTCGACTACAGATGCGGGTGTTGCTCTCCTGAAACACATATTTAACGCATGGGAGAACTCTCAAAATGCTATTGGAGTTTTCTGTGATCTCTCCAAAGCCTTTGATTGCGTGCACCATGACACGCTTTTGCGTAAACTGCGTCATTATGGTGTGCTAAACGAAGCTCTCAACGTTTTAAATTCATATTTAAATAATAGGTCGCAATGTGTAGATGTTGATGGTGTAAAATCTTCCGGGCTACCAGTTCAGTTAGGTGTACCTCAAGGCTCAATACTGGGTCCATTCTTGTTCTTAGTATATATCAATGACTTACCATTCTATTTAAAGGGTATCTGTGAAGTTGTACTGTTTGCAGATAATAACTCTCTTATTTTTAAAGTAGACAGGAATAGACAAGATGTAAACAGTGCACTATCAATGGTTACGGATTGGTTTACGACAAATAACCTAGTTCTCAATGCCAAAAAAACGAAATGTGTAAAGTTTGCCCTTCCAAATGTTAGAAATCTAGGACCCAACATCGTCTTAGATAAAGAGGTGCTTGAAACTGTAAACTCGGCAGTTTTTCTGGGCATAACAGTAGATGCCAAACTTCAGTGGGGCCAACATATATCGAGCCTAGCGGGAAGGCTCAGTTTGGCCGCCTACGCCGTCAGAAAAGTAAGACAATACACTGACGTTGATACAGCTCGGCTAGTCTATTTTAGTTATTTTCATAGCGTTATGTCCTAAGGTATTCTGCTGTAGGGCAAAGCTGCAGATATTCAAAATATATTTGTCCTCCAAAAATGAGCTATTCGAGCAATTTACCAGCTAGGTGCCAGAGTTTCTCTGAGAGATTTTTTCAAAGATATCGGTATTCTCACAGTGGCATCACAATTCATCTTCGCCAACATCTTATATATTAGGCAAAATATACACTTATACACTAAAAACAGTGATATTCACAATGTTAACACAAGAAGTAAGGATAAACTACGTGCTCCCTTTCACCGGCTTCATAAGGTTCATAACTCATTTGTTGGGCTTGGTATAACCTTTTATAATAAGCTACCCTCTTCTTTGCTAGATTTGCCTTTTAATGCGTTTAAATCTAAATTAAAGTCCAACCTTTGTTCAAAGGCATACTATTCTAACAACGACTACTTAAATGATAAGAATAGATGGTCGTTGTGATTAACTCAAGACAATGTTTAAATGTTCTTTCTCCAGAATTAGTTTACCTACTGACAGGTTATATGAGTTTATAATTTTACTTTATAAGTCAATTTATTTTAATTTTATTTTAATTTAGTGCTGACATAATCTACTCATTACAATGTTTTTTTTATGAGTTGTATTGCAATATATGGTTAGCTAGCGACCTCGACAATTATTTATTTTACCTCGATGGTCCTAGTTTATCAATTGTAACTTCTAGTTACAGCTATATGTAAGCGGGCACGCCCTTTATGCCTAGAGGTTTTTTTTTTTTTTTTTTGATATTGTTTACTTTTAGTTATTTTTATTTCTGCTTGAGTATAGTTCTCGATGCTTTTGGTTGGTATATTGGCGTGTGCTAGCTGTCATATGGCTATTAATTATAGCTATTTAATTTAAATTATTTTTTGCATATTGTAAATTGTCTTGCATACTGTTGTATAGAATCATTTTTTATTTTTTTTCTAACTGAACAGACAGCTGTGCTGCTGGGGAGTTTGTTGCGCCACTTCTTCTTCCCAGCAAAAGCACTAGGAAGTGGTGAAGGGTGGGCGTTTTGGGGGACTGTCTTATGTAATTTTGACGTTCTGTTACACCCTGCATCTGCACCCTTTTCGGCTTACTCATCAGTCTACTCTGCATTCCTGCTGCTGACGCAGCAACCTCTCATTCCACTCTCCCCTTTCTCGCAGTCCAGCACGCCAGTCGTCTTCCAACCTTCCTACCGTGCACTTGTAACTTGCTCTCGTGTAATATTTAAATATACCTTTTATTTTAGCCAAGTGGTTTTCCTTTTTTAAAAACTTAAATCGGAACCCGGTTATAACATTGGTGGCAGCGTAAAAGGGATTGAAAAATCCTTGGAATCCTCTGAAGAAGTGCTAAAAAGTGCTAAAAAGTGCCAAAAGTGACAAGTGCCAAAAGTGAGAGTGCTTAAGTGCCTCAAACGCTCCAGAGACGACTCACCCCACCGGTAAAACCCGGTACTGACCTATTTCAAGGTCACTCCACTCCGCTCCAGTTCCAGCACCAGTTCCAGCTCCAACAAAAACATGAAGAAAATGTGCATAATAATACTGTGAGTTGTGAACATTTTCCCATAATAATAAAGTGATCCAAGTTCAACTTATAAATAACGTACAACAGCTTATCTTGAACATTCCAATCCATACATCCTATCAACGGATGTTATGACTCGTCGCCCGTCGCAGTTCCAGCCTCAACACAGAGCATAAGCGATAAGACTTCTTAGTATATACTGATTGTCAACCGGAGTCTAATAATCTTACTTCCAGACTTGTTATAATTTACTAATCTTATTCTTTTATTATAAAACTTTCTTTCACTATTGTCAACCATGGCAACCAAAGATTCGAAGAACTTGAAAGAGGAAACTAAAGACGGAATACCCCTAAATGTAATCCTAAAATTCATTAAACCCTTTGATGGTAGCCGAGAAAAATTAAATGCATTTTTAAATAACTGCGATAATGCAATTTCCCTAGCTTCCTCTTATCAAGTTGACATCGTCTTCAAATATATCATCAGCCAATTGGACGGCAAAGCTGAAATTGCATGTTCAATTAAGGAATTTGATTCTTGGGCATCCCTTAAAGATTTCCTCCAAAAACAATTTGGAGAGCGTAAACATTACGCTCATCTTCTTGCAGAACTCCAGGATTGCAGGCAGAGCGCCCAGGAGAATGTTAACCAATTCTCACTTAGAATAGAAACCTGTCTATCTCAATTACTTACAGAAATTTCCATATCCAGTCACAAAAAGAGTGAAATCCTTGGTAGAGTAGCTGCAATGGAGGATCTTGCTCTCCACACATTCACGATGGGTCTTACCCCTCGCATAGCTAACATTGTTAGGTGCAGGGACCCGAAAAATCTTAATGACGCAATAAACTACGCGATTTCCGAAGAAAAACTGCAACAATACTCCTACAAACAAAATCTTGCAGCGAAGTCATTGCGTCACAATGATTCAAATTATAAGTCAAATAAACCCACTAATTCTAATAATAATCAACCTCAAAAACCTGCCCCTAATCAAACCTCCTCAAATGATCCGTTCTGCAGATATTGCAAAAAATCTGGGCATATTCTAGAAAAATGCCTACTCCGCGAATTTAATAACAAAAAATTCAATCAAAATAAACCTTCCACTTCAAACGCGCAACCGAACACTTCTACCTTTAAACCCAATATTAACGTCGTTACCGAAGTAGAAGGTCACGATACTGTTGACAACAATTTAAACTAAAAAACGTCCCGAATAGGCGTCGCACGGGGCAGATAAATTCCATAATAGACGACGTCAAAACTCAAATAATGACCCATGGACAAGGTAACCAGCCCCTAACTCAAGGTCATCCCATTAGAATCAAGCAACAGGGTAACCAGCCCCAAATCGTAGATTCTAAGCCCTTAAAAACTCATGAAGTCAAGCAACAGGGTAACCAGCCCCAAACCGTAGACTCCAAATCCTTAAATAGTCATGAAGTCAAGCAACAGGGTAACCAGCCCCAAACCGTAGACATCATCCAGAATCCTGAAAATAAAAAACATGTTAATAAAGAAATATACGAATTCACATCTAATATACCAAATAAATACTTACCTTATATAAAAGTGAATTCTCCCGTATCATCCAACGATCTATCCTTCCTCGTCGATACTGGCGCATCTATAAGTATAATAAAGAAATCAGCCATCGACATTATGCCCGTAATCAACGAATCGATTACATTCAAAATCAAAGGTATCAATTCAACCGATGATAATCCTCTATGTACATTAGGACAAATCCCTATAACTATGTATACTCACGATGAACCTCATACTGATTGTAAATATCTAACACATATATTCAACCTAGTCGACGAATTAAACCTACCTTACGATGGTATCGTTGGCAACGACTTATTCAATTCCATGAGTGGTCAAATTAAATATGACGAAAGTATATTGCATTTAAAAAACATGAATCTTAAAATACATTTCAATGATCCCGTCTATACTATTGCACCGCGCAGCGAAACTATAATTGAATGTACTGTAGCAAATCCAGACATCAGAGAAGGCTTAATAGTCGACCAACATATATCAAAAAATCTACTAATAGCAAACTGTATGGTTCAAGTTAAGAATAACAACCGTGTTAATATTTCCATTGTTAACACCTCAGAAGAACCTGCAACCATTAAGTCTGATCTGAAATTACGTTTAAATCCATTTGAACTGCAAGCTTCAGTCTTTATCGGTACAATCGCCGAACCCCATATTCATGAACGCACAGAAGAAGTTTTAAAACAACTCCGTGTGTCCCACCTTAACTCAGAAGAAACTGAGGCATTATATTCTGTCTGCTCTCAGTTTTCAGACATTTTCCACCTACCCGACGATCAATTAACCTGCACTGACGCAATAGAACATAAAATTAAAACTACTTCCGACAGTCCAATTCATGTTAAAACATATAGATTTCCCGAATGCCATAAAAAAGAAGTAGACTCCCAAGTACAAAAAATGTTAAACCAAGGAATAATAAAACCTTCCATGTCTCCTTGGTCCTCACCAATTTGGGTAGTACCCAAGAAGCTTGATGCTTCCGGCCAAAGAAAATGGCGCGTCGTAATCGATTACCGTAAACTTAACGACGTGACCATCGGCGACTCCTACCCTATCCCAAACATAGCTGAGATTCTAGACCAATTAGGCAAGTGCAAATACTTCAGCACGTTAGACCTAGCATCCGGTTTCCACCAAATAAATATGTCCCCTGATGATTCTCCCAAAACAGCATTTTCAGTTCCGACAGGACACTACGAATTTACGCGTATGCCATTTGGACTGAAAAATGCACCATCCACCTTTCAGAGATTAATGAACTCCGCTTTATCTGGTCTCCAAGGCATCCAATGCTTCGTATATCTTGATGACATCGTCATCTACTCATTCGATATCCCCTCTCACGTGAATGACCTAATTAACGTATTTTCTAGACTCCGTCAATTCAGTTTAAAACTCCAACCAGATAAGTGCGAATTTCTACGAAAAGAAGTCTCATATCTAGGCCATGTCATTACTGACAAAGGCGTAAAACCAAACCCTGAAAAATTAAGAGCCGTTCATGAATTCCCCATACCAAAAACTCCCAAAGACATCAAATCATTTCTTGGTTTTGTCTCTTATTATCGTAGATTTATTTCTAACTTTTCAAGCATTGCAAAACCTCTAACAAATCTGCTGAAAAAGAACGTAGAGTTCGTATGGTCAAACGAACATCAGTTATCATTTGAAACCCTAAAAAACAAGTTAACTACCGCTCCGTTGTTATCCTATCCTGACTTCTCCAAGCCATTCCTTCTCAGCTGTGATGCATCTAGCTATGCGATCAGCGCTATCCTTTCCCAAGGCAAAATAGGCGAAGACAAGCCTATTGCCTATGCTTCCCGAACACTCAACAAAAATGAGTGCAATTATAGCACAACTGAAAAAGAATTACTTGCAATTCTTTTTGGCTGTAAAACCTTCCGTCCATACCTCTATGGCAGAAAGTTCACCATAATTACTGACCATCGTCCCTTACGTTGGTTATTCAATCACTCTGACCCCAGTAGCAAACTCCAGAGATGGAGGTTGAAATTGGAGGAATATGAGTATGAAATAGTATATCGAAAAGGAAAACTAAATAATGCCGCTGATGCATTATCCCACTATCCTATAACCAAATCTGTCAATCCTATAAATCCTATACCTGGTACTTCTAATAAGAACCTAAATTCACCTGATCATGAGGAAACATCGAATACTGATGTCTTCCCAACTGTTCCTCCCGACGATTTAATCCAACTTGAAGATTTCGTAGATCCCCTTATCCAACCTACAAGCTTACCAGAACTAGGCAATCTTGATGACCTAGATAATATAATAAATGATTGTCCAAACCCAACATCACCTCCTGATGTCCCGAGCCCTAGTAGCTCCACTACTCCAGATGGTAATTACTCAGAATTCCTTAAAACCACTTCTAAGGATTTTAATCCTAACGTAACTATAATAGAACATAACGAAAGCTTATCAAAAACTGATAAAAGATATGTTATCATACCTACATCTATAGACATGGATGAATCCATTCCATATACCCAAGAGATCATATCTAATATTCCTAATTTGAACGAATTTTCCTTACTAGAAAGAACATTACATTCTTTCCTTAAATATGAATTAGAAAATAAAATCTACTATTTCATTTTTACCAAGGTCAATCACTTTGACACCTGTACATATGAAGATATCTACAAATGTCTTAAATCCATAAGAAACGAGTTGATTGTCAATCTGACAGGTCAAAGTAACCCCGAAATAGCTATATCAGACTTCAATAACCCTTTCGATAGTCATCAGTATATCAAACTATACAATATGATCCTATATTTATTTCATAATTCAGAAATGGCTATACACATTTATAAAAATACTATAATCTACCCATCACTAAGTGAAGTTCCTAAAATCATGAAAGAAAACCATGACCTACCTATAGCCGGTCACTTAGGTTCTAGTAGGATGCTGAAACGTATCCAAGAAAAATATTACTGGAAAAATATGCGAGCAGACGTCGAAAACTACGTAAAGAAATGCGCGCAATGCCAAATTAATAAAGCCCTTAGAAGAACCAATCGCGCTCCTATGCAAATCACATCTCTTTCCATACGCCCTTTTGAACGCGTAGCTTTTGATATCGTAGGACCACTACCAGAAGCCGGTAATGATAAATATAAATATATCCTAACCCTCCAAGATGACCTTACCAAATTCTCAGCCGCTTACCCAATCACTAACACTACTGCTGAAGAAACATGTGAATGTCTGGTCCATTTTATTACATTATTTGGAATACCCAAAACAATCCTAACAGACCAAGGGACCAATTTCACGGCCGAGCTATTTAAACAAACGTGTAACTTATTAAAAATCAAACAATTATGGTCCACCCCGTATCACCCTCAGACTCAGGGTGCTCTCGAGAGAAGTCATTCTACCTTAAAAGAATACCTAAAATCTTATGTAAATGAGCAACAAAATAACTGGCCCCGCTATGTGTACACAGCTATGCTTGCATATAATACGGCCATCCATTCAACCACTCATTTTGCTCCCTATGAACTTGTATTTGGAAATAAACCATACATACCAAATTCCATTTACGAAGAAACAGCAGGCGCTACTTACCCTGAATACGTCCGTATACTCCAAAATAGACTTAAATACTGCCGAGCAAAAGCAATAGAATATATACAAAAATCAAAGATAAACTCCAAAACTTATTACGATACTCACACAAGGCCAATTAAATATAAAGTCGGCGATCTAGTTTATCTTAAAAATCATTTACGCCTTAGAAAAGCCCTTTCACCTATATGGAAAGGCCCGTTCAAAATTGTGAAAATTCATGGAAATAACACTGCGTCACTCTTAATAAATAGACGTCATGTCAAACACCATTTTGACGAAATGAAATTAGCTACTAGTAATGAACCTTAGATAATATACCTATAACTTAGCTAATTTAAATTAACTTTCCTTCCAGAATTGGTTACATTTATCCTACCCTGGCGTCAAACGGTCAAGGATATATCCAGCCAGCATCAGACGACGCAGGCATATATTTTGACCCCATTGGCTCTCTAAAAATAACCGATGATACTCTAGATATTATCGTTCCCATAGATATCTCTTTCATACAACCACATTTGGATAATATAAGGGATATCCTAAGAACTTCTCAAGTTTTATGTAATCAAAGTAATGCATATTATGAAGGCGAATGTCACTATTTGTTCCAACCATTGTCATCCCGCTATTCGGATATAATTAGAGACTTTGAATCTATTTCCTACCTTATACCCAAATCTTATAAAAGATCAGCCTGGTTTGGTGGAATCGGCTCAGTAATCAAACAATTGTTCGGTAACATGGACCAAAATGATGCCGAAAAATATAGTAATGCTGTTAAAACCTTAGAAAATGATCAAACCAAACTGGCAACCCTCATGAAAGAAAACATGATGGTTACAACATCCACACTATTGTCCCTAAAAGAAGTCATTGATAAAATTAATGCAAATGAAGTTAGTCTAAGTTATGCTATTGATACCTTGAATCAGGAAATGGTGAATTTGACACTAATTTCCGATAAACTATTAATGAGATCTAAAATATCGGGATTGTCGAATATTTTAGAAAGTAGCTTATTAACCTTATCATTTAAGTTAGAAGATATTAATAATGCTATCATGTTTAGTAAGTCTAATATACTATATCCATCTATTATTACCCCTAAGCAACTGTTTTCAGATCTTGTGGATAATTATAGATTTCTTCCTAGCTCTAAGCAATTACCTGTACCCTTAACCTTAGATAATATCCATATTTTAGTAAATGTATCGGATATATCCAGTTATTATGCAAATAACAAAATAATATTTGTAATACAAACGCCTTTAGTAAACACTAAAGAATTCGACTTGTATCACACTATACCTTATCCTACTGCCCTTAAAACAATAAACAATACATTGTATTCTACAATAATACCATCAACTAGATATTTGGGCATAACTAAAGATAAATCGTCCTATTGTAAATTAAATTCACTTAATACTTGTAAAGTTATAAATACACAATATTATATTTGTGAAATTCCTAACACATACTCCACATCAGCCGTACCAATATGTGAAACTGAGGTTATTTCAAAAGCTCTGACTTCCGTCCCACCTCTTTGCAAAACTGAATTTGTTAATGGTAATTTTGAAACCTTTCATAAACTACATAACAACCAATGGATATACATGATTAGTCTAAATTATAAAATTACGATAGAATGCAATAATCAAGATCTATCTGAATCTTCTATTTCCGGTACTGGTATACTAACTATACCAGACAATTGTATTGCTTATTGCAACAACAATAAGTTAATACCTAAACATAACATTGAAATAAAAATAAAACCGATAGTACTGCATTTTGAATTAATTAACGACACATGTTGTAGTCCTATTACTTATTTAAAAGACAATATTAAAGTCCCTTACGTTAACTTAAAAAACATAAATAATTTGGATTCTCTTTTCTCAAATTATAATAAAGTAACTGATCAAATCAAAACAAATCTTAATGGAGTTATTGAAAAACCTCATATTGTCCTTTACGGTAACTATTATTCCTATACTACTGTTATTATAAGTCTAATTATAATCTTAGTTATTTCCTATAAATTGTATCGTTATTATAAGTTAGTTAAGACTTCCAAATGTAACCCTATACCCGATACTCCCATAGAATTGGCATCCATAGATGTTGAAGATATTCCTGCTCCTAGACTCCGAGTAACCTAAAATCCTGGAAAAACTTACCTCTCCTTCCGGCGTCAACTTACCTTCCACCCGTAAGTTTCCTCCAAATCAGGGGGCTGTTACACCCTGCATCTGCACCCTTTTCGGCTTACTCATCAGTCTACTCTGCATTCCTGCTGCTGACGCAGCAACCTCTCATTCCACTCTCCCCTTTCTCGCAGTCCAGCACGCCAGTCGTCTTCCAACCTTCCTACCGTGCACTTGTAACTTGCTCTCGTGTAATATTTAAATATACCTTTTATTTTAGCCAAGTGGTTTTCCTTTTTTAAAAACTTAAATCGGAACCCGGTTATAACAGTTCGAAAAGTGCTGATTCTCAGCCTAGTTTGAATAAATGACTTTTGAATTTGAATTTGAATTTGTTAATGTTGTAATTATTTTGGTGGGAGATAAGCGGTCGCACTAGGATTCCTTATTATTCCGCAATGAAGGCATATCTCTGGATATCTATGGATGTAACTAATGTTTTGTAACAATATTATAATTTAAAAGAGTGTCCATGGAGTTTCTTGCCCGTTCTTCTCCATAGGAACCTACTACGCTTTGGAATGGGCAACTAACTTCATCTTTCTGACTGACCGACCCCTTGACAATTCAAAAGTACCTGTAATTGGTTTATTTGGAATAAATGATTTGAGTTTGAGTTTGAGGTGGCCATCTTTACATACCAAAACCCCTTCGTGCATCGGAAAGAACGCAAAGCCGTTGGTCCCGGCTGTCATTGGTGGATCTTTGACAGTCGTTACGGGTTTTCAGAAAACCAAAAGTCTAACACCCAGTCTTACACAGGAGTATCGTATTACCCAGTATCTGGGTTGTGGTGGTTGTGTTGGTTGTGTGTGTGTTCAGATAGGCAGTCGCTCCATTTAAAATACTGGTATTCAGCTGCATCCGGTAAGACCGGAAGCCGACCCCGACATAGTTGGGGAAAGGCTAGGCAGATGAGGTTATCGTTTTCTATTTATTTTATTTTCAGGAAACCCTTTTTTTTGTTGTTAGTTGAATTACTTTAATGTAGTTTATTAAATCCGGGAATACCCCTTGATCTAAGTACACGCATTGTTAAGTAGGTACTTTTTTAGGGTTCCGTAGTCTACAAGGAACCCTTATAGTTTCGCCATGTCCGTCTGTCTGTCCGCGGTTTAGCTCAAAAACTATTGGAACTAGAAAGTTGTAATTTGGCATGAGTATACAAGTTAATGACGCCAAAATAGTGATAAAATAAAACTTTGAAAAAAAAAAACAATTATTTAGGGTACCTCGCCTACATGTAAAGTGGGGATGATATTTTTTTTTTTCGTCCTTCCTATAGTATGGGTTATCGTTGGATAAGTCTTTCAAAAATATTAGGGGTTTGCGAAGACCGTTTTTTGATTAAGTAAACCGTTCGTGACTTATCAAGGTTTAAAGTACCAATTTTCGTTAGTGTCAAGAGTAAAGTAAAGTAAAGTAAAGTAAAAGTTTATTTACCAAAATAGTTACAGAAATGTACACAAGTAGATATAACTAGTGGGTAGACTTATTCTAGGCATTACAGTGTGTTGCAAAAAATTCTGTACATTATAATTATGTAACCCTGCCTCTTAAACTAGGCTAACCTGTATTTTAAGAGACAGTGTCTAGCTTATAAATTCACCATTATTATACAACAGTGGACAGTGTCGATCTACCTTTTCAACTTGACAGGAGTAATAGTGGTGCGTGTACGAGTAAAATGTGGAGGGGATGTGTAGTGGTGTGATGAGTTATGTGCTTGTTGTGGGTTTGTATGTGTGAATGAATATAGGGTGAATGTGTGTGGATGTGTGTGTGAATATGTTTGTAAGTGTGCGTTTTTTCATTTAGGCGATGTAAGTGAGTAAAGACTCCGTGTATGTGTAGTCTTTCTGTAGTAGCCACTCTGTTAACGTTTTTTTTAATGTGTGTGAATTTAAATCTATAATTTTTATATGTTTTTGAACTTTATTGTAAATGTTCCCACTTAGGGTATAAAACTGGCGTTTAGCGAAAAAAGTTTTGTGCTGAGTACCCGGGATAACAAATGTTCGTTTGTTTGGGTCGGACTTAGGAAGACTGGTGTGTTTTCTAAGAGTCGATTTAAGCACAAAGAGCTGACGAACCGAAAGGACTTTGCAATTAGAGTAGAGTTCAGTAGTTGGGTATCTATAGGGTTTTTTTGTCATGACTTTTAGAATCGCTCTCTGGGCTCTCTCAACTCTTAGAAGGATAGTCTTTGCTGCACCTCCCCAAACAGCGATACAATAGCCAATGACCGATTGACATAGAGCGTAGTACACGATTTTCAAAGTGTCAGCATTAGCCGACTGTCTGAGAGACTTGAAAATGTGTATCAGGCGCATCGTTCTGGTAGTGAGGGCATCAATTTGTTTATCCCACCGTAAACCTTCGTCTATCTGCACTCCCAAATACTTTACACTGTCAGTTCTAGTGAGTGTTGGGCATGTACAGGGTCCTAAGGAGTTTGAGCATGTGTGAGCAGTTAAATTAAAGGTATTTGTCGGTGCGGTGTTACGACGTATTGCAAAAGGATTGTAGGTGGTTTTTTGTAGGTTAAGTGTAAGTAGATTTGAGTTGAGCCATTCCATTACTTGAGCCAGAACCATTTCTGCTTTTGTTTTGACTATATCCCACGTAAGTCCCTGCACGAGAATAGCAGTGTCATCTGCATACGCATATATATTACAGTCTGGGAGACTCATTTTGCACAGATCGTTGACGTAGATAAGGAATAATGTTGGACCCAGGATACTTCCTTGGGGAACGCCATATGACACTGATTCCTCGTCGCTAAGGTACGTATCAATTTTGAGAGTCCCCCCCCCTCTACCAACTAAACGGTTGTAGTTAGAAATTCAAATGTCACGGCATTAGTATTTATATACAATGTGGAGCAGGACGCTTGACATTCCTCAAAACCACATAAAGAGTGTCATGTTCTTTACCCGTATACAAAAAATCAATCAAATCCAATGAATACTTTAGCCACAGGAAATTATTTTTCATTTTCTTATTTTTCAACATGATGTAGATCTGAGTCCGTAATAATAGGTAAACATTGTAAGGTCAAGAACCTGTGCAAAACGTACGATTCTATCCTCTACGTCTCAATATGCTTGAGAGACAGATAAAGGTGTCATACGATTCCACTCTGACGCGCCCCGCCCAGTAGAAAGAAAAAGAAATATTACTTACGCAAATTATGCATTAGTGGTGCATAGACAATTGCGAGTGTGTGTGTGAGCGGGATTTTTTCGGCAGTCTCGGGACTCGGTCACAGTCAGTGCATCACGGTCAGTGCAAATGAAATGTCATGATTGGGGCACAGGCTATACTCTCCGTGAGAGGGAGTGGGCCGTAATCCACCACGCGGGCCCAGTGCAGGTTGGTGATGGTTGGTTGATAGATGGCACATGCCTTCAAATTGTTGGTTCTAGGACATGCCGGTTTCCTCACGATGTTCCGTTTTGAGAGCAGTGATGATGAAATAATTTACACAAATGAAAGCGCCTGTCTCGGTTCGAACCTACGACTTCGACTCTTACCCACCACTGCTATGTCATGTCCGTCACCACTGCTATGTCGTGTCCGTCACCACTGCTATGTCGTGTCCGTCACCACTGCTATGTCATGTCCGTCACCACTGCTATGTCGTGTCCGTCACCACTGCTATGTCATGTCCGTCACCACTGCTATGTCATGTCCGTCACCACTGCTATGTCATGTCCGTCACCACTGCTATGTCATGTCCGTCACCACTGCTATGTCATGTCCGTCACCACTGCTATGTCATGTCCGTCGCCACTGCTATGTCATGTCCGTCACCACTGCTATGTCATGTCCGTCACCACTGCTATGTCATGTCCATCACCACTGCTATGTCATGTCCGTCACCACTGCTATGTCATGTCCGTCACCACTGCTATCAAGAATTAAAATACTCAAGCCCGAGAAATCTATAGTTTTTTTTTCATAATCTTTACTTTTGCCAATGCATGTTGGTTGATCTTAAGATTTACAAGTAATAAATAAGATTTATGACTATTAAAGCTTTAACAGCTACTCTACGTGACTTGGAAAATTAAGAGGCACATTATATAGGTATACCTGGAAGCGAATATTGGATTGTTCAATCATTATTTACTGGTTATTCTCGGTTTTTCTCCACTTGAAACCCAACATTTTGATTATACGGCGAAGACTGCGCTCAGACCCTTGAAAATGTATATCTTCCCGCAACTTCTGTCGCAGTTTTTCAACGGTAGACATTTCTTTATTGGTGAGGTGGTATTTGTGAATAAACCTTTTAATAACCCCTGGTCAAAACTATCCACATCTGTGGCAGGGTGTTCTCTAGGTCTTTTTTTTCTTGGCGTTCTGAATACGGTCACAAATTCTGAATCATTGGAGAGGGAACAGGGACTGCGAGGAATTTGAAAAATAGTTATTTGAAGAAACTATTGTCATCGCGCTGCGCCCGAAAAATCGAGTTAAGCCCCGTAAAGTGCGACAGGCACAACTCTAGCTCAGACCGATTATATCACAAAATTTTTGACGAAAACGACGTTTAGCATTCTCCTTTTTTCTCCTCGAAAACTAAGCCGATTTAATAATTTTTTACATTAAAATTTTAAGAAAGAGTATGTCTAGGTTCCTATTATTTTCTTTTATGCTAAAAACTTTTCCGAATTAGTCTGGTAGTCCTCTAATCACGGCGGTAAAAATGGGGCATTTTTGTAATTTTTGGAGGGTCATAGTTTCCTTACTTATTAATTGCTGAAAAAAAGGAAATGACAGGGACATGCCTATAGAGACCCTGATTTTATATTTTAAAAAAAATGACAGGTCTAGAGGCATTATTCAGGAAGAAAACGGGAAATACGTTTGTATGGAGAATCGCGGGCCCTGTTCCCTCTTATCGATCCACCGTACAGTTGCTACTGAGGTGATGGTCAGCCTCCGCTGTGTATTTATAAATTTCCGGCATAGTTTTGTCGATACCTAACTCAGCGTTGCTCTTAATTAAACAATACACCCTTGCCTTGCCTGTCTATTTAAAACTGTATTTTTTATCCTCGACATTTTTGAAGAGTTCGTGTGACAATTAAAAAACAACAATTTTATAAAACGAGATGACAAAAATAAACTATATTAAAACAAAAACACATAACAAATACGAATTAACAAAAATAAACTATTTCAAAATCAAAAACGTAAGTCACTAAAATTGCACGAAAGTGTACAGTAGCCGAATGACACATGAGAGTCCGATAGACGACGAGCATCGACTGACGAACCAATCGCGTGCAGCCTAAGCGCCGCCTTCTTCATTCCGCCAAAGAGACCGAAAAATTAACTACTGCGCAGGTGTCAGTTTGTGCTCACGACTCATGCCGGTTACTGTACGACAAATTTGTTTCATTTTGACAGTTCAACAACATTCATTCAGCAGATTTTTTTTTCGAAATTATGAGGCATTGGATTAGCAATTTGTTTCAAAATGACTAAAATTCCGATTGACTGTGTATTACGTAATTTGGGTACAGCTCTAACATTTTGTGTCATGATTATTGAACAAGTCATTGGGTGCAGGTCTCAGGATCTCTGCTAAACATTGAGATAAATACGTTATGCGCACTGAGTTTACCCACTGTAGACGCAACTTCTCTCTACCCGCGAGTTGCTTCCTATTCTAGAACTACACATACGTTTTTTGTGATGCTCTCCGCTCTAGTGGAGTAAGATATTAACTAAAAATTATTATAACGGTTATTTTTATCACTCATAAAGATGATGGTTAATTAAGAAGCGCTTAACTCGTATTTGTGGTTGTCGAGTTCGAAGTGTCCTACCGACGGACAGCTAGACACTGCGAGGCTAACCTTGTGTATTGAGCAGGTGCTGGCGCAGTACCAGCTGTGCAAGAAAATGCGGCGTGGCTACATGTCCTACACCAAGAGCATGCGCGTGGCGGTGCAGATGGGACCCAAGTGCATGCAAGGTGCCGCCAACTGCTTCGCTAACGCTGTGGACTTCTTCCTCCTTTTTTGGCAGATTGGTATCTGTGCTATCTATTTCGTGTTTGTTGCTGAAAATTTAAAACAGGTAATTAACGGCCCCTATGTTCTGATCCGACGAGTGCACTTCGATGTACAGTCAGGGTTAGGAAATTGACTACCAATTTAAATTTAAATCTCAATTATTATTCTTTGACTGTTCCATGAAATGGCTATAACACAGCAAATTAGCGATGTGTGTCAATTTAATAAACAATTAATTTCCCTGACTGTACTACTACTTAACTAATTGTCACGTCTTTCTGTCGACAGATAATTGATTTTTACGGCCAAGAAGATGTTATGTCAATTCGTTTGCTTATTTGCTGTTGCTACCCTTTTGCGGTTGCCATGAGCTTGATAAAGGATCTGAAAGTGTTAACGCCTTTCTCGACGCTTTCTAACTTCTTTGTCATGATTGGATTGCTTCTCACATTCTATTATTTGATAGATGATGATCCAATAATTGATGAGGAAAAGTTTCTGGTTAAGGGATTCGCACAGATTCCAGTATTCATTGGCATCACCCTGTTTGCACTGGAGGCAGTGGGAGTGGTAAGCGAGTATACAGTAGGTAGTGAGTGCGAATGAATGTGTGCATGAGTCGTGACGTGAATGACGTAACTCGCGTGTGCGCAGATCCTGGCGCTGGAGTACAACTTGGAGAAACCCAGAGAGTTTACGGGGTGGTGCGGACTCTTCAGCGTTGGGATGGGCATAATTCTCACCACCTATGTCGTACTGGGAGTCGCCGGCTATCTTAAATACGGACAAGACTGCAAAGGATCTATTACGCTTAATCTACCGCAGAATGAGAAGTAAGTGTGTTTTAAAATCATGATTTACGATAGAGTATGGATCTCAATTAAAAGCATTTTTTTTGTTCATACTCACTTCATTTGAGGCTGCTCTTGTTTTTGTTTTTTTTACTAAAAACTAACGACTAGCCCCTGCTTCGCACGGGTGCAATGGTGACATAATCTAATCCTGTCAGTCGTTGCGCCACGCCGTCAGTCATAATTATTTTGATGCGCGTTATTTTCAATATGTGATAACTATCTTTTATAGTATTCATTTAAATTATGTGATGTCCATATTTAAGGGCATATTTTAATCTTAATTAAATAGCTTCCAAAATAACAATAAAAAAATAACTGAAAGTTAAAAATGGTTACTTCGGGTCATCCCTATCATAGACATTATGCTATCGCGGACTTTTCTGTTGATCTTGTTGTGATGTACAATCCAGTAGAACATGATATGCGAGGAAATTTACCAAAAGACTAAGGAACCTAGTATCGGTACGAAACATGCAGTCACTCGAACATTTATGGTTTAATTTAAAGGATGATTTTAGGGTTTAAAAATGTAATTTATCATTTTATCATAATTCTCAGCAAGGGCGGATCCAGTTGTACAGGGGCACGTGCCACCAAAATAAAATCGAATCATCTGAATGGACTGACCTGAATGCATACCTATCCTAGCCTATCAATACATTGCTTCAGTGATGAACGCTGAACAAGTAGGCTATGCACTACTACGAAATAATGGGAAACACTTCATATCTGTCTGGACTCTATATCCTGGATCCGCCCTTGATTCTCAGAATTACACGGTAATTGGGTCTCAATAACTAGGTTTACAATCGAATCTCTCGATTTTTTGTCACAGTGATGTTGGTAAATTCAAAATACGAATTAGTCAAAATGTTAATTCAGCATTTTCTAATACTCGTGAATTCCGACAAATATAGATTGATGTAAAGGCTTTAAAGGAGGAACATTTAGCCATTTGTACATCTTCGACAGAACATCGAAAATATCAAATGGCATGGCTTCCACGAAAATGTAGTCTGATATGAAATAAGTCTCTTTTCACGTTTACCGTTGTGTTCAATTTAATTTGTAAACCATTGAATAATTACATACTGATTTTCATACAACGTTCACATAAATGGTACCTATACGTTACACTATGGTTACGACAGTAAGATCAAAAGTGTTGAACATTTTTGGACTAAAAATATTTAAAAAAAACAAAAGGTACGATGGCAAATACTTAAGCACGCGATAAGTTACCACTAAAACCCTTTTTCGGGTTCCGTACCTCAATAGGAGAAAACGGAACCCATATACGTATTTCATGTAGAATCACTCCTGTGTCTGGCTGGCTGGCTGGGTGTCTATTTGTCCGTCTGTCATGTCCGTGTATGTTTTCCCATTGTTTGTCTTATTTGTTTTAGTATATTCGTGTATTTATGTATATTTATTTGTGCTTATATTTATATATGATTAGGCATATATATTATATTTTGAGTTTGTCATAGGTAATGTGTATCTGTATACCTACTTTAAAAAATATTCCTCGTATTCTCGTAATTGCACTTCCTACTGTTTGACTCTGCATCACCCAAAGGTTGACTGGTAGAAAATGCCTGTGGCATTAAGTCCGCCTCTGTACGTTTCTGTGCTTGAAGTATTAAATAAATAAACGTACTGGACTAATTTAGTTGAAATTTAAAACACATATATATGAATATCTGTGACGCAAACACGGACGTGGAAATAAATGAATTTTGAATGTGGGCACTTATCGGGGACAAAATGGAAAATAAATTAAAGTTTTGCAAACTGTGCCGTGTGACATATTATGAAATGGCTTGTTATGAGGATCTCACATATTTTTTTTATCATTTTAGGTGAAACACTTTTAGAGATATTTATTTTATTTTATCTCCGAAACTATTGAGCATAAAATTTTGAAAAAATACAGAAAATAGTTTTATACTTATAGATTACTGGAAAACTTATAAAAGGTCTTAAGATAACATGGTGAATCTCCCAATAATGTGCAAAACTAGAAATTTTACATTTTCAGTTGGAATGTATGGGAGAACATGTTCTTCAACTCAAATTCAAATTCAAAATTCAAAATATTGTATTTCACATAAACCTACAAGGGCACTTATGAAACGTCAGAAGCTAGGTGCATGGTTCCAATTGGTCGTTTCCTATGGAGAAGAGCCGGCAAGAAACTCCACGGTTACTCTTTTAAAAGTAAATGGTATTTACAATCTTTTCAAGTTACAGTGTTTATAGGTATGAGAGGACACTGTAGGCCTATCAACAAGTACCAGGTACTTAGCAAGATAGAAAACGATCGACAGATCTAAAAGTCGGTTATGCCTACAACGTTCTCACATTCACAAAATATAAAAGAGAATCTATATAAAAAAAAACCAATTAAAAACTTATTTAAACCAAATGGCATGACTGCCACTAAAGCTGTAACAAATCTATAAAAAATATAGTATAGTGAAGTTATATAATGTCAAATAATGAAAAGATTATGTCAAAAAAGTACGTAAATGAAAAAAAAAAAAAATAGGTAAAATCAAATAATCATCTTAATTTGGGAGCAGTTAATAGACATAATTACATAGTAATGCCGTTATTGAGGCACCAGGGAAGCCACATGTGCAGAAGGAATTATTGCCAAACTTCCTTGTCTTCAACGTAGTCTTTAATCTTATAATATGCTTTTTTGATAAGGACACGTTTGATGTGGGTTTTGAACTTTCCATCACTAAGTTCTGTAACCGATTTTGGCAACTTGTTATAAAATCGAATACTGTTTATAACAAATGACTTACTAGTTTTAGTTAACCTAAATTTGGGTATCACAATTTCATGTTTAGTACGTGTATTTATATTATGGAATCGCTTCTAATATTGAAAAAACTACATTGTTAAGTTAGTCCTTGGGTTAAGTTCATTTCAACTACGGAACCCTTCATCGTGCGTGGTCCGATACGCTCTTGGCGGTTTTTTTTAAGTAGATGGAATTGCTTCAGTTTCTACTAACCTTTAATATGGAGGCTTCTTTTGAGTTATTGTTAGGTAGGTATACTTTACAAGAGAAAGGCTGAACTAGGAATGTGCTGAGGGTGGGGCCTTAGGTTTAATTCTCTGGTAGCAGCCCGGAGTCCTGGATTTGTGCCTACTACATGGCAATAGGCTCGCCCCCTATTACTTGATGCTAAACGTTGACTGGCGAAATATGGGAGTGGGTGCTACACACAGAACAGATAAAATAGGTTACACAACATCTTTGACTAACCCCTTGGGGAATATTACACGCGATATTATGTTATTTAATATAAAAAACAGGCGAGCAATGCTCGCAATTGCAAGTCGAGATGAGTGCAAAATTAGTTCGGAATATTGCTATCTCTGTTTGACAAAAGAAGGCGATGGACACGGTCGCAATCGCAGCCGTATGTGTGTGTCTAGTAGCTATTATTATCTGTCCTTGCAACGGCATTTATATTTATTATTGAAATTAGTTATGTTCATTAATTGCTTAATTTTTGCTGACTACTTTGGGGAATCGTTAGTGATTGTACAGACTACAAATGCGTTTTTTGGAAATTTCTTTACAAAGTACCTATTAGTAAAATACAAATATTCCAATAATTTATATATTTACGCAATGTCCATAAATAACAGAGTTCCGAGCTAAGAATAATAGAAACAAACAAGGATTTTGAATAACCATTTATTTAGTTATGTTCTTACTTCAGAGATATTAATATACTCATCATTTAAAAAAAATATGAGTCTCGTTTCGAATCATATTTTTTTCGATAAAGTCGTGTGGTGACCATAATACTATCGACGTCGATCAAATTCCCAAAAATACAATTATGGTAATCAGAATACAGTGTCAAAGATCAACATTAAACACGCTGATTTATAAGATTTGAATGTTACCATAGGTTATCTGCAGTACTATACATACGATGATAATCAACCGTAATCAAGCGGCAAGAAGTTTTGCTATATAAATAATATTAAAATCCCATCAAGTAAAGTAAATGTGACACAAATCACAATACGAAATGTATTGGTACTGAGGTCGATGATGAATGCTTATGTAGGTATGTGCTACAGCCAAATATCTTATGTATCTTAGATACTTTTGCATATATCGTAGGTATAACTTGAGGTTTTCCTGCTCCTTTTATATGTACCTGTATTATAAACATATAATCAATCAGCACTCGCTGAGGCTTTTTCTTTAGACGCATAAAAGTAAATTACCGATTAATATTAGTGATGAAACGGATACTCGTTTGTGTGGATACGGATGTAAACATTTAAATGTAGTCAGGTTTAATGCTATCTAAAGAAAGGTAGGTAAATATTCATTTATACAAAATATACTTGCGTATCTTACGTCTAATATAGAAAGCTGAGACCAAGAAAAAAAATCTTTATTTTCGTGGGCTAAGTTTAAAAATATGTAAACAATTATCAGCTAAGAAGGTAAGTAGGTACTCGTACCTAAATATATTATAAGTTAGGTTAGGTTAATTACCCAATGATATCATTGGGTAACTTGTTGTGAGATACATCCCTAGCGTCCGGAGTCCATGAAAACGATACACATGATAAAAATTTTTAAAATTATCGCAGCCGCCATCTTGGATTTACATTCTGACCTCACTATCGGCTTTAGCATCCTCAAAAACTATGAAAACGACAGCCATGACGAAAAATTTATAAATGCTCGCAGCTGCCAGCTCGGATATATATACATTTCGAACTTACTATCGGCTTTATTATCCTCAACAACTATGAAAATAACATCCATGACAAAAAAAATAAAAATGTTCGCAGCCGCCATCTTGGATTTTCATTTTGTCTGAATTCACATTTTCTCTTATAGAATGTCGCATGGACTGGCATAACGCTTTTTCGTTCCGTGACGATTTCTACCAGTGTATACTCCCGTTCCAAAAAATTAAAATAAAGTACCTAGGTATTACAATACAATTGACCAAACAAATACGTACGCACCTATATAAAAGTAAAGTACCTGTTCACGCATCCGCGTGTGCCAGCAGCATCGGGGGACGCGCGGGGAGAGGCACACAGCTGCTCGAGCCAACGGCCGCGCCCCCGCTACTCGTCAACAGATACGGTCATCGGCGGACGTAACGTGCGATCTGTATTTAAATTATCTGTAATATCTGTATTAAATTATCATTTCTCCAAACGAGTCATTTAATTACATATCTTCAACAGTACCTAATCGACTATACTGACAAAAATTACCCCGAACGAATTCCAACCAAGCACGTTGCGCTAGTGTGAGTGCCTGTCGGAGCGTTATATACACCTTCAGTGAGCAGTACGACCACGCACACATTAACAAATTATTGCTTGACGCGATAGCACTAGCTGTCAAAAATTTATGATGAATTTAGATGTGTGCCGTAATATCAAAAATGATGAATGAAAACTCTGTTTATCCAACTTTTTGTCGATAATTTGTAACTTGATAAGATAAGATAAGATAAGATAAGTCATTTATTTGTAAACATGAGTATACATACAAGGCATGCAGGTTGTTCATAAACAAGAAAGATCCGTCATGTTCGGCCTTTGTGGCATACAAATAAAATAAATCAGAAAAGTCATTCAACAAAGCTAAAAACATTATTAAATATTCATACAACCTAAAAATTAAATTTAAACAATAAATTACAGATTTTAATGAAATTGTCCTATATTCTAATTATAAAATGTCAAAATTATATGCCAGTAAATATTTGTTAAAATTCATAATATTACACTTTCTCATTTAAATATTCTAAAATACTGTAGTATGCTTTCCCAACTAGATATAATTTTAGCCGCTTTTTTAATATATGTGCGCTTAGTTCCCTCCATCCCTTAAGAAGTTTATTAAATATTAAAGGTGCCATGCAAAATATACTTTTCCCCATTAATGCTGTTTTGGAACCATGTGAGCAAAGCATAGTGTTATCGCGTCTGACGCGAATGACTTTGTCTGCCATGCCGGGAAATAATTGCCGATTACACTTTATAAACATGACAACTTCGAATATGTACAGAGACGGTAACGTCAGTATGTTATAATTAATGAAATACGGTTTACAACTGTCAGTCGAATCTAATTTAAACATCGTCCTAATACACCGTTTTTGGGCTTTGAAAGGCATATCCTTGTCAGTCAAATTGCCCCAAAGGATAATTCCATACCTTAGGTGCGATGAAACTAGGCCGTGGTAAGCAGTTAGCAATGCGTCAGTGTTAAGGACAGGAACTAATTTGTGTAGGGCAGAAGAGTTAGAGTTCTAGAAGAGTTACTAATTTTTTTGCTTAAAATTTCAACGTGTTCTTTCCAATTTAACTTTTTGTCAATAGTTACACCGAGGAATTTAGCAGTGTTGACTTCTTCAATGGTTTTGTCATTATATCGGACCTTAAGATCAGATAAAGCTGGTAAGCGTTGACTGAAATGCATAATATTAGTTTTATTGAGATTAATCCTTAAATTATTATTATCTAAATATTTTATTATTGATATAAGAGAATTATTAATGTCAATTTTATATTATTTTGTCTTTAGTATCACATTTAATTGTTATGGTACTATCGTCAGCAAAAAGGGTCACAGGTTGATCAACATATTTAGGAAGGTCATTTATATACTACTATTTATAAGTATTATATACCCATTTTATTTAATATTAGGCTGGTTTTCTGCTTCATTTAGTTTATAATAATACAATAGGTACTAATTAATACCGATAGTTATACTTACGATTAAGATCAGGAGGCTTCGAAGGCGGTTCGTTTTTGCATTACGTATGTCGGTGGTTCTTACTCCTTCGTACATCAATGGATCATCCCACTAGAATAATATTAAGGAATCCATAAATATAACACTATCAAGCTGTACCAAGCGTGTGTGCTTATTTACCGCTTTGATTAAAAAACATTGAAAAAGCATGGTTGACTTTTACCAACCCCATGCCTCGATGCCTACATTGCCTACCGCTATGCAAATGGCCGCCACGCCATCGTGTGACAAATCGCAATTCCCATAGTGCAACTAGGAATCTATGGTGTATAAATGTAGGCTTAATTTAATTTATGGATTGTTAGTGAATTAACATAATTATTATAATTGCTAAAACAAGAATGAAGAGGAAAACACACCACGCTGTACACATCGTTTAATTAGTAATTTGGTACTTATTTTATATTCTCATTGTTTTAATGTCTTAGTTTATGTATTAATATTATTGTTTCATAAATTTATGTTACGCACATTTACAGTTAAAGGTATATTTTTATTGTTATTACATGTACATACACTACGTTCGGTTGAATCACACATAATTCAGTGAAAAGGAGTACTTACCCGATAAATTACATCACACAGGGGGACGTCATTATGTCATTCCATAGGTAATTGCTGAAAACCAGCGCTGTTGACGTTAGGTTGGCCCGAAGTCACAGCATTTCGCTGAGCAATGACCTGTTCTTGCACAGATACGACGCACAGTTTAATTTCTCATATTATTTATTACAAATTTATGTAACTCTGTAATCGGCATTTTGTTTTTGTTATGTTTTTGTTGTCATTTGACAATGTCGCAACCACAGATTATGTAATGTCGCAACAGTAATTACGCAATATTTTCTTTGGTCCGAGGCCTTGACATCAACCAATGAACAACATTTCAAAACGTTTTATTATTTTTTTCTGGTTGAATACGAGGCTTTTGACTACCTTTGTATTTTTGTATAATTTTTATTTTATTTTCTTTTGATACAATGTGCGTTTCGTTTGTGCAGAATAAACATATTTTCTTTCTTCTTTCTTTCTTTCTTTCTATATACAATATGAATAGTAGAGGGCCCAACACACTGCCTTGAGGAACTCCATATTTAATTACAAGTTCATGTGAGTGGAATATTTCTTCACGTTTAGTTTTTGTATTTATTGAGGATATTTCTATGAGTTGCTTTCTGTTGTCTAAATATGACTCAAAAAGTTTTAGAACATTGCCTTTAACACCATATGCCTCCATTTTATCTAAGAGAACATCATGCCTAACGTAATTGAATGCTTGGGTCATGTCACAGAATATTGTGCAAACAGGGTTGGTCTTATCAACATTTACCATAACTCTATACAAAAAATCATAAAATGCCATATTAATAGTTTTATTTGCTCTAAATCCTTTTTGCTCGGTCACTAATAGATTATTTTTTTCCAAATATTTGCTTAATTCTTTGTATATAAATTTTTCATAAATTTTGGAGATAACACTTATAATCGAGATTGGTCTGTAATTTTCTATATCATCTTTATTTCCCTTTTTAAACAATGGCTTAACTATAGATTTTTTTAAATCATCTGGAAAGATGCCCGTGCATATGGTTAAATTAATGAGATGACTTAGATGCACACATAATTTCTGCAGAAACTGATTTGAGAATTTTTGTTGATATTCCGTCATGACCAACGCTGTTTGTATTTTTCAATGAGTTGATTATTTTAAATACGTCCTGTGGTAGACAGGGAGGCATGAAAAAAGATTTTTCGCTATTTATATGTCCTGATTCTGGTATTGGGATAACTTTGTCAATAAAATAACTATTAAAAGCATCCGCTATTTTTTGAGGATTTGTTATAATGTTACTCTCATATTTTATTTTTGTTAAAGGATTTCTAGGAACGTTTTGCTTTGAATCATTAATTATTTTCCAACTGGTCTTGGATTTGTTGTCTGATGTTTTTATTTTGTAACTATTTTGGGCAAATTGTGTCAGCTTTGTAATTTTTTTAAATAGTTTTGAGTACTTGGTCAACTTTATTTTATTTGTTTCGTTAGGAATTCGTCTGTATATCCACAAAAGTTGCCGTTTCTTTTTACTGCATATTTTGATCCCACGTGATATCCACGATGACTGTTTTGTTGCGTGTATGGTTACAGTTTCATTAGGAAAGCACAAACAGTAGAACAGTAAGAGTATTTCTATAAAAGCGTTATAGGCTATGTTCGGGTCACTCGTTTCATAAATATAAGAAAACGATAAATTACGTAGACAATCTTTAAATTTTACAATATTCTCTTCACTATAATTACGCTTCTTTATACGTCAATGTTTAATAGGTAAACAATTTTGCACAGGTAACTTTACTAATTGCACTGTATGATCTGACAATGCAAATTCTAGTATTTGTGTTTTACAAGGTCTATTAAAGTTATGCGCAATGTTGTCTATACAGGTTTGACTTTTGAGTCTAGTGGGTTCATTGACGGACAATTTTAAATTGTAATTTAATAGCAAACATTCAAAATCTATTGCTTGATAAGATCTTCTTAGAACATTTATGTTAAAGTCTCCTGCGACGACAATATATATGTAATTTGTCCATGCACATAATACAATTATTAATTTTTGGAACTCTATATTCACAAACAATAGCTATCTTGTAGTTAATTAACTCTATGGCGCAACACTCCAAAACACCAGTCTCTAATAATCTACCAATTTGCTTTAATTCCTTAAATTGGTGTCTACTTCTTGTTAATATGCACGCTCCACCTCTTTTGCTTTCTTTACGGCTGTAACATGCTGCAAGCTGGTAGTTAGGTATGGTTAAATACTTTTCAAAGCCCTCCATAATAAAATGCTCTGTAACGCATAGGATGTCCACAGGGCCTCCTTTTTCTGCCAACTCTTCTAAGCACACAGCCATTGCATCAGATTTTGTTAACAATCCCGCGATGTTTTGGTGCATCAGGTGTAGGTATTTAGTCACGAAAAAACCCTGTCATATTTTCATTACAATTATTATTTCCATGTTCATCTGCTATAGTTTGTATATCTATATTTTGACTGCGTTCATTAAAGTCTTTTACGTTTGTATAGTCTATGTCTTCGATGAACACTTATAATATAGGTAAGCTATGCTTCTGCTGTTTTTTTTTTACAAGTATTGTTGTTTTAAATAATACGGAAAAAACAGTTTAAAAACAAATTATTTACTTAACTTTTGATCAGTTTTTTGAAAAAAAAAAAATGTGTAGATAAATACTGTTTACAATATGGTGGAAATATGCTCAAATTGAAAATGGTTTTGGTATTCCGTTTGTACGGATAATTCATCAGTCGCACTTATGAGTATTACTAGGTATGTAAAATCTGGTTAAAAATATTTAATGGCTTATTTAATAATAAAACACGGTGATATTATTATGATATAGTATAATCTTTAATTATAATAAAAAGTAATTTCATCGCAAAAACAACACGTTTTTTTTTTTTTTTTTTTTTTTTTTTTTTTTTAATATCTTAGCTGTCCTCTCCCTCTTCATCGTCTTCATCTATATTTCTGCAGCTGATGTTGTCTTCTGTTGACTTTGATGGTAAAGATGTCGGCGCAATAGCGAACATCAGAGAGGTCCTGGACAGCAGTCGCCTCCTTCTGCGAACACGTCATGACCCAGAAGGAGGCGGCGGAGCGCGCGCGTGAGGACGATCCTCACGCGGCACCGCTCCGTAGGCGGAGAAGGGGTCGAAGAGTTTGATAGTCATCTCCGACTCCTCCAAGGTGGAGGCCAGCAGGCAACGGGTGCGGGGGCACCCTTGTCTGTATTGCACATACCTCCACCAGTGTCGGATGGGAATGGCCAGGTGTTCCCGACCATTCCCGTAGCCCCCCAGCCTGGGGGGCGCGGCCCGCCAGCTAGGCGGGCATGCGCCGGGAGGGTTGTGGATGTAAAGGCGACGCCGGTTTCCCATGACCCTCCCATCACGGCGAAGTGGGAACACCGCTGAGTTTTAGTGGGTATACTGTTCCGACAGGAGTCCCACACACCCCGTCTCGTCCCTCACGAGCGGCAGTGCGTAATGCATTTCGGACAAAAAAAAAAGGTTGTGTGAACGAGGTGTGGGTACGAGTCTGATGACACAAATAGAGTTTTTAAGCTATTGCATAGCTTCTATCGCGGGCCTTGAGCGTGGAGACCGAATCCAGAAATTCCGTAACGAAAAAAACCTAACACTCCGACCGGCACAGCGGTGATACTTTTTTTAGTTTTTCCATCTATCGATAAATAGCAGAACTTTTAATGACTTTTTGAAATATCACAAAGGATGGGTGGGGATAAGCAACTGGCAGTGAGGTGTGGAAGAGGATGGGTGGGGTTAAGCAACTGGCAGTGAGGTTAAGAAAAGGATGGGTGGGGTTAAGTAGCTGGCAGTGAGGTTAAGAAAAGGATGGGTAGGGTTAAGCAACTGGCAGTGAGGTCAAGAAAAGGATGGGTGGGGTTAAGCAACTGGCAGTGAGGTTTGGAAGAGGATGGGTGGGGAGCTGAGGTTAAGAAAAGGATGGGTGAGGTTAAGCAGCTAGTCGTGAGGTTTGAAAGAGGATGGGTGGGGTTAAGCAGCTGGCAGTGTGGTTAAGAAAAGGATGGGTGGGGTTAAG
The DNA here is from genome assembly GCA_963853775.1 of Xanthia togata. Taxonomy (NCBI): domain Eukaryota; kingdom Metazoa; phylum Arthropoda; class Insecta; order Lepidoptera; family Noctuidae; genus Xanthia; species Xanthia togata. The sequence goes on from OY970790.1 coordinate 439,674, forward strand.
CAGCTAGTCGTGAGGTGTCGAAGAGGATGGGTGGGGTTAAGCAACTGGTAGTGAGGTTAAGAAAAGGATGGGTAAGGATGGGTGGGGTTAAGCAACTGGCAGTGAGGTGTGGAAGAGGATGGGTGGGGTTAAGCAACTGGCAGTGAGGTTAAGAAAAGGATGGGTGAGGTTAAGCAACTGGCAGTGAGGTTAAGAAAAGGATGGGTGGGGTTAAGCAACTGGCAGTGAGGTCAAGAAAAGGATGGGTGGGGTTAAGCAACTGGCAGTGAGGTGTGGAAGAGGATGGGTGGGGTTAAGTAGCTGAGGTTAAGAAAAGGATGGGTGAGGTTAAGCAGCTGGCAGTGAGGTTAAGAAAAGAAAAATATTTTGAACAATATTAACTTCTCATTTATTTAATAAAAAAAAAAATGTTTTCTTATCGGTCACCACGCTCAGTGTAACTTGAATTAATATCAAAGACAAAAAAACTGCATAAATAAAATAAATATATAATTATAATTGCATAAGTTGATAAAAAGCTGCGTTGGCTGATTGTACGCCAGCTTCCCATAAGCCTCCATAATTTGACATTCGCGGCGGAATAAAGTGCCATACCGTACCATCATTGGCTAACAGTTCAGCATTCTCCTTTGTTACGCTGGCCTTGCCTCTTGCAAATAGTGCTTTCAGCTCCTTTGCGGCCCCGACAAAGTTGGTGCCGTTATCGCTCCATAAATGGGCACATGGACCTCTTCGAGCAACAAATCGTCGGAAAGCGGCGATAAATGCCTGGGCAGTAAGGTCTGTAACTGCCTCTAAGTGCAGAGCCTTTGTTGACATGCACACGAACAAGCTTACATATCCCTTCGTTGCATGATGACCTCGTCCCTTAGATGTTCTTATTTGTACAGGCCCAGCATAATCGACTCCGCTGTTAAGAAATGCTCTGTTGGTGTTCACCCTTTCAGGAGGGAGCTGTCCCATCATTTGATTATGCGTCTTTACCTTGTCAACGATGCAGACCATACAGGTACGAATACATTTTCTTACAGCTGCCTTTAACCCAATAATCCAATATTTACTTCGAATGTAAGTCATCAACATTTGGATGCCACCGTGCAAAGTCTTAATGTGTGCTTCTTGAATTATAAGTCTTGTAACGTAAACATCTTTAGGTATTATTATTGGGTGTTTTGATGCTTCTGGCAGTATTGCGTTTTGTAGTCGGCCTCCGACTCTCATTATATCTTTATCATCTAAATATGGAACCAATGTAATTAGAGAACTTTTAGTGTTAACCTTCCCCTTTTTCTTAATGTTTTCTATTTCCCTTTCGTATACTAGATTTTGATAATATTTAATTGCCTTTTCTAAAATATCTTCCATTTCATTAGCTGTTACATATTCTTCTTGTTTTGATATATTTTTAATATTTATAAATCGCTTACAGTAGGCTAAAACTCTCTTTAGTTTTGACATGCTAGAAAATCTTTCCCAAATAGGTTTCTCTTCGCAGGTATTGACAAAAGTATGATAACTTGAAACTTTAATTTCTAGATCAGTTTCAGGAACCTCTTCTCTTGCCTTCTTAATTTCTTTAAACTTAAGCCAATTAGGTCCCGTCCACCACAGCTCGAGATCTGCTAAATCACTTGCCTTCACACCCCTTGTAGCTATGTCCGCAGGATTTTCAGCCGACTGTACGTGACTCCATTTATTGCTTTCTAGGACTCTGAGAATATCTGCTGTTCTATTCGCAACAAATGTGCGCCATCGACTCGGTATAGATTGTAACCATGCCAATACAACCATGGAATCGGTGTAAGCATAGACATTATTCATTTGTATATCGAGTGCAGCAGTAATATCCTTCACTAATTCAGCCAGTAACGTGGCAGCGCACAGTTCCAGTCTGGGGATACTCAGTTGTTTTACAGGTGCTACCTTCGTACGAGATGCTACCATTACGACGTGCACCACATCGTCTACATCGACAACTCTTAGGTAAATAACTGCAGCGTATGATGTCATCGAAGCATCTGCGAAGCCATGGAGCTGGATTACCTTATTTCGTGGCGTAATTTGAAACCAACGTGGGACCCTAATGGATTGCAGGTAAGTTAATTCTTTTCTATATTTTGTCCACTCTTCCACTAGGTCGAAAGGAGCTTCATCATCCCAATCTAAACGACGGAGCCATAACTTCTGGATCATTACCTTAGCTATGATAACTACAGGTGACAACCATCCGAACGGGTCGAACAATCGAGACACGTCCGAGAGAATGGATCTCTTCGTTATGGGATACTTCAGTTCAGGTAAGTTAACAGTCACCTTGAATTTATCATCTTTTCTATCCCACTTTAGTCCCAAAATTTTTATAATCTTGTCTAGTTTTATTTCCAACTGATCTGTAGTATTTTCTTTTCCTTCTTGTAAACATTTTAATACTTCTTCTGAATTACTTGACCATTTCTGCATTTTAAATCCACCCCTTTTAAGTATTTCTCTTATATTTATACATAGAATATTAGCTTCTTGTACATTTTCATGGCCGGCCATTAAATCGTCCATGTAAAAACATTGTTTTATTGCAGCGGCAGCCTCTGGACATTCATGGCCTTCGTCATCAGCTAACTGCTGAAGTGTTCGTACAGCAAGATATGGCGCGGCAGCTGTGCCGAATGTGACAGTCTTCAGTTTATAAGTACTCAAGTTCTTGTCTGCGTCATCTCGCCACACAATACATTGTAGTGGTGTGTGTTGTTCAGCCATTTTTACCATTCGGTACATCTTGATAATATCTCCTATTACACATATTTTGTGTTTCCTCCAATTGATTATAAGGCTGCGCAAATCAGGCTGTAATACAGGCCCAATCATCATGCAATCGTTGAGAGAATGTCCATTGGTGCCTCTAGCCGAAGTGTCAAAGACAACACGTAACTTCGTCGTGTCTTTGTCCTCTCGGACTACAGCGTGATGAGGAAGGTATTGCAGATGTCTGTTATCTTGGTCTTCACATTTTTGTAAATGTCCCAGCTCTAAATACTCATCAATTACCATTTTGTATTTTTTCTTAAAATCGTTGTTTCTTTGGAATTTCCGCGTATAGTTTCTTCAACAGTCTGCTTTAATGGTAATTGTACGACATAATTCCCTTCTTTATCTCTCACGGTTGTGTTTTTGTAAATAGATTCACACTCTTCTTCTTCCTTTGTTAAAATCTTCCTTTTTGTATAAGAATCTGTTTCTATCTCCCAAAATCTTTTAAATGTGTCATCTTCTTCTTCTTCTTTGACAAAAAGAGTAGTTATTACTTCTTGATCTGTACTTTTGTTAGTTTCACCCGACAAAACCCATCCTAGGCATGTTTTTTGTGCTACTAGACCATTTTGTAGTCGTATTAGCCCTTCTTCTATTATTCTTCCGAAAACGTCTGCCCCAAGAAGAATGTCAATTTTTCCCGGTATGCCAAACTTTGGATCAGCTAACGTCAAGGGTTGTAACTCGGCCTTGTTTATCTTCATGAACTTCGAGGGTAATCTTGAGGAAATCGATTTCATTACGTAGGCCTTAACTTCAATGGGTTCCCTTGAGCTTGATAGTAGGTGGAAAAATACCTTATGCTTGATGGATTCTTTTTCTTCGCCAATACCACTGACTAAACTACTGACTTCTGTTTTCTTCAACCCTAATAACTCCACTGTTCTAGCTGTGACAAAGGAGGCTTCAGAGCCCTGGTCAATGAGTGCACGGCAGACATGTGGCTCTCCGGAACTTGAAATGACATCTACCAGTGCTGTGGCTAACAAAACTTGTTGACCAAGCTGCTGTTTTCTAGAATAGTGGGCTGCAATCTTTGTTTCAGTAGCGTCTTCAGTCTGAGAGGCAACGCATGTCCCAGACGAAGTGTTCTTCTCTTCAGTTGGTCTCAACCGGTCTTGGTGTAGGAGGGAGTGATGCTTCTTCTTACAGATTCTACAGGACGTCTTATGTTTGCATCGAGAAACAGCGTGGTAAGGTATGAGGCAGTTGAAGCATAGCTTGTTCTTTAGTGCAGCATTGTGTCTATCTGCGACCGATAACTTGACAAACTCCTTGCAGATGTGAATAAAATGATCACCCTTGCAGTAGGTACAAGCTTTTTCACGTTCAGGTTTATCTTCTTCACTGGTTGCGGCGTGAAATGACTTGGGCTTATTTCCCCCTCTCTCCTTCATTGTTTCAGGTGTAACTAATTCCAGCGTGCGAAATTTGCTTTCTAAAAAACCTTTCAAAGTGGCCCATTTAGGTAAGTCATCGGTGTTGTCCTTGTATGCGAATTCTTCCCATTCTTTGTGAGTAAGATTGTCTAATTTCTGCATGACAAGAAACTCCAGGAATGGATCCCACTCATCAATAGCTAGTCCGGTATTTTTCAAACCATGAAGGCACTCTGAGGTTGTATCTACCAAAAGTTTGATCATAGGAGCAGCTTGGTTGGCTACCCGTTTCTGGTAAAAAAGCCGTTTGAAAAGAAGAACCTCTCTTTTCAAACGGCTTTTATTATTAATACTCGTTTATTGCCGTAACGACTTTTTATTAATTCCCAAGCTTGTGTATAATTACTTTCTGTAATTTGTATTTGCCGTAACAATGCTTCCGCCTCTCCCGTAACACTTGTCTTCAGGTAATGTAGTTTTTGAACATTTGATAACGCATTATTATTGTGTACGAGAGTGCTAAACAAGTCTTCATACGTAGGGAATTCTTCATACTTGCCAGAGAAAGACGGTAACTGTATGCGTGGTAACTTCACACTTGACAAAGTTGCTGCAACACCAGATTCATTTAACTGATCTTCATTATTGACCGGTTGACTCGGTAGTGATTTGTTCAATAGATCTAACAATTCTGCTTTTAAAGATACATATAGTTCCTCATATTTATAAAATTCTTCATTGAGAAAGTAAGGCAATACTCCGCGTTGGTCACGTGGTGTGCACTTAGTTAGCTCTCGATGAGTCTTCGTAAAATTCTGCCAGTATTCCTCAATACATTCTAAGCGCGCCTTTGCATAACCCCTAGTTAACTTGGCTTTAGCACATTTCTTGAAGTTAATTTGCGCTTTTTGCAAAACATTAGCAGTATCCTCTAAAGCAGTCAGCAATCCACTTTGTTCCGATGTCACAGCAGTAATTTTCAATGTTTATTTGCGTACACAACACTTTATTAAGTTCGTAAATAACACGTTATAAATTAATTTCTTCTAATGAGCCACACGTGTGTCGTCGATACGTAAACAACTTCCTTATCTCTCGACCGGCCTACGTCACCTATTGTATGCGCCGGCGCCGGCCAGGTGCGAGGTGGTGGCCCGAGCGTTTCTATTCAATTTACTTTTTAATAATTAATCCGGTTCGTTTGGACCATGTTCACTAGGTGTTAAGGTTTAAATTTGCTTGATGATGAATAGATGCGATTGAAAGACGTCCTTTCTTTAATGAGTTTATTTTGTAACTAGCTTCATACGAACCTTTAGATAACTAACATATAGGTAGGTACCTATATACTGTCTATAAAAACGATATTTTTGGCGTAAACACACGCGGTATCAAATATTTATTTATTTATTTGATTTACATGGCTTAGAAAACCAATTACATAATTAATCAGAGTATATAATTATAATAAGTACAAACATAACACATAACGAATAACAACAATTAAATACTATTATTTTCACAAAAATGTAGGCACATAACCATTAAATTGGCGAATTTATTATAAAACAGATCGCAGTCCGGATTGGCTACCACGACCTTATTTAGTGCGGTTAATACGCGCGGTAGGGGTGACGCAGCGCGGGCTGTCCGACACGAAGGCACGCTTAGCAGTTGATGTTTTCTGCCACGGAGATAATTATTCGGTGTATAGAGTCGAATCAGTTCATTATGGATGTGAGGCGCATCCGTCATACCCTTCCACACTTTGAGCATAACGCCTACCTGGCCACATGCCCTTCCTAGCCTTTTAAAAGATTCTTTGGCTACTGTGGAAATGTGTCATGAAAAGTAAGCTTATGGTCAAGTGTGACACCCATATTACCCCACACCACAGATGAACACTTGGCTTAGGCCCGTGCCATCACCAAACCGTGAAGTTTTCTCAGAAATTGTATTGTTCGAGTCGTGTCGCGCCGTCGCGTCGCGCTCGTCTGCACAAGCCTTTAAAGTCTGATGCCGCAAATATATATTTTTTAATTTTTGTCTATTTATCTGGATGTATGTTCCGGAGTAGCGCAAAAACGACGGAACGGATTTGGATGAAATTTGGCACACATGATAATAGTTTATAGCCTGGATTAACACCTAGGGTACTTTTAATCCCGGTAGCCGTGGGACATTTTCCGACATCCATGCGAGCGAAGCCGCGGGCACAAGCTAGTGTAAATATACAGGTACTACCAGCCCTTAACTCTGCGTAAAATGTCATTACGTTAGTTATTTTTTTAAGTGGTTACTTAATCCCCCCCTGGGTTTTAAATATTTACTTGTTTGTCGAGACAAGCAAAAACCTAAACTGAATCAGGCATTAAGTCCGCCTTTGTACTTTTTGTGTGAAAAGATTAAATAAATACATGCATTTAAATTTTGCATTTTAAAATTTCGCGCGTAATTTGACGAAAACGCTGGACGCAGTGGACGCCATATTGCTCTGTGGTCATGACATCAGTTGGCTGTGTAAACAAATGCAGTGATATTTTTTAAGTTATAAATTTGTGTTGTCTCCTTTTACAAAACCGTCCTCCATGGTATTATTTCAATAAAAATTACGTTGGTTACGAAAATAATAAAAAGTATTTATAGATTAAGGTACGCTGATAGTTGACATTGGACACTTTCTAATTCTACATAGCCTTATGACATAATAACATGGCGACTACTAGGTATCTAATGGTGTTATAAAACGGATTAAAAAAGCTGAAACCTTTGAATAGAATTTTAAAATTTAGTTTGATATTTTATGAACTAAAACGAACGTTTTCCAACTGCATTTTGTCTAAGCTATCTCAATAATATATTTTTAGAATTTTCTCATACATAGTAAAACACCATATTAAATTAAATCCAAAATGCAAATTTAAGTAATAATGACCTAATAGTATACATTAAAACAAGACATATAATATGAAATCATTCAATTAATAACTATACTGTAGCGGTTACACCGCCACATACGAATTACGCATCAAAGACATGACGTCACACAAATTCTGCATCGTGCAATTAGAGTATACCACGCGAACAACATAAATATAAGACTATCCGACATCAACAGTCGGGCAGTCGGCCCGCCAGACATAACACCCGTCTGGTCGGAGGATCCTCCCTTTTCTATGGTGGATGGGTGAACTTTACACCCTGTTCCTCATACCCCTAAAATACAACCAATTATAAAATTGTAAACACCGTTAGAGACTACTACTACTACCGTTAGAGGTACTTAAAACTAAACAAATGGAACGTGCATGTATGCTAAAAAGAGAAAACCCGCCGCCGTTCGGTCGCATATTCTGTTCGAGATGTGCGTGCATATGAAAATGGACTGAAGATATGAACATATTCATCACACAGAACTAACCGCACCCACACAGCACAGCAATCAATCTACTACAGAAAATCTCACATTAATACCAACACAGAATAATATTGAGTTTGACCCTTCCTTAACATAGGTAATCATTAAGTAACTAACGAATTAGAATCAAGTATGTTAAAATACAACGGAATGGATCCTGCGTGTAGACCTTTATTACCAAAAATGAGACCATATCGTCAATTATCGTATAACATTAGTATGTTTAATCAACAAATTATTCTTCCCAAAATATCACACCTAGAAAATTTAAGCGACACACATTCTTTAATCTATTCTGTAGCTAATAAAGTTGCAATTCACTTAAAACTAAAATAAAATGTAGATAGAACTATTAATAATAATAGAGTAATAAACGATCCACCATGGCAAAAAAGATTAGAAACGGACATAGATCAGCTAAGAAAAGACATAAATAGTCTAACACAATATAAAAACGGCAACACTTCAAGAAAACTTGTAAAAAAAGTCAAACTGATAATTAAAAATACTAAGAGCTAGTTTCACCATACACTGTTAGTTAGATTTAACGTCCCATTAAATAGACAACGGCCCGTTAAGCGTAGTGAGTGTTTCACCAAGTACTAACGAATGGTTAATCCTCGTAACAAGGCGTTAAACTTAATCACTGCTCCAAAGGTCCGTTAATGCTTTTAACGGCTGTCAATTGGTTGTCGGTTGCTCAAATAAAATGGAAGCGGCGTATACATAATTTTATTTTTGAGTAAGGAAATGATGATATTTTAGAAAATTTACAACTTTTAGACAATAATGTTCGACGTCCTAAAACATACAAAGATCGACGTGACTTATATTTTGAAGAATATGACGATCTAGATTTCAGGACAAGGTTTCGTTTATCGAAATAATCTTGTATAGAGGTCTTGCAAATGATTGAAGATAAACTTCAATATCCATCAAATCGGTTAGTACCTACCTTAAAATTTCCTTATTTGGTACTTATGTGAATTGTAATAATAATATGCCATAATCCGACTTACAACTTCTTACGTAAGTAGGTACCTACTACCTACCCATGATGTTTAATATTGTTAGAAATGTTTGTTACCTAACGTAGTGTAAAAGCTCACAGTGGTTCTCACTAGTAATAGGACCGCCCCATCATCACAGAGAGCACCTTCCAACCCTCATTTTTATGAGCAATGGTCACTGCATCTGTTTTTTTGTTTTCAACTACATTTTTATGTTTTGTAATGAGTCCTATTAAAATTTATTTTTCACTAGCGCTGAAATTGCGTCGGCGACTTTTTTTCGACATTTTAACACACAAAATAAGTGAAAATTACAATTTAGAAGAATAAAAAATGGTTGTAAGTACCATAGAGGTTATATATAATGCACTATGTATTTAAGAATAGTCTTCTTTAGTTGTTGCCTAGCAACTGTTGTTTCTGCCATCCTATGTTTTACAAATGAAGTTATTTTGTGTTATAATAAAATGTACTTTATTAAACCACTGTGTTACAATGATATCTTAGTTTCATTGTTAGCAAGCTCAGCTAACAAAAATTACCACAAAACAAAATCATTTGAAAATATTTTTACGAATTTGACGTTTAAAACGACTAATAGAGAAATACACTGTTTATAGAACAACAGTGTATAGTTTGCTTAGACGCTATGACATTTTAATTTGGTTGCATAAAAACGAGAGTGAATGAAAAGTCAGACCGGTCGATTTTGTTCACTCAATAATAGATAATATCTACTAGATGCTTGATTTAGCAACGCCTTGTTAAGATCCCTCCATAGAAAGTAAAACTTTTTGACGTCTACGTCAATTTTAACAGAACATTGCTAATGGCTCGTTAAGAATTGTTTGGTGAAATCGGGTCTAAACAACACAGTTCACATGAAAACTTTAATAAGAGAATAGAAAATCACCTAGATACATTGAAACAAAAAACTTCTAGTGAAGAGACATAATTATACTAGCACGATACAAAAATCCAAAGAAAGAAAGGATACTATCACACTTCTTTAACTCCTCCGGTAAGCTATATTGAACAGCTGTATCCCTCAACCAATATTGTGTTTTTGCCGTAATTAGTCCGTGGCCGTGCAGTCGTTAGTTGAAACTTGTTTTTACTTCTTGGGTTGTATGTTATTGTTTTTTTTTATGTAGTTGTATGTTTGATTGTACGGAATTCATTGTGATTTTTTTAATGAGAATGCAGGTGTAGTATGTGTAAAATTGTGTGACCATTTAGTAGGTTGGTTTTTGTGTATAAGTTCTTTGTTGGATATAGATAGTTAGAATTAAATAATATTTTAATGATTTTGTTTTGTACTCTTTGTAGTGAATTTAGATTAGATTTAGCGGCTGATCCCCATATCTCAATTAGATACTCAAGGTTTGATTTTACTAGGGAGTTATACATTATACTCGTAATTAGTCGTACTTTTTTCGGAATACAGTTTGTAACTTTTCGTAACGCTCCTAATAGTGACAATAAGTTTATTTTGACGTGATCGATATGAAGCTTCCAAGTAAGTTTGTCATCTACCCATAGTCCAAGATATTTTTCGTGACTTGACCTTTGAACTATTTCTCCGTTGATCGTAAGAGGTGAGAACTGGTAACGGTTTATTTTTCGCGGAGAAAATCATAAATGATGTTTTTGATGTGTTAATAGTCAACAAGTTATATTTTAACCATTTATTAAGTAGGTCAAGATCTTTTTGAGCATCATTTATTATGTTTTGCAAAGATTTGCCAAAGTAAAAGAGGCACGTGTCGTCTACGTATAACGTTAGGTGTCCTTTCAGCCCTATTTTATCAATGTTGTTAATGTAAATTAGGAATAGTAATGGGCTAATAATTGATCCTTGTTGACATCCGTATGTTATGTTTTGTGTCGAGCTAGTGAAGTTACCTATCTTAACATCTTGTTGTCAATTTTGTAAATATGAACTGAGCATGCTGTGGGCGCTGCCTGTAATACCTATATTACTTAATTTCTGAAGCAGCTTTCGGTGGCTTACCGTATCGTAAGCTTTTTTTAGGTCAATGAAGATACCCACTACAAGGTTTTTTTTATATATATAGGTTTTATTTTTGTTATTCAATCTACTGAGGCTGTGAGAGTACTTGATTTGTGACGGAAACCATATTGTTGATCAATTAGAAAATGTTTCTCAGTTAGATAGGCGTTTAGACGGTTGTATAACACTCGTTCAAATATTTTAGGAACAACAGGTAAGACCGAAACTGGTCGATAGTTGCTTGGGTCGGTTCTACTTCCAGATTTGTAAATCGGAGTGACTCTCGCAACTTTAAGTGAGTCGGGGAAAACACATAACTGGAAAGCAGCTGGAATAGACGAAATACACAATATTGGATAAAAAGCCTACACTCACTTCATAGAACGTTAGCAGAACAAATAAACGATATTTTAAAAGGCAAATAAAATATACCAGTATTTTTGTCACATACATATTTGATCTGAGGTTCTACTTGCTCTCGTGTAACACATGCAACTTTTCACCTCAGCAGCGAGAACATACAACATATTAAAAAAAACATGTCCGATCCGTGAGGGTTGTTAGGTATCGTAGAGCATATTTATGTGGAAATTTTCAGGAAAAAAGAAAAACGAATCCCCACAGTTTTTTTTCAATGCTAAATACCAAATTATTTTGAAAAAAAAAAAAAAACGTGTGATCGGGGGACTTCTGTCAGGCACGAAGTTCCTTTTCACGTATGATTTACAACATAAACAAAATTGTTACAGCCACCATCTTGGATTTACATTTTGACCTCAATATTGACTTAGGCACCCTCAAAAACTATGAAAACGATACCCATTAAGAAAAAGGTTCGCAACCGCCATCTTGGATTTTCATTTTGACCAAATTCACACTTACTATCTCTCCGTCTTTCTTTCTCTTTGAATTAAAAGAAGACAGTCGGAAGCGCCTTTTCGCGTGACGATTTCTGCCAGTGCACTCTTGCCGCAAGCCGCTTAAGAGCCATTTCATGTTTTTGCGCGAATTTCTAAGATTTTAGTCGCCTAGTTCACCGTCTCAGGTAATATTCTGACATTTTTGAATACATGTAAAAAAAAGACCTATCTTTCGTATTGACACATATTGATTAACACATTTATAAAAAGTTATTTGCTTACTTTGTGGTGATTAATCTCCCACAACTAGTTTACTGAAAAAGAGTCGATTTCAGAGTCCTTTATCTATGATTAATATTTATAAATTTGACATAATAAAATATATAAAGCATCAGACATATAATTTTGTCGTCACATAAACTAATAGATTATCGATTACTAATAACATTAATTAGTAAAAAAATTAAGTCTTAGGGCAATATTTACGTTTGACATCGCTTTTTATCGCGATTTTTTGGTGTGAATAAAGCGTAAATACATTAAAAAAATATGTCAAAATAAACTATGTTCTTTAAAAAAACTAATTCTAAAGTTTTATTAAAATGCCTTCATTTAATTAGACGTAATACCGTTTTTAACATCACTCTAATTGGAATAAATTACAATGCACAAGCGGTCACCGATTAACAATGCGTATCCCGAGATCACGCAAGCCCTGACCTCCCTCAGCACCCCTACTAGAACCCATAATGTATAACACCATCAATACTAGGTTCAAACCCCGATCCCTCAAGTTAGGTTTTTTCAACGCTAATGATAAACGAAAACTTTTGGAATGGGCGACTAGAATCAATTATTATATCTTTTTTTTTTGTAAATGTTGACGTTCATAAGTGCCTTTTTTGTGCCTAAATGAAATAAATTATTTGACTTTGACTTTGAATGGCATTAGAGGCCAACGGGATGAGATCGCGACTTTCCTCCGCGACCATCAAATTGACATCCTCCTTATGCAAGAGTCCTTTCTCAAACCATGCAACCGCGACCCGTCAATTGCCAACTATCGCATAGTTCGCAATGACAGGACGCGATGTCACAAGGGCGGCACCCTTATTTTCTATAAAAAGGATCTATATTGCATCCCAATATACCCTCCTCCCCTCTCACGATTAGAAGTCTCAATCTGCCGCTTAGGCATGACCGGCCATCAGCCGATCTCACTAGTATCGGTCTACGTCCCACCCCACAATACTTCGGAGAACTTCCAACTCCTCTCAGACGACCTCTCTATCCTACTCGGCATGAGTGACTCTGCTATCATAGCGGGCGATCTCAATGCCAAGCATCCCGCCTGGAATAGTTCTAGAATCTGTACCAGAGGGCGACACTTGTTCGACCTCTCTAATTCTCTCAATTTTGAAGTCATCGCCCCGATGACCCCAACTTACTTTCCCCACAATTCCCAACATACCCCCGACGTCCTAGACGTGGCGCTCCTTAAGAACGTCGCTCTAAGGTTAGACTCCATCGAAACGGTGCAAGAGCTTAACTCTGACCACCACCCAGTAGTCATAAAAATGGCCCCTCGCATAGGTCTCCCCGACCCCTCTCAACCCGCTCTCATCAAAAGGGTAACGGACTGGAAGAAAGTAAGCACTCAGCTGAAATCCAACACGTCTACCCAATTGGACGCGATCCCCGACAAATTCGACTCTATCGCGGACACGACGGCCGCGATCGACTCACTCACGGAGCACGTACAATCAGTCCTGAGAGACTGCTCTAGGGAGGTCTCAGCATCGGGCGATCCTCGTTGGAGCCTGCTGGACGATGTACGCGCGCTGCTGACTGAGAAGAACGCGGCCGTTCGTGCCTACAGCAATTTTCCCTGCTCCGCTAACAAAGCCCATATGCGCTATTTACAGAGAACTGTAAAGACACGCATACAGGAGCTGCGTGACACGGGGTGGGACAAGATGCTCAGCGATCTAGAGCCCACCCAACTGGCATTCTGGGAACTTCAGAGGAAACTCAAGTCCCAGCAAGTGGCCTCCATGCCGCCCCTGACCCGTCCCGACAAGACCATCGCGTTCGAGGATTTAGAAAAGGCTGAATGCCTAGCAGACAGTCTCGAGGCTCAATGCTGCCCTAGCTCCCAACCGGTAGACCAAGCTCACCTCCTAGAGGTCGACGCTGAGGTCGAACGTAGATCCTCTCTCCCTCCCATTGAAGATCCTGATAGTCCTCCGCCTCCCGTCACTCCAGACGAAGTGCATGACATGAGCAAAGGTCTGAAAACCCACAAAGCCCCCGGCTCTGATGGAATCACCAATAGGGTGATCCAGCTATTCCCTGCCCACCTGATAATGCTACTGGCCACCATCTTCAATGGTGCCCTAAGCAATAATATCTTTCCCAAAGCATGGAAAGAAGCCACGGTCATCGGCATACCGAAGCCCGGCAAGCCTAAGACCGAGCCGTCGAGTTACCGACCCATCAGTCAGCTCAAGGTACTCGGCAAAGTCTATGAGAGGCTTATTTATAAGCGCCTCAGAGACTATGCCGAAACCAAGGGCCTCATCCCCAACGAACAGTTTGGGTTCCAAACCCAGCACTCTAGCGTGCATCAGGCTCACCGGATTATTGAAAACATATGCGCTGGCTTCCAGCGCGGTTTGATAACCGGTGCAATATTCTTCGATAAAGCGAAAGCGTTCGACAAAGTCTGGCACAGCGGCTTATTATATAAGCTCTACAAACTCGGTGTGCCGGATCACAGAAATATTAAAAACAGGAGAAGTGGCAAGGGGGCGTGTCGCCGACCACGTGGAGTTGAGCGTCTCGCTCAGCTATTGAAAAAATGGCCGTCACCGCGAGTTAGTGTGTTGTCAACCGCGATCGTAAAAAAAAACGATTACTTATGCCGTCTTGTTAAGTGGGTTCGTGAAAAAATAGAAGCCAAAACAAAATTTTTAGAAGTCATGGCATCAGTTACCACAGGTAAATACAAGTATTTTACAATATTTGTCTTAAAAATCACGAAAAACAACAAGCCGTAAAATATATCTGAGTTGTACTACTTTATTTTTGTTTTCCTATATTATCCCGACAGTATTATTTTTGCATTAAATACATTGCTCTTTTACAACCACCTCAGTCTGTCACTGAGTGACTGAACAAGCAATGTAAATCTGACATAACGAAACCTCATTAAGCCGTAATGTCGCATGGTGCGTCCGCTGCTCCGGTCCGCCGTATTTGACCGCGAGCTAGTGATATGCTCGTGGAGGTCTGACAAAGTCTATCGACAAGAAAGTCGACTGCGAATTGTTATATTACAATTTCATTTAATTGATTTTTCTTCAATTTGTTAACTCTTGTAATCCAGTTGGAAGACCCATGTGGTTCTATGCATTTTCACCCATTTTTATTATTTTACAGAGTAATAGACAAATGCGTAACCAAAGATCGTGAAGTAAGTTCAATAATGTTTAGTTTAGTAATCTATGGAATGTCGTTGGGTTTGAATTATGAGATGTAATGCCTTAGCCTCAAGTTACTTCGTCATTTGTTATGGTTATGGTATTTTACTGAAGTCTTCATAAATGCACCATTAGCTTCGTATGCATTATAATAATCAGCATCATATAGTCATAATGATGTATTATGTCGCAGAATTTCTAAAGAGGGTTTGAAGCCATATTGTGACGTCATGCATGCTCTAAAATAAACAATTATAATATGAAAATTACTTGTAATAAGGTTATTATTAAAGATTTGGCAATGGGTCAACATTCATGCTATTTATTTCTTATGCATGCGTGTATGATATTGTCACATAAACCCCTAGTTACTAAAGAAAGAAGAATTTAATTTCTTAAAAATATGGGTTTATTAAGAGCCTGCAAACTTACAAGTTTATGATTAGCTTCGTATACCTATATAATTCAGTAAGTCACTAACAAAATTGTAATTGTACCGTTTCAGTTTCCCAAAAGAAGCAAGTAAAAAATCAATGGATTGATGCCATAGGAAGGTCAGCTAATTACTGGTTCTCTACAAAAACGAGAATCTCTTTTTTGAACATTTTATGGCATCATAATCATATATACGTGTCGTTTGATTTGTAAATATTTTTATTAATTAATTAAATAATGTTTTGTTGGTTTCATAACGTTTTTGTTTACTTTATTTCCAAAACCTTTATAGTAAATTTATCGATATATTTATCAATAACTATTCGATTTAGTCAAGCACTATGTCGTATCCGCCCCCGAGTCCCGACAACACACAATGATAATTGTTTTAGTGTGAGTAATTATACGGAAAAAGTACGCTGTGATTAAAAAAAATAAGGTTTATATTTAAATGACTGAGTTATCGATGGCGCGTGTGTGCATTTGTTCGTAGTATTGTTTTGACAGAGCTGTGTGTGCAATATTAGCGGTATGGAGGGGCAATTGTGGCTTCATCGGTTTTCTATACATTTTGAACTCCACGCCATATCTCCTTCTTTATTATACATATCTATGTGCCGGATCGTCTCGTGCTCATCTTACGGGACTTTTTGTCAAACCGCACCTTCCGCTACCGTATCGAAGGAGCGATGTCCTCCCCTCGTCCTATCCGCGCAGGAGTCCCTCAAGGCTCTGTGCTCTCCCCTCTAATCTTCACGCTTTTCACCAGCGATATCCCAAAGAGTAAAAGGGCGCAGTTGGCTCTGTTCGCAGACAATACGGCCATTTACTACAAGGGTACCATTTTTTTTTTTTTCTCGGGTTGGAAAATCCTCATGGATGTCCTCCGCCCTGGGGCGGGCGGAGGGGTCTGTCAGACTCGTACTGACTAAAAACCACCCCGGTGTTCCATCTCACACCTATGCCGGGGGTCGCGGGAACGTAGATACTACCGCAACCCTCGACTGGTGCCGGCCCGCCACGGCGGGCCTCTCCTCGTATCGAGGGGGGGAGTGAGGTGTTTGACTCCCCCCGTGACGTCTTAGAGGGGCGCGCGTGGAACACTACGCGCCACCACCTTGGGTCCGGTGTATGGGGGGCGACGGACGTCCCCGAGTCCATCGCCCCTGGACCCATTTAGGGGGGCCGGAAGAGAGCGCTGTCCGCCCTCCTCCGGCGCCCAGTGCGCCTGCTGCGGGCAGGGTGAGAGGATGTGATCTCCCTCACCCTTTCCGCAGCCTCCTTCTGCGAGATGACTGTCTCGCAGAAGGAAACCACCGCGTCCCAGGACTCTTCGCTGCCGGCCATGGAATTCACGACGGCCGGCAGCGAAAGGTCACTGCCTACTCCAGAGACGAGGGCACGGCGCGGCTCCTCCCAAGCGGCACACTCTGCCAGCGTATGCCGTGCCGTGTCCTCCCGACAGTCGACGCAGTGGTGACACCGGGCGTCCGGCTCCCTGTTTATGCGACACAGGTACTTCCCGAAGTAACCATGCCCCGAGAGCACCTGCGTCACGCGAAACGACAGGGAGCCGTGCCTCCTCCCGAGCCAAGTGTCGAGCACCGGCCGGACCGCCTCAATGATGTTGAGGCCGGCGGTAGGGCGTGAGAGCCAGTCCCGCCATTCCGCCACCAGGACCTCGCGAAGCTGCGACCGACGCAGCTCCAAATGTCGCTGCGTCAGCCGCTCGCCTCGCGCCCTCGAGTCCTCGCGCCACCGATACAGTGACGCGAGTACCTTCGCCTCCAGGTCCCAGGGCGGGGATCCGGCCAGTGCGCAAGCCGCCTCGTAGGAGATCGTGCGATACCCCCTGATGACTCTGACGGCCATTGCTCGCTGCGGTCTCCGCAGAACTGCGATGCTACCGGCCGTCAGGTCAGCCGCCCAGATCGGGGCCCCATACAGGGCCATCGATCGCACGATCCCCACGTAGAGTCGCCTACAGGCGACGCTCGGGCCCCCCAGATTAGGAAGCAGCGTTGACAGCGCCCCAACCGCCCCCATCAACTTGGGCGCCAGCCGCCGGAAATGGGGTCCAAAGTCCCACCGGCTATCGAGCACCAATCCCAGATACTTCATGGTAGACTCGACAGCGATCCGGACCCCGCCGACCACTATGTGTGATCCAGGCGGCGGCGCGCGCCGGGTACCATGAAACACCATGGCCTCCGACTTGTTGAGGGACTACAAGGGTACCAACTCTGACTCGATAGCCCGCACTCTCCAG
The DNA here is from genome assembly GCA_963853775.1 of Xanthia togata. Taxonomy (NCBI): domain Eukaryota; kingdom Metazoa; phylum Arthropoda; class Insecta; order Lepidoptera; family Noctuidae; genus Xanthia; species Xanthia togata. The sequence goes on from OY970790.1 coordinate 457,346, forward strand.
ACCTCAGTCGACATGCTTGGCGCCTGGTTTAGAAAGTGGAGGATCGAAGTCAACCCGGATAAAAGCCAAGCGGTTCTCTTTTCGAAACCGGGTAAAAGGTTCAAACCCCCCCCGACCCATCACCATGTTCGGCAAGCCTATCCCTTGAGAGAAGCGAGCCAAATACCTAGGTGTCGTCCTAGATCAGCAACTCACCTTTAGCGATCACATAAAGCAGGCCCGCTCGTGAGCCGCTTTCGTTCTCGGTAGACTCCACTCTGTCCTGAATGCACGTAGCAAAATGTCACTAAAGTGCAAATTGCGTACGTACACGGCGTGCGTTCGTCCCATCATGACCTCTGCTGGAGCCGTATTTGCACACGCAAAACCCCGCCATATTCATAGGATGCAAACACTCCAAAATAGATTCCTCCGAAAAATCACCGGTGCCCCCTGGTACGTTAGGAACGAGATCCTCCATCTCGACCTAAAGATCCCCACAATCCACCAATTTCTGAAACGAAATTCCAAGCGTTTCTTTGAGTCCGCCGCCAAACACCGCAACCCTCTGGTTGTCGAGGCCGCCAATTATGTCACTAGTAGAATCAGTCAGATCCGCCGCCCTAGACAAATCCTTACCGACCCAGACGACCCCATAACCCTCCTCCAGGAGAGCAATAGGGCCACAAGTACAGTGCACAAACACAGACACCGACCCGCATTCCGACCTCGCCGTCGAGGTCCTCCGCGATTGCGACCCGCCCGAGTAAATAATACTCCCCACCGACCCTTGCTCGCAGAAGCGCCAGCCCGCGTTATGCTGAGAAATGTAGACTTAAATTCCTCGATTAATAATAATGAATCATCATTGATCCAGCCTGTCCCAACTTGCTGTCCTCCCCCAAGCGACGCCCTAAGCTGAGGTCCGTACCCCACAGGGGGTGCCCTTAGCGAGCGTTCGCCTAGTTTTAATTTAGAATAGTTTTGCCCCTGGCTGGAGGCTTTGAGTTAGTAGCTTAAGGCAGCCGCAGGATTGACCGGTTAAGTAGTCATCACCTCAGAGGTGAGCTACGAGATGCCCTAGACAAAAAAACAAAAAAAAAAAAAGGTCTCCGGTTAGTACGGCGCGAGCGCCCGTCGAGGTAGGACCTGTGTCATTTTTTCCACGTCCCGATTTTCGAGCGCTCGTAATGTTTAATTATGCATTATTATACCGCGATCTAAACGTTTTGATTCACCGTGTGTTATTTTTGTTAAGGTAAGGACTTTGTTGAATATCAAGTTGAGTATTATTTTAGTGGTTTGTAGAACAATGTAATTTTATTTCAATCGTTTTAGCAAGGGGGGCAAGAAAGCTGTATACCATTGTGTAAAAAAAGGAAACGTAGTAATTCTGCAGCCTTAAACAAAGCAAAAGAAGCGAGGTAGATATTTTTTTGCATTTTATCTACAAAGTAATAAATAAAAACTCCAAAACTATAAAATGTGTTATGTGTCAAAATAAAATGTAATTTAAATCAAAAACACTAAGGAGTATTGATATCAACTTCGATGTAAATCACCCCCAAAATAACTTCCTACCCCATTTTGACCCCGTTAGGCGATGAATTTCAATAAAATACGAAACACATCTTCCATCAATTCTGTTATAGAATGTTTATGCAAAATCAGTCAATCTTTCAAGACATAGCATTTTAGGCTGAATTTTTAGTCACCGTCCAAATCTTGATATATTAATTAATCTTTGGCAAAAATCATTGAATACGTGTTTTTTCTTTTAGTATCACTCAATACAAAAATATTGAGATATCACATCACAAAGTTATTATTTAACACGCAGAGCGGATAATTCTTTCGAGAAAATGATTAAATATGAAAATTTTACATAATTACTTTTTAAAAATTAAAAAAAAAAATTTTTTTTTTTTCAAAAATGGAGTTAGTGAATCCTAGAAAAAGTTTGTACGGTGACTAAAAATTCAGCCTGCATATAGAAGATTGCTAATTTGTGCCGATTCTGTTGTTTACAAACTAAACTTAAAAGTTCAATGCATCTTTTTCTTTCTATTTCATTAAGAAAGGGACAGAAGATAAATGTTAGTTTAGTCCTGTCAAATTAATCAGCGCTTGACGTAAATTGACGTAATTTTAGTAGGCAAGTTTTTAATCACGTCTAAACTTGTATGGATTAGTATCGGGGGCTGATTAATTTGACAGGACTAAACTTAAGTGTATCTTCTGACCTTTTCTTGTGTTGTCTAGTTTGTGAACAAAGGAGTCGACATCATTATTGAATAATAATAATAACTTTTTCTTAGGTATCATAAATTACTAGCTACGTTTTATGTTTATGATTTTAGAATGAGAAATCGTGCAATTGCATTAAAGGAGGGAAGTACTTCGGGACTAAACGCTGAAGCGGGTACTAGTAGATTCAGTAACAGAAATTGTATATTTAACGAGTCAACTTTTCGTTGAAAGTCTCTTATACTACACGGATGCTATGCAACAGTGATATCGTTTAATACCGGCAAGCAACAATACACATTTTACAAGTAAATCTGTCACGCTAGTCCAGTAAAATCCCTCAAAGTATTGGAAGCCAGGAGACACTCTAAAAATATGCGTGAAGTGATGGCTCGAACAGGGAGTGCTCGCAAAATAATAAATTATAATCCTAAAGATGCTCACTACGGAGTGGAATGTGAAAGACCAGATATGGACCTCGACGATTATGAACAAGAAAAATAATTATTTTTGATTAACTTAAAAGAACAGGCGTCAAAACGTCATAAAATTGAGAGGGCTACTTTGTTAAAAGCAGAAAGTTCTTTCTGGCTTGAACTCAGAAGGTGCATACTCACCGCGTCCTCCTTTGAGAAAGTTTGCAAAAGGCGAGCGAACCAAAACTTTGCCCCCCTGGTAAAATCAATTCTTTACACAATCATACAAATTGGACCACATTCCTTCAATTAAACATGGCAGGGACAATGAACCAAAGGCGTTGGCACAACTGAGTGTGCAAGAAAACATTGCTATCGCAAAATGTGGCCTTTTTATAGATGAGATACATTTTTATTTAGGCGTGACACCTGATGGATTGTGTAGTGAAGGATTAGTGGAGGTGAAATGTCCCAGCTCACTTTCCGGAATCTATCCCGATACCGCCATACAGGAAAAAAACTGAAATGTTTTAAATTAGACAGTCAGTTTCAAGTCACGTTGAACGAAAAACATTTATTTATTTATTTATTTATTTATTTATATCACAATTATAACACCTTTACAGATTCATCCAAGGCGATGTTATAAATTACAAGGTCCGTAACACTTTTTTTTTTACAAAAAATAAAATAAAAATAGCCTGTAAGCAAAATGCCAAAGAATTATACATAATTACATATCTATTATTATAATATCATACTTACTGACTGGTACTACCAGGTGTAGGGTCAGTTGCACATTACCAAAAACGACATATAGTTATTTTCCGTCTAGACTGGTCCTGATTTTCCGTTGAAAGTCGTGAGGGTCGCAAAAGGACGTTTTTTTAGGAAGAAAAAATGTTTCCTAAAAGTCAATTTTATCAAAACTGTGTATTGCCTGAAATTATAGACCCTCGAAAGGCAAGATCTATGCCTTTACGTTAAAACAACTACTACTGCGTAAAAAAGTTAAAGTTAACTTTTTTATTATATTATATACTTTATACAACAGTTATTAGTTTAATTTTTATTAGTCTAAAAACCTGAATTCTATTGAATAAATGAAATCACTTTTTTCATAAAGGTGCATTACGAATATAGCGACTCAAGATTGTTTAGTCCATAATCATAATCATAATCATAATATCTTTATTGTGGGCATAGGTTTGTTACAGGTCTTAACAAAAAAATTAAGTTCCAATATGTCCTGCCTAATAGGCATACAATAATTATGTATTAGCATTAAATTGAAAATTATTTTACATGTCAATTTTAGTTATTATTATGTCAAAATGTCAAAATACAGTTAAATTAAATGTTTAAACAAATCAATCAATAATTTAAGAAATCTTGGATCGTATAGAATGCATTATCAATTAAAAAGTATCGTAATTTATTTTTAAATACTGCAAGTTCCTTAGTGCTCAGAATGTCAATAGGTATTTTGTTGTATATTTTTGATGCAATGCCAAAGAAGCTTTTGTTAAATAGAGCCGTTTTATGTGGTACATTAGACATTTTTAACATAAATGTCTTTTCGATTTGAGTTTATCAAATAGATTTTCATTTGTTTTTATAAATACGGCTACTTCATAAATGTAAATTGCAGGAAAGGTCAATATAATAATAGTCCGCCTAAACACTCGCGCTACACTGTTTGTGTTTTGTAAGTGTGGATAGCTACGCACACATACACAATGCTGCCGTCTTTTACCTAAACTCGCGCGTCAAAAGTTTTGTGAAATGGCTCTTAAGAACTTCGTCCCAATAATATAATAAAACAGAATTTATATAAAACCTTATCAGATTATTTGCAATTTTAAGGTTTAATTTAATTTAATTTATTTAAAAAAAGTGGTATACAGTCTGTTACAATAAATATAGGTATTTTACAATATTCAGGGACAAATCACAGAGAGTAACAATTTACAGGGTTGAATCTGGCGTCCTCGCTAGGTTACATGGTAACCTGTATTAAGGTTCGCCAGTCCAAGTTCCCACAGAAGGAGTACAACATATTATAAGAAACTGCTTAGGACTTAGCTGCAAACGTATGATAACTTATACTAAGTGTGTGAAGTGTTAGAAGGTGTGTGTGTTTTGTGAAGTGGGTGTGGTGTGTGTGTGTGTGTGTTATATGATGTAGGTGTGCTGTGTATGTGTTTATGATGTAGGTGTGGTGTGTGTATACAAACGAAACGGAAAGTGGTTGAGTTTAGATACGGAGCGGTATGTGTATTGTTGCCATTAGGATTGTGAAGTAAGCAGATATTCAGTGTCATCGTAGTTTAAAGTGGTTAGAAAGCGTGTTATCTGTTTTTTACACATTTCGTAAGAGGACTGATGTGCAGGGATAGTTTTGTTGATTCTGTTATATAAAAATGGCCCAAGGTAGAAATAGAAACGTTTAGTAAAAGCAAATCGTGTGAATGGTACTTTGCAAATTTCATTCTTTCGCCTAAATGATGATTGAGTTTGTGTAAAAGGAGTTTTGGTGTGTTGGTGTAGTAAAATGTTGAGAATAAATGTTTGTCGGACTGTGAGAACTTTGCATTCTTTATATAGATCAAAGGTTGGGTAGAGAATTGGCCGGAAAGTAGCAACCTTTAGAATGGCTCTTTGAGCTACTTCCAGAGGTTTTAGTGTAGTTTTGGCAGCTCCACCCCAAATATTAATACAGTATGAGATAACTGACTGACACAAGGCGAGATACACGGTGCGTATCACGTGAGTGTTTGCAATGTGTCTGAGTGATTTAAAAATATATATAAGTTTACGAACTCGAGCAGTAAGGTGATTGATATGTGCTTTGAAGTTAAGGTGTTTATCTAGAATGATGCCGAGGTATTTAATTGAATCAACAGAATAAATTTTTGGACAGTTGCAAGAAGGCGAGTTGGCTTGGCAGGTGTGAGCTTTTAGAGTAATGGGTGTCAAGGGTTGCGTAGTAGAGTTTAGAGTGAATGTTATGAGTTTAGTTTTATTAGTGTTTAGCGTGAGTGAATGTGAGATAAGCCATCTATACAATGTCCGGCCCAAAACACTGCCCTGTGGCACTCCATATGAAAACAACCGTCAATTTTGACTATCTGCCTACGGTCTGAGAGATATGAAATAAAAAGCTGGAGTTGCATACCACGTACGCCTAGAGATTCTAGTTTAGCTATAAGACAGGGGAGGGGAACGGTATCAAATGCTTTTGCAAGATCAATGAACACAGTGAGACATTTTTTGCGTTGATTTAGTTTATCAACGATTCCATCTATTAGTTTCAAGGCTGCGTCAGAAGTTGATTTTTTCTGCCTGAACCCAAATTGGTTGGGTGACAATAAATTATTGCTTTCAAGGTATTTAGTAAGCCTGTTATTAATGAGTCGTTCTAAGATCTTGGAAAGGGCAGGTAGGACCGCAATAGGGCGATAATTAGTAAAAAAGGCGCGGTCCCCTCCTTTAAAAATGGGATGAATAATTTTAAAAGAAGATGGAAAGGTACCAGAGACGAGGCATAGGTTGAATATGTAGCAAAGTACGGGTGTAAGGATAGCAGAGTACCTTTTTATCACGGTTGTAGAAATGCCGTCAAAGCCCACTGCAGCATTGGCCTTTAGAGATCCAATAATAGAAGCTATCTCATCAGGATTTGTTTCCAAGAGTACGAACGAACTCAAACTATTTGAGGTATTTAACTGGGAATTAGGAGAGCAGTCATCCTGTACATTCTGAATACGATCTGCAAGATCTTCTCCTATATTTACAAAAAATGAATTAACATCGTTAAGAGATTGAGAGGGTGTTTCTGAAGAGGAAAGTAACTCCGTGGGAGGGTGAGTAACTTTAGTTGTGTTTGTGACACGCTTGACTGTATCCCACAACATCTTTGTGTTACGACCAGCTTTGACAATTTCATTTGAATCGAACTGTCTTTTTACCATTCTAAGAATCTTAGTACAGAAATTCCTGTATCTTGTGTAGGTAGCTTTAAGAACTTGATTATCAGGAGACTGTTTGTGTTTTTTGTGCAGTATGTCTCTGTTCCTCATGCATCGCAGTAGTCCTGGAGTAATCCATGGTTTTAGGATTATTTTGCACTTTCCTGTACGCTTTACAATTGAGTGATTATATATCTCCTGCGATAGAGTTTGGATCAGACAGTCTGTAGCAACGTTTGGATCATTCAAGGAAAAAATATTCGTGAATTCCAGATTTTGCATTGACTTGTCGAGAGAGACGAAGTCGGTCTTTAGGATTGAGGTATTGGAAAAATTATGGGTTGGCTTCAAGTTTAAACAAAGGAGGGTTGAGAAGTGATCAGTGAAAGTAGAATCAAAAATGAATGTACTCAAAACTCAAAGCATTTATTTCAATTAAACCATTTACAGGCACTTTTGAATTGTCAAGGGGTCGGTCAGTCAAAAATATGAAGCTAGTTGCCCATTCCAACGCGTAGTAGGTACCTATGGAGAAGAACGGGCAAGAAACTCCACGGACACTCTTTTAAATAAAATATAAAATTGATACAAAATATTGGTTACATCATTCATTTTGAAATTATGCATGTGAGAACAATGTAATAAGACGTGCACGTTCGTAAAAGCGTCCGTAATAAAAAGAAAAAAAGAGTCATTCAAAAACTTAAAATAAATTAAAATAAGCCATGGCAGCTAAGAGATGACCAGTCCCAACTGACGGCGCCCGTTCACGAACATGACGCATGGTTCAGCACCATTCAGCTCAACCATTTTGAAGGGAGCTAAATGATCCAACACACACGCCACCATCAGCGAGACATTTGAGTGAGCATTACATACTCACAGCCGCCAGGGCACATTCAAGTCAATGAAATACTACATAATACCCGGTTAATGGTAGCTCTTTAGTACATAGTACTCACACCTGTGCTATGCAATTATATAATACAAAGGAAATTGAGTTTATACAATACAAAAATGGTCTTACAATCGTCAGCAGCTCCATCAGTATTTTCAAAATGTTAATCAGTGTGTATGTCAATTAGTTGTGGAGCAGGACCAGCACTGAGCCAAGCATTTTTATCAGTGATGTAATCCCCCAACTTATAATATGCCTGCCTACATAGTGTGCGTTTTATACAAGATTTGAATTTTGTCTCATTAAGTTGAAGTATGTGGGGAGGAATTTTATTATAACATTTTAAACAGTACCCCATGAAAGATGAGTCTACCTTAGCCAGTCTGAAACCTGGTCGTACTAATAGGTCCCTATTTCTTGTACTATAATTATGTCTATCACCTCTTTTACTAAAAAGATGTAAATTTTTTCTTACGTACATTATGTTTTCATAGATATGTTGACAAGGTACCGTCATGATGTTAATATCCTTAAACAGTTCCCTAAGAGAGTCGCGCCTGCGGAGATAATAAATGGCTCTGATCGCTCTTTTCTGCAGAATAAAAATAGACTCGATGTCTGCAGCCCGTCCCCAAAGTAAAATACCGTAAGACATGATACTATGAAAATAACTGAAATAGACTAGCCTCGCGGTATTTACATCAGTAAAATGACGGATTTTTCGGACAGCATATGCTGCTGAACTTAGCCGTCCTGCAAGAGATGTTAAATGAGGACCCCATTGTAGCCTTGAGTCGAGCGTGATCCCCAGGAAAACAGTTTTATCGACAAATTCAAGTTTCTCTTGATTCAATACTATCTGTCAATTACTACTTTTGACATTTGGTAAAGAAAATTTTATGCACTTAGTTTTTTTACCATTTAATACAAAATTATTAGCAGTGAACCAATTTTTGTAGATTTGTACTGGAGGATAACTTAGTTTTAAGAATTTTGTGGTCAAGGCAATTGTTACCTCTTCTGGGTAGGTGGTGGGAAGGTAAAAACCCGTGATAAGAGAGGCAGTTAAGGTAGTCGTGCGTCCAGTGGTTCATTACATAGTTGACGTTGTGTTATCTATGTTTATGTTTATATTTATGTCACCTGTTATCACTACAGTTTGAAAGGTAGTCAAGGAATATAGTATTTCGTTTAACGATTTTAGAAAGACCTCAATTCTCTCGTTAGAGGGGGATCTATAAACGCAGAGGATAGCAACATTAGACGCAAGTTCAATGATTAAACCAGAAGCAGAATTATGAAAATCAGGTTCGTGTACCTTGAATTCAAGATTTGAATTGATGTATACGACTATTCCGTCACTCTGATTACGGTGTTTAGTGGTGTGGATCGGAGAGTAACATTGAAGCTGTGGTAGGGTGGTATTACTTAGACAAGGAAGCCAACATTCTGTTAGAACAGCTACATCACACTCAAAAGAAAGCCGAGAAAGAAGTGTTTCAAAATCATGAAAGTAAAATAAATAAATAAATGTTTATTTACCAAAAACAGTGATTACATTTCCTTATAGTCTACATTAATAGCTACGTTTACAAAAACAAAATAAGACGCAAAGGAAGCATATTGCTTATGAACTCCACACTAGGTCGAGCCTGTCTCGTGGAGTCAATGGGTGGTATTACCATATAGTGAAAATGCGCATTACATTGATACATATGAAAAACGTTAATTTTTAGGGAATTACAACATTGTTTAGGTTTAAAAATTCAATTAAAACACTAAAAAGAAAAAAAGAAAGAAAGATTAAAACAAAAGTAGGTTAACAGAATATTAAGGCAATGTGCACTATGTGTAAGAGTGTGAGTGAGTGTTTGTGAGTGAGAGAGAGTGTGTGTGTAGGCATGTGTTCGTGTATTATGAAATTACCTTTAAAAGAGATTCAGATTCACCATATGATTGGGCTAGCAGCCATTTGCGAACAATCTTTTTTACTTGGCTTGTTCTAGAGTTACTGATACCACACTTTCCTACCGCTTTGTTGTATATGTGGCTGAGCAAGAATTCTTGCATGTGTTGTGCAAAAATTGTACGCGTCCTTATTGAAGGACACTTGAAAACTCGACATTTGAGAAGCTGCGAGTATTCCGGGGTCTGTGTTATGATTTTATGTTGTTTCAGTACCATTTTTAATATATATAATTGTCGGACATTGAGTAATTCGGCTTCTTTGTACAAAAGGGCTGTGGAGTGTCTAAAAGGCTTCCTGAGCATGACTTTCAGAACCGATCGTTGTGCTCGTTCGCTTTGGATCATGGTGGTGATTCCAACTCCACCCCATACGGTTATACAGTAACACAGAATTGACTCACATAGTGCCACATATACCATGTTAAGAGTGTTTTTGTTTGCAGAGTTACGCAAGAGTTTCATTATGTGAATCAATTTTCTAGTGCGTTTGGCCACCAGGTCAATATGGGGCTTGAAAGAGAGCCGCTGGTCTATTATAACCCCCAAATATTTGATCCATTCTACCCTTTTAATTTTCTGGCAGTTGCACTGGAGAGAGTTACAGGTTGCAGAGTGGATAATGATGCCAAGTGGTAGTTTAGGCGCTGAGGCCTGGGTTTTATGAAAACACAAATAGTTCGTTTTTTCGATATTTAGAAAAGTTACGATTAACTGATCTGATATTTTGAGAAAGAACTTTCAGGTAACTATCCGGGGATTTAATGGTAGATAAACAGTCTTCCGGTGTGCACTGATAAACTTTAGATACAAAGAATTCGTCAAGGTTGTCACTTAACAGGTTTATGTGATCGAATGTTAAAGTATATTATTTGAAAAAGATTTAGGGGACAGTTCAAAAAGTGATTGTTGGTTTTCAGGTAAAAGAAGCAGTATTAAAGGTTTACAGTACAGCGTGATTTGTACAAAATTATTATGTGATATTATAATGGTGAGTGATAGGGTATTGTTAGAGTTGTTGTGTGTGTTGATTAGTATGTGTGAACTGAAGTGAAGTGTAAAGTTTTTGTTATTAACAAGCAAAACTAATAATATTGATATTCTTATGCGGTAAGTTACACAGATTATAAATTTACTTAATCTACAACAAAGTTTAGTACATGGAAGAAAAACGAATGTAAGTAAGGCTAATGGAAATAGTCATACTTCAGACAATTTGGGTAACTGTTGCAATTGAATCTCATTTTTAATCACAATGTATGGTGATTCCTTAGCTTTTTTTATCAGAATACGGCCATTAGAAATCCAACAATAATCGTATTTTTGCGCTTTAGCAAAATTTCTAGCCAGGTAAAACAGTTTTCTAGACTGTGGTGTCAGCTGCTCTGCTATATAGATTGGTACCGCTTTTACTGTGAATCCTAGGTTGGCCGAATTTAGCTTTTGATTGGGGTATCGCTTGTTATAGCTTTTCACAGAGTCTAGAAACCTGCTTTTGGTAAGAGTGTTAGTAAATTCCATGAACAACGCGGACGAATTATTTTGTTTGTCGATTCGATACCTAGAAATGTCTCTAATTCCTGACCTAACATCAATGCCGAGAACATTAGAGAGTACAGAAACAGTGTCGTAAAGGTCTTGTTTAAACTCCATTTGACGTAGTGGGACATTTCTGATTTCTACGCATGTTTTAATCAAGTTTCGCTCTAAAGTGTCGATCTTTTCATCGAGAGTCGTTAAATGGGTACTTAAATCGGCGCGCTCTTTTTCGAGACCTGTTATCTTTGACTCTAGGGAAGACATTTGATAGTCCGTTCAGAGAGCACGCCAAAGTAGTGTTTGAGGTCTCAACCTTAGTAAAATGTAGCTTGAGGTCCATTAGATGAGATTCAAAGGTTTCAAGACGGGCATTTTGAGATGCTATAAATTGTTTCATCATTTCTCTCAGTTCATTTCTAAAATCTAAATTTTCAACTGGTTTCTCAGCACTCAAAGATATGAAGCGTTTATTAGCTCTTTGCGTAACATTTGATGAACTCATGTCGCGAATTTGCTCGTCTTCACAGAGTTTGTTTATGTCAGTTTCGGAACACGACAGGTGGATGTCGGTTTGTGACGTAGGAGGCGAGCGCATCATTTTAGTACCAAGTAGTGATGGATTAATTAGCATTCGCATTCATTGTTATGTCATGCGATTGCTCATTTAGCATTTAGCAAATGAAATGTAGTTGCGAAATTCTGTAAAATGCTAAATGAATTAATCGCTTCTTCGTATTTTTTGATACTATCATACGTCAGAGCGTCGACGCACGCAGCGGTAGCGTGCGCTCTCCGTCGCACCCACGGGTAGTCGGGAATACTAAATCTATCGTTTCACTTGACCGTTTCTCGTGAATTCGCAAGTGAAAATTATTAGCAGGTTCTGCGAATTTGCGAAGAATGGGTTAAGCAATTGTTATCTTAATAACTTTGATTTGCGCGTACTTAGGGTTGTATATTGAATGAATGCTTGTGATTGTATTATTATAGATATTTAAATTATTAGCATTAGCAGATTTAGCAGGGTGGTGCGAAGATTGCTGTTTAGCAATTATTACCTTATTGTCTTTGATTTGTTCGTACTTAAGGTCGTGTATTGATTGAATGAATTCGTGATTATTTTAATAATAAACTATGGGGACTATCTATCAAAGTTTGTACATCCATAATCGAGACTATAGCACCATACTTAGCTTTAATATTTAATTTGTGTGTGGATCAAGGAGTCTTCCCGGATTTAATGAAATACAGTAAGGTTATACCACTTTTTAAATCTGGGGACAGTAAAGACACCAACAATTATAGACCAGTATCCGTGCTGCCGGTATTCAGCAAAGTGTTCGAAAAGGTAATGCTAAACCAAATGCTTAATCATTTTAACACCAACCGAATCTTACACGATCAGCAATATGGTTTCACCTAAGGTCGTTGTACAACTGACGCCGGTGTCACCTTATTAAAACACATATTTACAGCGTGGGAGGAGGCTCAAGATGCCATAGGAATCTTTTGTGACCTCTCCAAGGCATTTGACTGCGTAAATCATGAAACCTTACTCTTGAAACTTGAGCATTACGGACTAGGTAAACTTGCGCTCTGTTTAGTAAAATCTTATTTAAATGATAGACAACAGCATGTTCAAATTAATGGTGTAAATTCACTCGGTCTAAAAGTAAAAATGGGTGTTCCTCAAGGCTCGATATTGGGTCCTTTCCTCTTTTTAGTATATATTAATGATCTACCCCATTTATTAAAACACCAACCACAAATGGTGTTATTTGCTGACGATACTTCCCTAATTTTTAAGATAAATAGACGTGCATCAAATCTTGACGATGTAAATAACGCCCTACTGCAGGTCCAAAATTGGTTTACTGCTAATAATTTAGTATTCAATAGGAAAAAAACTAAATGCATAAGATTTGCTTTACCGAATGTTAAAAGTAGTGATTGTGATATAGTATTGAATAAGGAGAAGCTAGAATTTGTAGATAAAACTGTTTTCCTGGGGATCACGCTCGATTCAAGGCTGCAATGGGGTCCTCATTTAACATCTCTTGCAGGACGGCTAAGTTCAGCAGCATATGCTGTCAGAAATCCGTCAATTTACTGATGTAGATACCGCGAGGCTAGTCTATTTCAGTTATTTTCATAGTATCATGTCTTACGGTATTTTACTTTGGGGACGGGCTGCAGATATCGACTCTATTTTTATTCTGCAGAAAAGAGCCATTAGAGCAATATATTGCCTCCGTAGGCGCGATTCTCTAAGGGAACTGTTTAAAAATATTAACATCATGACGGTACCTTGTCAATATATTTATGAAAACATCATGTACGTCAGGAAAAATCTTAATCTTTTCAGTAAAAGAAGTGAAAGACACAATTATTGTACTAGAAATAGGGACCAATTAGTTCAACCGGGTTTCAGACTGGCTAAAGTAGACTCATCTTTCATGGGGTACTGTTTAAAATGTTACAATAAAATACCTTCCCATATACTACAACTAAATGAAACGAAATTTAAATCTTGTATAAAACGCACACTATGCTGCCAAGCATATTATAAGCTTGGGGATTATATCGCTGACAAAAATGCTTGGCTTAACGCTGGTCCAGCTCCACAAGGGCGCATAAACTAATTGATTAGCATTCAAAAATATTGTTGGAATTGCTGAAGATTGCAAAAACTATCTTTGAATTGTATAACTTCAATCTCTTTTTTTTATTGTATAATTGCATAGCACATGTATGAGCACTGTGACCATGTACCTTCTATAAAGCTACCATTTACTGGGTACGTCTTTCATTGACTCGATATGCCCTGGCGGCTAAGAGTATGTCATGCTCACTCAAATGTCTCGCTGGTGGTGGCGTGTGTGTTGGATCGTCGAGTTCCCTTCAAAATGGTTGAGCTAAACGGTGCTGATCCATGCGTCATGTTTGTGAACGGGCGCCATCAGTAGGGACTGGTCATCTCTTATCTGCCACGGCTTATTTTAATTTTTGAATTGTTTTTTTATTTTAATTTTTTATTACGGACGCTTTTTACGTAAACGTCTTTCTACATTGTTCTCACATGTATAATTTCAACATGAATGATGTAAACAATATTTTGTAAGAATATAATTTTTTTAAAAGAGTGTCCGTGGAGTTTCTTGCCCGTTCTTCTCCATAGGAACCTACGCTTTGGAATGGGCAACTAGCTTCATATTTCTGACTGACTGACTCCTTGACAATTCAAAAGTGCCTGTAAATGGTTTAATTGAAATAAATGCTTTGAGTTTGAGTTTGAATATTTGGTGTGACACGCGCTTAGCGCGCGTCGTTTTGTGCCAAAGTTCAGTACGTTTTGGCAAGTGATAGTGAGAGTTTAGTTTACGTATTCGTTAATTTCGTTATACAGTAATTAAATTCTTTCGTCTTGTGCTTATTATTGTACTTAAATAGATAATAGTGTGAACTTAATATCTACCTATAAATAATAGGTGGTAATAGTAGAAGTATTAACAAAATTCGCATACTCATTAATATCAATTATCTTCATATTAGCTAATAGCATAACAATAGCAATTAGCATGCTAAGACTCAAGAATTCACATGCTAATGAAATTATTGCGAAATCGCAATAATTGACATTACTAGTACCAGGGGGCCAATTCTCGATTTTCGCCATTTATCTCGAGTTCGAGATCGTAAGTCTATCTCTATGTCTATTAAAAATATCTCTATCTCTACCAAAAAATGTCGAATTGAGCAGAATTCCGTATTCTCAGCCAAAATAGAAATAAATGTCACGAAAATGTCGAGTCGAGTGAAGATAATGTTACCATTATGAAGAATCGCACGTTCCGTTTTAGGTAGCTATGAGTTAATGAATGATTTTGTTTTAAAACGCTGACTAAACTTAATTATTTAAGTATAAAACGAAACGTTTAGTGTAAAAATAATCAGTTTGACAAATTGACAGTTGACTGTATAATTAATTTAGTTATTTTAGGGTGTGCAATTAGTATTTTTGGTGGGTAAGGTTAGTTTAGTGAACAGTTATACATGACTAATAAAATTATGAAGCAGACGATTATTTACCTTCGTTTTCAGGTCTATTTTCGTGGTATCCTGAATTACAGGAGCCAATAGATCTATTAGAACCCTTATTAAATCTTTATCTAATCTGAAGTTTTTAATGACTTCTGTTTCGCTCAAGTCGTAAATATCGACGGTGGGATAAGTGCGCTGTTGTCGCCGTGTATTGGCCAGTTGGTCGCCACTTTCCAACAACTCCGAGATAAAAATGCTAATAAACTCGTCCATCTTTCAGTGGTTTCAAGTCCAATCGTGGGTACACAAATTACAGAGTCTGTTATTTGCGCGAAGGTCGTCGTTTCAAGAAAACACATTGCACAAATCAAAGAGTATAAATCGAATTTCCAGTAGGTATGAGATGCCAAGCCGTATTTTATTAAAAAATTAAAGAAAAGAAAACACAGTGTACAATCCAAAACTCAACGAATTCACTCAGAAATGACGTATCTCTACAATCGACATGACATCTCTACTGCTCAGAAGCACTCGACATGAACTCTAACGTTAGCCTTCGACAAATGTCGAATTCGACATCCCCAGAATAGCAACTTTTAAAATTTGTCGAAAAAATGACGTCATTAGAAATTTTTGTCGAGTTCGACACCATCTCTAAAATCGAGAATTGGCCCCCAGGTCTTCATAAACTAGTAGAGATTATGTGATGAGCAAGCAGGACACAATATCGCCCAAATTCCTTTTTGGTAGGTATGATCATTAATAGATGTGTGTAGGTAGCGGCCGATATGTGGCCCGTAAAAGATAAAATCGAGGGCGAAAAGTACTAAGAAAACATAAAACAGCAGGATAACCGCCAGGTGGCGCTGATAAGTAAACATTGGTTATATTGTGCTTCCGTAAAAAATCATTTAAATAATAGAAAAACTAACTCTTAGACAGTGGAACCCGTTTAAAAGTGACCCTGACGCAACAAACTTATTGTGACAGTGTTATAAACAATCTGTGTAGCATAACTAACGTAAAAACAGTGATATTCGACCTGCATAAACAAAGACTTGTTTTACCATAACTAATGACCAAAAGGCAAAGTGAAAGACGTGTGTGCGTGAAATCCGGCTAAATACAACATCTACCAACAATAACATAAACATCTGTTGATATATTTCTGGATAGATCAACACTATTGAAAATTACTGCGATAAGAATTCGTTTTTTATTTGAATTGTGTGATAATACAGCACCGTCTATTAAAACACACAGGAACTAACACGTCCTGAGTGATACCATACGTCAATGTGTGTTGACCAATCTAAATACAAATCAACTATTGTGAATAGCGACATCTCTTGGTATAGATAGTAATCTTTACCGTAGTACATAATACGACCGCTAATTTCACTCAGCAAAGTATGTGCCGGTTGACCAAGCAGTTTACCGGTTGGCTTCTCAAGAAAGGAGGTGTGAGTTCAAATCCCAGAAAACGAAGATTATAGGGAAAATTGTTTTTGAATTTTAGTATCGATTTATCATCATGAACTTCCTTGAGAATATTACTTTCCGTCGTACACGCAGACAATCAGAACCAAGTAAAGATGATAGTGATATTATATCACAAACATTGAATTGTACCTCAAACAGTATGCCGGATATATCCGAAGATGATGATTGCAACCAATTAAAAATATTGAAAGTTGAGATTGATACTTTAAAGGCACAATTAAATAGTGCGCTTCATGAGGTTGAGTCATTGATATTGGAAAATAATAATTTAAAGTTAAGAAATGAAGAACTATTGAAGAAAAATAATCTTTTTCAAAGAATAGTCAGTAGTCCAGTAAACCACAAACAAACAACACCAATAAAAACATCATCTACTACTAAACCAAAATTCAAACCAACGCAAACTATACATGTAGCGAAGGAGATCGTCGGGGAAGATATTACTACTTTAGATGTTTGTACAAAAATTAATATCGCCGATAATGCATGCACTTCAAGCGAAAGAGATCTTCTATTACAGACAACAAATACCGGCAGGAAAACATCGCCACCCTTACAGACTCCGCCCACGTCGGAGCCATCGACTAAACATAAAATAGTTTTATTGAGTGGTGAAACCTCTAATAGACTATATAGTATGGCTGGAAGAACTTATCTAAATAATTTTGAATTCTGTCATTATCGTAAACCCAAATGTGGAATAGAACTTATTTTCGATAATATTGATGCAAAATTTCGAGAGTTTACAGAGTGTGACTACTGTATTATTTATATTGGTGAGGAAGACTTTCAAACAACTCATAGTTATATTGAACTCGTCACTTTAATTCGTGACAAATTATTACCACTAAATCACACCAATTTCATTATTTGTTTACCTACTTTTAAATACATGGAAAAACATAATATTATGTATAACAGTCGTATAGATAGCGAGACCTTTAATAACCTGCTTTATATGGATGTACAGACATATAATTATGCGTATATATTAGACTCTAATTTAAATCTACCATATACGTATAACACCTATAACAAACGACATAGCACACTAAATAATAAGGGATTAAATATTATTGTATCGGACTTGGAACAATTAGTCATAAAATTATGTAGCCTAGATAAAGTGTTTTCCGATGTTGATTGTGCCCAAAATACCTAATGAATCTGACTCACTTAATCAGCCAGAACTGCTACCAAATTCCCAGTTTTTTCTATAATAGCATTAATATTCATCATCAAAATATAGCTGGATTGATGAACAAATCGGATAGCTTAACAATTAAATTGGAGGAACTTTCTAAAAATGGGACTAGTATCGACGTTATATGTTTAACAGAACATTTTATTGAAACGGGCTATGAACGTCTATTACATATACCAAACATCTGTCTAGCTGCTTTCTTCTCGAGAAATAAAAAACGTGGAGGAACTTGTATTCTAATCAGGGCTGGTCTGCAATACAAGGAAATACCGGACGTTGCAAAACAGTCAATATCTGGTATTTTTGAGTGTTGTGCTGTTGAACTGATTTCCCATAAATTGGTTATTATTTGCATATATAGAGTACCCAAACATACTCACACATTGTTTTATGAGAAACTAGAAAATATACTTCATAAACTCTGTCGAAATCCAAACAAAAATATAATATTAGCAGGGGATTTCAATATTGATGTCATAAAAAGAAATAAAATCACTTTAGAATTCGAAAATTTTCTATTACAATTTAATCTAAAACTAGCACTCTATAAACCTACAAGATTGTGTAGTAAAACATGTATAGATAACTTTGCATATAGCTACAGAAAATAATGCAAGGCTGAAATAGTCGATTTGGTTCTGTCAGACCACACGGCACAAATAATCAAAGTCCCCACAAAGAGAACTTGTAAACTTAAGTGTTGGAAAATATACAAGCAGGAAATTTCTACTGACAATTTATATAAATTTAAATCCCACTTAAAATGTTTATCTTTTAAACAGGTTTATAATGCTAATGATGCAAATCAATGTTACGATAGTTTTATGGAAGATTTTCTATTGCTATTAATCTATGTTTTCCACAAAAAATAGTCACCCTAAAAAGTAATAATAAAACTAAATGGATTTCCCGTGGGATAAAATTATGCAGTCAAAAGCAAAGGAAGTTACTTTGGGGGTATAGACACAACCCGACATCGCATAATAAACTAGTGCTAAAAAAATATTCTACCCTCTATAGAAAAATTATAAAACTAACCCAGAAAGCTCAAAATAACCACTATATTAATACCTCCCAAAATAAATCCAAAGCTGCCTGGAAAATTATTAATAATTCAAAAACATGTTTGCCGCAAGAACAAATAATGTGTATAAATAGAGACAATTTATCATTTTCTAGCCCTAACGACATTATTGTATAATTGCATAGCACATGTGTGAGCACTGTGACCATGTACCTTCTATAAAGCTACCATTTACTGGGTACGTCTTTCATTGACTTGATATGCCCTGGCGGCTAAGAGTATGTCATGCTCACTCAAATGTCTCGCTGGTGGTGGCGTGTGTTTTGGATCGTTGAGTTCCCTTCAAAATGGTTGAGCTAAACGGTACTGATCCATGCGTCATGTTCGTGAACGGGCGCCATCAGTAGGGACTGGTCATCTCTTATCTGCCACGGCTTATTTTAATTTTTGAATTGTTTTATTTTTGATTTTTTATTACGGACGCTTTTTACTTACACGTCTTTCTACATTGTTCTCACATGTATAATTTCAACATGAATGATGTAAACAATATTTTGTAAGAATATTTTTTTTTTTAAAAGAGTGTCCGTGGAGTTTCTTGCCCGTTCTTCTCCATAGGAACCTACGCTTTGGAATGGGCAACTAGCTTCATATTTCTGACTGACTGACTCCTTGACAATTCAAAAGTGCCTGTAAATGGTTTAATTGAAATAAATGCTTTGAGTTTGAGTTTGATTGCTAACGAATTAAATAACTATTTTATTGACATAATTGAAAATAACCTTCAAACTGACAAATATCCGCCTAATTCTAAGTTTCAAAATTTGACATCACAATCATTGTTTATGACTCCCGTTTCAGCATTTGACTTATGTAGAATTATCGATGACTTAAAAAATACGAATACTGTTGGTTATGATGGTGTGTCTACCAAAGTAATAAAATACGTGAAAGAGATCATATCGCCTCCTTTGGCACATATTGTCAATGTTTGTATATATGACGGTATTTTCCCAAATAGCCTAAAAAAAGTAATAATTAAGCCATTATTTAAACAAAATGACAAAACTGATGCAAAAAACTATAGACCGATCGCTAAGATTCCTATATTTTCAAAAATTTTTGAGAAAGTTATTTATAATTCGCTTTACACTTATTTTGAGAAATATAATTTATTTTGTGTGGAACAAAAAGGATTTCGAAAGAAATGTGGAATAAATATGGCTCTATATGATTTACTCTCCACTGTCATGTCATGTGTTGATAATAAAAATCCTGTTTGTGCTATCTTCACTGACATGAGTAAAGCCTTTGACTACGTGGATCATAAACTACTTATACAGAAATTACATGCTTATGGTATAAGAGGTAATATCCTCGACCTCATAGAATCATACCTAAGCAATAGATACCAGTGTACTGAAATTACTAGATTATGTCCTAAAACTAAAGTAGAAACCACTTTCTTATCGAAACAAAGACTCCTAAGGTATGGCGTACCCCAGGGTAGCTTGCTTGGACCGTTATTCTTCTTGATATATATTAACGACCTCCCAAAGATAACACAACAAAAAATGGTTCTCTTTGCCGATGATAGCACAGCTATAATAGAATGCACAAATCCCAATAATTATGAAAACGAGATTAATGATTCACTGGCAAAAATAATAGATTGGCTTAATTGTAACAATTTAGTAATAAATTTAGATAAAACTAAAATCATGCAATTCCATCAACGTCGGGCAAATCCCACTATAAATTTGGCTTTTAAAAATTACAAAATAGAAACAGTAAATACTGCTAAGTTCTTAGGTATAATGGTAGACAATAAATTAACATGGAAACCACAAATAGAACACCTATGTAACAGACTGAGTAAATCTGCATACGCACTCTATCAACTATTTAGAAAAGTAAATATTAGCACGTTACTGACAGCTTATCATGGACTAGTGGCTTCAGTACTACGGTACGGAATTATTTTTTGGGGACAATCAACTGACAGCGAACTTATATTTAAGATGCAGAAACGCTGTATAAGATCTATGTGTGGATTAAAGACTACTGATAGCTGCTGTGTACCATCTTTCAAATCACTGAAAATACTAACACTACCAGCATTGTATATTTTAGAATCTGCAGTATTTATAAAAAGAAACCCCCACTTGTTCGGAAAAATGTCTGACATAAAAAGAATGCCAATACGTGCTCAATATTTGTCATAGTTGTGTAATATAAAATGCAAGACATCTTTAATGCAAAAGAGTTTTTTTGGCATTGCACCAAAAATCTACAATAAAATACCTGACAATATCAAAAATATGCCTCTGGTAAAATTTAAAAAAGCTCTCACATTATTACTAATTGACAAAAATGTTACTACAAAATTGAAGACTTTTTGAATGATAATAATTTAATACCAAATAAGATTTAAAGTATTGTAATTTAATGTAAACGAATTATCTAATTTAATTCCAATCTGTTAATATTTTTTTATTATATAAAGCTCTTAACTACGCATGCATGCATGTTTTTCTATAAATATTTGTATGTCAAAATTGACAAAACATAGCGCGCTATCTAGTTCTTAAGATCCATCTAAAATGTTAATTCTACCTATGTTTCACAAATAAATTGATTTGATTTTGATTTTGATTTTTGATAGTTCGATAGTACTACGGATAGTGCCGTTATTGCTCTGGGTAGTTGTTAGGTCGTCGTCGTCTACTTAAAGTTTCCAATCAAATTGCCACGGAAGTCACCATCACATCGCTTCGAGTACCAGGAGATCATAATCAGTGGGAGGTGCTTACTTGCGTCCTGTGGTCGTAGACACCAGCAGTGGGCGGGGGCTCGTTGCGGACGACGGAGATAGCACAATGTCCAGGTAAGAGCACCGCGCTTGCGACGGTGGTTAGTGCTTCTGACGTTGCAGACAAGGGCGGAGTATGGGTGGAGCCGGTAGTATGACTCATGGAGTAGCTTACTCGCTGGCGCAGCCCGTTATCAGTTGGAAGCGTATTTGAGCACCTCCTTTCAATTTATGCACTCCTATTTTTATGTAAGGTTTTCTCGTTTCAAATTTCGTTAAATTATTGAATTAAATTGAAAATAAAGTCACTGGCACGTCTACTCGTGTACGAGGTCCGGAGGAAGGTTGTATTTGTATCCGAACGTTTTATTGTTTGTTTCTTTTTTGGGCCTAAAAGGTAGGTATGGAATTTTGAAATCGAACTTC
The DNA here is from genome assembly GCA_963853775.1 of Xanthia togata. Classification (NCBI taxonomy): domain Eukaryota; kingdom Metazoa; phylum Arthropoda; class Insecta; order Lepidoptera; family Noctuidae; genus Xanthia; species Xanthia togata. The sequence continues at coordinate 479,371 of OY970790.1, forward strand.
GAATCGACTTGTTTCTATCTCTCGCTTTTTTCATATCGAAGTAAAAGTGACAAAGAAGAAGTTCAAATCTTTAGAATTTTGTGAGTAGAACACAACACTGTTCACGGCATTTAATTTAATTTTGCAGCCACCATCTTGTATTTTCATTTTGACCACACTATCGATTTAAGCACTCTCAGAACTATAAAAATGATACCCATGATAAAAACTTGAATATTTTCGCAGCCACCATCTTGGATTTATATTTTGACCTCACTATCGACTTAAGCACCCTCAAAAACTATGAAAACGATACCCATGACGAAAAGTTTGAATATTTTCGCAGCCGCCATCTTGGATTTTTATTTTGACTTCACTATCGGCTTTAGTAACCTTGAAAACCATAGAAACGATACCCATGAAGAAAAAAATGAACATTTTCGCAACCACCATCTTAGATTTACATTTTGACCTCTCAATCTGCTTTAGTACCCTCGAAAACTATGAAAACGACACCCATGACGAAAAATGTGAAAATTTTCGCAGCCGACATCTTGAATTTACATTTTGACCTCTCAATCTGCTTTAGCACCCTCAAAAATTTAGAAAACGACACCCATGACGAAAAATGTGTAAATTTTTGCAACCGCCATCTTGGATTTTCATTTGACCAAGTTCACACTTTCTATCTCTCGCCGTCTTTCTTTCTCGTTGAATTAGAAGAAGACAGTCGCAGCACCTTTTCGCGTGACGATTTCTACCAGTGCACTCTTACCGCAAGCCGCTTTTAAGAACTTCGTTCCAAAAAAATTAATATAACAGTATTTAAATAAAACCATAACAGATGATTTGCAATTTCAAGGTTTTATGTGTATCCGACCGTTTTATTGTTTGTTTCTTTTTTGGGCCTAGTAGTTATGGAATTTTGAAATCGAACTTTGAATCGACTTGTTTCTCTCTCGCTTTTTTCGTATCGAAGTGAAAGTGACAAAACTAAGTGAAGTTCAAATCTTTAGAATTTTGTGAGTAGACCCAGCAAAATACTTTGTCCCACGCTCGCAGCAAAATTGAATTTTGTTCACTGTTTTTAGACAGCAAAACCTGCTTGTTTGAGATGAAAGGTGAAATTTTTTTTCACTTCTCCCGCACGAAAGAAGTGTCTTTTCTCTACGAAAACAGTGAGGAAAGTTGGTTTTTCCTCACTGTTTGAACATTGAGGAATAGTTATTTATCCAACATGTGAGGAAAGTTCGTTTTTCCTATGAGTTTTTTCATTTCATTTTTAAATTAATTTCATGAATAACAGCTCTTTTTATTTTATAATAAAGAATTATTTTGATTTGCTTTGTGTCTATTTAATTTATTTACCTATGATGACTGAATACTTTCTTGCTGGGAGTGGTGAAAAGTTTTGTATGCAACATGTGAGCAAGTTCATTTGCTATTCGTTTTGTTGAGTCTTTCGCTTACTCAGAATTGAAATTTATAATCACTCGCTGCGCTCGTAATTCTATTTTTCAATCCTTCGTTCGCTCAAGACTCAAAATCAAAACTCATAGGAAAAACGAACTTTCCTTACATGTTGGATAAATAACTATTTCCCAGTTTTGGAAAGCTACCAAAAAATTGGATGTTAGGCCTGGCCTCCCGGCGAGTGTGAGTAGCTTAAGCGATCCGAGGGAGACCGCTAATATGTTTAGCAACCATTTTAGAGTTCGGTCGCCTATCGGTCCTCTTACCGCCATGGTCGGCGCCGCGCCCGGCAGCCAGAGAGAGGAGCCTCTTTTGCGTTTCCCAGCAAATCAAGTTAGTGCTCTTATTAAAGGAATGACCAAAGGCAAATCTCCTGGGCACGACGGGTTCAGCGTCGAACACCTGAAATAGGCTGGAATGCACCTCCCGAGGGTCCTGTCTCTGTTGTTTACTATGTGCATCAGTCATGCGTACCTTCCAGCTGACCTACTGAAAACCACAGTGGTGCCCATAGTTAAGAACAGGACAGGTGACATCTCGGATAGGGATAACTACCACCCGATCTCCCTCGCAACTGTGATAGCAAAATTTCAAGTGAATTAGTGCAGTAGTTTTATCAGAAATCGGCAAAACAATGAACAAACGAAATCCCGATTACTATGTTTATTTAACAACACAAGCGTTTGCGCTTGCGTTTGCGAATATTATAAATATTCTATAGTATGCTTTGTCTAAGCCTGTGCCCAAATCAATTAACGTTGTACGTAAATTGGCTGGAATATGACGATTATTGTAACACTGGGAGCTTTACTGGCGTGCACCGCTTAAGCCGTTAGAAATACATGAAATAGGTCCGTGATGGCTATGCCTATCTTCTAAGGATGACTCTCAGTAACCATTATTATCTTTCAGAATTCGATAAAAATTTCATTGTTATTTCCGAAGCTATTTTGATCGGTATTATAATTAGTAATTATTACCCAATAAAATATGTTATTTAAATTGGACATTTAATTTTGATTAAAATATGCCTTGAGATGAATTATGATTATTTAAATGCAAATTTAATTAAAAGATGCCAAAGATTCAAAATTACGCAAAAACCATGGTATAATAATATTACTTCGCCTGGTATTCTCCTCAGACGATGGCCTAAGACTACGTCACGATAAGTGTTCCCATTGATTGACCTTTTCAGTCAATTTAGGAACTTTGTCATTGAGTTAATGAAAATAAAATAAATTACTAACTAGCTTAACTATTTAGTAATTGGTGTGAATAATCTATCTAGTTTTAAATTAATTAAAATATTGAATTATTAGTTCATAATTGCTTTGATAAATTGAAAATGCATTTTGCTCGGGTAATTCAATCACACACAGTGGCCACACATAGAATTGACAAGTGCCATACTGACAGCCCGCCATTTCATCGCTATCGTCGTGTCGCTCTTATCTATAGCGTTGTTTCGCTCGGTGAGCAAAATACTGTGGTTCCCAAACATTGGTATGGTGATATAGAAACCACCTAACTGTCGAAGCCGAACACACGGCTACTGAAAATCCAGCTACTGTTCAACGAAGGTCCACTAGAAATCGAAGGCTTCCCAACCGCTACGGAGACTACGTTCTAAACTGAATCGTTTTCATAAAAGCTTGGAAGAATGCGGTGATATTGTCTGTGTCACGTCAGCATGAATTTAACGCGAGAAAATTTTTGTACAATGATTTTTAATGACTTTCGATGTTATTTAAGTCAACAAGAAAGTTAAGAAATTCAAAATTCAAAAGTCATTTATTCAAATTAGGCTGAGAATCAGCACTTTTAGAACGTCAAAGTTACATAAGACAGTCCCACAAAACGCCCACCCTTCACCACTTCCTAGTGCTTTCGCTGGGAAGAAGAAGTGGTGGAACTCCCCAGCAGCACAGCTGTCTGTTCAATTAGGAAAAAATAATAAAATGATTCTATACAATAATTACTTATGCAAAATAATTTACATAACACAACACAAAACATTAAATTATAAATTATTAGCCATATGACAGCTAGCACACGCCAATATACCAACCAAAAACATCGAGATCTATACTCAAGCAGAAATAAAAATAACTAAACGTAAAGAATATCTAAAAAAGAAAATAAAGCCTCCAGGCATAAAGGGCGTGCCCGCTTACATATAGCTGTAACTAGAAGACTTTGATTGGCCTTTAACGATGAAGCCCCATCTCGTGCCGCTGCTTACAACTGGTTTAATGAGTTTAAACGTGGTCGCACTAATCTTACCGATGATCTGCGTGAGGGACGGCCTTCTACAGCGACGACTGAAGATAACATCTGTGCGGCGTATGATAGAGACTGACAAAAGAGTGACTTATCAGCAGATTCGGACAAGCTTAGGCATCGGTATGAGTCAAGTGTGCAAAATCCTCCATGAAAATTTAGCGGTCAGGAAGCTTTGTGCCCGGTGGATACCGCATAATTTGACAGAAGCTCAACAAATCCGTCGTGTTGATTGGTGTCGTGAAATGGTTCAAAGATTTAACTGGATTAAGCTGGATTTATTGTTATGATCCTGAAACTAAGAGACAGTCTGCTGTCTGGGTGTTTCCATCCGAGGAGTTGCCAACTGAAGTGAAGAGTGGTCGAAGCGTGGGAAAAAAGATGGTGGTCTCGTTCTTCAGAAGGGCAGGTCATTACGCAACAATATTGTTTTAGAGGATAGAAAAACATTTACTACAGAGTGGTACACTAAAAATTGTTTGCCACTTATCTTGGAAAAAGTTCGGGAGAAACGACCTCTCAGTAGGATCCTCCTTCACCACGACAACGCCTCGTCGCACACCGTCAAGCAAACAATCGACTACTTGGCGACGTCATACGTGGAATTACTGGGTCACCCGCCCTATAGCCCCGACATCGCATCTTGCGATTTTTATTTATTTCCGAAAATAATAGAAAAGCTTCGAGGAAAACGTTTTATGGACGCCGAGGAAGTAGTGGCTGCGTTTCAAAATGCCGTCGAAGAGACGCCTAAGGACGAGTGGGCGAAGTGCTTTTATCAGTAGTTCCATGGGATGCAGCGATGTATTGATGTAAATGGACACTATTTTGAAAATATATAATAAAACTAATAACTTGTTAGTTTGTTCAGTTTATGATTTTCTAAGAACTTTCAGTGTCACCTTCGTATGTCGATTTATTAAAAATGATTACCCGTTTATTTTTATCTTTTTCCCCACTAAAAAAGTTTGAGAACCGCATAACAACTGATGACGTATTCTTAGGCCAATCACGTGAGCCAGCTGTCACGGGAAGAGAATACCTGGCGAAGTATGTTATTATACCATGCGCATAACAAAATAATTAATATGGCGCAACATTAGGAGTCAATGACCTTTTCTTCGGCTATTAGGTATGTAATCCCGGTAGTACTCGTACGTTCCGGTGCGATATTTTCCAACATACACGCGGGCAAAGGCACGGGCAAAAGCTAGTTAATATTATAAATGCGAATGTATGTTTGTTTTGTAAAACGGCTGAATGGATTTGCATGAAATGTAGCACATGGTAGACCATGACCTGGATTAGTACGTAGAATATTACTACTATCCCGATATTTCTACGGGATTGAGACTTAAGGCTCGCACAGACCAGCGCGACGTGACGACGTGACGCATCTTGAACAATACAATTTCTAAGAAAACTTCACGGTAACAATAGCCGGTGTCGCGTCGCGCTAGTCTGAACGAAAAAACCGCGGGGCGCAGCTAATGATAATATAAGTAAGTTTTTACTTACTTATAATAATAATATCATTAGTGTTATTTAGTAAGTTACACAGTTATGGGCTTGTGGCTAAGTAACAACGTTTTACCACCCATTACTACCCATGCCCAGTATTATCACCCATTACTGTGTTGTGGAGGTCAGATAGGCAGTCGCTCCATGTAAAATATTCGTATTCAGCTGGATCCGGTTAGAGTGGGAGGCGACCCTGTAGTTCGGGAAAGGCTAGGCAGGTGATGGTGGTAAAAAGTAAATTTTTATGATTGGTCTTATATGAATGATTGGTCTCGCTGCGCTCGACTAGATACCGCCGGCGTACTTGTCAAATGCGGCAAAAAATACTACGGCGAAGTCGGCGTACCCGAGCTAGTCACACTGCAAGCTGTGTGTGACGTTTACGTACCGAATCTTTTATTAAATTTTGGGCTTAATCTAAATACCAGTTTGCGTAGTGAAACTGTGTACAAATAATACTACAAGAAAAAAGAAGGACACTGGGATCACATACAGTCACGAGCTTTAATTTGGGACCCATTTCCGTTAAATGTTGTTAGAACAATCATAATGCAATAAGGTCGAAACTTTGAAACTTTGCTTTAAGGTTGAAATGTTGAATGTCAAGTTAAGACATAAAATGTCTTATCTAATCGACCTATGAAATGATAACCTCGTTGCAAAAAGCTATCATTACGATTTTCTAATTACGAACATGTGTCGTGTCAGTGTCATTTAAGAAAATAGTTTAATGTGATATTTTCACAAAATATAATTTACCAATTAATAAAATGCTTGCGGCTAATCGTGACCAAATAAGGCTCCAAATTATTGATTTGCACGAACAAGGAGTAGGCATTCACGAGATATCGCGACGAATAAATGTGACAAGAAACACAGTTCGCCGCTGGGTTCGACGCCACGGGAACGAGGAAAATATTATTGACTTACGACGAAACAACCATCACCCGCAAGTTATAACACAAGAGCAGAGCCGCTTGATGCAAAGCCTGATGAATGGATTTACGCCAACGAGGCATTTTGCGGAAGCGTTTGAAGTCCACCCTTCAACAGTTAGAAGGCATCTTAAAGCTATGGGACTGCATCACAGGCGGCCTGCAAAAAAAATTGCGTTGACGGATGCCCATAAAGCTGCTCAACTTATTTTCGCACGTCAGTATCTAAATTTTGATTGGACGACGACGGCTTTCATCGATGAAAAGACTTTTCAATCTTCCCAAACGGGCAGACTACATTTGTGGCAAATTGACAGGACGCGATACACGGAAGACCACGTCATAGCTAACAACGCGTCTGGTCGCATTACAGTTAACATGTCTGGCTGGATTAGTTCAGCCGGCATTGGAGAACTAATAAATTTACCACCCAGGGCCACTGCTCAAGATTATGTCGATTTATTAGACGAGAGTGTCCTTCCAACATTGCAACTATATTATCCACAAGAAGATGTTGCTCCAATAAACTTTGTTCAAGATAACGCAACAATAATTGTTGCGTTATCTTGAACAAAGTTTATCTTGAACAAGTTCTAACGATTCTTGCCGTATGAATTATTCATACGGCAAGAATCGTTAGAACTTGGTTTGAAAATAATAGAGCAAATTTAAATCGTATTCCGTGGCCTGCAAAGTGTGCCGATTTAAATCATATAGAAAATTTATGGGGCTTAATGGTTCAAAAATGGTCAAATAGAAACGAAAGAACTAGAGAAGCACTTATGGATCACTGCCTCACAGTCTGGGAAAGTTTAAGGGGTACTGACATATGTGACAAATTGATTGGATCCATGCGTAACCGGCTCCAGGCTGTGATTGACAATGAAGGTGGATATACGCGGTTTTGAATATTTATGATAAAAAAAATACTGGAGAGATTTAAATTAATTTAGTCGTAGCCTTCGGTGATAAGTGTTTATTTTGTGCACCGCTAACCATGCTTTCTATATAATCATAAACGGCCTTTAAACCTATTTTATTTTAAATATGTTGTTTTGGTCCGTCACTTTGATATTTATGTTTGAGAAAGAGACAAAACTTTTTAACTAATATAGGTTTGAAGAATAAGCGGGTTAGTTGACTAGCTATCATAATTATATTGACAATATAATTTTGTTCTTTTTTATTTGTTTCTTTTTTCTTATGGGACCACAGGACCAAAAAGTAATTATTACTCGGAAATCGGTAATGATCGTTTGCCCTCGCTCCAGTTGACGTTAGCCCCTAGAAACGTAAAGTTGTCGATGGTAAACATTATGACGTTTATTGTTTGTGCAGTGACAGCGTTAACATAATAGCTCTAAATGGCGAAAGTTTGCTACACGATATTCAACCTTAGGTGGGTCCCAAATTAAAGCTCGTGACTGTACCATCAGTAAGAATCGTATTTTTTTTTTTATAATATTTATATTTATAATTTTTTATGATTTTTATAATGTGAATTTATTGTATTTGTATTTTATTATATAACCTATTTCATTTATCTAGCCTAGTTATTATATACTTAACCTAGTTATATAAATTATTTAATGTTTATCTTTGTAATCTACACGCATAAGGTGTAAAAATGTTAGCTGACACTATTTCAAGGGGTGATTCTACCCATGAAACTGAACAATTTTCCCCAAGGAACATGATCGAAAAATGAAAAAAAAATGTTTGTCTTCCCATACAAAATGCGCAATCAGCTGATTCATTTTCTATGGGAAAGCAAAATTTCTGCTGATCCTGTCATTTGTGACTCTTTCGAGGAGAAATTTAGTAAAAGCCTTATTATCTATATAATTATTTTTGGTAATAATTTGTAAATATTACATGTAGATAAAAAATAAAATAAACTATTAAAAATGAGGCCTAATCATTGATAATACATACCTTCCACTTTTCTAAAGAATAAACCTACGCCTAACATATACACAAATATATTTATACATTTGCTTTTAATTTATTGTTAATTTTGAAGTATTTTCTGATCTACATTTAAAACTTAACTAATAAATCACAGCATAAAATATTTTTCCCATTAACTCTGGTAACAGTTGAGCAGCTGGTAACACAATTCTTTACGCTCACTAGTTGTCAATGGCAACTGACCATTGTCAAGTGACAATATCTTACACCATTGGACTTATAAAACATAATATGGACTTGAAATGTTTGACTATAGAAAAAACAGTTATACAAATACGAAGCATATCGAAGCCAAGATCCAAAAAATACTGCTATTTCTTTTTAACTTCAATAATTTTATCTAAGTGAAAATGGATAATAGTGTTTTTGACAGTTACTATAATGGCAAGGGCAACCCTACATTTTCTAGTCATTGAAATACCTATTTGCGGCCGGTTCGCCATTTTATCCTCTCGGTGTTTGGTACCAAAGTTGGGTACGTCAACTATCAAATGATCTTGAGTTGTGGTTAAAATTTGTGAATTTTGGAGTTATTTGCTGTGTTATTGCGTTTCGACTCGGCCCTATGGTGGAAATCATCAATAGCAAGATGCCCAATTGCAATATAATCGGATGTGGCATCAAAAGAAGCGGACATCACCCGAAAATAACATTGCACCAGTACGTACATAAATTTCAGCTGAAATATCTTTAGATTTAGACGATAAACAAAAGATTCTGCATTCGTTGAAGAGCTTCAACATTAAAGCATTCATAATTTCCCTTTTGCCATTATTTTCAATAGTTTTACTTCACGAAATCATTTTCTTGTTATTGAAGGGATAGAGTAGTGCACTTAGACATTTTATTGATCGATAATGCTATTTTATGTTTTTTTTAATTGGTTTTATGTTTTACTTTCAAGGTTGCCTGCTAATAAACGAAAAAAGAAATTGTTGTGGAAAATTTAAAGATGTCAACTGTTCATATTTTTGTTCTTTTGCTGGCTGGTGTTGAAAATGATGGTGATGTCCTCATTTGCAATATTTGTTTAATGGAAACAAAGAGTGATGTAAAGAATGTGTTTGAGTGTGGTCTTAAGACTTAAGATCAATTAAAAAATCTATTAATAAAATCAAGAAAAAATAAAAATACTAAAATATTTTTGTATTGTTCAGAACTGAATGAGATTGATTTATTAAATATAACTTTATTATTAAGTGTTGACTTTTAATTAATTAAAACCCACAATCATTTGCGTGTTAGAAACTCAACATCAAAAATATTAATTATGATGGCTCCGCCAATTTTCAAAATTTCTTTATTTATTTTTCACTGGTTATCCGTGAATTTCAAATGTGTATGTTGATCAAATTCAAATTCAAAATATTTTATTTCACATAAACCTACAAGGGCACTTATGAAACGTCAGAAGCTAGGTGCACGGTTCCAATAATTGGAACCGTGCACCTAGCTTCTCGACGACCAATTAATTATTGGTCGTTTCCTATGGAGAAGAGCCGGCAAGAAACTCCACGGTTACTCTTTTAAAAATAAATGGTATTTACAATCTTTTCAAGTTACAGTGTTTATAGGTATGAGAGGACACTGTAGGCATATCAACACAATGAGATACACAAAGATAAAATGATAAATTATAATATTTCATTTGAAATTACCATCTGCGGGCCATTGGCGGAGCCACCTTTTAGAGATATGAGGAACAGGGTGTAAAATTCATTCATCCTCTATAGAAAAGGCAGGACCCTCCGACCAGACGGGTGTCGTGTCTGCCGGGCAACTGCCCGATAGTTTTTTTGAAGTGAAAACTTCTTTAGGCGCGTTGAGCACTTTTTGGGTGAGCAAAAATCATGGAAGTCCCGTCATCTTCACCGGACGTTTTCCAAGAGCTATATGTATACTGTGTATATATGTGTACTTTTTGAGTGAACAAAAAGCGTGAAACTTGCGTCATCGTCATCGCACGCTTCCCATGAGCTATATGTATACTGTGTATATATGTACATAGATATATCGGCAACGAGATGAACTTGTTTCTTATAGTAAAATACAATATATACATATAGATAATACAATAATGTATATATAATACAGTATAGTGAAATCGGTTACAGAATACTAGGTCGATAAAAGCAGTTAGTATATATCTGTCCTCCAGGTTTCAACCTATCACAATGGGAAACATCAAAATAAGTTCTACGGTTTAGCCGCGAAATAATGACGAAGCAATTAAATTAAACAAAAAAGTCAATTCAAAATATTTTATTTCACATAAACCTACATGGTCACTTATGAAACGTCAGAAGCTAGGTGCACGGTTCTAATTGGTCGTTTCCTATGGAGAAGAGCCGGCAAGAAACTCCACGGTTACTCTTTTAAAAATAATTGGTTTTTACAATATTTTCAAATAACAGTGTTATTAGGTATGGAAGGACAGTGTAGGTCTTTCAACAAGTACCAGGTACTTAACAAAATAATTATGGTCAGCAAATATACAGTCCACTAAGCCTACAGCGTTCTCACATTCACAAAATAGAAAATAATCTATATAAAAATAAATAAATTATTAAAAATAAAAAAGTATTATAAACGAAATGACGTGATTGATATTACAATTCTGAATAATTATCATGATCACAAAAGCCACTAACAAAGATTTAAAGTTAAATTGTAGGTATATTATAATGTCAAATAATAGCGTGATTTAAATGTCAAGGAAGAATGTAAAAATAAAAATGTAAATATATATATATTTAAATAATATATATATATATATATATATAAACATGGTAATTTGGGAGCAGTCGATATACTCTTTTACAATTTGCCGTTAATGAGCTACCAGGGAAGCCACATGTGCAGAAGGAATTATTGCCAAACTTCCTTGTCTTCAACGTAGTCTTTAATTTTATAATATGCATTCTTGATAAGAACGCATTTAATGTGGGTTTTGAACTTCCCATCGCTAAGTTCTGTAACCGACTTAGGCAACTTGTTATAAAAGCGGATACTGTTTATAAGAAATTACTTGCTTGTTTTAGTTAATCTAAATTTGGGTATCAAAATTTCATGTCTACTACGTGTATTTATATTATGGAAATCGCTTCTTATTTTGAAAAGTCCTAAGTTTTTGCGAACATACAAAATACTTTCTAAGATATAAAGAGAATGCAGAGTCAGTATATCAATTTCTTTGAATTTTTTTCGAAGGGATTCGCGAGGACCCATTTTATAGATAGCGCGGATTGCTCTCTTTTGTAAGATTTAAATTGAATCTACGTCAGCTGCCGATCCCCACAGCAGAATGGCATAAGACATAATACTGTGGAAATAAGCAAAGTATACTAACCTGGCTATATCAGTCAACTGCCTTATTTTTCTTACTACATATGCAGCTGAACTTAATCTACCTGAAAGAGTTCTAATGTGGGCGCCCCATTGCAATTTTGAATCTAAAGTAATTCCCAAAAATATAGTTTCCGTTATTGCATCTAGTTGTTTGCCATCAAGTTTTAGATTTAGACCAACTTGAGGTACATTTGGTAATGAGAATCTAATACATTTAGTTTTGTTCGCATTCAGTAAAAGATTATTAGATGCGACCACTTCGAAAGAACAGCTAGACTATCGTTGACATGTAAAACATCTGTATCTTTTCTATCTATTTTAAAAATTAGAGAAGTATCGTCAGCAAATAGAATTATATCCGATAAGTTAGATCATATAAGGAAGGTCATTTATATAGACTAGAAATAAAAAAGGGCCAAGAATTGAACCTTGAGGCACGCCCATTTTAACTAGAGACCCCGAGGACGTCGCCTCATTAACGTTTACTTTTTGATTAACAAAGTTATTCAAACAAATGAAAGGCATGTGTTAGAAAACTTGGAGTAGGTATTTTTACCCGTAAATATTGTACCTACTGTGACATTATGAAAACATTCTCACAATCTTTTATCGATATTATAACATAGAAATATCGATAAGGGCTGCCCTAGTAGACGCCATTTTATCCTCTCAGTAAAGTGTAGGTATGGCACGTTTTTCTTGTAGGTATGCCAGTCCATATGTTTTATAAGTCAATGTCTTACACACACTACAATAATGAATTGCCGCAATCACGGAGCTATTGTTTTTAGATAGCACGGTATCAAGTCGAGCGCAGCGAGACCAATCATTTAACTAAGGTTATGGTATTGTTTGTTATTACTAGATTAATATTGAATAAAAAGTTACAATTCCGTAACCGACTGTAGGCAGCAGTAGCAGGCGACTTCATAAAATTCAAAAGTCATTTATTCAAACTAGGCTGAGAATCAGCTTTTTTCGAACGTCAAAGTTACATAAGACAGTCCGACAAAACGCCCACCGTTCACCACTTCCTAGTGCTTTCGCTGGGAAGAAGAAGTGGCGCAACAAACTCCCCAGCAGCACAGCTGTCTGTTCAATTAGAAAAAAAAAAAAGATTCTATATAATATTATGCAAAAGTAAGCAACACACAATATAAGTACATTAAGCAACACTAAACATAATTTAAATTATAAATTAATAGCCACATGTCAGCTAGCACACGCCAATATACCAACCAAAAATATCGAGAACTGTACTCAAGCAGAAAAAAATAAAGACTAAACGTAAACAATATCTAAATAAAAGCCTCCAGTTATAAAGGGCGTGCCCGCTTACTTAAAGATATATATAGCTGTAACTCGAAGTTATAAATGATAAACTAGGACCATCGAGGTAAAATAAATAAACAGTTAATTACTAATAACAATAACAAAACCATGATCAGCAAGACGACCAGTCACCACAAGCAGCACCCGTTCACGAGCACAACACAAAGATCAGCCATTACCCCCTTCGCTATATTTGAGGGAAGGAGGCAAGCCGACCCCCGACGCTACCGCAAGCAGTGACATCTAAGGGAGCATGACGAACTTGCTGAAAAAAAGATACGATCAATTGTCGAGGTCGCTAGCTAACCACATATTGCAATACAACTCATGAAAATTATGCAAATGAGTAGATTATGTCAAAAAAAAAAAATATAAAAAAAATACTTAGAAATTCCATTCAATTTCATAGAAATACAGAAACCAGATAGAAACTGTGTGTTGCCTGCTGCTGCTGCCTGCAGTCTGCCACGGACTTGTACCTTAACGTTTGGAATTATGTTTGTACAGGAGGGCGCAGGCGGTGAAGATCTCGTTTGCGCTGGCGCTGTTTATGTCGTACCCGCTTCAGAACTTTGTGGCATGGCAAATAGCATGGCGTTTAATCAGGAAACGGTATAATAACAGCAGGCTTGTGGACTTTGGTTTGAGAGTTCTTATCGCGACCCTACCATGTAAGTATAGCTTTATGCTGTCTTCTCACCAACATTTATTAGCTGTATGAGGAAGCGGAGCGGTGACCGAGGTAAAATCCACCAATACAAATGCGTCATTTTCAAAATGAAGCAATTTTATTGGGATTAATATTTATTGGTGAAAATCAAGCCTAATGGTGTGACAAGTGCATCTGGGTTTTTCAGAAATGTCTTTCAGTGAAAGTTACTTACAATGTGCTTTCGCAATCACTACTTCTTTGCCCAATTTTGTTTGTCACCCACGTGCCACGTATTGTAATCAAGGTCACATTTAAGGATGTGGTAGTGTTATATTGAATATCGGCTTTTCTGATACATAGTTGATTCCCAATGAGAAATAATTAAACGCTTATAAAATAATAATAAATAAATTTGTTTCACTCTCAAAGTACAATAGTATTTTTTGCGCGTCCACACACGGCTATAGTCGTAACACACACCTCTTACCGATGCTCGCATCGACGTTCTGCCGTGGCCTGCTCCATTGCCAGACCTCAACCCAATTGAGCGCACTTGGGATATGCTCAAAAGAAGAGCTCTACCGAGTGTGGATGCTGTGCATACTCCACAACAAGTTTTGGATTTGTTAGAACGTGGGCGGCCATTCCTCAAAATGATTTTGATGAACTGATTTTAAGCATGCCAAATCGCTATGATTTTATGATTCGTGTAGTGCAAACACAGATTAATATGCATATTCAGTGCAGACTTATCAGCAATGTAGCTTTTTCTTCAAGCAATTAGGTTCGCCTATTTTTTTTTATCTTTACAAAAAAAAACTCGTTTTTGCCAACATTAACTTAGGTTAATTTCCCACAATTTGCAAAAATTGATATTTTTCTTAATATTTACAAAATATACGTAGGTATAGGTTGTTAATTTAAACATAGGAATTAAAGTAAGAAGCCAATCTGGATGACTAGATTTGGTAAATATGGATATTTTTTTATAGTTAAAAATGTACTTCATCAATAGACACTTTGATGTGTGTAGTATAACGAAGTCTTATGTATTTAGCACTACAAAAATTAGTACAGTACAACATAAAAGAGTAGAAATTTAATATTTGGGAACAAAATGTTTTAATTTTCTGGCAATATCTAAAAGGAGTGGTTGAGCTGTCAATTCTTCTCGATCGGTTTCGTTTTTCGTTAGAATTTTGGTTTTTGTATTATTCCTGAGCGTGGGCAGGAAAATTGTGGCATATCATAAATAAGGTAATTCGTAGTGCCCGTGAAATAATTTATAAAGTTTTCATGCGGAGTATGGCCGAATTTCAAGCTGGAAAGCTGCTATCCAACTTCGAAGATGTTTACAAACGTCCAGCAGATTTTACTGTTAAGTAACTATTGAAAGTTGTACTAAACGGTCATTACAAGCGATTCATAATTCTGGGAGCAAAATTTTCGAACTAAATATTATTTGCAAATTATGTCTATCATTTTTGAGGTTATGCTAAGATATTCAAATACAGATATTGCGATCCACGACGACGCGCCCCACTCCGCTCCGCTCTGTACTAAAGTACAGCTTACAGTACAGTAATCACGGAGTGGGTCGCGTCGTCGTGGATTGCACTATCTGTACCGTTGTAATTATAGCGCAACTTACAAACGTTACTAGTAAGTCAAAAACAATTAATGTAAGTAAATTACATTAATTAGGGTAGGGCTCTGTGATGCTGGGGATAAGTTTTGCTGTAACCCATTTAGTGAAATTATGACAGTTCATTTCAGAATGATAATCTTCTATCTCCTGATAATCTTGTTTGTTGACACCGCTAAAGAGTAGTAGAGCATAAGGCACAAAGTCTTTTTCATTTCCGGCATGAACTATAATCCGTCGCTTTCCCTTTGAGATGTCTGTTGTGAATCTTTCAGTTTCAATCGACTGTCAGCATTTTTTAAGCTTGTAGCTGGAATGGTTATACTTTTCATCCAAACATATTATATGCCTTTGAAGCTCTTCAGCCAAGTTTCTGTTTTCCATAGTTAATCTTAATTATGTGATCTCATAATATTTAATTTATTAGATTAATATATTTTATAGTTTTTGTTTATATTTGAGTAAAGTTTTTGTTTTATTACTACTACATACTGAATCTATTACATATCTATCTACGCGAAACTTATTGAAAGCAATTTATTAATAATCATACCTACTTATTTAAAATTATATTTATTCATTATTTATTGCTAATAAATAAATAATACTATAGATCAGCTGGGTCGTACTATCTGGGTTGCTACCTGAGCGCTTGTGGCGCAGTCATTTGTTTTCTACTCTTATAAGTCGCACTGTGATAATTACTGATAATACTAATATTAAAGGTAGTTAGCAATAATAATTTAAACTAACCAGTAAGACAACAGAAGGTACCAGTAACAATGTTTGTTAATCTCACCATCAAGAAGCTATCTTCTGGCACTGAATTAGTTAATTGTAAAAAAACTTTATACAAAAAAACAACGATAAAAAAAACACTACAAATTGGAAAATAACTAAATTGGTGTCTGGTTTAGAATTTCCGTTTTTTGCCACCAACTTCCGAAATTAAAGTTATTTTTAACTTTTTAGGTGTAGTACCTACCCTATGCAATTTCGAATATCACCTGCTATGTAAATAACAGTGAGAGGAACTTATCATTTCATCCATATAGACTACGATATACACGGTGACATTTGAATCACAGTTTTGCTAGAACAACCGTTGTTCAGGCCATCATGGTCTACTACCATTCTATTGCATCAAACATGTAATTAAAACAAACTAAACTAGGCGTTCTCAAAAAAGTCTTATGTTGCTCAAACGTGTTCAAACATTAACCGTAACATCAAAGTACTCATCGCGGTAGCAATATGGCCTTCAAAAGAGTTATGAGGAGTCCACGTGGACTACAAGGATGTCCGGCCAATGCGGGCCGAAATACAAATAAATCATTAGCCAATGACACGCAAACGCGCGAAGTATCGTTCCGCCCATTTCTTTTGTTGACTGCCAGTGCCGCGGGACGCCCGCGCCACCCGGGCGGCTAGTCCAGTCTACCGAAATCTCTCGAGCGGGCGTTGCATGTGCATCCGATGTACTTACGTCACAGGCATAAATCGCGCGTTTTTTTGTGAAAATGTGTTCTAACTATTGGAAAGTGAAAAATTGAAATAAATGTTGTCTTTGTGGTATAAGTTTTGTTTTTGTCTTGTTCCTGTAATATCCTAATTAATAAATAATACCTAATAATCTCACGTTAGATACAATAGGTACCCGTACCTAGTACATACAGGAAAGAATGAAAGCCATGTCTGATAGTACCTACAGTAAGTTCGCACCTAGAACGAAATGATAAAATTATTAGAGGTCAACCACCTCGCCACGCCGTGCATAGCCAGAAAATACCCATAGCCAAAGCCATAGATAGCAAGATTAGCAAGCCATAAAAATCTGTTTTAAAGTAGCCAATGATCAGTGATAAAATACCTACCGAAGTTAATTTTTAACTTTGGTATTTTCTAGTAAGACGTACAAAAATAAGTGCTAACTAAATTTCGTTTATGAAGGTAGGTACCATTTCCCTGTAGACAATGCTGTCCCGTGCGGGAGCGAGCCGCACGCGGCGGTACTGGCTCTTAAGTAATAATGTTCTGTGATCGTGATGCATTATTCGCAGCACTCGATGTCGACACACACTAAGAAGTTCCGAAAATAACTAAGAATAATAACCCATAAGAAAGAAAGTTAAAAACTCTTCGGCGCATAAATTAATGAAATAAGAGAAAGCTAAAGTCACGCAATAATAAGTTGTGCTGTACTTCCTAATAATTTATTGTCCGTACCGATGCCGATGGCGCAGTTTCTGAGCGATAGGCTGCTGCGTTACGTGTCGCGAATTCGATTCCCCCACAGAAAAATACAGGTGAGATTTGAATTTGTAAACGCATCCACATTAGCTACAAAAGTAATTAAGTACTAGTGTTGGGAACGTTTTAAAAAAGTGACGAAGAAAGTGGATAATCTTTGGTGAATTGTTCGAAACAAAAGTTCATAAAAAAAGAAGTTAAAAAACGTTTCAAATTAGGTACATGTGATGATTGTAATATCATTCAAACATACCTATTTTTTCAGTAGACACATTTTATTTTGTCAGTTATGTGCACTAAAGTCGGTTAAAGTGTGGAAAAAATATCGCTACTAATAATCTCAATTGTATTTTCTAGCAAAACTGACTTTTAAAATGCCTAATGAATGACGCGTCTGCTGTATCCTTGTATCATGCCCTGCTGGCTTACTGCTGATACGCTTTCTGTTGTAGTAACCGCACGATGGCGGAGCACGGGGCGACATAATATGACACCGGTTCATCGGTTTCTTTGAGTTCGCCGCCGCAGCCCGCTGCCGCGGCCGGCACGTGCGCTCAGATGTTTAGTAAAGTACCTAAACTGCGATGGCCGCGCGTGAACTTTGGCGAAACAGCTGATTGGGAGGACTGAATTGAATTCACATAGCAGTTTCATGTTAAAATAAATTACTTGCTAGTTTTAAATTTTATTCACATTCATTTTACATCGTAACTGGCACAATAAAATATTTTATTGAATAAATAGTAATATCAAGTAGTTAGTTTAACTCTTTTATCGTACCTACTTAATAAATGTTCAATGTAACATTCGGATAAATAATTTTTGTGGGTCTGCTGTTTTTGTGTGTGTGATTTGAGTTTAAAACCTAGCTTAGAGCAACGTTTAAAATAAACTTGTTGGTACCTACTTGCCTACGTGTACTTTTACTTTTGCTCGAAGTGTTCACCTCTCTGTACACAAACATCACACGCATCTACTTTGAGACGCGAGCGCCGCGCCGCCCGCGCCGCAGTGTCTATGTTGTAGGTAGTAACGATAATCCCGACATTTTTAACTTTGTCTTTTTTGTGTTTTTTCAAAAACCAATGACGTTTTTTTTTTTATTGGATGCTATGGAATGGTAGTAGACCATGGTCTGAACAACGTTTGTTCTAACAAAACTGTGATTCAAATGTCACCGTGTACATACGACATACTACCTCGAGAGCTATCCATTCAAAAAAAAAAAAATTACGAATTTTCAAAATCGGTTCACAATTGACGGAGAAATCGGTGGATATACAAAAGTAAACATACATACCTACGCTACGAACATAGAGAGAAGCCTGTTAAAATATTCAAAACAATTAAAATTGAATTGATTTAAGAAAAAACAACGTTTGATATTATTTGTATTACTGAACACTGGTTGAAAGATTATGAAATGCTAATTATTTTTGAGAATTATAGTATAGGCAGTTGTTTTAACTGAAATCCATGCTACGTGGAGGTTAGTCTTAATAAAAATTGTATAAAATCTCGTAAAAAGTCGTTGTATAAAGTAGTCGTCTTTGTATAAAGACTCGTAATGAACTATCGGTGGAACATAGCATTGAACTATCCCGTGTTGAGGTAGATAAGCATTATAAATAGTGTGCGTTTACAGATAATATATCCAAATTAGAAAAACTAATCTATATTTCATAGTGTTTAAAATTCAAAATTGGTGTACCATAGTGCTCGATATTGGGTCCATTCCTTTTTTTAGTATATACCGGATGACTATAATATTTATTTATTATATTTATCTTTTTTTTTTCTTTAACTTAAAATGAAATTGATCTATCGATAAATATAGGTACATTTGAATGTTAACTTTTCATACTAGAATAATTAGCATCGTTGAGGCTGCTCGTTCCAAACACCAGGCTGCGGCAGGCGCCGAGGGCACAGCTTTTCGACGTCCAGTTCGCTCGCACTAACGTAGGCAAATTCGCACCAGTTGCAAGAGCCATTCGTTTATTAAATATTGCCTCACAAAGGCTTGACATTTTTAACTGTACATTGGCGGAATTCGTGAGGGTGACTCTCGAGTTAGTAAGTAGTCAATGATTAACGTGTAATCACATTATCGCATTGGGTGTGAACCTGTAATGATAGTGTAAATTTGTTTAAATAAATAAAATAAATAAAAAATAAAAATAAATTTCTGTGTTTAAGAAATAAAAAATCGATAAAAAATATCGAAATTCAAAAGATACGCAATTATTTGAATTTCGATATTTTCTTTTTTTTTCGATGTCAGGCAGGACTTCACGTACCCAGCGCTTCCAGAGCATATCAGCTAGATTTTGAGACATATTTACCGGGTGAATGAGGCGCGAAACCTTGGGTTATTTATGGACAATAGCCTTAGATTTGAGAAACACGTTGCTAACTCCGTAAGAAACTGCTTCTATCGTCTGAAACTGCTTTAAAAGATGAGGCCGTTCTTGTCTGAAAAGCTTCGCGAACAGCTTGTCGAAACCTATGTGCTTTCTAAATTAAACTACGCTGATACGGTTTACGGCCCACGCTTGCTGGCTCGTACCAATCGACTTATACCAAGAGTTCAAAATGCATGCGCACGCTTTTGCTACTCTGGTCCACCCAGAAGTCATGTCACCCCCTTTCTTAACAAACACTTAAGAAAGAGAAGTCGAGACGAAAGTTACATCTAGCGTGCCTGCTTTTTGGTGTCGTTTAGTCCCAGAAACCGAAGTATTTGTACGATAAGCTTAGTTGGAAGGCTAGTAGACGGAATTGCGCGCCCAAGCAATGTGCGCAACAACTTTCAACACAGTCTCATAGGACAGCAGCTTTCAGAGGAGGGCGGATAACGCCCTCTTCCAGCCTAAATGGGTCCAGGGGCGACGGATCTGGGGAAATCCATCGCCCCCTACTCCTTAGGACCCGAGATGGCGGCGCATAGTGTTCCACGCGCGCCTCTCTATGATGTAAGGGGGGAGTTTAACACCTCACTCCCCCCAAACTCGAGGTGGCCCGCAAAGGCGGGCCGGCACTAGCCGGGGATCGCGGAAGTCGCATTAGATCCCGTGATCCCCGGTGCAAGTGTGAGACGGTACACCGGGGTGGTTTTAGTCAGTAAGAGTCTCACAGACCCGTCTGCCCTCCCCAGGGCGGATCTGCACGATGATAGCCGAGCACACATTCCACATGTCAACAACCTCGTGTGCTAGAGTCGAGATATTTTATTTGTTTCTCTTTCTCAGGTTTCACGTGGTTCTCATCATGTGGAATGATAACATCAATTATCATTGCGCGGCACGCTAATCGGTCTGTCACCAATATATGAGGCTTATTTGCAAGAATAGTCCTGTCAGTAATGATAGACCGATCCCAGTACCAAGAGACATGGTGATTTTCGAGAACTGGGTCAGGCAAATACTTGTAGTACGGTACCTCAGAATCTACAAGTTTTATATTTCAAAGCAAGTTGCTGGTGAATATTCCTAGCATTTCCGCGGAATGTACAGTCTCATCACCGATGAACGTGGGTGATGCATCCGGTTTGCGGTCAAGAGTGTACGAACCCTCCTGTCCAGGGCGTCGAGTTCGGTCTGAATCCATTTGAGTATGCCGAAAGAGGTCATCAAAACCGGCATGACCCAACTGTTGAAGGAGTGCACCTTGTTTCCGCCCGAAAGAAGACTAATTAATTAATACCTTCTTCCGGTGACCAAAGAAATGCTCCTTCAATGATTGCTTCATGTCACCAACGTTGATGCCTAACGCTTCCGACGTACCTAAATACTTATATATTTCGACGGAGGAGAGGGATCTAAGGTGTATGGAGTCCGTGAGTTGAGTTCCCTCGGACTCCATAATCACCCCTCGCTTTACATGCATGACTGCACATTTGTCCACACCAAATTCCATCCTGATGGCGCTACTGAATGTTTCAGTTACCTTCAGTAGCTCCATCAGTCGCAATTTGTTGGGGGCAAAGGGTTTCAAGTCATCGCATGTAGAGGAGGTGAGATATGACCTGACCACCTCTCCTCAACCGATAGCCCAGACCTGAATCCTCTAATAGTGTGCTTAGAGAATTTAGGGCTAAGCAGAACCAAACTGGGCTCAAAGTATCGCCCTGGAATATGCCCCGTTATACATGTTCATCATTCCCTTGGATCAGTCGTTTTCTATCCAACATGTCGACAGATGCTTGCCGGATCGACGAACCTGTTGGCTTATGGCCATGTCGATGAGGAGTAGCTCCTTAGTACTGTGGGACCCATTCCTACATCCATTTTGAGAGGCAGACTGTAAACGACAGTGAGTCTGTCTGTTATTGTAGGCGGGGTATCTGAAGGTTCGGCACAGTAGAAAAACCACGAACAGCAAATTTAAATAGTTCACGTGTATTGTACACAATACAGTTAATCATACAATATATTTAATTACACAACAGTTTTATCAAGGCGCTAAGGTTAAAACTAGATTGAATCCGAATTTACTTGTTACTCGAGCACGAATTTACATGTAAAATGGCAAGAGGTTGTACGAAGCGTAGTTACAGCTCAACTGTGAGAATTATATGTTACTTTCTAGGCGACTACGATTATAATTTTTTTTTTATTTTTTTTTTTTTTTTTTTTTTTTTTTTTTTTTTTTTTTTTTAACTATGGCATCTCGCAGGTATACCACTAAGGTATTTACTGCTCAACCGAACAATCCTGTGGCTGCCTTAAGCACTACACTCAAAGCCTCCAGCCAGGAGCAACTATTCTACATTAAAATTAGGCGAACGCTCGCTAAGGGCACCCCCTGTGGGGTACGAACCTCGGCTTAGGGCGTCGCTGAGGGGGGGACAGCAAGATGGGACAGGCTGGATCACGGATATATTATTATTAGACGGGGAATTTAAAGCTACGCGCTCAGCTGCGGCGCGGGCTGGCGCTTCATCGGACAAGACGATTATAAAATTAGGTCTGATCCCTTACGTAGTTTTCTACTATAGAGCAAGTAGCGGGTACCAGTTGTACAAATACAATAATTGAATCTTATGCATTAGGGCAGTTAGCTATCAAGGGAAATTATAGAGGGTCGGTGAGCCGATGGGTATTTCCCAGTTGGCCTTGACGGGGGTGTTTACGAGGGTGTGGGAGGCAGGGTTTTGCATCTGCGAGATTCGTCATACTGTTTACTTCGAGAACAATGGATTACGTAACTTCTAAACATAGACAGGTATTTTCATTATATAAAGTAGGTATCCGGATGGGAAATGGCCTGATTAGTGTTGTAGTCATAATTAAAACATTACATTATGACTGACAAATGAGTTATATGCCTTTTTGTTAGGTATATAAGGGCATACAAGGTATTTTTGGTTACTACGAATGTCTAATACACCTTTTAGTAAAGTCGGCGTCTATAGGTACATCGGTTGTTGGTAGAGACCCATTTTAATATCAGGAATCTTCGATTTTACAAACTTTTCGTGTTCTAAAATGTTGGATTGATACGAAACATTCTATAAAAGATTACAAATTTTCCAGATTTGGAGCTACCTGGACATCATTTCCCGATTTGATTATTATCTACACATGATTTGACTTGATGCTATTTTAACATGACGTGTAGATGTACTTACTAACAATAATCAACTTAATATCTAGTGTGCTTCCTTATCACAGACATGATTGAATTCCTGTCAATGTGTGTGTTAATTTTCGCTCTCAAAATGGATGTAAGAAGTTTATAGACCGTTGACAAACAGTGATCGGTCAATAATTCTTGGGTTCCGCGGGAATACCTGACTTATGGAGCTGGTGGGTAACGCTTGTTGATAGAAACTGCGTTAGCGACCCAGACTCTAGGGATGACTGGAATTGAGATGCCAGGCGAGTGTGTGAACTAATCAGCCAATTCAACCAAAAGTTGTGCAGTCCGTCCGGTCCCGGTGATTTCCAATTCCGTAAAGGACGGTCTGGCCACGTCTGATGGCGTGATTAGTATTGTTTCCATTTCTGGGATAGTTCAACACACTCGCTCTACATCCTGCATCCAGCCATCCTAAGCGTGACAGAAGGGCACCGACCAGATGCTGCGCCAGAATGCACTCGTGGCGACATTATCCGGGTGGCACACTTCCGTCACATTTTGTTCAGGTCGCTCCCAAGCTCTATATACCCATCACTCATCGTTCTGAAACATACGATTCTGCATGTATCGATCACATCGCCGCTTATACCGCCGCTTATACGGCTCGCCCATGCAGAAACTTTCTGCTTCAGGAAGTCGATGCGCTCTGTGACATGTATTCATGAGGGCTGATTCCAGTCCCAGAGAATGCCTACCTCACAAAACGCATCACTCATGGTCGTGTATTGCCCTCCCTGAAGCAGTAAATTTTGCCTATCAGTACCCTGGCCTCATCGATACGTTGCTTGATCCTGCACTGCCAGGCTGGTACGGCTGGTTTTGGTCGAGTAGCTGCGTCACTGTTTGCAAACTTGACGTTAGCTAAACGACATGCCGCAACAGCTGCGCAATACAGGATCGAGTTTGTATCAACGAGATCCTCGCTGCTCTCGAAAAAATTGCTAAACTGCGAATCCAAGGTACACACCAGCGCCATAATTTTTTTGTGCATAGGTATGCGTGTAATCCGGGTCTAAGATCGGTCGGAGTTGCTCCTTACTCGGACGTTGCACTGGCTACTTACTATGGCAACCCAATCATCCTCCTCATCAACACTATGACTGGACCACGGATATCTATGGATTGGACCGTGGCGGGATTACATTAATAAGTGACGCTTGTGCCGCGGTTTGTGCCGGAGTTGAGACGATTTGGTTGCTCAGTACCTCTGAGCGCAGCCTATCAAGCGCGGCATCGTCCAACCTGTGATTGCGTTGGATGACCCGCATCTGATCCGACAGTATTTGGGCCGAGACGTCATCCTAACACGGTACGCAGTGTGGTAAGTTCCCTCTGCAGACCCGTAATATTCGTGCACGACGTTCTCGTTCATAGACTGAGTCCATCTCATGCGCTGTAAACAACCACCGGCAGCGGGGACCTGACTCGGGGCTGGTTGGCGCCTAAGTGCCCTGCCGACGTACAGGTGTAGGCGACGTCGGCGGGGAAAAATACTCGTCACTCGAGCTCGACGCAACTACCGCGGCCGGTGTCGTCACAGCGCTCACAATGAGGGTGGGTACCGGCGGCGGCGAGGCGGAGCTGAGCGACGAGTCCGGAGGTAGTAGGTGTGCTCGTCTCGTAGCTGATCTAGTCAACATTCTGTTTAAATTGGTTTTCATAATTTTCATAATTGTTGTTTTAATTTATCGAATTTGACAGCCGTCATTCTTGCTTGATTGTTCTTTGTTTTTTTTTCGTTTTTATGTTGTTTATTGGTCTTTCTCTTGTTGTGCTGTTATTTCTAAAGGTTTTATTATATTTTTTTGTACTTTTTGAGACTTAATGCGGCTGAGGAAATAAATCCAGATCCAGATCCCTTGCCGGTTAGTTCAGCCAAAGGGAGGAGAGCGGAATTGTGCGTAACAAGAACATCTTCAAAGTCGAGAAAGGGCGAGTCTGAGAAGGCCCCGCAACAGGCCCATGATGATGAACAACAAGCTGGTACGCAGACCACACAACACGCTTTGTCAATAATTGTTACACAAGAGAGATCGTTACGTAATCGTCCCGTTATTTGTTATAAAAAAGTACTTCTAGCGTTAGATGTTATGCGGTTCTAGAGTATACTATGTTTATGGATACCTACTAAGGATGTTAATTTGTAATCGGTGTTTTTGGACTAGAGCGAGGAATTGTTATGTATGTGTCCCGAATACGGACTGCTAGCTAGCCAGCGTTTCACTTGTGTACCCCTTTCCCCCGCACCCGCGTCCTCAACACTTCCCTAATGTGTTCAACTTACCGTAGTATACTGTAGTTTTAGTTTATTAAAATAGGGTTTTTTGACCGGGGGAACTTGAGTCTATTTTACTAATCGATCACGTTGTACAAGTTATCAGTGGACGCGAAGCGTAAGTGATTGTACAATCAAGGCGCCATTGCATAACCCAAAAATACGCGCTAAATACCTTATTTAATAACCCTTAAGTTACCCTCGCGAATTCATAACTACGGCCCTCGATTTAATAGCTCGGCGACTCTCACCTCACTTTACCAAGCATTTCATATTTTTAATATTTTCGGTCTGTTTTTATGAATGAAAGTAATATAAGTGAACTCTTAGCGACGCACGGTGGATCGAAAATGGGCTGTAGAAGACATAGGATCTCGATTTCTTAAATGTTATTTTTTTTGCTGGAAATGACTTCTGCTGATCATTACTGTTCTATAAAATGTCATATGAAGTAAATGTGTGCACAAATGGAAGAGTTATAATTTTTATAAGAAAAAAATGTATGGAGCTAGTATGAAAAATCGAATTATCTCCTAAACGGCATGTTTAACCGTACCATCCTTGGAGGTGGTCATAGTGCTAATTATTTATAATTTTTTGGTTGCGGATTTGACGAAAAATTTCATGCCGTTTTTTTTTAAAAAATCGTCAAAATATTTTTATTTGTTTTTTCATATAAAACTATTCATTTTAGTGTTTATGTTGAAGAACACGGACTTTTAACTACACGTAACATAAAATAGCATCACTCCTATATTTCCGAAGGAGTTGGCAGAGGTTTATAGTACACCCACACGTAGACAACTATGTTTGAGCTAGATATTTATCAACACATCATGAGTTTTAAAACCTTTCATACAACCAAATTACCAATTGTTTACTCTTCTAATGAGTCCGAAAAGAAGTGATTAAGTAACTACACTGATTAGGTCTTCTAATGAGTCTTTATAGGTGATTTAATGATTTTCAATATCTCACGACAATGCCAACTATGGATTACATTCAACTTTTCTTGATAAGTAAGCTAATTTGTTAATTAGCAGTGCTATGAGTTCTAAGAATAGTTAGTGACAATTATAAATTTTCATTAGCTAATGAGAAGATAACGAATGAGGGTAGTTACCTAATTATTGGCGTTTTGCAATAAAAGGGCTAAAGTTTTGTTTTATAATTTAGTTTGTTCACAACTGTGTAACTGCTAACACTAAATCTGCGACTATAAAATCTTAGAATGGAAAGTTTAATCACGAATTTAGACTTGTTTGTTCTTCTACGAAGTGAGAGTACTTCATTTGATCATGAAGTATTGTTCAGTGCAGTTGTATCCCGCATAGGCGATTGCCTGTCTGACGAAGATCGTGTTGTTCTCAAAGAATTTTGTCGGAGATTTACGCGAGCCGCTTTACAAAGGTGGCAGAAATCCAACCGATTCCTTGATAATTTCAGGAGAAAGTACGAGAATTGGTTGGGAGCAAATATTGATTGGCCGAGTTTTGTGCAAACTTTAGTTAATCAAGAACCAAGTGTTGATGAGATACCAAGAGCGCCCTCAGTCTCTCCAGAACCGTTGACATCAACGTCCATTGGAACAATGACGAAAAGATCCCGTAAACCATTCGAAGATCTGGGAAGTAAACAAAAAAAGAGAAGATCTGATGAACACACAGGCGAAGATTCCAGTGAATTGGCATATGCAGCTGCAGCACGTTTAAAAGAAGAAGGGCATGGAGATATCGCCTCTGTCATCGAATACATGATGAAAAATCCTGAAGCAGCCGCTAAATTAAATGAAACGCTTAAGAAACCAGCGAAAACAATCATATTTACGTCAGAAAAGGCGCTTGGATTGCTTCTTTCGCTAAAACTCTCAAAGTGGCAATATATTACGTTGCGAGAGGCTGCCATTCGGGAAGGTGCTAAGGATATTTATCCATCTTACTATAAAGTGCAACAAACTAAGCTTGATTGCTACCCTCCGAAGCAATCAGTGACAGTTACTGATTCATCGGCTAGGATTACACTTCAAGCTTTACTTGATATCACAGTTACAAGAATCCTTCAAAGCCTTTCTAAGGAAGAGCATAACAAGCAGTTGAAGCTGATATCCAAGTGGGGATTTGATGGTGCTTCTAACCAAAGCCGATACAAGCAGAAAATGGAGGGTGAGGAAGATGACTCGAGCATTTTTATGACCTCCTTGGTGCCACTTAAACTGACAGATGGAGACAACATCTTATGGACGAACCCAAAACCATGCTCAGTTTTGTATTGTCGTCCAGTTCAGTTTACTTTTGTAAAGGAGAGTGAAGCAGTTGTCCTTGAGCTGAAAAAACAAATGGATGAAGAAATTGAGGCCCTTATCCCCACAGAGTGCAATAATAATAATAGGGTGACTCATGAACTAATGATGACGATGATCGACGCTAAAGTTTGCACTTACCTTTCTGAAGCTAGATCAAATGCATCGTGCTACCTGTGCTTAGCAAAGCCTACAGAAATGAACCGCTTAGATGCTGTAACATCAAAAATTGTGTGTTCTGACCTTTATGAATTAGGCTTGTCATCCCTACACGCCCGTATAAATTGTATGGAATGTCTGTTACACATTGCATACAGGCTCGACTTCAAACGGTGGGCAGCGAGAAGTGATGAGCACAAAGAAATGCTACAGACAAGGAAGAAAATAATTCAAAATAAATTCAAAGATGAACTCAATCTGTTGATTGATATAGTAAAACAAGGCTCGGGAACCACCAATGACGGGAATACTGCAAGAAAATTCTTTGAGTTTCCTAATAAAACCGCAGCTATAACCGGTTTGGATGAAGACCTCATCAAAAGATTTGCTGTAATTTTACAAGCAATTACATCTGGAGAGCAGGTCGATATAATAAAATTTAGAGATTATGCCCGCAAAACAGCAGAAAAGTACGTATTATTATACGACTGGTACTACATGTCGTCAACCGTTCATAAATTATTAATCCATGGGGCTGACATAATCGAGAAAAATAATATTGTGCCGATTGGGACTCTCTCGGAAGAAGCCTCAGAGTCTCGAAACAAAGATTTTAGGAGGTTTCGAGAACATCATTCGCGGAAAAGAAGCAGGCAGGATTCCAATCAAGACATTTTAAATATGCTTGTTGTTTCTTCGGATCCTTTGCTAAGTGCACAAAGGCCTAAGTTAGATGCCAAGAAAAAGCAGAGCTTTTTTGCTGAAACTCTCGACTTAATTCAATTTCAGGAAACTGAGTTCGAGTTTTTGGACATATCCAATCTGGATGCTGACTCAGAATTGGAGTCTGACAACGAGAGTGATAAGGAAAATTTGTAAAAAAATTATACATTTGTAAATTTGTATTTGAGTCTGTTTGGGTTTTTTTTTGTAATATTTAATGATATTTTGTCTTTTTTTTTATTTTTTTACTTTATTTTACAAATGCTTAGTATTAATTCCTTCAATTAAATTATTTTGTGTATAATATAACTTTATATGTTACTTAAATAAGAGTTTGGTAATCTTTTTTTATTTAAATTAATAAAAATGTGTCAAAAAACAGCAATTTTTTTATTTAATTTTTCTTGTTTTGTGTGTTCTTAATATTTGGGTTAATAACATATCGAACTTTTTAACTTGGACACTAAAAGGGATCGTTTTACATGTAAAAATAAATAAAAATATTTTGACGATTTTTTTTAAAAAAACGGCATTAAATTTTTCGTCAAATCCGCAACCAAAAAATTATAAATAATTAGCACTATGACCACCTCCAAGGATGGTACGGTTAAACATGCCGTTTAGGAGATAATTCGATTTTTCATACTAGCTCCATACATTTTTTTCTTATAAAAATTATAACTCTTCCATTTGTGCACACATTTACTTCATATGACATTTTATAGAACAGTAATGATCAGCAGAAGTCATTTCCAGCAAAAAAAATAACATTTAAGAAATCGAGATCCTATGTCTTCTACAGCCCATTTTCGATCCACCGTGCGACGTTGGTGTTTAATTTCGCTGCAACCTGAAATAACCGCGCAAGCTGTGGCACGTGGCACTTCTTCGGTCTGGGCTTAGTCAGCGAAACGTAATTGCACAACGTCTGCCTTTCAAAGAATTTACCATCGATACCTGAAGACTAGCAGCAGCTTCGTGAGAAACCCTGATATGAATCCAATAGAGCACATGGAATGGGTTGAAGAGGCGTGTTCGAACTAACCAACACTAGCTTCAGAAACTGTACAGGAGCTGAAAACTGTCATTTTGGAAGCATGGGAGAACATTCCACAGCATGTCGTAGTGGCATTAATTAATTACATGCCAAACCGCATGACCGCCGTCGTAAATGCTCTTGGAGGTAACACAAGTTACTAAATAAATGTTTTTTTTTTTTATCTTTCCGATTTGACGCAAGTGCTTTAATGTTATTTTGACACTAACTCCAAGTCTCGCAGCAAGCTCAGCCGTAGATTGAGTTGGATCCGCCTCCACTATCGCCTTCAATTCGTCGTTGTCGACAATGATTACCGGCCGACCGCGAGGCTGGTTCTTCAACTCAAAATTTCCAGATTTAAAACGATTGAACCAATAATGGACCGTGTTTATGCAAACAGTGTTAGGCCCGTACTACACGTCGTTAATGTTTCGTGTTGTTTGCGCAGCGGTATTTCCACGTAGGAACTCATATTCGAAAATTGTACGAATTTTCAGTTTATCCATGACGCGAAAAACTACCACAATGTCACAAAAACAAAAAACTATCTAAAAATAAATGGGTGAATTTGAAATTAAATTGCACGTCTTTCGAATAAAATTCATTTGAATTTCGAATTGCGCGCCAATCCACAGATGATTAAATCTGAAAATGCTGGTTATAGAATCTCCAATTACATAGGTAAAGAACTATTATTTATAATTTTCCCAGAGAATTAAAATACGGCCGAGAATGGGTTTCAAGGTTTGCGCAAGCCACGCCCAATTCGGAGACTAACAATAATAGTAGATTGTTTGTCTAAAGAGCAAACAGCAATTTCTAAGGCGAAAGTGTTTCTTTAAAAAAAAATAAAAAATAACTAAATTTCTTTGGGACTCAAAGTAAGTCATTCCAGCTTAATAATAAGCTTAAAAATAGTGTTGCTCCCGTGGTGAACACTACTTTTTATCACCATCTATGAAAAAAAAAAAAAACGTTTTTAGTCCGATCCCCATCTGCAACGAATTTTCTTGTGCTCCTTCTTAAGTTTTAAAACAAAAACAAAATTTTCGCAGCCGCCATCGTAGATTTACATTTAGACATCACTATTGGCTTTAGCACCCTTGAAAACCATGAAAACGATACTCTGGATGATAATTTTGAAAACTTTTGAGCCGCCATCTTTAATTTATATTTTGACCTCACTATCGGCTTTAGCACCCTCGAAAACTATGAAAACGACACCTATAACGAAAAATTTGAAAAATTTCGCAACCGCCATCTTGGAATTTCATTTTGACTAAGTTCACACTGGTGCCGATTCTCTTGTACACCGGACTAAACTAACTAAACTATCACTAAAATTCCTTACTTTTGGCTATGAGAATCTTAACGCTATTCTGTAGTAAAAAGTCTCTAAAGGATCATGATCAACGATGTATGGAAATCCGTCTTAAGTTGAAACACAATAAATCTTTATTTATTACAGACTACGCTTTATATACTATTAAATAAAAGTGTTCATTTTTACACAAGTATCCGAGTTTTAAAGTAATTAAACAAATTCGGAGATAACCTAAAAATTATGTCTAAACTACTCGCAACTTATAAAATGACCACAGATCACTCATTCTAATTGAAAAAAAACGTGAATAATCGTGAATAACGAATAATCGTGCTTTTTATGGCCTTGCAGCGTTGATGTGACATTATCAAAATAAAACAACTTCAGTCAGATAGAGATTTTATTTTATTATCTTCAATTTATCCCAGATCTATATACAATTGAATAAGTTACCTACCTAACGTATACAAAGGTATAAAACACATAATATGAACAGACTTTTCATGTAGGTAGTCATATTTAGTTGTATTGAATGTTACAACAAGTATACCTACCTATAGATGTTCTACATATTTGACATGTAAAATCAGCAGAAATACCATTGTGTTAAGTACCAATTACCTTTATTATTCCTCATACTCATCAAAATAATTATCTAAATACGAAGCTGGAGCAGTTATATCGTTATAACGTCCCCAGCTCAAGAACCAAACTATAGTCATTAGGTATATGAGCGCAACAGCCCACAGTTCTCTTTCTAACCAGGCATCTGCATGAATAGCCGACTATTGCATCTAATTAACGTATTAGCTACAGCATCATCTTTGCTAATTAATAAATACGAAAAATAGGTGCGACTATTAACGTGCCTCGAATTAATTCTGCCTCTCAAGAGGTAGTTATTGTACCCTAAAATCAGAGGTATGTCATCCTCAACCTCATTAATCACTTCCACATAATATGACACATAAACAGTAATGGCGGCTTCCGCAGGCGGCTTAGGGATGGCGATCTAGAATCGATTTTATAGGTCAAGTAAATTGATTTTTTTTATCGATCATAAACAATGAATTATAGATATTTCTAATCGATTTTAGAAACTTGAACATGAGTTCCGATGTTTTTCCTGCGGATTGCAACTTTTAAGTTTTGATACGCAGTTTCTTTGTTCTGTTTTTTGTAACCAAGAATATTATTTAATTTATTTTGTATTCGATTATTCATTACATTTGACTAATTATGCTGGCAACACCCAAACGAATAAGTGATTATCTATAGTAAAGCTGTCGATGTAGAATAATGGCGGGAACAGATCTATCAGAACTCAATTTAAGTACCTATTTGCTTAATCGATTCTTTCCTGCGATTCGAATAGATTTAAAAATCGATCTTGTTTTGGAATCAGCATCCCTACCGGTACGTCTGTCATCTGCCTTGACAGTTGCATCTGCGTGAGACGAAACACAAAAATATATATTTTCACAACGGAACGATGAAATACATATACAGTACCTACGTTATGAATAAGATATTACTAATTATTTAGCTATTTATGAGTTTAATATCATTTTTGTGATGTTTTTATGTAAAGGATCATACCTACTAACGTAACTCGTACAAATGAAGAGAACGAAACGTCCATCATGACTATACGGAAAGGTACCTAGCAATCATTAATTTACTGTTTATCTTAAAATCATAATTCCGGATACGAAAACAAAATTCCTGAAGTGAAAAGCTTGTAAAAAATAAGAAAATAATTTGTATATTAATTTGGTTTTCATACATGCAACTTTTCAAGACTGGTTTTGGTCAATCTCTTTTATAAAATATTTTGACACAACTAAATTGAATTTGACAATTGCGACTCCACGTGGTACATACTTGTTTGCCCTACCCCGTGAATTTTTTTTAGATCCGGAGGCGCGCAGTGGGGGCAGCCTCGACGTTTTTTGTATGGAATTTTTCACTTATTGTATGGAAAATAAAAAAAAGATTACCTACGTGTTGAGGATTAGGGGTATAAGGGTTTCATAAAGGGGGTCGAAATTTTCATTATTTTTGCGATAGGACACACCATTTTCGAGATATAAGCAAAAGAAAAGAAAAAAATACAGTACAGTACTGTTTTTGCACCCGAAGTCGAGATGTTCGTGTGAATTTTAGTTCATGACAACTAATAATATTCCACACCATTTTCAGTGGCGATTAAAAATGGTCAGAATTAGTTAGAAAATTAAAATTTTAGGTGAAAAACGTCAAATTCAGAATAGCAAAATTGTCATTTTCACTAAATTAAAATCTCAGTACAATCTTAGTGCTGTCAAACTAAAATATAGTTAAGTTGTGCCACTTTAGTCTATTTCAGAATGGGAAATCATCGTTTGACAGGAGTAAACTAAATTTTGGTGATTTTTAGTCTAGTTTAGACGCATTTGTGACAAGAGAATCGGCACCACTTTCTCTCTTGCCAGCCTGTTACTTGCTCATACTAAAATGTTCGTGATTGATCTCTTTGGTGATTGGAACTTTTCAAATTCAAATGACTTTGTCCCTAGGGATTTAAAAGCTATTTTAGTCCCCTGTTTACGAAGAATAAAGAGAAATTACGAGCAGATGTGATATTTTTTTTTATAAAGAATAATAAAAATCATTGCATATTCATTCATATTTTTAGGAGACTGCTGAAAAAAGTTGAACAAAAAACACTTGTTGACTAGACTATAAGTCAACGCAATAAAAAATACGGCCATGTTTGCGACATATTTTGATTACTCGCAAATAAATCTAAACCTACAGAGTACTTCCCGTTGACCTAGAATCATTAAATTCGGCAGGAAGCAAGGTCTCACAGCACATGTAAAGGAAAAAGTCCGAAAATAGTTAATTCGTAGATTTTTATCACACTTATTTTTTTTTCTCATTGTAAGAACTATGCATCAGAATAGCCGATACTCTGGCGCAGAGCTGGAATTGTGTTTGCACTTGTACTTAGAGCTCGCCCCTTAGGTTGACAGTCGGCTACACACTCACAGTGTCGCGTGTTGCAGTTTTCATGGCAGTGGCGGCGCCGAACCTGGGCGCGTTCATGGGGCTGCTGGGCGCGCTGTGTCTCTCAATGGTGGCCATCTTAT
Organism: Xanthia togata; assembly: GCA_963853775.1. Taxonomy (NCBI): domain Eukaryota; kingdom Metazoa; phylum Arthropoda; class Insecta; order Lepidoptera; family Noctuidae; genus Xanthia; species Xanthia togata. Next base: position 513,356 of record OY970790.1, read on the forward strand.
TTCCTGCCGTAATGGACATATGCGTCTACTACCCAGACAGTTATGGAAAATGCAATTATAAGTTGCTAATAGATATCTTCATCATTCTCTTCGGCATGGTCTGTTGTGGCTCCGGCGTTTATACCAGCTTGCTGGAAATGTATGAAGAATATGATCTGTAAAAACTTTAACTACCACTAAGTTAAAGTTAAAAAAAAAACGTAGTGTATCGGATTAACATGTATGCGTTTATTTTTTTCATATGTATGAATAAAACAATTATTATGACGAAAAGTATATTTTTATTCGTTTACCTACTCTTAAATTATTTAATACTGTGACGTACGTTATATATTTTTTATATATATATAATTTTTTTTTTAGTAAGTCATTGGTCTTAAAATAAAATGATAAATCAACGTACAAACTAAGATTTGCAGGTGGACAGCATGGGAGAAGATTTAACTACAATGTTAAGTTTGTTCCTACGATAAATCGATCCTAACTACGGAATCCTTTATTGTGCGTGGTCCAATACGCACTTGGTCGGTTTCTTTTTCTTTTGAAGGCTTCGTGTACATGACACCGGAGACGCACTGGCACCGGCGCCGGATCAAAAGACGAAAAAAAAAAACAATATCTCGAATCTATGCGGTGCCGGCGCGACTGCGGTACGGCGGCGCATGGGTGATATTCATTCGTATACACAAACATGTGGTCCGGCGCAGGTGTGTCAACGGTGTCGTGTACAGGAAGCCTTGGCATTACAACTTGGTATCATTTTATTTATTCTTTTTATAGTATTAGGTATGGGTATTAAGGCCCTTCCTTGAAAATAAATAGTAGTTTGATGGGCGTGGCTTATTCCCCCGCACATGGGGAGTGTCGGAACTTCTTTCTATACTCTGTGGGTGGTTCCATCTTCCGTGGTCGGCCGCCATGTCACCGCACTGCCACAAACATCTGAACCAGGGGGCTCTATTATGAACTCTTATTTCCAGGCAGTTTACGGCGTAAACAGAACTGCCTTGCAATTTCGTAATATGAACTCGTCAAACAAGCCAGTCAGTGGTCACGTGACACCCTGGCCGGCTTCTGCCCGACTATTGGCTGGAAATAAAATGGCTGGCCCGTATTATGAACGTTCTTTTGACATTTCTTGACATATTAAAACTGATAATAAGTAGCCTCACAATCCATTCAATTTACGTTTTTTTTTTTTTTTTTTTGATATGGCATCTCGCAGTTGACTCTCAGATTGAGGTCGCAGCTGCTTAACCGGACTATCCTGTGGATGCCTTAAGCTACTAACTTAGTCTCCAGCCAGGGGCATAAACTATTCTATGTTAAATTAAGCGAACGCTCGCTAAGGGCACCCCCTGTGGGGTACGAACCTCGGCTTAGGGCGTCGCTGGCGGGGGGACAGCAAGGTGGGACAGGCTAGATCAAATTTTCATTATTATTGATCGGGGAATTTAATTCTACATTTCTCAGCGTAACGCGGGCTGGCGCTTCTGCGAGCAAGGGTCGGGGGGGAGTATTGTTTATTCGGAAGTGACGCGGGCGCAATGGACCTCGTCGGCGAGGTCGGAATGCGGGTCTTTTTTTATTGTTTTGTACCGTGCTGGTGTCCCTATTGCTTTCCTGAAGGAGGGTTATAGGGTCATCTGGGTCGGAGAGAACATGCCTCGGACGGCGAATCTTACTGATTTTAGAGGGTTTCAATTTACGCTGCTTCAGAGGAGCTTTTATTGAATTGTTTTGGATTTTTTGGCGATATTTTTCCAGCGTAATCCAGTTAACATAAGAAAATATCACGTGTGACGAATATATACCGTTTGAGTTTTTGGAAACTCTGGAAAGTGGCACTTCTGATCAAAATACCGAAATAATGGTAAATATAAAAACACCCACAATGTTTCCAGCTAAACATAAGTTAGGCACCACCGAGGGCGATAATTCTCATCCACTGAACTATAATAATTTCAACTGCCTATTAAATGGTGCGCCCATTCTACGCTCGGCACCGGTCGCGGACGGACGTGCGCTACAGTCTGTTCCTGAGTTCCTGATTGTGGTTCCTGTTTTCGTTGTGCAGAGCGACGAGTTATGTAGTCAAGGACTACCGACCGCTATTAATTGTCTGTCTTTTTCAAGACACAATTAATATAGTGTTTCATTATCAGTAGTCAAAAACGTTCATCATCGCGTATTTGGTCCCTTCTGGGTAAAACCACAGTTTCGTGGTCCTCGGTGGATACCATACGGTGCCAACGAAGCCGCGGGGGTGTTGACCCAACCACACCCGCCGAACCCCTTCAGGGCTAGGCATTCAGTTGGACGGGTCCCAGTGTTCGGCCTTGGGGGGTCTCCTAGTCGGCATTGGTGACAGTTTTCCTTCAACAGCTACACACCTAGTGTCGGTTGGGTGTGTCTACACCCTTCGCCTGGTAGGACCCCGTTGCATATTAAGATAGGCAAAGGGCAAAAGCAAGCTTAGGGCTCAACCGTAGGCACACAACCTCCCTGTCTACACCCGACAGGGAGGGTTTACACATCCCCGGTCAAACCGCTGGGGAGATAGGCATAGGGACAGATAAGCATCATTTCTTCCCAATTTTAAAAATTCCCCCCGTTAGATATAGAGAGCACTCTGAAAGCGTTCATCGAGCTTTTCGGAGCGACCTCGAAGAGCCCCGGTTTAAAGCCTAATGGGGTGGACGGTTCGCTGCTTTACAGCGAACCCTCCCTGGTCCCTCAGACCAAAACTCCACTGCTTTTAGTGACACATTAGACCTCCCAGCCGTCGAGCTGGAAAGCCCGGTCAGCCCGTCAGTGTCCATAGACACAGACGAGCCCATCTCCACCGCTTCAATGCGCCCCCCGTCCCCTTATCTCTCAGATCATGAGGCAAAGTTCTCTTCTTCTTCCTCTTCCTCCCATTCCGACGACGACGGATTCGTCCCCGTCCAAGGAAAAGGAAAGAAGAGGAAGAACAAGAAGCAGAGCTCCACCTAGGCCTACAAGGTCATCGCGGTGGAGGACTCTGAATCGCTCCTCCCTTTCCTAGCCCTACCCGCTACTTGTGCCCCGTCCGATTGCGTCATCCTCCGCGCAGGATACCCCCACCCCACCTACTTCTGGGCCAAAAAAGGTCCCTCTGCTACCACCCGTGTTCGTACAGGACAAGGGGAAGTGGATGGATATCTCCAAGTGGTGTTGCGAGCAAAAGATCGCATACACCAGCGCCCGAAACACCCAACAGGGTATTAAAGTCAGCGTCCCTACTTCCCGTGATTATAGGGCATCATTCACAACTCTGGTGAGAGAGAGACGTGTGTCATACCACTCGTTCTCTCTCCCAGAGGAACGTCAGATCCGTGTGGTCATTAAAAAGATCCCGAAGGAAATCCCCCCGTCAGAAATCCTAGCCGACCTTCAGTCGCAGAACATCCCCGTAGACGAGGTCCACCGTATGCACCGCGGTAAACGCGGTGAAGCATACGACATGATCCTTGTAGTTTGCTCCCCGGTAGAGGGTCACCACCCTATCTTCCAGCTTAAGTCTCTATGTTCCCTCGTGGGTTTCTCGATAGAGAAGCCCTGAAAAAGCGGTGCCATTGTTCAATGTCACCAGTGCCAGCTGTACGGCCACTCACAGCGGAACTGCAACGCAAAACCCAGGTGCGTCAAGTGCCTGGGCGAGCACGGCACTTCCAAGTGCACCCGGCCAAAGGACCACTCACTATGCCCAGACCCACCCAGCTGTGTCCTCTGCGGGCAAGTACATAGGTCACCCGGCTAATTACCGTAGCTGCCCAAATGTCCCCAAGTCCACGTCCTCAAACTGATCAAACGTTTCGACGCTCGTCAGCAAAGGGAAGCTCCTTCCGGGTTTAAAGTACCCTCGTCACAAATGCCCCAGCGACTAAGCCCTCAGAGGCCTAGTCCGTGGAACTAACTCCACCACCAGCAGGCTTTCTCAGCCCTGGCCCCCTCTCAACAAGTATCCTTTCTTAAACCGTGTAACCGCGACCCGTCAATTGCCAACTATGGCATAGTTCCCAATGACAGGACGCGATGTCACAAGGGCGGCACCCTAATTTACTATAAAAAGGATCTATATTGCATCCCAATAGACCCTCCTCCCCTCTAACGATTAGAAGTCTCAGTCGGCCGCTTAGGCATGTCCGGCCATCAGCCGATCTCACTAGTATCGGTCTAACTCCCACCCCATCATTCTTCGGAGAACCTCCAATTCCTCTCAGATGACCTCTCTATCCTACTCGGCATGAGTGACTCTGCTATCATAGCGGGCGATCTCAATGCCAAGCATCCCGCCTAGAATAGTTCCAGAACCTGTATCAGAGGGCGACACTTTTTCGAACTCTCAAATACTCTCAAATTTGACGTCATCGCCCCGATGACCCCAACTCACTTTCCCCATGATCCCAATCATATCCCCTACGTCCTAGACGTGGCGCTCCTTAAGAACATCACTGTAAGGTTAGACTCCATAGAAACGGTGCAAGAGCCCTCCCAACCCACTCTCACTAAAAGGGTAACGGACTGGAAGAAAGTAAGCACCCAGCTGAAATCCAACACGTCCCCCTAATTGGACGCCATCCCCGACAAATTCGACTCTATCGCGGACCAGACGGCCGCGATCGACTCACTCACGGAGCACGTACAATCAGTCCTGAGCGATTGCTCAAGGGAGGTCACAGCGTCGGGTGACCCTCGCTGGAACCTGCCGGACGATGTACGCGCGCTGCTGACTCAGAAGAACGCGGCCGTTCGTGCCTACAGCAATTTTCCCTGCTCCGCTTACAAAGCCCATATGCGCTATTTACAGAGAACTGTAAAGACACGCATACAGGAGCTGCGTGACATGGGCTGGGACAAGATGCTCAGTGAACTAGAACCCTACCCACCTGGCATTCTGAGAACTTCAGAGGAAACTCAAGTCCCAGCAAATGGTCTCCACGCCCTTCCTGACCCGTCCTGACAAGTCCATCGCGTTCGAAGATTTTTAAAAGGCTGAATGCCTAGCAGACAGTCTCGAGGCTCAATGCTCCCCTAGCTCCCAACCGGTAGACCAAGCTCACCTCCTAGAGGTCGACGCTGAGGTCGAACGTAGATCCTCTCTCCCTCCCGTTGAAGACCCTGATAGTCCTCTTACTCCCGTCACTCCAGACGAACGAAGTGCATGACATCGTCAAAGGTCTGAAAACCTGCAAAGCCCCCGGCTCTGATGGAATCACCAATAGGGTGATCCAGCTATTCCCTGCCCCCCTGATAATACTATTGGCCACCATCTTCAATGGTGCCCTAAGCAATTACATCTTTCCCCAAGCATGGAAAGAAGCCACGATCATCGGCATACCAAAGCTCGGCAAGCCAAAGACCGAGCCGTCGAGTTACCGCCCCATCAGACTGCTCAAGGTACTCGGCAAAGTCTATGAGAGGCTTATTTATAAGCATCTCAGAGACTATGCCGAAACCAAGGGCCTCATCCCCAACGAACAGTTTGGGTTCCGAACCCAGCACTCTAGCGTGCATCAGGCCCACCGGATTATCGAACACATAAACGCTGGCTTCCAACGCGGTTTGATAACCGGTGCAGTATTCTTCGATACAGCGAAAGCGTTCAAAAAAGTCTGGCACAACGGCTTATTATAATTATAAGCTCTACAAACTCGGTGTGCCAGATGGTCTCGTGCCCATCTTACGGAACTTTTTGTCAAACCGCACCTTCCGCTACCGTATCGAAGGAGCGATATCCTCCCCCCGTCCTATCCACGCAGGAGTCCCTTAAGGCTCTCCCCCCTAATCTTCGGGCTATTCACCAGCGATATCCCAAAGAGTAGAAGGGCGCAGGGCTCTGTTCGCAGACGATACGGCTCTATACAAGGGTTCCAGCTCTGACTCGATAGCCCGCACTCTCCAGACCTCAGTCGACATGCTCGGCGCCTGGTTTAGAAAGTGGAGGATCGAAGTCAATCCGGATAAAAGCCAAGCGGTTCTCTTTTTGAAACCGCGTAAAAAGTTCAAACCCCCCGACCAATTACCATGTTCGACAAGCCTATCCCCTGGGAGAAGCGAGCCAAATCCCTAAGAGTTGTCCTCGACCAGCATCTCTCCTTTAGCGATCACATAAAGCAGGCTCGCTCGCGAGCCGCTTTCGTTCTTGGTAGACTTCACTCTGTCCTGAATGCCCGTAGCAAAATGTCACTAAGGTGCAAATTGCGTACGTACACGGCGTGCGTTCGTGCCATTATGACCTATGCGGGAGCCGTATTTGTACAAGCAAAGCCCCGCCATATCCATAGGATGCAAACGCTCCAAAATAGATTCCTCCGTAAAATCACCGGTGCCCTCTGGTACGTTAGGAACGAGATCCTCCATCTCGACCTAAAGATCCCCACTCCACCAATTTCTCAAACGCAATTCCAAGCGTTTCTTTGAGTCCGCCGCCAAACATCGCAACCCTCTGGTTGTCGAGGCCGCCAACTATGTCCCTAGTAGAATCAGTCAGATCCGCCGCCGGAGGCAAATCCTTACCGGCCCAGACGACCCCATAACCCTCCCCCAGGAGAGCAATAGGGCCACAAGTACAGTGCACAAACACAGACACCGACCTGCATTCCGACCTCGCGCCGAGGTCCTCCGTGATCGCGACCCGCCCGAGTAAATAATACTCCCCCCCGACCCTTGCCCGTTGATGCGCCAGCCCGCGTCAATGCTGAGCCAGTAGCTTTAAATTCCCCGATTTATAATAATGAATTATCTTTGATCCAGCCTGTCCCAACTTGCTGTCCTCCCCCCAGCGCGCCCTAAGCCGAGGTCCGTACCCCACAGAGGGTGCCCTTAGCGAGCGCTCGCCTAGTTTTAAGTTTTTGCCCCTGGCTGGAGGCTTTGAGTTTGGTAGCTTAAGGCCGCCGCAGGATGTCCGGTTAAGTAGTCATCACCTCAGAGGTGAGCTGCGAGATGCCCCAGTCAAAAAAATAAAAAAAAATGGGACGCCATGATAATTCCAAAAAATTACCATGGTACATACCTCTATCATGTTGAAAACTATTTAGTAAAAACACTCAAAAACACCTCAACACCATATCCATTCACTATCCATATTTTTGTTTATGCTCTGAAACTGTAGGTACTTACTTGCGAAGGAACATAATACATTCTGAGTAAAAAGTACTGGGAATTGTTCAATAAAACAAAAAAGTTATTTATTCGTCATTTATTTTGTCGCCTTCAAAGTAGGCCCTTTCGCTTGCAATACAGCTACGCCAGCGCCTGACCCAGTCCTCTATACATTTTTGGTAAGGTGATTGAGGTATGGTCTTCAACTCCTTCAGCAAATTTTCTTTTATAGCTTCAATCGACTCGAAACGTCTTCCTCTAAAAAGTAATTTTAGCCTCGGGAGCAGGAAAAAGTAAGACGGTGCCATATCAGGTGAGTACGGCGCTTGGTCGATGACATTCGCTGAATTTTTGGCTAAGAACTCTTGCACAATGATGACTTTGTGCTATGGTGCAAAATCTATGGTGCAAAAATTCGTAGTGCACCGTGGTAATCGAAGAAAACTATCAGCACAACTTTCGTCGTATTTTTTATAGAGAGTATTATACAAACAATACGATAGTTTCATTTAAAAAACGTTAAATTTCTCCTGTGTTGTGGATGCGTTTACAAACATTTAAACTCACATACCTACACAAACAGCCAGACCCGGAACAACTGCTTGTTGGTCATACAAATATTTGTTCCGTGCGGGAATCGAACCCGCGACACGCAGCGCAGCAGTCAATCGCTTAACCACTGCGCCAACCGTGCTGACTGCCGTCAAACACGTACGCTCTTTTTCTTAGATTTTTTCCGTCTTTATCATGCACTGATAATGCGTTGATAATTGTGCGACAGTGACAGCCCATGCTAAGTAACGTTTTTAAATTCCGGTTAGTTATTTCGTTAGTTCCACTTTTGCTACTGGGGGCCTATTACAAACTTTTAAAAAACCAAGCAAGTTAGGATAAATTCATAGTACGGGGCAACGTTTTAAAAAAAGAAGAAGAAGAAGAATTTATCTCGGTCTATGAAATTAATACGGTGTCCCCTTATTTTGCAGACAGAAATTTCATAAAATTTCGTTTCCCAGAATATGTTTCATATAATATTTGGTCCTTGTATTTTTATTTCGAATATTATTGTTTCTAAGACCATTTACTTGAATGAAACATATTTCACAGAAACACAATTCAATTAATTTTTTTTTTTTTTAACAAACTTACCATACAGTAGAATTATTTTTTAACGAATATTGTTATTTCGGTGTATTTTCCCATGGTATTTTATTTCAACGAAAAAGTATAAAAATAGTCGATACAAAAAAAAAAATAGTTTATTTCAGACAATAAAGTCCATATGCAAGGCAAGGTTGTTAGTAACAAGAATTTTGCTTATACTCGTATCTAATGTTAGTAATTAAAAAGTAACATAAGCTAGACACCGTCTACCCCTGCTCAGTAGGCTCATTGGTCCCGCAACACATGGAGTTCAGTGAACCTACTGAGCAGAACAGTATCCATTCTCTCGCCAATCATCCTGAGGACGCTATTTGGGCTCCCCGTACTCGGCGCACCACCGACGCAACTTTTTTACGCATAATTGCGTAGAAGTCATCTACGCTGGCATCAGCAAACATACCGGATGCACTACAATATCGAGGGAGCCGAAACAGAGCCCTGAACACATTATTGTACTGGACGCGCAAGGCATTGTAGGCTCTCTGTGTAAAGTTTGCCCACAGGCCGCTCGTGTAGAATGTCTGGCAGAATGCCTTGAACATTGTTATTTTAACAGGAGCGGTACACCGAGTGAACCTGTGTGCCAACATATTACCACGCACCGAAAATGCCCTGCGCTCCCTCTCAATATCCAGTTCGTCACTCAAATTCTCAGTTACAATGTGACCAAGATATTTAAATTGTGCAACACGACTTAGAGGTACACCGTTAGCTAATAATAGGTGGTATAAAGATGTTATTTTTATTTTTACATTTAAATATCATGAACTCACTTTTACTTTCATTTTACCTCAAGCCATGTTCCACAGCGTAAACCTCACACACCTTTAACAGCTGTCTAAGACCACCAATTGAGGGGCTCAGCAGCACCATATCGTCAGCATAACTCAAATTATTGACACATATGTCATCAATATGGCATCCAACATGCATGCTGCTGAGCTCCTCAATCAGATGGTTAACATAAATATTAAAGAGTCGTGGGGAAGTCAGGCCGCCCTGCCTGACGCCACACTCCAAAGAATATTCATTTGAGTATACATTTCCCCACCTGACTACATTAAGCTGCTCACTATACCAGTAGGCGAGGATATTCACTAGATCAGTTGGGACACCTGCACTTCTTAATTTTGTCCAAAGCTTATCATATGACACCAAATCAAAAGCTTTGGACAAATCCAAGAAGCATGCATATACTGGTGTTTGCCTTTTTACATAGTAATCAACTGTGTGTTTCAGAGACAAAATTGCACTTTCAGTTGACAATCCCTGTCTGAAACCGAACTGTGTATCCTGCAATTTAACAAAACGATCCAATTTTCGATCCAATAACCCATCAAACACTTTTGCTATTATAGTAGCTAAAGAAATCGGCCTATAGTTACTTTTTTCAGAGATCAGATATCAGCAGTGACATTTTTCACTATTGGCACAACCAGATATGAGTGCCTTATACAAAAAGTGTAAAACATGGGCAACACCCTATACAAGTGTACTCCCCCATGCTGCAGGTGCTCGACACTGAGTCCCTCATGACCCGGTGACTTCCCTCTTTTCATATTTTAACAATTTCAGCCACGTGTTTACTTGAAAAACCAATAGGTTTTTCTACTGGGCCATGTTCAGTATCAGACACCAACAGCAAGGAAGATTTCACCTGAAAATGATCCTTGAATGAATTGGCAATAATTTTAGCATCACTGATGCCATCAACGCACACAGGCAGACTAGCTTTACCATTTAAACGCTTGGTGCTCTTCCAGAACTTATTAAATTTCTTGGCAGAATGTTGTGAGGCAAGTATATCCATTTTTATCTGTTCCTGGTTGTTCTGACAGTATTTTAAGCGTGACTTGAAAACTCGCCGACTTTCACACATTTTATCATACAATGATCCACTAACTGGTTTACCACCTAAGACATACAATTCATGGTCCAGTTTAGCCTGCCTGTGGGCGTCTCTGACATGCTTGTTCCAACCATGCACACACTTAACATTAGTCGGCTTCCTAGGTAAGAGACTGCGACTGTGCGCCGAAGCCTGACTCAATATATTAACAATATTATTATATAAGTTGTCAATAATTATAGATCTGTGTTGTATGTTTTGACACATACTATCAGCACATTCATGAAGTTCACCAGGAAACATAATTTTTCTGAAGTTATTATTACAAATTTCATGATATTTCTGAATTTCTTCTAATTCTCTTACCCCCCATACAATGTTATTACGTAAATAGCTATGAACTTCTACTTTAGCTTTAATTACTCCTAAATTACAAGTCACCTGTAAAGGGAAATGATCTGACCAATACACATCATTGTGAACCATAATATTCACCACAGACTGCCATGCTGACTTGGTTACCACGCAGTGGTCCAGCCATCGCTTACACCCGTATACTTCACTATGAAAAGTATAAGTTTCAGATGACATTCCTAATTTGACTAGATCGGCACATATCCAGTCATTTTCCTCACAAAAATCAAGAAGTTCACTACAAAACGGAGCATTAGGATGTGCATTGAAATCCCCTAACATAAATACTACTTCGATACTATTGTCTCGTATAATTGCATTCAACTCACCCAAACACTGAGTAAATTCAGGTAAGTTCACCGTTTGGTCAGTCGGCATATACACGCACATAACTAACATTTCACGACCGGCTCCAGTCATTATTTTAATCGCAACAATACGCTCACTTATACACTTCACCACCGTAACATTGTGAAAGGCGCTTTTTCGCCACAGAAGCGCAACCCCTCCGTGAGGTCTGCCTCGTAGCACTCCAACTGTCACGTCCACCGCCGACTTCCCCGTGTAGCCGAAGTTGTCGTCAATATCACCCAATACTTGAGTATCATACGGTAGTAGCCAGGTTTCTTGGAGGGCTATCACATCTGCCGATCGACATAAAGTTCTCACACATTCCATACTTCTTTTAATATTTTTGCAGTTATAACTTATTAACGTACTATCCATTTAATTGTATGTCAACTTTATCGGAATCCCAAGGTCTAAATCGTATGAATCTCCTAAATGTTATCCCATCCGGCCACAATTTATCATTTAGAAAGGTATCAATTTTATTCATTGAAACGAATATTTTAAAAGAGTTGTACGGCCTTTCTTTCTTCATGACCACTTTTTCAAGAGAGACTTTTTCCTGAGTCTTAGTATATATACACTCGAGAGCAATGAATCCGGGTCACTTAAAGAATGTTAAAAATCTCGGAAACTAAAAATGATAGGTTAATGCAATAAATTGTATTTAATAGACAATGTAATACTCCTTAAATGAAAGCAAAAAAAATATGAGTCACCATACATTTTATTAACACAAAATTACATAAAGAAAAAAACTGCTGATCTCTCCTTAAAACAAAAATAGGAAACATGAAATTTTTGAACTTTATTACGATTTTCTTGAATTTTAATACTTCGTATTGCCTCCTCGTGCTTCCATTACTGCGTTTACGCGGTTTGGCATGCTGTACACCAAGTTCCTTATACGATTTTGGGGAATATTCTCCCATTTCTCTGTGAGAGCAATTTTGAGCTCACGAAGCGTGATTGGGGGAGGGTTTCGTTGTTTTACGCATCTGCCTAGCTCGTCCCAAGCATGCTCGATCGGGTTGATATCCGGGCTGCGCGCTGGCCACTCCATACGAGTAATGTTCATCTCTTGAAGGTAGTAATTCACAATCCTACCTGTATGAGGTCGGGCATTGTCATGCATAAATATAGCATCCTCACCTAAATTGACCATAAATGGACCAACGTGATCATTGAGGATTTCTTCCACATATCTTTCGCTAGTTAAAGAGCCGTTTTCTATGATCACCAGCTCTGTGCGACTTTCAGAAGAAATTCCGGCCCACACAAGTACAGACCCACCACCGTAGGCTACTTTTTCTTCGATGCATGCTTGCTTGAATCTTTCCCCTGGTCTTCGATACACTCTGTGTCTTCCATCGTGCTTGTAGAGCATAAATTTTGATTCGTCGGAGAACAAAACTTTTGACCAATCTTCAATACTCCAATTTACGTGGCTCTGGGCATATCTTAGTCTTGAAATACGATGCCCACGCTCCAGTTTAGGGCCGTTTGCAGGTCTAAGGGGTTTTAAGTTAGATTCAGCAAGCCGACGTCTTACTGTCCATGCACTTGGGTTACTTCCTCCGAGGCGTCGAAACTGATTTGTGAGTTCAGTTCCTGTAAGAAAGCGATTTGGAAGCATGGTGTTCACCAAGTATCGGTCTTCTCGTGCTGTGGTACACCTGGTTCTGCCCGTTCCTGGTCTGCGTAGGTTAGAACCAGTTTCTTCGTAACGTCGGAGAACTCTTTGTACTGTTGACAGCGACACACCGACAGTCCTGGCTGTATCGCGCTGACTCCGGCCGGTTTCCAGCATTGTAAGTATTCTGGTGCATTCTTCAGGCGTAAGCGACATAATTTCAGCTTGAATAATGAATATAGAGCACTATCAACATGGTTTATGTACCCACATAAATGACAGATTACAAACAAAAGCAAAACCAAATGCTGTAATTTCGTAGTTCCATCTTCGAAAGTGGCCCTTTTTAAAATTTGATTTTTTTATGATATAACTTTACAATAACTAAGAAGTTTTAATACCTTCATTTAAGGAGTATTACATTGTCTATTAAATACAATTTATTGCATTAACCTAGCATTTTTAGTTTCCGAGATTTTTAGGATTCGTTAAGTGACCCGGATTCATTGCTCTCGAGTGTATATTCAAAAATGTCAGCCTCCATTGTATCTTTGTTTACATTGGAAAAAAACAAAGGAATCTTTGTTTCCGCCGCCTTGAATTTTGTTTCTACCCCAGTTATTGCCTTTCCCATTTTTCCAATAGACTGATTTTTATGTCGTCGACGCTGTATAACAGTCCACTCATCTGTTGGCTTGTTTTGTTTCCATTCACCTGGCGACTTAACTATTTCCGCCATCGTTGGTATACGGCGTATACGGCGGCGTTTGTTTACATGCAGTAGTGTCTGAAGATGGAGACAAAACTTTGTTCGCGAACTCCAGTGACAATGACGTTTGCGACGACGCCTCCGCCGCCGCTGTCGGCCGATCCACAGACGTTCTCGGTGCGAGGGGGATAGTCCTATTTACACATGCGCGATAGTGAGAGAGAGACGTCGGCGACGGCTCGAGCGCATTCCGTCCCGAAGATTTTGTCATAATGCCGGTACTTGATAAGTCATGTGACAAACCTACCGGCCCACTATCCAAAAAATATGCGCCTCTTTTTTCCGTGTTATTATTTGGGTAATTAACCAAGGAAGTTAATTTCAAATTGTCTAGGTCTATACGTACTGTTTCTACCATGTCTATAGTTGCATAGTTTTCCTTAATTGCTTGTATTTCACTACGAAGTAGCATAATGTCCTTCAGCAACTTCGTAACATCTATGTGATCAAACGATATTGGAGGCAATTTTTGTAAGTCCCGTGCAACGAAGATGGGGATCACATCTGGACCAATTTCCTTAAAGAGACAGATAATGTCCTCTATGTCTCTTTGCATTTTGTCATCTCGCCTTCTTGATTTTTTCCTCTGAGAAGACGTAACAGATTCAAAAAAACAAAGTTTTCGCCTCGTCGATATCTGGTTCCGAGAAGGCCGACAGGCACACACGAACTATAGACTCGTTATCCATCACATCATGTTGGATGAATGCTAGTACTTCACTTATAATAATATTGCAATTAGCACACTTCAACTTATTAACTGCCATTGTTTACAAAGGACGCGCGCGCACGTCAGCGCTGTACGAGCGAGATTGAGTTATGACATCCATAATTTTATAAATAAATATCTTATTCAAAGAACGGGCAAGAAACTGACGACCAGATTATCACGAAAGTAATAAAAAGTGTAGCTGTGGAAGTGTCTCCTGTTCTTAGTTTCATTATAAATCTATGCATAGAAAATGGTACATACCCTAAAGAATTAAAGATATCGGTAATAAAACCATTATATAAGAAAGATGACAGACAACATCCTAAGAATTAAAGACCTGTGGCGTTAATTCAAATTTTCTCAAAAGTTTTTGAAAAAGTCATTTATAATAGCCTGTATCCTTTTCTTGAAAAACATCAAATATTTGCGGAAGAACAGTACGGCTTTAGAAAATGCAAAAATATTAATATGGCAATATATAACCTTGTGAATAAAGTGGTAACAAATATGGATAGACGGACACGGGCGACTGCCTTGTTCATGGATATGACCAAGGCATTTGATTTTGTAGATTTTAACATACTTTTGTCTAAATTGGAAAAATACGGAGTAAGGGGCCACATACTAAAATTAATTGAATCATATATAAAAAATAGGTATCAAATAACGAGTATAACAAAGATCTGCCAGAAGACAAAATTAGAACGAACGTACCAATCAAAACCAAGAAAAACGAGCTTTGGTGTACCTCAGGGTAGCGTCCTTGGCCCACTATTGTTTCTCGTATACATAAACGATATGCCTAGAGTTATTCAACATCCCATGACCTTGTTCGCTTGATGATAGTACAATTATTTTCACAGGAAAAAATAAGGATTCACATAGTTATGAAATGGATATAAAGCTAAATCTAAGCAAGTTAAATAATAACAATCTTAATGTAAATTTAGATAAAACTAATGTTATGTCATTTAGAAAAACAATAAACCAAGATAAACTTCATATAAAATACGCTGACAAAACGATAGAAGAAACAAAGCACACAAAGTTCCTGGGACTCTATATAGACGAGAATATGAAATGGAGTAAACATAGTGAACATATAATAAAAATACTAAACCAGTTCCAGTACGCTTTGCATAATCTCAGTAAAGTAGCAAGCCGCGAAACCGTACTGACTGCATATCATGCACACGTGTCTTCTATATTGCGCTATGGCATAATGTTCTGGGGAAATTCATCAGATAGGGAGCTAGTGTTTAAGGCACAAAAAATGTTTAAGAGCTGAGTGCCAAATAAAAGCTTCTAATAGTTGTAGACCACACTTTATTGACCTAAGAATAATGACTTTCCCATCTCTATACGCGTTTGAAGTAGCAATGTTCGTTAAAAAAAACTTAAAACTGTCAACTGGGCGACTAGAATCAGTTTTATTATTTTTGTAAAGTTTGACGTTCAAAAGTGCCTTTTTGTGCCTAATTGAAATAAATTATTTGACTTTGACTTTGACTTATATTTTTTTGAAACCCTGACTAGTAAACGTCACCGGGACAAAATTCACGCTGTGCCTCATAAAACAGCATTATATGCAAAAAGTTTTCTAGAAATGGCTCCAAAAGTTTATAATATGATACTCACGACTATAAGACTTGAGAATGATATTAACAAATTCAAAAGAATGTTAACAGACCTTATGGTTAAAAAAGCGTACTATTCTATTGGTGAATTCTTATCAGACAAGTTAAATAAATAATAATTAGATAATATATCAAATGTCCGATTTATTTAAGCTTAATTCTATCTAAGTGCAACTATAATAATTATATTGTAATGAATAATAGTATATATTTTGATTTGAATAATACAATGCATGAAAAATCGTAAATTGGTAAATTCCTTAATTATTTTGACGTTATATACTATGATTTCGTTGATTACTTTTTAATTTGAATCTATGAAATTACTTATTTATAAACTTAAACTTAAATCATTGTACAAGGCATTATTTTTGAATTTATGACATTATGTCATTGATTAATTGAGTATAAAAAAAAAATTGTATAACCATAATTATGAATTTTGCATGCCTGAATTGGTACAATACAGTGGACTGCGCATTCACTTGACATCTAGAAATGAATAAAATGTACTGTGTTGAGCAATAAATACTTGAATTTGAAACTCCAAGGACACTAAAAACGATTAAAAACATAAGATTAAAAATAAGCCCTGGCAGATAAGAGATGACCAGTCTCAACTGACGGCGCCCGTTCACGAACATGACGCGTGGGTCAGCACCATCCAGCTCAACCATTTTGAAGGGAACCAAATGATCCAACACACTTGCCACCATCAGCGAGACATTAAAGTGAGCATGACATACTCTCAACTACCCTGCTGTTTCAACTCAAAATCAACATAATAACATAGTAAACGACTCCATGGTACTCACATTTACAAAAATTTAAAATAAAAATGCGTCTAAGTTATACAAAACTATAGTTTGCAAGAATTTTACCACCAAAAGAAAGAAAATCAATATTATCTATTGGAGTATTCAATAATTAAAACAAGTTTAATAAAAAAACAAAATAAACAATAAGTTCGTAGTCAGAAAAAAATAAAAAGGGTAAGCAACTCTACCAATTTTTTCATTTTTAACTAGTGAGCCCAAGTGGCTGTGGAGCAGGACCAGCATTTAGCCAAGCATTTTTATCTACGATATAATCATCCAACATAGTATGCTTGTCTACATAGTGTGCGTTTAATGCAAGTTTTAAATTTCTTCTCGTTTAGTTGAAGAATATCGAGTGGTATTTTATTATAACATTTTACACAGTACCCCATAAAAGAAGTGTGTACTTTAGACAATCTGAAACGTGGTTGATCTAATATAATTATAAATATGAAGAGCCAGGACGGCCTGGAGGCCCTTCACCAGAACTCATCTTCTTCTAATTATGTGGACCTACCCACATAATTAGAAGAAGGGCGCGGAAATAGGAATAAATGGCTTCAGATCACAATCGACGTATTTTAATCAGTATTCACAGGAATCACGATGTAATTAGGTAATTAGCGATTATTACTATACGAAATCAACTTAATTAAAACTTAAAATAGCGTGATGGCGAAGATTCTGAGCGATTTGTCACAAGCGTGGTGCACGGGCGCCGTCTCTTTCAAAAGTGAATTTAAGATTGCCGCCCGCACTACCATCGACAATGGCGCTTCGCTAGGTTGATATCGACAGTCCTGTCAACCTGACGTTTGACGTAAACGCCGTCACGGCCGGACTGACTTGCGACGGTCCTCGGGCGGTTTATCTGAAACAAATTAAGATAACTGCATAGTCCGTTCGCTCATCCTGACTTAATCATTTTCATCAGCACACAAACACTTAAATCATTTAATGACTTGGACTAACCAGGCAAGTGTATCGCTTAGCCAACCGTAAGGTGTGACTCGGACTACACTTCAGTAAGACCAGTCGACAACGCATCAGATACCAATTCAGGCTAGAATCTAGTGAAGACAACACATTTACGTCCTTGTAAACATCTAGATATGATAGATCGTGGGAATATTTTAGAGTTCGATTGGAAGCATCTACTATGCTTTTAAGTTCATAGCGATCATTATTTAGAACTTCTGTTATCACGAATGGACCCCTTAAATTTTCTATCCAATTTTGTTTGATCACGTTCACAGTTTTTGATGAACACGTAATCACCTTTAAAAAATGGTTTAATTTTTGCGCGGCGATTGAATCTAACAGTTTCGGATTCAGCAGCTTTCTGGATGTTTGCTGATGCATCCTCCCTAACCGAATCAATATCCAAGCGAACCTCGCTGTCTTTATCGGTGCAGTTTATTTTGGACATACCCAGCGAATTGGAACGAATGCCGAACATTAGCTCTGATGGGGAATATTTGGTTACGGTAGATTTTGTACTATTTAAGGCAAGCTGAATATTTCCTAATTCATCGCGCCACGTCTTATTAGGATCGTTTTCGACGATAGTTAAAAGGCTCTTTAAAGTACGCATCACTCGTTCGACCTGGCCATTGGCTCTACTTGCACCCGTCGCAATAAAGTGAAGTTCTATTTTATGCTCACCACAAAAACTTTTAAAATCAGAACTGATGTAGCAACGACCTTGATCTGCGATGATTCTTTTTGGCGCTCCAAAAAGGTATACTGCTTTTTGCAGTGCACGTATTGCACTCTTTGCATCAACAGACGTGGTATGTTCGAGTAAAACGTACATCGTAAAACCGTCAATAATTACTGAGCAATACTCCTTCCGGTCGCTCTGCCCGCTAAGCTTTCCCGAAAAGTCAATATGAACTGTGTGCCAAGGCACAGACACTTTAGGAATCGGATGAAGCTGAACGGGCTGAGCTCCCGACGGGCCTTTAGAAGCCTTACAAACTATGCACGAATCTATGAATTTCCAAACGCATTTAGACATATCTGTAAACCAATACTTCTCATAGAGCTTGTCTAACGTTTTATCCCTACCTAAATGTTGCAATTCATTGTGAACATGATTAATGAGTGTCCAAATAAGAGATCGCGGAACTACTGGCAGCCAGGAGATCACTTTATTACGAACAATTTTCCTATAAAGGATGCCTTCTCTGACATCATATATTTGGGCTACTGTTTCAGGAAAACTGTTATTGTGGTATTTTGTGATGAGGTCTTGGATTTCAGCATCCCTTTTTTGTTCCACTGATAACCAACCTTGGTGGAGCTCAACAAATTGAACAGATTTAGTTTGCACCTTTTCAAATTCTGAGGGAGTAACCGTATCAGAATTTGAAATAGGATTTCGAGACAAAAAGTCAGCGTGTTCCATTCTGCTGCCTTCGCGATAAACGATATTGAAGTCATAAGCCTGCAAATATGCCCACCAACGATATACACGGGGAGTTAAATCCTTCTTAGACTTTGACGCCTTTAATGAATTGCAATCCGTAACAACTACAAAACTCCTATCATAAAGATAGTGTTTGAAATGTTCTACTGCTCTAACGACTGCTAACGTCTCTAGCTCATAAGAGTGGTAGCGAGATTCTGCATCTGACGTTCGACGGCTAAAGTATTCTACAACGTGGGGAAGGTTGTCTTTCTTTTGTAAAAGGATCGCTCCGTAACCGTCCGAGCTAGCGTCTGTATGTAATTCTACAGGGAGTTCCGGGTTAAATATGGTAAGTACGGGTTCGGATGTAAGAATGTCTATTAACCTTTTGCGTATTCTCTCATGTTCAGTAGTCCAAGTAATTCGTCCTTTTAATTTTGTAAGAGGATATAAGGGACCCACAACCCGGGTGAAATCGGGGATGAATTTCCGGAAATAAGACGCTAATCCCAGGAGTTGTCGGACATTCGTAGTAGCTGACTTCGGTTCAGGGGCATCTACCAATGCTTGAATTTTCCGCGAATTGGGTCTGATCACACCAGATTGCACAGAATATCCTAAATAATCGATATTTTGCTTCATGAATTTACATTTTTTAAGGTTTAATGAAAATCCAGCATCCGATAATGCGGACAATACATCGTCAAGACGCTGCAGACCCTCAGAGATGTACACAGAGTGGCACAATACATCATCCATGTAGATTAATGGTTTATCTTTTAAATGACTAATGGCTTTTGTGATACATCTCTGAAAGACTGAAGACGCATTTCGCAAGCCAAAGGGCATAGCAAGATATTCATATTGGCCCTCATTGGTGACAAAAGCTGTTTTCTGCACTGAATCGGGATGAACAGGAATCTGGTAGAACCCAGCTGCCATATCTAATGAGGAGAAGAAATTGGCCCCAACAAGCTGATCGATTATTATTATTCATTTATTCATATAACAATTCGCATTGTATTTGAATTTGTAGTACATTAATTAATATTTTACAGCTAAAAACAATAAATTATGAATATCAAACAGTAAATTTCAATAAAAATAAAATCAATAACATAAATGATAAATTAATATGGCAATAGATTATAAATAGTAATTATATAAATTATTGTACATCTTATCATGTCAAATTCTTATAAATCTATTCTCCAAAATGCAAAAAATCTAACAATATCTTGAATGTATATTTAATGTCAAAAAGGTAAATTACTAAATATAAAAACTATTCACCATCATTTGTCACCAATTCAGCTACAGAATATAAACATTTATTCAACAGGAATGCTTTAAGTTTGGCTTTGAATAGTGTACCTTTGTAAATCAATGATCTTAAGTCAGTAGGCAATTTATTAAATGATTCTACTGCTTGGTATTTAGAGCAATGTTCAGCAATATTAAGTTTCGGCGCAATTTTATTTTTTATAACGTTTCTTCTAGTTTTCTCTCTAAGTTCACGTTCTTCCTGCGATTCGTGCTCGTGTATGTATTTCGCAAAGTGGCTGAGTAGTACTAAAACATATAAACTTGGCACTGTTAAAATACCTAATTGCTTAAAATATTCTTTACATGACTCTCGTTGTGGGATTCTGACAATCGTTCTTAATGCACGTTTCTGTAGTATGAATGCTCTTTGGCAATTATACCCGTAACTGCTCCCCCAAAACATAATGCTGTATCGTAATCTGGATTCTACTAATGCATAATATACAGATTTAAGTTGCTTAAGATTAATATCGTCCCTGAGGCTTCTTAGCGCGTAACAAGCTGAAGATATTGAGGAATCAATGGCGGTGAGCTCCTTTTTCCAATTTAATAGGGAATCTATATAAACTCTTAAAAATTTAACTTCGTTCACCAGGCAAATATTACACCAGGCGATTTGTTCCTCTATACGGGGCAAAGGGTAACGTTCGGGCATGGTATTGGAATTTAGCTCCCTGTAATCGACACATAATCTATCTGTATTGTCTTTCTTTTTAACAAGGACTATGGGGCTTGCAAAAGGGGTAGAACTCTCCTGAATCACTCCTGCATCTAATAATTTTTGGACCTGTTCCCTGATTATTTATTTTTCTATGGGAGCGCGTTTAGTGGGACACATATACAACATGTCCCAAAATTCAACATAAAGCCGGCACCAGAGGATGGACCTACTAATGACTACTCGAGAAAAAAAAAAGAAAAAAAAAACCTCTACTTTTTTTTAAATTACTTTAAAAAATGGAAATTCTTTGAAAATGTATACCCCTTATGACACTTTTAACTACCATGACCACAATTTTTCAAATATTTCAGTTTTTTTGTTTGTATCGGCAACCTAAGTAGTACTTCTATTTACCATAATCTTTGAAAATTACAGAATTTTCGTAGTTTTATACAAAAAAAACAACCAAAAAAAATTTTTTCCCTAAAATTTTGAAAGATTGTAACGTTCAGTAACACTTTAACTCACCGTAGTGTAAAAAAAAATATGGACACTACTATGGCAAGTTTTTTAAAAAATTAGCGCGACTAACCTAGATTTTAAAATGGTATAATACTTTAGGAAAACTAGCCACAAAAAAAAAAAAAATACAAAATCAAATCAAATCAAAAGTCATTTATTCAAATTAGGCTGAGAATCAGCACTTTTCGAACGTCAAAATTACATAAGACAGTCCCCCAAAACGCCCACCCTTCACCACTTCCTAGTGCTTTTGCTGGGAAGAAGAAGTGGCGCAACAAACTCCCCAGCAGCACAGCTGTCTGTTCAGTTAGGAAAAAAAATGATTCTATACAATAATTTATAAGATAATTTACATTACGCAAAATAAAATTTAAATTATAAATTAATAAGCCATATGACAGCTAGCACACGCCAATATACCAACCAAAAACATCGAGAACTATACTCAAGCAGAAATAAAAATAACTAAACGTAAACAATATCTAAAAAAAAAGAAAATAAAGCCTCCAGGCATAAAGGGCGTGCCCGCTTACATAGAGCTGTAACTAAAAGTTATAATTATATTGATAAACTAGGACCATCGAGGTAAAATAAATAATTGTCGAGGTCGCTAGCTAACCACATATTGTAATACAACTCATTAAAAAAAACATTGTAATGAGTAGATTATGTCAACAATAAATAAAAATAAAATAAATGTACATAAAAAGTAAAATTATAGACTTTTATATAAACTCATAAAACCTGTCAGTAGGTAAACTAATTCTGGAGAAAGAACATTTAAACATTGTCTTGAGTTAATCACAGCGACCAACTATTCTTATCATTTAAGTAGTCGTTGATAGAATAGTATGCCTTTGAACAAAGGTTGGACTTTACTTTAGTTTTAAACGCATTAAAAGGCAAATCTAGCAAACAAGAGGGTAGCTTGTTATAAAAGGTTATACCAAGCCCAACAAATGAGTTATGAACCTTATGAAGCCGGTGAAAGGGAGCACGTAGTTTATCCTTACACTTTTGCTAATCAAGAACCAAATTTCATAAGTTGTTGTTAATAGTAATCACTTCTACTATGTGCCCAAAATAGATTTTTGTTGTTGGAAAATGTTGAATGAATGAAACAAATGGTGTCAATAAATGTAAATTTATTGCATTATTAATAATATTATAATACATGTTCGAACTGTTTACCACCGGCAATGACGCATGCGGTGACCCGCATGCGAGACAGGTGTATTTTGCCGGTTAATACAGGCACGACATCGCCTTAAAAAAGATCGTTTTATTCGTCGTGCATATCTTCTACTATTGATATGATCCGCAGCCTGAGTGATTTTTTGGCGAAGGTCGTTCAGTGTTGCAATGGGTTTCGAGTAGACTCTGTCTTTGAGACAACCCCAATAGAAGAAGTCCAGGGGGTTTAGATCGGGTGAACGGGGTGGCCATAAAATAGGACCAAGTCGCCCTATCCAACGCCCTGGATACTCTTGGTTTAAGTATTCTCGCACAGGACGGGCATACTGAGCTGGGCAACCATCATTTTGAAACAATACGTTTTGTGGATCACTAATGGGCATGTCTTCTAATAATACGGGCAAGTCATTTTGTAAAAATTTCAAATAACTATTGCCATCCAAGTTTCCTTGTAATTCAAAAGGCCCAATCACTTTTCCGTTTAATATGCCCGTCCATAGGTTAACCTTGAATTGATATTGGGATTTGTCTTGTCTCATCAGGTGCGGATTTTCATTGCTCCAGCTATGTAGGTTGTGAAGATTTAAATAGCCATCTCTCTTGCAGGTTGATTCATCCGACCATAGAATATTATCCAAGAATTGGGGATCTTCTCTGTGCTTTTGCAGCATCACACGGCAAAATGCGACTCGTAGTGGATAGTCCCGCGGTAATAACGTCTGCACACGCCTGTAGTGATATGGGTGAAGTCTGTGACGTTTTAGGATTCGATGTGCAGTACTTTTTGGGATTCCCGTAGCTATTTCTATGGCACGTACCGAGGTAGTTGAATCATTTTCAATTTCATTGAGAACTTCTTCGTCGCGTTCCAATCTAGGTCTTCCAGCATTTCTCCTGTCAGATGGTAAACGGCCCTCCGAAAACGCTTGATGCACATTAATAAATACTCGATAATTCGGGTATCTTTGAGCATTTGAGTACCTTTCTCGATATAATCTGCTATCAGCGCTACCATTGCATCGGCACTCTCCATAAATGAGGTGCATATTAGCGTATTCCAACGGTGTGTATGGTAGCGGCATGATAAACGCTAAACAGTCCAAAATACGCCAAAAGTCCAATTCAAAAAACACAGTCCAGTTCAAAATAATGCCAGGTTAGTACAGTTTGCAGATCACTTAATCCAGTCCAAAAAGCCAAGCCAAAAGTCGTTAGTACGAGAGTCACATCAATTGAATACGAAACGGTGCACAGTAAACAAAGAAGCAGAGCGTACTGACTTTGTACTTTGTAGAGAACAGCAACATTCCTACCTGCCCTATTGTTATTTAACAACAAACATCTATCTATCTCTCTCTAACGTATAATCGCTCTCTATCTATCTCTCTCTAACGTATACTATCTATCTCTTTCTGACTTCTGAACTTCACTGACTACGCACATGTCCCTTCCAAATTCTAAGAATTTGCAAAAGAAATCTAATTTGGGCACATACATAGTAGAAGTGATTACTATTAACAACAACTTATGAAATTTGGTTCTTGATTAGAAAAAGTGTAATTTTTTTTTTGTGGCTAGTTTTCCTAAAGTATTATACCATTTTAAAATCTAGGTTAGTTGCGCTAATTTTTTAAAAAACTTGCCATAGTAGTGTCCATATTTTTTTTTACACTACGGTGAGTTAAAGTGTACTGAACGTTACAATCTTTCAAAATTTTAGGGAAATAATTTTTTTTGGTTGTTTTTTTGTATAAAACTACGAAAATTCTGTAATTTTCAAAGATTATGGTGAATAGTAGTACTACTTAGGTTGCCGATACAAACAAAAAAACTGAAATATTTGAAAAATTGTGGTCATGGTAGTTAAAAGTGTCATAAGGGGTATACATTTGCGAAGAATTTCCATTTTTTTAAGTAATTTAAAAAAAAGTAGAGGTATATTTTTGTTTCTTTTTTTTTTCTCGAGTAGTCATTAGTAGGTCCATCCTCTAGTGCCGGCTTATCGTTGAATTTTGGGACATGTTGTATACGACCTTTTGCGGATCCACTAATCTAAGTTCACAAACCCCTGTCTTAACCCGTTTGGTAGGTATACCTCCTATAAAATGATTAACATACTTTTTATAATTGAAATCAACATTTCTTTATCGTGCCCCTGCAGATCTGTGTCAATATGATTTAAATATGATGTATCTAAAGTCTTATTACAAAAATGAGATTGCTCCTTGGTATATACAATGTGGAGCAGGACGATTGACATTCCTTAAAACCACATAAAGAGTGTCATGTTCTTTACCCTTATACAAAAAATCAATCAAATCCAATGAATACTTTAGCCACAGGAAATTATTTTTCATTTTCTTATTTTTCAACATGATGTAGATCTGAGTTCGTAATAATAGGTAAACATTGTAAGGTCAAGAACCTTTGCAAAACGTACGATTCTATCCTCTACGTCTCAATACGCTTGAGAGACAGAGAAAGTTGTCATACGATTTCACTCTGACGCGCCCCGCCCAGTCCCACAAAATAATACTACAATTAGAAAGAAAAAGAAATATTACTTACGCAAATTATGCATTAGTGGTGCATAGACAATTGCGAGTGTGTGTGTGTGAGCGGAATTTTTTCGGCAAAAAGTCTCGGGACTCGGTCACTATGTCAGTCAGTGCATAGCGGCGCCCTTTGAGGAGCGCACATGGCTACTTTTTATCACGAGAAAACCACGCGCGCATTGTCGTGATTTTGTGAAAAAAAATAGTTATTATTTGTGATTAAAGACGATTTAGTGTGACTTATTGTTCAGTGTTAGTTTAATATTAGTTAGTTAATTAGGTATCGATGTCGCTTGTGCATAATGAACAACGGTGGAAACCTTGAAAATTTAAAAATGTGACTATTGATGTAAATTCTGATTTTGATGTGATATTATGTGATTAATTATTTAATCAGTTCAGAGTTTATGCCGCTAATTTGTTGTTCTCCGACTAAACTACCTACCCACGTCCACCTACGCCCCGCACCGCAACGCAGGCGCCGCCTTCGCCGCGCCACGCATGGGGCCGCGCAACAGGTTAGTGACTTTTCGTAGATAAAGCGTGTTTACTTTTTATGCAGTTGATTTTGCTATTTATTTTGTTTGAAAATTGCAATTTTTCAATTTTCCATTAACTACTAATCTTCGTCTTTTAAAATGTTTCTATGGACTAGTATTGTGCTTGTTTTAATTTTAATGTCGTAAGTCCAGATCCACATTGTATTACTAGGTTATCATTATCAATTTTCACGCATAGTCCTAAACCAAAAATATCCCTACCAATTATTATAGGATCTGATATATTACAATCGGGGACCACATGGAACAGCAAGCTTATTAAACGTTCATCGATCTTAACTTCGCTCTAAATTTGTGTAGTGCATTGAATGTCATTACCTCCTATACCACTAAGATAAACGACATCTTTACGCACAGTACCCAAGAGATTATCGCAAAAACTTTCCTTTAAAAGTGAACAAGACGATCCACTATCGAATAAAAAAGGGTCAAGCTCACCAGATGATGTTTCCAAAGTACCCCTAGAAGGGCGGTGCTCGCAATGATGAACCTCCTTGACCGCAGCTTTGCCTCCGTTCTTCTTGTCAGGGCAGTTAGTGGTCACATGCCCCTTTTGTCCACACGTGTAGTAGGTCACAGAAGTAATGTTCTCCGAAGCACGTGATGAGCTCGGTGTGTCTTGAGATATAGGTCCGGAATGATCACGACGTTTTCTACATTCTGCGAAGCGGTGACCCATTGTTCCACAGAAGCTACATCTGCCTGAGAATCTTTCGGTGGGACGATAGCGCTTAATCTCAGGTTCGTTGATCTCTCCACCATCCGACCGACGCTTGAGAGATACACCTCCCAGTATTCGGAATGATTGAGTGCGAGTGGTGATATTGTGAGCGTTTAACTTGCGACGTATCATGCTGTCCTTTTGACAAAGTACTGAAATCACAAATCCAGTCACCACTTCTTCGGGCATCACGGTCTTTGGGATTCGTTCTATCAAGTTCCACAGCCGCAGTGCAGATTCTGAAGCTGTTTCTTTGGCTCCGATTTGGAATCGTAGAACGTCATCAAAGTAATTTAGGTTTAGAAAACTTCGCCATAAGAGACTGCTTGACTACGCTCCAGGTCATATCTTGTAGGTTCAAGTAATGCAAGATGCAGCTCGTCCTTTCAAAGCACTCGCAAGAACCATGAGTAAGTCTATTCCATCCAGACCCCTCTTCTGAACGATGGCTTCTGTTATATTGCACCAACCATTAATGTCGGCATCAGGATCGTCTGGATTGAAGGGTAGCAGTTGCGTAGAATGATTAGTGTTCAAATTTAGTACTTGCTGAGCCGCGAGAACTCGAGATAAAAGCGTCTCCATGCTGTTGAGTAATTTCTGAGCATCCGTTTTGATCCTCTGGACCTCAACTTGGGCCCCGTCGCATCCCACTTCTGATGAAGAGCCAGGACGGCCTGGAGGCCCTTCACCAGAACTCATCTTCTTCTAATTATGTGGGTAGGTGGGCGCGGAAATAGGAATAAATGACTTCAGATCACAATCGACGTATTTTAATCAGTATTCACAAGAATCACGATGTAATTAGTTAATAAGCGATTATTACTATACGAAATCAACTTAATTAAAACTTAAAATAGCGTGATGGCGAAGATTCTGAGCGGTTCATCACAAGCGTGGTGCACGGGCGCCGTCTCGTTCAAAAGTGAATTTAAGATGGCCGCCCGCACTACCATCGACAATGACGCTTCGCTAGGTTGACATCGACAGTCCTGTCAACCTGACGTTTGACGTAAACGCCGTCAAATATTTACTAACATTAATTATGCGTTTAAGAAATAATACCGTTCCTTTAATAGACCAATGCAACTGGTACGATCATAGCTAAATAACTAAGACTAGCATCTGCACAATTAAATAATATAATACTGTCATAATAAATAATTATGTCGTGCTACAAAAGTTAGTGACAGAAACAAATCGCTGCAAAATCGACTGCACGGCGTAATTCTTGTCTGTACCTCTCTGTCGGATTTAAATTACACTCTAGGGTGCAATTTAAATTAGCGTAGGCGTGGAGGGGCGAGGCGGCCCGCGAGCTGAGGAGCAGTTAGTTTTAGCACTCGCCGCCGCGGTTGAGGCTGGCTGGCGAACCCGTTCAGCAAGCCGATGCTGCGGTGGTGAGTCCGAATACCATCTGCGATCGCCGGAGCCCCGCAGCGCCGGAGCCGTGACAGAAACCATACTTAGTGCATGTTGCATGCTCGCTTGCACGAATTTACACCCATTATTTTCAGACTATCTAAAGTAAATACATCTTTTATGGGGTACTGTGTTAAATGTTACAACAGAATACCTTGTGATATATTAGAATTAAATGAAAGAAAATTTAAAACTCATATAAAAAGTACACTTTGTAAACAAGCATATTACAAATTAGAGGATTATATCCAAGATAAAAATGCTTGGAAACATGCTGGTCCTGCTCCATAGGACAATTTAGAATCTAGACAAAATCAAACTGGTTGCCAATTTAATTGTATAATATTATTTTTTTAAACATTAATTTTATATTCTGTGATTACTTGAACTCACACACTGACTTATTATTAGTAGTACGTGTTAAAATGTTAAGAATATCGTATAATTTTACAATGTTTGTAAATATGTGAGCACCATGCATCTATCACATAATAATTAATTTATGTCATTCCTTCATTTTTCATTCTTTTTACCTATCGTGATATAGTAATCTTATTCTAGGTGCATCGTCTTCACATATAATTATATAATTAATGTATACAGAATATTGTGAAAATATTTTAAAAGAGTAACGGTGGAGTTTCTTGCCCATTCTTCTCCATACGAAAACGACCTTTTGGAATGGGCGACTAGAATCAATTATTATATTTTTTTTCCTGTAAATGTTGACGTTCATAAGTGCCTTTTTTGTGCCTAAATGAAATAAATTATTTGACTTTGACTTTATTATTGTGTGAACGCGGTGTTTTAATTTTTTTTGAGGGTAGGTATGCTTTTTATCAACGGTATGAATTGAAACGTTTAGAAACAATATCAATCAGTTTAAGTTTGATTATTAATTCTTGGTAATAATTTTTATATTAAATAAACAATTATGGATAAAGAATATTTGATTTGTTATTCTATGATATGATTATTCTAACATTAAACCACCTGAGCACCTACTGAGCCTCCCCCTGATTGAGCTTTCCCTATAGGTAAATCTTTGTCTCATGTGTACTTCGAAAGAAAAATATTATTTAATAGGTAATCATCCTTGTAGCGGTTATAAATGAATGAAAGAAAGAAAATACGTTTATTTGCGGTAGGTACATATGACGCGAGCAAAGGAACAAACACTAAAAAAGCGATTTTAGGAAAAATATGCGTCACATCCACGCAAAACGGCCATCGCTCAGCATAATTCTGGGACCCTATGTGAGACAGAGGCCCAGCGCTGGTTTTCAGTGACAGCCGGCGTTGACGTAATGACGTCGAACCGATGCAGCATATACAGAAATAAGAAAATAAGTAAAAATAAAATAAAATAAACACGATAGTTAGTCCAAAATTATATAAAAAAAATATAATATTTAAAATGGCAACATTTCGTACCGTAGGCGACTCACGCGCCGCATACTTAATTATACAATCTGTGCACGCAGCTGTCATAAAAATAATTTGTTTGACGTTTTGGCTTGGTTTTAAGTACTGATGAGCTGAAATGAGCTTTGTAGGTCTTCCTCCGTCTACTTAGCGCTGGTGTTTCAAAATTATTTAATTCTTCTACGTCGTTCTGAAATCCCGCTGTCGAAATCTATATTTACTAAGGCACATCTCGATATAAGGAACAAAATTACCTCGAAGCACACATTGTTCGCATTGAATCGATCAGCTGATCCAAATAAAATCCACCATCTTGCCTCTTAGCATCCTCTTAAGTCTGCGTTTCCACCAGAGATGAGCGAGGATGCGTTGCGAGGGATGTGTGTGAAACTAACCAATAACATCGCTTCACTGTCATAGTGTAAGCTGAGCTAGCGTTGTTATGGCTCATCTCTGGTGGAAACGCAGCCTAACAGTGGACCGGTGGTGTTTAATTTATACAGCTACTAATCAATTGCTTAGTGACCTCTTAGCGCTAAATAGCGTTTAAGAATAAGAATTTTGCATTATTAAATTTTAAGAGTTGGTTATAAATAAGACTTAATATGATTAAACAATATTGAATATTATGATAATATTATTAAAAACAGCTTTGACAGAATATTCAACATATAAGAGAGACACATATACATCACATTGCTGACACATATTCAAAACGTGTTTAACGACTTTTTTTGATATAAGGTCACATACGAAGCGCTATTTGAACTTAACTATCACTGTTCAAATGGCTCGGTCCGTAATGTGTTGACCATCGCCAACGCTCTGTTTGAAAAGTACCAGGATCGATCCCCGCCATCGGTGATCTCTTTTTGTGATTCCTATTCACATAAAAACCAAAAGTAATGAATTTTGACAACGTTACATGCCGTAAAACTAATAGTAAAACTTAAATAATTCTTCGAGCTCAATATTTGATACTACAGAAATGAGCTTATAGTCATAATTATAACCGCCAGTCAACTTTTAAAACAACGAAATATACATTGAGAACCATATATTCGACACTGAAAACATTACCCAAGTAGTCCAGTGGTAACGCCTCCTACTCTGAATCTCTGTACGTGGCAAGCTCCGAGTTCGATTCCAGCGACCAGGATTTCTTTTTGAATCTTTATTTGGGACCAATAATAACTACGGAAGACAACATTACTTTCCGAAAGCAAAAATTATTTAAATCGAGCTCTGTCAATGACATCAGTCAAGAAAATTCACTTCTTTTCGACACAACTATGATGAGTCTGCCAAATACATCAATAAACTCGAGTCAAACAGTTATTGATCTTCAGGAAAAAGTTAAACTATTATCAAACGATTTACAGAGCGCCCACAAAGAAATCGAAAATTTAAACTCCGAAAATTTTAAATTAAAAACAGACTTGCAAAAATACATAAACATAATAAGTGCTTATAAAGACATACATTCTCCAAATAAAAGAAATTTGACTCCACGCTCAGAAAACAAACATAAATCTACCACAAACAAAAATAGAACGCCTGCAACAAATAAAAAGCAATTATACATGTCACAAGAAATAATTGAAAAGCCTGTTATAGAAAAAAGGCAATCAGACGCATTGACGATACAAGAAAGAAATTGCAATGGACAGGTAAACAACACGAAATCTACTGTAATTAACTTAGAATGTACTGATATTTTAACATCGGAAATGAATCACAATTTGAACAATAACGTCTTTGAGGATAGTGTATTACTGCAAAATCAACAGAAAAACGCCCAAGAAAAGTCCTATGTCAAAAAACAGAACACTGTAGAAAATAAATCATCAATGCCCATCAACGGAAATCAATCTACAAACGCGGTACGCTACAATGTTAAAAATAAGATCATTATTATTGCTGATCAGCAGGGACGCTTTGTCCAAAGAATCCTTCAAAAACTATTAGGAGATAAATTTTTAGTTACATGTTTTTGGAAGCGAGGGGCAACATTGAAACAAGTCTTAAACACCGAAAAATCAGAAATAAGTTTATTGGACAAAAATGATTTTGTAATTGTACTAGGGGGAGTTAACGATAGAAACCCAGTTGAAACTCAAATTAATTTGATAAATTTCTTAAACAATACACAAAATACTAATGTAATCGTCTCTGAAGTTTTGTATAATATTCATTTGAATGTAAAAAAGTTAAATTGTGAATTTAAACTTATGTGTTCTCAATACATTCACGCAACATACATTAGCATGAATTATTCAATGTTTATTCCAGATTATAGTTCTTTGGCATTACATATATCTCAGTTGACACTAAGGGAAATATTACGGATTGTTTATAAACAAAATTTTAATAAGTATTCGATGGAAAGGCTCAGCGTTGATACTGCTCCAATGTATATTCTGTTTGTGTACAAATGTACACAAACAGAAAATAATGAAAATTCAAATCATCAAAATGAGAGTTCTCCTACTAATAAAGATTTTTTTCGAGTATAAAAATATAAACATTCTGCATCATAATATTAATGGCCTCATTACTAAATTAGATGAGCTAAATGTACACTTATACTCATTAAGTAAAAACAATAATGAAAATCCTATTGACATTTTATGCATTACCGAGCACAATATGACCCCGGAAGATACCAAAATACTTAAACTACACAATTTTATTTTAGGAGATTTCTTTTCACGTAAAACCCGGAATGGGGGATCATGTATAATGATAAGAACATACCACAAATTTAAAATTATTACAGATGCTAGAGACTTAAGTATAACTAATGTTTTCGAATGTAGTGGTATTGAATTGACTGACCACAAAATTATAATATTATGCATTTACAAACCACCTAAAAATAAACGAGACATAATGGATCAATTTTTTTCTAGGCTAGCAGAATTATTAAGTAAAATATCGTATAGAAATAAAAAAGTTATATTATGTGGTGACTTTAATATTAACAGACTTGAGAAAAACAACATATCCAGACAATTTGAACAATTACTATCAAGCTTTAACCTAACATTGACAATAAATCAACCTACCAGACTAAATAGCATGACGTGTATTGATAATATAGCACATAATATTAGAGGCTCAAAAACAAAAGTAGTGGAACTTTCACTCTCTGACCATACAGCACAATTATTGACTTGCCCAGTAAAGAAAAGTTACTACATCACACACTGGTATAAAACTAAACGTGACTATTCCGAAGAAAATATATTAAAATTTATAAATTGTCTTAAAAATCTCAGCTTTTCCGAATGCTACACTAATGATGACCCTGAAGAAAACTTTGAGACTTTTTATAGTTTATTTTGTCTTTTCTATGACTTATGTTTCCCAGATACACGTGTGAAAATACCAATTTCCAAGAAGCCTGCATGGTTAAGTAAGGGTATAAAAATATGCTCGAAACGAAAACGCCAATTATTATGGAAGTATAGGTTGACGTCAAATCCGAACGATAAAACAAAATTTAAAAACTATTCAAAAAGATTTAGAATTATAATTAAAAAAACGCAAAAGGCTCAAAACAGTTATTATATTAATTCAGCTACAAACAAGGGAAAGGCAATGTGGAAGATCATAAATAATAATAAAACAGTAACTCCAAAAGAAAATATTGCACAAATAAAAGTAAAAGATCAACTAGTTACAAATCCTAAGGAAATAGCACAATTATTCAACAACTACTTCATTGATGGAATACAGTCCACTTCTACCTCTAGCGGCTCAGTTACAAAAACGTACAATACAAATTCAAATTCTATTTTTTTTAAACCAACCAATCCACATGAAATAGATCAAATTATAAAAGGATTAAACAACACGAATAGTACAGGATACGACAACATAAGTACGAACATTATAAAACGAGTGTCTAGTCACATAGCTCCAGTAATTAGTAACATTATCAATCAGTGTCTAGAACGAGGTGTTTTTCCTTCAAAATTGAAAATTACGATCGTAAATCCATTATTTAAAAAAGAAGATAGAGAGGATATGCGTTTTTACAGACCGATTGCGTTAATACCAGTGATGGCAAAATTTTTCGAAAAGGTTATATATAATAATTTATATTATTTCTTTGAACTCAATAACTTATTTACTAATGAACAATTTGGCTTTCGTAAAGGAAGATCCACCAGTGATGCTCTTTTTAATTTTCTTAAGAAAGTAATGACTGGATTGGATAGCAAGCAACAAATAACCGCTATTTTTATGGATATGACTAAGGCGTTTGACCATGTTGACCATAATATCCTACTTAACAAATTAGAGAAATATGGAATAAGAGGGAATGCCTTGGAACTTATTAAGTCGTACTTAACTGATCGTTTTCAAATAACACGAATAACGAAAATAGAAATAGACACAAAATTCGAACGCATCTATATGTCGGACCCTAAACTTGTAAAATTTGGCGTTCCCCAAGGAAGTATCCTTGGGCCTCTTTTATTCGTTATATATATTAATGACCTACCAAGGTCTTAGACCAGGACATTATATTGTTTGCGGATGATAGCACGGCCATTTTTGCAGATACCGGTCAAGACAATTTTGAAGCTCAGGTTAATAAATCTCTCGAAGATATTATAGACTGGTTAATAATTAATAATTTAAAAATAAATATTGATAAAACAAACTATATGACCTTCACAAATAAAAATTCAAAATCAAATAAAATCAATGTTAATTATAGAGGTAATTCAATAAATCAGGTCAGTAACACTAAATTTCTAGGAGTCCATATCGACTCAAAACTTGACTGGAAAATGCATGTGGATGGTGTCTGCAAAAAACTTAATCAATATTCATATGCTCTCTATTTACTTCGAAAAATTGTAAATGAAAACGTATTACTCAATGTTTATCATGCATATGTGGGTTCTACTCTAAAATATGATATACTGTGTTGGGGTAACTCTACTAACAGAGAATTTGCATTCAAAGCCCAAAAAAAATGTATCCGAAGTATATGTGGGCATAAACAGACCGATTCATGCAGAGCAGAATTCAGAAGACTAAAAATCTTAACTTTAGCGTCAATGTATATATTGGAAGCAGCCTCAATGACAAAGCGAGATATCAGTAATTATGAGACAATGAGAAGTACAAGATATAAAAATGACCTTAAGGCAGCTAAGAGTAGAACAGTTAAGTTTAAATCAAGCATATTTGGTATGGGTGTGAAAATTTATAATAAATTGCCAGACTTTATTAAAACCACTGAAACATTAGCTACTTTTAAATACAAACTTAAAAAACTACTGATACAGAAAGTATATTATACAATCAATGAATTATTTAATGACAAATGTCTTGACTGAAATTTATTTAATGGTACCTACTATGATAATGCATAATTATGAAAAGTGTTAGTTATTGATTAATTTATTTATCTGTAATGTAGTGGTAATGAATATTATATTGCCTTGACTATTTTGTATACTTGTTAAGACGGTTTATATTATTATTATTTTTTTCTTTCTTTGGACATCAATTAATTCAGTGACAAATGTTTTTGACTAAAATTTATTTAGTATGACGTTAATGATGCAATAATTATGACAAATACCAATTTATATTTATACTTAATTTATTTTCCCTAATGGTTATTATGTTACTTGAATGATTTTATTTTGTTTTTCTTTTGACATATAATTGTAAATTTAAAAGATTGTACACCCCATGGGTATGTTACAGTGATACTTTGTTATAATACTAACTTTAAGAGCTGAATTTCCACCTGTGACAAACAATAAATAAATCTTGAATCTTGAATCTTGAATCTTGCTAAAGAATGTATGTCTGAACTATTGTTTTCAGAAGTGTTTAAAGAATCCAATATTAACCTAGCTTACGAAAAGTTCTGCGAGTTGATATATCTATTTTATAAATTATGTTTCCCTATCAGAAGAATAGAGATGTCAAACAGGGATCAACCCCTAAAATGGATATCTAAAGATAATAGAGCAAGCTGCAAAACCAAAAGATCATTACGAAACAATTACTACGCTAACAAAACTGCGGAAAATAAATCAAAGTTCTAAAACTACGGGTCTATTAAAATAATTTCTATCAAAATTCAAAAACTCTATTCCTGTTCTGAAGCGAGTTCCCTGTGGCGCTAGACCTCTAGCCAGTTGCGTTCGTCTTGCCGCCCGGGAGAAGTCGCAAAGTGCTTGGGAACAGCTGCTCACCTTCCCTTACAGAATTCTACATGTACAGAAGAATTTGGCAACCAGAAAGACTTTACTTCACAAATTAAAGAAAACTGTAATATTTCGCCTCTTAATTTAGATTCAAAATTACCGACACAAAGATATAACTCCTTAGAGGTATATCCCATCTGGTAGAATCTAAGTTAGGGGAAGGTGACTTAAGCGGAGCAGCCAGGATTCTTTTTAGTAGTGATGTGGTGGCAACATGTACTCCAGACACACTCGCAGCTCTGGAGAGCAAACACCCTGCCCCAGTGGATGGTCTTTCTTTTCCCGACCCCCCTGATCTGGATAATCACTCCCTCACCATCACAGGTCAAGAGTTGGTCACAGCCGTCTCCTCGTTCCGGAGCGGCTCCGCTGGCGGCCTCGACGGCCTGAGTCCTCAGCACCTTAAGGACCTTATTTGTTCAGGCGCCGGGACAGCTGGTGAGTTGCTCTTGAAGGAGCTTACGGCTTTGATTAACCTCATGCTCTCTGGCAAGGTGAACGAGTCCGTCATAGACATTCTGTACGGTGCCAATCTATGCGCATGGCGGCATTCGTCCCATTTCCGTGGGCACTACTTACCGTCGTATGGCAGCCAAGATTTGCTGTAAATTTTTAGTGAGGCTGTTTCGGAAAAATTGCAGCCCCTGCAGCTAGGTTACGGCTCCAAATGGGGCTGTGAGGCTGCCGTACACGCCTTGTCGACCTACCTAAATTCTGACAAAGGAGAGGTCATCCTGAAGGTTGACATAAAGAATGCCTTCAATTCTGTTAATAGGCACACCTTGCTGGCAGAAACTAAAAAAGAAATACCCCAAATCTATAGTTTCCTTTGGCAATGTTACAGACACCCCTCTAAATTACTGTTTCGAGACAACCTTCTGTAATTTGCTGTTGGTTTTCAACAAGATGACCCAGCTTGGGCCAGTGATTTTCAGTTTAGCCATTCACCCAATTATTCGTCAGCTAAATTCCAAATATAACGTTTGGTACCTCGATGATGGAACCTTGGGAGACGATATAGATACTGTTGTAAATGAACTTAAATTCCTTAAAAATGAACTAGATTCAATTGGCCTTGAACTCAACCTTTCGAAATGTGAACTATATTTAGCGGACAGTACTGACAGACATCACACACTTTCCAAATTTAACGCTGTAGCCCCAGAAATTAAAATCATTGAAAAAAGCTCTCTCCGACTGCTTGGGTCACCTATCTTCGAGGATTCCTTTCCCGTTCTTATTGAAGAAAAAAAATAAAATTCAATGACGTTTCGGAAAGATTGCTCCAAATTAACATGCATTCGGCCATAACCTTAATTCGATACTGCTGTTTCGGCCCTAAATTAATATATTTCCTTCGCGCTTCTCATTTATGGAAACACACTCATCTTTTAGACAAAATGGACCAAATTATTTGGCATACATTAACTTCAATCTTAAATGTGGCCATGGACGACCGAGCTTGGGCACAAGCTACTCTTCCTATCCGTATGGGAGGCCTCGGCGTTCGCAAAATTTCCAGTATTAGTTTACATATCCTCGGTCCACGGTACTGAGAAATTAATCAGGAAAATCCTAGCCCGCATACTGATTAATTTTGATTTGCCGTGCCTCACCGAGGCTATGAATGCCTGGAGACTCGCTTGCCTGAATTCAGATCCACCTGACAACCCATTTTCCCGGAGACGGTGGGATAAGCCGCTCTGCAGAGTAGTACAGAACAATTTACTTGACACGTCTGCTACTTCTGCTGAGCGTGCGCGCCTGTTGGCTGTGGGTAAATGGGAGTCGGGCTTGTGGCTTCATGCACTACCGTCATCGAACTTAGGCACTTTGTTCGACGACACTACCTTTCGCATCGCTGCTTCCCTGCGACTAGGAGCCCCTTGTTGTTCTCCTCATCGCTGTCACTGTGGCGAAGTTGTCAACAGCCTCGGACACCACGGCTTATCTTGCAGCCGAAGTGCTGGTCGCTTAGCGCGGCACGCGAACATTAATGACATCATCCGACGAGCTTTTGTCACCGTCGGCGTTCCAGCTGTGCTAGAGCCTAATGGTTTGGCACGCGATGATGGTAAGAGACCGGACGGCATGTCTTTATTTCCATGGAAGGTGGGTAGGCCTTTAGTGTGGGACGCAACGTGTGTCTATACTCTTGCGCCATCCCATCTTCCTGGCTCAGTGTGTTGTGCTGGCGCTGCCGCTGCGGCTGCAGAAAATCTCAAGCGGCGAAAGTATAATAACCTTATATGCAACTATATTTTCGAGCCGTTTGGGGTTGAAACCCTAGGGCTGTGGGGTCCGAGTGCTCATGGTCTATTCACTGAAATCTCTAAACGACTGGTTGACACTTCCCATGACCCAAGGGCTGGTTTTACCTTGGCCAGAGGCTAAGCATTGCCATACAACGTGGCAATGCGGCCAGTCTCTTGGGCACACTACCAGTCGACAGCGATGCGGATGAATTTTTCGACGCTATATTTTAGTTTGTATAATAATATATTAGTTTTATTTTTTTATATATATTAAACATACGTGTGTAAATTAAATTAAAATAATTTATCACCAATTTATCAGTAACTCAAAAAAGAAATGCAAGGCAGCATGGCAACTGATAATACAAGAGTCCATCGGTACTAAGAGCAAACAAGTAATTGAAAACGTTAGGAGCAAAGGTACTGTAGTTAATAGCCCGGGCAAAATTGCTGAAACATTCAATGACTATTGGATTAATCTAACAAACGATACTCATAAAAATACTCGTGTTAGCCTTAAACAATCTGTTAGTTATAGTATTTTTCTAAAACCAGAGATACACATAATTATATTATATCTGAACAAAACAAACTCAGTAGGTTATGATTTCGGCCCTGGTTCAGGCCATAGTACGGAGCGAGAGGGCATGGGAGGCCATCACCTCCTTCTGCGAAGCAGTAATGCTCGCGAAGGAGGAGGCGGAACGCGTGAGGGAGAGGCAAAATTCGCGCCCTCAAGCCCCTAGCCGCCGCAGGAGGAGACGCCCTGGGCGTCGGGAATCGATTGCCGATTCCCGGCCACCATAGGCGCGGGCTTGCGGACGGTGAGCAATGGGTAGCTCGCCGTCCGGTAAGGACCAAGCCCGGGTCGACGGTGCGTTGTGTTCCACGCGCGCCTCATAGAGATGTCATCAAGTGAAGGAGTCCGATGGGACCATTGCCTGCCGGGGTTGCGAATCCGAAAGGGATACCGTGGGCCCCTGGCATTGCACAGGCAACAGAAGGAACACGGGCGGGTTTTAGTCAGTAAGAGTCTGACACGCCCTCCCGCTCCAGGCAGAGCGGGAGAAGTCATTTGATGAAATCCCACCCAAAAAAAAAAGTAGGTTATGATTTTTTTTTTTTTAATTAGGTCTTCCAACAATTGTTTACACTAATTACAAACAAAAATAAAACATGCGTTTAAACTCTACACAGTGCAACTATGTATTACTAACACCACATGAACAAAAAAGAAAACAATATTATGAAGTTATTCTGTAAGCTACATCTATGCAATATTAATATTTCAATATCTAGCACATATGTTACTGAAAATAACCAATAACATATATGTCAAACATCAAAAGTATTATTTCTATAATTTACATTTCTGCTTATTGAGCGAATCAAAGTGAAAATCAACCACATCACTGCAACTATTCAAAACCCTACAGAACCTAGCACATGGAGAGTTTGATCCTAACACCGTTCTTCTCATTGGAGGACAAAGTGGAGTAATAGGTCTGCGCCGAATCCTCGACGGAGCACGAAAGTTAATGAGTGCGAGCAGCGGCGGTGAGTCGATATATCCCTTCAAGATTAATTTTGCTAGCAAACATTGCGTCATTCAAACATCTTCGTTCTTCCAAGGTGTGCATGTTGAATAATTTTAATCTCTCCGTGTAAGAACGCACTTTCTTGGTTATTCCCACAGAAAAGGCCAGATGCCAAACGAAGCGCTTTTGGACACGTTCTAGACGCAAACTATTTGTAGCGTAGTGTGGCCGCCACACCACACTGCAATACTCCAACATGCTACGTACTAAACTGATAAAGTAAGATTTTAGTTTTAATTTGACGAAAACCCTTACATTGTCTTATGACACACCCCATCATCCTGGACGCTTTTTTAGAAATAGAATCTAAGTGTGGTGCAAAGGTTAGTTTTTGGTCAAAAATAACTCCAAGGTAACGAATAGTATCTACTTCATTAACTTTGTCCTCATTTATGTACTACACTGTCTTTATTGGATGATTTTTTTTTGTATATTTAATGTGGTAACATTTCTTCGAGTTCAAATACATTTTGTTACTTTTACACCATTGAATAAGACTATTAAGGTCCATCTGCAAAAGTGACGTGTCTCTGTTTGATTTAATAATTCTAAGAAACTTTAAATCGTCAGCATACATAAAAATTTTAGAGTGCCGTAGACACTTGGGAATGTCGTTAATAAAATAATTGAATAATATTGGACCTAGATGAGAGCCTTGATCCTCCAGATGAAATATTATATACGTTAAACTGATAACCGTTTACCAAAACATAAAAAGATCTACCTCTCAAGTATGATCACCCATTCAAGCAAGCCACCAGTAATACCATAAGCTCGCAACTTACAAGATAAGATTTTGTGGGAAACTTTATCAAAAGTGAAGTCAGTATAAATGACGTCAGCTTGGTGACCAGAGACAACGGCTTCAATCAAAAGTTCCGTGAACGGGGACCAAATTAGAACTTGTGGATCGTGATCCAACAAAACCGTGCTGATGATCGCTAATGAATAATGGTTTTGGAAATACGGGTAGAGCAGTGACTCGAACACTTTAGCGAATGTTGAAAGGATTGAGATAGGCCTATAGTTAGTTAAGTCATCGTTGCTATCTGATTTATATATAGGCACCACCTTAGCCATTTTCCATGTTAGAGGGAATACGCCAGAAGATAAGGATTTTCTGTATACAGGGTTACAGGGAAAGTCGTACTGAATATTAAAGGATGTTATTATTCAGGTCATTTCCGATGTATTTCATTCTGAAATAAAATGTCCGAAACTTAACCGTTATGGAGATATTAAATTTTAAAGATTATTTTTAAAAATCCTTTATTTTTTGGCTTTTAGTCGTTTTCTTTGGGATTAGAGCTCCTAGAGTCGGTTTTTTTATGTATCTAGTTAGAGGACATGTCCATTAATAAAAATGATCAACAGAAACTGAACCTACTACTAACAGCTTAAAAAACTGCTCGACAACGGTTAGCATTATGAATTTTCTAATAGAGTGTTCTTAACTTTAACAGGCTTTTAATAAAAAAAATTGTATTGAACTTATTCTGCAAATAATTTTATAAAGTTTTACGTCTCTTTAGCTATTCAAAAAGGTATAACACTTGCTATTAAATAGGCAAAACATTGCCCAAATAACAGTTAAGTTAGGAGAGGGTACATTTTTAGTTTGAGGTAAAAGTAGCTAAAATACGTAAAAAAAAGACAAAAATTTTAGCAATATTTTTATAATTCATGTTCTACATGGCCGCCGCTATTTCTTACACAAAGTCTCATTCTTTTTCTTAAATTACTTTTCACGACAGAGTTTCGTAGGTTCCGCCTCATTTCCTCAGCCGCATCAATAATTTTTTGTCTTAGAATATCGGCATTTGCGATCGGTGTCATTTGGTCGTATAATAGGCTTTTCATATGACCCCACACATAAAAATCCATCGGCGTTAAATCGGGGCTCCTCGCCGGCCATGCTATGGGTCCGCCTCTTCCAATCCATTGGTTTGGGTAATTCTCGTCCAACCATGCTAGAACACTTCTTCTGTAGTGCGCTGGGCAGCCATCATGTTGAAAGAACATGTCTCGTCTCAATGCAATAGGCAAGTCTTGCATTAAAGAGGGTAACTCCTCCCTCAAAAAGTTTTCATATGTTTCGCCATTCAAGTTATCGGGCAGGAAGTATGGCCCTATCAAGTTATTTGATATTATACCCATCCACACATTAAGACTGAATCTCTTTTGTGACCCTTTTGGTGTTTTTTTCTTGGGGTTACCTTGCGCTTTGGGAGCCCAATAATGGGTGTTATGATAGTTTGTGATGCCGTCTTTGTCAAATTTCGACTCATTCTGTCCACATGATTTTCTTTAAAAAATCCGGATTTTCATTATCGGCATTGAGCATAAATCTGCAGAAGTCTAGTCGTCTCAATGGATCCCCTTCTTCAATTACTTGCACTGGCGTGTAATGGTAAGGGTATTGCCCAGAACTGTGCATTACGAACCAGACTTTCCACTGGGAAATACCAAGCCGTCGAGCGACAACGTTTGTTGACGTGGTTGGGTCGGCTTTAAAGAGACGTCGTATTTCATTATCTTCGTCGTCGTCATCAAGAACACGAGGTCGTCCTATGTCAGTCCGACGTACTAGCACAGAACCAGTTTCTCGTAGTCTTCGATAAACTCTGTCAAATACGCCAATATCAGGTACTCGGCGAGTAGGATACCTTAGCATGTATTCATTGCGTGCACGCAACGACACTCCTTCGCAAAATCCATAACACATTAGGATGTCAGCATATTCCTCGTTGGTAAATGTTGCCATGTTCACAACACAAATCAAAGTCCAGTTACAAGCCACGTCACACAGTTAGAAGATGAAACAGTCCAAAAATCCAAGCCAAGTCGCGTTTTTACAAAAAAAAAATCGGAGGGCACGGATAACACATCTACCATGGAAGAATCGCATGAGCAGACTAAACAAACACCACGATCCACGATTTGACAATTCAGACATTTAAAATGACATAAATACCTGTCACCGCACGTCTTCCGGGCACAAACAATGTCTACCCAAACCTTTTTTCATTGTTTAAAAGTGCCAGGTAGTAAGCCGGATTATTTTGTATCGAAATTCTGTTATGTTGTACTACCTGATGGGCCTATTCTAATAACATTATTTTAAGATTTTATGAACAAACCTAGTAGATGATATACCTTTTTGAATAGCTAAAGAGACGTAGAACTTTGTAAAGTTATTCGCAGAATAAGTTCCATACATTTTTTTTTAAAGCCCATCAAAGTTAAAAACACTCTATTAGAAAATTCATAATGCTAACCGTTGTCGAGCAGTTTTTTAAGCTGTTAGTAGTAGGTTCAGTTTCTATTGATCATTTTTAATAATGGACATGACTTCTAACTAGATACATCAAAAAAACCGACTCTAGGAGCTCTAATCCCGAAGAAAACGACTAAAAGCCAAAAAATAAAGGATTTTTAAAAATAATCTTTAAAATTTAATATCTCCATAACGGTTAAGTTTCGGACATTTTATTTCAGAATCAAAATCATCAGAAATGACCTGAATAATAACCTCCTTTAATATTCAGTACGACTTTCCCTGTAACCCTGTATAAGGATTTTACCGCTTCCGTGTTATTACAGTCCCGTGTTTCGCGCATTATAAAGCCTAGACTCCTAAATGCCTGCTTACATACTTCCTCAATATGTCTACGGAACGTCAGGTCTTTAGAAAATTGAACCCCTAGGTCACGCACAGATCCAACCCGCGGAATGACTACACCATCCATCCTTCCATCTGGTATTTATAGTGTAGCGGCACCACAGCCCGTGTAAAAGACATGACATTGCACTTTGAGACATTAAACAGCAGCTTATTATTCCGGCTCCATTCCACCACTTGATCAATGTCCGACCGCAACTTCAAGCAGTCTGTCTCGTCATTAATTTGGAGGAACAACTTGAGATCATCAGCAAAGAGTAAACACCTCGCGTTCCGCGTTACTTCCGGTAGGTCATTTATCATTATGATAAATTCCAACGGGCCCAAATTACAACCCTGGCTGACTCCTGAAAGTGTCGGATACGGGCTCGAAAAGTAACCGCCGTACTCCACATATTGTCTACGTCTATCATATATATCGATATCGATATAATCTTTTAAAGTTATTTAGGGTTCCGTACTTCGAAAGGAAAAAACGGAACCCTTATAGGATCACT
Source organism: Xanthia togata (assembly GCA_963853775.1). Lineage (NCBI taxonomy): Eukaryota > Metazoa > Arthropoda > Insecta > Lepidoptera > Noctuidae > Xanthia > Xanthia togata. The sequence goes on from OY970790.1 coordinate 556,904, forward strand.
TTGTTGTCCGTCCATCTGTCTGTCTGTCAAGACCCTTTTTCTTAGGAACGCGTGGAGGTATCATGCTGGAATTTATATCAAATACTCAAGTCTACTGTCCCTTGGAGCTGTGAAAAAATCAAACTTCTAAGCCAACGAAATCAAAAGATACAGCCGTTTATGCCGCAAATTTTCGATACTCGGAAGGGAATCAAAACCTACAGGGTACTTCCCGTGAACTCAGAATCTTGAAATTTGGTACGAAGCAACGTCTTATAGCACATATAAAAGAAAAATTGCGAAAACAGTAAATTTTTTGTGTGTGAGTGTCCGTGGAGTTTCTTGCCCGTTCTTCTCCATAGGTACCTACTACGCTTTGGAATGGGCAACTAGCTTCATATTTTTGACTGACCGACCCCTTGACAATTCAAAAGTGCCTGTAAGTGGTTTAATTGATAATTAATAAATGCTTTGAGTTTGAGTTTAACTTGCAGTCGACCTAGAATCTTGAAATTTGGCATGAAGCAATGTTTCATAGCACATACTCGTATAAAGGAAAAAATCCGAAAACCTTAAATTTTTTGTTACACTTTTGTTATATACTTTTTTAATAATTATAAACTTATTACCCTTTTGCTCATGAACGTAAAATAAAATGGAACCTACAACGAATGGAATCTTTTAAAGTCTCAGTACTTATGCAATATTTAAAATAGGAATTAAACCTACTTTTAACTTACTCATTGGAACCTAACACCTATTAGGGTATATTCAATAAAAACCTGTTATAATTTTACCTTTCATATATTTAGTAACAAAATCACACAAGTTACATACATATTTGAACACATCTAAATAAGACAGAACCTTATACGTTAGGTAATCTATTTCCACAAATAAATACCTACACATTTTAAACTTTCTTTAAATACAATAATGATTAAATCAGTCCTTAGTGGCAAGGGTATGATACCCACCCACGTTACCTTTTACACAGAGGTTACATAGAATGGCTAAGAAATATAGTTTTAGAAAAAGTAAATACTCATCTTAATATAATTTCTGTAGAGCTTCCGCCTCACAACTTTACAAGACGCCCAGTCTCAATTTTCTGGGCGAGGAGGCATCTTAAATTGCAGTGGCGGGAAATTTCGAGCAGCTTACAAATGGCGGAGATAGAGATACGACCCTGGTTTTACTTAGTACCATCGGTCAGTTTGACTCTCAAGGTCCGTGGATGAATTTATTCCCATTTCCACGTTACATGCCCTTTTATAGTCTACACAAATCTCAACATTTCCCGCCACTTTCAACCAATCACAAAGCGTCATACAGTTTTGGCTGAATATATATTATCACAGTTATTAATAAACAAAACTTTTATAGTGAGACTACTTTAAAACTTAATGAGATAGTTTAGCAATATAGCTAGTGTTTATTTATAATGTCTATGTAAGATCTGATTAGATATTCGTATCCATCGAATAATATTAGTATCCACCAATCACAGAACGTTAAACAGTCTTGGCTTAGTAATTTCTTACATGAGTAATATTAAACACATCTTTCATGGTGGAACTGTTTTAAAACTTAATAAGATAATTTAGAAATTTAGTAAGCTTATAATTTTATTTCATGGCGATCTGAAATATGTATAATTATTAACACACACCGTCCATCCACCGTCATTCCTAATACACACCGTCTAACATCGCGTTTTTTAGAGATAAAATATTGCAGATATTTATTTTTAAATAAAATTATCCCCGTCGATGGCAACACATGAAATGTCACTTTTCTTTTCGCGCACATTCTGACATCGCAAGAAAAATTCTCTCTCGTCAAAATATTAATATAAAATAAGTTTATGATACTCTTTACTAACGTACTACTGCTAAATAACTATGCTATGTGATAGAAAGTGTATAAAGTGCACCATTACGGGAAATCTGAGACGTACTAAGTCCATCGTTAGTGGAAATCTGAGACGGCCGCGGCGCTCATCAACGACACGAAGCACTTTAAGTCCTGACCAACATTGGAAGTACTTAGATTCTGAGGCCTCCCACAACCTTAATGCGTGAGAGTGCCTGGCTTCAACTGACCACCTTGTACGTGATACTGACAGTGTTTTACATAATATGAGCACTATGGTGGACAGTAACACTGCTTATTGCATGTGTGCTGCAAACTTGTTAAAGCATTATCTCTCCAGTCGACACGAGATGTCCTCAGCAACGTTAATTCCACGTTACTAGCTGGCAGCTTCTCATCCAGCTAGTAACGTGGAGTTACTAGCTGGATGAGAAGCTGCCAGAGAGGCACGAGATGCCCCTAGCTTGTAGCTGTACATAGCTAGCTGGTATGCCCTTGCCACCATTACCCCTCCAGTCGACACGAGATGTCTTCAGCAACGTTAATTCCACGTTACTAGCTGGATGAGAAACTACCAACGCGGCACGAGATGCACTGAGCGATGTAAACCTACATATCCTATGCTGGTATGTACTCGTCGTAAGAGGTAAGTCCCATTTCTATGATCTTGGCTATGATATCGTAAAAAGTTGGTTCTATATGCTTTAATCCATGGGCATGAAGGCTGCGAGACAGCCTTACCTAACCTTGCACATCGTCTGTGTGTTATATATAAACTTGCAAAAGCATTATACTCCCTATAGTGGGATTCCACCCCACTATCTGGAAAGTTATCAGCGAGTACGGGATACTCTTAACAACATTGTTTTTATGTTGCTAGCTGGTACATAATATTTGACATACTGGGTACATGCTCAGCCTTAATTAACCCTGCACATCGTCTGTGCGTTATATACACGGTGACATTTGAATCACAGTTTTGTTAGAACAAAGGTTGTTCAGACCATGGTCTACTACCATTCTATTGCATCAAATATGTAATTAAAACAAACTAAACTAGGCGTTCTCAAATAAGTCTTATGTTGCTCAAACGTGTTCAAACATTAACCGTAACCTCAAAGTACTCATCGCGGTAGCAATATGGCATTCAAAAGAATTATGAGAAGTCCACGTGGGCTACAAGGATCGCGCGTTTATTGTGAAAATGTGTTCTAACTATTGGAATGTGGAAAATTGAAATCAATGTTGTCTTGGTGCACACGGAGCTGACTCGGATTTGTGGTTTAAGTTTTGTTTTTGTCTTGTTCCTGTAATATCCCAATAAATAAATAATACCTAATAATGCCACGTTAGATACAATAGGTACCCATACCTAGTACCTACAGGAAAGAATGAAAGCCACGTCTCATAGTACCTACCGTAAGTTCGCACCTACAACGTAATTATAAAATTATTAGAGGTCAACCACCTCGCCGCACCGTGCATAGCCAGAAAATACCCATAGCCAAAGCCATAGCTGTTAGGATTTATGAGGAAATAAAGAGGATTTTACTAGTAAACTGAACGTTTTATTTTATCCAACATAACAGTACAGATCTCACGCACGACGCCATTACAGCCATAGAGTAAACAGAGATTATCATAGACACAACACTAATATTTTATTACTACTTTAATACCACCCCTTAATAAAATATTTAGAACAAAAAGAAAAACTTAAAATCATAAGTAACCTCATCTAAACTAACACTGAAACAATCTCCCTCTTAGTTTTTAAAATTGAACCCCTCCTAGTGGTTTGGTAAAAATATCACCCAACTGTTCGCTAGTGCTTACATACTCTATATTAACAATACCTTTACTCACCCTCATCATTCCCAAAGTATAAAATGTCATCGACATACAATAATAAAAAGGTTTTAATACCACCTTTACACTTACTATATAAACAACAATCTTTATCGGAACTCTTAAATCCCATTGACAGCAAAACATCATTTATGGTCACATTCCAATACTTGGGAGATTTTTTAAGACCATATATAGATTTTTGTAGTTTACAATATTTTGATTCCAACCCTGCTCCCTCTGGTAACTCTAAATATATCTCATCATCAATTTTACTGTTCAAGAAAGCCCCGCAAACATCCATCTGATTGACTTTTAAGTTCAACTTTGTAGCTACGCTCATAAAAGTTCTAAATGTATTCATTTGTGCAACTGGTGCATATAAATCATAACTTGAACCTAAGCCTTCTGTCTGTTCAAAACCTCGAGCGACTAACCTGGCTTTGTAAATCTCTTCATTTTGTTCATTTTTCTTTTTTTTTTAAACCCACTTCGAGCTTATAACTTCTTTATCTTCTGGAACTGTAGAAACTAGTGACCATGTGTCATTATCCTTCAACTGTTTGATCTCCTTGTCTATAGCTTCCTTCCATGTTTCTGAGTCTTCTCTTTCCATAGCCTCTTTGTAGTTTTTGGGTTCTCCTTCCAGTGTTAAAAATAGATAATCTATCATCCATTTCGGTTTCTTTACCACTCTGCCACTCCTAGTAGTAACTTGCTCTTCACACTCACTAGATTCTCCATCCTCATTCTGTTCCATTGATTCCTGTCTCTGGTCATCTGGATTCTCACAACAAACTTCCAAAATCCCATCTTGGTCAACCGATTCCTCCCCTTGGTCACCTGGTTGATCACCTTGGCTAGCCTCTCCTTGGTCACTTGGTTCCTCTTCTTGATTACCTATATTAGTATCTGGTACCCATCCTTCATTGTACAAATTGTCCAACCTTATAAAAGTCTCTATGTTCTTTCCCTCTGAGTTTTCTTTGTTACAGCTTTCTGACTGGAGGAAAATAACATCCCTTCTCACCAGTATTTCTTTTCGATTTTTAATGAAAATCCTGTATCCCTTAGAGTCCTCATATCCAACGAATAGCCCCTTCTCACCCTTGGCATCCCACTTTAACCTCTTTTCTTTTGGAATATGGATATAGACTTCAGATCCAAACACGGCTGTCAATTTATTTATATCAAAATTCTTACCTTCCCAAAGTTGGTATGGGGTTTCACATTTTCCTCTGGCTTTAGATGTTCTGTTCAGCACGTACACCACCATATTAATGGCCTCTGCCCATAGCTCCTTTGGAAGTTTCTTCGCATTTAAATGGTAAACCATTAGGCTCTTGACATATAAAAGATATGAAAATCTATTAACATAATCTTTAGTTATACGATTTTTTTTTCTTTCGTCTCAGCCAGGGGTTTATTAGCCGTAGTCCGTGTTTTCACGTGCTGTTTGGAAGTTCTTTCTTTCTTTCTTTTCTTTCTTTTCTTTCTTTTCTTTCTTTTCTTTCTTTTCTTTCTTTTCTTTCTTTTCTTTCTTTGTTTCTTTTCTTTCTTTTATTTCTTTCTTTCTTTATTTTCTTTTTTTAGATATTGTTTACGTTTAGTTATTTTTATTTCTGCTTGAGTATAGTTCTCGATGTTTTTAGTTGGTATATAGGCGTGTGCTAGCTGTCATATGGCTATTAATTTATAATTTAAATTGTATTTTGCGTAATGTAAATTATCTTATAAATTATTGTATAGAATCATTTTTTTTCCTAACTGAACATACAGCTGTGCTGCTGGGGAGTTTGTTGCGCCTCTTCTTCTTCCCAGCAAAAGCACTAGGAAGTGGTGAAGGGTGGGCGTTTTTGGGAACTGTCTTATAAAATTTTGACATTCGAAAAGTGCTGATTCTTAGCCTAGTTTGAATAAATGACTTTTGAATTTTGAATTTTGACTTTTTGAAGTTTACTCCAACAACGACGACAAAGCATATGCATGCTATACTTTGTTTATAAGTAGGTACATCTGTAGGATCATAAAATAAATAAACAATCATAATTTACCATATTTTATATCATAAACAATGTTTGGTTAATTGAAGATAAAAATCGATAACAAATCTATATATATATAGTCTGTGAAAGAATATTATAGAACCTGTCAGATTGGTTTTGGAAAAACGGCGTCGGTCTTTGACGATCCAGGACACAAGCCTAAAGGCTGATTGAGAGGGACTGAATCTTAAGACGATCTGAATTTGTCCAAATAACCCGATGGAGTTTATTAAGTCCTGTTAGAAGCTGAATCCTGTGAGTATTCACCATTTGCTTTGTTCGTGCTGGATAACCTATAGCCTAGTTCTTGCATGTGTGTTCTGACACGAGGACGTTGTTACAGGTCTGAATGTTATGCTAGCCTCCTAAGATTGGTGCTATGCGCGATTAGATGCATTGGTGTTGCGCCGTTGTGTGACGAGAAACCGACCAGAGTGCAGGCGGCTTTGAGGTTATCCCTTGCGGCGTGGTTATCCGACGTTCAGGAAGGCCTTACCTAACCGATCCAGGTTATGAGGGAAGTTCGCCACTCCAGGTAACGAAAGCGTCACCATCAAAGTCAAAGTCAAATAATTTATTTCAATTAGGCACAAAAAAGGCACTTTTGAACGTCAAACTTTACAAAAAATAATAAAACTGATTCTAGTCGCCCATTCCAAAAGGTAGTTTTCGGATGGAGAAGAATGGGCAAGAAACTCTACCGTTACTCTTTAAAAAAAATCATTATATCTTGTATACACTTATTAAATAATTATATGTGAAGACAATGCACCTAGAATAAAATTACTATACCACGATAGGTAACAAGAATGAAAAATGAAGGAATGACATAATTATGTGATAGATGCATGGTGCTCACATACTTACAAACATTGTAAAATTATACTATATTTCCAACATTATAATAAGTAATACTAATAATAATAAGTCAGTGCGTGAGTTCAAGTAATCACAAAAAATAAAATAAATGTTTAAAAAAAATAAAAATAAAAAAAATAATTATACAATTAAATTAGCAACCAGTTCGATTTTGTCTAGATTCTGAATTGTCCTATGGAGCAGGACCAGCATCTTTCCAAGCATTTTTATCTTGGATATAATCCTCTAATTTGTAATAAGCTTGTTTACAAAGTGTACTTTATAAATGATTTTTAAATTTTCTTTCATATAAGTCTAATATATCACAAGGTATTCTGTTGTAACATTTAACACAGTACCCCATAAAAGATGTATTTACTTTAGATAGTCTGAAAAATGGTTGATCTATTTTATCTTTATTTCTAGTATTAAAATTATGTCTATCACTTATTTTATTCAAAAGATGTAGATTTTTTCTCACATACATAATATTTTCATAAATGAATTGGCAAGGTACCGTCATAATATTAATCTTTTTAAATAGTTCCCTGAGAGATTCGCGACGAAGTAGATTATAAATGGCTCTGACAGCTCTTTTTTGTAAAACAAAGATGGATTCAATGTCAGCAGCCCGACCCCACAGTAAAATGCCATACGACATAATACTGTGGAAGTAGCTAAAATACACCAAACGCGCGGTTTCTACATCTGTTAACTGTCTTATCTTTCTAACAGCATAAGCGGCCGAGCTTAGCCACCCCGCGAGAGATGTTATATGGGGTCCCCATTGTAATTTCTCGTCTAGCGTGATTCCAAGGAAAACTGTTTGATTAATAAATTCCAGTTTTTCTCCATTCAATATGATGTCACATTCGCTACTTCTAACATTTGGTAATTTAAATCTAATGCATTTGGTTTTTTTATTATTTAGTACCAAATTATTTACCGTAAACCAATCTTGGACCTGAACAATAGAGCTATTCACGTCGTCAAGATTTGGTGACCGTCAGTTTATTTTAAAGATCAATGATGTGTCATCTGCAAATAACACCATCTTTGGTGGATTTAGAAATATTTGGGGTAAATCATTAATATAAACTAAAAAGAGGAATGGATCCAATATTGAACCTTGAGGAACGCCCATTACCATTTCAGACCCTAATGAGTTTGTGCCGTTGACTTGAACTTTAACCTTTCTATCTTTCAGGTATGATCTTAACAAATCATGAGCTGTATTCCTAATCCCATAGTGGTCCAGTTTCAGCAGAAGTGTCTCATGGTGTACGCAATCGAACGCCTTCGAGAGGTCGCAGAAGATTCCAATGGCATCTTGTGCTTCTTCCCAAGCGTTAAAAATGTTCTTTATTAGGGTGACACCGGCGTCAGTGGTACAGCGCCCTTTGGTGAAACCGTACTGTTGGTCATGAAAGATGGAATTTTTATTAAAGTGACGTAACATATGATTGAGTATCAACTTTTCAAACACCTTACTGAGACTGGCAGAATTGACACAGGCCTATAATTGTTGGGTTCCTTACTATCACCGGATTTGAACAAAGGAACTACTTTACCGTGTTTCATGAGATCCGGAAAGACGTCTTGGTCTACACTAGTGTTAAATATGAAAGCTAAATAAGGCGCAATGGTTTTGATGACTGATCTACATACTTTTACAGACATTCCCCACAGATCTTCTGTTGATTTAATTTTAAGATCTTTAAAAGCTTTTATAACAGCCTGGGGGTCTGTATGCTGAAACCTAAACTCCAAAGGGCATGCCTTTACATTATTTCTAAGTAAGGCAGCAGAAAGCGCGGGTGAGGAATTTAAAGCTTCAGTGGTTTTATGGGGAATATTAGCAAAAAAGTTTTCAAATTCCTGAGCTATTTCTACATCCGAGTTGATGGGACCATGTGCAGTCTCTAAATTAAATTCAGTATTACGCTGTTTTTTCCTACCGTCCTTCCATCTCGTCCTTAGGCCACGTTCGCGTGTGTTGGCAGGTTTCTCCTGTCAGCGAAGCCAAAGACGGAGAATCCGTCAACTGAGAGTCAATTCAATTCAATTTTATTGTGGATATGTGGTAGGTACAATATGCCGTACTTTGTCCCGCCCAGGGATGACTGGGTGGAGGACCTGAGCGGCTCCGTGGCCCTAATTTCGTCGGCCGCCGCCGGTACTCCGTCCCTCGAGGCTGTTAAGAGAGGACGGGGTTGCGTTGCAGCACGGTTTGGGGAGATTGTCGTAGTAGGGGCATACTTCTGCCCGAACCGAACTCTCGCCGAGTTCCACAACTCCCTTGCGGAGTTGAGAGTCGTCGTCGTTGGGTTCTGTTCCGTCATGGTGGAGGACTGGGCGCTGGAGACAGGCCTGGTCGTCCTAAACCGGGGTTCTATCCCCACGTGTGTGCGGATGCGGGGTGAATCGGTGGTGGACATCTCATTCGCCAGCTCCGCTCTGTCGCCACGTGTCATTGACTGGCGCGTCATGGAGGGGTTGGGGACGTATTCCGTTCACCGGTACATCCGGTTTGACGTCTCCGCCCAGACCTCGAGCGCGCCGGTCTGACAGGCGCCGAGTGGTCCGCGGTGGGCGCTGAAGCAGCTGGACCGGGAGCTCCTCCTGGAAGCCTCGATCGTGCAGGCCTGGGTGTCATCACCGGACAGGCCTGCCGACATCAACGACGAGGCGGAGTGGTTCCGGGAGGCCATGTCCGAGATATGTGACGTGGCAATGCCCCGGGTCCAGCCCGGACGTGCCTCGCGCCAGGTGTACTGGTGGTCGCGACAGCTGACGACAACGCGCAATGCGTACGTTGCTGCGCGACGCCGGTACATCAGGCACCGCAGGCTCCGTATTCGACCTCCGGATACGGAAGCCATTCAGGTGGAGCTGTACGAGGGGTACAGAGCGGCGAAGACTGCCCTCCAAGCGGAGATCCTGCGGGCCAGGCCACTGGCCCGCGAGGAGTCGCTGGAGACTCTGAACAGAGACCCGTGGGGACGCCCATACAAGATGGTGCGGGAGAAACTCCGCCCATGGGCTCTTCCGCTGACGCAGAGTCTTCGGCCACAGCTTGTGGGGGACGTGGTGAGCGCTCTGTTCCCTTCGAGAGGGGAACATGGCATAGAGACGAGGATGGCGGTACGTAGGCTGAATGCCAGAAATACCGCCCCAGGACCTACGGCTTGCCTGGGAAAGCCTGGGTCCTGGCCTTAGAGGCTCTCTGGCCTCGACTAAGGGGGCTCTTAAGCGCATGTATGGAGATGGGCCAGTTCCCACTTCGTTGGAAGACGGAAGATGGGGAAACTGGTCCTCATCAAGAAGCCGGGGTGCCCTGCGGATTCTCCGTCTGCTTACCGGCCTATCGTGCTGCTCGACGAGGTGGGCAAGCTCTTTGAAAGAGTAATTGCAGACCGCCTTGTCGGGCGGCTGGTGCGGATGGGGCCGGATTTGGCGGAGAGCCAGTTTGGTTTCCGCAGGGGGCGCTCCACGGTGGGCGCCATCATGCGCGTGCGAGCCCTCACGACGGGGAAGCGGTGTCTCGGGGTGGGGTCGTCTTGGCGGTGTCTCTAGACATCGCCAACGCCTTCAATACCCTGCCCTGGAGTTGCATCAGGGAGGCACTCCGGTATCACCGGATGCCGACCTACCTCTGTCGTGTAGTCGAGGCCTGTCTGACGGACAGGGCCGTCGTCTACCCCGGTCACCAGGGAGAATGGAACCGGCGAGAGATGTCGTGCGGTGTCCCACAGGGATCGGTCCTGGGGCCGCATCTGTGGGACATCGGATACGACTGGGTGCTGCGCGCTGACCTCCCCAGTGGCGTCAGCGTCGTTTGTTACGCTGACGACACGTTGGTCCTGGCGCAGAGGAGGTTGCACCCCCCCAGCCAGGGATTAGTGGACCCCCTGGTTGGGAAACAAATGTACACTTACCTAGGGACAGGGGGTAACCCTAGGAAGGACTTTTTAGATCCCCCATACTCGTGGGAATTAGTATGGAAAACGATAAAACAAACAAAAACCAAAACAAGATGGAGAAGATGCCGATCGTGTTGGTCGAGCGGTTGAGTGTGGGCGTGGTGTCTGAATCCGACACCGCGTTGGAAAGGAACTGTGTTGCAAGCGTTTCGAGCATTGGCTCGGAGCGCTCGCGGCCTGAAGAGGGAATGGCCGGGCGGCCCTCCAAAGGAGGAAGGAAGCTCTCGCCCCGGTCACATAGTGAGGAGAGCCTGCCTGCCGCTAAAGTGCCAACGGGCAGGAGCGGGCGAGGTCGCGCAGTGGTGAGCGGAGCCTCTGCTCGATTGCCGGAGTGCGGTGGGCGGAATCGGTCCGTGTCGGTATCCCGACCCGATACACCGGCTCCTGTGGAACACACGGAGAGCATGGAAAGCGTTGGGACCGACTCCGGGGCTACGATCTCGGACCTCAGCGAGGGTTTGCAGCTGGGGTCCAACAAGGCGGAGGCCAATGCTGCCAAGCGGGCGCAGCGGAGGGCTGTAGCGGCAGACAAGGTCAGCGAGCTGGCCCGTCAAGCGCGGGAGCGGCGTTCAACCCGGATGGCAGCCGGGGGGAGCGTTTCGGCGGTGGCACTCAGTCGCCAAGTGTTGGACGGCGTGGATGTCGTTCTGAAGGTTGCCACCGAATCGGGCAACCTGAAGGGCACCTTCACGCGCGCCCTAAAGGAGGCGGCTGACGGCATCAAGGAGGCCGTTGAGGTCCTCCTTAGTCGTTCGAGCACGGAGGAGACGGCGAAGCTTTGGGAGGAGAACCGCCGTCTCCAATCCGAGTTGGAGGACCTCAAGCGGCAGTTTGCCGCCCAGAAGGCAGCTCCCGCGGCCACCGGATCGCCGGTCCCGCAGTTGCCTCCATCGTCAACCCAATCATCGGCCCCTGCACTTGTGGATGAGGAGGTCGAAAAGATCGTTCGCATCTGCATGATGCAGTGCGGGCAAATGGTGGGGGCTCGGCTGGAGGCCATCGAGGCGAGGCTCCTCCCAGCCGAAACACTCCGCCCACCGCTCGCTGCGGATAAGCGGAGGTTGGCTGGCCCCACCCAACCGGGGTCAGCGGTCGTGGCGACTGAGCCGAGTGGGTCCGGGAAGGGGCCCAGTAAGCCTACGAAGGCCAAGTCTGCGCCCACTTCCCGGACGGGCGCTCTCCCGGCGACCGCGTCTGTTCCCGCTTCCCGGACGGCTGGTCTCCCGGTGACCGCTCCCGGGCTCTCCACGGAGGCCTGGACAACGGTCGCCAAGAGGGGCCGTAAGAAGAAGAGGAAGGCGGCGCCGCCACCTTCACCCGCTGAGGCACCGGCACCTTCTACGAGGAGGACACAGAGGCCGCCTAGGGCGAGAGCCCCACGCTCTGCGGCTGTAGTATTAACACTGCAGCCCGGAGCCGTCGAAAGGGGCGTCTCATATAAGGCGGTCCTACTGGAGGCCAAAGCCAAAGTTGCGTTCCCCGACCTTGGCATACCGTCCGGCTTCAGATTGAGGCCGGCGATTACGGGGGCGCGGCTGTTGGAGGTGCCGGGTGCCTCTAGCGGCGAGAAGGCGGACATCCTGGCCGCCAAGTTGAGGGAGGTACTCAACCCCGAGGATGTTCGAGTGTCCAGGCCTATGAAGACCGTTGAGCTGCGTGTCGATGGCCTGGATGACTCAACCACCCCGGCTGAGGTTGTGGCAGCCGTCGCCAAAGTCGGTGGATGTCCGCCCGATGATGTGCGGGTGGGCGAGATCCGCACCGACGCTTCCGGGCTCGGCGTCATTTGGGTGCGGTGCCCGGTGGCGGCGGGCAATAAAGTCGCCGACGGTGGACGACTCTTGGTCGGGTGGGTTGCGGCAAGGGCCAAGCTGCTGCAACCTAGGGCGCTGCGGTGCTACCGGTGCCTGGACATTGGGCATGTCCGGGCGAAGTGCACCGCCACAATAGACCGCAGTGAGCAATGCTTTCGCTGCGGTCAGCCCGGCCACAAGTCCGCCCAGTGCCTCGCAGCTCCAAACTGCAGCCTCTGTACAGCTGCAGGGAGGCCTGCTGGGCACAGGGCAGGTGGAAGGGCCTGTGGCGCACCCGCCCAGAAAAAGGGAAGGGGTGCCAAAGCTGCTGGGGACTCTTTACCCCCCCCGCAGCCTGGCTGCCCTTCGGCCGACTCCCGGCCTAGGAATGGTGCGGTGGAGGGAATGGATTGCGCTTAATGGCGCTGTACCATTTCCTCCAGGGCAATATCAACCACTCTGCTAGAGCTCAGGATCTTTTGCTCCAGAGCATGGCAGAGTGGTCGATTCACGTGGCCGTGGTCGCCGAACCGTATTTCGTCCCCCCCAGGGATAACTGGGTGGGAGACTTGGACGGTTTGGTGGCCATCATTGGCGGGGCTCTTGTCAACCCGTCCCGAGGTCGCGGCTGGGTAGCTGCCCTCGTGGACGGCATTGGCACCGTTGGGGCGTATTTTTCGCCCAACAAGAGTCTCGCCGACTTCGAGAGGTTCCTTGTCGAGTTGGGTGCCGTCGTGGGCCGACTCCACCCTCGCCCTGTGCTGTTGCTGGGGGATCTCAACGCCAAGTCTGCGGCGTGGGGATCCCCTGTGACCGATGCTAGGGGCGAGGTGCTGGAGGAGTGGGCGTTCACGACTGGCTTGACCGTCCTAAATCGGGGCTCGGTACACACGTGCGTGCGGCAGCGGGGCGGGTCTATAGTGGACGTCTCGTTTGCTAGCCCCGCTGTCGCGAGCCGTGTCCACGATTGGCGTGTCGCCGTGGAGGTGGAGACGTTGTCGGATCACCGATACATCCGATTCGACGTCTCCGCCCAGACCACCGGCGGCCGCGGTCCACCGGCCCCGCGAACGGACGGTCCGCGTTGGGCGCGTAAGCGCATAGACAGGGAACTTCTCGAGGAGGCCGCTATTGTCCAGGCCTGGAGCCGGGAGTCGGCGACGAACGGACCCGTCGACGTCGAGCGGGAGGCGCTGTGGTTCCGCGGGGCGATGACGCAAATCAGCGACGCGTCCATGCCCCGAGTCCACGCACAGTCCGCAAGGCGCCAGGTGTACTGGTGGACCGCCGAGATCGCGCAGCTGCGCGTCGCGTGCGTGGCGGTCAGACGCCAGTACACCCGATACCGGAGGAGACGTCGTCGGGTCCCTGACGAAGAGGCCGCGCTGTATGAGATGTACCGCGCGGCCAAGCAGACTCTGTGGCTGGCCATCGGCGAGTCGAGGACGCGAGCCAGGGAGGAGATGTTGGAGACTCTAGACGGGGATCCGTGGGGGCGCCCTTATCGCGCGGTTCGAGGGAAACTTCGAGCCGCGGCGCCTCCGCTTACGGAGAGTCTCCAACCCGAGCTGCTGGAGGAGGTGGTTGCAGCCCTCTTCCCGGCCAGAGCGGAGCACACTCCGCCGCCGATGGCTTTGCCCACGGCCGCAGAGTCTGCACAAGAAGAGGAGGAGAACGCCATCAGCGTCCCAGAGGTGACACAGGCAGAGATGGGGGCAGCCGTGATGCGGCTTCGGGCCAAGAACGTGGCTCCGGGGCCCGACGGAATCCACGGCTGCGTGTTGGCCCTCGCTCTGAAGGAGCTCGAGCCCCAACTGAGAGGACTCTACACAGCGTGTCTTGAGCGGGGCCAGTTTCCCACTTTGTGGAAATCTGGTCGTCTGGTCCTGCTCAGGAAGGCGGGGCGCCCGGCGGACTCGTCGTCCGCGTACCGGCCCATAGTGCTGCTAGACGAGGTAGGCAAGCTGTTCGAGCGAGTAATCGCAGCCCGCCTCGTCGGCCACTTGTGCAGAGAGGGGCCGGACCTGGACGACAGTCAGTTTGGGTTTCGGCATGGGCGCTCCACGATACACGCTGTGTCGCGGGTTAGAGTCCTGGCGGAGGAAGCGGTGTCTCGGGGCGGGGTGATGTTGGCGGTGTCCTTGGACATATCCAACGCCTTCAACACCCTGCCCTGGAGTTGTATTCGGGAGGCACTGCGCTATCATGGTGTGCCTCCCTACCTCCGCCGCATCGTTGGGGCTTATCTGTCGGAGAGGTGTGTCACCTACCAGGGACGTGATGGCGGATACCAGCACCGCATGTCGTGCGGTGTTCCACAGGGCTCGGTCTTAGGGCCGCTCCTGTGGAACATCGGGTACGACTGGGTGCTGAGGGGCGAGCTCAGGCCGGGGGTAGACCTGACGTGTTATGCGGACGACACGCTGGTCACTGCCCGGGGGAGCTCGCACAGGGAAGCAGCGTTGCTGGCAACGGCTGCGGTCTCACAGGTGGTGAGCCGCATACGTCGCCTAGGCCTGGAGGTGGCCCTCAGCAAGTCGGAGGCTATGGTGTTCCATGGCCCCCGGCGGGCGCCGTCACCCGGCTCACATATCGTGGTCGGGGGGGCTCGGATCGCTGTCGAGGGTACCATGAAGTACCTAGGATTGGTCCTCGACAGCCGGTGGGACTTCGGGCCCCACTTCCGACGGCTGGCGCCCAAGTTGCTGGGCGCTGCTGGAGCGCTCTCAACGCTGCTTCCCAATCTGGGGGGCCCGGGCGCCGCTTGTAGGCGGCTATACGTGGGGATCGTGCGATCGATGGCCCTTTACGGGGCCCCGATCTGGGCGGCTGACCTGACGGCCGGGAGCATCGCCGTCATGCGGAGACCGCAGAGGGCGATGGCCGTCAGAGTCATCCGGGGGTATCGCACGATCTCCTACGAGGCGGCTTGTGCACTGGCCGGATCCCCGCCCTGGGACCTGGAGGCGAAAGTACTCGCGTCATCGTATCGGTGGCGCGAGGAAGCGCGGGCGCGGGGCGAGCGACCGATGCAGCGACACGTGGAGCTGCATCGGTCTCAGCTTCGCGAGGTCCTGGTGGCGGAATGGCGGGACAGGCTTTCGCGCCCTACCGCCGGCCTCAATACCATTGAGGCGGTCCGGCCGGTGCTCGAGCGCTGGCTCGGGAGGAGGCACGGCTCCCTGTCGTTTCGGGTGACGCAGGTGCTCTCGGGGCATGGTTGCTTCGGGAAGTACCTGTGTCGCATAAACAGGGAGCCGGACGCCCGGTGTCACCACTGCGTCGACTGTCGGGAGGACACGGCGCGGCATACGCTGGCAGAGTGTGCCGCTTGGGAGGAGCCGCGCCGTGCCCTCGTCTCTGGAGTAGGCAGTGACCTTTCGCTGCCGGCCGTCGTGAATTCCATGGCCGGCAACGAGGAGTCCTGGGACGCGGTGGTATCCTTCTGCGAGACAGTCATCTCGCAGAAGGAGGCTGCGGAAAGGGAGCGGGAGATTGCTTCTGCTAACCCGATCCGCAGCAGACGCACCGGGCGTCAGCGGAGGGCGGATAACGCCCTCTTCCAGCCCCCCTAAATGGGTCCAGGGGCGATGGATCTGGGGAAATCCATCGCCCCCTACTCCTTAGGACCCGAGATGGCGGCGCGTAGTGTTCCACGCGCGCCTCTCTATGATGTAAGGGGGGAGTTTAACACCTCACTCCCCCCAAACTCGAGGTGGCCCGCAGAGGCGGGCCGGCACCAGCCGAGGGTCGCGGAAGTATCTGCGTTCCCGTGACCCCCGACGTAGGTGTGAGATGGAACACCGGGGTGGTTTTTAGTCAGTACGAGTCTGACAGACCCCTTCGCCCGCCCCAGGGCGGAGGACATCCATGAGGATTTTCCACCCCGAGACCAAAAAAAAAGGCGGCGGCCGAATTAGTGACACACGGGGTTGCGACAATCAAGCCAGAATCCGGCAGTTGGAACTCGAGGTCGCCCAGCACAAGTCCGAGGCCATGTGTTTTTATGGTCCTCGGAACGCGCCACCGTCGGGTTCCCAAATAACGGTAGGAGGGGTTCACATCGGCGTCGAGTCGACGATCAAGTACCTGGGACTCGTCCTCGACAGTCGGTGGAACTTCGTGGAGCACGTTTGGCTCCCAGACTAGAGCGGGCCGGAGCTGCCTTGAAGCGAATCCTGCCCAATCTAGGGGGTCCAAACGCCTCCTGCCGGAGGCTATACGCGGGGATCGTGCGGTCCATGGCCCTGTACGGGGCACCGGTGTGGGCGTGTTCGTTGAGGCGGCGGCCTGCCCGCCGGTTGAACGCGTCCCAGAGGGTCATGGCCACCCGGCTGGTCCGGGGATACCGCACAGTCTCCGGTGAGGCGGCGAGCCTCCTTTCCGGATTGCCGCCATGGGATCTGGAGGCAAAAGTCCTCGCGCATATTTGGGAGTGGCGCGAGGAGGCGAAACGCCGGGGCTTGACTCCGATGCCGAGAGAAATCGCGTCACAGCGGACAGAGCTCCGACGGGATCTCATGGCGTCATGGCGAGTGCGATTGGTCGCAACCCAGTGCTGGGCACGTCACTATTGCGGCGATAAGTCCCCTCTTTGAGGAGTGGCTGAAGAGGCACCACGGCGTCCTCACCTTCCGCCTGACGCAGGTCCTCACCGGACACGGCTGTTTCGGGAGGTACCTGTTTCGGATAAGGCGGGAGGAAACGCCCGGGTGTCATCACTGCGTGGATCGCCTGGAGCACACGGTGAAGCATACGGTGGAGGTATGCCCAGCTTGGGCAGAGCACCGCCGTGTCCTCGTGGAGGCGATCGGTGGCGGGGATCTCTCGCGGCCGGCCCTGGTCCAGGCCATGGTACGGAGCGAGAGGGCATGGGAGGCCGTCACCTCCTTCTGCGAAGCAGTAATGCTCGCGAAGGAGGAGGCGGAACGCGTGAGGGAGAGGCAAATTTCGCGCCCTCACGCCCCTAGCCACCGCAGGAGGAGACGCTCTGGGCGTCGGGAATCGATTGCCGATTCCCGGCCACCGTAGGCGCGGGCTTGCGGACGGTGAGCAATGGGTAGCTCGCCGTCCGGTAAGAACCAAGCTCGGGTCAACGGCGCGTTGTGTTCCACGCGTACCTCAAAGAGATGTCAGCGAATGAAGGGGTCCGATGAGACCATTGCCTGCCGGGGTTGCGGGAAAGTCCGAAAGGGATACCGTGGCCCCCTGGCATTGCACAGGCAAGAGAAGGAACACGAGTGGGTTTTAGTCAGTAAGAGTCTGACACGCCCTCCCGCTCCACCCAGAGCGGGAGGAGTCATTTGATGAATGTCCCACACAAAAAAAAAAAGGTTGGTACAATACAGTTCTTAAATAGTTAAAGATTTTGATTAGCTGTCCCGCCCGTAGGGCATACAATAATTACATATAAATTAGCTATAAAATAAAGTTAAGTAACATTATTACAAATTAAAAGTCATATGAGAGTTCAACTCAAGGTTTGCTGAGAGCGTTAAATCTGTGTTATATTATAATTTAACCTATGAGAGAGTTAGGCCTTTTGTGTTAAGACGAGTTGTTGTAAGGATATTGTGTCTCGGGTTTGCTTAGCATATTAGTTATTTTCCCCTTATGAGCACAGTCTAAATAGGTCATACGAGTACGTGTACGGTTGAGCTAGAGGTTATTAATTGGTTCGCTTCACGGACTCACTATAGCGACTCTGAGAAACTGCTATTGTCTCATTGCAGGCTTTCACCAATACCACTAGGAACGGAGACTAGTTGTGTGGGTGGATGCCGTAAGTGTCAGGAAAAGGTATATTAATTTAGTGGCTTGCCACGATGTTTGTATGTGTGCCTTGATTTTGTATAATTCCAATAAACTTTGTATTGTGTAAAAAGGTTCTTGTTTAATTGAATCTTTTCCTAGCAGATGTATACCCTATAAATTTACTTTAGGAGGGTGATGAGTAGTATAGTTCAAATAGAAACCATCATCAGCTTGTTTTCAATTTCTGTTTTTAATTTCTGTTAAGCCACTTGTGTAACTCAATCTTTAATTTCCTCGAGGGACCTTAAGAGTCCTATTACATTTTTGACGCAAATTCATGATTTTTGACGTTGTAATTTTCAGCAGCAGTAAGATATTTGAATTATTTGATAATGAATAACGATAGTGCCATTCTTTTTATTGTAAGTTGGAATTAGACATTTTAACTTTTCTTGTCGTGTAATATACTATGAATATTTTACGAACTCACTTTACAAGGAAAAACGACGGCAATGGAACTTTGACGATCATATTCACTTTGTTTCATTCAGTACTAATAAACGCGAAAGTTACTAAATGATAATTTTAATGTTTTACTTGTTTATTGGAGTTCTAGAATTTCTTTATATGCCTTGAGTTTTTAGGGAAAATTCGTAAAGAAAGCCAATAAATGTCTTGATTTTCATGTCAATTATAATCCAAATAAACACAATTAAATCAAATAAACTAATATGATATAAAACTTCGATCTACAGTGAACACGTTTCATTAGTTTTTGTTTCTCAATATAATAAGACAAAATTACAATAAATTAAATTAAAGTACTTTATATTCCGCGTCAATTCAGCAAATTACACGAAAATAATGTGTAACTCCAACTTACAAGAAAAAGAATGGCACTATAGTTATTATAATCAAATTATTAAAATATATTACTGCTGCTGAAAATAACATGGTCAAAAATCATGAATTTCCATAAAAAAATGTAATAGGAATCTTAAAGCGACTTGGCATTTTGTTAAAAATGCGCACGCACATTGCTAGGCAGTTTTTATTGTACTTAGTCTTGGCAAATCACTTAATGGTATTAAGTGATTTGCCTTTTTGTTTATGAGGATCTCGTCTGTTTCTAGGATAAATATAGTTTTCTGACTTAGATTAATCTTTATTCTTGGCTACAAATAAACATATATGTACAGACCCGGTAGCGGTAGCAGACCAAACCTCTTGAACATTGGTGACATGAGTCATCAGGTTGAAGTCCACATATTGCTCTGATGCACTTTTTTGTGCGATAAATGCTCTATCCATATTGGTACCATTACCCCATATTACGAGACCATATCGCAGTAGCGATTCAACATAGGCGTAGTATGACATAATAGCAGTTTTTATGTTAGTTATAATTATTTTTAACCTGCGTATACAAATTTATTAATTCTAGTGCTTACGTTATCTACATGTTTTTTCCAGTTAATATCTTTATCCATTATTACGCCTAAAAACCTTGTATGGGCTACCTCTTCGATTTGATAAAAAGTCCAGTAGTCAGGTGATTATTATTAATATTCGAAAGTATTGACATTGGTTTAACCGGTCTTTCCCCGGAATTTGACATAATTTGATATTTACGCGCGGTTTACGTAATTTTAAATATTTTTCTGAGTTTTTCGGTGTTACCTGTAATTTTTTGATTATTTTTGGTCTATCTAATTGTCGAGAATATCCGTAATATCGTAGGTTAAAACAGCTCACAGACGATAATAGCCATTATTTAGCAGCACTTTTTCCCGCGTCGCCAATTGGCGACGTCCTACTTTTACGGTTTAAATCACAATTTTTACTGCTAAATTATGACTAGTATCGTCTGTCTGCTGTTTTAACGTATGGTTATGGATATTCTCGTCGATTATATTTATTCCGACCGATATTTATTCCTCCAACATAATGACGCATTTAATATGTTCCACGACACATAAAATTTTAACTATTTTATGATTATGTGCTTTCAGTTTAAGAAATTTAAATGGTATGCAGTAAAATCACCTGAGTGGATTAGTAAGAGACCCTTACTAATCCACTTAGGTGATTTTACAGCAAAACACACACACACACACACAAAAATCACAGCTGTGTAAATACAAGCTAGATATGTTGTGGCAATTTTGAAAAGACTCCAACCCCAATATGTGTTATATGTGTTAAATTTTACAACAGAATCGCTTGTGATATATTAGAATTAAATGAAAGAAAATTTAAAACTCATATAAAAAGTACACTTTGTAAACAAGCATATTACAAATTAGAGGATTATATCCGAGATAAAAATGCTTGGAAACATGCTGGTCCTGCTTCATAGGACTATTCAGAATCTAGAAAAATTCGAACTGATTGCCAATTTAATTGTATAATATTATTTTTTATAAAATTTATTTTACATTCTGTGATTACTTGAACTCACACACTGACTTATTATTAGTATTACTTGTTAAAATGTTAGGAATATCGTAAAATTTTACAATGTTTGAAAGTATGTGAGCACAATGCATCTATCACAATCATAATTATTTTATGTCATTCCTTCATTTTCATTCTTTTTACCTATCGTGTTATAGTAATCTTAACCTAGGTGCATTGTTATATTCTTTACATATAATTATGTAATTAGTGTATACAAGATATAATGAAAACAATTTAAAAGAGTAACGGTGTAGTTTAACAACTAAATTAATAATGCGTCTAATAAGTGTAAAGCTACATGGCAAATAATAAATAAGTGCAAAAATAATAAGCCGGTCGAAGGAATACCAAGACTTAGAATAAATTTTGTAGATACAACTGACCCGAAAAGTATCGCCCAAACTTTTAATGACTATTTTATTGAAGAAATTGAATTAGTAACTGACAGCAATAATCATTATTAATCAAAATTTAAAATTTTACATGCTTTCTGACTTTATATTATATTTAATACCTACAGTTCCTCCCGACATTGTAAAATTAATAAATTCATTAAATAACACTAATAGCTCTGGTTATGATGACATCACAACAAAGGTTATTAAATCTGTTTCTACCATTATAGCACCAGTACATAGTTATATAGTAAATATGTGTTTAGAATCGGGTGTTTCCGGATAGGTTAAAATTAGCTGTTATAATATCACTATTTAAGAAGGGTAGCGAACCACGATCCAGCCAACTATCGGCCTATAGCCTTACTCTCTAAAATTGTAGAAAAGGTGATGTACAGTACATTATACACATATTTTGACGTTAAAATATTTTTGCTGATGAACAAAACGGTTTTAGAAGAAAAAAGAATATTATTATGGCAATTTTCAGTTTATTCTAAAAATTATAACTGGCATTAATAACAGAATTCCGGTAGCTGCTTTATTCATGGACATGAGCGAGGCATTTGATTTTGTGGATAGAACAGTACTATTGAATAAGTTGGAAAGGTATGGAGTTAGAAGCAATTCTTTGATCCTTTTGAAATCGTACTTGTCCGACAGAAAACAAGTGACTAAAATGGATAAGGTCTGCATTACTTCAAAAACCGAGCGTACGTATGTATCGAGTCAGAGGGCTAATAACTACGGTGTACCCCAAGGAAGTATTGTAGGATCTTTATTTTTTATTATTTACATTAATGACATGCCCAGAGAAACACATCATCCGATGGTTTGGTTTGCTGATGATAGCACGGTCGTTTTTAATGGTGAAAAGGATGCGACGTCACTTGAGGGAGAAATAAACCACTGTCTACAAGAATTAGTAGAAAGAATGCGCGCGAATAATACAAAAATAAATATTGACAAAATTAAAATAATGACTTTTGAGCAAAGAACGAATCATAAAAAACCTGACCTTAAAATATGGAGACAAGACAATTTCAGGAACGATAACTACAGCACTTTTAGGGCTTGATCTAGATGACATGTCGTGGACCACAATTTTTCAAATATTTCAGTTTTTTTGTTTGTATCGGCAACCTAAGTAGTACTACTAATCACCATAATCTTTGAAAATTACAGAATTTTCGTAGTTTTATACAAAAAAACAACCAAAAAAAATTATTTCCCTAAAATTTTGAAATATTTTAACGTTCAGTACACTTTAACTCATCGTAGTGTAAAAAAAAAATATGGACACTACTATGGCAAGTTTTTTAAAAAATTAGCGCAACTAACTTAGATTTTAAAATGGTATAATACTTTAGGAAAACTAGCCACAAAAAAAAAAATGACACTTTTTCTAATCAAGAACCAAATTTCATAAGTTGTTGTTAATAGTAATCACTTCTACTATGTGCCCAAAATAGATTTCTTTCGCAAATTTTTAGAATTTGGAAGGGACATGTG
This sequence comes from Xanthia togata, assembly GCA_963853775.1. Classification (NCBI taxonomy): domain Eukaryota; kingdom Metazoa; phylum Arthropoda; class Insecta; order Lepidoptera; family Noctuidae; genus Xanthia; species Xanthia togata. The sequence continues at coordinate 579,406 of OY970790.1, forward strand.
CGTATTTAGTGAAGTTCAGAAGTCAGAAAGAGATAGATAGTATACGTTAGAGAGAGATAGATAGAGAGCGATTATACGTTAGAGAGAGATAGATAGATGTTTGTTGTTAAATAACAATAGGGCCGGTTGGAATGTTGCTGTTCTCTACAAAGTACAAAGTCAGTACGCTCTGCTTCTTTGTTTACTGTGCACCGTTTCGTACCTATTCAATTGATGTGACTCTCGTACTAACGACTTTTGGCTTGGCTTTTTGGACTGGATTAAGTGATCTGCAAACTGTACTAACCTGGCATTATTTTGAACTGGACTGTGTTTTGTGAATTGGACTTTTGGCGTATTTTGGACTGTTTAGCGTTTATCATGCCGCTACCATACACACCGTTGGAATACGCTAATATGCACCTCATTTATGGAGAGTGCCGATGCAATGGTAGCGCTGCTAGCAGATTATATCGAGAAAGGTACCCAAATGCTCAAAGATACCCGAATTATCGAGTATTTACTAATGTGCATCAAGTGTTTTCGGAGGGCCGTTTACCATCTGACAGGAGAAATGCTGGAAGACCTAGATCGGAACGCGACGAAGAAGTTCTCAATGAGATTGAAAATGATTCAACTACCTCGGTACGTGCCATAGAAATAGCTACGGGAATCCCAAAAAGTACTGCACATCGAATCCTAAAACGTCACAGACTTCACCCATATCACTACAGGCGTGTGCAGACGTTATTACCGCGGGACTATCCACTACGAGTCGCATTTTGCCGTGTGATGCTGCAAAAGCACAGAGAAGATCCCCAATTCTTGGATAATATTCTATGGTCGGATGAATCAACCTGCAAGAGAGATGGCTATTTAAATCTTCACAACCTACATAGCTGGAGCAATGAAAATCCGCACCTGATGAGACAAGACAAATCCCAATATCAATTCAAGGTTAACCTATGGACGCGGAAAAGTGATTGGGCCTTTTGAATTACAAGGAAACTTGGATGGCAATAGTTATTTGAACTTTTTACAAAATGACTTGCCAGTATTATTAGAAGACATGCCCATTAGTGATCCACAAAACATATTGTTTCAAAATGATGGTTGCCCAGCTCAGTATGCCCGTCCTGTGCGAGAATACTTAAACCAAGAGTATCCAGGGCGTTGAATAGGGCGACTTGGTCCTATTTTATGGCCACCCCGTTCACCCGATCTAAACCCCCTGGACTTCTTCTATTGGGGTTGTCTCAAAGACAGAGTCTACTCGAAACCCATTGCAACATTGAACGACCTTCGCCAAAAATCACTCAGGCTGCGGATCATATCAATAGTAGAAGATATGCACGACGAATAAAACGATCTTTTTTAAGGCGATGTCAACCCCAAAACACACCACCAACCAACATGTTGATGTCAACCACATGGGTTGCGCAACTAACCTAGATTTTAAAATGGTATAATACTTTAGGAAAACTAGCCACAAAAAAAAAAAAATGACACTTTTTCTAATCAAGAACCAAATTTCATAAGTTGTTGTTAATAGTAATCACTTCTACTATGTGCCCAAAATAGATTTTTGTTGTCGGAAAATGTTGAATGAATGAAACAAATGGTGTCAATAAATGTAAATTTATTGCATTATTAATAATATTATAATACATGTTCGAACTGTTTACCACCGGCATTAATACAGGCACGACATCGCCTTAAAAAAGATCGTTTTATTCGTCGTGCATATCTTCTACTATTGATATGATCCGCAGCCTGAGTGATTTTTGGCGAAGGTCGTTCAGTGTTGCAATGGGTTTCACATCAACCACAATGTTGATCAACATGCAACATGAAACCCATTGCAACACTGAACGACCTTCGCCAAAAATCACTCAGGCTGCGGATCATATCAATAGTAGAAGATATGCACGACGAATAAAACGATCTTTTTTAAGGCGATGTCGTGCCTGTATTAATGCCGGTGGTAAACAGTTCGAACATGTATTATAATATTATTAATAATGCAATAAATTTACATTTATTGACACCATTTGTTTCATTCATTCAACATTTTCCAACAACAAAAATCTATTTTGGGCACATAGTAGAAGTGATTACTATTAACAACAACTTATGAAATTTGGTTCTTGATTAGAAAAAGTGTCATTATTTTTTTTTTGTGGCTAGTTTTCCTAAAGTATTATACCATTTTAAAATCTAGGTTAGTTGCGCTAATTTTTTAAAGAACTTGCCATAGTAGTGTCCATATTTTTTTTTACACTACGATGAGTTAAAGTGTACTGAACGTTAAAATCTTTCAAAATTTTAGGGAAATAATTTTTTTTGGTTGTTTTTTTTGTATAAAACTACGAAAATTCTGTAATTTTCAAAGATTATCGTGAATAGAAGTACTACTTAGGTTGCCGATACAAACAAAAAAACTGAAATATTTGAAAAATTGTGGTCATGGTAGTTAAAAGTGTCATAAGGGGTATACATTTTCGAAAAATTTCCATTTTTTAAAGTAATTTAAAAAAAGTAGAGGTATTTTTTTTTTCTTTTTTTTTTCTCGAGTAGTCATTAGTAGGTCCATCCTCTGGTGCCGGCTAATTGTTGAATTTTGGGACATGTTGTATAATAATGTAGATTCTTTAGAATTGAAATAAAGACGAAATTGCGTTTCTCTGTAAAAATCAAAGTAACAACATTTAATGCCTCTATTATCAGAAGTGACGTGTCCTAACACTATGGCCATAGTTGCCAGTTCTATCAGATAAGAATAAAGAGGCGATAACTCTTTACATCTCCCCCCCTCAGAAAAAAAACATGTGTAAAAAACATGTAATTGTTCAATTACCTACTACCTAATACTGGTGAGAGCTTGGTAATGTGGTAGAAATTTGATTCTACTTTCTTATGCCCGGCATCAACTTCATAGATTGAATTGGAAACCTTCTTCAAAATTTTGTAGGGCCCAATTCTCAGTTGATCCATTTTTTTTCTATTTAGTCGATTTCCATTCTCCACGTACACCTGCAGTGCTATTCTGTAACCATCTCACCGTGAAAACTTAGGTGAAGTGAGTTGTCATTCCAACAGGGTGAGATGACACTGACAGCTCACTCCACGCTCACTTCACATGTTTTCACGGTGAAGTGGTTACGGGAATCGACATGCAGGTCTCCCTCTTCAAAAGTATATTCTTTCCTGTGTGCGTCGTAGATCTCCTTGTTATAATTGTGTGATTTTAATGTATTTTTAAGGGCTATTTCTCTATCTCTTTTTAGATCTTCGGCTGTAAAGCTTGATTTTAACTCAGGTGGTAAAATGGCTACGTTTTCTCCTTCCAATAGGTATTTTGGAGCAAATTTCGTTATGGTGTGTTCAGTTTCATTATATTTTTCAACACACGTTTGTGCAATAGTTGTCCATGCAATCTTTTTATCACTCTCATTTATTTTGCATCGTATTTTATTGACAAGGTCTGGTTTAGCCTCTCATTAAGTCCATTCGAAAATGGCGCATCCACAGCGGTAAAAACTATTCTTATATTGTTTATATTCAGAATGTCTCTGAATTCCTTGGAATTAATACCAGGGTATTGATCTGTCAATATCATATCAATATTATAAATCTTTGTGACATTTTTCACTAGTCTGATAAAATCACTAGAGTTTTGGTTTTTCGATGTGAGAATATAAGCATATCTAGTAAAATGATCCACCAGAAGATGAAGATATCTCTTTGTCGACCGTGATCCCCCAAAACCACCGATGGTATCAATAGATACGATCTCAAATGGGCGTTTTGCTGGACCTAAATGTGACATTAAACCATATTTAGATCTCTTTCTTGATTTGTTTTTTATACAAACTTCACATTGATCACAAATTCGTTTAATGTTATCAATGATATTCTTTGCTGTGTAATATGCTGTAATTTTATATGTCATTTGTGTTCTCCCAAGATGGCAATAGCTATTGTGGACATTCTTTATAAGAGTCTTGCTAAGTTCTTCTGATAGTACAATTTTACTTCTTCCCCTGTTTTCTTTGTAGAAAATTCAATTCATTAATATTAATCTGTTGTTCCCATTCTGTAAGTTGACATTTTTGTCTTGATCTTCTTTAATATGCTGAAGGCTAATAAAATTGACTACTTTTAAAAAATCATCAGCATTATCATACGGGTCTAAACCTGGATTACGGCTTAAACAGTCTGCTTCTTGATTCAATCTTCCAGGGTTATATTTTATTTTAAAATTATATTGCGATAAATAATATGTTAAATCACCAAGTTCCTCATCTGTTCTAGCCTTTATGTTCATATTTTCTAAAGGTTTATGATCCGAATATACTATAAATTCTCTTCCCATAAGCCAATGCTGCCAATATTTCACAGCTTCTTTTATTGCCAGACATTCCAGATATATAGCCTTCTTCTTTTTTTGGGGTTCCGTTAATTTCTTTGAAAAATAGGCAACTGGTTTACTTTCACTATTTTCATCTTCTTGTTTCAAAACAGCTCCAACTCCTTTGATACTTGCATCTGTGTAAATATTTATAGGCAATTCTGGGTCAAAAAATTTTAGAACCGGTTCTGAGCACAGCAATTTTTTTATTTTGTCAAAAGATTCCTAGCATTCTGGTGCCCATGTAAACTTCACATCTTTTCTCAATAAATTGTATAACGGATCCAAGATTATTGCACTGCAGGGTATGAATTTATGATGGAAATTTATATTCCCTAAAAATTGACGCACATTTTTCCTCGTTTCTGGTACGGGAAAATTCTTTATTGCAGTCAAATAATCTTTCAAAGGTCTGATTGAATTGTTTTCTAGGATATGAACTAGATATTTGGCATGATTTTTTGCAAAAATGCACTTGGAAAACTTAAGCCGAAAACCCTCTTTAAGAATTGCCTCCAACAATCTGGATAAATGTCCTATATGTTCCTCAAAAGTTCTCGAAAATATCAAAATATCGTCAATAAAATTTACTGCAAAGTCTGACAGTTTATACTTTCTTATGATGTTACTCAAAATTCTTTGAAAAATTGCTGGGGCAGTTTTTAGTCCAAACGGGAGACATGTCCATTGGAAATGTCCCTCTTGAGTGACAAATGCAGTTTTGCGTTTATCCTGAATTTTCAATGGTATGGCCCAAAAAGCCGAATTTATATCTAAAGTTAAGAAATATTTGCAGTTTACAGTGTTTTGATCATTAAATCTTCTATTAATGGAAATGGTTGAGATTGAGGAATAACTATTTGATTCAATTCTCTGAAATCTATACATAATCTTGTTTTCTTATCATCTTCCTTTTTATACGCTAGCGTTATTAGAGCTGCAAACGGGCTATAAGATTCCTCAATCAATCCTTTCTCAAGTAGTTTTGTTATTTGATTTTCTATTTCTCTTCTATCTTCAACTGAGCATCGATATGGACGTTTACAACAATACTTATCCACTATCAAGTCAATGTGAGCTTCATAATCACGAACAGTGCCAATGTCATATTTATCTTTAGCAAATACCGATTTATATCTTTCGACTAAGTTATTTATTTCTGATTGCTGATATAAATCTAGATGGTTAATTGTTATTACGAAATTTTCTGAGTCTATATGTTCGTTGAAATTTATTTCACATTTTTTTTCATATTCAAAGTTTTCTTCTTCTATGTCCGGGTATGGAAGTAATCTTTCTTTGTTTTTGTCACCTAGTTCATCAGGAATATCGTCATTCGTTGTAGTTAAAGTATCATTCTTTAAATCGTCAGATTGTATAATCTTTAAATCTTCATTTTGAATTAGTTTAAATTTCTTTATGCAATCCAACCCAATTAGAAAATCATAATTGAAATTTTTATTATCTATGACAAATATATCCATAGTTTCTTCCATAATATTGTATATTTTTATTTTCAAAGTTACCATGCCTTTCGTTTCGTTCTCACCATTAATAGTTTTTAAATTTACTGTTTGCATATTAAATTTATTATCTTTCTGTTGTATTTTTAGTAATCTTGCATTTATCAGCGATACATTTGAACCTGAGTCGTAAATTCCAGAAACATTCAAAGTATCATTCAACAGCAAACTTACCCTTATTAATGGTGGTACTTCTAGTTTTTTGGATTCTTTTCGTTTAATTCTACTTCCAATTCCGAGTTATTTACAGTTTTTACAACTTCTTTTTGTTTGTCTCTCTTAAACCAACAACTTTCTTCAGGATGATAACGTTTCCCCTTTTTTTCATTGACACAAATCTGACATGGTTTCTTTTCTTCATATTTTTTTGTTTTGGCGTCTGAATTTGTGTATGTGTTGTCGTATTTACTCTTCTTAACAAGATATTCTAACTTTCCAATTACATTGTAAAGAGTTTCTGTTTCTTGTAAAGTTTCTCTATCAATCTTATCAGCTACATAATTAGGTAAGCCAAATACTATTAGGTCAATAAGCGTCCCAGTATCAATCGATTTTCTTGCTTCCAGTAGCAGTTTTTCCTTTTTTAAAGCATAATCAAGTAATAATCCTGTTTGGTACTTAAAAGCAAGAGCATATCTAGTTGGCGACCATCCCTTGTTTGCAAATGTCTCACAATAATTATTTTCCCATTTGTTCCATTTCGATTCCACTGTATTTTTTATTAGCATGCAGCTATACCAATCTACAGCGGAGTGTTCTAAAAAGTTTCTTAATATTTCAATTTTCTTTTGGTCCTCAATAATTTTAAAACGTTCACATTCTTTATTAAAATCCCTTATCCACTGGTAAGCATTTGAGTTTCTGCCTGTAAATTTTTCAAGCATAAAATCCTTTGCAATCATTCCAAAATTTTGGACAGAACATGTTTTTTTTTCTTGTTCTTCAAGTAACTTCTCCAACAATTTATTGACTGTCTGACCGGAGCTACTAAGTGTAGATTCAGCATTCTTTGCATCTTCAAAAATTTCTTCTAAGTAAATGTCATTATACTGTAAATTCTGTTCTTCATCTAGATATATTTTCGAAATATTATCCGTCAAGGTTATCAGATTCAGATTTATTTATTTGCCATCAATGTAGGTACAAGTTTAAGATGATACAAATAGCTAAAGGTTACCGCTACATTCTACCTTACGGCATGCAAATTCATAGAAACTAATAGATTACATACAATATTATAATATAATAATTAAATATTATATTTTATTATAATTAATATGTCATTCTAATTAACACTAACAAACATAAAAAAGGAAATAGTAATAAAATAATAATAATCATCAAATAGTCAATTGCACATAAATAAATCTTGTCAATAAAATGAATTTCATTATCTTGGAATTAGAATTACGTGAAATATTATTTTACAAAAATAATGTCATTTGCAAATTTTATTGTCAAATTTCTTTATCATTTAAAAAGTCATTGATACAATAATAACATTTTCATCCCACCATCTCGGAAAGAGTATTTTTAATCTTCAGTATCTGAGTGGAAAAGCCGTTTTTATTCTCTAGAGGATAAAGTAAATTGAATTTAGAACATCGTGTGCATTAAGTTTGTGAATTAAAAAAAACATTAAACCTATTTACTGCTACCTCTATGGTGCCGAATATATCATACAACTTTTTTTTAATTTGTTAAAAACTCAGACTCGGAACCTTCTTGGTGTTCTTTTTTCAATTTGCTTTGTACGCGGTTCTTTACGCGGCATTTTTTCACGTCATTGTTAAACCTTAGGTATATTAAAAACAAGAAACTTGAAAAAAAGTGAAAAAACTAAAATGAGTGATTCTAGCGACGAGGAAGTTTGCTTGACGCCAACAGAATTGACTGAAACTGTTAATAATGCGCAAATGAGCTTTCTCCCTCAACAATCACGCGAGAAGTATTTAAAACAGTACGATATGTTCAACACGTGGCGACTAGCAAAAGGAGCCAAAACTTTCTCAGAAAACGTTTTGCTGGCATATTTTATAGAATTATCCGAGAACAAGAAAGCAAGCACTCTATGGAGTACGTATTCGATGCTAAAAGCAACAATAAAGATGAAAAAAGACAAACATATCGATACCTATCCTAAATTAGTGGCATTTTTAAAAAGAGCCTCATTTGGTCATCAACCAAAAAAATCGAAGGTTTTCACAGTATCTGATATTGAAAAGTTTCTTAACGAAGCACCCGATTCCGTATATTTGGCGGCAAAAGTAAGTCAGTTGCACATTCAGTATCTACTTAAGTATATTAATCTCAATTAAATAGTATACTTAGTAGATGTTGATAGGCATAATTATGCGTTCATATCAATTTTATTCATTTATCTACTACAATACTCTTTACGTTACAGGTTGTTCTTATTATTGGAATAAACGGAGCATGTCGAACTAATGAACTAACACAACTTAATGTCAAAAACATTGAGAAACATTCAGATGACTTACTATTAATTAATTTACCTAATACAAAGACAAAAAGAGACCGCAACTTCGTCATTCGCAAGGAATACGTAACGATTGTTGAGAAATATCAAGCCTTACGCCCGCCTAACACTCCAATCAATCGATTTTTTCTACAGTATCGCAATGGAAAGTGTGTTAGACAGCCTATGGGTACTAATAAAATTGGCAGTATCCCACGAGAAATAGCAACATTTCTTGAACTTCCAGAACCCCTGTTGTACACGGGTCATTGTTTCCGACGAACTTCAGCCACACTTTTGGCTGATTCCGGAGCTGATCTGCTGTCCCTTAAGCGCCACGGAGGCTGGAAGTCCAATGCAGTTGTAGAGGGATACATAGAGGATTCCATCCAAAATAAGTCTAAAATATGTGAAGGCATCGTAGGAGCCATTACACTGAAAGAGCCTCAATCGGATCCTTGTACTGGCCCTTCTACATCAAAAATAAGCCGTTATGAAACACCTAACCATCTCCCTCTCTCTCCAACATTCACGCCAAGGGAATCCGATGAATCGGTACAACTATTAAGTATGACAGATAGTTTACCGAAAAACAGTACACAAGTGACTAACACCAATATTACAGTACCAAACAAAAATATTACACTCAATTTAAATAACTGTAGCAACGTTACTTTAAAATTTTCTTAATTATACCTTAGTATTATTTTGTTATAATTTAAAGATTATTCTGTAATACTTACCTGTCATAATGTAGTAATTAATACCTAAACTGAAATAAAAGTTTACCTATCTTGTGATTGTAAACGTTTTTTTTTTTGCATTTAGTCATTTCCTCGCTGAGGTGGAATGAAAAGTTACGTGTTGCACTCGAGTGCAAAGATTTTTCACCTCGTGCTCTTTTGATTCCCTCGCTAACGCTCAGGATTCTAATTTTGAATCACTCGCTGCGCTCGTGATTCAATTTTAGAATCCTTCGCTTGCTCGGTCATCAAAATTGAACACGCGGTTAAAAAGCAACTTTGCACTCTTGTATAACAAATAACTATTATCCAATAATAATGCAGTGAGCTTAGATTTAAATGTTCGAATAGGGTGTTCTTTGAAACTGTGCGGAATTTTATTGTATATGATAGGTCCCATCGACATAATATTTTTCCTTAGTAGTGCTGTTCTGTAATTGCCTGTATGTAATAAGTTTTTATATTGTAGTCTCATTGGACCTGACCGCATTCTAATATCGGCTAGTGAAGGAAATAAATCTAAATTAGTTTTAACAAAAATTGCGACCTCTAAAATGTACAGTGATGGGAAGGTCAGTACTTTCAGCGACTTAAATACAGGTACACAGCTGTCTGTAGTTTTCAGATTTAACATAGATCTTATGCAACGTTTTTGGGCTCTAAAAATCTGTTCCCTCTCACTGCAATTGCCCCAGAATATTACTCCGAATCTTAAAATTGGCGCCACTATACCGTGGTAAGCTATTACGAGTATATTATTGCTTACTTTATGCGATAGATTATGCAGCACATAGGCTGACTTGCTAAGTTTACAACAAACGTCTTCAGCATGAGGTTTCCAAGTAAGATTGCTGTCAATTAAGATACCTAGGAATTTAGCAATATTTGTTGTTTCAACATTTTGTCCATTATGACCAATGTTAACATTAAGAGGGCAAGTCCTTTGGTAAAAATGCATAATTTTTGTTTTTTTAAGATTGATTACTAAGTTATTTATGTCAAGCCAATCAATAATGTTTTCCAATGCTGTATTGATATCATCTTCATAATCTTTAATGTCATTACATTTTACTATCACCGTACTATCATCCGCAAATAGCACCATAGGATGTTGGATTTGACGTGGCAAATCATTGATATAGAGCAGAAATAGAGGTGGCCCAAGAACGCTACCCTGTGGAACACCATATTTGACTACTCTACCGTCTGATGCATATAGCTCGCGTTTCGTTTGAAGAGATGTTCTCGATATTTCTGTTACCTGATTTCGACCACTGAGGTAAGAGGTTATAAGGTCCAGGACATTACCCCTAATGCCATAGCGGTGAAGTTTATATAAAAGGACGTCATGGCTAACGTAATCGAACGCCTTAGTCATATCAGTTAATATGGCACATACCGGTACTTTCTTGTCAACATTATTCATAACGGGAAATAGAAGATTAAAGATTGCCATATTAATGTTTTTGTTTTTTCTAAATCCCATTTGTTCTTTGCATAATATATTATATTTAGTCAAATAATTGTCAAGTGCTTCATAAATAATCTTTTCAAGTATCTTGGAGAATATAGGGATCAATGCTACTGGTCTATAGTTGGACATATCTTCTTTGCTATTTTTTTTATGTATTGGTTTAATTACAACTGTTTTCAGGCTATTAGGGAAAATACCAGAAGCAATACAAGTGTTCACTATGTGACTTAAAGGCGCAGCTACAATATCACTGACAAACTTCACAACCTTTGTAGTTATACCGTCATAACCATGACTTTGTGTATTTCTCAGGCTTTTGATCACCCTTACTAAGTCGTTTGAGACAGTTGGGGCCATAAACATTGAATTCGAGTTGTAATTCAGGTCAATAGTTCTAACGTTTGTTTTGTTACTTACACTTTGTACTTGGTCAATAAAAAAGTCGTTAAATGATGTTGCTATCTCTTTAGGATCGTCAATTGTCCTATTTTGGTTAGTAATCTTTGAAACAGGTTCTTTTATATATTTATTATTATTAATTATTTGCCATGAAGCCTTTGATTTATTATGAGCATTATTTATAAAGTTGTTATTTTGTGCCCTTTGAGTGAGTCTGATGACTTTTTTAAACCTTTGTGAGTATGACTTAAATTTATTTTTATTTTCGCTTGATGGATTCCACCTGCATTTCCATAATAGGCTTCTTTGCTTCCTGCTACAAAGTTTAATGCCTTTAGAAACCCATTTAATTTTGTGTTCTGCTTGAATTCTAATCCACTTAATTGGAAAACACTGATCATAAAGGAGTTGAAAGATTTCTATAAATTTGTTATAATTATGCATCATTAGGGTTACTCTCACCGTATACATTTGAAAACGACAAACTCTGCAAAAAAAATTTAAACTTAACCAAATTGTCTTTAGAATAATCCCTTTTTTGAGTGCGCCAATACTTTAATTTGCAAATTCTACTAACTCGAATTTTGAGGATTTGAGCTGAGTGATCCGATATCGCAAAATCAATAATATCACTAGTGCATTTTAGGTTCGCATCAACAGCAAAATTATCTAGACAAGTAAGACTGCTTGGTCTTGTGGCCTGCCTTATTTTCAATTTAAGGTTGTAATTTAGGAGCAAATATTCAAAGTCCAAAGTGCATCTGTTACGTTTTAAAATGTCTATGTTGAAGTCTCCGCATAATACCACCTTTACATTAGTCTTATTGCACAACTTTTTTAATAAGGCATCTAAAGTTTCGAAAAAACTATTAATGTTAGACATGTAGGGAGGCCTATAAATACACACTACTATTAGCTTATGTTTTGACAGTTCTATCGCACAACATTCAAAAACACCGGTGATAGAAAAGCTCATTAAATCGCTTAATTCCTTGCATTCGAGATAAGTCTTTACTAAAATACATGAACCTCCTCGTCTTTGCTCCCTTCTAGAGTAGCACGACGCCAGTTTAAAGTGAGATATTTTAATCAGTGTTTCTTGGCCAGAAATTACAAAATGTTCTGTTAAGCATATTATTTCTATGTTGATTTGATTTTGCAATAATTCCTGAATATGTACTGTTAGTTGGTCAGATTTATTTAGAAGGCCAGCAATGTTTTGGTGCATGATGTGTATGTAGTTATCAACGAAAAAGCTCCAAGTTGTTTGCTAGCTTGCTTGCTTGATCCTTTTCTATACGTTCATTTATGCAAGAAGTGGAATTTACTTTACACTCTTCAATATATTTTGCAGAATTTGCTGCTATGAACCTAATCATATTTTGTATGTCATTAAATATAGATTGAAGTCCAAATTTATTTATCCTTCCGGAACATATCCATACTCTCCTTTTTTGATATCTTTTACTTAGTGTCTTCTTTACTTTGACATAATTCGAAGTAGTTGTAATCTCTTTATGTTAATTCGCTGGTTGATATTCGACTGGTATTTCAAAAATCTGCTCACTAGTTGTTGCTATTGACGTTATGCATAAAATACTGGATTTTCCGTCTTCTGCTGGTTTCATTTCGAAATCAAACCTTAGTTTCTCCCATAGACATATATAGTAAGGACCAGGCTAAACGCGCGACGAAATGGCACCAGCGCGCTGGCCCTAAAATATTAGTTTAGGGCCAGCGCGACTCAGTCGAACGCGGTCCGCACGCGGATGAGTTAGTCGGCACAGTATTATCATTAAAATGCCCAGTTGCGTAGTAAAAGGCAGCAAAAATTATGATACTAAGGTTAAAAAGGAACATGGGATATCGTATCATCGGAAAGTAATCTTACATTACTTTTGTTGCAATTAAATGATTAAATAAACATATTTTTAAAGTGATAATTTTACTACCGAAATACACAATGGCGGCCATGTCGCGCGCTGTCGGCAGCGCGTGAAGTAACCTTGCACGGACGTAATTTTTTATTTGTGTTTTATTTTTGTCTTAGGAACTTAGTAAGTAATTATGTTTTTTTTTACGTACCTAATATGTTTTATATTCAACATAAGAGTGAAAGAAAAAGAGTACAAAAATTTAAGAGGAAGTTTAGAAATGATATGAAAATCGAATTCATAAAATATTTTGAAATGCTGTTTTTATTTATTCACGCAAACTGAGCAAAGCTGCTGCCGTCATCAATGACAGTAGTAGCTTCGCTCAGCTTGCGCCATTTTTTACCGGAAGCTTGCTTCTGGTAAAAATGGATAGGAGGAGATTTATAAAAATACAAATATGCGATGGTGAATTAGGATTCAAATAATTTTAAATTACAGATTTCCAAATGATTCAACGCGTAGAGATTTGGAGTCGCATTATTAGGAAACAACGAAGAGCCTTATTTCAAGCCTCATAAAAACACAAGAGTATGCTCTGTTCATTTTTATGACGGAGATTAATAGGTTTAATTTCTAGGTATGTAATTCGCAACCTCGCTATGATCCCAATGGAATTTAAGGGGAAAGCGCTAAGGTAGCCATATTTGTTACGACCGCGAATCATAGATCAACATACAACCCGTTACTGACATACAAATTGCAAAAAACGTAAGAATATTTTAATTTCGCGGGCTACTCTAACGCTTTCGCCTTAACTTATTTCCGATAAAATGTGATTAAAAAATCATGTTCGCACGTAGGTACACACGGCTACATATCAAGCTATAATTTCCAGTTTCGTATTGTGTAGGATTAAATAAATGTAGCCGTGTGTACAAGGTTACGTCGTGGACCTATGCAAAGCGGCATTCACGTAGTTTGTATGAGTTGTCACAGATGGCGCTAGTTTTTTCTTGTATGAAGAAAGTTTATGTGAAATGTTCTGATGGGCGTATCCTTCCTTTTGAAATCATTGGTTTCTCCATATTTCTTGGAATTCGTTGCGAAAAAGTTGTTTTATAATAATCTAGATTCTTTAGAATTGAAATAAAGACGAAATTGCGTTTCTCTGTAAAAATCAAAGTAACAACATTTAATGCCTCTATTTCCAATAAGTTAATTAGTTTCCAATATATTTGTAATATACAACATGTCCCAAAATTCAACGATAAGCCGGCACCAGAAGATGGACCTACTAATGACTACTCGAGAAAAAAAAAGAAAAAAAAAAATACCTCTACTTTTTTTAAATTACTTAAAAAAATGGAAATTCTTCGAAAATGTATACCCCTTATGACACTTTTAACTACCATGACCACAATTTTTCAAATATTTCAGTTTTTTGTTTGTATCGGCAACCTAAGTAGTACTACTATTCACCATAATCTTTGAAAATTACAGAATTTTCGTAGTTTTATACAAAAAAACAACCAAAAAAAATTATTTCCCTAAAATTTTGAAAGATTTTAACGTTCAGTACACTTTAACTCATCGTAGTGTAAAAAAAATATGGACACTACTATGGCAAGTTTTATAAAAAAATAGGGCAACTAACCTAGATTTTAAAAAGTTATAGGAAAACTAGCCACAAAAAAAAAATGACACTTTTTCTAATCAAGAACCAAATTTCATAGGTTGTTGTTAATAGTAATCACTTCTACTATGTGCCCAAAATAGATTTCTTTCGCAAATTCTTAGTATTTGGATGGGACTTGTGCGTAGTCAGTGAAGTTCAGAAGTCAGAATGAGATAGATAGTATACGTTAGAGAGAGATAGATAGAGAGCGATTATACGTTAGAGAGAGATAGATAGATGTTTGTTGTTAAATAACAATAGGGCCGGTTGGAATGTTGCTGTTCTCTACAAAGTACAATGATAATGATAAATGATAAATGATTTATTTCTGCAAGTAGGTTTGTACAAACACTTTTACACGTCAATCATATTTTAAAAACTAGATGAGGTCGGCGTTTCCTATCTGACTACTCTGAGAAGAAAGGCCGAAACAAACTCAGAGGTCACAGTCTCTTTTAAAGTCCAGACATAATCTTGGTCAGATCATGTGAAGACGATGTAGATTGATGTCTGAAATGGTCTTTTGAGGAAATAACCATTCAGATTGAGAAGACCTGTCCAGTCAGTGCACGCATTTGTCAGTTATCGTGCAGCTCAACTCAGAATTTAAGGAGCTCAACGATTCGACGAACAATACCAAAGAAAGGACGTTTGGGTAGGCCACATAAATTACTCAAACTGCCAGACCATGATAAAAACTAATTGACAACAAAAAAATTAAAACAAAACAAAAGGGAATATCTGCATAGTCTTCACATTCACAATAATTAAAATAATATAATACTTTAAAGTAAATATTCATGTCAATGAATATATAACATTAATTAATGTCAATGTGTATATAATAACCCGGAAATAATCTTGGTCAGAGCATTTCAATTTGAGGACCATGTAGATTTGTGTCTGAAATGGTCTTTTGAGGAAAGAACCATACAGATTTGAGTGGACCTGGCCAGTCAGTGCACGCATTTGTCAGTAATCGTGTAGCTCAACTCAGAACTTAAAAAGAGCTCAACGAATCGACGAACAATACCAAAGAAAGGATATTTGGGTAGGCCGCATAAAGTACTCAAACTGCCAGATTAACATAACAAAAAGTAAAATATAGCTAAATATATGACCCACATAGTCCTCACATCATAATAATAATATTATACTTCACAAAGTAAATAAGTATTCATGTCATTTTGTATATAATTTAAAGTTAGCAGAAAAACAAACAAAATTCAAAATGAAAAAATATATATATATATATATAATAAATTGGAGCAGCTCAATCCCAAGCCTTTTTGTCCTCAATGAAATCTTTAACGGTATAAAACGCTTTCTGGCACAACTTACGTTTACTGAATGATTTGAATTTATTAAGGCTTAGGTCTTGTACGCGGCTTGGAAGTTTATTATAAAAGCGTATACATTGACATCTGAACGAGCCACCTATTTTCTTGAGCCTTGTTGTAGGTACAACAAATTTGTGTTTGTTCCTAGTATTTATGTTATGGATATCACTGTATTTTTAAACAAGTTTAAATTTTTATGGACATATAAGAGATTTTCAAAAATATACTGAGAAGGCACAGTCATTACATTAATCTCCTTAAATTTCTCTCTGAGAGAGTGTCTCGGACTTAATTTATAAATTGATCGAACAGCTCTTTTCTGCAAAACAAAGATAGTCTGAATGTCGGCGGCATTTCCCCACAATAGAATACCATACGACATTACACTATGAAAATAGCTAAAGTACACTAAACGGGCTGTCTCTATGTCTGTTAAATTACGAATTTTTCTAACTGCATACGCTGCGGAGCTTAGCTTTTTTGACAAAGTCAGTACGCTCTGCTTCTTTGTTTACTGTGCACCGTTTCGTATTCAATTGATGTGACTCTCGTACTAACGACTTTTGGCTTGGCTTTTTGGACTGGATTAAGTGATCTAACCTAACCTGGCATTATTTTGAACTGCACTGTGTTTTGTGAATTGGACTTTTGGCGTATTTTGGACTGTTTAGCGTTTATCATGCCGCTACCATACACACCGTTGGAATACGCTAATATGCACCTCATTTATGGAGAGTGCCGATGCAATGGTAGCGCTGCTAGCAGATTATATCGAGAAAGGTACCCAAATGCTCAAAGATACCCGAATTATTGAGTATTTAATAATGTGCATCAAGCGTTTTCAGAGGGCCGTTTACCATCTGACAGGAGAAATGCTGGAAGACCTAGATCGGAACGCGACGAAGAAGTTTTCAATGAAATTAAAAAAAAAAACAACTACCTCGGTACGTGCCATAGAAATAGCTACGGGAATCCCAAAAAGTACTGCACATCGAATCCTAAAACGTCACAGACTTCACCCATATCACTACAGGCGTGTGCAGACGTTATTACCGCGGGACTATCTACTACGAGTCGCATTTTGCCGTGTGATGCTGCAAAAGCACAGAGAAGATCCCCAATTCTTGGATAATATTCTATGGTCGGATGAATCAACCTGCAAGAGAGATGGCTATTTAAATCTTCACAACCTACATAGCTGGAGCAATGAAAATCCGCACCTGATGAGACAAGACAAATCCCAATATCAATTCAAGGTTAACCTATGGACGGGCATATTAAACGGAAAAGTGATTGGGCCTTTTGAATTAGGTACAAGGAAACTTGGATGGCAATAGTTATTTGAACTTTTCACAAAATGACTTGCCAGTATTATTAGAAGACATGTCCATTAGTGATCCACAAAACATATGGTTTCAAAATTATGGTTGCCCAGCTCACTATGCCCGTCCTGTGCGAGAATACTTAAACCAAGAGTATCCAGGGCGTTGGATAGGGCGACTTGGTCCTATTTTATGGCCACCCCGTTCACCCGATCTAAACCCCCTGGACTTCTTCTATTGGGGTTGTCTCAAAGACAGAGTCTACTCGAAACCCATTGCAACACTGAACGACCTTCGCCAAAAAATCACTCAGGCTGCGGATCATATCAATAGTAGAAGATATGCACGACGAATAAAACGATCTTTTTTAAGGTGATGTCGTGCCTGTATTAATGCCGGTGGTAAACAGTTCGAACATTTATTATAATATTATTAATAATGCAATAAATTTACATTTATTGACACCATTAATTTGTTTCATTCATTCAACATTTTCCAACAACAAAAATCTGTTTTGGGCACATAGTAGAAGTGATTACTATTAACAACAACTTATGAAATTTGGTTCTTGATTAGAAAAAGTGTATTTTTTTTTTTTTTGTGGCTAGTTTTCCTAAAGTATTATACCATTTTAAAATTTAGGATAGTTGTGCTAATTTTAAAAAAAACTTGCCATAGTAGTGTCCATATTTTTTTTTTACACTACGATGAGTTAAAGTGTACTGAACGTTAAAATCTTTCAAAATTTTAGGGAAATAATTTTTTTTGGTTGTTTTTTTGTACAAAACTACGAAAATTCTGTATTTTTCAAAGATTATGGTGAATAGAAGTACTACTTAGGTTGCCGATACAAACAAAAAAACTGAAATATTTGAAAAATTGTGGTCATGGTAGTTAAAAGTGTCATAAGGGGTACACATACATTTTCGAAGAATTTAATTTTTTTTAAGTAATTTAAAAAAAAGTAGAGGTATTTTTTTTTCTTTTTTTTCTCGAGTAGTCATTAGTAGGTCCATCCTCTGGTGCCGGCTTATCGTTGAATTTTGGGACATGTTGTATATATTATTACGAGTATACACAACCAAAATTCTATCAAACAGGTATTCATTAATTGTGTAGTATGTCTTTCTTATCGGTAGATTATTGAGTTGCTTCGTAAATAAATGGATATCTTTAATACTTAACAAAGCATTAGGTAATTTATTATAAATATGATTGTGGTGCCATTCCTAGGAAGTTTTTACGAAATATTGCTTTTTTGTGTTGCCTACTGCTTATTTAATTTATATGTCGCGAACTGTGTAGTTTTTCAAATAGCTGGAAGTTTGTTTTGACAAATACGGCCCTCATATAATTATGTATAATCGTAGGCATGGTACTGTTAATATTCGGAAATTCAAAAATAACTGTTTGCAGCTTTCAGTGCTTTGAATACCGCAAATTGCCCTCACACACCTCTTTTGCGCTCTAAATACTGACTGCTTGTTGGTGTAGTTACACCAATATATGTATTGTAACCGAAATAAATATTCAATGTTTGATTGATAGCACCTGTCAAAACATCAGAAGTGACGTGTCCTAACACTATGGCCATAGTTGCCAGTTCTATCAGATAAGATTAAAGAGGCGATAACTCTTTACATATAATATATGATTAGGTTGAATACTGGAGTCAGATTTATTTTTATTTTTATTAAATTTTTCTTATTTGTATTGGCAATTATGTGTTGCCTGTATTAGACATTATTTAGATTATATCCTTTGTTCGGTACTGGACAGATTCTTGGATTGGACAGATTAGAGTTCGGCACATTCGCTAATCGACTGATTCGTGGATTCGTCATATTCTAGAGTTCGACGGATTAGCTACAGGTACGACAGAAAATGAACAGTTGTGCACAAAAAGATTAAACAAAAAAAAAACAGCCTTAGCAGGGTATACCTACTTATTTATAATTTTTCTAAATCTATGTTTTACAAAATAAATATTATACTCGTATGGTTAAGTATGTAAACTCCTTGAATAGGTACTCAATTATCTAACAGGCCACTTCAAGTTATTGTCATTTAGCCTATGCCTACCTATTAAACTTCAAATAATCCACTGGCATTTGTTTTCCTGTTTGTTGTGAAGTGACATAGAGACATGAATAAAAATATTGCATGAAATGGATCTTGCCGGCTCGAACACCGATGTAGTGGATTTAAAATTTATTAAAAGTGAAAGGAGAAAACCCGTTGTTTTACATGCTGGACACAGATACAATTTTGTAAAAAATAACAAATGTGGTACTACAAACTGGCGATGTGTAAATAAGGCAGAATGCAGCAGTTCTATCACTTTGGACAAACTAAACCGAATTGTTAGAGAGTCTAGTCATATGTGCATGTCCGATTTTACCAAAAACGTAGTAGACAGTTTAATAGACGAATGTAAAGACTTAGTATGCAAAAATCTCGAACCAATCCCAAAATTATTTGAAGATTTTATGGACACTGCCGACTGCAAATTAAATGATGAAGATAAACCAACATTTGTACAGAAAAAGGATGTGTTGCATAAAACTAGATGTAATTACCTGCAAATGAATACGAAAAACTGTAAATATATGAAATCTCTGAAGCTACCGCACAGTCTAGTGGGTGATTTCTTTTTATTTGATGATGAAATTGAAGACAAAATTTTGATTTTTGGGTCAAGATTGGCGAAAGACTATCTGAAAAAAGTAATAGTTACTACGGGGATGGCACCTTTAAAATATGCCCCACTCCTTTTTATCAAGTCTACAGTCTTCATATAAATATTTCTCACGATGACAATAACATAAATTTATTCCTGTGCTTTACATACTTCTACGTAATAAAACGCAGGCAACTTATGAACGATTGTTCACTATTTTAAGGGACCAATTTTCCGTGATAATTGAAAATTATAAGTGCGACTTTGAAATAGCAACCATTCAAGCCGTGAAATCAGTTTATCCTGGTGTAAAAGTAACTGGCTGCTACTTTCATTACTGGAAAGCGATACTTAAACAGAGCCAAAATATTGGATTAGATAAAAACTGAAAATGGAGAGTATATCATGCGCCTTTATATGCAACTGCCGTTGCTTCCGCTGATTTTGGTTCCCGAAGCAATACAACTCAGTGGATGGGAATATATACCGAGAATGTGTTTACTTATTATAATTAAAATTTTCGTACTAATAACCCAATCGAAGGGTGGCATGCGAGACTAAAAAAAAGATTTCCCGTTAAGCCACCACTGTATCTATTTATACAATTGCTAAAAAAGAATCCCGTTTTCAAGACACAAAGTTAAAAAGAGAACAAATTTATTGCAACGGGAAGCAGCGTAATGCAAAATTCATACAAAAAAATTGTCAAATAAACAAAATTGTTACTGCAGCAATGAAGAATGAAGTAAGCGTGATTGATTGTTTAAAACAGTTGTGCAAGGTTAATTTTATTAAAAGTTAAATATGATTTTTTTGTTCTTTAATTAAAGTGCGTTTTATTTGTTTTTGTTTTCACCTGTACTTCTGCCGTATAGATAATCCGTCGAACCCTAGAATATGACGAATCCACGAATCAGTCGAGTAGAGAATCTGCCGAACTAACTAATCTGTCCAATCCAAGAATCTGTCCAGTACCGAACAAAGGGATTTTATTATAACACTATATATTCTGACACTAAATGCATTTTGATATTGTAATAACTTGATTTCGTTAATTTATGAAATGGTATAATTTGAATGGTGCTTATAATTTTAATAATAATTTTGCATGCCTGAATTGGTGTAACACAGTGGAGTGCGCATTCACTTGACATCTAGAAATATATGATTATGTACCTGTGTTGATCAATAAACATTTGAATTTGAATTTGACCATTTCGCGAAAAATCCATGCCACAGCATAAAATATTTGCAGTTGACCAATTGAACTAGTTTTCTTAGGTTCGATTTTGTTCAATAAGTTTACATTTTAAAAATTGATACACAATATTGGTTACATCATTCATGTTGAAATTATGCATGTGATGTGAGAACAATGTACAAAGACGTGCACGTTCAAAAAAGCGTCCATAATAAAAAGAAATAACCAAATAACCATTAAAAAAAAGCCATGGCAGCTAAGAGATGACCAGTCCCAACTGACGGCGGCGGCGCCCGTTCACTAACATGACGCATGGATTCAGCTCAACCATTTTGAAGGGAGCTAAATGATCCAACACGCGTGCCATCATCAGCGAGACATCTGAGTGAGCTTGACATACTCACAGCCGCCAGGGCACATTCAAGTCAATGAAATACATACTCGTATTACCCAGTAAATGTTAGCTCTTTAGTACATAGTACTCACACCTAGAAGAAAGAAAGAAAGAAGAAAGAAAAAACGTTTATTTGCGGTACATATGACGCAAGCAAAGGAACAAACACTAAATAACTATTTGGAGGAAAATATGCATCACATCCACGCAAAACGGCCATCACTCAGCATAATGCTGGGACCCTATGCGAGACAGAGTCCCAGCGCTGGTTTTCAGTGTTCAGTGTGTTTCCGGCGTTGACGTGATGACGTCAAACCGGTGCAGCATAATACAGAAATAATAAAATAAGACAAAAATATAATAAAATAAACACAACATTTCGTATCGTCGGCGACTCACGCGCCGCAGACTTAATACAATCTGTGCGCGCAGCTGTCATAAAAAAATATTTGTTTGATGTTTTGTCTTAAAATGGATAAAAGTACTGATTACGTAATAATTATAACATGGCGCATTTAATGTTATGATGCAATGCTTAAGTAATAACAAAGGATGTATTGAGTGATTGTGCAGCTATGGTTTATTGTAAACAGTGTTTGTGAAGGTGTTAGAAAGGTGAAGATGACAAACTTGGTGACATACAGGACATTCATGGTAAGTGTAAAATAATTGTATTTATCAACGTGATTTTATTGAATTATAAAACTATTAGTATCTATGAAATTTGAGGAAATTAGATTGAAATTTTGTAATTAGAATAACATGTTAGTAGGGAACTGTAACTAATTGACAAGCCGTAGTGTGCCAGTTGATTATGTTCTATGTTATGGGATTTGGTTTCCGCACTCAGTACGTCAGGTGGACCGTTGTGCGTGGGATAGCGGCCGTTTGGGGGGGTTATTCCAACCAGCCCACCTCCTTCCAGATGGCAATTAGGTCTCCTGGTTTGTCTAGAATATCTGTGTATAATCTGGGTGACCCGAGGGTTTCTTTTCTGATCTGGGTAATGCCCGTGCATTCAAAGAGAACGTGCGCAACGGTCTCCTCAGCCTCCAAGCACGCCCTGCACAGAGGACTGTCCGTTATGCCTATTGTGTGGAAGTGTTCGTTTAGCGAGCAGTGTCCCGTGATGGTCCCTGTCACCAGGCGCAGGCCATTCCTGTCCAGGCGTAAAAGACGCCTGGTCAACCTGCAACCTGTTTGAGTTTGAGGTGATTTCCTGTAACCACCTGCGTATTTGGTTGAAGGGAATAGGTACGATAGGGTCGGGTCCACAGACTGCCGTGCTGGATCCTCGTCTAGCAAGTTCGTCAGCTGCGTCATGACCTAGCGACCCGCTGTGTCCTTTTATCCACTGCAGTGTCAACATGTTGCGGCTAGAAACCGTTATTCGTTCTAATGCCTTGTGACCTTCTAGTGTTAACTTTGAGGTAATAATTTTTTTCTGTAATGATTGGAGAACTGAGGAGCTATCGGAGAGTATACGTATGTGTGTATCCGTAACCCTCCTAGCTTCTAGGGCGTGGACCGCATGTATGATGCCCACACACTCCGCCTGATAGACGGTGTTGAACCTTCCCAGCGGTCTGGACATATTTATGTTGAGTTCATGTGAGAAGACTCCGACTCCGTCGGTTTATACTCTCATTTTTTTGGGACCTGAGTAGTCACACTGTTCTTCGGGGAGTGATATGTTAAGTGGATTGTTTTCGGGGCTTTGTCGCAGGGTGGTGCCATCATTGGCTTTCATTTGATCGCATCCTCCTTTATGCGTGTGTGCTTAATTCTGGAGTCATTACTTAGGGTTCCCGATAAGTGGAGCCTGAAGGCGGCCAGGGCCGCTTCCTCCCGTACAATTAGGTGGAGCCTGAAGGCGGCCAGGGCCGCTTCCTCCCGTACGATTAGGTGTAGAGGCGGCAGCCTCAGCATTGCTTGTAGGGCAGTTCGGTGTAGTTCTCATACAGCTAGTGATTGCGACACAAGCAAACCGCTGCAGTTTCTCGAGATCTCTCTGGGTTGTGCTCAGGTCTGTCCTGGGCCACCACACCAGTGAGCCGTATGTGATAATTTGTCGGATGACTGTGGTGTACATATAGTCAGAAGGTGACATTGGGGCTGATCCCCCAATTCCTGCCAAGCAGTCGCTTGCATTGCCACAGGGATATGCTGGCCCTCGTAATAGTATAGTTCGTGTGTTTTGCCCAGTTCAGTTGTTTGTCCAAATAGATGCCCAGGTAGTTGGTTTCAATTGAGAGGCTTAGCGTTGTTCCAAATAATCGTGGTAATTATAGTGTCATCAGTTTTCTCTTTTTTGTGAAGAGAATCAGTTCGGTTTTTGTTGGGTTCACTGAGAGTTGGTGTTTGTTGCACCATTCTTCTACTATTTTTAGGGCTTGACGCATGAGACTGCATAGTGTGTTTTCGTGGGTCCCGTTGATTATTATGGTTATGTCATCGGCGTAGCCTACGGTGAAATAACCTTTGTCATTGAGTATTTTGATGAGGCTGTCTACTACTAGGTTACATAGGAGTGGCGAGAGGACGCCCCCTTGTGGGCAGCCTTTCGCAACGATGGCTCTCGTAGTGTTATTTACTGTGACTTGTACAGCCCTTCGCTTGAGCATGTTGGTGATCCAGCCACTCAGGGTCGGGTCTACGTTGTGTCTGTCAAGGGACATATTTATACTGTTGAGCCAGTTGATTAATGTTTAACCGTAGTTTACAGAAACACTGTGGCGCTTCTAACCATAAAGGATGAATGCAATAGCAAAAAATAGACCTTAATGCGGCCCCACCGACAGAAGAGGGAAATTCTAAGCAGCCCACGCCCCGCAGGAGATCCAAAGCCAAAGCTTGTATGCCATGATCCCTAAGGTACAGTGAAACAACACTAAAGTACAAGATTAAGATAGAAGGGAGATTTGATCATGTATGAGTATCTTTTTATATTGGAATCCAAAGATTGTATTTTTTCCAGGCGTCGCATTGGTGGTGGGAGATCATCCCAACAGCGCATGGCTGCAGACTTGAAACACCCCCTGAATGCTGTAGTTCTGTGCATTGGCAACGATAGTGGACTTGGACCATGGAGCGAAGACTATACTTTAGTTGGGTTTGTTTCCAAGTTAGCTTCTCATAGGGAGAGTGTGGTTTGTGGGTTGTAACGATACCAAATAACAAGTTGGCTAAATGAAGCTTCCTCCTGGCAGCCATCTTTAATAATTTTAGTTGGTTAATATATGGAGTAACGTATGACTTCTTCATGTTTCTCCATATATTAACCGACTTAAACAACAGAGCGTGTAATTCAACGGATCCAGAATGGAGTAACATGACTTCTTCGCGGGATGTTCATACAAAAACGAACACAAGCATTCTGGATCCGTTGAATTACACGCTCTGTTCTAGAAAGCAGGCATGGTCCATAGACTGTGTCAACGTAATTTAACTTGGATAGAATGAGACTGTCAACAAGTTGTTTTCGTACTGGTATGCTTAGGTATTTTCATATTCCATATAAGACCTTTAGTCTATAAAAACAACTCCAAAGAACAAAACACAAACAATTTCGAAGAACATTGGTCACGTGGGCCTCAAAGTGCAGCTCTGGATCGATAATTAGCCCTAGATTGGATGTCTGCTCCACTCTCTCAATTTTCTCTCCCTTGTTATCTATCTCAAGGTTGCCAGACAGTATTGCACCAACTTGTTTCTTTGAACCCAGCACCATAAATTTAGATTTGAGGGGGTTCAGAACCAGAGAGAGTTCTCCTCTGACCATAAAACCACTCTATGCAAGTCCTCATTTATTTTCTGCGCTTCCAAAGATGTTTCATCCTCCTTGCAGGATATGTACAACTGAATATCGTCAGCATACATGTGATATTTACAGTTAACAAAGGATTGTATGATATCCGCACTGTACAGAATGTACAACAAAGGCCCCAGAATCGATCTGTGAGGGACACCCCTTGACACCCGGAGGGGGGTGATGCCACCGTAGACCCGTCCACCCTACGCATCTCTACGTATTGAGACCTGTTGGTAAGAAATCTATTAAACCACTCCCCTGCATCACTGTCGAAGCCATAGAAGGCTAACTTTGACAGCAGTAGAGTGGTATTAATTGCATCAAAAACACGGAAAAAGTCCAGCAGAGCCAAAAATTGTTCCCTCTCCGTGGACACGTGCTTCAAGAATATTACCCACAACATCAGCCAGAGCCGTTGCAGTACCTCTTCCCTTTCTGAAACCCGACTGAAGGTCAGGAAGAGTGTTGTCGGTTTCGAGGTATTGGATAACTTGCGAGTATACTACGCGTTCCAGGATCTTAGACAGGCAAGGTATAATGCTAATTGGTCTCAAGTTCTTCATGTCAACAGGGTTATTATTTTTAGGGATAGGGCGTACAATAGCGCATCGCCAGAGTTCGGGGAATGTACGCGTGGCTATGGACCGGTTAATAATATCTGTAATGGCTTGCAAGGTAGTTGGCAACGTGAGAGATATCATATATCGAGACTTATACCGTCAACACCCTATGCATTTGACCCTAAACTCTTGATTATCTTTAGGATTGATTCAGGACTGGTTGTTGTCAGTGTGAATGAGGCCGAGCCATACCTATGAGTCTCAAAGTAGGACAATTGTAAGTTGTTATGATGACAATTACCTGGGACTTCCAGAAACACCGCGTTGATATCATCTGGGTTGTTGAAGTGACTTGGCAGCAGTCTTTCCTTACGGTTCAGAAGCACATCGGATTTTAAATTGTGCCACAAAAGTTTCGGGTCCTTTATTTATGGTCATTGATGCTTTCCTTGAAATATATCTTCTCGCTAACTAGTGCCGTAACTGCTTGGTGCTTCAGATCCAGATAATAAACTTTATTACCCGGTAGTTTGGATTTCCGAAATCTGTCCCTGGCTCCATCTCTCAATTTCGACATCAGTCTGATGTTTTCAGTTATCCATGGAGTAGGACGGGTTTTAAATGTCTTCCTTTTAAGAGGAGCGTGGAGATCGAATAATTGAATAAAAAATGAGTTAAATGTCTCCACCATTGAATTGACATCACTCATGGCTCCTATAATCGACCATGGAATAATTTTTAAATCAATGTTAAAATAGTCCTCTAATATGTCTGTGAGCGGTCGAAATACGACCAACCTTATCTTGGTTTAGCCTTATGCTTCTTAAAAATCGTTTCGCATGTGATAAACGAGTGATGACCAAGCTCACTGATATGATTCACCACCACATTACGGATTGAAGCATCAATGCAGATAATGTCAATAAGTGAACTACTACCACCTATAAAGTGAGTGGGTGTTTGGACTAATTGACTTAGGTTTAAATAGCTAAAAAAATCTAAAAGTTGTTTAGTTTTTGGGCTATTGACATCTAGCATTTATTAACATTAAAGTCACCAAATAATATTACATTATCGTAGGGGGCTAAACCGCCAATACTGGCAGTCAAGCCCTCGAAAAAAGCCAGCCATGGTTGACGATATTATGCAGTGCCAATGAGTAACTTTGTTTTGTTATCGTGAGACGTTAGAGTTAAAGACGGAAACTAAAAATCAATATTTAAGAGTGTTCTTGTTCCGCTACTCGAATCGGATGCGATGACACGAGTCTATTGACGCCAGTAGCACATCTCCACCGCGAAACCATAGCAGCGAAGCCGCAGTAGTTCAATTCAACTGGCTCGCGTCTACTTGAGTTCCGCTACTCAAATTTCGAATAGCGGAACATGGCGCGATTCAGTTGAATTGAACTACTGAGGTTTTGCTGCAATGGTTTCCGCGGCGTAGATGTGCTACCGGTGTTAATTTGCACTACTGCGGTTTCGCTGCTATGGTTTCGCGGCGGAGGTGTGCTACCGGGGTCAAACCAATCATTCATATTTAAAGCTAAGAAAATGGCACGTTGTCATATTTCACGTAAGGGTGTTTAACATAAATAATCATGACTTTGTCGAATTATTAAGTACGAAAAATAAAACGAAAAGAATTCAAAAGTAATTCTTAAGCCAGTTGATTCTTTGTTATGGTCTGATTAATACCTAGGGTTATGGGATATCAAAAGGAACATGTTGTATATTCCTAGCGCTCGACCAGCTTTGTATTGTATGTATAAGCGAAGAGCTTCCTGTTACACACTTTTGTCTCTTTTCACAAAT
This sequence comes from Xanthia togata, assembly GCA_963853775.1. Classification (NCBI taxonomy): domain Eukaryota; kingdom Metazoa; phylum Arthropoda; class Insecta; order Lepidoptera; family Noctuidae; genus Xanthia; species Xanthia togata. The sequence goes on from OY970790.1 coordinate 607,088, forward strand.
CACTCCACAGATTGCAGGACAGCGAGAGGAAATACGTTACACATGTCATGAAACAATTTACAAATAAATTTGTCATCGCGGTGGCTGTCCCCAATACGATTCTTATGGTAATGTACCTCTTACAAGAAAAACTATTTGTTATTTAGTTTGACGCAAGTTCGACGTTTACTTCTCAAATCAAATCAAATAATTTATTTGCTTGAATATGGGTAGGTTCATGAGGTGTTACATAATTATAACAAAAGTTCTTTAAACCATATCCTACCTTAATAGGTGTGCAAATACATATATCTAATATAATAATAATACACATATATAAACTCACGCCTTGCTCCCATGAGGTTAGACATACAACTATAGAACGCCTTATTCACGATCATATATCGGTAGTACACGCACGCTGGTGGCGAGAAATATTTCTTACAACGGAAAACTACAAAAATGATCTATAAAAAATATTAAAATTAGAGAATTTATTGACATTTTATTAATTACATTTTTTTTACATTGTTTAATTTTAAAACTAAATTACATTTATCATTTAAATAATCAATAACTTTATATTATGCTTTATTAATCAAAAAAATGTTGTATCCGTTTTTAAATTATGTAAAATTCTTTGCTTCCTTTATAATATTAGCAAGTTCATAGATATACAGTGATGGGAATGTCAACATTTTTAAATTCATGAAATGTGGTTTACAAGTATTAAAGTACATATTGCATTAAGTAAGTTTTAATGTACATATTGCTCGGATACATTTCTTTTGGGCTTTGAAGACAGTTTCTTATATTTTTATTTAATATTAGGCCAGTAGTTTAAATAACCTCCTTCATAATGAGCAATATGGCTTTACAAAGGGTAGTTCTACTACAGATGTGGGTTTTGCTCTACTGAAACACTGGGATTTCCCATGGGAGAACTCGCAAAACGCTATTGGGGTTTTCTGTGATCTCTCCAAAGCCTTTGATTGCGTGCACCATGACACGCTTTTGCGTATCTAACTGCATCACTGTGGTGTGCAAAACATAATAGGTCCCAATGTGTAGATGTTGATGGTGTGAAATCTTCCGGGCTACCAAATAAAGTACCTATTTTGTTATTCATTGTGATTTTGTATTTAATTGTACATTTGGTGAGTTGCAAATCCGATGAGTTGCGAATCTAGTTAGTTGAGAATCTGGTGACTTACTAATAAGCGTTCAGTTCGGTGTAGCTCAAGGCTCAATACTGGGTCCATTCTTGTTCTTAGTGTATATCAATGACTTACCATTCTATTAAAAGGGTATCTGTGAAGTTGTACTGTTTGCTGATGATACTTCTCTTATTTTTAAAGTAGACAATAATAGACAAGATTTTTTTAAACATATCGGTATCCTCACAGAGCCATCACAATTCATCTTCGCCAACATCTTATATATTAGGCAAAATATACACTTTTACACTAAAAACAAAAATAGTGATATTCACAATGTTAACACTAGAATTAAGGATAAACTACGACCCTTTCACGGGCTTCATAAGGTTCATAACTCATTTGTTGGGCTTGGTATAACCTTTTATAACATGCTACCCTCTTCTTGCTAGATTTGACTTTTAATGCGTTTAAAACTAAAGTTAAATCCAACCTTTGTTCAAAGGCATACTATTCTATCAACGACTAGTTAAATGATAAGAATAGTTGGTCGCTGTGAATAAATGATAAGAATAGTTGGTCGCTGTGAATAACTCAAGACAATGTTTAAATGTTCTTTCTCCAGAATTAAGCTAATTCAGACAATGTTTAATTGTTCTATCTCCAGAATTAAGCTAATTCTGGAGAAAGAACATTTAAACATTGTCTTGAGTTAGTCACAGCGACCAACTATTCTTATCATTTAACTAGTCGTTCTACTGACAGGTTATATGCATTTATATAATTTTACTATTATTTATGTAAGCATTTTATGCATATAAGTCAATTTATTTTAATTTTTTAAATTTATTCTTGACATAATCTACTCATTACAATGTTTTTTTTATGAGTTACATTGCAATATGTGGTTAGCTAGCGACCTCGAGAGTTATTTATTTTACCTCGATGGTCCTAGTTTATCAATCAAAACTTCTAGTTACAGCTATATGTAAGCGGGCACGCCCTTTATTTATGCCTGGAGACTTTTAATTAGATATTGTTTACGTTTAGTTATTTTTATTTCTGCCTGAGTATAGTTTTCGATGTTTTTGGTTGGTATATTGGCATGTACTAGCTGTTATATGGCTATTGATTTATAATTTAAATTATGTTTTGTGTTGCGTAATGTAAATTATCTTGCATACAGAATCAATAGATTCATTTTTGTCTAGCTGAACAGACAGCTGTGCTGCTGGGCAGTTTGTTGCGCCACTTCTTCTTGCCAGCTAAAGCACTAGGAAGTGGTGAAGGGTGGGGGTTTTGGGGGACTGTGTTATGTAATTTTGACGTTCGAAAAGCTCTGATTCTCAGCCTAATTTGAATAAATGACTTTTGAATTTTTGAGTTATAGTAGTGATAATATTCTTACCAGTGAGTATACTGATAAGTAAAAATACAAGTGTCCCGCGAAATATACTCATCCCAGTGAACAAAAGTTGTGTAGACATAATTTATTTGCATACAGCATTGTAGGGCCCACCCCTCCCGCGCTCACTAAGCTGTAGTCCGTATAAGTCACGCTAAGCGTTCGACGCGTGTTCTCGTGTTGGCATGTTCACATGTCCGCCAAAAGTTTAAGTAATTCATTACGGTGAACGAGGGCAAAAAAAAAAACGTTTCGGTGGCTGTTTTAACTTGTGTACCGAGTGTTTATTCGTATGACATACAAAACGGTGGATTCAGTGGCCTGAAATCGCCACCAATATGAGATACTCGTAATTCACCAAAATTACTACAAACCCTATTTTGGTTCTAAATGTTTCTGCGGTGGTCATTTTGCTCAATTCGGTGCCGATCAATAAGTCTCGTAAATCTGAGAATATTTCTTATGGTGTCACTGTAAAATTTGCTATTCATCAACTATTGATACCATACTCTTTTAAAAGTTACACAACGAGCTATGGCAAGAGCTATGCTTGGGGTTTCTCTGCGAGATCGACTCAAAAACGCAACGGAAGTTGCTGACATAGCCTAACTGTCCCACAGTTAGGCTATGTCAGCAACTTCCGTTGCATGCTGCAATGCTTATGCATGCTTGAATTGTCTAATTAGTCGTATAAAAAAATGTGACAGTGTGACTACGAGTATTAGCGAATGGGATCGACTGTCTACTAATTCACCATTTTGCTCTTAAAAATAAGACGTTTTGCGACATGGACATTTAGCAAAAGGGACTTTATGCGTAAGAGTCCTTGGACCTTGGAGCTTGTGCCTTGTGACATTGTATCACGAAGCTGTTTCTCTATATTTTTTTTACACTTGTATTTCGGTGACCTAAATATATTTTTGGTGACCTAAATATAATTTCGGTGGCAAGACTTTTCGCTTTTTCATTTCGGTGGCATTTAAAATGAATCTCAAATATCTCGTATATTTATAACGATACGATTTTGATTCTATCTAACAAACATTCCTTAAAACAGACTGAAGGACTATTTTAAAGTTAAAAACAAATAATAATAACACCGAAATGAGAAAAAAGTCACATGTTGAAATTGACCCATAGAGGGTCCTTTATTTAACAGGTATTCTGTGAAAACTTATACTAGTTAAGTACCTATTAAAGTAAAACAATTACAGCCCTGTGACAGACATACGGACGGACGGACAGACAGACATATTATTATTACTAATAATTTATAGGGTCCCGCTTTCACCCTTTGTCATCGTCATCGTTTTGAGGGTTAAGCACCCTAAAAACGATAAAGTATCTATGAAAGTTCTTGTGCCATCTCCAATATGCTGGTATAAACACCAGATATGCAACAGAAGATGCCGAATAGTATGATAAAGATATCAGTAAGCAGCCTGTAGAAGAAGACGCCATATCCATCGGGGTAGAAGACGCAGATATCGATCACGGCGGGGAACAGCACGCCCACCATGGACAGGCACAGCGACCCCATCAGCCCGATGAAGGGGCCCAGGGTTGGCACCGCCACCGCCAAAATGACTGGAACACAGAACGCTTGTTACTGCACAATAATTATTTATTAATTTTAAGTGTTTTTACAATAATCTTTATTTAAAAAGCTGCTAAATTCTAACCCCTGATAAGGTCCTCACTCAAGGAGGGCTAGATAATGTAGGTCACAGATGTTTACTTCATAGAGTAAATAAACGAGGCTAACAGTGAATGCCCACTATGGAAGGGCTTTTGAAAATTCTTCCCCTTATGGGGTGAAATGAGGGAAGGGGTATTTCGTTTATATATGTGAAAAACAACCGAATTCCAATAAAAAACACTACAAAGTGAAAAAAATCTTTTCGTTTTTTGCCACCGACTTCCGAAATTAAAGTTATTTTTCACTTTTTACCTACTGTTATTTGGAAGCCGGTTGTTGTTTTTTTTATAAAACTATATTTTTCACCACTCCCGCACGAAAGAAGTGTCTTTCCTCTACGAAAACAGTGAGGAAAGTTGGTTTTTCCTAACTGCTTGAACAGTGAGGAAAGTTGGGTTTTCCTCACTGTTTGAACAGTGAGGAAAGTAATGCTCCCGTTCAGGAACTAACCTTGCCTGATTTTTTTATGTTAAGTTTTAAAGATATTTTAAAATATAAAGAATTATTTTGATTTGCTTTGTGTCTATTCAATTTATTTACCTATGATGACTGAATACTTTCTTGCTGGGAGTGGTGAAAAGTTTTGTATGCAACTTGTGAGCAAGTTCATTTGCTATTCGTTTTGTTGAGTCTTTCGCTTACTCAGGATTGAAATTTATAATCACTCGCTGCGCTCGTGATTCTATTTTTCAATCCTTCGTTCGCTCAAGACTCAAAATCAAAACTCATAGGAAAAACGAACTTTCCTCACATGTTGGATAAATAACTATTTTTACACGTTTCATGACTGCCCAAAAAGGAGTGTAATGTTTTCAGTTCATGTATGTATGTGAGTTTATTTGTTCCACCTTATCTTTTAAATTCCTGAACAGATTTGTTAAAATCCTTACATCATACCAAGTGACAGAGGCTATAAATTTAATTGAAAAATCAGTAGTGACTGCGGTGGCGTAAGTATGAATACATAAATTTAATGAAAAAAAAACTTCAATTATTACATTATGGTTATCCAATGGAAAGCCTCGATGAGAACATTCCAAAACTATACTTAAAGGGTGCAGATATTTTACAAATTTGGACCTAAAATGCGGGTATTATCAAATAAAGATAAATGAAGAATCTATTCAAAAGACCGCATTCATAACTGAGGACGGGCATTACAAATTTTTGAGGGTGCCATTCGGGTTAGTTATGCGCCAGCCTGTTTAAAAAAAATGATGAATAGAGTTATCGGAAACCTTCGTTTTGGCAGAGTAATCCTATATTTAGATGATATTTTGATTACAAGTGATACTGTAGATGAGAATTTAAAAATATTAGATCAGATTTAGCAAATTTTTAAAGTAAATGGACTGACATTCAATTTAAAAAAAATGTCACTTCCTAAAACAGGAAATAGAATTTCTGACGTATAAAATAAGACAGGATTCAGTAATGCCGAGTGAAAGTAAAATACAAGCAGTAAAAGATTTTCCTATTCCAAAAAATATTCACCGATTGCGTCAGTTTCTCAGGTTAATTAGTTACTTCAGAAAGTTTATTGAGAATTGTGCAATGTTGTCAAGTCCACTCACTCATTTGCTGAAAAAGGATTGCGTATGGGCATGGAGTAGTAATCACGATCAAGCCTTTCATACATTGAAGAATGCCTTAACAACCGGCAATATTTTGACCATTTTCGACCCAAATAATGACTGTATTTTATTTAAAGATACTAGTAGAGATTTACAAGTTACTATAGAAGGGGAAAAACCAATAAATTATTATAGTCATAAAACAACCGAAGACGAAAAGAAATACCATTCGTTTGAACTTGAACTTCTAGACATAGTTTCATCATTACAAAAAAATTAGGCTGTATCTTTTGGGTTCTACTTTTCGAATAGTTACTGATTGCAATGCAGTGAGATACGCATTAACAAAAAAAGAAATATTCCCACGAATTGCACGTTGGGTTCTTTCCACCCAAGAGTTTTCTTTCGAAATAATACATAGAGAGGGCACACGTATGCAGCATGTAGATGCGCTAAGCCGCTACCCTGTAAACAGTGGCGAGGGGTCAGAGTTAGACATACTAATGTCCATAACGGAGTCTGATTGGTTACTTTCAGTACAACTACAAGACACAAATTTGTTGAAAATAAAAAATAAACTAGAAGCTGGCGAAGTTGATGGTTACAAGGTCATTTTCAACGATTATGAGCTGTTAGGAATAAAGTGTATAGACGTACTAATCAAGGTAGACGATGAGTTGTACCCATTAGTTGTACCGAAACCATGCATCTGGTATATTATTAGATGTAATCACGACGACCTAGGACATTTAGCCTCGATAAAACTTTAGAAAGGATAGCACATCAGTATTGGTTCACTAAGATGCGCCGTACGGTAAAAAAATACATCACGAAATGTTTAAATTGCGTATATTATAAAAACAAGGGAGGCCGCAAAGAAGGACATTTGTATCCACTATCCAAACATGCACAACCTTTTCACACACTACATTTGGATCATTTAGGACCATTTGTGAAAACCACAAAGAAAAATAAGTATCTTCTTGTGATAGTCGATTCATTTACAAAATTTGTTTTTGTTTGTGTAGTGCGAAATACGAATAGTGATAGCGTTATTCGGGAAATGGATAATATTTGTAAAATTTTAAAGTCAATGCGGAAATACAAAAGATAAGGTTCGATAGCAGTCGTACAAAAGCGAAACAGTACAGTGACGGAGATTTAGTTCTGGTTAGTAACCAATGATAGACAGAGCAAAAAACTTCTTCCAGTTTTTAAGGGGCCCTTCCCAGACAAAAAGGTGCTAGGATTTAAGAGGTAGTGAAAGATGTACCAAGCTGTATCTCGATAAAACCGCGGCCGAAAACATGAAACCATGGATAAATATTAACGATTTCGACCCCGGTTGTTGACCCTCAATAGCGTAAGCCACACATTCCAGTAAAGAAAAAGAAAGCGACCTATAAAAAAAACAGTCAAAACATCTGAAGTACGCTTAATGAGGAAGCCATAAATTAAAAAAAAATTGCGACGCGGAGGGTTGAACGCACGGAATGCAGCTGGGCATTGTTGGCAAGGCTTGATGGCTTGAAGGCAAATGCTTCGCTTAAATTGACTTATGTAGTACATAATAATTGGGTAAACATAACAATATGGTATATCATGGTATATGTCAATCCTGATGTTTTGTAAATACGTATCAAGTCAGTTTCAGTTAGTTTGAGTCTTAAGATATCTTTCTTCACTTGATTCTCGGGTCAGTTGTAATCTATCTAAGGTGTATCCTAAGTCTAAAGGAGCATGCAATAAAGATAGTTGGACGTATCCTAAGCCTAAAGGAACGTCTTGACACCGAGGATCAAGGAGATGTGTGAGTCTGCTAGTCAATCGACCTAAGTCTAAAGGGAGGTTTTCACATTGACGATAGACTAAATAACTGAATAAGTGTCCAGTAGTGTTTGACATCATGATGACCGATACGGTTGCTAAAGGAATTAAATATAATTCTAATGTGAGGTTTGTTTATGTTTCCAGTACCTATGATATCACACACGTCTGTGTGCTACGGAACTGGCTTCCCAGAGGTGAGCGTGCGTGCCTGGGGCAGGCACGATGCAGCATGGCCTTGTTGGCAACACTACGACCGGAGAGACCGGAGGACCGGCCGGAGAGTGGCAGCATAAGAGAATCCCAACCCTTCCCGTTCGACATGGGATTATAAAAGGGCGAACACGAGCTGCGCGTAAATTACTGTTTTAAAAATTATTTAAAGTATTGTTAATTTATTGTGAAAGGCATAGTTTGCTACTGTATCGACCTGTTCCTTAAAACCTGCCTAGTCTGGCCATAAATTCTGTTACAATTAAAAATAAGAATATATATACATAGATATACTTATAATATAAATATAAACATGAAACAAGAGCAAGGAACTAAATGTAATGATGATGTTTAAGGAGAGAGGAAGTGTTTTTTTACCAGAGTTTTAAAAGTGGACAAGGATTTAGCTCGCCTTATCGACACGGGCAAGGCATTCCATAACCGTACTGCTTGAACTGTAAAAGATTTGTCATAAAAGCTGGTTGAATGCATCGGCATCTCTAGTCTCAAGTTTTCCGATGATCTCAGATATCTATTATGTGTGTCATGTTGGAACTTGAAACGTTCTTTGAGATAGGAGGGGGTTATAAGATTGAACAGAATACTGTAGAGCTGAAATAAGATACGAGAATTCCGGCGAAGACGTATGGGAAGCCACTTGAGCTTTGTACGAAATTCAGAAATGTGATCATATTTGCGCAGGCCAAATATAAATCTTATGCAAAAGTTTTGAAGTCGCTCAAGTTTATCTAGTTGTGCCTCAGTGAGATTGAGAAAAAAAAACATTACAAAAAAAAAAAGACATTACATTTGAATTTGGAATCTGTCATTTTATACGATTGTTCATTGAGTTTTTTAATTTTGGCGCCTATACATTTTACAATATTTTGCGATATTAAAATGGAGTGGGGTGATAAAGAGAACCGAATCGCTGTGATTGCATTACACAAAGTTGGTATGGAGCCAAATGCAATTTTTAAAACTCTCCATACGCTTGGTATTAGTCAAATGTTTGTGTACCGGGCTATTAATAGGTACAATGAGACCTCCTCTGTTTGTGACAGAAAAAGATCTGGCCGTCCACGTAGTGTTCGTACGAAAAAGGTGGTCAAAGCAGTTAGGGAAAGAATTCGAATTCGGGGTAACGGAACGTCACCGTCCACGTAAACATCAGCTGCGTTATTTAAAATCTTTTATAACTAAATAAACAATATTTAAGTGTTAAAAAACGAATGAATTAGTGAAAGGACACTCCTATACATGTGAGACATTGTTATGAAGGAAAAAGATTTACAACAAGTGAAGTTATAAACAATATAAAAAACTGTGAATATTTTTAACAAAGATGGTTACGAATCCTACTGAAATAGCAAACTCCTTTAACGAATATTATATTAACCAAGTATCTAATTTAAATCATAGCATAACACAAGAAATCCCCATTAATTCAAACACTTTGAATTCTTTATTTATGGAGCCAACTTTGCCGCTTGACATCATGAATCATATTGGATCTCTTAGGGATACAAACAGTGTAGGTAGTGATGGAATATGCACAAAAACAATAAAATCTGTCTCTAGATACATAGCTCCTCATCTTAGTTACATAATCAATCTATTGTGAATGGTATCTTCCCGGATAAGCTCAAAACCTCCATAGTTACTCCACTATACAAAAAGCAAGACAAATGTCTTATGAAAAATTATAGACCAATTGCTTTGATACCTATATTTGAAAAGGTCATATAAAAAGCACTTTATACATACTTAGAGATATCAAACATTCTAGTTAATGAGCAGAAAGGATTTCGACAGGACAGGACAATTAACATGGCAATCCATGATCTGATATGCCCTATCTTATCGGATGTGGATAAAAGAAATGCTGTATGTGCTATATATATGGACCTTACGAAGGCTTTTGACTATGTAGATTATAAGATATTATAAATAAATTAGAGAAATATGGTATAAGAGGAAATATTTTGAATCTCATCTTACTTAGACAACAGAAAACAGATTTTAGAAATAACATGAATATGCCCACGCACTGGAAACGAGAGAAAATACAGATCCAGTAGTAGGATAATTAAATACGGAGTCCCACAAGGCAGTGTGTTAGGACCTCCACTATTCTTGACTTATATAAATGATCTGCCTAGAGAAATAAAGCATCCTATGGTACTATTTCCTGACGATAGCACGGTAGTAGTAAAATGTGACGATCCTAATACATACGAAGCAGAGATAAATTTGACATTGAATAAAATAATTACTTGGCTAAATAAAAATAATCTTGTCATAAATCTAGAAAAGACTAAAATAATGCACTTTTATCAAAGGAGTCCTAATATAAACCTTGACATTGACTATTTGGGGAATAAAATAGAATCAACAAGTATGACTAGATTCCTTGGTGTTATTATAGACAACAACTTGTCCTGGAAACAGCAAACGGACGATATTTGTAAAAAAGCTAATAAATTTGCATATGCCCTCTATAAACTGGCTAAAATTGTAAGCTTAGAATCACTTTTAATGGCCTACCATGGCTATGTTGCATCCACACTAATTGGGGCAATTCAGTAAATGAAGAGTATGCTTTCAAAGCCCAAAAAAGATGCATCAAAGCTATGTGTGGTTTACAAAGTACTGACAGCTGTCAACCTCTATTTAAAAGCCTCAAAATCTTAACCTTGCCTTCTATATTTATGAAGTAAATGTATTTGTTAAAACAAACATCACCCTATAAGAAATAGCTTTTAAAAGTCATTATAGGAAACTACGTGATACAAATAAGTTAGAGCTTAAAGTACCACATGCGGGTACGGCTCTAATGAGGAAAAGCTTTTTTTGTATGGCCCAAAGAATATTTAATAAGTTACCTTGCTCAATAAAAAGTCTAAATTTAGTAAATTTCAAGCATAAATTACGTACTATATTAATACAGAAATGTTACTATTCTCTCAGTGAATATTTTGAGGACAACTCGTTGACAATATAATAATATTTGTTTCTTATAACATGACTAATTTTATGCATGTCGACTCTAATAGTAATTCTATTGACGATATCAATTTTAAACATTTTTCTTATCATCATTTAACTTATTGACATTTTAATTATTTAACATTGAAATTATCGCATTTCGTTATGTAATGACATTAACAAATACCTACTACCTATTGCATTTTATTAAATTACATAATATTTATATAAATTGACATTGATACTAGAATTATTATAAATGAAGATACATTGGCAAAAGCCTCCCTTAAATGTATATTTGATTATTTGTACGCCAAATGGCAAAACATAGAGAAACTATAATTATAACAATCGTAACATCTTGCACACTTTTGGAACCTATGTTTACAAATAAAGACTATTGATTGATTGATTGATTGAAGAAATCCTGTCCGAAAGCAAAAGATTTTATCTCGGGAGATGAAGATAGCACCCAGAGCCATGTCGCGTATTTTAAAAGATGACTTAGGAATTGCAGCCCTTTACGAGACGCACTGGTCATTTTTTAACTGATCATTTAAAAAAGAATAGGGTGGTAAAATCGAAACAACTACTGAAGCGGTACGCAAAGGGAGGTCACAGAATTTTTTTGTTTACAGATGAGAAAATCTTTACAATTAAGCAACATTTTAACAAAAAAATGACCGTATTTATGCTCAAAGCTCTAAGGAAGCTTCCCAATTAGTCGACAGAGTGCAACGTGGGCATTATTCGACTTCAGTGATGGTTTGGCGGGGTGTTAGCTATGAAGGAGTGACAGAGCCATATTTTTGTGAAAAAGGTATCAAAACATCGGCACAAGTGTATCAAGATACCATTCTTGAGAAGGTAGTTAAGCCCCTTAACAACACCATATTTAATAACCAAGTATGGTCCTTCCAACAAGACTCGGCGCTGGGTCATAAAGCTCGGTCCACGCAGTCTTAGTTGGAAGTGAATGTTTCGGACTTTATCAGAGCTGAAGACTGGCCGTCGCGTCGTCTAGTCTTAATCTGTCCGATCTTAATCCGCTGGATTATGATTTATGGTCAGTTTTAAAGAGTACGGCTTGCTCTAAACGCCATGATAATTTGGAGTCCCTAAAACAATTCATACGATTGGCAGTGAAGAATTTTCCCATGGAGAGTGCGTGCTTCTATTGATAACTGGCCTCAACGTTTAAAGGACTGTATTGCAGCCAATGGAGACCACTTCGAATAAGCTTTTTATATTTTAAATTGTTTTATATTTATGTATTAAACTAACACACTGTAAAAGTAATAATAATAGTTGCAATAAAAAAACAATCTTCGTGACAATATTTATGGCAAGACTAGGTATTATAATTGATTGGCATATATTTTACATAGGTAAGGTGTACAAGCAAAACAAATATTTCATCCCCACGCCATCCACGACTTGCCTCGCCGTAAGAGTAAGAAATCACCGTTATTGCTTAAAAAAAATTAAAGCCTTCCAGACTGACATGCTTAAAAAATAATTATACTTGTCACTAAAATAAAAATAATCATTTACTCGCTGACTAAAAATATAATAAAATTGTTATTGCAGTCGGGGGACCTTTTAGATAAAAAGTTTTCCACATAACGACACAACGGGCCCCGACAGCAAAGACAATTTGGTTTATCTGTAAAAAATACGACTGCCCTGACAAAAAAAAAAAAACTAAAAAGTAAATAAAAACAAGTTGTATTAGTTAATCTATACATAAAAAGTTAAAGTTCAAATCAACAGCAAAAACTTATTAAGGTCTGAAATGGCAATGGGCGTTCCTAAAGATTCGATATTGGGTCCATTCCTCTTTTTAGTTTATATTAATGATTTAAACCCAATTATTTCAAAATCAACCAAAGATGGTGTTATTTGCAGATGACACATCATTGATCTTTAAAACAAACCGACGGACGGTCACAAAATCTTGACGACGTGTTTAGCTCTATTGTTCAGGTCCAAGATTGATTTACGGTAAACAATTTGGTACTAAATAATAAAAAAACAAATGCATTAAGGTTAAATTACCAAATGTTAGAAGTAGCGAATGTGACATCATGTTGAATGGAGAAAAACTGTAATTTATTAATCAAACGGTTTTCCTAGGAATCACGCTAGACGAAAAATTACAATGGGGACCGCATATAACATCTCTCGTGGGGCGGCTAAGCTCGGCCGCTTATGGTGTTACAAAGATAAAACAGTTATCAGATGTAGAACCCGCGTATTTGGTCTATTTTAGCAACTTTACTGGCATTTAACTGTGGGGTCGGGCTGCTGACATTGAATCCATCTTTATTTTACAAAAGAGAGCCATTTATAATCTACGTCGTCATGAATCTCTCAGGGAACTATTTATAAAGATTAATATTATGACGGTATCATTTATGAAAATATTTTGTATGTGAGAAAAAATCTACATCTTTTTAATAAAATAAGTGATAGACATAGTTCTAATACGAATATGAGATTTAAAATAGATCAACCATTTTTCAGACTATCTAAAGTACACACCATCTTTTGGGTATTGTGTTAAATGTTACAAAATAATATCTTATGATACATTAGAATTAAATAAAAGAAAATTCAAAACTCATATAAAAATACATTTTGTAAGCAAGCATATTACAAAGAGGATTATTATCGAAGATATAAATGCTTGGAAACATACAACATCTGCTCCATAGGACAATTTATTTAGAATCTATACAATTGGATTGTATAATATTATTTTTTATAACATTGATTTTACATTCTGTGATTACATTTTTTGTAAATATACATGATTAATTATTATAATAATTTTTCTGTCATTCCTTCATTTTTCATTCTTTTTACCTACCGTGGTATAGTAATCTTATTGTAGGTGCATCTTCTTCCAGAATCATTTTTTTTTTTTGTTTTAAATTTTGACGTTCAAAGGTGCCTTTTTGTGCCTATTTGAAATAAATTACTTAACTTTCACTTGCTAAGTGAAAGGTACTCGCTGACTAAACAGATAAACAAAATTGTCATTCCAGTCGGGAGACCTCTTAGATTAAGAAGTATTCCACACAACGGTTAGAACGGTCCTGCTTCTCACACACGTGTCTGCCTGAAGATCTAATGAAAACAAAGGTTCGATGCCTAAACTGATGATGAGGTCAAATAGTGAAGCATAAGCTTGATCCGGGTCGTTATGATAAGGCGAACCTGGTAATTTTTCCATTTTAAAATTGTCCTAAGCGATTTTTATTTACAGGATCAAAACTCACAAGTTTTCTTTGAGCTCTGACTGTTTTCTAAAGGACTAACTGGTCACAGTGATCAGAGTCCAACTCATTTATAATGAAATGGCTAGAAAGTCTTCAGTTTGTAAAAATATTGTCAATACAGGTAGCACTACTGCCAGTTATTCTAGTCGGCTCAAAGAGAGTAGGTACCTATTGTACAAATTACAGATAGTGCAATCCACGAAGACGCGCCCCTCTCCGCGATTACTGTACTGTAAGCTGTACTCTAGTAAGGAGCAGAGCGGAGTGGGGCGCGTCATCGTGGATTGCACTATCTATATAATTATGACTTTAGTAAAATTATAAATAAATATATACAATTTACTATAGCATCTTTTTCTATTATACGTTGAACGTTGAAATCTCCACAGACTACAAAGTTTTTATTACTGTTACAAGTCTTTAATTCTTAAAATGTCGATTGCACCCCATGTATGCAAATAACAATAAAATTCTATTGTGTCGCTAATTGCGCGCGCGACGGGTTAATAATACTAATTGATCAAAGGTTTTCACCTCAAAAACATTGCCTCTTGGTGACCGCGTTATATTTAGTGATTGGGCAACACCAGGTATTTATAAAAGTAAGCAGAGGTTATTTGAATTGTATCATGAAAATACATATAACCATGACGAAACTTTAAAATAATTTGTTAAGAAATATTCTAAAACTTTTAAAAGAGCCTGTTCCTCAACAAAAGCCTTACACATTCAAAATTAAATAAAATCTTCTGGAAATAAAATTAAAACAACTCTGAATATTATTAATTCAGAAACGGGAAGAATGACAGTACAGAATCGTGACTTCCATCTAAAAATCAATGATGTAGATATTAAGGCAGACGTGGAGGTGGCAATTGAGTTTGAAAAAAACTTCACTAATATTCCTATTTTCAAATTCAAATTCAAAATATTTAATTTCACATAAACCTACATGGTCGCTTATGAAACATCAGAAGCTAGCTGCACGGTACCAATTGGTCGTTTCCTATGGAGAAGAGCTGGCAAGAAAATCCACGGTTACTCTTTTGAAAATAATTGGCTTTTACAATATTTTAAAATAACCGTGTTACGAGTATGAGGTATGGGAGGACAGTGGTGCCGATTCTCTTGTACACCGGACTAAACTAACTAAACTATCACTAAAATTCCTTACTTTTGCCTATGAGAATCTTAACGCTATTCTGTAGTAAAAAGTCTCTAAATTTAAATAATATTTTGACACAACTAAATCGAATTTGACAATTGCGACTCCACATGGTACATACTCGTACTTGTTTGCCGCCCGTGATTTTTTTAGAGCCGGACGCGCGTGGTTGGGCAGCCTCGACGTGTTTTATACGGAATTTTTCACTTTTTGTATGGAAAAAAAAAAAAAATATTACCAACGTGTTGAGGGTTTGGGGTATAAGGGTTTTATAAAGGGGGTCGAAATTTTCATTATTTTTGCGATAGGACACACCATTTTCGAGATATAAGCAAAAGAAAAGAATAAAATCCAGTACAGTACTGTTTTTGCACCCGAAGTCGAGATGTTCGTGTGAATTTTAGTTCATGACAACTAATAATAATCCACACCATTTTCAGTGGCGATTAAAAATAGTCAGAATTAGTTGGACAATTAAAATTTTAGGTGAAAAACGTCAAATTCAGAATAGCAAAATTGTCATTTTCACTAAATTAAAATCTCAGTACAATCTTAGTGCTGTCAAACTAAAATATAGTTAAGTTGTGCCACTTTAGTCTATTTCAGAATGGGAAATCATCGTTTGACAGGAGTAAACTAAATTTTAGTAATTTTTAGTCTAGTTTAGACGCATTTGTGACAAGAGAATCGGCACCAGTGTAGGTCTTTCAATAAGTACCAGGTACTTAAGAAAATAATGATAGTCAACAAATCTACAGTCCATGAGTCCACTAAGCCGTCAGCGATTTCACATTCACAAAATAGAAAATAATCTATAAAAAGATAAATTAATAAATAAAAATAAACGTATTTTAAACGGAATGACGTGATTGCTATTACAGCTGTAACAAATCTTAATAATTATCATGTCCACAAAAGCCACTAATAAAGAGTTGAAATTAAATTGTAGGTATATAATGTCAAATACTCGTAATAGCGTGATTATGTCAAGTAAGAATGTAAAAAAATAATAATATGATAATTTGGGAGCAGTTAATAGATTCTTACATCATTTGCCGTTAATGAGGTACCAGAGAAGCCACATGTACAGAAGGAATTATTGCCAAACTTCCTTGCCTTCAACGTAGTCTTTAATTTTATAATATTATACGCTTTCTTGATAAGAACGCGTTTAATGTGGGTTTTGAACTTTCCATAGCTAAGTTCTGTAACCGACTTATGCAATTTGTTGTAAAAGCGGATGATGTTTATAAGAAATGACTTGCTTGTTTTAGTTAATCAATTTTTTTTTTTGTATCACAATTTCATGTCTACTACGTGTATTTAAATTATGGAAATCGCTTCTTATTTTGAAAAGTCCAAAGTTTTTGTGAACATACTGTAACCCGGCCCTTGAGTAGTTTACAGAAATTAATTGGAAACAAGCTGTGGATAGTTTCTATTTGAACTATACTACTCACCACCGTGCTAAAGTAAATAACAGGGTATAATCTGCTAGTAAAAGATTCAAAACAAGTAAGTACCTTCTTACACAATACAAACTTTATTGGAATTATACAAAATTAAGGCACACATACAAACAACGTGGCGAGCCAGTAAATTAATATACTTTTTCCTGACACTACGGCATTCACCCACACAACTAGTCTCCGTTCCTAGTGGTATCGGTGAACGCCTGCAATGAGACAATAGCAGTTTCACAGAGTCGCTATAGCGAGTCCGTGAGGCGAACCACTTAATAACCTCTAGCTCAACCGTACACGTATGACCTATTTGGACTGTGCTCATATGGAGAAAATAACTAATATGCTAAGCAAACCCGAGACACAATAACCTTACAACAACTGGTCTTAACACAAGAGGTCTAACTCTCTCATAGGTTAAATTATAATATTACACAGATAACACTCTCAGTAAACCTTCAGTTGAACTCTATCAGTTGCCTCTCTCAGTTGACGGATTCTCCGTCCTTAGCTTCGCCACCAGGAGGAACCTGTCAACACACGCAAACGTGGCCTACGGACTAGATGGTGACGCTTTCGTTACCTGGAGTGGCAAACTTCCCTCATCACCTTGATTCGGTTAGGTACGACCTTCCTGAACGTCGGATGACCACACCGCAAGGAATAACCTCAAAGCCGCCTGCACTCTGATGGATTTCTAATCACACAATGGCGCAACACCAAGGCATCTATTTAATCGCGCATAGCACCAATCGTAAGAGAGGCTAGCATAACAGCCAGACCTGTAACAACGTCCTCGTGTCAGAACACATATGCAAGACCTAGACTATAGGCTATCCAACAAGAACAAAGCAAATGGTTGGATACTTACAGGATTCAGCTTCTAACTGGACTAATATTAAAAACCCCATCGGGTTATTCGGACAAATCCCGATCCTCTTAGGATTAAGTTTTCTACCAAACCAATCTGATAGTTTCTCGAATAATCTTTCACAGTCCATATAGATTTCTTATCGATTTTTATCTTCAATTTATTAGACGTTGTTTTTTAATTAAAATATGGTTAATTATGAATGTTTGTTTATTTATTTTAATTAACTAATAAACTTGTAATTAACTTACTAAATAAACACAAAGACACCAACGCCATCTTGTGCCACGTAAACAACCATGACTTTCGCCTGCCGATACCCACGACAGGTGTCGCTACTTGATGCGATCAATATTTGCTTTTGCAACGTCACAATACAAAATACTTTCTAAGATATAAAGAGAAGGCAGAGTCAGTATATCAATTTCTTCGAATTTGTTTCGCACTGGATTCGCGAGGACCCATATTATAGATAGCGCGGATTGCCCTCTTTTGTAAAATGAAAAATGAATCTATGTCAGCTGCTGATCACCACAGCAGAATGGCATAAAACATAATACTGTGGAATTAAGCAAAGTATACTAACCTAGCTGTGGCTATATCAGTCAACTGCCTTATTTTTCTTATTGCATATTATGCAGCTGAACCTAATCTACCTGAAAGAGTTCTAATGTGGGCGCCATTTTAATCTGCTAACTGGTTCAGACAGGGAGGACTGACTTCGCCAAAACTCTTCTGTTTGTACGTGGATCTGCAGATTTGTGAGCTCAGCAGTACTATGGTAGGCTTTTCCATTGAGGGAACAGTCAATAACACTAGTTACGCTGCTGGCCCCATCGATCTGCGCCCTCACGAAACTAATGTCTTTTTGTGAGAGATATGCGGAGGTCCAGGGCCTCAGAATGCAAAAAAGAGCGACTGTCTGTTGTTCAAGGCAGCCAGTAAATACCATCGTGAAGTGCCGCCTGTCACACGCGGTGTGACTGCGTTAGATTGGGTAAAGTCTTTTAGATATCCAGATATTTAAAAGACTTTACCCAATCTAATGCCCCAGGAATGCCCCAGGGCATTGAGTCACTGCATCACAGACGGGTAATGTTGATAAAGATAGGGAGCGTAGGGTGGTGTCCGTCAGGAGCAATATGTTAATCCGTAGGTTTGCAAAGTGCTCGAGGGATGTAAAAACTATCCTTTTTAGTGCATATTGCCATCCTTTTGACAACCTGCAGTTAATGGGTTGACTACACGCAAAGAGTTTACAGCGCCTTACGTGTCCATTACAACAACGCACACAGGGCGCTGTTGGGTTTGGCAGGGCACTGTAGCGCATCAGGAATGTTTGCAGAGGCACGTATAGACGACTTTTACGTAATCATGCGAAAGCGTCTCACCTGATGATGTGGCGCGGCAAGTGCGGGGCAGCCAAAATCCGCGGTCTCTGTGGCAGATAGGGCGGAAGTTCTAATACTCAGGCACTGGACCAGGACACAAGTATTGCCTTCAAATCGTGCCATTAATATTTTGTAATAATTCATATTTGTAATTTTTCAATTCATAATTGGTACAAGTCTATATTATGTTAGTAGGTAGATAGGTACTTATAACTATTATATATTAATCATCCTAAAAGTTGGAAATGATACAAAGAGCTGTCAAATATTTGAAATCTTTTGAAATTGAAAGTGAAAATATTTATTTCAGACTTGTTCAGATTTCCTGTTTCCTCATCTTCCTCCACAGAGTATTGTATGATACCATGTCAAATGCTTTTGCCAGGAAGCAGGCGTACACGGGTGTTCTTCTTCTTCTGTTCTACCGGACAGGGACGTTGCCCACTTTCAGAATATTATGCTCTTAATGGTGATTTTGACACTATCTAAACGAATCACACTAATATTATAAAGGCGAAAGTTCGTGAGTGTGTTTATCTCTTCTTCACGCTAAAACGACTAAACGGATTTGGATAAAATTTGGCACACAGATAGTTTATAACCTGGATTAACATATAGAATATTTTTTATCCCGATATTCCCACGGGGTTGAATCTTATGCGGGTGAAACCGCGGGGCACAGCTAGTATTATAATAAAGAGAAAATATTATAGATAGTGCAATGCACGACGACGCGCCGCACTCCGCTCCGCTCCGTACTAAAGTACAGCTTGCAGTACAGTAATCGCGGAGTACACCCACATTTCGCCAGTTATGTTTAAGTCCCATGTAATAGGGGGCGAGCCTATTGCCATCAACCGGATAGTTTTTTAACTATTTGATTAATACACTTCCGGCTGGAGTAACGTTACCCCAGCCAGATCTTTTGTTTTCTAATGGATATTTTGAAATAAATATAATCTAAATAATTAGAAATCAATTTGAAATAAATGGTACAACTTAATTTGTATTTGTATTTGCTATGGTTGCGAAGATATTTAAAATCCTGCTGGAGTAACGTTTGCACGATCTCTGTATCTCGGAATTGACAATACGGATGATTGTAATATTTGTACATGAGATCTGGCTAATTAGTTATAATTTGTTACGCAATAAACGAGTCCACTATAATGAACTCAAGACAATGTTTAAATGTTCTTTCTCCAGAATTAGTTTACCTACTGACAGGTTATATGAGTTTATATAATTGTTTATAATTTTACTTTATAAGTCAATTTATTTTAATTTTATTTTAATTTAGTGCTGACATAATCTACTCGTTACAATGTTTTTTTTATGAGTTGTATATATTGCAATATGTGGTTAGCTAGCGACCTCGACAATTATTTATTTTACCTCGATGGTCCTAGTTTATCAATTGTAACTTCTAGTTACAGCTATATGTAAGCGGGCACGCCCTTTATGCCTGGAGGCTTTTTCTTTTTTTTTAGATATTGTTTACTTTTAGTTATTTTTATTTCTGCTTGAGTATAGTTCTCGATGCTTTTGGTTGGTATATTGGCGTGTGCTAGCTGTCATATGGCTATTAATTATAGCTATTTAATTAATAATTTAAATTATTTTTTGCATATTGTAAATTGTCTTGCATACTGTTGTATAGAATCATTTTTTATTTTTTTTCTAACTGAACAGACAGCTGTGCTGCTGGGGAGTTTGTTGCGCCACTTCTTCTTCCCAGCAAAAGCACTAGGAAGTGGTGAAGGGTGGGCGTTTTGGGGGACTGTCTTATGTAATTTTGACGTTCGAAAAGTGCTGATTCTCAGCCTAGTTTGAAAAAATGACTTTTGAATTTGAATTTGAATTTGCACCGTTTTGAAGTTATTTTAGTAAATAGAAAATATGCTTTAATAGCTCCTAGCACTTCCATTATGCGCCTCAAAGACGAAACTTAAACGTTATTATATAGATAATTACTGTATTTAAATGGTACTGAAGTTTCATTAGTATCCTATACGTAATTAAAAAGATAAGATGATTTTCCGGCCACGGCGCGTAGCTGAGTTATTTGAAAGAAAAGAAAGAAAGAAAATAAATTTATTTGACTCAGGTTAAGGCACACAATATTTGACCACCGATTATCATAGATAGTACTGTAGTAGTGGTAACTGAATTTTACATCAATAATTACAGATACAGTTCAATTATATACATGTGCAATTTCAGACTTGTACACTAATTAATTAACGAGATGATCGAAAAAAAATATGTATGCGTGGTAACCCGGCCAAATCTAGAATATTATAAAAAAGCGGGCGCGCAATACATTACACCAACCTCCTAAAATTATTAGCAAAAATTATTGTCCTTAAAAGTTGGTACAGTCACGAATAAAATTAGTTTGATTGAAAAATTAAACCTAACATACTAAATGTTTAAATAAACTTTAAATTGCTCAAAGTAGTGTGCACTATGCCATTCTTCATATACCTACTTACGTTTAACCATTATATCGATGAGGTCGGTACCTACTTACATACGTACCTGTTGTAAGAAGCAGAAGCATCTTGATAATATTATACAATGTGGATCTGGACTTACGACATTAAATTAAAACGAGCATAGTACTAGTCCATAGAAACATTTTAAAAGACGAAGATTAGTAGTTAATGGAAAATTGAAAAATTGCAATTTTCAAACAAAATAAATAGCAGAATCAACTGCATAAAAAGTAAACACGCTTTATCTACGAAAAGTCACTAACCTGTTGCGCGGCCCGATGCGGGTCGCGGCGCCCGGCGGGGGGCGGCGCCTGCGCGGCGGTGCGGGGCGTAGGTGGACGTGGGTAGGTAGTTTAGTCGGAGAACAACAAATTAGCGGCATAAACTCACTAAGTTGCGCGTTGTTAATTAAAAGATCACTGATTGAATAATTAATCACATAATATCACATCACAATCAGAATTTACATCAATAGTCAAATTTATAAATTTTCAAGGTTTCCACCGTTGTTTCATTATGTACAAGCGACATCGATACCTAATTAACTAATATTAAACTAACACTGAACAATAAGTCACACTAAATCGTCTTAATCACAAATAACAACTAATTTTTTTCACAAAATCACAACAGTGCGCGCGCGGCTCGTCTCGGGATAAAAAAAGTAGCCGTGTGCGCGCTCCTCAAAGGGCGCCGCCTGACTGGACCGAGTCCCGAGACTTTTTGCCGAAAAAATTCCGCTCACACACACACTCGCAATTGTCTATGCACCACTAATGCATAATTTGCGTAAGTAATATTTCTTTTTCTTTCTAATTATTATTGTAGTATTATTTTGTGGGACTGGGCGGGGCGCGTCAGAGTGGAATCGTATGACACCTTTCTCTGTCTCTCAAGCATATTGAGACGTAGAGGATAAAATCTTACGTTTTGCACAGGTTCTTGACCTTACAATGTTTACCTATTATTACGGACTCAGATCTACATCATGTAGAAAAATAAGAAAATGAAAAATAATTTCCTGTGGCTAAAGTATTCATTGGATTTGATTGATTTTTTGTATACGCGTTAAGAACATGACACTCTTTATGTGGTTTTATGGAATGTCAATCGTCCTGCTCCACATTGTATAATTGATCTGTGATTTACATGCAATAAGACTTAGTTAGTCAAAAAGTACGTATTCTAAGAAGTTGACTGCATTGTTATGTCGTTTATTTTTAGTATTGTAAATGTTTTATTTTCATACAATAAAACTCAATTAAGAATACGGCTATCTTTATGTAAGACATTTGTGGTTTTTTAAATCTTATTAGATAAAACAGTAGAACCTACCTACCTAACTTCTGTAAAGTTCTATGATATGTTAGTACTTACTGCACTGTGATGTTATTAACTTATTACATTTTATTATTGTTGACCTGTGATTTTATACAATAAAACTTATTTTTTTATTTGAATTTGATCAGTTCTTAATTTTAATTTCAGATAAGCAAGCGCCGTTGCATATTAGTCCATAAAAAATATCTGTGATTATTTTTGAAGTAAATTGATATACTTACCTGCATAAGATCATCATCTACATAGTTAGATACTACATATTTGTTATTACCTACGATTTTTTTTTTTAATGAATATTCCATTATAAATACATGTTTTACTTTACTACTTATTTACCCGTCTGGTACTAAACACGTAATTATTCTAACGTATTATCCTGTAAGTTTTAGAAGGTTGGTATAATGAATTGCGCGGCCGCTTTTTTAACATTCTAGATTTGGTCGGATTACCCCGCATACATCATTTTTTTCGATTATCTCGTTAATTAATTAGTGTACAAGTCTGAAATTGCACATGTATATAAATTGAACTGTATTTCTAATTATTAATGTAAAATTCAGTTACCACTACTACAGTAAACTCGGTTAGTCGGTGGTCAAATAACTCAGATGCGCGCCGTGGCTGGAAAATCATCTTATCTAAAAAGATAAGATGATTTTCCAGCCGATGATTACGTATAGGATACTAATGAAACTTCAGTACCATTTAAATGGTGCCGATTCTCTTGTACACCGAACTAAATTATCACTAAAATTCCTTACTATTGGCTATGAGAATCTTAAAGCTATTCTGTAGTAAAGTCTCCAAATTTAAAAAATATTTTGACACAACTAAATCGAATTTGACAATTGCGACTCCACGTGGTACATACTTATATGCCCTACCCCGTGATTAGAGCCGAAGGCGCGCAGTTCGGGCAGCCTCGATGTGTTATATTATATGGAATTTTTCACTTTTTGCATGGAATATTAAAAAAAAATATCCTACGTGTTGAGTTGGACTTCTAAAGGGGGTCGGAATTTTCATTATTTTTGCGATAGGACACACCATTTTCGAGAATTATAAGCAAAAGAAAAGAAAAAAATCCAGTACAGTACTGTTTTTGCACCCGAATTCGAGATGTTCGTGTGAATTTTAGTTCATGACAACTAATAATATTCCACACCATCTTCAGTGCGATTAAAAATGGTTAGAAGTAGTTAGACAATTAAAATTTTAGGTGAAAAACGTCAAATTCAGAATAGCAAAAATGTCATTTTCACTAAATTATATCTCAGTACAATCTTAGTGTTGTCAAACTAAAATATACCTAGTTAAGTTGTGCCACTTTAGTCTATTTCAGAATGGGAAATCATCGTTTGACAGGAGTAAACTAAATTTTGGTGATTTTTAGAATTAGAATTGTATTTATTTGTAAGAATGTAGTTTTAAATAGTATGGTTTAAAATATTTTTGTTAGTTCTATACATTCTACCACAAAGTATATGGTGTACAAATATTCAATTGTCATTCTTAGCTAAGTAAAATATTAATTTTAAGATTTGTGATTTATAAGTTGCACTGTGTATAATTAGGTAATCGTTACTTCAAAATGTCAAAGTTAAGTCTATGTCATCTTGGATTTTACTATATATATTTTTTTAATTTAAATCCTAATGTCTTAATTTTAATTTTGATTCTTATGATAATTTTAATTTTTGATTCTAATTTCGATTATGATTTTATTTGTTTACTTAAATGTTATGTTTTTTGTTTTAAATTGATTTTTCTATCCTCACTACACTACGAGTAAAAAATCTTGTTAAAATGTATTTTTATGTAAGTGCTTTGTACGCCTGTAAATGACTAATTCACCATAACTCAACGCTTATGTATTTGTAATCATGTCAATGTTTCAAGTGAATAGGTCGTTGGTGTACCTTTCTAATAATAAATAAATAAATAAATAAAAATTCCATATATTCGCCAATGTCATAAAAGCAATTATCTAATAGCCAACTTGTCAGCTTTTTCTTGAACATGGGGATGGGAAGTTCCTTATGTGAATTAGGTAACTTGTTATACACATGAATGGCATTAACATATACATTCCTTCTAAACATTTGTAATCTACATTGAGGTACATTTAGTTCGTATTTATAATTATTTCTAGTAGTAGCCTTTTTGTGACTGACTTCTGATTGCATGCGAAAATAGTGTGGATATTGTTTTACTAGCATACATAGTTCTTTGATGTACATGCAGGGTAAAGGTAATATGCGTAGTTTTTTAAGTAACGGTTTACAGCTGTCCAGAAACCAGGCGCTAGATATTGCCCTAACACACTTCTTTTGTACCCTAAGTGCCATTAAAACTTCAACTGAGTTGCCCCATAGTATCAGACCATAAGACAGTACAGACGATACGTATCCATAATATGCAGTGACAGCTGCGTCTACTGACACTGTTGATCGTAGACGTTTTATTGCGTATACGAAATTTTCTAGCTTATCGCATACGTAATTGATGTGCGATTTCCAGTTACAGTTTTGGTCCACTATTATCCCCAAGAATTTGGTCATTACTACTTGTTCTAGGATACTGTCTTCATATTTTATACTAACAGCCTTACTAATAAAAATAAGTTAAACATCTGTTTAACTATTGTATTGTTATACAATGTATAAGCTGTGAATAGGCGTTACACACTACTCTTACTAATAATCAGTGTTTAAACAATGCATAGTTACCCACTGCTTATGACAAAAACCACTGGCAACATTAGAAGGTGCGTTCTGAAACTGGTACTGCGTAATATCATTGACATTTTTTCATTTGGAAAAACATTAATAACTATAAACTTATATGTTTAAAAAACCTAAATTTAAAGAATTACGTCCATTTTATTTCGAAAACTATTGATTTTGCGTTCTTTTACGAATTAAAAAAATAGATTATTGTCACTAGTGATGCATGCATTAGGTTAAGAACGCAACAGTAAAAGCTGTTATAGGGCGCTTTCCGAATTAGAACATAATCGCTCACAGCGCCGCTGACACCGATAATTGGCTTTCCGATTAAGATATCACGATTATGACATGTGAGGGCTGTCAACAATTCGGAACGATCGTGAACGCGCTCACGGTACTCACTCAACGTCAAAACTTGCATATCATAATAATATTTCATTGTGTATATACCACACATTTCTTCTACTTCTTTGGTTAGGTGGCGAAGGGTAGCCAGAAACATAATTTCGAAAATGCCACGTTAGTTCAAAGATAAGATGCGAGTCAAAACAAAACAGCACAACTGTCATTTTTGACAGCGCTGACGGTGATATTAGTAAAAGGCTTGGTCGGCGTTATCGCAAGATGGCGTATTTCATGACGTCATCTATGACGATTCAAGACACAACGTTATCATGCCCGCGATAATACGGTACGGTTGTTAGCACGCTCAAATCGATTACAGCGTAACTCGGAATGCACCCATAGTCAAACTTGAACGTCAAAATTTAACCAAGCGAATTCAGCACGACTGAAATGATAAAAATTATGAAGATATTTTTTTTTCTATAATATTAAATGGCTGAAACTAATGACATTTGACTAATTCAACAATGTTTCTTGCATATAGTTTGCTGAACCTTTAATTAAATAAAACTCATTTTCTTGCAAACAGCAAGGATCATAACGATGTTTATAACATTTTCTTTTATGATTGTCAATTTCATCTAAAATATGGAAATATTGTAAATAATCCATGGTTTTCAAACTCAATACGACAAAAGCAACTAGTTATTATAGGTTATACATTCGCTATACAAGGTCCGAGGGCTGAATAACGGTTGTACAAATTCTCTTTGAATAATGACATCTATTACACCAGATGTATACAACTGAAACGTCAAATATCGTTTATTGGTAACGTTGATGTTATAACCCCGATATACGTCGTGCGTAAAAGTTTATTAGTAAGGCTGTAAGAGTCTGAAAGTTTGATTTATAAGTTTGAAATTGAATTATTTTTGTTATATTTATATTGATTTTTAAATTGTTGTTATCAAGCCAATTTATTATGTCTTTGATTGCTTCATTAATTTCCTGTTCCAATTTATTTTTGTCATTACTCTTTATTGTGTCGTATCGTCAGCAAATAAGATTGTTTCGTGGCGTGTTACTTTAGGAAGATCATTAATATATAGCAGAAATAAAAACGCACCCACCACGCTGCCTTGGGGTACTCCTACTGTATTAGTTTTAAAATTGTGATATTTGCACACATTGACGCCTATCACTTAGGTAAGATTTAAGCCAGTCATTCGCTTTGCCCCTTATTCCATATTTATCCATTTTGCTTAGTAATAGCTTATGATCAACGAAGTCAAAGGCTTTGCTCATGTCCAGAAAAATAGCTACTACAGGTATGTTGTCATTAATAGCCTCAGTTATTATTTTTATTAAATTAAAACAAGCTAAAGAGGTGGTGCTATTTTTCCTGAATCCAAATTGTTCCCGCCTCAGCAAATGATACTTGCCCACATAGTCATATAGTCTTTTTAATATTGTCTTCTCAAATATTTTTGATATTATAGGAATTAAGGTTATCGGTCTGTAGTTCGTCATGTCAGCTTTATCACCATTCTTAAATATCAGCTTGACTATTGAGTTCTTTAATGCGCTTGGAAACATGCCTTCTGAAAACGATTTGTTGATTAAGTGGCTCAACGGTTTGCTTATGTGATTAGCACAGGCTTTTATAATTTTGGTATTTATTTCGTCAAACCCAACAGACGCAGTATTTTTTAGGTTTTGGATTACCCTGAACACTTCTATAGGATCGGTAGGATTTAGAAATATTGTATTATTGTGCTCAATGTCCATAGTTCTATTTATAGCGTCAATTTTATACGTAAATTCATTATTATTTGTCAATTGTATATAGTATTCGTTAAACATGTCACAAAGTTTTTGAGGATCAGTGATGTTGTTGGTTTCAAATGCTTTTTGTTTTATGTCATTAGATTTTTGTGTGTCAACAATTTTTTTATTGATAATATCCCAAGTAGCTTTGCACTTGTTTTTCATATTCTGAATATATCTTTTATTGTGTATTTGTTGAGATTTGTTAATACAACGTTTAAGTATGTCACTATATTTTTTATACTTTTTTGTTAATCTATTTTTGTTTGTTTTATTATGAATAGTTTTTAAATGTAAATAACGTTTCCTTACACATAATTTTTTTAAACCTTTCGTCATTCACAGAGTATTATTATTTCTGTTCGACTTTTTAACTTTATTATAGGACAGCATAGTTTAAAGAACAGTTGCAATGTCCCATGAAATGCTTGAAATGCATCTTCCAAATTATTCATAAGATCAATGATTTCAAAAGATAAGATACATGTCAGAGAATGAAAGCGCAGAAATACAGTCACAAAACTTTTTTATGTTTTCTTCATGATAGTCCCATTTATACTCAAACCAACGTAGTATAGATTTCGGTTTAGTAGTTGTCACTGTCAGGGTCTACCCTGTCTCATGATCAGATAAAGCCAGGTGATGAACTTCACCTTTAGCTTGTTTGATATCGCTTGCAAATAAATCTAAACATGACTGTTTTCGTGTTGGTGTTGTTATATGTAATTCAATATTGAAATTTTTCAACAAACCTAAGAGTTCTCGGCAACTTTTATTTGGTTTTATTGTCTCTAAATTCCAATCACCACAAATAATTACCTTCTTCGATTTCTTTGTGACTCTAATTAGCAATTTTTCCAATTTTTCTAGAAACACTTTTGGATTGCTGTTTGGTGTCCTATAAATACAAATAATGATAGTTTGATTAATTGTTTATTCTATTCCCGTACATTCAAAATTAAAATTACATGCAATGTCATTTATATACTTATCTAATTTAACGCAAGTCATCTCATTCTTAATAAGAATGCATGTCCCACCTCGTTTAGCATCACGTCAGTTTAGTCTAGTTTAGAGGCATTTGTGGCAAGAGAATTGGCACCAATTATCTATTTATTAACGTTTAAGTTTAGTCTTTGGGGCGCATAGGACCTATTAAAGTATATATTCTATTTACTAAAACAACTTCAAAACGATACAGAAATCGTGCAAACGTCACTCCAGCAGGATTTTAAATATCTTCGCAACCATAGCAAATACAAATACAAATTAAGTTGTACCATTTATTTCAAATTGATTTCTAATTAATTAGTTAAAATGTATTTCAAAATATCCATTAGAAAACAAAAGATCTGGCTGGGGTAACGTTACTCCAGTCGGAAGTGTTTATATCAAATAATTAAAAAACTATCAGCTTACCAAATTTAAAAATCTGCTTACCAATTACAAAACCTGTATTTCTAATTATCTATTGCACTTAGATGACGATTTTCGAGATTATCTGGCTGGGGTAACGCACACTACTTAACCCTGCACATTGTCTGTGTGTTATATATAAACTTGCAAGAGCATTATACTCCCTATACAATGGTGAGTGATTTTATCCCACTAACTGGATTGTTTTCAGCGAGTGGGATACTCTTAAGACTGCGGCGACATGTGAATTGTCCATACAAACGTATTACCAATATCGTTTGCAA
Organism: Xanthia togata; assembly: GCA_963853775.1. Lineage (NCBI taxonomy): Eukaryota > Metazoa > Arthropoda > Insecta > Lepidoptera > Noctuidae > Xanthia > Xanthia togata. The sequence goes on from OY970790.1 coordinate 636,547, forward strand.
TTTGAGCATATTTCCACCATAATAAGTTGATATTCGGATTTAAACAGTATTTATCTAGGCTCCTGCGTCTTTTTTTTTTCCAAAAAACTTACCTAAAATGAAGTTTAAGCGAATGGAATTTCGCACATTTTTACAGCCTAAATGACTGGTTTTCATATTGTTTTTTCTGTATTATAAATAACAATATTTGTAATATTGTTTCAGTAGAAGCATAGCTTATATTATCAAGTTACAAATTATTGAAAACAAAATGGAAAATCATTGAGTTTTCATTCATAATTTTTGGTATTACGGAACACATCCAAATTTTCATAAATTTTCGATAGCTAGTAGTGTTATCGCGTCAAGCAGTATATGTCAATGTGTGCGTGGTCATACTGCTCACTGTAGGTGTATATCGCTTCGACAGGCACTCACATTAGCGCAACGTCCTTGGTTGGAATTCGTTCGGGGTATTTTTGTCAGTATAGACGATTACGCTACTTTACTGTGCTGTACGTGCGTACTTATTTGTTTGCTAAATTGTATTGGAATATTTCTGACACTATTGACTTATTTTATTTTTATTGGAACGGGAGTCAACTGGTAGAAATCGACACCCTCGTGCCCCTCCACGCGACATTCTCTATGAGAAAGCGTGAATTTGGTCAAAATGTAAATCCAAGATGGCGGCTGCGAAAATTTTCAAACTTTTCGTCATGGGTGTCGTTTTCATAGTTTTTGAGGATGCTAAAGCTGATAGTGAGGTCAAAATGTAAATCCAAAATGGCAACTGCGAAAATTTTCAAATTTTTCGTCTTGGGTGTCGTTTTCATAGTTTTTGAGGATGCTAAAGCCGATAGTGAGGTCAAAATGTAAATACAAGATGGCGGCTGCGAGGGTTTTCCAATTTTTTGGCATGGAATCTGAACCTTGGGGATGTATCTCACAACAAGTTACTCGTACCCAATTATACAACGTGTCCCAGAAATCAACGTCAATCCTAAAACGGTCAATAGGCCAAGTCGTGACAGTTCTAAGAAAAATATTTAAAAAAATCTTAGTCAAGTACTTTTCAAATTTTATGGATTCAAAAATAAATCTCAAAAAGTGACACCCTGTGATGATCTTGCAAGTCCTGTGACTACAAATATTAACTTTTCGTCAGTTTTTTTTCTGTGACGTAACCGTGAATAACCCTTCTGTAAATGACAGTTAAAAGTTAAAACATAACTACCTCAGTTTTAAATAAAATGTTAGATTTTTGCCCAACATTGAATTCAAAATTATTACATAACACAACTTTAACCGCGTGTAGTGTAAAAAAAAAAAATGTACTACACTATTTTGGCAAGTAACTTTAAAAGATGGCGTGTTTAGTCTGGATTCCAAAATGGTATGCCACTTACTAATTGCTACTTCTTAATTGAGGAAAAACATTTTTTTTAATGAAGTCGGATTTCATACAAGTTCGATTGAGACAAAGAGTGACGTTATTTGACTAGTGTGAGCGAGATAGATGGTGACGCTACTTTGTTGAGTGTGAGCGAGATAGATAGTGACGCTACTTTTATCTAAGAGCGAGACGGATTGACACATTATTTCGTCTGTGTGAGTGAAACAGATAGAGACGCCACTCTGGCGAAACAGGGATGCGTTAGGGGGTAAATTGTGCAATAATGCAGTACGTTACACTCTTTCGTTTACTACGCATCTTTCCGTATAATTTGTATTGACTGCTTACTTACAACTGTGGCTTTGTTTATTGGACTTGATTTGCATTGTGATTTGGATTTATCTGCACTGTTATTATTATCATGCCATCTCGATACACCGCACAGGAATACGCCAACATGCATCTCATTTATGTAGAATGCTTATACAACGCCAATGCTGCAGCAAGAATGTATCGTGAGAGATACCCAAATGCTGTGCGTTATCCCGATCATCGAGTATTTATCAATGTGCATCGGTCACTATCAGAGGGTCGATTCCCTAGTCAAATGGTTAGCGAGGGTAGACCCGTATTGCCCTACGAGGCCGAAGTCCTGCAAGCAGTTGAAGAAGACCCAAGTATCTCAGTACTTGGAATTCAACAGAGCATAGGAGTCCCCAAAAGTACTGCACAGCGTATTTAAAAAAAAAAACCGGCTTCACCCATACCATGTACGACGAGTACAAAGTATGGGTGAAGACGAAAAGTTAATATTTGTAGTCACAGGACTTGAAAGATCATCACAGGGTGTCACTTTTTGAGATTTATTTTTGAATCCATAAAATTTGAAAAGTACATGACTAAGATTTTTTTTTATATTTTTCTAAGAACTGTCACGACTTGGCCTAAATTAAAATTAAAATTCATTTATTAATTTTGTGCACATAGGGTAAAAAATATACAGATGTTATAAAATAAAATCAATAAGTAAGTAGATGTCACAATTTCATGCCAAACACTAATAGTTAATATTCCAATAATATGTCAATAAATTAAGACGGCACATAAACAAATGGTAGTTTTTAGTCACAATTTCGTATACAATAATAAATGAAATAAAAATTGTCAACATAGAATAACTTATCATAAGGGAGCAACTTTTTAATTATTCAGATAGTTATTAAATTATACAAATATTAATTTAATTTGTCATTAAAATATTCATTAACAGAATAATACACCTTGTCATTCCATAATTTAAAAAGCTTACGTTTAAACTCATTTATGTTGCTGCTTGATACAATTTCATCAGGTAATTTGTTATAAAGCTTTGGAGCCATTGCATATATACTGTTGTAAAGAAATTTGGTTTTAGTCCTTAACGGGTGCAACTTTTTTGAGCGCCGTTGACTTTAAACAGATTTATATATGGACATGTTGTTTTTTACAAATATACAGGCTTCATAGACATAGAGGGATGGTACAGTCAATATTTTTAAGTTTTGGTAATGTGGCTTGCATGAATCCATTTGTTTTATTTTACATATAGCTCGAATACATTTTTTCTGTGCTATTAATACCTCCTCAACCTTAGTAGCATTGCCCCAAAATATTATGCCGTATCGCAATGTAGAAGCGACATAACCATGATAAGCTGCTAGGAGCGCTGGCATATTCACAATTTTGCCGAGCATATAAAGAGCATAGGAAAACTTGCTGGGCTTCCCCCATACATTATCGATTTGAGTCCTCCATGACATATCTTTATCAATATGCAGTCCAAGAAATTTAGTAACATTAGTTTCAAATATTTGGTCACCTCTGTAGTTTACCTGAAAATGTGACAGTTGTTTTTGTCTAATCTTAAAATTCATAATTTTAGTTTTAGTTAGGTTAATTTTGAGGTTATTAGCGTTCAGCCAGTCAACAATAGTAACAAGACTACTGTTAATGTCATCTTCTATTTCTTTGTTACTACCAGTATCATATATAACTGTGCTGTCATCAGCAAATAAGGACATTTGGTGCATGATTACTTGGGGAAAGTCGTTTATATAGCAAATGAACACGAACAGCAAGGGTCCCACCACAGAACCCTGCGAAACACCGTTACATAGAACTCTAGAGCTAGACGAGTAAACTACTTCATTTTTGGACTTAATATCCACTTGACTAATTTGCGTAATTTGTTTTCTTTCCTCCAAGTAAGATTGTATGAGATTAAGCACGTTACCTCTGATGCCATATTTGTTTAGCTTAGTTAACAGTACTTTATGGTCTACATAGTCAAATTCCCTTGTCATATCCATATACATTGCCATTACTGGTTTCCTTTTGTCCATGTTGTGATGTATTTTTTCAAGAAAATTGTATATGGCCATATTAATGGTTTTTGTATAGCCCATTTGTTCCTTGCAAAAAATATTTTGTTTTTCAAAGTAATTATAAATTACTTTCTCAAAGATTTTTGAGAAAACCGGTATTAGAGCTACAGGTCTGTAATTACTTACATTTGTTTTGTCATCTTTTTATGTAATGGCTTTATAATGGAAACCTTTAACTTTTGCGGGAAAATACCACTTTGAATACAGTGATTTATAATGTCACTTAATATAGGTGCTATAAGAGGAGCCACTGCTTTAACTACTCTTGTGTCAATATCATCATATCCTGTACTATTCGTGTTTTTAAGGTTGTTAATTATAGTAATAATGTCCTTTGGTATGGTTGGTTCCATAAATATAGATTTATGCGATCCTGATGTATTAATATTCATCTGAAAATTATTGGCATTCGGTTGAACTGAGTCTATAAAATAATCATTAAATTGCTCTGCTATCATTTTAGGATTTGACATTCACATTAATTACATTAATATTAGCTTTAGGAATGTTGGATTTCATACTATTTATTACCTTTCAGGTTGCTTTAGATTTGTTGGTACTTGTTCCAATAAAATAGCTATTTTGAGCTCGTTGTGTTAATTTGATCACTTTTTGATATCTTTTTGAGATTGATTTAAAAGCTATTTTCGAATCACTATTTCGTGTTAGGCTATATTGCCACAGTAAAGTTCGTCTCTTCTTACTACAACGTTTTATTCCTCGTGTGATCCACTTTGGCCTCATAACTATGGAAATTTTACGTTTGATAGTTGGGAAGCAGAGATCGTAGAACATTTTAAATAAATCATAAAACGAATCAAAGCTTTCATTATAAACTTCAAAGAAACTAAGACTGGCAATACATTTCCTAAAAAGATTAATGTTTTCCTTGCTGTAATCGCGTTTGTTCACATAGTAATACTTTAAAATACATGTTCGCTGCACAGGAAACTTCATAATTTGTGCTGTGTGGTCAGATACACCCAGCTCCAATATCTCACTCTTGCAGCCTCTTATATTGTGTAGAAAATTGTCTAGACAAGTACCGCTACTAGGACGCGTAGGTTTTTTTATTTCTATATTGAGATTAAACTCCTTTATAAGATGTTTGAATACTGTAGAGTTTTTAGTTTAAGAATGTCAATGTTAAAATCACCGCAGATGATTATTTTTTTATTATTTTTAAAGCAAAAGTTTCGTAGTAAGTAGGTTACTTTATTAAAGAAAATATCCATTTTGCTTTGGTTTGGAACTCTATAAATACACAATATTATTATTTTGTGATCAGTTACTTCTACCGCGCAACATTCAAATACGTTAGAAATGTTAACACTTTTTACTGATTCAATCTCAGAGACACCATTATGGTTTTTTACTAGTATGCAAGAGCCACCGTTTCGCTTATGTCTTGTGAAGCATGTAGCCAAAGTAAAGTTAGGTATTTTCAAACAGTCAACGTTACTCTGCTTCATATTATGTTCCGTAAAACAGAGAACATCAACACATTTCCCACTGTTTGCAAGAGTATCCAAATGTTCCGTTATAATTTCAGCCTTTAGGTTTAAAGATATTTATTCTCAAAAAAGACAAAAAGTCACTTACATGAGAACAATGCTTAAGATAAATAATTATAGTTAAAGTTCGTCACAGACGTCACGGTAGCAATTATGATAAATTAGATAAACCCATCCAATGCATTCAGATTTTAAGAAAGGTGTTATTTGTGATCAAATATTCAGCTAATAGAGTTTTGAATGCAATGAATGAATGTACTTTCTTAATACATGAGGGTATTTTGTTGTACAATTGTGCTCCTTCAAATGTTAACATTTTTTTGCCAAACTTAGTTCTTATCTTCGGCAAAATCAGAAAACTAGCTCGGCGAGAACTACGTTGGGTTACTTCTTTCGTCTGTATTCTTTTGTGGAGTGCTTTACGAATGAAAATACATGTATTGTAAATATATAACTGTCTAATGTTCATTATTTTGGTTTGCTCGTAAATATTGCTAGTCGATGATAAATATGGGTAGTTAAAAATCATTTTTATTAATTTGTTTTGTGCAACTTGGAGACTTGCTAGCTTCGTCTTGGCCGCACTGCCCCATATTTCAACCAGATAAAGTAGGTGAGGTTTTACTAAGGCGTTATAGATGGTGTGGCGCAATCTATGTGGAATACATCGAACTATGTTTCTGAGGGATCCAAGTAATGACGTAAGCTTTGTTTTTATGTGATCCAAGTGAACAGTCCAGGATAGGGAACTATCCATTCTTAAGCCAAGATATTTTTCACAAGATTTTTGCTGTAAGGGTATACTATTAATAACTAATGGATTATGTGGAGGTATTATTTTATTTTTTGCTTTAAACAAGATATAGCACGTTTTAGAAATATTTATAGTTAATAAGTTATATTGAAACCATGAAAATAGGGTGTTTAAATCGTCTTGAGCCTGGGAAACCAAATCATGAATGGAAGGTCCGAAATAAAATAAGCAAGTGGCATCTGCATATAGAGTAAGATGGCCATGTAGTTGAATTTCCTGAATGTTATTTATGTAGATCAAAAAAAGCAGGGGGCCCAGGATTGATCCCTGGGGAACTCCACACGTAATAGGTAATTTGCCACTTTGATGATTATTATCCGTTCTAACTAACTGCGACCTGTTTTTTAGATATGAATGGAACATTTTTAGGGCATTACCGGTAATTTTGATGGTTTCTAGCTTTTTAAGTAGCAATTCGTGACTTACGGTGTCAAACGCTTTTTTAAGATCAATGAAGATACCAAGGACTATGTTCTTTCCATCTACACTCGAGAGCAATGAATCCGGGTCACTTAAAGAATCCTAAAAATCTCGGAAAATAAAAATGCTAGGTTAATGCAATAAATTGTATTTAATAGACAATGTAATACTCCTTAAATGAAGGTATTAAAACTTCTTAGTTATTGTAAAGTTATATCATAAAAAAATCAAATTTGAAAAAGGGCCACTTTCGAAGATGGAACTACGAAATTACAGCATTTGGTTTTGCTTTTGTTTGTAATCTGTCATTTATGTGGGTACATAAACCATGTTGATAGTGCTCTATATTCATTATTCAAGCTGAAATTATGTCGCTTACGCCTGAAGAATGCACCAGAATACTTACAATGCTGGAAACCGGCCGGAGTCAGCGCGATACAGCCAGGACTGTCGGTGTGTCGCTGTCAACAGTACAAAGAGTTCTCCGACGTTACGAAGAAACTGGTTCTAACCTACGCAGACCAGGAACGGGCAGAACCAGGTGTACCACAGCACGAGAAGACCGATACTTGGTGAACACCATGCTTCGAAATCGCTTTCTTACAGGAACTGAACTCACAAATCAGTTTCGACGCCTCGGAGGAAGTAACCCAAGTGCATGGACAGTAAGACGTCGGCTTGCTGAATCTAACTTAAAACCCCTTAGACCTGCAAACGGCCCTAAACTGGAGCGTGGGCATCGTATTTCAAGACTAAGATATGCCCAGAGCCACGTAAATTGGAGTATTGAAGATTGGTCAAAAGTTATGTTCTCCGACGAATCAAAATTTATGCTCTACAAGCACGATGGAAGACACAGAGTGTATCGAAGACCAGGGGAAAGATTCAAGCAAGCATGCATCGAAGAAAAAGTAGCCTACGGTGGTGGGTCTGTACTTGTGTGGGCCGGAATTTCTTCTGAAAGTCGCACAGAGCTGGTGATCATAGAAAACGGCTCTATAACTAGCGAAAGATATGTGGAAGAAATCCTCAATGATCACGTTGGTCCATTTATGGTCAATTTAGGTGAGGATGCTATATTTATGCATGACAATGCCCGACCTCATACAGGTAGGATTGTGAATGACTACCTTCAAGAGATGAACATTACTCGTATGGAGTGGCCAGCGCGCAGCCCGGATATCAACCCGATCGAGCATGCTTGGGACGAGCTAGGCAGATGCGTAAAACAACAAAACCCTCCCCCAATCACGCTTCGTGAGCTCAAAATTGCTCTCACAGAGGAATGGGAGAATATTCCCCAAAATCGTATAAGGAACTTGGTGTACAGCATGCCAAACCGCGTAAACGCAGTAATGGAAGCACGAGGAGGCAATACGAAGTATTAAAATTCAAGAAAATCGTAATAGAGTTCAAAAATTTCATGTTTCCTATTTTTGTTTTAAGGAGAGATCAGCAGTTTTTTTCTTTATGTAATTTTGTGTTAATAAAATGTATGGTGACTCATATTTTTTTTACTTTCATTTAAGGAGTATTACATTGTCTATTAAATACAATTTATTGCATTAACCTATCATTTTTAGTTTCCGAGATTTTTAACATTCTTTAAGTGACCCGGATTCATTGCTCTCGAGTGTACATTTTGCTTAATTTTAGTAACGAGGTCAACTGTAGCTGTTAGTGTGCTGCTTTTTGGTCTAAACCCGTATTGTCTGTCTGAAAGAAAGTTGATAGTAGTTAAATGTTTATCCAATCGTTTGTGAAGGATTTTTTCTAGTATTTTTGACAATACAGGCAACACTGAAATAGGTCGATAGTTACCTGGGTCCATTTTTGAACCAGATTTGTGTATGGGAGTGACCTTCGCCATTTTCAGAGTATCGGGAAAATTACCTTCAGCTAGCAATTTGTTGAAGCAGCTGCTCAGGTTGTTCGCAATTAAACTGATTATACATTTTATTGCTTTGATACTAATCCCATCTAATCCAGTACTACAGTTAGGGTCTAGATTTAATATCATTTTTGAAATTTCAGTTGCAGAACACGGATCAAGAGTTGATAACACTGGAGTGTCTTCGGGAAGAATTTTAGATAAAGCATGTGTATGATCATCGTGAAATGATCTAGGTATTTCATTAGCTAATAGGGGTCCAATAGTAGCAAAGTATTCGTTAAAAATCTGGCAAATTTCGTTTGGGTTCGTAATGAGTTTCGAATCAATCAATAGTTTTGAAGGAGCACAATTTAGTTTAATTTTATTGTTTGCTAGAATATTTACCAAATTCCAGATTTTCTTAGGTTTATTGATACAATCACTAAACTTCTTATAGTAGAAAATATTTTTAACTTTGCTATTTATTACCATTTATGTTTTGATGCAGTATACATAAGCTGTCATAGACGAAAAAAAAATTGATTAGAGACATCTAGTACATGAACAGTAAGAATTAGGTGAATCACAAATTAAAGGATCTTTAAATGATGAGGTTTCATTCAGATACTTCACGGAATTTGCATTACAGTTAGTATAAACGTAGCTTTTCAAATCATAAAAAATATTTGTGATTCCGTGGGTACTAATTCGACCACTATGTCTTTGAAACATGGTATAGTCCCACGATAAGTTTAAATTTGAGTCGAATAATGTGGCGTAATTATAATTTTGTATGTCCTGGTAAAGAAGGTTATTAAACATTTCAATTCTAAAATTATACAGTGTCGAGTAATAACCCCCCAGCTGTGGCAATATTTATATGTTGGTAAGCATAGTATTACATTTGTATGTTTTATAGCTAATAAAGTTTCGCGTATAGTCATTATTATGTCAAAGTAATTATTAGTTTGTCGGAAATCGTCTTCCCCAATAAATATTATGCAACTATCCATTTTCGTGTAATTAGTTAGCTTAGTTTGAATGTTACATAATAATTGTTTTATTCCACGATTTGGTAAACGGTAGTGACATATTTGGTGACACGGAAAAGTGTTTTCCGCTTTTTGTAATATTTTGTTAGTTTGGTTGCTACTTATAATACAGAGTTTGCTGTTCTCTTCTTGATCGTCTTGTTTATGCTCTCTTTTGATTTTACCAACTTGTCCTGAAGAGTAACTTGTGTGGAGGTGAATAGTTCCGGAGTTCCACATCTTGAGATATCCTGTCTGTGTTGTTTACGTAAGGTTTCTCTAAGTGGTGTAGCTAATTTAGTCCTTTTATTTGGTGTTCCTATCTCGCTAGCTAACTTCTTAGTTACCTTTTCTACAATTTTATGTTTAATATTCATATTCTCCATAGATATCTTTAATTCTGTGTTTTCAATAGACAGAATATTTATCTCCTCGTGAGCCGCCTGGAGTTGTGAATTAAGTTCATTAATTTGACGCTTGAGGTCTTCCATTTCCTCATTCTCGTCATTTATAATATTTGGGACGCTATTATATGTTGCGCCCTCTATTGTAGAATTGTTAGAACTACAGTCATCGAACGTTTCTATTACTGATACGGATGGTCGTCGACTGCGAAGTGTAATGTTCTCAAAGAAACTCATTTTGACTGATCTTTAAATTAATAAATAATAAGAATAAATAAAAGAATAAGTCGAGTTGCTAATAGTGGGATTCGAACTCGAGCCCAACAACGTCAGTGCATGATCAAAGCATAAGATTTACCGCTGCGTCAAACGCACATTACGTAGTAAAATTGAAATAGGTGACTGGATACCTCTTGATCTGATAATGGTTTTTAGTCAAGTGTGTGGCAGGTCCAAAGTTCAATTCTTTGTTTGAGGAGTGTACGTTTCGAACGGTTAAGATTTAAATTATTCTTTATACTATCGTGTTTTCAATCACTGTTTTTTCATATGTTAGGTCAATAGTCATGCAGTTTATAGAATAGAATAGAATAGAATAATTTATTTGTCAAACATAGGTGATTTTAAACAAAGATCTTAAATATTGGGTAGTGCGCTATGTTTTGCCAATATTGACATACAAATGATTAATATTATTAAAAGCTATTCAATCGTTAGTATTAAATTTCAATGACAACTTTATTACAATGCAATTAAATAAGTATTTAAGTACATAACTTATTGTTAGATTAACTCATGCATGCAAATTCAATTTTATTACGAATCAATGTCAATTTCATTTCATGTCAAAATTTAATGTCAATAATTCAAGTCAAAAGATTATCATTAGTGTACATATGTATAGTATTAAAGAATTTATGTCAGGATTATAATTATAGAAATTTGTCATTGAGATATTCATCTACAGTATAGTAACATTTTTCAAGCAGTAACCCGTTAAGTGTTTTCTTAAAGTTCTGCAATGGCATACATTTTATTTCATCAGGTATCTTATTATACACCTGTGGAGCAACACCAAAGAAGCTTTTCTTCACTAGAGAAGTTTTACATTTCACAAGGCATAATTCGTTCATGTATTCACGCATCGGCGTTTTCTTTACTGCACGTATTGTTTTAAATAAATGTGGATTTGTTTTTACAAACAACGCTGTTTCCAGGATGTATAAAGCTGGTAAGGGTAATATTTTTAGCTTTTTAAAGTATGGGATGCAACTATCTGTTGTTTTTAAACCACACATCAGCGTAAGCATCTTTTCTGCATCCTGAAAACACCATAACTCAGAACTGAGGCGACTAGTCCATGATAGGCTGTTAACAGTGTATCAGTGTTTACTTTTTTTGAAAGTTGAAATAACATAAAAGCTGATTTACTTAATCGTTTGCAAATTTCTTCTAAATGAGGTTTCCAAGTTAATTTATCATCTATAGTTATACCTAAGAACTTCGCATTACTAGCTTCTTCTATTTCAGAACCATTGTACGCAACGTTAACAAGTGGTTTCTCAAGCCTTTGGTGGAAGTGCATAATTTTGGTTTTATTTAAATTAATTACAAGATTATTATCATTAAGCCAATTTATTATTTTATATAGAGAATTATTAATGTCAATTTCATAATTGTTTGGATTATTACATTCTATAATAGCCGAGCTATCATCTGCAAAGAGTACCATTTTTTGTCCTGTGAATTTTGGGAGGTCATTAATATATATCAAGAAAAGAGGCGGTCCTAGAACGCTACCTTGGGGCACAATGCTCTAACCTCCAATGCGCTACCATGGGTATTTTATGTACCTTGCTTCAGAGGTATATGTGATTTCTAACTTGGTTGTATATTCTAGAGATTTCCGTACATTGTACTCTATCACTTAGGTACGATTCTAAAAGTTTAAGGATGTTCCCTCTAATGCCATAGCCATGTAATTTTTGCAATAATATTTTATGATCCACAAAATCAAACGCCTTCGTCATGTCTGTGTATATCGCACAAACATGATTTCTTTTATCGACAGATGTCGTGATACTAGATAGAAGGTCAAATAGTGCCATATTAATATTGACATTTTTCCTGAACCCCTTTTGTTCATTGCAAAATAATTTAAATTTTTCAAAATAAGAATATATGGAATTATAAATTACTTTCTCAATTATTTTTGAAAATACCGGGATTTTTGCAATTGGTCTATAATTTTTAACATCAGTTTTGTCATTTCTTTTGAAAATGGGCTTAATTAGTACTTTTTATACTATTTGGGAACATACCATCAGCAATACAGAGATTGATTACATGTGACAGTGGTGGCACTATAACTTCCTTGACATGTTTTATCACTTTGGTTGATATCCCATCGTATCCGACGGTATTAGTATTCTTAAGACTGTTAATTATTCTAATTATGTCATCCTCTGTAACAGGTAACATAAATAAAGACTGCGACGTGAGATTTTCATTAACGAGTTTTTTTGTCGACGTACAATTCTTTTGTAGATTGTTTTCAACAGATTCAATAAAATGATTATTAAATTCATTTGCTATATCTATGGGATGCGTCAAAATGGCATCATCCTTTGTTATAGATAGTATTGGCTCTTGGGGCAAACAAAATTTTGATTTCTTTATTACTTGCCAGGCAGCTTTAGATTTGTTTTTTGAAGAATTTATAAAATGGTTATTTTGGGCTTTTTGGGTTAATTTTATTATTTTCCTATAAAGTGTGGAATATTTTTTAAAGACAAGTTTATTTTTTGAGTTAGGATTAAGTCTATATGCCCAGAGTAGCTGTCTCTGTTTTTGACTACATAATTTAATTCCACGCGATAACCATTTAGTCTTTTTATTTGTATAAATAGTGATATTTTTTTCTGGAAAGCTTAAACGATAATTAATAACAGAATATCATTTTTAAAATTTTCATAAGACTCATTTGCATCTTTGGCTTTGTACACTTGCGAGAAAGATAAACACTTCAAGTGATTTTTGAATTTGGATAAATTACGTATCGAAATGTCTTGTTTTTTAGTTTTCCAGAATTTCAGCGTGCAGATTTTATTGATTGGTACTTTGAGTAACTGAGAAGTATGATCTGAAAGACCTAGATCCATTATTTCCGCTTTGCATTCTTTTCGGTAAGTGTGCAAAATTGTCGATGCAAGATTTACTACTTAATCTTGTCGGTTCATAGAGAGCCAGTTTAAGATTATATTGCAAAAGAAAATTTTCAAATTCTAATGCACTTTTGTTTCTTTTTAGTACATCGATATTGAAGTCTCCCGTTATAATTATATTCTTATTTGTAAGTGAGCAAATTTTTCGTAATATATTGTCCAGTCGGTCATAAAACACGTTATAGTTAAATTTAGGTATTCTGTATACGCAGACAATAATAATATTATGAGATATCAGTTCTATACCACAGCACTCGAAAATACCCGTCACCGACTGTTTAGCTACATCCGTTAATTCTCTGCAATGTAATCCTATTCGAACAAATATACAGCTTCCTCCTCGTTTAATATTTCTCGAGTAAAAGGCGGCTAGGTAGAAATTAGGTAGATGTAGTAGGCTCTCGTAACCTGTCTCAACAAAATGTTCAGTGATGCATATAACATCTATATTGATTCCTTTATTGAAAAGATCATCTAACTTAATTGTTAATATATCCGATTTGTTCATAAGTCCTGCAATATTTTGATGAAGAATACTAAGGTGATTACTATAGAAAAAACTGATTATTTTTATGAGATTGCAAATCAGTTACCAGCTCTGTTTGATTTTCCTGGGGACAATCAACTTCTAACTGAGTGGCATTCATGGTGCTTAGGTTAAGGATAAGGTATTGCAAATCTGATAATACAATCTTAATGCCTTTGTCATTTAAATTCCCATAACGATGGGTATAAGTGTCAGGTATATGGCAGGTTGAAATTGGAGTCCAGTATGTACGCATATTTATATGTCTCCGCATCCATGTAAATTAAGTTATTGAAAGTATCTATACGGCTGTTAAACATAATATTACTGTTTTCCATATATTTAAAAGTCGGTAGACATATTATAAAATTAGTGTGGCTTAATGTTTGTAATTTTTCACGAGTAAACGTAACTAGTCCTATATAATTATGCGTTTTTTATAACTAGTAATAGTTTATATTTACACACATGCACAGTTTATGTCATAAAAAGTTAGTTGTTTTTTAAATTTATTAGATTTTCTCACAATTTTTTATATTGTTTATAACTTCACTTTTTATAAATAGTTTTCCTTCATAACACTGTCACACATGTATAGGAGTGTCCTTTCACTAATTAACTTTGTTTTGTCACATAAATATTGTTTGTTTATTTTTAAAGATTTTAAATAACGGAGCTGCTGTTTACGGTGACGCGTTTGCTCGACCAACCCTATTGACCGTTTTCGGCTTGACGTTGATTTCTGGGACACGTTATATTATGATGAAATGTGTGCCAGCAGAAGAGTTTTTAAATCACATTTAAAATGGTGTCAAGATCATCAAGTCCAGATTAAAATGGACAGACTTGCGGAAAAGCACGCCAAAGGTGATTTTCGAGGCTTTTGGAAAAACACCAACAAAGTTAACGCCAAACCTGGATTTCCGGTGAGTATTGAGGGGGTGAGTGATTGTAAAGGCATTGCTGAAATCTTTAAGAATCAATTTTCTATTCAGTCACCTTTGGGTCTGGCGTGTGAGGGTTACAATGGTCAGTTACTTGAAGGTTAGTAGGGGTGAGGTTTAGTGCCAAGGATGTGGCGGTAACCCTTAAGAGTATGACAAAAGGCAAGAGTCCAGGACATGATTCTCTATCCATTGAACATCTGGTTCACGCTGGCCCTCATATAAACAGAGTATTAGCAATGTTCTACTCGCTATGCGTGAGCCATGCTTATCTTCCGCCGGACTTTATGAAAACTGTGGTTGTGCCTATAGTTAAAGATAAAACCGGTGACTTAGCTGATAAAAGTAACTATAGGCCGATTTCTCTCGCTACTGTTACAGCAAAGGTGTTTGACGGTTTGCTTAATACACAGTTAAGTCAATAATATATCTCTGCACGATAATCAGTTTGGATTTAGACCCCGATTATCAACGGAAAGTGCCATACGGTGTCTTAAGCATACCGTCAGTTACTATAATGACCGTAAAACCCTACTGCAGCGCTTCGGGTATGTTCGCGTGGGCGCGCACGGACTGTTTTTATGCAACCATGCGGAAGCGCTGCGCGTCTTTCGTGCGCAGAGTGCGAGCCAGCTCCAATATCGTTCTGAATATGATAGCAAATAGGTTGGACTGTCCTTATGTGCGACACTGCTGTGAAAAACAAGTTACATATAGTGTCACAGGTAAGAGACTAATGTAATTAATGTTTATGAACTAAATATGATGACTGATTGAATTTTAATTATTTTGTTTGTGTTTTTGTGGATTTAAAGAGTTCTTATATGGGTTTGTGGTACCTGAAATAAATTTATTTTATTTTATTTTATTTATAGGTAATTGCTGTAAACCAGCGCTGTTGACGTTAGGTTGGCCCAAAGTCACAGCATTTCGCTGAGCAATTACCTGTTCTTGCACAGATACGACACACAGCTTAATTTCTCTTATTATTTATTTCAAATGTAGTTAACTCTGCAATCGGCATTTTGTTTTTGTTGTTTTTGTTGTCATTTTCCAATGTCGCAACAGTAATAATGCAATATTTTCTTTGGTCCGAGGCCTTGATATCAACTAATGAACAACATTTCCAAACGTTTTTTTGTTGGTTGATTATGAGGCTTTTGGCTACTTTTGTATTTTTTATTTTAATGTGCGTTTTTTTTGTGCAGAATAAACATATTTTCTTTCTTTCTTTTCTTTCTAATTATAATACATAAAAATGACTTGGTTTTCTATGGTTGGATAGCTGACGACTGACTCAAACAAGCACGAATCTTTTTTTCTCCTTTATCTACTAATGATTACAATTTTGAATTGTTGTCAAATGTGCTAACTTTTTATAAACATAACGTGTTGACCTATGGGGTAGTAACGTAAGGGTAAAGTGCTATCTTTTCCAGGTTTTTAAGAGATATTTTTTTAGCATTTTTCCAGATGTTTGTGAAACAGCCCAGACCAAAACAGCCATTGAAAATTTCAGTAACTTAGACTTATAGACTATCGCTTTCTGCAGCAAGTTTTAAAAAAGTAAGTTATGGATCCCATCATGACTTAAGATTTTACGAATCTCAAATGGCCGCACCGGCTTTATAAAATCAGAAGCGAGATTATAACTTTTAATGGCAGACATAGAGCTCGATACATCATCCTTGAGCTATGAGCCACAAGCCCAGTTAGTGGTAAGGCTCATGACGTTGTCACAAAAAGCATTTTCAAAAGCGTTACATTCTTCAGCTATGCTAGCGGTCAGGGACCCATCCGAAAGTTTAAAGGGAGGAATGTTCGCGATTCTAGGCTTGAGAGATTTTGTCACACGCCAGATATCTTGACTGGAGTTATCAAGTTTTGCCAGTTTAGCATTCCAAACATTATAGAGGTAATTTCGGATATTTGTGTTTATGTATATTTGTAAAATGTTTATATTACTACGATTGAGCCTTCTAAGGTCTGTTCAATACGACGCAAATAGTTTTTGTAGCGGATTTAATTTTAACGTACCTACTGAGGAAGTTTGGTAGGGGTATCGCTAAACACAGTCTGCAGCCGTGGATGGTATGGAGGAGTCTTTAACATCGATAATAGTTTGCTGTAAATTAACAATGGCAGTATCAATGTCTTTTTCGGTTTTAAACGTCTTAGAACTAAGCACAATGTTTTTATTGAGGTGAGAACGATATTTAGTCCAGTTGGCGCAGTTAAATTTAAAGAACCGTGCTTTAGCCTCGCGATATAGTAAGCCTCCGATGGTAGAGAATATGGAGTAATAGTTTTAAGACAATGCTATTATCGTTTCGACATCACTAATTCAGCTTACAGCACAAAGTCCGGGCTAGTTGGTTTGCAATTGAGACAATAGTTTACTTGAGTAGGTAAGCTAGGACTATGTATGACATACTCAGATTCAAACATGTGGTTGAAAAGCGACCTGCGTGGCGTATTAGTGTAGCTACTGAGCCAGTGTGGGTGGTTGGCATTAAAGTCTCCCATGATAACAACATGGGAGCCCAAGCCAAACAATAACTCGAGGTCACATTGTTACAGGTGGAGATTTTAACATTAATATTTTAGGCAAAAACTTAAAACTACAGTTTCTGGATATCATAATCTCATGCTAGAATACAAATAAATAGAATAAACTAATACCTACGTGTATTACAAAAACATCCTTAACATGTCTTGATCTAATATTTAAGAACATCAGCGACAAAAATATGTTTACAAACGTAGAAAACTTCGGACTTTTGGACCACAGTGGAACAATTTATAAATCTAAGCATACCTCAACCAGCGAAAAAAAAAACTGGTACACCAAAAAAAAACGATTATTAATATAGCGAACATTATAAAAAAAACTATAATTGGTACACAAAACTGGCACGACATTATACAAATAAACAATAATATCGCGGAAAGCGATAAGGCCGCCCATTGTATATTTAAAAACAGAAACTTAAAACTAACTATAAAAAATACTGGCTAACTACAGGCATTAGAGATTCCTGCGAAAACAAGAGAATGATAAAATTATTTTCCACTAAAATCAAAAACCAAATAATTACACAACATTATAAAAAAATATGAATAAATAAAGAAATCAGACAAACAAAGTAAAAACGGTGTCGAGCATTATAAATGAGAGAACAAATAAAAAACCAAAAAAGGAAAAGTGTAACATACAATTACAACACAATATAACTTTTATATCCGAAACCAAACAAATTGCGAATATTTTCAATGACTTCTTTGCGTCTATAGGAGAAAACAGCAACAATCCATTAGGCAGTGTACTGGGTGGCACATCAACACAAAATCCCACGGCGAACACCATTTTCCTTAGCCCGGTAGAAGCTTGCGAAGTTAAAAAAATAATCGAAAGCCTAAAAAATAAACAAAGTTACGCTTAGACGAAATTCCACCTACTTTATTGAAAAAATGCGCAAATTAACTCAACTTACCATTTTATCTATAAGCCTTTTACAGAAGGCACTTTCCCCGAATTGTTCAAGAAATCATTAATTAAACCAATCCGTAAAAAGAACACAAAAACTGATCCTAATAATATCTCCCAATAACTTGTCCTCAGCCTCCAAGATTTTCGAAAAAAGCTATATGTGATCGATTTTTTTTTTTTCAATTTTGAATCCGTAGGAAAGCCCATGAATGGCTTACGTCATACTTAAAAAATTGAGAACAAGTGAAATCGAATACTTTAACCACAATAGAAGAGAAATAGAAAAAATCCAATCTAAAAGCAAAATAACTAACGCTTCAATCCCCCATAGAAGTGTCATAGGTTGCCTATTATTCCTCGTTTACATCAACGAATTACCGAAAACCATAGAGGGGCAATGTATTTTATTCGCGGATGACATAACTTTATTAATCTCATGTCAAAACAACACAAAGATAGAAGAAAAACTCAGTTCCACACTCACAAAAACATGTAACTGGATGACCTCACATAATTTAGAATTTAATTATACTAAAACTAAATTAATGACTATATAAGATAACCTTTGGCTGCTAATAGGTCACGACCTTTCGTTAGATCGGACCAACCAGAGCAGCCACCGTATCTGCGCCAACAGTCATCCAGTCTCCCGCTATAATGAAAGTGTTCACCTAATTTCTCGACAAACTTTAAAAAAAACTGATGATATGTTAGGTCTCGAAAATCGCGTCAAGCAGGAACTAAAAGATTTGACAACCGTTTCAATATTTGAGAAGCTTTATGAAGAAGAAGTTTTTACAATGATTGCTGAGTTCAGTAACTTGTATACTACACATAATAATCGGCACAACTTCAGTGTCACTGCTACGGAGCTGAAAACTTTTTTGGGGATACCTACTCATACTGTCGAGCTATCACAAACTACCTCATGAATATAATATGAATTGGTCTATAGATGAGGATATTGGCGTTGCAGTTATGTGAAAATCTATGTTCAGAAACAGATTGTGCAAAAATTGGTTGATATGACCATGTCAAATGCATGGCGATTGCACGCTAATTAAGATTTATCGCTAAAGAAGAACCAATGGACCAATTACTATTCCGCCGAAGTGTCACCAGACAAACTGTCACCCGAAAGAGATGTTCTGCTCACCCTTCACCATCCAATATTGTTAATTTACAGTTGGCTGAGGTTGATCACGGCCCTGAAAAGCTTCCAAAACGAGTGCGATGTGTTGTGTGCCATATCAGAGGTCGTTGGAGTTGCAAGAAGTGCAAGAAAACCCTGTAATCGTGTTTCGCTAATTTTCACCCATACGAGGCCAATTTGTACACCACTATAAAATCATGAAAAAATAAAAAATATTTTTTTTCGTTATATTTATTTATTCTTGTAGTTAGTAAATTTCAATTAATAAAGGAATTTTGAAAATACACTCAGTGGTTTTGATTTGGCCACTAATGGGTTAAGATGTAAAAGTCAGTAAAAGTAAGAGAAACTAAGTTCCTAGCAATAATTTAAGACTATAATAGATAAATATAAGAAAATCTATGTTTTGTTTGTAATAGTGTGTTGTATTCAAATTAAATTGGTGCTAAACAAATAAAAAAATCATTTGTTATAAAAAAAACAATGCTTTTATTGTGGAAATCTTTTTTATGTCAATCTTCTAGCACTGCCTCGTTGGTCTAGTGGTCACAAGCGCGGCTGAGCTTGAGGTACTAGGTTCGATTCCCAGATTGGGCAGTGTTATTGGGTTTTTCTAACTGGAATTTCTCAGTAGCAGCCCGGAGTCTGGATTTGTGCCCGGTTGATGGAAATAGGCTCGCCCTCTATTACATGGGACTTAAACATAACTGGCGAAATGTGGGAATACAAAGAACTCAACGTCGGGAATACTCGCCAGCCGAAAATTTCGGCGCAAGTATAATCGGCGTCGCCTCCGCTCTTCCTGTTGCGTCTTCGAGCAGTTCGAGCATTAAAAATGCAGCCATCGTTTTTAATATTTCCACTAAATTTGACTTTCGTGAGAACGATAACTATTTTGATGTCGGTTCAACTGACATAAAGCTCCGTCAAAACCAGTGTCAAATTCAACTTTTCGGACGGGCAAAAACACATCGGGAGTAGGGAGAACTGTCAAATTGTCTCGAAATATATTCTTTGTTCGGGCTTCGAACTAATCGTCTATGTCTGTAGGTGTTATGGAGTAGGAAACGCCCGTAACTAAGGTCGAAACTACGGACTTCGTGCTTAGGGAGTAGACCCCCAGGTGCGGGTCATGCGGAGTAGCCATGTCATCGCCCCCCCCGTCGCAGAGTGTTTTAGTACCAACCACTGGTAACTACAAGTCAACTGACGAGGGGATTGATGACAGGACTACAAACGTAAGTACAGTCGACAAATTTGAATCATGATCCACCATAAGCTTATTTTCTTACAGACATTCAAATACAATCAGGTCGACATTCGAGTAAAAATACATTTCCATGGTAACGACCTTGTTATTTGCCATTTAATTACACGAGAATTATCTGATGCAGTCTCCATCTTTGTTAAGAGCTTTTACACACGAGTGCGGTATAAAACTGAATGCACACCCAAAATAAATACGACGCGTACGCATTGTCGTACTAAAATCAATGTGTTTTTAATCTAATATACCTGATTTGTTATTTATTTAAACATGCTTTCAGCTTAAAGGCTTCTACATACAGGCGCGACTTGTCGCACGACGCGACACCGGTAGAACAATTTCCATGAAATTTTCATAGAAATTGGTCTACCTGTGTAGCGTCGAGCAACAGGTCGCACAGGCCTGTAAGAGCCTTAAATGTACTAAAAACAAGATTCCGCCATTCTGAAATTTGTTTGCAAATTTCGTTAAGGCAACAATAAGAAATGAAAAAGTAAAACGCTTAAAAAATATAAAAATTATAATGTTGAACTCGTTCTTATTTAACAATAAGTTTAGTTAATATCGAGTATAACCACCATTACTTGCAATAACAGCCAATAGTTTTGAACGCATTGATCCTATAAGGCGACTGCAAATTAATATCACTTCCTCTCATATAATCCCTTTCGTTCCAATGTTACTTAATTGCTTGCTTTGTCTTCTCGTTTTTGTTATCCCACATTTGGACCATCACACCCCAAAATTTTCAATTTTATTTTAGTCTGGGGATTTAGAAGGCCAGGGAATTAGAGTAACTTCTGGATGCTGGCTAAATCAGCTAGACACAACTCTGGCCGTATGCACTCTACAGCTATCGTCAACATAATAAAAGCTTGGAACTTCTTCTCGCGGGTAAACCATTTGCACTCTCGGTAACATAGATTCTTCTAATAAATCCACATAACTTATTGCATTCGCATGAGAAGAAATCTGAACCAGCTCGCCTACACTTCCGGTTCCCATCCAGCCCCACATGTTAGCTGAGATTCGGCCAAATAATTGATTCGGTACTACGTGATCCTCAGCGTATCGTATATTATTTTAACGCCACAAAATTATGCGACCGTGCTGAGAAGATCTAAAAGATTTCTCGTCTGAAAAGATAACGTTAGTCCAGTCAAAGTTTAAATATTCACGTGCAAAATTTAATCGTGCAAGTTTGTGTGCATCTGTTAAGTCGACTTTCTTAGCGTGATGTCTATAGTGCAGTCCAGTGGAGTGCAAATGATTTCTTATCGTTTGTAGACAAACGTCGTATCGTGCCGCAAAATACCGAGTGGAAGTAAACGGATGTTCTTCGTAATAATGACGCATGTCAGTTTTCTGTTGATTCGTGATTTGACGAAAACCATGATTATATCGTCGTCTATCTTCCAGGGTACCCTCTTCTTCATATCGCCTGATCCAGGTCCTCACTGTGTTTTGAAATAAATATTTAACTCTCGAGATATTTCTCGTATACCGTAGCCTTGCTCACTGAGAACAATAATCCGAGCACTTTGTTCTGCCATTTTATAAATATAAACGAATTATTTTTTATTGTCATAGAAATTATTATTTGACACCAATTTCTGAGTGACTTTTTGACTCTTTGTCATTTTATAATCGAAAGAGTTCGGAACATGGTTTGGAAAAAAAAATAAACATTTGTCCTGAGTTATAGTTAATTACAAAGAGTTTGGATTCAAAATATTTGATTACTGACTATTATTACTTCTGATTACGATTACTTTATCTAAAATATTATCCATTGCAGTGATGACAAAGGTTAAAATTGCATAGATCTCCGACCCGTATTGACATAGCTTGCTTAGTATTTAAAACTTCCTAAGTGCGGCATGCACTTTAAAGGAGGGAAATCTTTGTTATTTTGACGGTTTCAAACGATTTATCGTCAAAGTGGGTCATAATTCAGATTTTTTGACTGTACCCAATGCAATGAAGAATTGAGGAGAGCTTTGGAGGGTGGGATTCCGGAATATCGGTTCATGTCCCGAACTTACGAAATGAAATAAAATTGTTTATTCTGTAAATAGGATATTGGAATCACTTTTACAAGTCATTTAAAAAAAAAAAAAAAAAAAAACTAGATGAGTTCGGCGTTTCCTATCTGACTACTCTGAGAAGAAAGGCCGAAACAAACTCAGAAGTCACAGTCTCTTTTAAAGTCCAGACATAATCTTGGTCAGGCCATATGAGGACCATGTAGATTAGTCTGAAATGGTCTTTTGAGAAAAGAACCACACAGATTTATGTGGACCTGTCCTGTCAGTGCAAGCATTTTTCAGTAATCGTGGAACTCAACTCGACGAACAATACCAAAGAAAGGACATTTGGGTAGGCCGCATAAACTACTCAAACTACACGGCTAAAACCAGCCGTACCAGCTTGGCAGTGCAGAATTGAACGCCGTATTGGTGGGGCCAGAGCGCTCATTGGCAAACTTATCTGTTTCAGGGAGGGCAATACTCGCCCTATAGTGATGGGCTTTGTGAGAAGGGCGTTCTCAGGGACTGATATAGGCCCTGACAACTATGTGTCACGTGCCACAGAGCGCATCGACTTCCTGAAGCAGAAAGTGTATGCATGGGTAACCGTTTTTTTTTTGTTTTTCCTTTATTGGCCAACCAACAATTGTTTACACTGTAAATAGTTGAGGTATTATCTAATTTTATTATAATCAGAGGTAAGTAGAACAATTTCTTACAGGTTAGCACCGCTTGCTCCATTAAGATACTTATTAGGTGTGCCACAAGCACTAAATACTAAATTATGAAACTAATATATAATTTAGCAAGTTTAAATTAAAATTGAACAGAACAAAACAAACAGATATACAAAAAAGTCGAGAAAAAAATAAAATAAAGTTAAATTAAACATTACTATAATCTTTTCGCCATAAGATGAGTTCCCTGACAGTTCTTGTCTGACAATTGTAGTGACGTGACCTAACGAAATATAATCGATTTTTTTTATAATATCGATTCAGTTGGCAAAGAAAATGGAATCGGATTATCAATTTTAGATTTTCAAAATATTTTTTTAATAAACTGTTTATCCTACTTCCTACTAATAATAATATAAATGTGAAAGTTAGTATGTGTGTGTGGATGTTTCTTACTCTTTCACGCATTAAGTACTGTACGGATTTTGATGAAACTTTACAGTAATATAGCTTATACATCAGAATAAGACATAGGCTACATAACATCACGGGAGCAGAGCAAAAACCTGACATAACGCGGGTAAAACCGCGGGGGACAGCTAGTGGTAAATGAAACGCAGTCTGTTTAAAATAATTATTTATTTATTATTCACTATCAGAACTTGATTCTTGATTTGAACTCATATCCATATCGGAATCGGAATCTTCTCCAACCGCGATAATTAATTGTTGGTCCATAATTCGATCGATCCGGATATATTTATTCCAGTCCTCTGTTATAGTTTTTTGAGTTTTTTCTATTACTTTTTTCAAATTTTCTGCCGTTACATGTTTGCATGCCTCCTCCAATAATTTCAGCATTTTGTTTGCCGTGAATGGTGGAGACATATTGTTTTTGGCTGCATAACCAGAAAATAATAAAAATATACTGTTAGGTGAATATTATAAAAAATACTGTGTCTCCGGTAGCCTAGGTAAACTGGTTAAACACCCATTGAAATAAAATAGGTATATCCCAAAAATACACTTTGATTATAATAATAATTTTACTAAAATAAGCATTTTTTTACGTCAAAATTGTTATTGCAGTGCGATCACGATGGTAATTTACGTGACCACAAATGGAACTAATGCCGTCTAAAATAAACGTCATTTTTACGGTCTCTTTCTGTGCAAATGACGCCATAGCTCAAATTCATTATGATCTTGGTCGCACTGTATTTAATAAGTAAGTACATACCTTTTATTTGAGCCCAAATCAATTCTATCGCGTTGTACTGGCAGTGATATGGCGGTAATCTTAAAACACGATGCCCACGTTCCTTCGCCATCTCATCAAGCTTGTAGGTGGGCGTCGGCGGCTTGTGTAATTTTACTAATTTAACCAATTTCTCCTTTAACATCGACATATCGGCATCCACGTAATTTTTTTTTCAACCATTCCACAAGGGTACCTTTATTATTTTGCGAGCTTGGAGGTTTATTAAGTTGCCGGGAATGGTATTTCGCATTATCCATGATTGTACTGCTTGGTTCTGTTAAATTATTTAATAAATTATTTTCAAACCATTCCTCAAATTTATCGGCGTTCATCTCTTCATGGTAGTCTCCCGTTTTTTTGGATTTAAATGCTAGAAGGGCATTAAGTATAAACCCTTTTGCATTCCCAGCGTGACATATAATAATCCTCTCGCCTTTTCCTTCTGGTACTTTTGTGGAGGAATGAGCCGTGTCGTCTGTCCACATTATGCCGACAGTGTGTTTAGCATTCACCCAAGTCTCATCGAGGAATACAACACTGTCCCAAATTTGGATCTGTTTCGCAGCATCTAAAAATGCTATACGTGCAAGCACAATGTCTCCTCTCTCCATTATAATTTTCCTTTTATTTACTTTCTTCCATCCAAATCCCACTTTGTGCAACACATGCCATAATGATGTAACACTTCCAGTAAACAGTTCAGCTTCCCTTAACAATTTTGTTAATTTTATTAATGTCGGCAAATCATTTCGCTCATAATATCCATAAATATGATTTTGGATTGCATCCATATCAAAACTGTCTACTTCGGTTATTGAAGGACAATAATTTCTTGTCTTCGGTGCCAGTTTCACCAAATTTCTCCTTAGTGATACGGGAAACGGTAGCCTTTCCAATGTCCAATGCTGCCGCAACTCGATCTATAACTCTGTCGATCGGTATCAACGGGCCCCCGTTTGTATGCTCTCGTTCGAAGTAGTCCCTCAAACGTATCACTAACTCCCGACTTTGGGAATTTAAAACAGTATGTTATTTGTTTTTTTCGGCATTGTTATAAACAACAATTGTTAACAAACAAAAACAACAAAACGAAAAACTTAACAAAAAAAACTCAACAAAATTAAAAACAAACACACTCAGAACAGACATAACGTAAACACAAACAGCATACAAGGCAGACGCACTCGTACTGACGCGACGCGATCGCGATTACAAAATGGCCGCTCCGATTCATCTATTTTTTGTCGATTATTGTATTGAGTAGTGTCAATCTCTATTGGCCGACGTTCCGTTCAACGCATTAGAAAGGGGAATGCCCATCAGTCACACAAAAAAATGCCTGAAATGAACAACAATGAAATTTACGCCAAATTGCGCTACAAATCGTAGGGAACCCATGACAATTTCAATAATTATCAAAAAACTTGGTAGAAGCCAGTTCCAAACATTTTTTCTAAAATATAGGTTATGTCAAGGTTAAGGATTAATATGCAATAATTAAACAACAAAACAGCATTTTAATGTTTTACTCATCATTAAAAACCACTAATATGTCATCAAGAAACTCTGCAGGAGGATAAATAGGGGCCACGGGCCCATGCTAAAAACCATATTATTGATATGGTATGGGCACAGGTACCAACTGTTCGCCGTCCCACTAGGCAGTTACAATAACGATGCTGTAAAGCCCCAATCCCAGATAAAGAATTGTTAACTATTATGTAAACAAAATATATTTTTAGAGAAATATGTCTGCCATGTATTTTTCCTCGCAGTAAAAAACAATTACCCGGAAGAGCTAAATCCTCAACCAATGCGTTATCAATTTCCCTGCATATCTCAATCGTATATATACCTTGTAGTGTTATCCATGCCTGTATTAAACAACGTACTTCATCATTTTGCACTGATATGAGATTACGCCTCATCGTTGCAATATCGAGATAGCAATTAATACAGTGTACGTTTCTATCCATTCTTAAATGTACACGGTGCACAAGTCCGAAACAACAACAGAGTCGTATTTAAAGCAGGTTCAGGTCCGTCGTCAAAAAGCCGAGTCGTCCTTTAGGCGGGTCCAATCTAAGTCGTGTTCAAAAATGGGTAACGTGTGCAGAAGTAAAATCAAAATCCATAGCCACAGTCGTCGTTATAATATAATATCCTGAATTAACTCGAGCCGCAAACGCAAAAATCCGCAAAACCATGAATCGAAAAAATGAAAATGCATTCATGTCAAACTTTCACGGGCAGAATCCGTAAACTTATTTTTATTTTTAAAAAACTACGCAGGTCTGCGGATAGTAATACCCTGAAACTGGTATATTCTGCACTATGTCAGTCAGTTCTTACATACTGTATTCCAGTTTGGGGGGGTGCAACGTTAAGCGAATTTCTTAGGCTTGAGCGTGCACAACGGGCGGTCTTAAAGGTTATGCGGTCTCGACCTCGAAGATATTCCACAGTACAATTATATGCTGAATGTGAAGTGTTAACTGTTAGGCAGCTCTATGTTCTCCATACAATAATCCGTAAACACTCTTCCCGTCCCCACAAAGAACCTACAGGCAGAAATAAGCACATCTTTCAACAAGAATATCACAGAACTACGTTTGCCAGGCGCCAGTATTACATCACCAGCACAAAATTATATAACACTTTAAACAAAGTATTAAAATTATCCACAAAATCAAAATATCAATGCAAACACACGTTACATAATTACTTATTAACATTGACTCATCAACACACAGAGGATCTTCTTTTAGGCAACCTTTAAAGTTAAATATAAAACTAATTACAATTTTTCCACACACAACACACACACACATTCATACACACACCATCACATACAACACACTCATACACACCTCAATCACACATTAACGGCATATTGTCACTTCTTTTGATTTGTAAAAGTATAACCTAAATTTTTATTTAGCGATGTTTAGTAGCTGTCCTAGAGCTGTAAAAATTTCTGGCTTGTAACATTGTTGCGGAGGGACACTGATCGTCTAAGATACAGGTACTAACCTAGTTTAGAGGTCAGGGTTTCAATGTATTACTACCTAGCATAAGCCTCTCAATGTATGTACTTCTACTATATCATTGTAATAGTTATTTAGGCTTTTAGTTCAATAAATAAATAAAAATAAATAAAAAAACTGTCAATAAGGCAAAGGACATGGGATGCATACAGCCTACGATACGATTTATAATTCGAGTTCTTTTTTAATATTCACACGCATATACTATTTTAATTATATTTACGGTATAAATAGGTCGAATAATATTAAATGAATGATAACTATGCAATAATTCTATAAAATAGTACGATAAGGATTATTTGACGATTTCTGTTTGACTGAATGTCGATTACTCATGTCAAATAAACACTGACCGCCATTATAAATTAAGAATGAATATGACGGATATCAAAATAAATATTTTAATTATCGTTATATTTTCACCCTAGGTAAACAAACTTGAGATACATTTCGTTATACATATTTTATTCTAAATAGAATTAAGAACTATTAGTAGTTTCTGTCTATTTCAGGCATTTTATGGGCGTTTTCCTTTTTAAGATTTATACTTTTTTATTTTATTTACTTAATTTATTAACAGTTAATTATAACTACAATAATTTACTTAGTAATTTACGAAAGGCAATATTTTTTTTATCATTTCTTTTTTAATTTTTTTGCCAGTTTATTTTTTATTCGTCTAAAGTAGTATGCGTGCCACGGAAAAAAATGAACTGTCAGGGAACTCATCTTATGGCGAAAAGGCTGTAGTTGTTCTATGGATCTTGACATATAAGTCAAAATGCATGTAAACAAGATCGCTGGAGCCATTTTATATTTAGCAAAGACGAGGAACGACAGTTTGCATTTGTAGATAAATAGGAGTATTATGAGCAGGAGGCACAGTGTTCCACTTGATAAAAACAAACCCTCTGCTGTTTATAGTATTTATCGATCAAAGGATGCATTTATAATGCATGAGTAAAACACCCACTTGTATATTTCAAATACTTTTTTTTTAAATGATGAAGTTTAGTTGAATGTTTCATTAAAAAATTAAAATTAATTCTGAAAACGTAACTGTACAATATATTTATTTTTATAAAGGAGGATGCAAATCCTGATCCCACCTTCCAATAGCTATGTGTGTTACATCGTTGGATAGGTATTTATGAGCTGAAAAAAAGTTACTATGGCGCCAAGTTCCAAATCTTAGTCCGTTCAGAGTTATTCTTTAATAAACATGGTAGTTTTATCAGTAGCCAAGTAATGCTATTTTTACGTAATAATTGCATTTGTGCTTTATACACGTAGTGTAGACGGTAACGCAAACCTATTTATCGGTCTGTCTCACTCGCACTCGTTAAGTATGCTTAGAACAATGAAACTGGTTAGCGGCACGGATAGGCGGCGAGGGTGCGCGCAAGCGCAGGTAGTCGTTCGTTTGCAATACGTGTGTGACTACGTCTTTCCGTTCGTTCTACAGTTTCTACTTGACCCCGGCTATCTCTTGGACTTTTTTGGTACCTGTTTATAATTGACATTCGGCTTGTAATAAGGATTATTGAAGTGCTTTTCGATTGGACTATTGTTTGTTACTATGGAAGTTTCACGGAACTGTGTCATGTGTCGTGGAGGATTCTATCGCAGAAGATACCAGCAACATCCTTTGACTAATGAACTTACAAGAATGCGACCAGAGTTTGCTCTTACGTGGTCTTATACAGTCGCGACACGTGAGAGCTAGAAAGTACTACTGTTACTTATTAGTTCGCAACACTGATATTATACAAAGATATTGTACCTGCATGACGGGACGACGTACTGTAGGAACCTGTGCGCATATCGTGTCAATCGTTTGGTACCTAGGGCACGCCAGGCATGAGGGATTTGTAGGCCCAGCCTTATTTTTAAATAACGTCATTGTAGACAACGATGATTAAATAAATGTATACGTTTAAAATCCGCAATCGTTGTATTATTTGTAAAAAAAACCGTTTTGTCAATGTTGACATCTGTTTAACTTTTTGTCATAAGGTTTGCGACTCAGTGACGCAATTGATAACCGTAGGTTAGTATCTACACTATGTGTATAAAGCAAAGAAATGCAATTATTACTTAAATAGCATTACTTGGCTACTGATAAAACTACCATGTTTAATAAAGAATAACTCTGAACGGACTAAGATTTGAACTTGGCGCCATAGTAACTTTTATTCAGCTCAAAAATACCTATCCAACGATGTAACACACATAGCTATTGGAAGGTGGGACCAGATCTCATAGAAACTCTGGCATCATCCTTTATTTTGATAGAGGATCTTTGGGCGCATATTTTCCAGTTTTAATTTTTGTAAAATCACCTCCGAATACCGAGTTTTTTTTTTGATTTTCGTTTTTATTTGTTTTATCTCTAAAAACTCTAAAGTGCAACTTGAGACTAGCACAGAAATATTGCTCGTAACAAATACTATAACGGATAAAAAAAGAACATGATAAAAAAGTGCCAGACGTCTAAAATGTTTGCAAACTTTCTCCGATCCCGGCTGCGCCAGTCAAATATGAACGGCAGTGTTTAAGTTTTAAAACAAACTTTGATTACAATTCTTACAGTAATTAAGAAAATGTGCTTGGTTAGAGCAGTACAGGCAGAATGGCTTACGTGACCAGTTCATATTTTACAAAAAATAAAGGATAATCCTAAACAATGAGAGCATATTTCTGGAATGGACAAGTCGTGTTAGAAAAAGGTGTCGAAAGAGATGCAAAATAATTGTAATCGGCGACATGGCTGTTACTAACTAAATAATAAAATACAAGGGGTTATAAACAGGGTGTCGAGTGATTCACTACTGGGAACTGAAGCCTGGTATGCATAACTATGTATGCTTCTTAAACTCAAACCCAGTAATGAGGTGTGTTCTGTTTGTACGTTACTGGCCTTGCCTAACCTTTTATTGGGAGGACACAACTGAGAGGAAGGTGTGAACGTGCCCTCATAGCACGTTCAAGTTACAAAATAAACAGTACTCACACGGCACGGTTGAACACGCAATTCGTAGCACCATGTCTGCCAAGCGCTTCTTGTTGGTGAACTTAGGCTCTAAATAAGTCCATATGATTTGCCATGCCACAAAGTTTTGTAGCGGAAACGACGTAAAAATAGTTGCAGCAAATGCCAACTTCGCCGTCTGTGCTTTTCTGTAAAAAAAATCGTCTTTTGATCACATAATTATTGGAAATCGATTACATAGTGGGTAATTTTCAAGATTTTTGTACAGTCACAAAAATAAAACAAAAACTAATACCGTTACAAAAATGATACCGAACAAAATTAAAAAGTAATACATATGAGCTTTTTCACAGAAGATAATAATTAAAACAACGAAATCATCTTTTAATCATTTATAAATAATCAGTTTTAAATAACAGTCAGTTTCAAAATTATGTATTATTTATTCATCGTACATACATATCAATTTCATTTTTAAATCAATCAATCTGCCTAGCTTTTTCCCAAATATGTTGGTATTGGCTTCCAGTCTAACCGCATGCAGCTGAATACAGTTAAAAAACTTGATTCTATAGAAAAGTACTTATGCAAAATAATTTACACTACGCAACATAGAACATTAAAATAAATTAAATTATTTTCTATAATTATGTCACCTAGCATACGCCAATATACCAACAAAAAAAGTGTAAAGTAAATACCCGAATGAATGCCAGGCATAAAGGGCGTGCTCGTTTACATATATCTGACCTCCACAATCCTGCGTAACACGACTCCACAACTGGGTAGCACGATACCCCTTGGTTAGACTGGTTGTCAGACTTTCGGACGACCCGTAACGAATGTCAAAGATCCACGAATTACATCTGAGACCACGTGCTTCCCAAGGCACGGAGGAGTCTCGACAGTAAAAATGGTCACTCATCTACGGACCAACCCCGGCAAGCATAGCTTAACCTGATGAATCGACCCGTGCGGCTGTTATTTTTAAATATGAACCTTAAAAAGAATACAACATTTATTACAAAAATTAAAAAACTGTAATAAAAATAGAGGTGATTTCACCTTCACTCCATTTTTGTTATAAATTTTTTTTAACGCAACTAAAACACGTAACAAAAATGAAATCAATTATTGAGTTGAAATACAAACTCACTTCTTTTTCTGACTAAGGTCGTTAATATATACAAGAAATAAGATTGGCCCAAAAATGCTACCCTGTGGAACCCCGTGTGTGACTAGTGCTGGTAAAGTTTCCCACACGAACACACTGGCGGCGATTTGTAAGATAGCTTTTGAAAAGCTTCCACTGCGTGCCTCTGATTCACAGCCTTTCAAGCTTGGCCAAAAGGACCGAAACCGAGATTGTGGCAAAGGCCTTTGCCAAGTCTAAAAATATGCCTAGACACTTTTTTTTCCATCCAAATTATCACTGATATAACCAACGAGATTTTTAACCGCTTGTTCAGTAGATTTACCATTTGGAAAGCCTTACTGACTGGGTGAGAGCAAGTTATTATTTTAAGGTACCTAGTAAGTCCTTTGTTAATAATTCTCTCCAGGAGCTTAGAAATAGGTGGAAGTATGGATATTGGCCTATGATTGGTGATGGAATCTCTCTTTCCACCTTTATGTATAGGGCAGACTTCCAACTTTTCAAAGATTCGGGGAAAATTCCATTTTGGAGACACAAATTGAAAATAAAGGTGAGGTAAAAAGATTCAAAAACATTATAGTTCCCCGCCGGAACTAAGATGTTTTTGATTCTTTTTAAAATTGAGCTATCTGATTTCAAGTTAGTGATAAGACGGTCTACTTCGCATTCAAAGTCAAAGTCAAAGTCAAATAATTTATTTAAATTAGGCACAAAAAAGGCATTTTTGAACGTCAAACTTTACAAAAAATAATATTATCTGATTCTAGTCACCCATTCCAAAAGGTAGTTTTCGTATGGAGAAGAATGGACAAGAAACTCCACCGTTACTCTTTTAAAAAAATCATTATATTTTTTATACACTAATTATATAATTATATGTGAAGAAAATGCACCTAGAATAAGATTACTATACCACGATAGGTAAAAATAATGAAAAATGAAGGAATGACATTAAATTAATTATGTGATAAATGCATGGTGCTCATATATTTACAAACATTGTAAAATTATACTATATTTCTAACATTATAATAAGTAATACTAATAATAAGTCAGTGTGTGAGTTCAAGTAATCACAAAAAATAAAATAAATGTTTTAAAAAATATAAAAAATATTATACAATTAAATTAGCAACCAGTTCGATTTTGTCTAGATTCTGAATTGTTCTATGGAACAGGACCAGCATGTTTCCAAGCATTTTTATCTTGGATATAATCCTCTAATTTGTAATATGCTTGTTTACAAAGTGTACTTTTTATATGATTTTTAAATTTTCTTTCATTTAATCCTGATTTAACACAAGGTATTCTGTTGTAACATTTAACACAGTACCCCATAAAAGATGTATTTAATTTAGATAGTCTGAAAAATGGTTGATCTATTTTATCTTTATTTCTAGTATTAAAATTATGTCTATCACTTATTTTATTAAAAATATGTAGATTTTTTCTCACATATACATAATATTTGCATAAATGAATTGGCAAGGTACAGTCATAATATTAATCTTTTTAAATAGTTCCCTGAGAGATACGCGACGACGCAGATTATAAATGGCTCTGACAGCTCTTTTTGTAAAAAAAAAAGATGGATTCAATGTCAGCAGCCCGACCCCACAGTAAAATGCCATACGACATAATACTGTGGAAGTAGCTAAAATAGACCAAACGCGCGGTTTCTACATCTGTTAACTGTCTTATCTTTCTAACAGCATAAGGGACCGAGCTTAACCGCCCCGCGAGAGATGTTATATGGGGTCCCCATTGTAATTTCTCGTGTAGCGTGGTTCCAAGGACACTGTTTGATGAATAAATTCCAGTTTTTCTCCATTCAATATGATGTCACATTCGCTACTTCTAACATTTGGTAATTTAAATCTAATGCATTTGGTTTTTTTATTATTTAGTACCAAATTCTTTACCATAAACCAATCTTGGACCTGAACAATAGAGCGATTCACGTCGTCAAGATTTGGTGACCGTCGGTTTATTTTAAAGATCAATGATGTGTCATCTGCAAATAACACCATCTTTGGTTGATTTAAAAATAATTGGGGTAAATCATTAATATATACTAAAAAGAGGAATGGACCCAATATCGAACCTTGAGGAACGCCCATTACCATTTCAGACCCTAATCAGTTTTGCCGTTGACTTGAACTTTAACCTTTCTATCATTCAGGTATGATCTTAACAAATCATGAGCTGTATTCCTAATCCCATAGTGGTCCAGTTTCAGCAAAAGTGTCTCATGGTCTACGCAATCGAACGCCTTCGAGAGGTCGCAGAAGATTCCAATGGCATCTTGTGCTTCTTCCCAAGCGTTAAAAATGTTCTTTATTAGGATGACACCGGCGTCAGTGGTACAGCGCCCTTTGGTGAAACCGTACTGTTGGTCATGAAAGATGGAATTTTTATTAAAGTGACGTAACATTTGATTGAGTATCAACTTTTCAAACACCTTACTGAGAACTGGCAGAATTGACACAGGCCTATAATTGTTGGGTTCCTTACTATCACCGGATTTGAACAAAGGAACTACTTTACTGTGTTTCATGAGATCCGGAAAGACGCCTTGGTCTACACTAGTGTAAATATGAAAGCTAAATAAGGCGCAATGGTTCCGATGACTGATCTACATACTTTTACAGACATTCCCCACAAATCTTCTGTTGAATTAATTTTAAGATCTTTAAAAGCTTTTATAACAGCCTGGGGGTTTGTATGCTGAAACCTAAACTCCAAAGGGCATGCCTTTACATTCTCTACATCTGAGTTGATGGGACCATGTGCAGTCTCTAAATTAAATTCAGTATTACGCTGTTTTTTCCTACCGGTTTCATTATTAATTATTTGCCAGGTAGTTTTTATTTTATCATCAGTTGATTTTATTTTATTGCTAATGTGAAGAGCTTTAGCCATTTTGCACACACTTTTAAAAGTTTTAGAATACTTTGCAACATACTGATGAAAGCTTGTATTATTCATATGTTTCTTTAGGCCATAAAGTTCAAAAAGTTTTTCCCTGCTTTTACGAATACCTGGAGTCGCCCAATCACTAAATAAGAATTTTGTGTAAATAGTTTTAGTCTTTAGTGGAAAAATGTCAATGAATTGTTTGTTTAATAGTGCAAGAACTCTGCGTAGAACTCATTTGGGTCATATATATATTA
The DNA here is from genome assembly GCA_963853775.1 of Xanthia togata. NCBI lineage: Eukaryota > Metazoa > Arthropoda > Insecta > Lepidoptera > Noctuidae > Xanthia > Xanthia togata. The sequence continues at coordinate 671,341 of OY970790.1, forward strand.
TCAAAACTCTGAATACATAATTTACTAGCCAAAACATTATTTAATTTCTCTAGATTTCTACATGTAATTGGCCTAAATCTTATTTGAATTTTTTGTAAAGGCATGTAGGAGCAAAATGTTATTGTTTGTCTACTGTGATCAGATGGCAACTTATTTAAAATTTGTTTATGTAAGTAAATATTATCTATACTCGTACAAGTGGCAGAAGAAGCTGTCACTCGCGTTGGTTCATTAAAAACATTTGACAAGTCAAATGACCTGAAAAGACTCAATAGTCTGACAGTATTAAAGTTATTTTCTAATATATTAATATTAAAATCACCACATAATGATTATTGACTTACTACTACCATTTAGTTTATTTAACACATCTTCCATTACAGAATCAAACATAGATAGATTCTGGTAACTTGGAGGTCTGTGTATACATACTATAACATGCTTATCTAGCTCAACACAGGACAATTCAATGGTGTGTTCAACAGACAGCCCGATTATGTATTTTCGTTCTTTCGATTGAATATAATTTTTTATTAATATTAATGATCCGCCATGTATCATACGTTTTCGGATAAAATGGCTAACTACACAATAATTTTCATAGTTAATTGACATTACTTGATGATCTTTTAACCAATGTTCTGTTATACAAACAACATCAAACTTAGTATTTTCTAAAAACAATTCTATTTCCAGTAATTTGGAAGAGCAACCTTGGATATTTTGATTGAATAATTTTAAAGTATGTTGCCCCCCTTTTGGTTTTTTTTTTATGTGTAATATTGCCAGAAGATACCTTTTTATTATTCTCTAATAATAATTGGTATTTTATATTCATCAGTATCCTCTAATACAAAATAATTAACTGCAGTGGGGTTATCAGAGTTGGTATCGACACTCGTGCCCGCTGAGTTTGAGTTGATTTGCCGGATTTTATCGGCCAGAGATCTACCAACCTCTACAAAGTAGTCATTTATTTTATTCAGAAACTGTTTCGGACTGGCTTCAAGGAACAGACGTTCATTTGAGTAGCTAGCATTTTTACTAGTGTTTGTGACGTCTTTAGTTATTTTCCAAAGCTTCTTGTTATTATATGGAGCCGATTGGACAAGGTTTTTTTCAGAAGCTCGTTTTACTTTTTTAAGTATTGAGTTGCAGAAAGCGTGTGTAAGTCAATTTTAATGTAGCGTTATCTGGCGATAGTTTTAATTTTTTATGTAATTTATCTCGAAGCGCATTAATCCTTATGTTATCCAAGGTTTTATAATCTTCTTTCTACGTGATAAGGTAATGACTTTTGTGTATTTATGAATTGCAGCCTGAAGACTAGAGACAATATATTATGTCCCAGAGAAAAATTTGGATCAGACGATTTGTAGACTAGGTTGAAGCCTAAGAATGTCAAGAATTCTTGACATTTTATATTTTAAGCCATCTTCGTCGATTTTTTTAATGGTAGTTGTCGCATAATGTTTAGGTATCTTAAAGTTCATCCATACTAGAACCGGGTAGTGATCAGTCAAAGTAATTGTCTCTGGTACAATAGTGTTACAAGCACTTTTAGTTTTAAGGACTACATGGTCAATATATGTTTTACTTTCTGGCTTAGTAATCAACGTATGCGAAGGGAGCAGGCTGTGACTAGCAGCTAAAGTAAGGTAACGCTCATTATGAAGGTTAATTTTGCCTGTTTTCATTGGAATATTTATGTCTCCTATTACCATTATGTTTTTGAAGGAAGAGTATTTTATTAAAACGTCATTTAGGGATTTAAGGAACAAATCTAAGTTAGTATAAGACTGTGATCGATATATTGCAATAATTGCGATTTGATTTTGGAGTGTTGCTATCAAACAGTACTCGCGTTCCCATTGAGGGACCACATTTGAATATTGAGCTTTTGAATGCATCAGCTTTTAGTAAAAGTTCTCGAACAATTGTAAATTCAACCTCTAGTTTGTAAAAGTAGCCACTCAAAAGATACAATCGGTTATAGGTGGTCCCTCAGTCGTGACTGACAGGCATCCATATCTCAAAATCTAGTTAAAACTTATAACTGCTATAAATGACTACTCTTAGTAAAAGATTTGTAAAACTAATTAAGTGAATATCAACCCTTCCTTTTCACAGAATAGAAAGAACTAGCATGCGGAAGATGGTCCCTCAACCGATCACCATAAGGTTCACCCTGAGTGGAGACCACAATGGAATTTGAAATTTACTAGGGTGTAGCGTTAGTAAAAGTACTTGAACGATTGTGAATTCAACTTCTAGTTTGTAAAAGAAGCTATTCAAAATTTACTATCAATTTAAGGTGGTCCCTCAATTGAAATGTTCACTAAAAGAAATATCAATTTATGTAGCATTCGGAAGTTAAATTGACGAATGATATAGTCTATCCTTTAGTATTTTTTTTTTACTAACGATTACTTAACTAAACAGTATCAAAATATTAACAGTTTTATTTCAAATATAATCGAATTCCTGGGAAGAAATACTAAGAAGAGGTGACCACACAGCTGGATTTTTTCAATAAGTAAAAACTAGTGACTGTTTGTTGATATTATTTTTTATTAATATTTGACATCACTTAGCTAAATAAAAACACAGAAAGAAAATAAAATAAAGATAATTTAAAAAACGAACAAAATCTTTTAAAAATTTTGTTCGTTTGGAGGACTTTAAAGCGTAAGTCGTCGTAAGAACGTATGGTCTCATTGAAGAAGTAGTGACATCTGTAATGGCCGAGGTTAGTGGCCGAGGTTAGTGGCGCTAAGTCCAGGAATAAAATCAATAGCCCCAACTGATTTGTAGAAATTTTGTTTGACTTTGATGGTTCGAGGTATTCGAAAAAAATCGAAAGACAAAATCTATGAGCTTTTAAACCATTAATAACTTCATCGAAAACGTTTCAAACATTACAATCGCAACTGTAAATAACGACGTCTCGGGTTGTATTCATGTATTCACGTATTTTCCAGTTGATCAAAAACTTTTTACCAACGAAAACCGAAAGGTTGTCAAGTCGACGCATATTTTATTATTATTAAAAATTAGTATCAACAAACAGTCACTTGAAATTCTACTGTGTGGTCACCTCTTCTTAGTAATTCTTCCCAGGAATTCGATTATTATTTGAAATAAAACGGTAAATATTTTGATACTGTTTAGTAAAGTAATCGTTAGTAAAAAAAAAAACTAAAGGATAGACTGTAGCATTCGTCAATTTAACTTCCGAATGCTACGTAAATTGATTTTTCTTTTAGTGAAAATTTCAATTGAGGGACCACCTTAAATCAATTGTAACTTTTGAATAGCTTCTTTACAAACTAGAAGTTTTTTTTTTAACTATGGCATCTCGCAGTTATACCACTAAGGTATTTACTGCTCAACCGAACAATCCTGTGGCTGCCTTAAGTACTACACTCAAAGCCTCCAGCCAGGAGCAAAACTATTCTAAATTAAAATTAGGCGAACGCTCGCTAAGGGCACCCCCTGTGGGGTACGAACCTCGGCTTAGGGCGTCGCTGAGGGGAGGACAGCAAGATGGGACAGGCTGGATCAAGGATATATTATTATTATACGGGGAATTTAAAGCTACGCGCTCAGCTGCGGCGCGGGCTTGCGCTTCATCGGACAAGGGTCGGGGGGGAGTATTATTTACTCGTGAGGGTCTCGATCGCGGAGGACCTCGGCGGCGAGGTCGGTACGACGGGTGTCGGGTGTGTTTGTGCACTGTACTGGTGGCCCTATTGCTCTCCTGGAGGAGAGTGGTGGGATCATCTGGATCGGAGAGGACATGCCTAGGACGGCGAAATCGACTAATACGGGAGGGGGTATAATTGGCCGCTTCAACAACCAGAGGGTTGCGGTGATTGGCGGCGGAATCAAAGTGACGCTTGGAAATGCGTTTTAGGAACTGATGGATTGTGGGGATTTTAAGATCGAGGTGGAGGTTAATATTCCTGACATACCAGGGAGCGCCCGTGGCTCTTCTGAGAAATCTATTTTGAATCACCTGCATCCTATGGATATTTCTGGGGGATGTGTGTGCAAAGACAGCACCCGCATAGGTCATGATGGCGCGGATGCACGCTGTGTAGATGCGCAATTTGCACTTGAGTGACAACTTGCTGCGTGCATTAACTATGTAGTATAATCTACTGAGAGCGAAGGCGGCCCGCGAGCGAACCGACTTTATGTGCTCTGAAAAGTTGAGGTAGTGGTCGAGGATGACTCCCAAGTACTTGGCTCGCTTCTCCCAGGGGATAGGCTTGCCTAACAAAGTGAGTGGTCGGGGAATGTGAGGGGGTCTAGATCGCGGTTTTATAAATAAAACCGCCTGACTTTTGTCGGGGTTCACCTCAATTCTCCATTTCTTAAACCAGGCGCCAAGGTTATTGACAGCCCGTTGTAAGAGAAGGTGGATCTGGGTCTGCGACCGGCCCCTGCAATATATGGCCGTGTCGTCTGCGAACAGAGCCAACTGCGCCGTATTGCTTTTGGGGATGTCGCTTGTGAACAGCGAGAACATGAGCGGGGCGAGCACGGAGCCTTGAGGGACTCCGGCGTGGATTTGGTGGGGAGAGGATAGGGCTCCCTCGATGCGATAGCGGAAAGTGCGATTCGACAAGTAGTCCCGTAAGATGAGCACGAGACGATCGGGCACTCCGAGTTTGTAGAGCTTAAAGATTAAGCCGTTGTGCCAGACCTTGTCGAATGCTTTCGCTATGTCGAAGAAGACCGCACCTGTCGACATGCCACGGTAGAAGCCGCCGCCGATGAATTCGACGATGCGGTGGACCTGATGCACGCTAGAGTGCTGGGCTCTAAAGCCGAACTGTTCATTGGGGATGAGGCCTTGGTTTCAGCGTAGTCCCTGAGACGCTTATAAATAAGCCTCTCATAGATTTTGCCTAATACCTTGAGCAGACTGATGGGGCGGTAGCTGGAGGGTTCGGTTTTGGGCTTGCCAGGCTTTGGGATACCTATCACTATGGCTTCTTTCCACGCTTGGGGGAAGATATTGTTGCTTAGAGCACCATTGAAGATGGTGGTCAGTAGCATAATAAGGTGGGCGGGGAAGAGTTGGATCACCCTATTGGTGATTCCATCTGAGCCGGGGGCTTTACGGATGTGGAGACCTTTGATAATGTCATGCACTTCGTCTGGAGTGACGGGAGGCAGAGGACTTTTGGGGTCTTCGACGGGGGGCAGAGAAGCTTTACGTTCGACTTCAGCGTCTACCTCTTGGTCTACTGGTAGGGAGCTGGGAGAGCATTGAGCTTCGAGACTGTCGGCTAGGCATTCAGCTTTGTCGATGTCGTCGAAGGCTATGGTTTTGTCGGGGCGTACTAGGGGGGGCATGGCAGCTATCTGCTTGGATTTGAGTTTTCTCTGGAGTTCCCAGAAGGCCTGATGGGTGGGCTGTAACTCGCTCAACATCTTATCCCAGCTCGCGTCACGCAGCTCCGCCATGCGTGTCCTTACAGATCTCTGCAAGTAGCGCATGTGGGCTTTGTTGGCGGGACAGGGAAAGTTGCTGTATGCACGGGTGGCCACGTTCTTCTCGGTCAACAGAGCACGCGCATCGTCCGGAAGTTTCAAGTAGTGGTTATCCGCTTCAGGAACCTCCCTTGAACAGTCGTTCAGGACGGTTTGCACATGGTCAGTGAGCGAGTCGATTGCAGCCGTCGTGTCCGCGCTTGAATCGAATATGTTTGGGATGGAGTCCAATTGGGGGGATGTGTTGGTTTTCAGCTTATCGCCTACTTGCCTTCAGTCCGTCACCCTTTTGATGGCTGGGGGTTGGTTAGGGTCAGAGGGATCTATGCGGGGATCCAGTCGTATGACTATTGGTCGGTAGTCCGAGGTAAGCTCGTGGACCGTTTCTATTGCGTCTAGTCTTAGGTTGACGTTCTTAAGGAGCGCCACGTCAAGAATGTCGGGGGCATGATTAACATTGTGGGGATAGTGGGTTGGAGTCATCGGAGCGATGACGTCAAAGTTTTGAGCGAAGGAGAGGTTGTACAGTTGATGCCCTCTGGAGTTGGTAAGGGAGCTATTCCAGGAGGGATGTTTTGCGTTGAGATCGCCTGCTATGATAACAGAGTCACTCATGCCGAATAGAATATTTAGGTCGTCCGCGATGGGTTGGAATACCCCTGCGGGGTTGGGAGGGATGTAGGCCGATATTACGGTGACCGGCTGATGGCCAGTCATAGCTAGTCGGCAGATGGAGACTTCTAATTGTGCTAGCGGGGGAGGGTCAATAGGGATGCAGTACAGATCGTTTTTGTAATAAATTAGTGTGCCGCCCAAGTGGGCTCGCGACCTATCATTACGAATTACACGGTTATTAGCGATGGCTGGATTACGGAGACTGGGTTTTAGGAAGGATTCCTGTATGAGGAATAAGTCAATTCGATGATCACGGAGGAACTCCGATATTTCATCTCGTTGACCTTGGATGCCGTTTGCGTTGAAGACGCCGAGGTTGAGGGATCTGGGTTTAAATCTACTTAAGGCCGTGTTATTCATGATGAGATAACAGAAAGGGCTTGGGTGATGTCCTGGTTCGCGACTAATACGGCCAGGAGAGATTGGATGTCGCTGCTTTGCTTAGCGGCGACGATATCGCTTGCCATTTGAGCCGCACGGGGCGTGCTGAATATGGCGAAGGCGCTGGCAATGATGTTGATATTTTGCGCAGCGATATTGTAGTTGATCGCGGGGTGCGGTGCTTGAGGAGCACGTACGGGTTTCGAGGCGGGCGCTATGGGTGCGGGGGGCGCGTAAGGCATGGTAGGCGCGGAGGGCGCGGGAGGCGCAGTGGGCGCGGTGGGTGGGGTGGCCGCTGAGGGCGGAGGGATACGGTTGCGCGGATCCATGAGTGAGTACATGGGGGTTTGAGGAAGCGGGGGCCTCGCAGTGGCCATGGCTGGAAAGGCCTGCTGGTGGTGAAGTTGATTCCAAGGGCTAGGTCTTTGAGGACTTAGCCGCTGGGGGATTTGGGAGGAGGGAATGAGGAAATCCCTCTGTTTGGTCTGCCGAGCGTCGAGACGCTGGGTCAGTTTGCCTGGGTTGAATTTAGGTGCCTTGGGGCATCCGCGATAATTGGCAGTATGCCCTGTGTTCCCGCATAGCACGCAGCTAGGTGGGCTATCGCAAAGGTTGCGATCTTTTGGTCGTGAGCAATCAGAAGTGCCGTGGTCGCCCAGGCACTTGACGCACCTGGGTTTGGCATGGCAGTTCTTCTGCGCATGACCGTACAGCTGGCAATTATGGCATTGCCCTATAGCGCTGTTTTTCCAGGGCTTCTCGATGGTGAAGCCAGGTTAGGTTACAGATTGATTTGACCTGGAATATGGGGTGATGCCCCTCGGTCGGGGAGCACACGACTAGAATAATGTCGTATGCCTCTCTACCGCGCGAACGGTGCATGCGGTGCACCTCGTCTACTGGGATTTTTTGCGACTGAAGGCCTGCAAGAATATCGGATGGGGAGATTTCCTTGGGGATCCTCTTGATCACCACACGGATCTGTCTGTCTTCTGGGAGGGAGTAGGTGTGGAATGACACACCTCTTGCTTGCAGAAGGGTATTGAAGTCCCGATAGTCACGGGACGTCGCGAGTGTTACTTTAATACCCTGTTGGGTCGACCTGGCGTTGGTGTAGCCGATCTTCTGATCGACACACCATTTGGAGATGGCCGTCCACTTCTCCTTGTCTTGGATGAAGACAGGGGGAGATCGGGCGGGGGGTGGGGGGGGATACTACGGGGGAACCTACGGGGAGGGGGGTGGGTGAGGGTGGGGGAAAGTCCCTATCTATATACGGGGTTGGCGGGGTGTCGTCGATGGCGACAACTTTGTTCGCCTGAGAGGAGCTCTGTCTTTTCATCTTCCTCTTGCCGGAGGTGACAGCTGTGAAGCCGTCATCGTCCGACTGCGAGCTTGAGGAAGAGGCATGCTCTTCAGAATCAGAGGGGAAGGGAGTGGGGGCGCGCTTTGAGGAAGCGGGCTCGCTAGTGTCCATCATGGTACTAGTGGACGGGACGGATTGTGATGCTGTGAGTGCATCACTGAATGATTCGATTTGATCTGAAGGATCGGGGGGAAGCTGATTTCCAGCGATCTCTTCGATCACTGGGCCAAATTTTTTAATGAAGGTCGGTTCAATCTTAAGGATCTGAAACTAGAAGTTGAATTTACAATCGTTCAAGTACTTTTACTAACGCTAGACCCTAGTAAATTTCAAATTCGATTGTGGTCTCCATTCAGGGTGAACCTTATGGTGATCGGTTGAGGGACCATCTTCCGCATGCTAGTTCTTTCTATTCTGTGAAAAGGAAGGGTTGATATTCACTAAATTAGTTTTACAAATCTTTTACTAAGAGTAGTCATTAATAGCAGTTATAGATTTTTACTAGATTTTGAGATATGGATGCCTGTCAGTCACGACTGAGGGACCACCTATAACCGATTGTATCTTTTGAGTGGCTACTTTTACAAACTAGCGGCTGAATTTACAATTGTTCGAGAACTTTTACTAAAAGCTGATGCATTCAAAAGCTCAAAATTGAAATGTGGTCCCTCAATGGGAACGCGAGTTCAAACAGTTACTCTCGCTAAAATTTGGTTCTTCATCATGCAATCAAGGTTCTCCTTACAAAAAAATACAACACCATCGTTTTGCTTTACATAATTTTTTGTCATAGATGAACGATATCCCAATAAGTTGGGTATTATAATTGTGGACGACAGCTAGTTTTCCGTAAGAACAAGTACATTACATTGCAGGTTTAATCTAGCCAATAATATTTCAAAACCACTCATAATGCAGTTTAGGCTGCGTATATTTTGAGTTAAAACTACGAGGCTGTCAGAAAAAGGCAAATCACTTTGTGGCAGTCATCGATTTCGGCATGCTGCGATTCTGACACTTACCAATTTTATCTGCTAAATCAATTAAACTATCGAATGTTGATGGGGTTCTTAATATAAATATCAAGTATAAAAATAAGATTTGGGAAAAATTATCTTACATTAATCATTACTGAAGTTAACGCAAGTCACAGTTCCTGATGTAAATAAAAAAGCAAAGTTGCAGCTGTGTGAGAAAGAAAAAAAAGACGTAGGCTGCAGTAGTAGTTCACATTTTGGTGTTATCTCTATGGTATCTCAATGAATTGAATGATTCATGGTTTATGTGTAGTAATACGGTTGTTATATATATTTTTGTAAAACTATTTCTTATGAGTGTTATTAATAGGTAGTAAGTAGAATATTGTAAGTGTATTGTGTGTTTTAATAACAAGTAAACAAAAAAGAAAGGCGTGTATTAGAAAATTAAGTATTACAATAGATAGTCATTGCGATCTTCTCAGCTTATCTAGATTCAGCTCGGTCGAAATACGGATTTGGGAGCTATCTGTGAAATATGGGTAATGTCTTTGAATGCAAATGATGCGAATTTCTGCAGGCGGGGGAGCAGTAGCATATTTTTCCACGTTTCCGTCAGATTCGCAGAGGGCACAGTTGAAGAACAAGGGAGGTGGGTCGCTCCTGATCGATCGACGTTTGTCGATTGACAATGGATGTGACAAGCCGCTAAGGTGCAAATAGGCGCACCTACGCGGTTGTGGTTCCTCCCTCAAGAGCAATCTTGAGGAGAGAACTTTCGGCGGGTTCGCTTAGTCGGGTTAGCCAGACAGTGAACGGAGGCATACATAATGCCGCCGTCGTCAGCGGGGGTTTGGCTTAGCCGCCTGGCCCAAAGGAAGGACACCTCTAAGATAAAAAAAAAAACACCTAAACCTAAGCTTGAGAGGATGAGTGGCTAGTGGGGGACCAGTTGCTAGCGCTTTCCCTGTAGATACCTAATCCTAAGCTTTGAAACGTGGTGAGAGGATGAGTGGCTGGTGGGGGACTAGTTAGTAGCGCTTCCAAAAAAGTTTGCATAGGAAAGGAGAATGGGACCACACCCTTCAAGCAAAAATGAAATAAATTATTTATTTATTATTTATTTATTTATAACAATCTTGCCTACACTATCATTACAGATCTATGATCCAATGCGACAGAGTGGCCTTACTAACTAAATCCTAAATCTAAACCTTATACCTAGTAAAAAAATATCTTAATATAAATAACTTATTACATATAGTGTAACTTTTGCGAATTCACTCAAGTTGCACCACAATACATCAAACCTCCCGTGAACCTCATTCACCACGCGTATGGCTCTAGTGAGAGACAAAAGACAAAAGGAAATAAACTGAGAATCCGCCACGTTCGGAACGTCAACCCGCTATTCGTATTCTGGACGGGGGCAACGAATGACTATTCGGGAACATCCTGAATGCCTGATTGGCCAATTTGCAGCCGAGAGCCCTTCCGGCAGAAACCTCCGGCTGCCACTTGCAGCGGACAAACGGTGACAGAAACAGTCGCAGCCAGGCCCCACGCAAGAGGCCAAGAAATCCGAGGGGAATAAGAAGCTTGCGGAGGTGGCCAAAAAGTCAGTGGAGGGCGCCAAAAAGCCCGCAAAGGGGACCCAAAAGTCCGTAGACACTGACTGCCGCTACTCCGCTGGCTGGTTCCGCCTGGACGAAGGCCGTCGGCCGTAAAAAGAGAAGAAGCTAAGGACAAGACAGCACTGGAGCCGACAGGATGGTCTGCCAAGGATTTTCAGAAAACACCCAAGATACCTTTTCCTAGCTCTGCAGCTGTTGTGGTTACACTACAGCCCGAAGCGGAAAAAAGGCGGCAGTTCTGGTGGCGGCAAGACAGAAGCTGGTTTTTGGCGATTTTGGCACCCCAACTGGCTTCTGATTTAAAACGGCAGTCACGGGAGCCAAAGTGTTAGAACTGTAGGGCACTGGCAGTGACGAGAGTGCAGACACTCTCCGCCAAGCTGCGGGATGTCCTCGATCCGGAGGTAGCCCTGATTACAAGGCCAATTAAAACGGCTGAAGTCCGCGTTGGTAGGCTGGACGACTCCTTAACCTCAGATGAGGTAGCTGTGGCAGCCATTTCCCGAAGTGGCGGTTGTCCGCCAGAAAGCGTGAAGGCGGGTGGGATTAGCTTTGGCGCTGACAGTCTGGGCACGATTTGGGTGCGTTGTCCAGTAGCGGTGGCAAAACAAGTCACCGACTAGAGACGCCTACTGGTAGGATGGGTGTCAGCGAGCGTAAGAATCCTGCCACCTAGGGTCATGCAGTGCTACCGCTGCCTGGAAAAGGGGCATATCCGGGCACAATGCACTGCTGACACCGACCGCAGCAAGTGACGCTACCAGAGCTCAGGATATTTTGTTCCTGAGCATGGCGGAGTGGTCGATCCATGTGGCGGTGGTTACCGAGCCGTATTTCGTCCCCCTCAGAGACAATTGGGTGGAAGACCTTGACGCTCTGGTGGTCATCATCAGCGGGACTCTTGTAAATGCATCCCGAGACCACGGCTGGGTTGCCGCCCTCGTGGACGGCATAGTCACTATTGGGGTATACTTCTTGCCCAACAAGAGTCTCGCCGACTTCGAAAGTTTCCTTGTTGTGTTGTTTCCTTGTGGAGTTGAGAGCCGTCGTAGATAGTATCACCGTCACCCCACGTTACTTCTCGGTGATCTTAACGCCAAGTCTGTGGCTTGGGGTTCGCCAGTCACCGATCCCAGAGGTGAAGTGTTGGAGGAGTGGGCCATCACGACGGGCCTCGCCGTTTTAAATAAGGGCTCGACCTACACTTGCGTGCGACAGAGAGGCGGGTCGATAGTAGACGTTTTGTTTGCTAGCTCTGATGTCGTGCACCGCGTTCATCGTTGGCGAGTTGTAATGGAAGTGGAGACCCTGTCGGACCACCGATATACAGACTGGAAGGGGCCGACGCGAAAACTGATACCATGGAAGTCAAAGTCAAATAATTGATTTCAATTAGGCACAAAAAGGCACATTTGAACGTAAAACTGTACAAAAAAAAATATATAGTCGCCCCTTCCAAAAGGTCGTTTTCGTATAGAGAAGAATGGGCAAGAAACTCCACGGTTATTCTTTGAAAATGTTTTCATAATATCTTGTATACATTAATTATATAATTATACATGAAGATGCACCTAGAATAAGATTACTACATATACTACGATAGGTAAAGGAATGAAAAATGAAGGAATGACAGATAAATTAAGTATGTGATAGATACTTACATATTTAAAAACATTGTAAAATCATACGATATACCTAACTTTTTAAGAAGTAATAATAATAAGCCAGTGTGTGAGTTCAAGTAATCACAGAATATAAATTAAATATTATAAAAAATAATATTATACAATTAAATTGGCAACCAGTTAGATTTTGCCTAGATTCTAAATTGTCCTATGGAGCATGAACAGCATGTTTCCAAGCATTTTTGTCTTGGATATAATCCTCTAATTTGTAATATGCTTGTTTACAAAAGTGTACTTTTTATATGAGTTTAAAATATTCTTTCATTTAATTATAATATAATATCACAAGGTATTCTGTTATAACATTTGTCACAGTACCCCATAAAAGATGTATTTACTTTTAATAAAATCTGCTGTTCCGTACATTTTGACCGCGTAGGTATTGAACTTTTCTATGAAACAGCTGTTTAAAAAAAAAATAACTGACGATACATTTCTACTCACGGGTGTTCAGAATCATGTACTGAATCCATGGTAACAGTTTTCGCGTCGATGTCCCTTCCACCCTGTATACGTTTCGATGTCTCCACCCAGACCTCGGGTGGTCGCAGCCAATCGGGCCCTCAAACGGTCCACACTGGGCGCTCAAGCGCATTAACAGGGAGACTAGAAGAAGCCGCTATCGTTCAGGCCTGGGTTTAGGTGGCAACGACAATCGGTCCCATCAATGTGATGAACTTTTGCAATTTGTGGCACGCGCACATGACTGGTCGTGAGTTCAAACCCCAGTGACAATATCACTTTTCGTAAATTCCAAAAATCATATTTGGAATTTATAAAGAAATAAGATCAACAAGTCGGATTACTATTGAACGCAAAAACTAACACTCACACTCTGTAAAAAGTCACCGCAAGATGGCAGCACTAGTAACATGCCATAAATGCAAGAAATTGGTAAATGTAAAAAGTACTACTTTGTGTTAAACATATAAACCCACTGATAGTTGTTATGAAAGCTTTCCGGCACATTAAAATCAAATTGACCTAGGATCTATGGGGATTATCTATCAAAGTTTGTACATCCATAATCGAGACTATACTACTACTATACACACAAATTAATTATTAAGGCTAAGTAAGGTGCTTACTTAGCCTTAATAATTAATTTGTGTGTGGATACTTACTGTATTTCATTAAATCCGGGAAGACTCCTTGGTCTTCCCGGATTTAATGAAATACAGTAAGGTTATATCACTTTTTAAATCTTGGGACAGTAAAGACACCAACAATTACAGACCAGTATCCGTGCTGCCGGTATTCAGCAAAGTCTTCGAAAAGGTAATGCTAAATCAAATGCATAATCATTTTAACATCAACCAAATCTTACACGATCAGCAATATGGGTTCACCAAAGGACGTAGTACGACTGACGCCGGTGTTACCTTATTAAAACACATATTTACAGCGTAGGAGCAGGCTCAAGATGCCATAGGAATATTTTATGACCTCTGACTCAAAGCATTTGACTGCGTAAATCATGAAACCTTACTCTTGAAACTTGAGCATTACGGACTAGGTAAACTTGCGCTCAGATTAGTAAAATCTTATTTAAATGATAGACAACAGCAAGTTCAAATTAACAGTGTCAATTCACTCGGTCTAAAAGTAAAAATGGGTGTTCCACAAGGCTCGATATTGGGTCTTTTCCCCTTTTATATTAATGTCTACCCCATTTATTAAAAAACCAACCACAAATGGTGCTATTTATTGACGATACTACCCCAATTTTTAAGATAAATAGACGTGCATCAAATCTTTACGATGTAAATAACGCCCTACTGCAGGTCCAAAATTGGTTTACTGCTAAGAATTTATATGGGAAAAAAAAACTAAATGCATAAGATTTGCTTTACCGAATGTTAAAAGTAGTGATTGTGATATAGTATTGAATAAGGAGAAACTAGAATTCGTAGATAAAACTGTTTTCCTGGGGATCAAGCTCGACTCAAGGCTGCAATGGGGCCCTCATTTAACATCTCTCGCAGGGCGGCTAAGTTCAGCAGCATATGCTGTTAGAAAAATCCGTCAGTTTACTGATATAGATACCGCAAGGCTAGTCTATTTCAGTTACCTTTTCATAGTATCATGTCCTACGGAATTTTATTATGGGGACGTTCAGCAGATATCGACTCTATTTTTATTCAGCAGAAAAGAGCTATTACAGCAAAATATTTCCTCCGCAGGCACGATTTTCTAAGGGAACTGTTTAAAAATATTAACTTCATGACGGTACTTTGTCAATATATCTATGAAAATATTATGTACGTCAGGAAAAATCTTAATCTTTTCAGTAAAAGAGGTGAAAGATACAATTAAGTACTAGAAATAGGGACCAATTAGTTCAACCGGGTTTCAGACTGGCTAAAGTAGACTCACCCTTCATGGGGTACTGTTTAAAATGTTACGATAAAATACCTCCCCACATACTACAACTAAATTAAACGAAATTTAAATCTTGTATAAAACGCACACTATGCTGCCAAGCATATTATAATCTGGGGGATTATATCGCTGACAAAAATGCTTGGCTCAACGCTGGTCCAACTCCACAAGGGCGCATACATAAACTAATGGATTAATCAGTATTCGAAAATATTGTTGGAGCTGCTAAAGATTGCAAAAACTATCTTTGAATTGTATAACTTCAGTCTCTTAGTGTTGTATAATTGCATAGCAGATGTGGGAGCACTGTGACCATGCACCTTCTATAAAACTACCATTTACTGGGTACGTTTTTCATTGACTTGATGTGCCCTGGCGGTTGAGAGTATGTCATGCTCACTCAAATGGCGGTGGCTGGTGGTGGCGTGTGTGTTAGATAGTTAAGTTCTCTTCAAAATGGTTGAGCTACACGATGCTGATCTAAGCATCATGTTCGTGAACGGGTGCCGTCAGTAGGGACTGGTCATCTCTTAGCTGCCTCGGCTTATTTAAATTTATTTTAATTTTTGAATTGTTTGTATCTTTTTATTACGGACGCTTTTTACGTGCACATCTTTCTACATTGTTCTCACATGTATAATTTCAATTGTAACAATATTATGATTTAAAAGAGTGCCCGTGGAGTTTCTTGCCCGTTCTTCTCCATAGGAACCTACGCTTTGGAATGGGCAACCAGCTTCATATTTCTGAATGACTGACCTCTTGATAATTCAAAAGTGCCTGTAAATGGTTTAATTGAAATAAATGCTTTGAGTTTGAGTTCTGCCTGTGATAACAGGTACGAATTGGATTGCGATAGTTACTCCGAACAATCGAATCGCATCAAGTTTGCGGAAGCAAAAAGAAAGTGGAAAGGTAAGGCGTGCATCAGATTTTAATTATTTGCTAGTACCGACTGCGCAACGAATATTACCGTGAGGATAAAACTATCTTCTATAAAAACACCCTCACCGACAGAACAACAATTAATAACTGAAGATGAATGAGATAATTTAATACATGATGAAGCGTTGAAACGTCGATCTTCGGTTCAAAATACTACTGATTTACTTGACTCCCACATACTGACTGATTGCAAAACATCTATTGAAGAATCATACACTCCAAATGAATTGTCAATGAGTGTACTGTGTCCGACTTAATAATAGCCTCAGAAATTGAAGATATAATTTGCTCAGTTCACATTAAACTCGAGAGCACTGAAAATGAACTGGGAAATATATTCATAGAAAATACAGATCTACAGAAGCAAATATGTAAGTTGACTACAGAAAATAAAACTAAAATCTTTATGCCAGTCGTCCTAAGTCTAAGAACAAGAGACAATCTCTGGAATATCAACGCATACTTTCTTCACCATCCCCTTCACCGTCTTCAAGATTGCAAGACGACACCAATTACTATGTGAATGTGTCCTCCTTGGAACAAGAAACTGTTACCCTACAGCAGCAATTAAAGGTTGCACAGATTTAGATAGCGGCCCTCACGGACCGTATTGCAGTATTTATGCAAAATAATTGCAACCTGTCATTAATCATGAACTGAATCGGGATACTGTGAACGTAGCCAGAACACAGACATGTGCTGTCGCAGACATGAATAATACAAGCTTTCATCAGTATGTTGCAAAATATTCTAAAACTTTTAAAAGTGTGTGCAAAATAGCTAAAGCTCTTCACATTAGCAATAAAATAAAATCAGCTGATGATAAAATAAAAACTACCTGGCAAATAATAAATAATAAAACCGGTAGAAAAAAACAGCGTAATACTGAATTTAATTTAGAGACTGCTCATGGTCCCATCAACTCAGATGTAGAAATAGCTCAGGAATTTGAAAACTTTTTTGTTAATATTCCCCACAAAACCACTGAAGCTTTAAATTCCTCACCCGCGCTTTCTGCTGCCTTACTTAGGAAGAATGTAAAGGCATGCCCTTTGGAGTTTAGGTTTCAGCATACAAACCCCCAGGCTGTTATAAAAGCTTTTAAAGATCTTAAATTTAAATCAACAGAAGATCTGTGAGGAATGTCTGTAAAAATCTGTATATCTGTCATCGAAACCATTGCGCCTTATTTAGCTTTCATATTTAACACTAGTGTAGACCAAGGCGTCTTTCCGGATCTCATGAAACATAGTAAAGTAGTTCCTTTGTTCAAATCCGGTGATAGTAAGGAACCCAACAATTATAGGCCTGTGTCAATTCTGCCAGTTCTCAGTAAGGTGTTTGAAAAGTTGATTCTCAATCAAATGTTACGGCACTTTAATAAAAATTCCATCTTTCATGATCAACAGTACGGTTTCACCAAAGGGCGTTGTACCACTGTCGCCGGTGTCACCCTAATAAAGAACATTTTTAACGCCTGGGAAGAAGCACAAGATGCCATTGGAATCTTTTGCGACCTCTCGAAGGCCTTCGATTGCGTAGACCATGACACACTTCTGCTGAAACTGGAGCACTATGGGATTAGGAATACAGCTCTTGATTTACTAAGATCAGACCTGAAAGATAGAAAGGTTAAAGTTCAAGTCAACGGCACAAACTCATTAGGGTCTGAAATGGTAATGGGCGTTCCTCAAGGTTCGATATTGGGTCCATTCCTCTTTTTAGCTTATATTAATGATTTACCCCAATTATTTCAAAATCAACCAAAGATGGTGTTATTTGCAGATGACACATCATATATCTTTAAAATAAACCGACGGTCACAAAATCTTGACGACGTGAATAGCTGTATTGTTCAGGTCCAAGATTGGTTTACGGTAAATAATAAATTTGGTACTAAATAATAAAAAAACAAAATGCATTAGATTTAAATTACCAAATGTTAGAAGCAGCGAATGTGACATCATATTGAATGGAGAAAAACTGGAATTTATTAATCAAACAGTTTTCCTTGGAATCACGCTAGACGAGAAATTACAATGGGGACCCCATATAACATCTCTCGCGGGGCGGCTAAGATCGGCCGCTGATGCTGTTAGAAAGATAAGACAGTTAACAGATGTAGAAACCGCGCGTTTGGTCTATTTTAGTTAGTTCCACAGTATTAAGTCGTATGGCATTTTACTATGGGGTCGGGCTGCTGACATTGAATCCATTTTTATTTTACAAAAGAGAGCTGTCAGAGCCATTTATAATCTAAGTCGTCGCGAATCTCTCAGGGAACTATTTAAAAAGATTAAGAGTCCTATTACATTTTTTTACGGAAATTCATGATTTTTGACCATGTAATTTTCAGCAGCAGTAAGATATTTTAATAATTTGAGTATAATAACTATAGTGCCATTCTTTTTCTTGTAAGTTGGAGTTACACATTATTTTCTTGTAATTTGCTGAATTGACGCGGAATATAAAGTACTTTAATTTAATTTATTGTAATTTTTTCTTATTATATTGAGAAACAAAAACTAATGAAACGTATTCACTGTAGATCCAAGTTTTATATCATATTGGTTTATTTGATTTAATTGTGTTTATTTGGAATATAATTGACATGAAAATCAAGACATTTATTGGCTTTCTTTACGAATTTTCCCTGAAAACTCAAGGAATATAATGAAATTCTAGAACTCCAATAAACAAGTAAAATATTAAAATTATTGTTTAGTAACTTTCGCATTTATTAGAACTGAATGAAACAATGTGAATTTGATCGTCAAAGTTCCATTGCCGACGTTTTTCCTTGTAAAGTGAGTTCGTAAAATATTCATAGTAAATTACACGACAAGAAAAGTTAAAATGTGTAATTCCAACTTACAATAAAGAGAATGGCACTATCGTTATTCATAATCAGATAATTCAAATATCTTACTGCTGCTGAAAATTACAACGTCAAAAATCATGAATTAGCGTCAAAAATGTAATAGGACTCTTAATATTATGACGGTACCTTGACAATTCATTTATGAAAATATTATGTATGTGAGAAGAAATCTACATCTTTTTAATAAAATAAATGATAGACATAATTTTAATACTAGAAATAAAGATAAAATAGATCAACCATTTTTCAGACTATCTAAAGTAAATACATCTTTTATGGGGTACTGTGTTAAATGTTACAACAGAAAACCTTGTGATATATTAGAATTAAATGAAAGAAAATTTAAAACTCATATAAAAAGTACACTTTGTAAACAAGCATATTAAAAAATAGAGGATTATATCCAAGATAAAAATACTTTGAAACATGCTGGTCCTGCTCCATAGGACAATTTAGAATCTAGACAAAATCTAACTGGTTGCCAATTCAATTGTATAATATTATTTTTTTAAACATTAATTTTATATTCTGTGATTACTTGAACTCATACACTGACTTATTATTAGTAGTACTTGTCAAAATGTTAAGAATATCGTATAATTTTACAATGTTTGTAAATATGTGAGCACCATGCATCTATCACATAATTAATTTATGTCATTCCTTCATTTTTCATTATTTTTACCTATCGTGGTATAGTAATCTTATTCTAGGTGCATCATCTTCACATATAATTATATAATTAATGTACCTATACAGGATATTGTGAAAATATTTTAAAAGAGTAACGGTGGAGTTTCTTGCCCATTCTTCTTCATACGAAAACGACCTTTTGGAATGGGCGACTAGAATCAATTATTATATATTTTTTTTGTAAACGTTGACGTTCATAAGTGCCTTTTTTGTGCCTAATTGAAATAAATTATTTGACTTTGATTTTGACGGGCACAATATGGTAGAAGAGAGAGTAGTAGAGAGAAATGGAAAGTTAGAAATAATAATTATTCAACCGGTGGAACGCTGTGGCTCCGATTAAAAGCCAATACACCCAAATCGCCAAGCCCCGGTGAGCCCGAATATGGACCAGTGTCCCACGCGGCATTAAGCTCTGTTTCTACTCTGAAATAAGGGCTAATCTAGTTTTGTGCAGTTTTACTCTATGGCCTGACGGATATTCTCGTCAAAAAAAGCATTTAAATACAAAAATATCAATAGGCAACACTAGGGAAAAAAGTTGGAACTGACAGCTCTCGTTCGCCACGCAAGAACACGTTCTCGTTTTCGTGTTCGAGTGCGCGCTTGGTAAAGAATTTCGGTATCTTTTTATTGTTTTTGTGTGTAAATCGACGGGAAGTGGTGTTATTTCGCTTATTAAGTAGTTTTTTCATCGTGGTAGATAATATTTGCACTAAATTTTATTTTATTTTATTATTTTAAGAAAACTTACAGCTAGGTTATGCATATGTGAACAATAGTGAAAGAAGCCCAATTACAAGTTTTCACTGACAAAAATTAGGATAGAACAAGAGACAGTAGACAGGTAAAAGAAAGTAAGAAGTAAAAGAACTCGGAGCGAATAATAAAAAATTGAACTTGAGAAGTGTCAGTGATCCTCGAAGAAGCGGTTACACATAGTTTTTTTTAATTTACTGACACTGGTGGTGAATAAGTCCAGATCATCAACATTCTGACACATCGAGTTGTATGATCTGCTAGCTCTAATAGTATAAGAGTTTTGTCTGTATATACACCGTACAGAGGGAACATACAGAGGATCATGATTCCTAAAGGTAAATGATGGAACACGTAGCCCAATTCTGCCAAGCAGTTCAGAACAATCGGTTGAACCATTAGCTAAACTGAACAGAAAAGCCATGTCAGCAATTTTTTTTGCTCGATTAGTGGAAGAATGTGAAACTTCCTGCAACGACTATGATAGTCAGGTAAATAGATTTTAGATCTATACTGAATGTACCTCAAAAACTTCCTTTGAATACTTTCGATGCGATTAACGTAAGTAACATAAATAGGATTCCATACTGGTGAACAATATTCGAGATGACTGCGCACAAACGCACAATATTTTTTTAATTAAAATCGGCTGATATTCTCATGATGAAACCTTGCCTTGGAAGCTTTTTTAATCATTTTATCAATAAATAATCGTATTATACCAATTTTGAACCAACCACAACAAATGTAAACAAAACCAATAGTGTAAAAAGTGAATGTTATGATATTTGTTTATTTATATCTCAGAATAATAACTAAAGCATAGAAACCGTGTAAAAATAACAACAAAGTACAATACGCTGCACTCTTTTTTACATATGACATTGCCAAAGCATCAGAAAGAGATGCATATACGATGCTATTTGCGTAAATGTGCAGGTTGTCACGGGGTATTGAAGTGCTAGGGATTGACTATGTCAATGAAATATATTTATCGACAAAATGTTTCGTCCTAAGAAAATCATCCAATGTACACTGTTTGAGTTTATGAATAACCGAAAATTCAGTTGACATGACTAAAATATATATTATATTCTGCCGTTCGCCCAGTATTGGGTAGGGCCCTACTCAATATCCAGCAGTGGACGTTCGGTGAGTGATGTAGTTTTAATTTAAATACTATAGTTGAAATGGAATACAGATCTTCAAAAGCGTCAATCCGGTTTTCGATTGATAGATAAAATCAGATATTTTTTTAACAGATCAAAGCGCAATTTAGTATAATTCGTAAACCAACGAAAGGTTTTCCTATCAGCTTTGAGGAACAGTCAGTTAGGGAAAAATATTATCTGGTTTTGGGAAAAGGAAAAACGTAATTCAAAGTGATACTTTTTATTTACAGATTTTTTTACATTATAATAAGTGTGTAATTACAGGTTTAGGTACTTCCAATATATGAACATTTTGTTCACCAAATAAATGTATGAAAGGTTTAAAAAAATATTGTCCTTTAAATAAAATAGTTTTGGTCAGAAACGTCCTTATCTTTTCAGTCGGGATACAAGATTGTTTAATGATGTGATGAATTCGTGCTTTTAAATAGAGCTGACAAATCGATTTTATCAACAAAATTGTGTGATTATTTTCAAAACTAAATTCTAAAGAATGATCAACAAGGCCGTCGAAAATTTTAGTGTTAATAAAAGTCCGGCAAATTTTGTTAGAAGTGGCCATGACATGTTGATGTTTTCCTAATTGCAGTCCAACTTTAGATTTTAACTCTGACATATTTTTCTGCAGTTTCACATACTTTGTATACATTCTTTGATGGCTTAATAAGTCCGCCTCTATCCTTAATGGATATTAATGTGACTTTGCCTACATTTTCGACTGTGTCATCGCAGAGGGCTTCGATACAAGTTTCACATTTCAAAACCCTTTTTCATTTTCGGACCACAAATCCCGCCATATAATACACCACATCCTTGGAATATTCACTAAGAGATGTTGAAGACAGAATATAATCGTGATCTACTAATTCCACATCGTAAGGCAACACAAGTTCAGTGTCATCCTCGTTAACAAGGATTGAATTCCCATTGCTCTGATTAATGACATCAATTGGATTTTTTGATGGTTGGTAATTCAAAACTGAAATTTTGTCTAAGGGAATACAATTCCCGCTAGCTCCATCTTTGAACTGGGCATGTACAAGTAATCTCTTGTATGCAGCTTGGAAGGTGCGGGCAGAAGGGTTGTTATTGAAACCGCACTTAGCTCTTATGGCCCCAAAAAAGAGCTCTAAGTGGTCTTGCGACATTTTATATGTGCAGAGGTACTGCAACTTATGGTTGGTTACAGTTTTGTAGTATATGTACCTCAAGGATTTCATACACACTATGAAACCATTAAAACCAGTTCTCCTGTTAGAGGTCATAAGACGTGTACCATCCAATAATTTCTAGCTCTTTATATAGTTTTCAGCAGCCTCAAAGAAAACCTCTGTTTCTTCAAAATTGAAAGTCGTAAGTGCTCTTTTCCAGCCTTTCGCCCTCATATTGCGGCTATTTAAAATATCAAAGAGATTATTAAAAAGTCTTATAAAAGTTATAGTGCCATCACAATTTTCGAATCCGGGAATATTTTTGCTTTTGTAGCGGTTACACCGCCACATACTAAATACGCATCAAAGACATGACGTCACACAAATCTACAGTCGGCGGTAAAGACTATCCGAAATCAACAGTCGGGCAGTCGGCCCGCCAGACACAACACCCGTCTGGTTGGAGGATCCTCCCTTTTCTATGGTGGATGAGTGAACTTTACACCCTGTTCCTCATACCTCTAAATTGGTGACCCTGAGTATGAACGCCAACGCAGCCTTCATGCAACTACTTCAGCGTGACGTCATCATCATCACTCCCGCAAGCTTTCGTGAGGCGAGTCACACAGACAGCCAGCACCCTCGGCTTCAACGGGTATCCTGACCACCAGCATGCAGCGAACGCGCATTCCTGGTCATCACCCTCAGCCTCATCACCCCGACTCACTGGGGAATCACCGCAATCATCTCAATCAGCGCAATCACCGCTATCACCTCAATCACCGCAATCACCTCAATCAACTCAATCACCGCAATCACCTCAATCACCACAACCGCCGCAATCACCGCAGACAGTTCCGACTCACCGCGAACTGTGCGGCACCCGGTTCCGACTCACTGGAACCTTAGCTGGCACTGTGAAGCATCGCAAGATACAAGACTCAGCCCACTATCGACCTCCGGTCTCCGGAGGGGAGTGATGTAGCGGTTACACCGCCACATACTAAATACGCATCAAAGACATGACGTCACACAAATCCTGCATCGTGCAATTAGAGTTTACCGCGCGAACGACATAGATAAGACTATCCGAAATCAACAGTCGGGCAGTCGGCCCGCCAGACACAACACCCGTCTGGTTGGAGGATCCTCCCTTTTCTATGGTGGATGAGTGAACTTTACACCCTGTTCCTCATACCTCTAAACTTTTACAATACTCTAGAGCATCTGCAACAGAGTTACTTAGAAGTTGTGTCGCGAGACGGACTTTCATTTTTTGCCTAATGAAGTTGACATGATCTCTCCTTAATTTATTTCCTAAATGCAGACCTTCTTCTTCTTGTAGTTGTAGAAGATTTTCTATACATTCCCAAGATATTAAATTATTTTGACCATCAACAATGCTTTTCTTATCTGCGAAGGTGTTTCGGATCAACTTGATGTTATGGCAAGGATCAGGCCAAAGAAATACTTCTGATTCATCGCACTGGAACGACACGGATCCAGAAGCTAGGTCACAGCCTAAGTCATTGCACATTGCAATATTTGATGCAGCCCCATCGAAAGCCAGTGAAATAACTGTGACTTTGCATTCGCGTAGGAACTGAATACATTTTTGAACGAGAACAGATTTTTGCTCTGATGTGATTGACTTTATCAAAAAATAACCGACGGGAATCTTCCACGTGTCATTCAAGCATGTAACCATGAAGGTTAAAGCTTGTGTCGCCATGGGAACAGAGTCAGAATCTAGCTCTATGCCAACATTTACAAATCCATAATAATGTTTATTATGGCTATCCCATTCAATTAGTTTTCTAATAGCCATTTCATCAATGGCAAGAGCACAAAACAGAGATTTTTCCGAATTTTCTGCTGCTCTTAACCGAATAGCTTCAAATGACTCTGAAGTAAAACCAGGGTTACAATCAACTCCCTTATACCACGCAGAAATGGTTTTTGGATGTGGCAAAACATCTTGAAATTGTTCCCTAATAAATGAGTAGGCTCTTGGGGAAAGATAGTTCAACGTAACTGCAATTTTTTTTTAATCCTGACTGTACTCCTTAGCGTAAGACCTGCTTCTTTTTGTAAAAGCCTCTTGATGATATCATGTTTATCAATATTTTCTAACATCATTAGATACTCCTTTTCAATACCTTCTTCCTTTAATCTGTCCATTAAGATGCTGTAGAGATTAGAATTTTTTTTGGTGAGACGCGAAAGCTGTTTTTTTAAAGCGTTAATTTTTTTAAGATGTTGTTTGGAAACTTTCTTAAGTCTTGTCACTTCTTGCTGCAGTTTTCTATTTCTTTTTTCATACTATGCTATTTTTAGCAAACAATGTGCACCATAATATATTGGTTCCGAATTATCACTTGCTACAGTCGTGTCAGATCGCAGCATCAGCGGGTCCTACAGAAAAACAAAAATAGAGAGTAGTAAAAAAGACCAAGAAGTTTTATGTACATAATATTAATTACATGATTTACATGCTTACCCCATGGTATCCCTGTGCATCTACTTCCCACAGCTGTGCCAGAGTCGTAGTTGATGGCATACTTGTAATTTTAATCTGTTCTGTTGCTTCACAGGCACCTGTATTATGTCCTCCTTTGGAAATCTAAAAACAAAAGGAAATAATTATTAATACCATTAAGTGCTGATTTTTCCATAGCCAGATAACTTTTATTCGAATAATAAAATTGACGTTTGACAGTTTATGTATGAAATAACTGGCAAAATTTCAAAACTATTCCTTGAATAAAGTTATCAGATGATTGAAAAATCAGCCCATAAAATAGCAATACTTGTTAATTCGTTTTATAAACTTTATACTAAAGAGTAGAATAGGATAAGGGCAGCAAGATGATGAGGACTAAAAAGTGAAGTACAAAATATACAAGATTTACATGCTCACCCCGGGATATCCTTGTACGTCTAATTCGCGGAGATGAGCCCGAGTCGTAGTTGATGGGATACTTGGAGCTTTAAAAACATATTATATCAACATCGTTTAAAATAGCAACAGTTGTTAATTCGTTTTATAAAATTGATACTGAAGAGTGAAATACAAAATATACAAGATTATTATTATAATTTTCATAATTATAATTTTAAATGAAATTTTTATTACCATTGATCTAGAGCTCGGCAAATATAACGTAGGTAAAGCATTGTGTTTCAATCGCCTCCATTTAATATTTATATTCGACACAAATGAATCTGCAGTGAAATGTTTGGAACAAATCCGACTATGTGATTTTACTGTCCAATGTCGCTTGGAACTTCGTCGAATCCACTCCTTCCTAATTACTTCATCCTTCGGGAAGCTGTAATGAAATTTCAACATTATTTCTCTTCATATTATTACAAAACTTTGCCCGAAACCAATGACTGCCATAAAAAAATATCGATACATGTACGTGATTTTACCCATCACTAGCAAAAAAGCTAACCTAATTTGAAATAAGGAAGAAATTATAATTTCAAGCAAAATACCTTATAAGTTGAAATTTAAACAATACAATATAGAATTGACAATATTATTATAATACTAGGACGTATTTTCTGATTATTTCATGCGCTTAGAATTGAAAAACTTACCGATGAAATTTAATTTCTTCAGAACAATTTTCTTTTCGTCCTGAATGGGATTTACATCCTTCAATCACACAAGACATTGTTCAGTTAGATTGCCATTTCATGACGCACAAACACAACACCGGTTAACACCTTTTCGCGAGGGAATTACAGCACAATTTTATTCTTAATTCGCAGATATCACAATTCCGCCACAAAAACTTTTCGCCATTATAACCCGACCAAGTGAGCGAGATGCTAATGTGACTGGACAATGAACTTAATTATGTTATTTTGAATTTAGTCGTTTTTAAAGGTGTCCAATGGAGTCCGTTGACATTTCAACTCGTGACCAACATGAAAATAATAGAAACAGAGTGAAGTTTTTGTCTCATTCTACCATACGCGAAAGCTCATAAGCAAAATACGTGTCAGCTATCTGTTTTCAGTTGCTATTTTTAAGTGGTTTCTATGCTTTAGTTATTATTCTGAGATTTATATGATGGCGTTTACGTCAAACGTCAGGTTGACAGGACTGTCGATGTCAACTTAGCGAAGCGTCATTGTCGATGGTAGTGCGGGCGGCCATCTTAAATTCACTTTTGAACGAGACGGCCCCCGTGCACCACGCTTGTGACGAATCGCTCAGAATCTTCGCTATCACGCTATTTTAAGTTTTAATTAAGTTGATTTCGTATGGTAATAATCGCTAATTACCTAATTACATCGTGATGCCTGTGAATACTGATTAAAATACGTCGATTGTGATCTGAAGCCATTTATTTCTATTTTCGCGCCCACCGACCCACATAATTAGAAGAAGATGAGTTCTGGTGAAGGGCCTCCCGGCCGTCCTGGCTCTTCATATAATATACTTTATTGTACACCACAAAAATATACAATGGGCGGCCTTCGCTTTCCGCGATCTCTTTCAGGCAACCTTGGAATGGACAGTGATTTGCGTGGACATAAAATGGGGCTGTCGTTGGAAATATTGAGTTTTGTGTATGTTTACATAATTAGAAGAAGATGAGTTCTGGTGAAGGGCCTCCCGGCCGTCCTGGCTCTTCATATAATATACTTTATTGTACACCACAAAAATATACAATGGGCGGCATTCGCTTTCCGCGATCTCTTTCAGGCAACCTTGGAATGGACAGTGATTTGCGTGGACATAAAATGGGGCTGTCGTTGGAAATATTGAGTTTTGTGTATGTTTTGTGTGTGTAATTGGTAGGTAAGTGATTATTTATTTATTTATTTATTAACACTTCAAGCACATAAATATACAGAGGCAGACTTAATGCCACAGGCATTTTCTACCAGTCGACTTTTGGGTGATGCAGAGACAAACAGTGTTAGGTGCAATAGCGAGAATTGAAAAAAAACCTATTTATTTAAATATAAAGATATACTTAAATACCTATTTAAAACTATAAATATAGTAAATACACCTAATTATATACAAATATAAGCACAAATAATACAAACAATGGGAAAACATTACCGTTGTGATGATACTGCCAGCTTCTTGCGAATGTGCTCGCGAACTTTAATTTTAAAAGATAATCGGTTGGTCGCCATCCTGATTTCTTGGGGAAGCGCATTCCACAGAGAGATAGACTAAATGAAGAAGGACGAGTGAATGAAGGCTGTGCGGTGAGTGGGACATTGAAGAAGATGATTGTGAGATGAACGTAGATTTCTATTGTGGTTGGCGCAAATGTACTGAAAGTGGGGGGCAAATAACTAGGGGAAGCGGGAGAGGCAAGAAATGAAAACAAGGTTGTCAGCGCCCTTTGTTCTCTGCGCTGGCGTATAGGCAACCACCTTAGATGCGACCGATGCGCAGAGATATCATCTTATTTTTATTTTTTTATTTATTTATTGAACTAAAAAGCCTAAATAACTATTACAATGATATAGTAGAAGTACATACATTGAGAGGCTTATGCTAGGTAGTAATACATTGAAATTTAGGCAGATTGAAAACGAATCGAATGCAGTTATTGAGAAGACGGTCAAGTTTATCGAGGAGATCTGCATTCAGGTCGCACACATCACCATAATCGATGATAGGGAAGATTAAGGAATGCACAAGCATTGTTTTCGTACTCGATGGTAATAAATTCTTCAATCAGTACAGAGCCCGCAGCGTTCCAGTAATCTTCAGCCTTACCCTAGCGACTTCAGTACGCCAGTTCAGGGTACTTTCAATGTGCGAGCCTAAGTCCTTCACGTCAGTGCCAAAAGGAACGATTGTACCATTGAAGAAAACTGGCGGCAAGGTTGTACCGTCCATCTTGCTTATACCGCGAGGACTGCCAATGATGATCGATTGACACTTTATTGCTTTTGCTTTATTTATCATTTTCATATAGTTTATCGTTTTAGATAATATTTTAACCAAAATACACAGTAAAAACATTTTTTTAACCAAATGTTACGTAATCAAACGGTTCGTACCTACTCAATGGTCGTAATTTTTTGTGTTTTTTATTATCTGTTTGTTTGAAAAAAAAAAATGCAAAATTTGAAGTGAATTAGTGCTATAGTTTTATCAGAAAATGAAATATAGTTACCAATACCCGATACCAATGTTTATTTAACAACACAAGCGTTTGCTCACGAATATTATAAATATTCTATAGTATGCTTTGTCTAAGCCTGTGCCCAAATTAATTAACGTTAAGACTTTAGACGTAATAAAAAAACCCGAGTGATTTGTTTATTTGGTGCGGTCATAAATCTGTCACAACCCGCGGCGATGGCAGTTCTCGGCGTTCGGCGCGCGTGGGGGGCGCGGCGCTTTACCACTGGTATACTTAGTCTGGCCACAAATACTGTTACAATTAAAAATAAGAAAGATATTACATTTGAATTTGGAATCTGTCATTTTTATACGATTGTTCATTGAGTTTTCTAATTTTGGCGCCAATACATTGTACAATATTTTGCGATATTAAAATGGAGTGGGGTCATAAAGAGAACCGAATCACTGTGATTGCATTACACAAAGTTGGTATGGAGCCAAATGCAATTTTTAAAACTCTCCATACGCTTGGTATTAGTCAAATGTTTGAGGTACAATGAGACCTCCTCTGTTTGTGACAGAAAAAGATCTGGCCGTCCACGTACTGTTCGTACGAAAAAGGTGGTCAAAGCAGTAAGGAAAATAATTCGAAGAAATCCTGTCCGAAAGCAAAAGATTTTATCTCGGGAGATGAATATAGCACTAGCCTATAAGAGACGCACTGGTCATAATTTAAAAGATAATTTAAAAAAGAATAGGGTTGTAAAATCGAAACAACTACACAAGCGGTACGCAAAGGGAGGTCACAGATTTTTTTTGTTTACGGATGAGAAAATCTTTACAATTGAGCAACATTTTAACAAACAAAATGACCGTATGTATGCTCAAAGCTCTAAGGAAGCTTCCCAATTAGT
The DNA here is from genome assembly GCA_963853775.1 of Xanthia togata. Taxonomy (NCBI): domain Eukaryota; kingdom Metazoa; phylum Arthropoda; class Insecta; order Lepidoptera; family Noctuidae; genus Xanthia; species Xanthia togata. The sequence goes on from OY970790.1 coordinate 700,576, forward strand.
CGACAGAGTGCAACGTGGGCATTATACGACTTCTGTGATGGTTTGGTGGGGTGTTAGCTATGAAGGAGTGACAGAGCCATAGTTTTGTGAAAAAGGTATCAAAACATCGGCACAAGTGTATCAAGATACCATTCTTGAGAAGGTAATTAAGCCCCTTAACAACACCATATTCAATAACCAAGTATGGTCCTTCCAACAAGACTCGGCGCCGGGTCATTAAGCTCGGTCCACGCAGTCTTGGTTGGAAGTGAACGTTTCTGACTTCATCAGAGCTGAAGACTGGCCCGTCGTCTAGTCCCGATCTTAATTCGCTGGATTATGATTTATGGTCAATTTTAGAGAGTACGGCTTGCTCTAAACGCCATGATAATTTGGAGTCCCTAAAACCATCCATACGATTGCCAGTCATGAATTTTCCTATGGAGAGTGCGTGCTTCTATTGATAACTGGCCTCAACGTTTAAAGGACTATATTGCAGCCAATGGAGACCACTTCGAATAAGCTTTTTATATTTTAAATTGTATATTTATGTATTAAACTAACACTCTGTAAAAGTAATAAATATTATTTGCAATAAAAAATAAAAAATCGTGATAATATGTATGGCAAGAAAAGGACAATAAGCTTGTGATCCTTAGCAACAACTCAACCAACAAAATTCTTCCAATTGCTTCCAGACTATTGGGTGATACTTTTCTAATAAGCCATTACATAAAAACAAACTGTGGCGTAGAACAATTATTAAACGCATTGTAGGATAAAATAAGAGAATTACCCGTCAGGATTACTGTGTCATCCAAATTGGAGGTAAAGATTTCAAAACCTTATGCGACTACACTAAGCTGGTAAAACTAATACGGGATAAAGTAATACCTATTAAGCATACAAATATAATACTGTTCCTACCTATGTACTTTAAAAAACCATTATCATAAAGAGATGTATAACTGGCGAATAGAAGCATTTAATAATATAATTTATAATGACCAATTAACTCATAATTATATCTATTTGATTGACTCACTTAAACCTGACTTATGACTTTATGTCATATAATAAATATGGAAATGTAAACATTAAAAGTAAATCTAGTATATTTGATTAAATACAGCCAACTTATATTAGAAATTGAAACATAATTCTGAATATTCAAATGTTTCCTTTGATGAAGTTGAACAACACAGTCAGCTTTTTCGAGATTAGTACCTGGTGGTTTGAACAACTTTAAGGATAGTCACTCACATGCTACTATTTTTCACCAAAACTTATGCGGATTAAATATTAGGGGTTAAAGTATGAAATTTCCGATTTGTACTGTTTTTTTTTTAAATATATTATATTTATTTAATGAAAATAATTACCATTAATATCTGTACATTGCTGCCATCTAATAGTAAGGTCATTTATGCCTTTGCGATAGAACTCTCGTGATCTAGATTCGACAAACTGTGTGAGAGCGTTTTGTACTGCCTCCTGAGAAGAAAACTTTTTATCAAGTAGAAAATAGTCCAAATCACGAAAAAAATGGTAGTCCTTTGGAACAAGGTCTGGCGAATACGGAGGGTGACGAATAGTTTCTAATCGCAGTTCCTGTAGAGTTAAAACGGTTTCATCAAATCATGATAATCATTCATCATCACCATTTCTCTTTTTTTTTTTTATTTGATTGATTTGACGCAAATGAGTCAATATTGTTGGTAAGGTAACGTTAAACCATGCCGCTAATTCCTGGGTATTTTGGCTCGGATCGGCTTCCACCATCTCTTTCAATTCATTGTTATTCACCTGTGTTGGCGGTCTTCCACGTGGTTCGTTCTTCAAATCAAAGTTTCTATCACGAAAGCGTTTAAACCAAAATCGCAGGATGCGTTCATTAGCAGTCTCTCTCCCTCTCCTCGCCCTCTCAAAACGCAACATTGATATTGCGAGCTGTTTCTGCACCGTTAGTTCCGCGTCGGAACTCGTATTCAAAAATAACTGGAATTTTCGAAGTGTCCATCTTTCTTGTCTAAGCTGAATAAAAAAAACAACTGGAAGTCAATAATCGAACGCTGCACATTTTTTGAAGAAGATTTTTATAGGTTCCATGTGAAAAAGTTTCACAAAAAAATCTCAAACCATGAAGGTTCTATGTCAATTTGAAGTACCTATTACAATAAAACGGCAATTAATTTCATACTTTAACCCCTATTATTAAGAAGGATGAACTCGAAATGTATGTAACTGAATATTATAATACTAAAATACTATTTCAAAATATCCAAAGTCTCTTTAATAAATTACACATAGTGGAAGCCTTCATAGAACAAACACCGAAGTACAAAGCTATACAGATAACCACGATTCTTTCGGAATCGTGGTTATCACAAGAAAAAATGGACACAGCACAATTTAGTGGCTACAAATTTGCATCTTCTTACTGCCGGAAAACTCGGACAGGCGGCGGAGTTTGCATCCTTTTACAAGAACACATTGAGTACGTAGAAAGAAGTGTTAGCACAGAATTTTCAATTGAATATGATAGAAGCACGGATATCTAGGGATATGCCTTGGAGGCGTGGCCCGTGGCGCCTCGACATTGCTAAATTGGGCTTATGTTCGAACGGTGGCTGTACGCTTCATTCAGTCGCTTTGCAACTGCGAACAGTGTACTATTGATGCGTAAAAAACCAAAATGCCGAGCTGTGCAGTAATAATTTGTAAAAATACATCTAGTACCATCAACCTGAAGACAAATGGCGTGTCCTACCACCGATAAGTAAACATTTAAGTCACTGTTTAATATTTTAAATCAATTTTTAAATCATGTACAAATTTACGTCCGGAGCGATACGAACTAGCCCGAATCTTTCCGAACGGAACGAACGTTTTGGATTTAGAGAGGTGCAATCGAGTGCGTGCGGCTGATTTTATCGACATGCGTATTATTGCAGTCGAATCTTTTTTTACAGAACTCAATGGATATTCTCGTATTACATGTATAGTATAAGAGTTAAATTTGTTATTAATTTAATTTACCCAAAAATACTCATTTTATTTTAGTAAAAATAACCCATATTTTCGGATAGGTATATAAAAACAAAATAAATTATATAAAGAAAATTAAACGTAGTTATAATAATACAAGAATGTGCTAAAATAAATATCGATAAAAATTATCGACCATCGCTTTCGACTCCCTAATTGCATGCGTGTGCATTGAATGTTCGCAAATAGCAAGTGTTTACAAGTGAATACCCCGCCTATTCTAAGTATGTGTGCTATTAGAAATTGATTTAGTGTAGAGGCTTTCTTCTTAGTGTGCGAGTTCAAATTTTAAGTGTGTGTCGTAAGTACACTATTTGTTAATGTTGTAATTATTTTGGTGGGAGATAAGTGGTCGCACTAGGATTCCTTACTATTCCGTAATGAAGGCATATCTCTGGATATCTATGGATAGAAGTATGAGCAACAGAATTAGTAACAGCAAAACTATCATTGATAACTATTTATTGGAATAGAAGAGAGGAAGATATAATATGTCTATAATATTTAAAAAAAAGTCGTGTTTCACTTTTTATCCCGGTAGGGTAGGTATGTAGGTAGGTAGGTAGGTAGATAGGGTAGGTAGGTAGGTAGGGTAAGTAGGTAGGTAAGTAGGTAAGTAGGTAGGTAGGTAGGTAGGTAGGGTAGGTAGGGTAGGTTGAGTAGGTAGGGTAGGTTGAGTAGGTTGAGTAGGTAGGGTAGGTAGAGTGGGTAGGGTAGGTAGGGTAGGTAGGGTAGGTAGGGTAGGTTGAGTAGGTAGGGTAGGTTGAGTAGGTTGAGTAGGTAGGGTAGGTAGAGTGGGTAGGGTAGGTAGGGTAGGTAGGGTAGGTAGGGTAGGTAGGGTAGGTAGGGTAGGTAGGGTAGGTTGGGTAGGTAGGGTAGGTAGGGTAGGTAGGGTAGGATATGTGCGCCGAAGATAAGTACTTAGTCCTACCCGTGTGAAGCCGGGGCGGACAGCTAGTTATATATTATTTTGTATATTCTCATACAATTTATTTTATTAAGTGAATTGTTTTGATTTTTGTGTTTACACACGGAGTCTACATCTCTCTTTTTACCCTCTGACCAGCAGGTATGCTAGAAGAGATTTCTTTAGTAATAAGCATCACCTTCGTAGGTACGTATTTTTCTGTTCTTTTCATCTTGTCTGTTTATATAATGTGTGTACTTTATGTACACATATTATATAAACAGACAAGATATTTTGACAACTTACAATAAAGAGAATGGCACTATCGTTATTCATAATCAAATAATTCAAATATCTTACAGCTGCTGAAAATTACAACGTCAAAAATCATGAATTTGCGTCAAAAATGTAATAGGACTCTTAACACATAATCAACAAAAATACCGAAATTCTTTACCGGCCATTATTTTGACCTCCTTACTCTCATATTATATATTATTAGTCTATGCTCCTTACTACATACGAGAACTGTCAGTTTCAACTTTTTTATTCTAGTGTTGCCTATTGATATTTTTGTATTTAAATGCTTTTGTTGACGAGAATTCCATCAGGCCATAGACATAGGTTGTGGGAGGCCTCAGAATCTAAGTACTTCCAATGTTGGTCAGGACTGAGAGTGCTTCGTGTCATTGATGAGCGCTCCGACCGTCTCAGATTTGTACTAACGAAGTAACGATGGACTTAGTACGTGTCTCAGATTTCCCGTAACGATGCACTTTATACACTTTCTATCACATAGCATAGTTATTGAAACTTATTCTACGCTGTTAATAATTATATTTCAGATCGCCGTGAAATAAAATAAAAACTAATAATCCATTAATTAAACAGAACTATAAAAAATATGAAAAAACACAAAAGAAAACAATTATAACAGCTAAGAAATTACATTATATTTTAAAAAAAAGTTCATTTCAACATCTAAATTACATTATTGAGGTACCGTTGATCACAAACTAGGCACAGCCTGTATCTTGGGCACGATTATATATAAACATACATACATACATACATAAACTCACGCCTTCTTCCCATGGGGGTAGGCAGAAACTAAAGAATGCCACCTGCTACGATCCTTACATACTCTTTTTGCCTCGTTTATGTTCATACATCTGATGATACACGCACGCCGGTTGCGAGTACTACGCACTTGTCCTCTAAATATATAAAATATTTTATATTTTGATTAATCACACTATATTATATTATCCTACTAATATTTTAAAGGCGAAAGTTTGTGAGTGTGTATGTTTGTCTCTTCTTCACGCTAAAACTACTGAACGTATTTGGATAAAATTTGGCACACAGATAGTTTATAACCTGGATTAACACATAAAATACTATCATGATATTCCCACGGAATCGAAACATATGCGGGTGAAACCGCGGGGTGCAGCTATTTATTTAATTATATTTATATAATATACTTTATTGTACACCACAAAATTACAAAACAAAAAAAAAAACACTACAAAATATACAATGGGCGGCCTTTTCGCTTTTGGCGATCTGTTCCAGGCAACCTTGCAGCAAGTTTTAAATAAAATTTAAAATTGGGGACAGTTAAACTACGAGTTAGAGACTGCAAAAATAACTAACTACAAAATTAAAATTACAAAAATAAACAAATACAGGTAGGATTACTAAAATAATTCATAAAGATAATAAAAGATAATTATAAAATAAGACTTGGTATCATTTCTTTATTTTGCTGTTGTTCTGTATTATATAAGTGCGTGTAGGAGGGTGTGTAAGGGTGTGTGTGTGTGCCGTACAGCGTGTAAGTTGATTTTATTTGATTATAAAGATCATTTTATTTGTCTAAACATGCGTATACATGCAAATTAGGCATGCAGGATGTCACAAAAATTTCGTACGTACATGTTTCACCCGTAAGGCGTACAAATTTATAAAATTTACAAGAAAAAAAAAACTCAAACTAAATTATTAAAGGCACTTTAATCCGAGTGCCTATATACGAGTAGTAGCGTCATTCAAAAAGTCACATATATTATAATAAAATTTGTCTGTTAATTTTTTTCGCATCTTTTTATTAAACAAATTTACTGGCAATGCTTTATATGACTGTGATAATTTATTTTAAAAAATTGAAGCCATACAGAAAACGCTTTTTCCCATTAATACCGTCTTTGACGTATGCGAACACAGTTGATTTTTGTCACGTCTGTTACGGGGGAAGGTGAATAGAGCTTGATTTAACCTAACCAATGTCGCATTTTCAAAAACATCCAGAGATGGTAGAGTTAATAGTTTGTGTTTTTAAATAATGGCATACAGCTGTCGGTCGACTTCAAATTGAACATAGCATCTCTTTTGGGCCTTAAACGCTATTTCTTGTTTGTTGAATTCCCCCAAAATATAATACCGTAGCGAAATAACGATGCTACTAGACTATGATAGGCTGTTATTAAAGCGTCTGTGTTTAGCTCTGGGGCCAGTTTATATAAGGCATACGGAGAAGAGCTCAGCCGTTTACTTAGGTATTCGATGTGTGCCTTCCAGTTTAACTTAGCGTCAATCATAATTCCTAGAAATTTTGTGGTGTCGACTTTATTAAGTGTTAAACAGTGTTATACAGTGTTCTTGTATATTGCGTTAAGGTCACATAAAGCCTAGGTCCGTTGCCTAAAGTGCATAATGGTGGTCTTATCTAGATTTATTTTTAGGTTTTTCATATTTAACCATGATATTATTGATGCCAAAGATTCATTTATGTCACTTTCATATATATCTTTATTTTTACATGCTAGTCATAGTGCTGTCGTCGGCAAAGAGGGTCGTGGGATGTTCAATAGCACTAGGCAGGTCATTGATGTATATTATGAATAAAAATGATCCAAGATCGCTGCCTTGAGGAACACCGTATGAAGGTGTGCGTACGCTTGATACATATTTATTTCCTCTTTCTTTGTCTTAACATTAATTCTCTCAATTTCTGTGTATTGTTTTCTATTAGTAAGGTATGACTGAATAAGATTTAGTACGTTTCCCCTTATACCGTAAGCTTCTAATTTCTGTAGCAAGATGCCATGGTCAACGTAGTCAAAAGCCTGCGTCGTGTCGCAGTATATAGCACATACCGGGATTCTCCTGTCCATGTTCGTCATTTCGGTATATAAGAAGTCATAAATGGCCATACTGGTTGACATGTTTTGTCTAAATCCCTTTTGCTCTTCAATAAAGATATTTATCTTTTGAGGTAGGAGTATAGTTCCCTATACACGTATTTTTCAAAAAAATTGGACTTTATAGGAATTAAGGCAATTGGCCTATAGTTAGCCATGTGTTTCTCACTGTTTTTTTTTTTTAATAAGGGTTTCACTCTTGAAACTTTTAGGGCATCCGGATATAAACCTGAGCTGATGCACAGGTTTATTAGGTACTCGTAGCTTAAATGGGTACAAATTGTTTCTAAAAACTACTTAACAACCTTTGTAGAGATACCATCATAACCTGTACTATTTGTAGCATTTAAAGATTTAATTATATTTAGTATGTCTACAGGTATACTAGGTGCAACCAAGATTGAGTCTTTCCGTTATAAAATATTCGTTGTTACTTTGCTTCCCGAACCTTGACTTGGTTGAATATTATCCACAAAAAATTGTTAAACGCGTTGGCTATTTCTAAAGAGTCATTTACTATTTTGTCATTGACATTTATATAGCCAATGGATTATTTAGGTAAAAACGGTTTCGATTTATTTATTATGTTCCATGTCATTTTAGCTTTATTTGTTGTAGTTTTAATTGAGTAATTGTTTTGAGCATGTCGAGTCAATCTCATCACTTTTTTAAACCTTTTCGTGTAATTCTTAAAAATGTTTTTATTCGTCATATTCGGTTTTAATCTGTAATGCCATAGCAATTGAAGTTTCTTTTTGCTGCATAATTTAATGCCATGTGAGATCCATTTGGATTTTTTAATTACACTCATCGTTGTCAGCTTAAATGGAAAGCAAAGGTCATAATATAGTTTAAAGTGGTCAATAAATATGTCAAATGCACTATTTGGATCTTCAGTTTCATATAGGTATTTCCGAAAACGTCAAATGTTTCAAGCAATCCCTAAATTTCATCATATTCTCTACGCTAAAGTCCCGTCGTTTTTTGCGCCAGTATTTTAACATACAAGTTTTTTTCACCGGGCATTTTATTATTTGCGCTGTGTGGTCTGACAGCGCAAATTCAATAAACGTTCGTTTTACATTTGGCTCTAAAATTATGTTGAAATTGTCAATGCAAGTTTGGCTATGAATTCTGGTCGGTTGCTTTAAAGCTAACCTAAGATTGAAATTCAGTAACAGACATTCGAAATCCAACACAACATTATTTTTATTCATTATATCAATGTTAAAATCTCCCGCCATTATAATATGGTCATACTTTTTTTTACATATTTTTTGTAATATGATTTCTGTTGTTTCGTAGAATACATTTAGGTTATTTCGTTTCGGTACTCTATAGATACATAAAATAATCATATTGTACTGTATGAGCTCCACACCACAACATTTAACTACACCAGTTATAGAGGCCTCAGCTATATGTGGAACTTCTCTCCATTGATGCCCGCTTCTAAGTGCCACCTCGTTTACTTTCTCTCCTACAGAAAAATTATGCTAAAGAGTAATTGGGGATATTCAAATGGTATTCGTACCCTGCTGTCATGAAGTACTTAGTAACATACAGCGCGTCAGCAAAAATGTCCTTTTCTGACAATTCATCTAGGCAAACATTTAGAGCATCGATCTTATTTAAAAGCCCGGCTATGTTTTGATGCATCACGTAAAAGCTTTTAGAGACGAAAAAACTGCTTTTCTGTTTCTAATACGTGTGTGGTGTGATTGTGAGTCTTATTATTATAAATGTTGATACATTGAATGTCATTAATTAATGCTAGAAAATTATCAAAAATGATATTGAACCCAAAATTATTTAGTTGGCCAGACTGCCTGAATAATGTATTATAATTATAGTCGACATTTGCATTTGAATCTAATACATAAGCATATTTATGTGTCCACATCTCTTGACATAAAGAATAATTAAAGTTCATGACACGCCAGTTATACATATTTGAGTTTGTGTTATATTTATAAATGTGGGTAGACCGATAATAATGAGTTATTTCACTAAGAGTCTTCCTTATGTCTAATGAGTAATTTTTAGATCTTTAAAAGTCTTGCTCACTAATTAAAATCACACAGCAGTCACTCATCGTGTAATCCGTAATTTTTGTGTGTATCAGGTCACATGTAGCTCCATCTGTTGTTATAAAGTGACAAAAATTAAATTGTTTCTCAAAAGTTTCTTCTACTATAGACAGGATCCTGTTTTGTTTAGTAGCACTCAGAATGCACAATTTATTTTGTTTAAGTTGTTGTGCAGTGTGAATCTCGGCCTTGGTTTTTGTTTTGGTTCCTATTGAATTCTGTATTTCTTGTATGTCTGAATTATTCATATGTGGCTTTGTCTCCTGTTCATTTTTGGTAGTACTTAGTTGAATCTCTGTGTCAGTAGTTTTATCAATTCTTTCAAGTTCTAGAATATTTGTTTGTGTCTGTTTTGTTTTACAGTTTCTGTGGGTTTTGTTCTTGGAGTATTTTGATTTGATTTAATTGGACTATTTGTGGTTACTTTTTTATACACGTTATTTTTTTATCAACTTGTAATTTTCATGTTTTAGTGTGCTATTTTCAACCGATAATAGTTCTATTTCTTTATGAGCGCTCTCCAACTGTTTTGCAAGATTTTGTATCTCCTCTCTTAATCAAAATTCAAAAATTCAAAATTCAAAAGTCATTTATTCAAACTAGGCTGAGAATCAGCACTTTTCGAACGTCAAAATTACATAAGACAGTCCCCCAAAACGCCCACCCTTCACCACTTCCTAGTGCTTTTGCTGGGAAGAAGAAGTGGCGCAACAAACTCCCCAGCAGCACAGCTGTCAGTTCAGTTAGAAAAAAAAATAAAAAAGGATTCTATACAACAGTATGCAAGACAATTTACGAGGGAGGTCCAAAAGTTCGTGAAATGAAAGGGTTTTAAATAAAATGAAACAATAAATCTATTTTTCCTTTTTTATATAATCACCCTTAAGCTTAATACATTTATTAGATCTATGAATTAATTTTTCTAAACCATCGTAAAAATATTTTTCATCTTTTGCCTCAAAATGACCCAAAATTGCCTCCTTTACCTCATTGTCGTCGGAAAATTTCCTTCCCCTTAAGTCTTTTTTTAAATTGGGGAACATATAAAAATCACTTGGGGCCAGATCTGGACTGTAGGGTGGGTGGACTAGTGATTCGAAGCCATGCGTGTGCAGAGCAGCCATTGCAACTCTGCTCTTGTGAACCGGCGCGTTGTCTTACAAGAGCAACACACCCTTGGTCAATTTTCCTGGAAGTTTTTCCTTGATGGCCTCCTTTAATTTTTCTAATATTGTTGCGTAGTATTCTCCGGTTATGGTCCTTCCCTTTTCTTTGTAATCAATCAGTATTATCCCCTCACAATCCCAAAAAAACAGTAGCCATCAACTTTCCAGCCGACTCCGACACTTTGAATTTCTTTGGCGGTGGTGTCCCCTTTTTATGGCATTGCATGGACTCTTGTTTGGACTCAGGCTCAAAGTGATGAACCCATGTTTCATTTCCGGTAAAAATCCGCTCCAAAATATGTGCAGGTTCGTCTCCACACAACTCCAAAAATTGTTTTAACGCATCGACGCGCTGCTGTTTTTGAGGCGGCGTGAGCATTCTCGGTACCCATCTTGCACTGACTTTTGTCATACCCAGGTGGTCATGTAGGATTCGCAAATTGGTGGTATCTGATACTCCAACTAATGCAGATAACTGTTTTTTCTTCAAACGGGTGTCCTCCAGTATAATTTTTTCTATTTTTTCGACGATATCTGATGTGCTGGCCTCAACTGACCTTCCTGAGCGGGGGTCGTCTTCAATCGACTCCCGACCATGTTTAAAAAGACCATACCACTTGTAAATCATTGATTTACTAAGGCACTGTTTCCCATAAACGGTTTCCATTTAATTAAAAATGGTCTGAGCGTTCTTTCCTTGCTTGGTAAGGAGTTTTATCACAGCACGGTGTTCAATTTTCTCCATAGTTTCAGTTTTCTTCCGGATTGACTTGTTTAGCAGGCGAGTGTTCGTAAACCAATGACGCAACAGGGCTGAAACTCAATTTATATACTAATGATGAGTACCCAATTAGTATGAAACTAAGCGAGCGCCCCTATCCCCACTCCATCCCCTCCATTCCACGAACTTTTGGACCTCCCCGTGTACAATATGCAAAAAATAATTTAAATTAAATAGCTATAATTAATAGCCATATGACAGCTAGCACACGCCAATATACCAACCAATTAATATATTATATATAATATATAATATAATATATAATTTATCTTGGTCGTCTTCATCATCAGATATTTCTGGCATGCTACTGGTGGTACACTCCAGTGTGTTTGGAATTACATTGTCACTGTTCTATAGTTGGCGATTCTGATTGTGTAAGGGGCCTGGGACGCCTAATTGTTACGTGTCAACTGTCGTAGGGCTTCATCTCAGGAATTATTTCGAGTCAACCAAAAAAAAAATACAATGTTTTACAGTATTTTTCACCCATAAATATCATGTGATTTGTATTGATTTAATTTCTGGTCATTAGTTGGCGCTTTTCTACACTTTAATAGAATCCTTTTTTATTTTTCTTTTAATAATTTATTTTTGGTTATTGTTTGCCTATTGGATGGCTCTTAATTATATTTTAACATAACTTTGTCTTGTAACACTGAATTCGTTAACCACCGTCAGCTGATTCAACTGCCGTAAACCAATGTAAACAAACTACGTTACGAGTACGGAACGTGAAAAGTTGCTTGTCTTGATTGTCCGATAAATTCTAACTAATTTGCAATCATTCCAAAAAGTGTAATCATTCCAAAAAGTGAAACCATCAACGGGAATCGAACCCAAGTCGCAGGCTACTAGGGTAACATGTAGGATGTAAGTCGTATACGCCACTGTGACTGTTCCATGTGTAGTCGAAATTGTTAAACTCTTCCAAATAAATAAAAGTTTGTTATAGATGTCAGTTATAATTTGAACGATTTGAATATTTTTTTCACTTTGAGTCACTTTTTTCGTTGTTATTGTTTATATTTTGTATGTCACACGTTTGTTAGCTTAGTACTTGGCAGTATATATTTGACAAAAGTCATAAATACTACACACAAAACTGTTTTTATCACGAAATTTGGTCCACATTTATAAGTTTTGTTTACATACTCGTAGTTCACAGTGAATATTTTTTTCGGATAACACTTTCTCACACGTATTGTACTATCGTTTTGATTTTTATGGCGTGTTTAAGTGTATACTGTTTAAATAACAATTATTATGAATTTTTATAACAGGAGCACAATGTTTACATGACAGCTAGCGCCATCTCGACCGCTGCGATATACTAAGGATTGTTTCAGTAGAGGTGTAAGATTGTTCTAAGAGCCATAATTTCACTATGTGATGAAACACATAGTGAAATTATGGCTCTTAGAACAATCAGTGGGTGTGAGAGGAATTGTGGATCATAAGTACTGAATTTACTTTATTGTAGATGTGAGTATGAAGGAATGCTGGAAGTCGTTGGGCATATGCAGAGTTGACCGTTGGGTTCGGGATTCTGAACTTTCTCTTACTTTTAAAGGCAGTTAAATAATTTAATTTTCTAATCGAAAGTTTTAATTGACTTGTAGTAATAACGGCAAAAATGTACAGTTTACACACCCCAAGAAGCTGCCTCTTTATACTCGTAAAATCTGTCAGCTGAGTACCGGTAAGGTTTGAATAGTATGACTATGATAACAGCACGTTGAACTCTCTCCAGCTAGTTTTGGCAATTCCGCCCCAAACTATTATACAGTACTGAAGTAGACACTGGCAGAGGGCAAGGTAAACTAATTTACGAATTTCGGTAGGAGCACATTTACATAGTAGTTTTATAACATAGATCAGCCTTTTCTTTTTTTTTTTTGGGTGGGAAATCGTCGAATAACTTCTCCCGCTCTAAGTGGAGCGGGAGGGCGTGTCAGACTCTTACTGACTAAAACCCACCCGTGTTCCTTCTGTTGCCTGTGCAATGCCAGGGGGCCACGGTATCCCTTTCGGACTTTCCCGCAACCCCGGCAGGCAATTCCCTCACGCGTTCCGCCTCCTCCTTCGCGAGCATCACTGCTTCGCACAAGGAGGTGACGGACTCCCATGCCCTCTCGCTCCGTCCCATGGCCTGGAACAGGGCCGGACGCGAGAGATCCCCGCCGCCAATTGCCTCCGCGAGGACACGGCGGTGCTCTGCCTAAGCCGGGCAGACCTCCACCGTATGCTTCACCGTGTCTTCCGAGCGATCCACGCAGTGATGACACCCGGGCGTTTCCTCCCGCCCGATACCGAACAGAAACCTCCCGGAACAGCCGTGTCCGGTGAGGACCTGTGTCAGGCGGAAGGTGAACATAGATCAGCCTAAGAACTCGTTTTGCCATAACCTTAATGTGCTGTTGGAAAGAGAAATGCTGATACAGTGTCACTCCAAGATATTTGATCAACCCGTTCGATCTCGTTACACGGACACGTTGAAATAGTGCTACCGGCAAGCACCTTAAACTTACACCTGTGGATTTTTACCCTCCATTCAGCAAGTTTAGAAGCGTTCGTTTTCCTAAATGTTATATATTATTTCGTTTTCTTTTCATTGAGCGTGAGTAAATTTAAATCCAACCAGTTAGCTAACTTGCCCATTCCAGACTCGGTTTTTTCGTGTCCTTCTTTCCAGTTGGCACCGTGGAAAATGATAACTGTATCATCAGCGTAACACATCAAGTCAGCGTAAGGAATTTCATTTCTTAAAATGTCATCCATGTAAATTGTGAATGAAGTCGGCCCCAGCAGACTACTCTGCGGTACACCAAAAGGAACACCCAATTCTTCGGTCATCTGATTTATCCGGCAATCCGTTAGGTAGCTGCGGAACCAGTTTAGGGCCGCTCCTCTTATACCAAGTGACTCCAGATTCTTTAATAGTATCTGACTCGAGACTGTCGAATGCCTTAGCGAGATCTATGAATACCCCTAGGCATTGATGGCCTCGGTCAACGTGCCCAGAAACAATGTTGGTTAGGAGTTCGACAGCGTTTTCCGTGCATCTTCCCTGTCTACAGCCAAACTGACGATCCGATGATAAGTTATTTTCTTCGATCAACTTCACGATACGTCTGTTAATTATTTTCTCGAGTATTTTAGAGAATATGCTGAGCAAAGATATCGGTGGCCTTTTGGCCCTGTCTTGTGAATTGGAGACACCAAGGCAGTTTTAAACTTGTTTGGGAAGACTCATGTTGAAATGCTTAGATTACAAATGTGCGTAAAAGGCTCCAAAATTATGTGTCTTATGTATTTTATTAGTGCTACAATGTATCCGTCCATTCCTGGAGCGTAAATTAAGTATGATACTGTCCACTTCATGTATGTCAGTAGGCGCCAAAAATATGGAGTTACTCTACATCTGATTTTTGTGGCTAATTTCTCTTCAGCCGTGGACAGGCTTTTAAATATCTGGTCTCCAAGGGTTTTTCCCTCTGAAGCAAAGTAACTATTGCAATGGTTCAAAGATTCTTTGATGGATCCAGCAGAAGTCATTGGGATCTCGGCTATGTTTTTAATATTTTTTTAGGCTTGTGTTGATTTTCTTGCAATTGTCTACTGTTGTAATTATCTAAAGTTCTTTACTTTTCTAAGAATATCGATTAGGTAGTGCGAATAGGTACCTCGTGTAAGTGAGATTTTTAGTGTTTCATTATTCGGGTCTTGTTTGACTTACATCTTTAAAGCGTTTAGAGGTATGAGGAACAGGGTGTAAACTTCACTCATCCACCATAGAAAAGGGAGAATCCTCCGACCAGACGGGTGTTGTGTCTGGCGGGCAACTGCCCAACTGTTGATGTCGGATAGTCTTATAAATATCGGGTGTAAAAAGACCCTTTCCGAAGCCGAATGCCACATATTCTACCCATTATTTGGATCATTTTTTTCCACTAGACCATACCTGGGAATCCATTGGTTCTGGAGATATAGAAGATCAGTAATTTTTTTGTGCGTTATGTGTGCTAGGTATGGCCCCAAAAATATATAATAGTATACCAGCAGCTATTAGAAATAAACAGTGTATGGGATCCTTTAAGAGGTCCTTGTTTAAATTTCTTTTAGATAGATGTTACTACTCCATTTCTGAGTTTACTACTGATAAACAGAGGTATGACGATTCCGACTTGCTAATTAAACACTTATGATTTTATTTATTGATTATGTGTAAATGTGTTTATTATCTAAAATTGTAATGACCTGTTTACCTAACTGACATATTTTAAATTTAATTATTATTTTTTTTTTTATGTAATCTATAGGCATGCCACCTTTGTAATTGCTTGTTTAGGTAAATTTTGTACGCCATATATTGGCAAAACATAGTGCACATATTTTAGACAATATACTATCTGTAACCATACCTATGTTTAACAAAATAAATGATTGATTGATTTTTTTTTTGTTACTTAAAAGAATTCCAAGTGTTATTACTAAACTTTTCTCCAAACAAACATTACCTGAATTTTTGATTTTACTTAACAAATTACGCATTTGAAGTTACAAAAACGCAGTAAATATCAAACGCACACTACCGTGTCACGATTGCCTCTACGACAACAAGCGCATGAACGTTAACGAACGTTACGACGACCCGTGTTTGTAACAGCTGATCGGTTGTTTTGAGATTTTTTGCAGTTTATGATTTCAAAGACGTTGATTATGAGTTGCAGTCCGTTGTTGTGTTGATGTTGTATCTAATGTCGAAGAGCACGTCCTGGTAAAAACTACAAATCTTATTTTAAACTTTTTGCAGATTCATTTAAAAATGTTGACGAAGTTTGTCCTCCTCATTCGTGACATTTTTACAATAAAAGTGAACTACTAGTTGCTAACTACATTCAAGGTCTGAACGAGGCTTTACACAGGATTGAAATAATTAGGTAACCGTAAGGCGGTCCTCCTTAGATCCTAAAAACACAATGATTTAGAATACCTAACGCGCATTACGCGCGCGCTTCGCATACATCAAAGAAAGCCGCCGCTTTTAGCTAGCCGCCGCGCGCCCCTCCTTCAAAACGCAAAGAAATTTAGCAAGTGTTTTAGTATTGTTACTTTGTGATGTGTCTTTTTACACCCTTTATGTCGTTCGCACGGTAAACTCTAATTGTGCGATGCAGGATTTTGTGTGACGTCCTGTCTTTGATGCGTTCTTATGTGGCGGTGTAACCACCACAAGCGCATGCAACGCACCTAACCGGGTGTAATTCGGGGCATAATTATAAACTTTTTTCGACTTTACTTGAGTTTTTGGGTGTTTCTTGAGGTAAGGCGAGGTAAGGCGTTCAGTGCTTCATTGACGTCCTGACTACACGTGGCAGGAGACCAATCCTCGTTGTCAAGATCAGATTTCAGTTTTTCAAAGTCCAGTTTTTGGATAGCTTTTCACATATATTTATTTTCACTTTCCGTTTTAGTATTGATTCCAACTATAGCAATATCGTGATTTGTTAACAAATATTTAGCAACGATACCAATCACTGAGCCACAGCCTTTTACGTAAGCATGATTATGGCAGGTGTTTCCTGTTGTGCCATTAAGCATTGATACTCGGCCTTGTCCGCTAGTATGTGTATATGTATGTATAAATCTCCTGTGATTACCATTACCGATTTCGATTTTACTTGGCATACGTTGTCATCTAGTGAATATAAGAAGTTCGTTAAACTAGAAAGGAACCGGTAAATGCTGAATAGATTAATAGAGCCACAAAGACGAATCATAAGGCAGTTTGCATCGTCTATATTAGGCTCAGTTACGACGACTTCATGGCATTCCTTTACATAAATTATGACACCTCCAGCTTTATTTATATATTTCGTTGTGCGGAACGAATTATATCCATTAAGACTTCTTATTACAGTGTTTTTGTGGAACCAGCATTCTATGATAACCATTGCATCATATTCGATATTGAAACGTTTTAATTAAAGCTACAACGAAGTGATCAAGTCTTTTTTGCATACTTCTCATATTTATTGTAATGAACTTAAAGATAAAGGCCTTTGTTATAAAGTGTGCCTGTATGTTTGTATCTTTGAGCTCTGCTCCAGTCTTAGTGGCTGTCAATATGGCGATGTAGTGTTAGTTTTCATTCGTGAACTCGGCAATCCCCATTATTTCAATATCATTGGATAAGGCGACCTGTGCTTGCGATTTAATTTCTTCTCTGAGGTGGGAAACGGCCCTTTCAAGGTTAACGATTGTTTTCCTTTGTAGCTGTTAATATATTTAATGGGTTCGCTTCTGAACTAAAGATCTTGATTTATAACACCCACTTGTTTAAAACAAAATTAACAAGCTTTTTATTAGAAAAATGTCTGTATAATATATCGGAGCTCATGTTACACAATAATAAATGAATAATCTATATAATTAATTATATCTATTATAATCTAGAATCTTTTGACATTATATTTTAAATTGTTTGACATTATATTGAAAACTGTTTGACATCATATTTAAACCTGTTTAACATTATTTTTAAAAATTTGTGCCATTATATCTCTTATTGTTTGACATTATATTTAAAACTGTTTGGAACTTTTGAATTTCACTTGGAATATTAATTAATCATATTTTATAGTCTTTGTATTTGTATGTAAATTGCATGTGTATATATTAAACACAAGGTAAATTGTTTTTATGAATAAAATAAATGAAAATGAATGAATTTGTTTTTCTTCGATCTCCAAATTGACCTGGCATGGCTGTGATTGTGTCTTGTAATTGCTTTTGCAAGTGGCATATTATATTGGCGTTCTCAGTTTTCTCTTTTTTCAAGTTTGAAACCTTAGTAGATGTATCCTCGTGTATTTTTTTATAGAGATAAAACTACGCTCTATTTCAGAATTTTCCTTCTCAATAGAAAGGCTTTTTTAATTTCTTTTCAAGAACAGCAACATTGCTGACCAGCTTAGAAAACGTAGCTTCTTGATCGGTTTTTCATAAATTGAGGAACAATTGGTGCTCGGCTTTCCAGTTTGTCAACATTTCTTGCTAAACGATACAAGTTTGCCCAGGTAAATAATAATGGTCTACGTAGTCCACCTGGAAGTAGTTAGGTATTTTTTAACAGTTTTGGATATAATGAGTCGCCCTGCCTGACACTTCTACCAATTTTGCCGGAGCGTTCAAGTTTTATTGTGCTTGTGCTGTTTGCATACACGTTTTTTAATGTTTATATATTTATATTCTGGTTTTGTAAAGCTGCCCATATGCTTTTATGTGAAATTTTCGAAGGCCTTCTTAACTTCTTTGTTATAAGGGTCTGTAGTGCTCGTGTTACTCTGCCTGTGAGTTTTTGTTCTTTGACTTTATAGGTATAGGGTTTTATAAAATTCTGTTGCAACGTCTATAACGTCATTTTGACTATTTAGTGTTTCGTTTACTCTATTTAATCCATATGCTGTACCAGGTGTCTTTCTATAGTGTTATATCTATATCTTGTATAGTCTTAAAATAAAATACAATAGACGACGTAAACGACGTTACTAAGTCACCTATAAAGAGTCATACAGAACCGACTGTAAGAAATCAACACGTGTTTCACCTCTCAACGAGGCATCTTCAGGATGAAGATTGACTTGTTGCGAACCCAGACACGACGTGTTGCCACGTCAAGCTCCAAACGCAGTGTTCGGCGCTTGACTTTATGTCTCTTTAACAACAGTTAAGCGGATTATGTTACTAAATATACGTCGTCTATTGTATTTTATTTTTATTTCCGTAAAGTCATGCCTGAGTTTTATTTTATGAGTTTGCTTTTTCGCTTATACAGTGCTGAGAGTTATTTTTTTTCTGATCGAGTTTTATTTGTAGTTCTTTGTAGTTATTGTCTTTTTATGAGTGTTAAAATGGTGTGTGCTCTGATAGTATGTTTTGACTTTTGTTTGTGTATTTATTTTCTAAACGGGCACTCTAAAGGCTTGAGCATATAGCTTATATTATTTTATCATGATAGATTTGTATAGAAGTGGTGCAACAGTCTTGTAAGTCTGGTAGTTAGGATGTACCTAATACTCTCTTTGAATCTCAATATTTCCTTTTCTTTCCTTTATGTAGAGTGTTGGCAGTTATATTTTTTTTTTGGCTCTGATCTGGTCTGTGAAAAGAAAAGGCATTTAGTATTTCAATGTTTTGAACTATTTTTGGTTGATTAGATATGATAAATCAATTTTGTTTTTATATATTCCATTTGGTGAGCATTTGTATAATAAACATGCAACATGAAGGCCGATTGCAGGGAATAATAGAACGTTAAGTATTAACTTTTTTATGTTTTGGGTAGCTTAGGGATCTGTTTAGTTTTTAAAGTTAGCTAGAATCTATGGAACCTCATTTTGTATTTTTAAATTGAAGTTGAACATTTCAGTCTTACCACTAAAAACATAAATTGCTGATATCGATATTTTTTTTAATAGCATGCAGGAATGTTAGGAAGTTTATTAAAAATAATAAACTTCCTAACATTCCAATAATAAACTTCCTATCGTACGTAAAAACTTATGAAACTAACATTCAAACATAGACAATCGCAAAAAATAACTGAATAATACCCACTACAATATAAATTAAATTTTGAAACTCCACCGGCTGAAAACCCAAAGAAATTACAAAAATAATAATAACACGAAATACAAAAAATTGCGTAACATCTCGTACATGAAGTATTTTCGAATACCTAGGAACATGAGGCATAATTTTTTTTTTATGACGTCTCTTTTTGGTGCACCCTGTGTATAAAACGGACTAGAACCAATATTAACTGCAAATCATAAACAATCTGAAATATTATAGTGAATACAACACCAGTGTTCACCAGAGTGTCTACTGCTTTTTAACGGACTTGATTGCAGATGGACGGACCAAAAAAGGAACAATACTCACGTAATCAGTGAAAAAGTGAAATACAATAAACATCAGTTCAAGTTATTTATTCTATAACAAAAATACATTTGTGTCGAAATATTTGCACAGTAGGTACAGACAAATAAGCACATAAACAATATAAGTATCCTCGTTCCTCACCCATCATCGAAGTTAGAACATCTATATAAATTAAAAATACTAACTTTACAAATATTAATATTCTTATTGACACAGAACAAAGTCCCTAGCAGAAAATGCTACAAAAATACATTTATTTACAGTCTTATTTATAAAAACGCTACTTAAATTTTAATCAAATTACTCCTCTATTTCGTTTCGCAAACTTGCTAACTAGCGTTTATAAATAAAGAAAAGTTAATCATTTGTTTAGAGCTAACTAATTGCTTAGCTAAACAGTGGCTAATCAGTGATTAGCGTGATTTTTATAAATAAGGCTGAATTTCATAAAATTAAGTATAAAAATGCAACAGTTATAAAAATGTCAAAGAGCAATGGGTACATCATATTTAATTTAAGTTTAATTGAATACTAGTTTTGAAGATCTTCTGTCATTACAATATTCGTCAATGCTGTAATAGGTCAATGTTGTAAAGGATGTGGTCACCGTATCCGACACAAGATTATGTCAAGTTTTATATGACAAGGATTTATTATAAAGCGCGTACACCAATTTCTATAGGAGAGCTCTCGCCACCTTTTCCCAGAAAAGACGAAAGAGGGGACGAGGTCCTCTAGACCAAAAAACACCTAAGTCCGCAGTTTATCATAATTTAAAATAGCGGAGTCCCATGTAACAATTCCAAGTAGGACGTAGTCCACGAATGCATCGCTAGTTCAGTCTTAACTAACTTAACAGCGGAGTTCCCTGGAACTATTCCAAGTAGGACGTAGTCCACGAATGCATCGCTAATTCAGTCTTAACTAACTTAACAGCGGAGTTCCCTGGAACTATTCCAAGTAGGACGTAGTCCACGTATGCATCACTAGTTCAGTCTTAACTAACTTAACAGCGGAGTTCCATGGAACTATTCCAAGTAGGACGTAGTTCATGGATCACATGGATGCACCACTGGTTCAATCTAGAATTAATGCTCTAACTTAAAATAGCGGAGTCCCATGTAACCATTTCAATAAAGACGTAGTTCACGAATGCACCCCTAGTTTAGTTTTACTAAAATTAAATATACTAGAGGACGTCATTAACACCACGATTCAGAAAAATTACGTCAAGCGACACCACCATCTGTGTCGAGTAGCGGCATTCTGTAGTACTACTAGTCTCACTTATATAATGGGTGGCGCTGGTGAATTAAAAGAAGGTTTGGTACACAGTGCAATTTTGTAGAACATTCAAAATATAACCTAATAAGTGACATACGTATTACTTTTACTTGCAGGCAGCCGCAATAAATAATTAAAAGCACCACCCGCTGATCAGCGACTATGTATACTAATACCAAAGCCAAACGATCGTAAGCAATTATAATACACCACCATCATAGTACAGTAAATAAATAACAGTGGGCGATAAAAGCCTGAAACAAACTACCGCCGTAAATTTGCGGGATCCTATACTACTATACCATACTAGTAACCGAACCTGAGCGATCACAATCAAATCCTCATTTTTTTTTTACCATGGGAGGAGTTACGGACGTGATTCGTTACACACAAAAAGAGCTTGAAGAACAAAAAACAATGAATTATAATTAGAATTAGAATTTTATTTATTTGTAAGAATGTAGTTTTACTACCTATGGTGTTAATTTTTTTTTATTAGTTCGATAAATTCTACCACAAAGTATATGGTGTACAAATATTCAATTGTCATTCTTAATTAAGTACTCGTACAATATTAATTTTAAGATTTGTGATTTATAAGTCCAATGTGATAGTATTCATATAATTAGGTAATCGTTACTTTAAAATGTCAAAGTTAAGTCTATGTCATTTTGGATTTTTACTATATTCCATATATTCGCCAATGTCATAAAATCAATTATCTAATAGCCAACTTGTCAGCTTTTTCTTGAACATGGATGGGAAGTTCCTTAAGTGAATTAGGTAACTTGTTATACTCATGAATGGCATTAACATATACATTCCTTCTTAACAATTGTAATCTACATTGAGGTACAGTCACGAGCTTTAATTTGGGACCCATTTCCGTTAAATGTTGTTAGAACAATCATAATGCAATAAGGTCGAAACTTTGAAACTTTGCTTTAAGGTTGAAATGTTGAATGTCAAGTTAAGACATAAAATGTCTTATCTAATCGACCTATGAAATGATAACCTCGTTGCAAAAAGCTATCATTACGATTTTCTAATTACGAACATGTGTCGTGTCAGTGTCATTTAAGAAAATAGTTTAATGTGATATTTTCACAAAATATAATTTACCAATTAATAAAATGCTTGCGGCTAATCGTGACCAAATAAGGCTCCAAATTATTGATTTGCACGAACAAGGAGTAGGCATTCACGAGATATCGCGACGAATAAATGTGACAAGAAACACAGTTCGCCGCTGGGTTCGACGCCACGGGAACGAGGAAAATATTATTGACTTACGACGAAACAACCATCACCCGCAAGTTATAACACAAGAGCAGAGCCGCTTGATGCAAAGGCAATACCTGATGAATGGATTTACGCCAACGAGGCATTTTGCGGAAGCGTTTGAAGTCCACCCTTCAACAGTTAGAAGGCATCTTAAAGCTATGGGAATGCATCACAGGCGGCCTGCAAAAAAAATTGCGTTGACGGATGCCCATAAAGCTGCTCGACTTATTTTCGCAAGTCAGTATCTAAATTTTGATTGGACGACGACGGCTTTCATCGATGAAAAGACTTTTCAATCTTCCCAAACGGGCAGACTACATTTGTGGCGAATTGACAGGACGCGATACACGGAAGACCACGTCATAGCTAACAACGCGTCTGGTCGCATTACAGTTAACATGTCTGGCTGGATTAGTTCAGCCGGCATTGGAGAACTAATAAATTTACCACCCAGGGCCACTGCTCAAGATTATGTCGATTTATTAGACGAGAGTGTCCTTCCAACATTGCAACTATATTATCCACAAGAAGATGTTACTCCAATAAACTTTGTTCAAGATAACGCAACAATTCATACGGCAAGAATTGTTAGAACTTGGTTCGACAATAATAGAGCAAATTTAAATCGTATTCCGTGGCCTGCAGTGTGCCGATTTAAATCCTATAGAAAATTTATGGGGCTTAATGGTTCAAAAATGGTCAAATAGAAACGAAAGAACTAGAGAAGCACTTATGGATCACTGCCTCACAGTCTGGGAAAGTTTAAGGGGTACTGACATATGTGACAAATTGATTGGATCCATGCGTAACCGGCTCCAGGCTGTGATTGACAATGAAGGTGGATATACGCGGTTTTGAATATTTATGATAAAAAAAATACTGGAGAGATTTAAATTAATTTAGTCGTAGCCTTCGGTGATAAGTGTTTATTTTGTGCACCGCTAACCATGCTTTCTATATAATTGTGTTAAGATTGAGGTTTGTGTCATAAATGTCTTAATAAATATAAAGAATAAATAACTTCGTTTTTCTAAAGATTTTATTAATCAATATTTTAGCTGAAATCTTCTAAGCCCCCATAATCATAAACGGCCTTTAAACCTGTTTTATTTTAAATATGTTGTTTTGGTCCGTCACTTTGATATTTATGTTTGAGAAAGAGACAAAACTTTTTAACTAATATAGGTTTGAAGAATAAGCGGGTTAGTTGACTAGCTATCATATATTGACAATATAATTTTGTTCTTTTTTATTTGTTTCTTTTTTCTTATGGGACCACAGGACCAAAAAGTAATTATTACTCGGAAATCGGTAATGATCGTTTGCCCTCGCTCCAGTTGACGTTAGCCCCTAGAAACGTAAAGTTGTCGATGGTAAACATTATGACGTTTATTGTTTGTGCAGTGACAGCATTAACATAATAGCTCTAAATGGCGAAAGTTTGCTACACGATATTCAACCTTAGGTGGGTCCCAAATTAAAGCTCGTGACTGTACATTTAGTTCGTATTTATAATTATTTCTAGCAGTAGTAGCCTTTTTGTGACTGACTTCTGATTGCATGCGAAAATAGTGCGCATATTGTTTTATTATCATACATAGTTCTTTGATGTACATGCAGGGTAAAGGTAACATATAAAGTTTTTTTAAATAACGGTTTACAGCTGTCCAGAAACCAGGCGCCAGATATTGCCCTAACACACTTCTTTTATACCCTAAATGCCATTAAAACTTCAACTGAGTTGCCCCATAGTATCAGACCATATGACAGTACAGACGATACGTATCCAAAATATGCAGTGACAGCTGCGTCTACTGACACTGTTGATCGTAGACGTTTTATTACGTATACGAAATTTTATGACTTATCGCATACGTAATTGATGTGCGATTTCCAGTTACAGTTTTGGTCCACTATTATCCCCAAGAATTTGGTAATTACTACTTATTCTAGGATACTGTCTTCATATTTTATACTAAGAGTCTGTTGATTTATAAGTTTGAAATTGAATTATTTTTGTTTTATTTATATTGATTTTTAAATTGTTGTTATTAAGCCAATTTATTATGTCTTTGATTGCTTCATTAATTTCCTGTTCCAATTTATTTTTGTCATTACTCTTTATTATTAGTGTCGTATCGTCAGCAAATAAGATTGTTTCGTGGCGTGTTGCTTTAGGAAGATCATTAATATATAGCAGAAATAAAAACGCACCCACCACGCGGCCTTGGGGTACTCCTACTGCATTCGTTTTAAAATCAGATTTATATTCTATTTTGTTTCCATGAATTACTTTTGATATTTGCACACATTGACGCCTATCACTTAGGTAAGATTTAAGCCAGTCATTCCATATTAATTATCCATTTTGCTTAGTAATAGCTTATGATCAACAAATTCAAAGGCTTTACTCATGTCCAGAAAAATAGCTACTTCAGGTATGTTGTCATTAATAGCCTCAGTTATTATTTTTATTAAATTAAAACAAGCTAAAGAGGTGGTGCTATTTTTCCTGAATCCAAATTGTTCCCGCCTCAGCAAATTATACTTGCCCACATAGTCATATAGTCTTTTTTAATATTGTCTTCTCAAATATTTTTGATATTATAGGAATTAAGGCTATCGGTCTGTAGTTCGTCATGTCAGCTTTATCACCATTCTTAAATATCGGTTTGACTATTGAGTTCTTTAATGCGCTTGGAAACATGCCTGCCTTCTGAAAATGATTTGTTGATTAAGTAGCTCAACGGTTTGCATAAGTTATTAGCACAGGATTTTATAATTTAGGTACTTATTTCGTCAAACCCAACAGAAGCAGTATTTTTTAGGTTTTGGATTACCCTGAACACTTCTAATAGGATCGGTAGGATTTAGAAATATTGTATTATTGTGCTCAATGTCCATAGTTCTATTTATAGCGTCAATTTTATACGTAAATTAATTATTATTTGTCAATTGTATATAGTATTCGTTAAACATGTCACAAATTTTTTGAGGATCAGTGATGTTGTTTGTTTTAAATGCTATTTGTTTTGGGATCCCTTCTTTTCGCATAATGTTCTTTGTCCTAATATACTTCGGCATAACGATTTTGGCACAATTTGTTTTGGCATAATAATACTTCGGCATAATTTTTTTAGGCACACATTTTATGTTTGCATAATCATTATAAAGACTAATTTGTTTTGGCATAAATTTGATTCGCATAACGTTTGTAAGCCTAATGACTACTACCATAATAATAATATATATATATTCCTTTTCTAGTAGATACGTACTCCAGACTTTGGGTGGAAATGGTGGTGGTGAACTTGTAGTGCCCCATACATAATTCTGATCAAACCAATTTGCTATAGTTTCTGTAACAATTAAATAATATTGTTGGTTAAAATTTCAATATGCTGTGCAAGAAAAGTTAGTGACAGAACCAAATTGCTGCAAAACCGACTCCACGTAGTCTTGTTTGTCTTACCCCTAGAGTGTAATTTAAAATCGCGTAGGCGCGTAGGTGCGAGGCGGCCCGCGGGCTGAGGAGCGAAAGCTGTCTGCGACGATTAGCACGCGTGGGGCCGCCAGAGGCCTGCAGCGCCGGAGCCGTGACAGAAACCCTGCCTGCTGCATATTGCATGCTCGCTTGAATGCAGCATGCTGCATGTTTGCTTGCATGCTGTATGCTTGCTTGCATGCTGTATGCTTGCTTTCATGCTGTATGCTTGCATGCTTCATGCTTCCTACAGCGAAAAAAAACTCACAAAATTGTTCAATAAAAATATGATTTAATATCATTATGCGTAAATAAATTTATGCTTTAGGATATTATGCTTAAGAAAGTTATGCTTTAGAACTTTATGCTTGATAAATTTATGCTTTAGAATATTATGCTTAATCATTATTATGACTAGAGAAATTATGCTTAAAAAAATTATGCGTAAGCTGTTATGCGTAATTATATTATGTGTGCGAAAATATATTTATGCCAAACAAAATGATGCTAAGTTATATTAGGTCTTAAAATTTTATGCAAATGGATAGGGAACCATTTGTTTTATGTCATCACTTTTTTGTGTGTCACCAATTTTTTTATTGATAATATCCCAAGTAGCTTTGCACTTGTTTTTCATATTAACTGAAATATCTTTTATTGTGTATTTGTTGAGATTTGTTAATACAACGTTTAAGTATGACTATATTTTTATACTTTTTTGTTAATCTATTTTTGTTTGTTTTATTATGAATTGTTTTTAAATGTAAATAACGTTTCCTTACACATGACTTTTTTAAACCTTTCGTCAACCACAGAGTATTTATTATTTCTGTCCGACTTTTAAAACTTTTTTATATGAAAGCATAGTCTAAAGAACAGTTGCAATGTCCCATGAAATGTTTGAAATGCATCTTCCAAATTATCCCTACGATACGAGTACATATCAGAGAACGAAAGCGCAAAAATACAGTCACAAAACTTTTATATGTTTTCTTCATGATATAGTCCCTTTTATACTCAAACCAACATAATATAGATTTCGGTTTATTAGTTGTCACTGTCAGGGTCTGCCCTGTCTCATGCTCAGATAAAGCCAGGTGATGAACGTCACCTTTAGCTTGTTTGATATCGCTTGCAAATAAATCTAAACATGACTGTTTTCGTGTTGGTGTTGTTATATGTAATTCAATATTGAAATTTTTCAACAACCCTAAGAGTTCTTGGCAACTTTTATTTGGTTTTATGGTGTCTAAATTCCAATCACCACAAATAATTACCTTCTTCGATTTCTTTGTGACTCTAATTAGCAATTTTTCCATTTTTACTAGAAACCCTTTTGGATTGCTGTTTGGTGTCCTATAAATACAAATAATGATAGTTTGATTAATTGTTAATTCTATTCCCGTACATTCAAAATTAAAATTACATGTAATGTCATTTATATACTTATCTAATTTAACGCAAGTCATATCATTCTTAATAAGAATGCATGTCCCACCTCGTTTAGTATCACGACAGTATGAGGCGACGAGTTTGTAACCAGGAATCTTTAGAAGTGATTCTAATTTGCTTTTAATGATTGATTCACTTAAACAAATGATGTCAATTTCCATTGAATTCAGATAGAATTCATTAAGTACTACCGTTATTTCATCTATCTTATTAAAAATACCTGCAATGTTTTGGTGAAACAGTATCAGACTGGACTTACTGTGGGGAACGAAAAAATGGCGGATTTGATTTAAGAGAAAGTTCTTTTATGTTTGACCGACTAGCAATTTTCATTTTATTGAATAAAAATGGGATAGTTCCTTTCTTAAATGGAATTTGTGGATTGTCAATAGGTTGCATTTCGTTTATAGGTTTGAAATAGTAAAGAATGCTAACCTTCTTATTTTTTTCTGGCATTTGGAATATGGACGGCTTATTTTCAATGCAAACACCTGTCTGTAATAAGTATTTTGTTTTATTAGAAAAAGTCAAGAATTGTTCATTATACGTCATGGAATCTATTTCTAAATTAAGTCTATAACTTAGCATACTCGTAAAGTCATTCATTTTATTCAGAAAAGCATTTCTGTCATTCAGTTGAATTAATTTACAGTTAATATATTTTTTTACAAGCAGATGCAACTGTCTATTAAGCATGTATTCATTAAGATATGGGTTGTATTGTACATTTGTTATGAAAAATTTTTGCTTTCGAAATACATAAGTATAACATTTTACTTAAATTCGAAACATATTTGTATACATTCTTGTCACCTATACCAAAACACAATATTACAATGTCTTTTTTGTGATATTTTTTGACATATTTTCACAGGCACGTTTTTAGTATTTCACAGCTTGTGGCAGATGATTTTACCATTCCGAAGATGCCGTACTCGTTATTCCATTTACCTTGCCTACTTTCAAGCATTCTTTCAACAAGATTTTGAGCTTGTTCGTCACCAATGATGTAAATCATTTTTTTCTTTTTATTGTCATTATTCTCTTTATTGTTGTCAACTTCAGTTATGGTTTTAGGCTTCACAGCTTTTGGTTCACAGTCGCTTCCAACTATTGTAGGTAAGGTGCAGGTTGATGGGCTAGGTAGATTCTTAATCAGATGCTCGGTTTTGTTGCAGTTATTTGTTAACATGTCAGTTCTGATACTATCCGACATTTGGTTGACTAACATAATATTGTGAGTATGCGTTTTAGGTGTTTCAGAATGAGCTGTTATTCTACCAGACTGAATAGTTTCGCCCCGGGATAAGCGTATCTTAACGTTTGTCAGTTTCTTTAGGAGAGGTGTTGAAACCTTGTTTTGTGGTGTGAATGGTGTGGGCCCTGGGTTCATTGTCACGGATTCAATTGACACTCTTTTCAGGAGATGAATTTGTTTGTTGCTGTCCTCTGCTGAAGACTGCTGCATTCGTGGTTCAGATTTGCTATTTCTTTGTGCGCAGTAGTTAGTTCCGATCCAAGGTCTTTAACCTGTTGGTTTAAATGTCGAAAATCAGCCAGGCTAAAGCCTACGCTTGTAGGCATACTTTTCGTCGACAGATCCAGCACCTCTGTATCAGATACTTCGGATAACGTTGAGCTGAACAATGTGCGATCCATGGTTATTGTAGATAGATCGCATTCAGATTTATTTCTTCTGATTGTGTTTCTAAAAGTAATGTTTTCCATGACAGATGAACTTCGTGATAAATCTGTCATTGTTTTTCGAGCCACACAGATAAGTAATAATCACAGATTATACAATGTCAATTTGTGTTTCGCTGTTGGATAAGACAACCGAGATTAACACTGGCAACAATTGGTAATTGCTGTGTCGGTAAAGCAGATGAACGTTTAACTAGGTACCTGCTTTTGGTAAAAGATGGCGTTATTGCGTTCTTTGTTTCAACTTTTAACGGATTCGTAAGGAATATAACAGTTTGCTTTTAGTTAATTATTTAAGTTTTGAGATATACGAATCGTAGCAAAATGTTTCTGCGTTTGTTGACCGTAGCCTTTAAAGGATGGTTAACTCACGGTTTTAGGTCCACACTCGATAAACAGTAATTTTTAACTGTTATTTCTGCACTTTAAAGAATAAAGGTTTATTTGAAATCCATCAGGTTTTTATTGAAGATAACAATGCACTGTATAATCACTTTATATACTGGCCTTTTGTATTTTCGTCCAAGAATAATAACTTATTAGTATTATTTAAACAATTTTTATACAGGTGAATGTTTACTTGCTCAGTGTTGCCACACTATTCTAATGTTCTAATGTTCCGCCAAAGTGGGCAAAATGTAACAGATCAAGTACTCTGAAAAATCGTACAGCGCCATTCACGTTCAACACAACAATGCGTCCCGGGTATTGATGGGGCTGTTCCGCTTCTATTGCGCATCAGGGATGTTTGTTGATGCTCTTGCTGATTCCTTCTATGCTGCGATGCGAAAAAGATGCACCTCCCTAGTGCGCCCGGTGCGAGCCCCAACATTATACTGCAGTATGCTTTTCAGTACAATAACAATGCAATTCTTACGGCACTAAGCCTGGCCGAAGCAACGCTACTATTATGCCACAAGCGGTACTTTATCCGATAGGGACAGAGTCTACTACATATCGCTCGACCGAAATTAACTTGACTTTGCCGGTGGCCGTCGAGAGTAAATGACGTGAGTGACGTGTAGAAACTGTCGCGCGTTCCGTATAGTTATGATGTGTACCTTCAGTGTGTGAATTATTGCTAGTGTGATTAATTTTATCGTAAATTATAATTTGATCTATACTGCAAACGGTTTTTCTCTTGCTCAATAACCAAAATCAAAACCAAAAATATGGCTGGTGGTAACGAGAGAGACGTAACCTCTCTGTCACATATTATTATGGAGACATAAATGAACCTACATCTTTTACTATATATCGTTTATAATAAATGGAAACTTACTTGTCTTGCTGCGGCAGGTTTAACGTAATAGACCCTTTACATTCCGTTCCGTACTTGAGAAAGCCGAAGATGCCAAGTACAAGGTACAAAGTGGTTATTGCAATCATCCCTTTGGTGAAGAGTCCGCACAACCCCGTGAACTCCTTGGGGTTGGCCATATTGTACTCCAGCGCCACTACCTGCGCACACGAGAGTCACGTCAGTCTCGTCCCGCACTCACTCGCACTCACTTGAACTCACTACACACTACTAGCTCACCACTCCCACTGCCTGCATCGCGTACAGAGTGATGCCAACAAATACTGGAATGTCCATCAATGAATTTAACTTATATTTGGATGCATCAACTTGCAAGTCATCATATGTCAAATAATAAAAAACTAGGAGCACTCCGATCAAGTTGCATACATTGGAGAACGTCGATAAAGGCGCCAGCAATTTCAGATCCTTCACCATACACATGAGGGCCATTGCTGGGTACATACAGCAAATGAGAATCCGCACCGATACATCTTTGCCGCAAAATGAAATGAACTGTCGACATAAGATACATTAAGTGCAAGTCGTTTTTTTACGTATATTTTCACACATATAATTATAGGTAATTTCACTTTTGGCTTTTGTGTTTTTCAGACAAATCACGCATTGGTATGAAGCCAGATACTATTTGTACACGGTATTGGAGGACCCGTGGACGCCAAGAACGTTTAAAATCATGCCTAATAGTGGTGAAACAATCATAACATTTATGCGAGTATTTGGATCGGCGGAAGAACGATTTGGATCAGAGGCAATCTCAATGCATAGATCTACGCTGAAACGATTCCTTTGCGGACCCAATTTGATGCTTAATTTGTGTTTATGCGTAATAATGCACGTCCACACACTGCCAGAGTCGTTGCAAACACACAAGCCGCAGCTAATATCAACGCCCTACCATGGCCTGCTCAATCGCCAGACTTGAATCCCATTGAACACGCATTGGATATGCTTCAAACTGGAGCAGTGCCAAAAAAGGATGCCGTACACACACCAGAAAATCTTTTTTTCCTGTTGCCACGGACCTGTTATCTCGTTGCGGCCATTCCGCAACGTGGTTTGAATGAAATCATAATTATTAGTCCTCCAGACCGTATTTCGGCCACGGCGGCCAATTTCAACGGAGTGGGAGATATTATAGTGCACGAGTGTGTGCGCAGACATAGGTGAATTCCCTAAAAAAAAAATGAAAAATATGTAAAAATATCAATACCAATCAAATCAATCAATTATATCTATGAAATCATATTGAGTAACCGCTAAATCGGTGGGATTGTGTATAAGGGGTTAACGACACTAATTGTTTATTTTACGCTATAAAAACCTTTAAAAACTTTTTAAAATCTTTTTAATACATTTTATGTCAGGTGATAAACCCAACATAATTATGCTGGATTTTTCACCTTAGTTAATAAACATCGGGAAAACTCTTTACCAACGAAAGTCACAATGTAGTATAGATAGTTCAACTCATCTGTGCGCACGGCGCCATTTGTGCGTGCGCTATAATTATACAGTTTTCTTTTGTGTTGCGCTCGGACGACTGCCGCTTCACTGCCACACAAATTAAAGCTGTATAATTGGGAATCAAACGAGCTTACCTGTTAAGCGAAGTCTTGATTCTAATTTTATGAATGGCGATCTGAAATATAACTATTAGCAGAGTAGTATTCCTAATACACAACGTCTAACATCGCGTTTTTTTAGAGATAAAATATTGCAGATATTTTTTTAAATAGAATTATCCCCGTCGATGGCAACACATGAAATGTCACTTATTTTAGAGATCCTTTTAAGATAAGGAACAGGCTCTGTTTTCTGTACAGAGTAGTTCAATTCAATTCAATTCAATTTTTTATTGCATTCATGTGTACATGTAGTTGTTACAATTTAAGTAAGTTCCAACATGAAACCCGGTTAGGGCACGGCAACATTATAATAATAATAATTTTAACATAACGATAATAATTTTTACATAATAATAATTTTAACATAATAATAATACATTTAAAATAATAATAATAATTTTTACATCTTAATAATTATTTTATTTTAGAGTAGTGTGCGTTTTATATCTATGTAATTATTTATCTAGCTATCATACTAACTATTTTGTTCTAGGTATTCTGCAGTTCCGCATACTTACATTCACTAGGTTTTCCTGAAAGGATAAGTGAATTAGGTAGACTAATTATTGCAGCTTTGGGGCTGTTAGCTAGTGGCGGGTGGGTAATTATATTTCAGATCGCCATTCATAAAATTAGAATCAAGACTTCGCTTAACAGGTAAGCTCGTTTGATTCCCAATTTTATTTCATGGCGATCTGAAATATAACTATTAACAGAGTAGATGTTTAGAGTTGTCTGCAATAATTCAGCTAGTTAGTAAATTATCTAATTATAAATATTCTGGTTTATTGAATAGGTAATTTTATTTCCCCGATTAGCCTTGGTTATTAAGGAATAATAAGCTATTGTTAATCAGCATAAAAGCATAATCAACAGCAAGTAACCCCACATTGTGTCTCTCTCGATTGATGCCAGCTCTAAGTTGAGGTGCTGTATGTGTTGTCCTGTGAAGGGAAGAGTGAATCACTCTCGCTTTTATTATTCTTAGTTATAAACTTTAGGGTCACTTTAAAACGTTATTTGTTTTATTAGTCCACAGAGTCGGCATTAGGGCCAACTTCTTAGTAGGTTTTTTGTTGTTGTTTATTCTGTATTTGTTTTCGATAAGCTCATAAATTCTATAATGATGTTGTGTATTTATGGTCAATTCCTGCAATTTGTAGGCCAAGTCACGTGGTGTTTCCAGGCGGTCCTCCATCCAAGTACTGATCACCGGTGTTGCTTAACTTCGGTGATCTGACGATAACCGGTGTATTCAACGTAGTATGGGCGTTGGCTCATTGGTAAGAATTCAGACCCTTGTATCTTTACCGATAATGGGGCAAAAAGCCCCATAGCTCTACATAGGAGGCCCTCCCATATGGGAGTACCTATCACAGAATCTATTTATTTGTTTGGTATATAAAATGCTAGCATTGTTAAGCAAAATGATTCGTTTTGTTTATAGTAACCGAGCATTAGTCACTAGGATAGCATCTATCAGAATCGGTAGGGATTCTTATGTATTTGACGCCTCTACGCCATTGCGGCAATGTTCCTTAATCAATCCCCCCACATAGTCTATGCCCAGGTAATTGTGTAACTATGTCATCATCTTTCAGATTCAGTGACCTGGTAGGGAGGTTTTGCCGCTTTAGCTTACGAGTTTGGTTATTGAGGTTATTTTGGAAAATAGTGTGTCAAGCACGGAATGAGCTTTACGCTTGGTAAATTTTAAGTTTTTTGCAAGCACCATTTAATAGGTTAATTTGGCAAAGTTTCGCTTTGTGGCCTCACACAGGTCTCTTACTCTTCTTAATGTTTGTTACCATTTTGCCTGTGTGTCCGAAATAAAATATTTTTCTTTCATAATTTACGTAGAGTGAAAGTGTTCAAAAGTATAATTGGCATGTGTAGAGCTAATCAAAAATAGTAGGTTCATTTTAGAAGCATAAAATTATGAAACTTCTTTCTCTGACCTCATACTATATCCAAGATTAAATTATGGGACGAGTTATATAATTCAAGTAAGGAGTTGTATAATTAGCTATAGTGTGCACTTGGTGAGCAGGTAGTTTTAGTGTGCAATAATTTGTAGTTAATTCATTCATGTTCTCTACATTGATTATATGGTACTTGACCTGGTTCATGTTCTAATCACAATCCATCAATACTTTATCTTCACATCACAATGCCCCCCCCCCCCCCTCTTTGTTTCTTTGAAAATTTCATTTTAGTGATGTAATTATCACTGAAATCTACTATTAAGTATTTAGGCTAGTAATTGGAATGGTTGAATGTTTAATTAGATATTTGATTTTATAACCTTTGAGTTAGGTCACCCATCTCTGCCTGGCCCTTTGGGAAATACGGGCCTGATGTTATGTAATGCGACTAAGGTCGCTAATGCTTTAACTTTTGTTTTTACATAGGTATTTCAAGTCATGTGGTTCATGTAAAAAAGACTTAGCAGTAGAAACTAGCAATTCACATAAGTTTGTCAGGTGTTAGATCGCCATCCCAAGCATTTAAGTACATTATGGTAGTATCTTTAGGTATTATGATTTATGGCAGTCTTGTTATTTGTCAAGTAAGTAATCAGGGTAGGTTGATAGGAAATATTGTTTCGGTAAGTGTCATTCACTAATGGTAATTTAGTCAATACAGTTAAAGTATGCAAGGAAGTTATCCGACAATGTATGTAATGAACCCTTTATTGGTTATCCGGTGATGGGAAAGTTCTTGGAGGTAAGAGTAATAGGGGAAATCTTACATCTATCTATTTTGGTATGTTGGACCTATAGGATGAGATCTTACATCAATCTATTTTGGTATGTTGGACAACAATGATTGAATAGTGCACAGATTGTCAGTATTAAGTACTAGAGTTAGTACTGGGAATATTTGTCATTTTTTTGCCAATCAAGTGGTGGAATTCTCACTATCCTAGGGGGGCTTAGTAATAGTTTTAAGTTCTGGGTGAAACTGAATTTTCTATTATGTTTGAGTTGTTGTCTTGGAGTGTAGATATAAGCCGGGTTGTTTGTAAGGTCTACCACAACTATTAATTTTGTTTTCAGTAATGAGTGATTCCTGTTATTGTAATTAGTTGTTTTAATTTTTTATTTACTATGACATGTTGGATGTTTGTTTTTTTTTTTTTTTTTTTTTTTTTTTTTTACTATGGCAGACCAGCTCATGTTGTACTAGTTTTACGTTTTTCAATAGAACTGGTAAGTTTTCTTTATTATCTTAAGAGTGAGTTTCTTGTGGTTTTAATGTTTATTGGTTAATTGTTATTGATTGTGGCTATAAAGTTATATGCTTGAGTTTGTTAAATGTATCTCTTTGTTTATCAAATAGAGTAAATAGAAATTCATGTCAGATAAAGATGATATTACTTTTGTTCTGGTTTTATTTTGGTGGAAGTGAACATTGACATTGTCAGGTATTTTGTTTCTTCGGCCAGGTCAGTCAACAGTTTGTTTTGTGCTTATGTTCTTTATAAGCATAGGATCAGTCACTGCTTTTCCTATGATAGAGGTAACCAGTGTAATTTGTTTCTGGAATATGTCAATCCCTTGTTCCCTCCGTTTAGGGGAATCTGGGAGTAGGTCATATGCCTTATGAGTAAATATGAACATGGAATGGTACTTTGTAGGGGTTTGGTCCATGAGTAATTTGTCATCAGCCATTGTATCATATTAACATAGTATCTTGTACTAATATTTGAGTGTATGAGTGTAAAATTACACAATTTTGCATTGTTTTTAATTTATGAAATAAATATTATTTATCAATCAGGATAATTAAGTCCCCTTGTGCTTAGGTTATTTGTTTGTTAAAGATGGCAACTCAGCGGTATAGCCATGAATATAAATATAATGGCATTTTAATGGGCTGCAGCTGGTGTTTATATCCGTAGCGGGCATGTGTAACATTAGCTGGTAAGAGGTAATCAGTCAAGACAAGGTGTGCTTTGATAATATTATCATCCTTGATGTGAAGCTAGATCATGCATGGTCCTGGTTTAAATGCTATGAGAATCTCGTGCTAAGCATGTGCCGACCATGTCAAATATGTACCAGCTGGCAACGTAGAGTCAATGTTGTTAAGAGTATCCCGTACTCGCTGATAACAATCGAGTTGGCGGGGTAGAATCCCTCGCTATAGGGAGTATAATGCTTTTGCAAGTTTATATACAATAACGCACAGACGATGTGCAGGGTTAAGTAAGGCTGAGCATGTACCCAGTACTTATGTCAAATATGTACCAGGACTTAGGGTGCTTCGTGTCGTTGATGAGCGCCGCGGCCGTCTCAGATTTCCAATAACGATGGACTTAGTACGTCTCAGATTTCCCGTAATGATGCACTTTGTACACTTTCTATCACATAGCATAGTTATTTAGCAGTAGTATGTACGTTAGTAAAGAGTATTATAAACTTATTTTAAATTAATATTTTGACGAGAGAGAATTTTTCTTGCGATGTCAGAATGCGCGTGAAAAGAAAAGTGACATTTCATGTGTTGCCATCGACGGGGATAATTCTATTTAAAAAAATATCTGCAATATTTTATCTCTAAAAAAACGCGATGTTAGACGGTGTGTATTAGGAATACTACTCTGTTAATAGTTATATTTCAGATTGCCATGAAATAAAATTATAGCGCACGCACAGATGACGCCGCGCGCACAGATGAGTTGAACTATCTATACTTGCGATGTGATTTCACCGTCCGCCCTGGTGAGTTGTTTGTATCTGAATTATTAAGTTTTTGTGCCGATCAGTCTTGGTCGTGTATTGATTATGCTATTTATAGAAACATTTAGATTTGTAAGTGATGCGCATGGTAGCTAGCGATGGTTAGATCACTGTGTGGTCAGTGAAGCTGCGTGTCACTCAGTTGTTTTATATGACACATACTGGTCAGATCATAATATACCCATTTTAATCAAATGTAATTTTATCTTTCAAAATCGAAGGTCGTGTTATTATGTCTAGCACGCTTCTCGAAAATAATAGTAGGGGAGGCCATGATGCTAAATGGGGATTTACTTGAGCGTCGTGGGGACCCATTTTGAAGATTAGATGGTACTCGTAGAAAGAAAAAAGGTCAAAAGCTTAGATGAATGATTGGTCTCGCTGCGCTCGACTAGATTCAGACTAATTTAGAATATTTTTTGGAATTATTGTCTATATGTATGTACGCGCATTACACAAAAACTACTGGACGGATTTTAATGAAACTGAGAACAGGTACAGCTTATGGGCAGTTTGCTAACTGCAGAACCTAGCACATCAGTTTCAGTTGCCGAAGGAACTATTCTAACTACTGGTAGTGAAACTCCATCACTAGATGACTTTCCCGACATTAATTATATTTTTGATACACCGAAAAAGATAAAGCTTAAAAAGGAGCTTCACAAGAAAACAATTTTTTTACAATTAAGATACGGGAGGATAATTAAAACCCTGCGTGAAAAGATTAAAAAAAGCTAATTGTAACTTAAAAAGTAATATTCTTATCTATGTAGTAGGTATCAAATATTTAAAGCAAGAACGGTTCATTGATAATTATATCTATACTAATATTATAGAGAGGAAAGATTTGATTGTTTGTTTGTATTGAATAGGCTCCGAAGCTACTGGACCGATTTGAAAAATTATTTTACCATTAGAAAGCTTAGTTTTCAGGGAGTAACAAAAGCTACTTTTTATCCCGGGAAAAATAACGGGTCCCGCGGAAAAGGCCACGGGAGCGAAGCCGCGGGCAAAGTGCTAATATTATATACCATTCTCAGTAAAAATGTTGTCGTAGCAGATTATGTTCAATAATATATATAAAAAACATAGAAATGAAAAGAAAATCTTGCCGAAATAATATACTAACGATCTCAAGAAATTCTGCTTTTTTTGTTAAAACCAATGATCACTAATGAGGCTAAGCATTGCCATACAACGTGGCAATGCGGCCAGTCCCTTGGGTACATTGCCAGTCGACAGCGATGCGGATGAATTTTTCGATGCTATATTTTAATTTTTTAATAGTTTTAGTTAAGTTAGTATATCATTTTGCAATTTCATGTCTTTAATTTTAAACTTTTATTCTCCACCTGCATATAATTACGTGACGAGTAAATTTAGCACATTTTTGCCACATGCCAAAACATTAGGCAAATGGTATCGCAACATCAATGGTGTACCAAGCCGAAGGTGGTACATTGGAGGGCAAACTCAGTTTTCGATACGTGTTTTAGTTGGATATGATTAACTGTGCTTGCTCGCGGGGAGACCGTTAGACCTTCCAAGCATAAAGTGCGTCACTCACATGCTAGCCTCCTGTATGGCTATCGAGGGAATCTTATCCTGGTGCGGCACGTGGCTGGCGTTGCGCGACGACCGGCCGATCGGATTATCCACTCACAAATTGGTGCACCAAAGTCTGTACTGCACTATAAGAGCCCTCAGGAATCACAACCAGTCCAGATAGAAGCCGTTCAGCGACGATTAACCCTCATACCAAGGATTTTAACCGGGAGCGCGCACTTAGGCAACTGCGACCTGCGACTGTATCTCATTCGTTCGCAAGCACAGTGCGCGCATAGATAAAAATGTATGGTTACGGAACATTCCGCCCACCAAAATTCATAGTATTTTCACTACGTTGAAAGAGCGGAACCCGAGAACAACGGTTAAAAACAAATGAAGAGCTGATGTGATCGATTGAAATTTACACTAATTGAAGTTAACACTAACCTAAACTAAACTAGAATCTAATGAATTGAAGTTACGGTAAACAGTCTGTCTAGTCAGTCTGAGTTGGCAGAGGGCACAACTTCACAAGAGGTCTCGTAAGAAGTGATCCATTTGCCATACGCACGGTGGCCACACGTGCCACGCCGCCAGGGCCCGGATGTAATTCCGTGACCCGAGCAAGAGGCCAATGCAGCGGCATAGTGTTTTCGTTTTTGATGACCACGATTGAATCTACAGCTAACGGTTTGCAATGCTTAGTCCACTTTGCTCGCTGAGTCAACGATTGCAGATATTCGACCTTCCAGCGTTTCCAAAAGTCTTGTTGGAATCGCTGGATGAGTTGCCATCTTCCTAACCGTGTATGATTATTGCCTGATAAATCCTCCTCAGGGATGGAAGAAAGCGGCTCTAAAGTTAGGAAATGACCCGGAGTCAATACGTTTAAGTCATTGGGATCTGAGCTCAGCGAGTAAAGAGGGCACGAGTTCAGCATAGATTCGATTTGTACAAACAAAGTTGTCATCTCTTCGAACGTTAATGTCTGATCACCGATAATACGATACAGATGGGATTTAACTGCCTTAATTTGTATTTCCCAGACACCGCCAAAATGACTACTAGCCGGAGCATTGAATTTAAATGTTATGTTTTCGATATTAGATGCGTCCTTCATGTACTAATTTAGTTGGTTGCAAGCGCCTACAAAGTTGGTTCCACAATCTGAATGGATAACGCTTACACGACTCCGCTTGCCAACAAACCGGCGAAGCGCTGCAATGAAAGCGTCCGAAGTCAAGTCCGAAGCGACTTCCAAATGGACTGCTTTCGTTGTGAAGCACACGCGTTTTGGTGACAATATCCAAAATTGCTGTGTCAAAAGATACTGCATTGTATTTATACCTGGATGACAGTTTTCACGATGAAGTGCTTCGATGATCATGAACGTTAGTTTAGAATCCTTAGGTAGCAGCGCAGGATGCTTATGCTCATACTCGAGCCCAGAACGAGATAGGCGACCGCCTACCCTAAGAATTCCCGATTTATCTAAGAAAGGGTTAAGTTTTTGCATAGGTTTTGAAAGAGGTTTTGAGTCTTACAAACGAGTTATTTCCTCATCGAAATGCAATGATTGTACTCTGCGTACGAAAATCAATAAAGCGTTATGAAGCTCCGTTCGATTTAAATGATGGTCAGAACTCCGCGAAGATTTTTTACGAGCGCATTTTACAAAACGAATGCAATACGCGAGTACTCGTTGTGCTTTACGAATTGATGAGAAACTTTCGAGTAAAGAATCAATGACGTTGGTGTCGCTATGAACAAACAGAGAGACCGCGCTTCAGATAATACATCAGCTTCGTTAACATTGTCTTTGTTGTTTGGCCAAGAGTTAGAAGGTTGAGCGAGCCAACAGGGCCCCGCCCACCATAGCGAATTGTTGACCAACTCAGCAGGATAAAGACCTCGAGAGGCAATGTCAGCGGGATTATCCGAACTGGAGACATGGTTCCAGCGAGCTTCCGGAATAGTATCCTGGATATGACTCACTCGGTTGGCGACAAAAGTCTTCCAACGTGATGAGTAAGATCGAATCCACGATAATGCCACCATTGAATCTGACCACGCACAAGTGTTAGCTATGGGGAAAAATGATAAATAGCTTTCTCTGACGAACTTCAGAAGATCTGCCAGAAGGACTCCCGAGCACAATTCGAGACGAGGTAATGATATCCTTTTTACAGGTGCTACGCGAGATTTTTAAGACAGAAAGAAGACAGATACACTACCATCGATGCAAGTGACACGTAAGTAGATTACAGCTCCATAACCTGACTCGGAACTATCAGCAAAGCCATGGAGTTCACACGATTTCATACCTTTTACAGAAATGCTCAGTATAACAACGCCACCGTTCGACGATTTCACACGGCGGAGAATCGTCCCAATTAATACCCAACATCCACAACCTCTGAACTAAGCACTTAGCTAAGAAAGTTATAGGAGTTAGGAAACCCAAGGGGTCATAGATACGTGCGAGTTCACTT
Organism: Xanthia togata; assembly: GCA_963853775.1. NCBI lineage: Eukaryota > Metazoa > Arthropoda > Insecta > Lepidoptera > Noctuidae > Xanthia > Xanthia togata. Next base: position 741,641 of record OY970790.1, read on the forward strand.
AGAATCGTACGCTTTGTGCATTGGCGATCGATAGGTTTGACCTCAAACAAGAATTTGTCTGTCCTGGGACACCACTTCAGGCCCAAGATCTTCAGAGTGCTCGTCATTTCGATGTCTATAGACACAAAGTCAGTGAGACAGTGTTCCGGAGGTATATCAGCAAGCACCTCCGGTTTATTGCTAGCCCACTTACGCAGCTCAAACTGACCTCTCTTTAAGAGTTGGATAACCTGAGTTTTGACTTGGATGGCTGTTTGGATATCAGAACTGCCACTCGCGATATCGTCAACGAATGTATCAGAAGTCATCACTTCGCGAGCGAGAGGTAAGTCAGTTTCATCTTCTACAAGTTGTTTGAGAGTGCGGCAAGCAAGAAATGGCGACGATGATACCCCATAAGTAATGGTATTTAATCGATACTCTTGAATTGGGTCCGTTGATTTGAATCGCCAAAAAATTCTTTGGAAATCTCGATCGTCAATTGACATAGTAATATTTCTAAACATTTGCTGAATATCGGCTGTAAATACAACATAATGTGTTCGGAAGCGATGAAGTATCTCGGCAATGTTAGCCTGCAGTTTAGGACCTACGAGTAAAGTTTCATTTAACGACACACCACGAGCGTCTTTCGCAGAAGCGTCGAAGGCCACTCTTAGCTTTGTCGTTGCACTGTCAGGTCGCAAAACGCAGTGATGAGGTATGTAATAACAACCCTAGTTGATTTCCTTTGAAGGAACTAGACTCATGTGACCACTGTGTAAATAGTCGGACATGAAGTCGCAGTATTGTTCGCATAAAGCCTTATTTGCCGCTAACATGCGTTCTAATGATTTAAAACGTCGCAAAGCAGATATCCAGGAAAAGTTAGATTCTTGTCTTTTTCTTTGAAAGGCAAGGTAACGGTATACCTCCCGGAAGCATCGCGGAAATGTTCGGTAACGAATTTCTGTTCACAGAGTTCTTCGTCCGGTGTTAACTTTGAAGACTGAGGAATGTTATCCATTTCCCAGAACTTCTTAACCTGCTCATTGAGAAGATTATCGTTTGAAACGAAGAACGACTTTGGCAGTTCGTGATTGTCACTGCAACTGACGTTTCCTAGTAGGATCCAGCCGAACACAGTGTTGATTGCAGATGGTTGCTGCAATCCTCCACTAACACTGCCTGGTAACAGGAGTGAAGGGAAGACCTCAGCACCGAGAAGGACATCGATTTGACCAGGTAAGTGACAATCAGGATCCGCTAGGTTAAGATTTCGAATATGATGCCACGCAGACTTGTTCAGTTTAACGACAGGCATATTGCCGCAGATCTTAGGTAATGTTAACGCTTCAATACTAAACAAATCGTTGTCGTGGACACCTACGATTAAGCAGATTGTACCACTAGCCGATGTTGAAGCATGACCTAGGCCATTCGCCTCACGCATTCGCATTGACCTGCCTATTCGATAGAAATGTCGAAGTATGTTTTTTACTTGCGACCGTGGCATTAGAATTCCGTAAACCACTTGGCTTAAGTGGTTTTTCGTTGGCACGGTTATCGCGACCACTTTCGGAGAAGTGCGTGTCGCGCACCGAAGCCTCGCATCTGTTGTACAGAAAATCGTTGAGATCTTTGTACTTTGGAAACTCATGAGAAGCAGTAACTCGTTCAAAAGCACAACGCAATTTTGAATCCATTTTCGATAATAAATGGTAACAGATTACAAAATCCCACTGATCCGTCGGTACCCCTTGCCATTTGAGAATCGATAGATTTTCGTTAAAAGAATCAAGGACACGTCGTAAATCAATGGGTGAGTTGGCTCTCAGGCTAACGTTCAAGATCTCCTTCCAGCAAGTAAAGGCAAGTTCCCGCTTGTCTTTATACCGCGCTACCAATGCAGAGTATGCTTCGTGGTAGAATAAGCCCGTCACAGGAAAGGTTCGTATAAGTGCTAACGCATCACCAGTGAGACTAGAGACGCGGTAGTACATGCGCTCCGTATCCGAAAGTGAACCATTCTCGTGAATCAGCGAGGTGAAGATATCGTAGAATTCGGGCCACAACTTTATGTTACCACTAAATTGCGGTAAGTTAATTTTAGGTAATTTTACTTTGAGTACACTCGACGACTCATTATGAGATTTATTTGGTTCATCGTTGTATTCGTTAGGCTCATCGACCTTCGTTAAGCGTCGGTGTAACGCTAAAATCTCATAATATCGTTTGTCAAAGTCGGATCTGATACTATCTTGTTCTGCTTGTTGTTCATCTGTAAGTTCGCATATTATGGTTAGTATGTCATCATGGGCTTCTTCAAAGTTATTTACTATTTTAGTTAAGTCTGAGTAATGTGCCAAAAGTTTACTTAAATCACATTCATTATTTTCCGCTAAACAAGCGACTTCAAGCGTCTTAGATAACTTATTGAACGCTAAAGTACGTTTTCTACGCAATACCGGTAAGTCGCGTTCAGTTGGGTATTCGACTTCAACCGATTTACCTTTACTCAATCTGCGTAATGATTTTTTAGAATAATAAGGCATTTTGTTTATTAGTTAGCCTTAATTGCGTTAAAACAATCTATATTCAACAATAAGATTCTATAATGAACAAGTAATGGCACCGTTATGTTCAATTAAATAACAATGAAAAAATGTAAACAACCGTTTCAAACTGAATAGAACGCCAAATCCGAACACCGTACGTCAACTGTTCAATCGCAGTTCATTCATTAAATCACTACAACGATAATCCAACAAATTAATATTGTCGTTGAATATAAAGAAAAAAGAAATTCAATTTGTCTATGGTTCAATTCAATTTCAAATCGTAGAACAAAGAACTACTCGAACTGATATGGCGGCGATAAAAAATACAAATTTCAAATCATTCAACTGGAAGGTTGATCAAAATAACTAGGCGAACCAAAAGTTTACAAATGTTCTAAGTATGGTTAATTGTGGTAATTTACGTTTCGATTCGATGTTATATCAACTTGTATGACCATTTTGATAGAATATAACAAACGAAATACGTGTAGCCACACGAGTTTATAGCAAATGAACAAGAATTCATCGGTCACACAAAGAATTTATCGATGATAAGATTTTGAAAAGATCGATGCACGTTTGAAAATAGACCTTTTTGTTATTTAACGATTAACGAAATAAACTAGTGTAATGTATAGCAATCGACCTACAACGAATATGTATTGCCCAAAAGTGGGAAATAGTTGAGGGTAAAAGGAAAAAAAAAAAAGATTTTAATTTCTTTGTGCAGGTTGTTGAAAATTACCTATGATTTTACGAGAAATTTACTGTTAACGGGTAATAGAATGAATATTATCGAATTATATCCGTTGTTCCATGGTTTCGGCACCAAAAAATGTACCAAGCCGAAGGTGGTACATTGGAGGGCAAGCTCAGTTTTCGATACGTGTTTTAGTTGGATATGATTAACTGTGCTTGCTCGCGGGGAGACCGTTAGACCTTCCAAGCATAAAGTGCGTCACTCACATGCTAGCCTCCTGTATGGCTATCGAGGGAATCTTATCCTGGTGCGGCACGTGGCTGGCGTTGCGCGACGACCAGCCGATCGGATTATCCACTCACAAATTGGTGCACCAAAGTCTGTACTGCACTATATGAGCCCTCAGGAATCACAACCAGTCCAGATAGAAGCCGTTCAGCGACAATTAACCCTCATACCAAGGATTTTAACCGGGAGCGCGCACTTAGGCAACTGCGACTATTGCCATCTTGGATTCGACTCGTATCTCATTCGTTCGCAAGCACAGTGCGCGCATAGATAAAAATGTATGGTTACGGAACAGATGGTGTTCCAGGCTTTACTGAAGAAGCGTTCACGTTATTAAAACTAAAATCTGATAAAGGCAATGTTATTTGCGCGCTGATAGCAGATGAAATGGCTATACGCCAACAAAGTGGGCCCGCAAACAAAATGACGGTTATGTTGATATGGGTACTGGTGTAAATGACACTTCTGTATTAGCATCAGATGCATATGTTTTCCTATTGGTTTGCTTAACTGAGCACTGGAAACTGCCTGTAGGGTACTTTTTAGTGCATGACCTAACAGAATCCCAAAAAGCGAACTTACTGTCGCTATGTCTAAGTAAGTGCCATGTGGGTGTACGTGTCGTATCAATTGACATCCTTTGAATATCTCCGCGATAGAAATATTAGGTTGTCGATTAAAGGATCCCAAATATTTGAAGACTACCTTCAAACATTTCAAACAACTTCTTCAAATTACGATATGGCCCGCTTTCCTTGATCCTGTTCATATGTATAAATCGATCAGAAATCATTTCGAAAGTAGAAAGACTTTCTAGATGTCGGAGAAAATGAACTAATAATAATATGTTGAAGGAGCGCTTCTTTGGTCACCTGAAGAAGGTATTAATTAGTCTTCTATCATTTATTCAACGGGTGGGTCATGCCGGTTTTGATGTACTCTTTCGGCATACTCAAATGGACTCAGACCGAACTCAACGCCCTGGACAGGAGGGTCCGTACACTCCTGATCGCAAACCGGATGCATCACCTACGTTCATTGGTGATGAGACTGTACATACCGCGGAAATGCGGGGGTCAAGGCTTTTTAAATGCGAAGACCCTCCATATCCGCGAGGTGTGCAGCCTCAGGGAATATTTTTCAAAAGCCAAAATGGGTATGCACCGTGATACCACATCACGGTGCATACGTGCAGTGGAAAAGGAGCTCACCCCGCTCTCCATGGCTAAAGAGAACTGGCGCAAACCTGGGGTACTTACAACAGATGACCGCAAGGAAGTATGGCAAAGCAAGGAGCTTCACGGGCGCTTCTACCGGGCTCTTAACGAGCCTGGTGTAGATTTCCTAGCGTCCGTATCCTGGCTACGTTTTGGTGACCTTTTTGGGGAAACTGAAGGTTTCTTCTGTGCAATTATGGACGAAGTTATTTTGACGAATAACTACCGGAGACATATTATGAAGGACGGGACGGTTGACGTGTGTCGCGCATGCCACCGTCCGGGTGAGTCCATCAGACATATTATCTCTGGTTGTTCTGGTCTGGCTAACGGCGAGTACTTTCACAGGCATAACCAAGTGGCCAGAATTATTCACTTGTGGATTCTGAGGTACCGTACTACAAGTATGTGCCCGACCCAGTTCTCGAAAATGACCATGTCACGTTGTACTGGGATCGGTCTATCATTACTGACAGGACTATTGTTGCCAATAAGCCTGATATAGTGGTGATAGACCGATTAGCGCGCCACGCAATGATAGTTGATGTTACCATTCCGCATGACGAGCAGCTCGTGAAAGCAGAGAAAGACAGACAAATAAAATATCTCGACTTAGCACACGAGGTTGTCGACATGTGGAATGTGAGCTCGGCTATCATTGTACCGATTGTCGTAACGGCCAATGGCCTGATGGCCGAAAGCCTCGACCAACATCTTTCGAAGCTCTCGTTAGGCGGTTGGAACAAGGGCCTGATTCAGAAGGCAGTACTTCTTGATACGGCTCGTATTGTGAGGAGGTTCCTATCTCTGCAGCCCTAACCACCGGTAGCTTGGACCCTGCTCCCGACACCGGCGGAACACTATTTTTTATATTTTTTAATGTTTTCTAATAGTAATGTTTTTTTAAATATATTTAAAAATGTATTTTGTATGTTAGAAAAATGAATAAACGAATAATAATATATTTATTCAAAAAATTATAAGGCATAAAAATTAGTACAGTTTTGCTTAAACGTAAATTATTACATATATACAGGGTGTCCAAGAACCTGGCGTCCAACTGGATTCCCACGATGCCCCAAGTTCTAACAGTACTCAGAAAAATATTTTAAAAAATCCACCCCATGTACTTACAGAATTATACTGATTTAAAAAAAAAAGGGGAAATGAGCACCCTGTGACATACTTTTGAATGCTGTGACTGCTAATGCTGATAATTTCGATATTTCTTGGAGGTTTTGTAATCTAGGGTATTGCTGTGTCTAAATAGAATGTAAAAATAATGTACTTATTGTACCATTTTAAAATAAAATATTATTTTAACTAAAGGTGATATGGAAAACTATTGAATTTCGCAACTTTGACCGACTGTAGTGTAAAAAAAATGTACCAAAATAGTATGGCAAGTGACGTCAAATTTTGACGCGTTTATTCCTCTTTTTAAAAAGGTATAATACTTACACATTAATTTGAAAAAAAAAATTTTGATAATATTTTTACTCAACAACCCAATTTTTACGAAGTGCCTACCTACTAACGGTAACTGTCGGACCCTTTCTTATCTTAGAAACTGTTATGTTACTACTATTATTTACTTCGGTTCCAAGAGTGAGCAAGAAGGAAATACACACAGGTAGATGGGTTCCCAGTAGAATAAAAGCAAAGAATGTTAGTTTAAAGATATTTTATTACAATAAATGTTCAAAATGTTGACCACCCGCGGCAATACAAGCTCTCACTCTCCTTAAAAAGGACCGCTTTATGTTTCGCGAGTAACTTTTTTGACGTATCACCTGCACTGCTTGTGTTATCTTCTCACGAAGGTCAGCGATGTCATTAATGGGCTTCGCATAAACGAGCTCCTTCATAGTTCCCCAGAAAAAAAAAACCAGCGGATTTAAGTCAGGTGAGCGGGCTGGCCACGGGATTGTTCCTGATCGCCCAATCCACCTGTTCGGGTATTGCTCGTCCAAAAACTCTCTAACGGATACGCGAAAATGTGCTGGACAGCCGTCGTGTTGGAACCACATATCTGGTGGGGTCTCTTCTAGTAAGTTTGGCAAATCATTTTGAAGAAAATTTAAATATGATTCGCCAGTCAAATTCTCGGGCATCTCAAATGGACCAATAATATTCCCACAGAGAATACCGGTCCACATGTTCACTTTGAACCGGTACTGGGATCTATCTTCTCGCATCAAGTGCGGATTTTCCACATGCCACTCGTGCAAGTTGTGTAGGTTCATGTAGCCATCCTTCTTAAATGTTGATTCATCTGACCACAAAATTTTGTCGATAAAGTTTTCGTCTTCTCGATGTTTTTGCAGGATTGTTTCACAAAACGCGACTCGGCTCGGATAGTCTCGAGGTAAAAGACTTTGCACTCGCTGTACGTGGTACGGATGATATTCTTCTTTTTGGAGAATACTGTGTGCTGTGCTCTTCGGTATCCCCGTATCAGCTTCTATTCCTCGCACAGAGATGCTTGGATTTGCCGACACCGCCTCTAAAACTTCATCGCGTATGAAGTCATTTACGGGTCGTCCTTCACCAGCTACTTGATTGGGGAACCGCCCGTCACATAGTGATCTGTGCACATTAATGAAAACTCGATGGTCGGGATATCGCGTAGCCCTCGGATACCTTTCTCTGTAAAGTCTCGCTGCAGCTCGTCCATTACCTCTACATTCTCCATAAATGTAGTGCATATTTGCGTATTCTTGCGGAGTGTAGGTCGCCATGGTAGCACACACAAAACACAAACTGTCCAAACACAGGCAAAGGTCGTCGTAAAGAGTTCGTTTCAAAGTCCAGAGCACAAAGAGTAATCGAGTCCAATAAACAAAGCTTTAAATCGTAGTACGTGATCAATGGTAACAATAAGAGAGAGGTGCGTAGTAACGGCAGGAGGCAGTGACGCGTACTGACCGTACTGTTATCCTAAATAGCACGATCCCAGATAGCGTCACTATCTATCTCACTCGCACCTCTAACCTTTTTCTCCCTCACTCTTACCTGAATAATGGGGTACCATAAAGAAGAACCAGCAAATCGCAAAGATAGTTTCTGTCTTGCTCCCTCCTGTTGTAATAACGAATCACTATGGTGAGATGCATGCACATACCGTCCCTTACGGTCTAACCTGTTTTTTGAGAGGCCTGTTGTTATTTTTATGAGCATACAATAGTAATTCTTTAGAGGTTAGATTCAATTCGTCGTAAATTTTTCTTTCTAAGAATTCTGTAAGACATCGTAAAAATTGGGTTGTTGAGTAAAAATATTATCAAAAATTTTTTTTTTCAAATTAATGTGTAAGTATTATACCTTTTTAAAAAGAGGAATAAACGCGTCAAAATTTGACGTCACTTGCCATACTATTTTGGTACATTTTTTTTACACTACAGTCGGTCAAAGTTGCGAAATTCAATAGTTTTCCATATCACCTTTAGTTAAAATAATATTTTATTTTAAAATGGTACAATAAGTACATTATTTTTACATTCTATTTAGACACAGCAATACCCTAGATTACAAAACCTCCAAGAAATATCGAAATTATCAGCATTAGCAGTCACAGCATTCAAAAGTATGTCACAGGGTGCTCATTTCCCCTTTTTTTTTGAAATCAGTATAATTCTGTAAGTACATGGGGTGGATTTTTTAAAATATTTTTCTGAGTACTGTTAGAACTTGGGGCATCGTGGGAATCCAGTTGGACGCCAGGTTCTTGGACACCCTGTATATAGATAAAAACAATTACAGGCCTATCTCCTTAGCTACGGTAGTAGGGAAGGTACTTGATGGTCTGCTTGACCGTCAGGTTAATAGCCACATAGCATTGAATGATACGCATTTTGGCTTCAGAAGCAAACAATCGACGGAGAGTGCTATCCTGGCGCTCAAGCAGACTGTGTGGTATTATACGGACAGACAGACGCCAGTTTATGCTGCCTTTCTTGACCTTTCCAAGGCTTTTGACCTCGTATCTTATGAGAAATTATGGTCTAAGCTTCATGGTTTAAATTTGCCTTCAGAGCTTCTTAACTTGTTGAAATTCTGGTACAGCTTGCAAACAAATCGCCTTAGGTGGAATAATGTTGGGCACGCCACTATTGCGGCGATAAGTCCCCTCTTTGAGGAGTGGCTGGAGAGGCGCCACGGCGTCCTCACCTTCCGCCTGACGCAGGTCCTTACCGGACACGGCTGTTTCGGGAGGTACCTGTTTCGGATATGGTGGGAGGAAACGCCCGGGTGTCATCACTGCGCGGATCACCCGGAGAACACGGTGGAGCATACGGTAGAGGTATGCCCAGCTTGAGCAGAGCACCGCCGTGTCCTCGTGGAGGCGATCGGTGGCGGGGATTTCTCGCGTCCGGCCCTGGTCCAGGCCATGGTACGGAGCGAGAGGGCATGGGAGGCCGTCACCGTACTGCGAAGCAATAATGCTCGCGAAGGAGGAGGCGGAGCGCGTGAGGGAGAGGCAAATTTCGCGCCCTCACACCCCTAGCCGCCGAAGGAGGTGACACCCTGGGCGTCGGGAATCGATCGCGGATTCCCGGCCACCGTAGGCGCGGGCTTGCGGACGGTGAGCAATGGGTAGCTCGCCGTCCGGTAAGGACTAGGCCCGGGTCGATGGCACGTTGTGTTCCACGCGCGCCTCAAAGAGATGTCAGCGAGTGAAGGGGTCCGATGAGACCATTGCCTGCCGGGCTTGCGAGAAAATCCGAAACGGATACCGTGGCCCCCTGGCATTGCACAGGCAACAGAAGGAACACGGGTGGGTTTTAGTCAGTAAGGGTCTGACACGCCCTCCTGCTCCACCCAGAGCGGGAGAAGTCATTTGATGATTTCCCACCCACAAAAAAAAAGGTGGAGTAATGTGTCTTCCGAGCCATATTTCTTGGAGTGTGGCGTTAGACAGGGTGGGTAGACATCGCCTGCTTTGTTTAACCTATATATGAATGACCTGATTGGTGGGCTCAGCAGAACTAATGTCGGCTTTTCAATAGATAGTGTAATAACAAATGATATAATACTGATTACACACTGGACACATCCCGCGGTCTCATTAGCGATAAGATCAAAGTTGCTCGGGAATTTACAACTTTCTTTACTAATATTCCAATTCATACTACAGAAACTTTAAATTCATATTGATTTATTAAGAGCGAATGTTTCATATTGATTTATTAAGAGCAATTTAAATTTAATCATATAAACTCTGTGGTCGTTGTTAAGGCTTTTATGCAACTTAAGGTGATACTAGCCAACATTTTTCCCATACAAATTTCGGGAGTGAATTACTCCACTGTTTGACATTTTACATCCAAAGTTAAAAAAATTATCGTTTTGTCTCATTATTAATTTTGTCTGTACGGAAGCGGAATAGTAAAATTAAAAGCCAATAAAAAGTTATGAGCCAACAAACTTTCATTTTTCTTGCTAATTTTAACGCAACTTTAGGCATAAATAAGTAATAAAAGAAATGTAAAATCTCCAAAACAAAATCCGTACAGACAAAGCTCAATTATCGAAGATTTTAATAAACTTTATTTGTAAATGATTTACGCAGCGGTTTTTTCATAAAATACGATTTCCCGAAGGACTTTTCGTAATTTTATTCGCGCTCGTTTTACTATGAATTGTCGTGCATTTCACTAGATAATGTTCCCCCGCGCGGTGCGGAGGGAAGACGCTCACGCATACATGCACATTACTATGTGATACGTACTTTCGTTCGAATTTCGATTCAGGCACGCGCATATCACGCACGTTTCGTACTTTTGAGTGTTTTTCGGCTGCGGCCTACGCGTTTGTAAGTTTGTAGACTTACACTCCCTGCGCTAGTTATTATCATTCGTACGTAAACACTAGGACATTGACCCCTGGCTTGAACTTTGGATTTCAATACTACCTACATACTTTATCTGTTTGACTTCGCGCTGAAATTTTGACTACGTATTTTTGTTTGAAATTGGAATTGTTGGTTTGAGTGGACGCTGTGTTGGAATCAAAACTTTTTTGTAATGCAATAAAAATGGCGCGCCCCGCTCGTTCAATTAGAGAAAAAAAGAAAAATGGAAACTCCTTTGTGATGTTCACTTTTTGGATTTTAACTGTATCGTAATGGTAAAAAAAATATTTTTCATCTATTCAAAAAGAGCTAGTTTGTTCTTTGTAAACAGGGACCAAAATAGCACTTTGATCCCTCGGGAGCAAAGTAGATTTGAATTTGGAATGTGGATATTGTTAGAAAAAGTTCCAATCACCAAGAAGATCTATCACGAACATTACTCATACTCATATACTCATATTCATTTATTTGCTCAGAATGTAGGTATTTACAATAGGGTGGTTACAATATGAAGAATCCTTGTACATTCTACCATTTTGGCATGCAAACATTGATGCAGTTCATCATCAAACATTGAACATTTAAACAATAATACATTGGATACAACTAAAATTTATCAGCTAGAAAATCCGATACGGATTGTATGAACAAGTTGGAGAAAGGCTGGCAAGAAAGAGAGAGAAAGTGTGAATTATTATTCACACTGACAAGCCTGGTCAAAATGAAAATCCAAGATGGCGGCAATGACACATGACGAAAATTTTCCATTTTTTCGTTATTGGTGTCGTTTTCATAGTTTTCGAGGGCGCCAAAGCCGATAGTGAGGTCAAAATGAAAATCCAAGATGGTGGCTGTGTTTTTTTTTTTTAAATTCGTTTTGGGTGTCGTTTTCATACTTTTCAAGGGTTCTAAAGCTAATAGTGAGGTCAACACGTAAATCCAAGATGGAGGCTACATAATTTTCAACTTTTTCGTCATGGGTGTCGTTTTCATAGTTTCCGAGGGTTCTAAAGCCGATAGTGAGGTCAAAATGTAAATCCAAGATGGCGGCTGTGAACATTTTCAAATTTTTCGTCATGGGTGTCATTTTCATAGTTTTCGTGGGTTCTAAAGCCGATAGTGAGGTCAAAACGTAAATCCAAGATGGCTGCTACGATAACTTTAATTTTTTCCGTCATGGTTGTCGTTTTCATAGTTTTCGTGGGTTCTAAAGCCGATAGTGAGGTCAAAACGTAAATCCAAGATGGCTGCTACGATAACTTTAATTTTTTCCGTCATGGTTGTCGTTTTCATAGTTTTTGAGGGTGCAGACGTGAAGGCAGGAGTTTGTAAAGCTCCTTAAGTTGATAAAGAGTTCAAAATGTAAATCCTAGATGGCGGCTGCGATAATTTTCATCACATCTATTCAAAAAGAGCTAGTTTTTTCTTCGTCAACAGGGACCAAAATAGCTCTTTGATCCCTAGGGACCAAAATAGATTTGAATTTGGAATGTGGATATTGTTAGAAAAAGTCCAAAATGATAATCCAAGATGGCGGCAACGACACTTGACGAAAACGACACCACTATGAAAACGACAAAACTATGAAAACGACACCCATGAATTTTTCGTCATGGGTGTCGTTTTCATAGTTTTTGAGGGTTCTAAAGCCGATAGTGAGGTCAAAATGTAAATCCAAGATGTCGACTGCGAAAATTTTTTTTTGGTTTTAATACACACGTGAGAGATGAGGGTAGGACCGCACACGTTTTTTTTCTCATAGAGGGTGATGAAAAGTAGAGTGTTCACTTCGGGAGCAACACTATTTTAAGCTCGAGTGACGTACTTTGAATCCCTCGCTGCGTTCAGGTTTCTACTTTAGAATCCCTCGCTACGCTCGGAATTCTACTCTAGAATCCTTCGCTCCACTCTGGATTCAAAGAAATACTCTCGCCTTAAAAATAGTTGTTTGCTCCCTAGGCAAACAGTCTACTATTATAACATTATTTTGTCAGAGAAAAAGTTTTACAATATGATTCTATTTTTAAATTTCGATAGTGTGTATACAATGTGGATCTGGACTTACGACATTAAATTAAAACAAGCACAGTACTAGTCCATAGAAACATTTTAAAAGACGAAGATTAGTAGTTAATGGAAAATCGAAAAATTGCAATTTTCAAACAAAATAAATAGCAGAATCAACTGCATAAAAAGTAAACACGCTTTATTTACGAAAAGTCACTAACCTGTTGCGCGGCCCGATGCGGGACGCGGCGGGGGGCGGCGCCTGCGCTGCGGTGCGGGGCGTAGGTGGACGTGGGTAGGTAGTTTAGTCGGAGAACAACAAATTAGTGGCATAAACTCACTAAGTTGCGCGTTGTTAATTAAAAGATCACTGATTGAATAATTAATCACATAATATCACATCACAATCAGAATTTACATCAATAGTCAAATTTTTAAATTTTCAATGTTTCCACCATTGTTCATTATGCACAAGCGGCATCGATACCTAATTAACTAACACTGAACAATAAGTCACACTAAATCGTCTTTAATCACAAATAACAACTAATTTTTTTTCACAAAATCACGACAATGCGCGCGCGGCTCGTTTCGTAATAAACACAGTAGCCGTGTGCGTTCCTCAAAAGGTGCCGCTGCACTGACACAGTGACACTGACCGAGTCCCGAGACTTTTTGCCGAAAAAATTCCGCTCACACACACACTCGCAATTGTCTATGCACCACTAATGCATAATTTGCGTAAGTAATATTTCTTTTTCTTTCTAATTGTAGTATTATTTTGTGGGACTGGGCGGGGCGCGTCAGAGTGGAATCGTATGACACCTTTCTCTATCTCTCAAGCATATTGAGACGTAGAGGATAGAATCGTACGTTTTGCACAGGTTCTTGACCTTACAATGTTTACCTATTATTACGGACTCAGATCTACATCATGTTGAAAAATAAGAAAATGAAAAATAATTTCTTGTGGCTAAAGTATTCATTGGATTTGATTGATTTTTTGTATACGGGTAAAGAACATGACACTCTTTACGTGGTTTTAAGAAATGTCAAGCGTCCTGCTCCACGTAGTATAAATAAATAATATAAAATAAATAAATTTTTTATTCAAGTATAAAGTAAGATAATGATTTACATTAATTGCAATTGAGGAAAAATTAATTCTAGATGTAAAGTAGACTTGCCTGATCTAGGTTTATGAAAACCTGTGTTTCAGGCCAGCATTTCACAAATTAACATTAACATAAAAAGTATGCCAATAATAACTCATTTTGAAGTTTATAATTCGAATTTTACAATAAGAGAGTAGATAAAACTATTTTCGGTATGATTTTCTGCCGTTATACAATTACTTTTTGAGCTGTAGTGGCGGTAGTTACAAACCGCAGACGTTATGTCAATCATCATGTTAGGTATTCATTTTATCAATAAAGATTTATAAAATAACTTAATAAATGATGGCTATGTACCATCGAAGAAGTTCATATCTATACACCGTAAGGACTATTACTAGCTTGATATGTAGGCGTGTGTACCCTTATAATAAATTGAGTAAGCAACTGACAACCTTTGTAGCAATCTATCGTTGAGACATTTGAGTGAGCATGACATACTCACAGCCGCCAGGGCACATTTAAGTCAATGAAATACTACATATTACCCGGTAAATGGTAGCTCTTTAGTACATAGTACTCACACCTGTGCTATGCAATTATATAATACAAACTGCAGTTTACTAGGGATCAGCTGATTTTATTTTCTCGGTTTCAGGGTTGGCCTCATAGTAAAAGTTGTTTGTGCTGAGTAGGTACTTTCATCACGTAAAGCAAAAAGTACGTAATCAGGCGGCGACGGGTATTTCGTGCGTAAAGTACCTAGATATGACAATATGACTAAAAATCATGCTTGTAGTGTATGCGCCTGGGCGGCGCGGGGAGTAGTCGAGCGCTAACCGTGAGCGAGAGCGGACGTGCGCTAGACGCATATACTACTTCACCTGCGTGGTCTGTCAAAGTGTGTTTTATTAAACCAGCAAACATTAAAAGTGGCGACGAGGATAAAAGTAAGTACCGAAAACATTTACCAAAAAAAAAAGGCGGAAGAATGCACGCTAAAAATAATACACGTTGAAAGTTGTTTACGATCAATTAAGCGACTATATTTCGGTAAGGATCGTTAGTAGTTTGGATACTTAAGTGAAAACAGAACGTCGTCACGCTGAACCTACCTACCTACACGTAAATAAATCGTTACCAAGGTAGATGGTTACAGCTAATGATTGCTTTGTTGCCTCAGTTTCGTATGATTAGTAACGAAAAATAAGTTCTGCTTCGATTGAGGTAAACAACTGATAAGCGTAAATGTTACAAAGGCCATGCAGTTAATTTTGATTACAACAAAAGAAAGGGCCATGCCTGGATAGTATGCAATTATTTTAAATGTGCTGTAATGCAAACAGTAAATTATTATTGATTAAGTGCTTTCATTTAAAGTGCTTTTATTTGCACGCTACTTATTTTAAATAAAAATAACCAATTATTATCATAAATCTTGGACATACTTAACTTTTCTGTTGTGAATAACCTACATACCCACTTGTTGTAAATATAAAACAAAATCAGTAGATAGTATTTTAATCAGGTAACTGGTTTTGCTATGATCAATTGTTTGCATTTCGACACAAAAATATCAAGGTCACGCAAATGCTATTCGCACATACGACCATGCTTAAAGAATAAATGTGAGAAAAGACCGGGAAACGTTAGTGTAAGCATCAATAATGGTTTAATTACTAGCATACCTATATATTGCTAACCAGTTAGTAAACCTAATTTGTTAATAGATAAAGGTTATTATCAGTCAATTTCTATAATAATAGTAAAGTAACGTTATTGACTAAAGTTATTTAGTATATTTAGTTAGTCATGCTTACGCTTACGTCAAAGGTCATGCTGAATCCGAAATGCTCTAATGGGCACGCAAATACTAACAAGTATCCTAAGGCTATGCAGTAATGTTAATGTTATCTTTATAAAAGATAAAAGGCCACGCATACGAGTCTCAAAATCCTGTTACAGTTCGCCCCAAAAAATGGCTCACGCAACTTCATTTCTTCTTGTACGGACGTCTTCAGTACGGAGCGGAGCAGAGTGGGGCGCGTCGTCGTGGATTGCACTATCTATATTATTCTTTCTTTCTTTTTCTTTTAGAAACTTACGTGAATTAATTGAAAAAAGTGAACTAAAGAATCAATCACTACTGTGGAAGTGTTCACAGGTAAAAATTGGAATGCTTATCAGCAACAATTCGAATGTTTTTTAATAGTGAATAAAATAACAGCAATGATAGCCTAGTGTTGTGACCGTCGGACTGCCAAATCACAGGTCTCGAATTTGAACCCAAGAGTTCTGACTTTTCGGATTCATGTGCGTATTGTATAATTATCACTAGCTTTAAAAACGGTGAAGGAAAACATCGTGAGGAAACCGGCATGCCTGAGAGATATTTATCGACGGCATGTGAAGTCAAGTCAGAGGCCCATGGGCGGCTTTAAAACTCTGATACCAGGTTAGTCACTCACAGGCAGGTCGCAGCAGGCGGCGGCCGAACTAGCGACACACGGGGTTGCGACAATCGTGGCCAGAATCCGGCAGTTGGGATTCGAGGTGGCCTTGCACAAGTCTGAGGCCATGTGTTGTCATGGTCCTCGGAACGCGCCACCGTCGGGTTCCCAAATAACGGTAGGAGGGGTTCACATCGGCGTCGAGTCGACGATGAAGTACCTGGGACTCGTCCTCGACAGTCGGTGGAACTTCGTGGAGCATTTCCGACGTTTGGCTCCCAGACTGGACCGGGCCGGGGCTGCCATGAAGCGGCTCCTGCCCAATCTAGGGGGTCCAAACCCCTCCTGCCGGAGGCTATACGCGGGGATCGTGCGGTCCATGGCCCTGTACGGGGCACCGTTGAGGCGGCGGCCTGCCCGCCGGTTGAACGCGTCCCAGAGGGCCATGGCCACCCGGCTGGTCCAGGGATACCGCACGGTCTCCGGTGAGGCGGCGAGCCTCCTTGCCGGATTGCCGCCATGGGATCTGGAGGCAAAAGTCCTCGCGCATATTTGGGAGTGGCGCGGGGAGGTGAAACGCCGGGGCTTGACTCCGATGCCGCGAGAAATCGCGGCACAGCGGACAGAGCTCCGACGGGATCTCATGGCGTCGTGGAGAGTGCGATTGTCGCAACCCAGTGGGCATGCCACTATTGCGGCGATAAGTCCCCTCTTTGAGGAGTGGCTGGAGAGGCGCCACGGCGTCCTCACCTTCCGCCTGACGCAGGTCCTCACCGGACACGGCTGTTTCGGGAGGTACCTGTTTCGGATAAGGCGGGAGGAAACGCCCGGGTGTCATCACTGCGTGGATCGCCCGGAGGACACGGTGGAGGTATGCCCGGCTTGGGCAGAGCACCGCCTTGTCCTCGTGGAGGCGATCGGTGGCGGGGATCTCTCGCGTCCGGCCCTGGTCCAGGCCATGGTACGGAGCGAGAGGGCATGGGAGGCCGTCACCTCCTTCTGCGAAGCAGTAATGCTCGCGAAGGAGGAGGCGGAGTGCGTGAGGGAGAGGCAAATTTCGCGCCCTCACGCCCCTAGCCACCGCAGGAGGAGACGCCCCGGGCGTCGGGAATCGATCGCGGATTCCCGGCCACCGTAGGCGCGAGCTTGCGGACGGTGAGCAATGGGTAGCTCGCCGTCCGGTAAGGACCAAGCCCGGGTCGACGGCACGTTGTGTTCCACGCGCGCCTCAAAGAGTGTCAGCGAGTGAAAGGGTCCGATGAGACCATTGCCTGCCGGGGTTGCGGGAAAGTCCGAAAGGGATACCGTGGCCCCCTGGCATTGCACAGGCAAGAGAAGGAACACGGGTGGGTTTTAGTCAGTAAGAGTCTGACACGCCCTCCCGCTCCACCCAGAGCGGGAGGAGTCATTTGATGATTTTCAACCCAAAAAAAAAAAAAAAAAAAAAGGTTAGTCACACACATAAAGAAGAAGTGAATAAAATACCGGTGGAGAAGAAAATGCCACTGTTGATTACGAAATTCATGCATCCCCAACACTCCCATCCTCTACCTAGCCTTTCCCCAACTATGTCGGGGTCGGCTTCCAGTCTAACCGGATGCAGCTGAATACCAGTATTATACATAGAGCGACTGCCTATCTGACCTCCACAACCCAGTAACTCGGTAAAACGATACCCCTTGGTAAGGACTGGTTGTCAAACTTTCAGGTTTCTGACGAAGTCTGGCCTTTCAACTATCAGGTTTTGTATGCGTGTTGAATTTGTATATATTTATACTACACGTACATCATTCAATGACAAATAATGTCGATTGTTTAACGTTGTGTATGAAATAAAAAATCCTACCAGATTTTCGATAATATTGATAATAGAAGTAGTAGTAGTAGTAGTAGTGGTGATCCACCAGATGAAAAAGTGAATGTGGATGCTATTTAGTGCGTTTTTAATCAGTAACTCACAGAAGTAGCGTCGATTCCCAGCCAGTTCAATGTTAATTGCTTCTGGATTGGTTTCAAAACCTCATGTATGTAACCCTTGAGATGCGACCGATTACAAAGCAGAAGGGAGCCGTCACTTACTTGTCTTAGATTTTCGCCAACAAAAACCAAAAAGACTGCGCCGACACCAATCTGCCAAAGCAAGAGAAACGCGTCCACAGCAAAGCCGAATATATTGGCTGACCAGCGCAGGAACGGTGGGCCCTCCTGTACTGCCATCCTGATGGCCTTTGGGTAGCTCAGGTAACCGACCTTTTTCTTCTTACACACCTCGTACTGCCCGACGACCTGCATATCGAAACACAAGCATTGTTAAAACCCCTTAGAAAATGGAAGAGAAACAGAAATAGACGCCTCGGTAAACATCGACTCCGTAACAAATTTTAATATATTTGCAAAATAGCAAAAGTAATATATTTTATCATTTTAAGTTTGAATCTCGTCAAGTGAAAAATAACTCACGACAATGTTAGTGATGTGAACAGTCCAGGTTTACGTGAAGAAATAGGAAAAACATTTCGTGGAATCTTATAAACAAAACCAGTGAAGTTTTCGGAAGCATAACTGTATCAAAAGCATTGGTGTTCTAGTGCAAAAGATCGCATCCAAAAAAAAATAAGGATTTTGTGAAACGAAGTGAGTGAATGTTTAAATATTGTACAAAAGCAAATCGTTAAAATACACATCACAACGTTGTTTGCTTTGTTTCGAAAACTGACCTTCTCGTAACAAGTGGTTCAAATCCTGCCAACCACACTTCTTGGATTTTTATTTATTACTTGTGGAGAATAATTTAACTTGTGAAGACAAATTTTGTGATAGAAAATAACAAAAAAATGTCTGTTGAATGTATCACATTTGTGATAGAAAATAACATAAAATGTCTGTTGAATGTATCACTAAATGATTCGAACTTTGCTATTGTAATTTTAAGTAAAGTTCATTAGAGATACATACCTACATTAGAACGCCAAATTGGATATTGGTTCTGATGGTACAAGTGACTTATCGGTGCAAGAACCGACATACATGCCTTCAAAACCGCGTGATTAACGTTCAAATACGACGATTGCTAGGAGATTTTTTGCTATAATTTAAACTTGTAAAATCATCATGAATTTCTAGAAAATATAACATTCCGTCGCACACGTACTATATCAGAACCCAATAATGACACCCATGAAATTATTTCTCAAACATTGAATGAGACTACAAATAGTATGCCGGAAATGTCAGAACACGAAGATGATTATTTATTTTTTTATTTCAGGCCAACCAACATTGTTTATACTATTACATGTTCAAATAAAGATTCTTATATCAAAGGGTTAGTATAACAATTTATTATAGGTTAGCACCGCATGCCCCATAAAGTAATAAGTGTAACCAGTTATATTAAAGCTTAAGGCAAAATTTAGATCAAAGTTTAAAGACAGAATTAAAATCCAAATTAAAAACAGAAATAAAAAAAAACAATCAAAATTGAATACAAAAATAAAATAAAATAAAAATTAATTAGAAATTACAATCAAATACAAAATTAAATACAGAAATTAAAAAACAAAGTCAAAATTATACGAAATCAAAATTAACTACAAAATCACAATTAAGGCGACGTTTTCCGGGCCGTGGGCTGTGGGCCTTTGAATCGCTACCTCCGCCTCCGCCAAATGCAGAGTGACGTATTTATTTACGATTCACTGCCGATCATTTCGCGAAAAATCCATGCCACAGCATAAAATATTTGCAGTTGACCAACTGAACTAGTTTTTCTTAAGTTCGATTTTTTTCAATAAGTTTAGTTTTAATGTGTAGTGAACTAAAATGATTACTTAAAATGTCCTGTGTACCTAATGGGCGTTTTCACATTAACAGATAACGACACCAGCCCGATACCGATATGTCGGCAGCTATTACACCGACATCGATATAATTATTATCGGCCCAATGATATTGGTAACCATCGCGACGCACCAAACAATGTGGTTGTTTGGTGCGTCGCGATGGTTACCTACTAAGTATCGACGTCTTGAAGTCGGCAGTGCGAAAAAGTGTGTTCAAGTGATAAAATGCCGCTACTCTCACCGCACTGTGTCTTCGCCGATAGATATCGTACCTATATCGGTGTCGGTCGCTGTCTGCGACGATATAGGTGACAATAGCAAGACTGTAAAAGCGTTTGGTAGGCACTAAACGTATCCGATCATCTGACCTCCGATATCGTGTCGATGTCGGGTCGGTGTCGTTATCGGCTAATGTGCTGTGTTGTGACAGTCAATTCATTTTATTAATTAAAGAAACAAAATTTTTACCTTTTGATATAGTGTTATGGGATAGTTCGTAGAACGTACACAGAAAAACATGAAGTTTAGGCCTCATCTGTCATCTATGGTTTTAATAAAAATCAATATCTATGGTTAGGTGACTGTTAATGAGAAATCCCGTGTACGAACTGCACACGGGTTTTTTTTGTGGATTCTTACAGATTATTCATGACTACCTAACGTAGTCATGAATAATCTGTAAGAATCCATTAGTGTATAAGTGTTGTGCCATTAGGTATTATATGAAGGAACGCAGGCGTTTAATAATTCACTTAAAATGAAAAACTTCGCAAGCAATGGGAAATTTCTACTGAAGGCTGCGCGTTTAGACCTCAGGAGGAGCTGCTTCTCACACGGACAACTCTGTCGCTTTCTCGCTAGTCCAGCCAGCCAGCCAGTCGCTTCACCAGTCCTAACTCTCTGTATATTATGGTCGGCGAGACCAAAACTACAAACCTATTCTACTTACAGTGAAGATTTATAAAATATGCCTGTTATTTTAATATATTGTGGTATCTTACGACTGCCACGTGAATGAAGACGACGCGGACAGAAACTAGTTTCAGATAAACATGGCTTTGCGGTAGTAAGGTGAAAGTTTAAAATTGCAATGGTTCTACTGCGTATCTCAACGGTCCCGCAGAATGTAATTTTGATAGAAAAAATCAAAGTCGTAATTTCGTTCGTTATAAAATGAAATCATCTGCAAAATTGCATGCTTCTATACCCAGCGTGGTTTAGGTTGTGCATTGTATGTCAGTGAATTTAAGAATTTTATTAAGTAAGTGAATTTAAGAAAAAAAAAACCATACAAACTTTCATCTTTATTTCTTCAGGATTTTTATTAAGTTGAATGGGCTAAAAATGGTCTTACAGTTTCGCTTATACTGTGACCAAATTTTTTTGTTTTGGATGTTTCCCACCACTCATGAAGATTCGTAAATATTGACAGCTCTATATGAAATAATAATTGCCGTACTTTATTTCCAAGTGACGTACCTACTGTTAAAGCTATAATGTATCGAATCTATTATTTTAGGACATCCACATTTTAGAACGACATTTTATCGTATACAGAAGTGTCGTATACAATATCGTAACCAGTGACTTTTTGTATTCAAAACTGAAAATGGTTCATACTGAGCCAATACGATACTATCACGGATTCAAGAAAAAATTGTGTTGCTGGCTCAGCTATTCGAAAAATATAATTACGATTTTTATCGTGTTCATTTGGTCATGTTAGTATAGCACTTTTGTTCGAAACAGCATTTTTTTTCGAATTTTAATTGTTCTTGCCAGATTGAAAGTTGTTTTAAATATTTTTTATGCAACTGACAACCGGACCAATTGCATATTATATGTTTATGAATATAGAATATGATATTAGCAGAGACAGTTTGATTGAGAGTAAATATAGTGTGGATGAATCTGATAAAAAAATCTTTAAAAAACTTCTTCATATACGACGATATAAAATTATATAAGACTCGCACTTGACTATAATTTTATCGATAATAATTTGTAATGTGTCTAACACTATTGTAAGATGACAATTAAACGTCATCATATCGCATAGAAATAATCACACTTTCGAAAACAATATTATGAATTAAAACTATATTAAAATTACGAAATATTTTTTCTGAGTTGTCGCAATTCCATATCTAATGTGTTCTTCTTTTATTTGATTTTTTTTAATAACTGCAGAGAGAGCGTATTTTTAAAAATTTTGACATAGGTCCACCCTCGATGACGTCCCGCAGGACTCTGAGCGCGAGCCGATTTAGCCCGATTTACTATATTTAGGTTTATTTTAAGATTCTATTTGCTGTTACATACAATAAAATAAATCCATAATCCCCTAAAGTCTTTTATGGTGAATTTATAGACGAAATTTTATTGAAATTGCTTTAATTACAATAGAATAAAACCATTTTTTCTCATAAAAACTCTACATTTTGAGGAAACTTTGCGATTTTTTTGTATCGAGGCAAATTATGTCAAACGTGTTTTGGCCCTCATAATTCACAAAAAAATATCTTTAATTTTAATAATCATGAAAAAAAATAAGGCAAATTTGTAGTTTTTGAGGACAAAAATTGATTTTGCGTGCAGCCGAAATGCGTCAAAACCTCTTCTTTGGGACCCATTTCGCCTTAAATACAGAATCCTTAAATACAAAAAATAAAATAAGAATAGATTTAAAATCAAAATAATGCAATACAAAATCGAATTTTCAATTAAAATGTCATAAAACCAAAATCACAATAAAAATAACAAGAAACAAAAGTCACATTATAAATCAAATTAAAATTACAGCCAATGTCAAAAAGAAAAATGCAATATTACACTTTATTAAATGTTGTTCTGTGAAACTTGCCAAACGAGTCAAAATGCACGTCAATGAGATCGCTGTATTCGTTTAGCTGTTTACAGAGCATCTGCAAAGCAGCTAAAGCGTCTTTCATTAGCAACAAGGTTAAATCAGCAGAAAATAAAAAAAGACAGTTTGGAAAAATATTATCAATGAAACGAGCAAGAACAAAAGACATAATACTGATTACACACTGGACACATCCCGCGGTCTCATTAGCGATAAGATCGAAGTTGCTCAGGAATTTGCAACTTTCTTTACCAATATTCCAATTAAAACTACAGAAACTTTAAATTCCTCCCCCTTACTTGCTATTGATTTATTAAGAGCGAATGTTTCAGCCTGTCCTTTAAAATTTAAATTTAATCATATAAACCATGTGGTCGTTGTTAAGGCTTTTAAGCAAATTAAGATCAAAATTACCGAAGATCTGTGGGGCATGTCTACTAAAGTTTGTCAATCAATTATTGAGACAATTGCACCCTATTCAGCTTTAATATTTAATTTTTGTGTAGATCAAGGGGCATTCTCAGATTTAATGTACAGTAAAGTTATTCCACTTTTCAAATCCAGGAACAGCAAAGACACTAATAATTATAGACCCGTATCGGTTTTGCCGGTTTTCAGCAAGGTGTTTGAAAAAGTAATGTTAAATCAAATGCTCAATCATTTTAATCGTAATAACATTTTACACGATCAACAGTATGGTTTTACCAAAGGACGTTGCATAACTGACGCCGGTGTCACTTTATTAAAACACATTTTTAACGCATGGGAAAAGGCACAAGATGCAATAGGTATCTTCTGCGACCTATCCAAAGCATTTGACTGCGTTAATTAATCACGAAACACTGCTCTTGAAACTTCAGCATTACGGACTGGCTAAACTTGCGCTTAACTTAGTAAAATTATATTAAAATGATAGACTGCAGCAAGTTCAAATAAACGGTGTAAATTCATTGGCTTTAAAAGTCAAAACGGGTGTACCACAGGGCTCGATATTGGGTCCATTCCTCTTTTTAGTATATATAAATGATTTACCTCATTTACTGAAAAACCGACCACAAATGGTGTTATTTGCTGATGACACATCACTGATTTTTAAGGTAAACAGACATGCACAGGAGCTTGACGATATAAATAACGCTATGATAAAGGTCCATAATTGGTTTACTGTAAATAATTCAGCATTAAATGAGAAGAAAACTAAATGCATAATATTCGCGTTACCGAATGTTAGAAGTAGTGAATGTCACGTTGTACTGAATAAGGAGACACTAGAATTCGTCGAAAAAACGGTTTTCCTGGGAATCACGCTTGATTCCAAACTACAGTGGGGTCCTCACTTAACATCACTTGCAGGGCGGCTAAGTTCAGCCGCTTACGCTGTTTGGAAAATCCGCCAACTAACAGACGTGGATACCGCGAGACTGGTCTATTTTAGTTACTTTCATAGCATCATGTCTTACGGTATTTTGCTGTGGAGACGGGCCGCAGATATTGAGTCTATCTTTATTCTGCAAAAGAGGGCTGTTAGAGCTATCTACAACCTCTGCAGACGCGTATCTCTAAGGGAACTTGTTTAAGAAAATTAACATCATGACGGTACCTTGTCAGTATATATAAGAAAACATTATGTATGTTCGAAAAAATCTACATCTCTTTAGATAGGTGACAGGCATAATTTTAACACAAGAAATAGGAACAAGTTAGATCAACCACGTTTTAGATTGTCTAAAGTAAACACTTAAAATACCACTCGATATTCTTCAAGTAAATGAGAAGAAATTTAAAACTTGCATTAAACGCACACTATGTAGACAAGCATAATATTATAAGTTGGATGATTATATCGTAGATAAAAATGCTTGGCTAAATGCTGGTCCTGCTCCACAGCCACTTGGGTTCACTAGTTAAAAATGAAAAAAATGGTAGAGTTGCTTCCCCTTTTTTATTTTTTCTGACTACGAACGTAATGTTTATTTTGTTTTTTTTACTAAGCCAAGTTTTAATGATTGAATACTCCAATAGATAATATTGATTTTCTTTCTTTTGGTGGTAAAATTCTTTAACTACAGTGCAAACTATAGTTTTGTATAACTTAGACGCATTTTTATTTTTTGTAAATGTGAGTACCATGGAGTCGTTTACTATGTTATTATGTTGATTTTGACTTAAAAGAGCAGGGTAGTTGAGAGTATGTCATACTCACTTAATGTCGCGCTGATGGTGGGGAGTGTGTTGGATCATTCGGTTCCCTACATAATGGTTGAGCTGCATGGTGCTGATCCACGCGTCATGTTCGTGAACGGGCGCCGTCAGTTGAGACTGGTCATCTCTTATCTGCCAGGGCTTATTTTTAATCTTTTTTGATTTTTATATTCTTTTTACATTGTTCTCACCTATAGAATCAAGAGTAATTTACCCAGGATTTTGTAATTTTTATGTTTAAAAGAGTGTCCTTGGAGTTTCTTGCCCGTTCTTCTCCATAGAGATCTACGTTTTGGAATGGGCAACTAGCTTCAACTTTCTGACTAACTGACTGACTCTTTGACCAACTGATAACTGCTCCTGATACTATAGCACGCGTAAAACCACTCTTGAGTATCATAATGACAGGCTTAAAAAGCTGGAGAAGTATTGGACTGAGCTTAAAAATATATATACCCAATTAGCCTTGCTTGAAGGTGAGGAGTCTGGACTTTACTACGAGAATCGGATTTACGAGCGTTTGGAACAAAAATATGAAGAAACGAAGAGTATGAATAAATAAGTCGAAACAAAGATTATTGGCAAAAATCGAAGACGAACAATTTACTTCGTTTAGTCAGTTGCAAAAACAAGAAGATAGGGCGTGTGATCAAGAAAATTTTCCAGAACAACAGGGAGCGATGAGATTGCGGATGATGTGAAGAACACGTCAAATAAAGAGTTAGTCATGGATCAACGGACTAAAGATATGATTAATGAGCAGCGGTCAAACGTTAACGTTAAAGGAACAAATTAATAAGAGGATTTGGGATAGTAAACACCAGGAAAAATCCACGCCCAAAATTGAACTTCCAATTTTCAATGGTAGCTATGCCCAATGGACAACGTTCAAAGACTTGTTCGTGGAAATCGTGCATCGCAATAGTTTGATCTCAAATGCTCAAAAAATGCAACATTTGAAAGCTAAATTGAAAGGAGAGGCCGAGCGATTAATACAGCACATGAACATTAGTGCTGATAACTACGAAGCCAGTTGGCAGATCCTTCAACAGAGGTACGATACAAAGAGACTATTATTTACCCACCAAGCAAACATTTCACTGGGTTTACCCAACATATAAACCCCAACGTCATCTCTACTGAAGAGAATGCATGATACGATCATTGAGTGTCTACAGGCTATTAAGAATTTGCAATCTGGGTTTACCCAACATATAAACCCCAACGGCATCTCTACTGAAGAGAATGCATGATACGACCATTGAGTGTCTACAGGCTATTAAGAATTTGCAATACGATACTTGTAGTTTAATGCAAAAACTGGACGTAGAAACATGTCAGTCCTTCAAAGAATCTATGGAAAATCCAAGAGAAATGCCACCATTAAACGAGTTTCTGAAATTTATCGAAACCAAGTTCATGTCAATGGAGTCGGGCACAAACCCGAACCGCCCACGAATCTTTAATAGTCAACAGCAAAACATTCAGCCAAAAACAGTTCATAATGCAACATACAGCCAACCTAAAGTGCAGCAACAGAACATGCAAGGTGGAAATAAGATCATGCCGAGAACATTCCATAACAAGCAAACATCTCATAATTTCATTATAATTTGTCCGAAATGTAATAAGTATCACGGACTCTATAATTGCAGCGAATTTTTTAAGTATACCACCTGAAGAAAGGTTAAAGACCGCTAACAACCTACATGTATGTTAGTCATAACGGCGAAAAATGATCGTCGGAAAAAAATGCAAGCACTGCGATGAGCCGCATAGCAGCATTTTGCACGAAGCGATTGGAGTTGCAATATCAAGAGCCGACAGGGCTAATTACATTAAACACGCCTTTAATTCAATTTCATTTATTCATCAAATATAAGCTAACAGTTTACACCACCAAATCGCTTATATCTATGCAAATTCTACAAATTTACATAAAAAAATTATAATTTCTTCATATTTAAATAAATATACACATGTTTAGCGATTGTTCTTCGAGAGTCAAAAAATAAATTTCCTTCAGGAATATATTTTATAAAGTCATTTATTAACTTAATTGCTCCAGCAGTGGGAGTTGTGTTTGTTCGGGGAGCACATGGCGTGCTCCCCGAACCGGCGGATAGCAGAGGAGTCTATGTTGTCGTCTTCCAACGCCACGCATACGCATATACTGGTCAGGAACATAAAAAATTATTGACTCTCGTAGAACGGGACTATCCATCTTACCTACTAATATTAGATAATAATTAATTATATGTGTGGATTCTTGCCTGAATTTGAGTGTGTCTAAACCCACAATTCCTGACACGAACAAAGAAGGATATAGAAAGGGGTACGGGTAGTATTTAGCGCATGACAACTCAAATGAGGTACACTGCTGGCCACGGCTCAGGTCAAAACAATAGCCAATGATGGAACTACGATCAATTTACGCGCTTTTTTAGACCAAAGCTCTCAAATCAGCAAATGCTGTAAAAAGATTGCAGTTAAAACGAACCAAGATGACCGCGGTGGTGTCAGGTGTTGGTGTTTCAGCCATCACCAAGTGTAAAAGAGTGCTCCATCTTAAGTGTCAAGCTGACTTCAATATTAACATGAATGCACTTATTATGAACGCAATAACAAACAAACTGCCAAGCAAAACAGTAAACAATAGTAGTTTTAAACATATTCAGCATTTACAACTCGCTGATCCTGATTTTAACATGTCTCAGGATATAGATTTACTATTGGGAGCTGATGTATATTCCGAAATATTGTTAGAGGGGTAATAAAAACCAATACGTCATCCATAATAGCACAACAAACACATTTAGGCTGGGTAGTATGTGGTAATTACAAAACATTTAATTGCCATGCCTCAAAAACTAAATAACATCACCCATGAAGAAGAATTTAAAAAAAATCACAGCCGCCATCTTGGATTTTCATTTTGACCTCATTATCGGCTCTGGCGCCCTCGAAAACTAGGAAAACGACTACCATGACGAACAATTTATAAAATTTTCTTAGCCGCCATCTTGGATTACTTTTTGCCCTCACTATCGGCTTTAGAACCCGCGAAAACTATGAAAACGACAACCATGCTGAATTTTTTTTAAATTTTTACAGCTCAGCGGATCTTGTATTTTTTTATTTGACCTCATTATCGGCTTTAGCGCCCTTGAAAACTATGAAAACGACACCAATGACGAAAAGTTTGAAGTTTGAAGTTTGTTTGGTTTGAATATTTTCGTCATACGTGTCGTTGCCGCCATCTTGGATTTTCATTTTGACCAAATAATTCACACTTTCTCTCTCTTTCTTGCCAGCCTGTTACTTGTTCATACAATGTTCGTGATTGATCTCTTTGGTTATTGGAACTTTTACTAACATATGCACGTTCCAAATTCAAATCTATTTTTCTCCCTAGGGATCAAAGATCTATTTTGGTCCCTACTTACGAAGAACAAACTAGCTCTTTTTGAACAGATGTGATGAAAAAATGTTTTTGTAATAACTGCCCATTTTCTTGCTGACTGTAATTTTTTTTCTAAATCAAAAATAAAGTCATTTTTTTCTAATAAAATCTGTGGCAGACCAAAATGTCAAAAAAAAATTAAGAACTTCTTCTAAACCTATTTCTTCTAGCGATAACGGTTAAGGTGTCATTACTGCCCCATCTCAAAAATCCATCCTGTATTATAAACGAACTGCCCAACTCCACAGACCAATACACTACCGTGTAGCAAATGATACTTGCAGATGATACTACCGTGTTGACAAAAGAGAAAACTCTAGATAACAGTAAAATTTGTTACGAATAAAGCATTTACAGATTTAATCAATGTGCTAGTTAAGATTAACTTAAAAATAAATAAGTATGTATAAATAAAACTAGACAACATTTTTGCCATAAATACCCACAAAAAATTTGTAAATTAAATTAAATTTAAGTTTTAAATACAATAATAATTACATAGAAAAAGTTAGTAGTATCAAATTTTTTGGAGTTGTTATGGACAGACATTGCAATAATTGGAAAGCTCAAGAAAATATAATGTAAATATGTAAGAAAATAACCAATCTCTTTGAGGCGCGCGTGGAACACAACGCGCCGTCGACCCGGGCCTGGTCCTTACCGGACGGCGAGTTACCCATTGCTCACCGTCCGCAAGCCCGCGGTGGCCGGGAATCGGAAATAGATTCCCGACGCCCAGGGCGTCTCCTCTGTCTGTACAAATACTAACAAAACTATACGTATCTTTAGTTAGAATACAAAGTGTTAACGTACCAGTATTTGTAAGCAGTATGTGGTGAGGCATCCAAGGAAGATGGTGCCGAAAGTGCCAAACACTAAGCCCAGGCGTGAAATGGCGTTGGGCATGGCGAGCATGCCGGCGCCGATGCACGCCTTTATCAGGTGCGTCATGGTCTCCGTGTACCTGCGACACACGGCCTGTTAGCCACTAGCCAGTTACTTGCAGGTGATACACGAGGCTTTAAGGCTACAATAATATTATTAAATTGGCTGTTGTAACATTACACTAGTGCAAAACATTGTATCTGTCGGATGGTTTGATCCAACAAATAAAATGTTTTGCACCAGTCTGATCTGTGCCAGTGTTTGTTTGCCTGCGGTGAAGCAAAATAGAAAACAGAAAAAAACGTTTTTTTTAAATTTTCTTTTTTACCACAATCATCATCAGCCTATAGAAGGCCACTACTGGACATACCGACCCTCTCCGATCTCACGCTAGTCAACTCGATCTTCGGCAACTCTCATCCAGCTACTATGAGCTACCCCGCGCACAGGGAGGATCCTCGCTCCACGTGGCTACGTGTTCCTACCTAACTTTTCCGATTTGCATTCTCCGCTCAAGAACACGTCTGCCCACCTCAACACTTAACAGAGTGAGACCGCGAAAGATACAATACGGCATAATTTTATGATTAAAAAGAAAAGACATCTTGAAAAATCAGGAATCTAAGCATCTAACGTTCTTAGATCGCTTCATTAACCGATAAGTAAAGTTCATTCGGCACTTTTACTTCATATTCAGTTGGTTATCCACGGGTCCCAGGGCAGTGGACCAATGATAACGGCCGCGACTTACGAGTTGTATAGGTTCGAATCCAGACAGGCGCTTTACTTTCGTGTAAATTATTCATCACCACTGCTCTCAAAACGGTGACACTGCTCTCAAAACATCGTGAGGACACCGGCATGTCCTAGAACCGAAAACTCAAAGACAGGTGATATCTACCAATCCGCACTGGGCTCGCGTGGTGGATAGTTCCCACTCCCTCTCGCTGAGGAGGCCTGTGTCCCAGGTGTGGGAACATTATAGGGTGATTATGAATGCGTCCAAATATTATAATGACGGCCCGTTAGCTCTGTTAGTGCGTAAACCTCGGAATTAGATGACTCTGAATATAAACTATTATATCATGTTTTTACGTTTTTTCTAAGCAAATAAATTGGTGCTCGGTAGAATGACCGCGAAACCCATTGTCTGGCAAGAATTGCCGGCGTGGTCGTGCTGTCTTCCTATTTTAACGTGTGCGTTATTGCACAGACTCCAGATGTCTGTCTCAGCACCAGTTTACCCATTTTTTCCCCCTTTTTACGCAATCCCTAGTCACATGAAACTTCATTAAGCAGTAAGATATTACGTTTTGTATTAGTTTGGTATTGGTAGGATATTACAGATAGTGCAATCCACGACGACGCGCCCCAATCCGTGATGACTGTCCTCTAAGCTGTACTTTAGTACGGAGCGGAGCGGAGTGGGGCGTTTCGTCGTGGATTGAACCAACTATACAGGTATGAACAATTATGTCACAAATAAACTCTCAAAACATGAATCAGTAAAAACACGCAATAACGGTTCCGTGCCACATCACATTCCTGAGAAACAAGTATATTCGTAGTAGCCCAGAGGTTTTTCTAAATCTGACGAGTGTGAAACCATTTTTTAAATCGCTTTATCGCTGAGAATTAACGTCGTCCTGTGACATCAGCAAAATTAATAAATCTAAAACACCTTTTCATTCTAACGTTACTGTTATTACTACTTACTTTAAAACAAAAACAATCAAACAAAATGTATCCTAGCTTGTTCCAATAAAGGATAAGCCAGGGATAGCACGACGGGGTGCTAGGACAGGAAACCTCCCCGTGTGCCTGTGGGCTGGAATTCCCTTCGGATGCGTCCGGGGGGAAGGCCAGTCTTCAGGACGGTGCACCCTGGGATGCGGGCAATGTCTCCCCATTAGGTACTGTGTGCCTAAGGTGTCTCGTTGTCTGCATGCCAATATCCTGTCGGAGGAACGCTCTAACGTGTACTCGGAGAGAGCACACGTTGAGCAGCGTTGGAGCACGGGCTCGGCGTGCACTAACACTGCCGTCGGGCAGGCAGGAGGAAGCCTTCTGCCACCGTTGGTCTCGTAGCCCCGAAGAGTGTCAAGGTCATGTCTCTGGCACTTGACGGGGGTCGAGGGTCTTGGCTTAACCACCCAGACCGCGAGGAAGAAATCCTCTATAAAAAATTACCCCAAACCTCCATGCGGCGGCGCACCGTGAGGGAGGTTGTAAGCTTGACTAATTAGCTTAGGGTAGCTATTTGATAATTAGTCGCTAGTGCGAACCACTATTTTGAGACGATACAAAGTTTTTACTCGTGGGAACAAATATGGTTAAAAGTTCACAAAAAAACAACGAAGAGGAGAGGAGTGACGCGGGGTCGGAGTCCGACGCTGCGTCTGGCGCGATGAGCTCGGCTCAGAGCTCAGAGCGCGAAGTGGTGGTGGGAGCGGCCGTGAGGAACCGAAAGTTCCTCCGGAAGCGCTCTAAACCGGGGGATGGCCAGGGGTCGTCCGCCGACGAGGGTGTCTCGGGCCAAGGCCACAGGAGGAAGATACACTCCAGTCGGCGGGGTGCGGCCCGGGGAAAAGGTGTGGGTAGAGGGCTCACCACCAAGGTGGCAGGCGAGCCGAGTCCGGCCAGCCCAACTGAGGTGGAGAGGCCCTCTACGGAGGAGGAACACTACACTGTAGGGACGACCACCGTGGTGGCCCTTACAGAGTCGGCAGGTGGTGAGCCGGATGCCGCTGGCGGCTCCAATTCGGAGCGAGTGGCCAGGTTATAAAATAAATAAAATAAAAAAAAATAAAAATTATTGGAATAATAATAAGTTACAAAAGTGTACAAATGGTTCAGTAGTATACATATTAATCTAGGCCTATAATAGTATTATAATAATCTGGATAAAAACTATGGTATGACAAATGTATAAGATTACAGTTGCATATAAAAATAGAATAGTGTAGTGCGTTGCCCGATTTAGGTTTATTTAAACCTGTGTTTCAGGCCATCTCTACGACGACGGTAGTTTCGAAATAGAACCTTGAATTAAATTAACATAATATATTTTAAATATCTAAGCAGAAACAATATTTTGGTTAGGTTTGGCCTTGAAGAGGACTCAGTCCTCTAAAGACAAGGCCATACCCGCGGTCATGGCCTCTATTTTGGCGGCAACGGAGGCCTATCACCTCAGGCCTCCGTCGGACGGCATGTCCGAGATGCGGGCGGAGGTCGTCCGCTTGACAGCCGCCATGGAGCTTCTCCGAAAGGAGAATGAGGAGCTCCGAGCGCGCCTGTCCGGGCTCCGGGGAGCCGGCCCCCGTGAGGTGCCGCAGGGGAGGGAACAGCATGGGCAGGGCACCGTGCCTGCGGAGGACCGGGTTCTGACCCTGGTGAGGCAGGAGATGGCTTCTTTGCGGTCTCGTTTTTCCGCGCTAGAAGCCATCGTCCTGCGCCCTCCTCTAGCGGCGAGCAAGCCGGCCTCTGGCCAGCGGAAGGAGGCAACACATGCCAGCACCGCAGCTGCCCGGGCAAAACCAGGTTCGTCTGGGCAGACAAAGGGCGGGACGGCCCCACAGGTGGCGAAGGCGGCCCAGGCGGCGAAGGCACCGGCTCAGGCGGCGAAGGCCCCGGACCAGGCGGCGAAACAGCCGCCCCCGCCTCCTCCTAATTCTACTCCGGCTGACGCTGAATGGCAAGTAGCCGGAGAGAAGAGGAAGGCGGCTAAGGCCAAAAGGGCGGCCAAAAACAAAGAGAGGAGGCAACGGCGCAAGGATCGAAGCGTCGCGGCTAGGCTCCGCGCCCCGAAGTCTGCAGCTGTAGTGATAACACTACAGCCAGAGGCGCTGACGCTCTGGCCGAAAGGCTTAGGGCGTCCCTGAATGCGGACGAGGCCTGAGTGTCCAGGCCCACCAAATGCGCTGACATGCGTATTCAGGGCTTGGACGACTCTGTGACGGAGGGACAGGTGGTGGCCGCTGTCGTTAGGACTGGGGGGTGCTCTGCCGAGCAGGTTAGGGGGGGTGCTCTGCCGAGCAGGTTAGGGCAGGCGCCATCCGTCCTCCTGACGAAGGAGGCTCTGTAGCTGGCCATCGGCGATGCGAAGACGCGAGCCAGGGAAGAGATGTTGGAGACTCTAGACGGGGATCCGTGGGGGCGCCCTTATTGTGCGGTTCGAGGAAACTCAGAGCCGCGGCGACCCCACTCACGGAGAGTCTTCAACCTGAGCTGCTGGAGGAGGTAGTCGCAGCCCTCTTCCCGGCTAGAGTGGAGCATACTCCGCCACCGATGGCTTTGCCCACAGCCGCAGAGCCTGAAGATGAGAACGCTATCAGCGTCCCAGAGGTGACACAAGCAGAGATGAGGGTGGCCGTGCTGCGGCTCCGGGCCAAGAACGTAGCTCCGGGGCCGGACGGGATTCACGGCTTAGTATTGGCCCTCGCTCTAAAAGAGCTAGAGCCCCAGCTGAGAGGACTCTACACGGCGTGCCTTGAGCGGGGCAACTTTCCCAAGTGGTGGAAAACTGGTCGTATGGTCCTGCTCAGGAAAGCGGGGCGCCCTGCCCACTCGCCGTCGGCGTACCGGCCCATAGTGCTGCTTGACGAGGTGGGTAAGCTGTTTGAGCGAATAATCGCAGCCCGCCTCGTCGGCCACTTGCGCGGAGAGGGGCCGGACCTGGACGACTGTCAGTTCGGGTTTCGGTACGGGCGCTCCACCATACACGCTGTGTCGCGGGTGAGAGTCCTGGCGGAGGAAACGGTGTCCCGGAGTGGGGTGATGGTGGCGGTGTCGTTGGACATCTCCAACGCCTTCAACAACCTGCCCTGGAGTTGTATTCGGGAGGCACTGCGGTATCACCGTGTGCCTCTCTACCTCCGCCGCATCATTGGGGCTTATCTCTCGGAGAGGTGTGTCACCTAACGTGGGAAGTGATGGCGCAAACCAGCGCCGCATGTCGTGCGGTGTTCCACAGGGCTCGGTCGTAGGACCCCTCCTGTGGAACATCGGGTACGACTGGGTGCTGAGGGGCGAACTCCAGCCGGGTGTGGACCTAACGTGCTATCCGGACGACACGCTGGTCACGGGCCGGGGGAGTTCGCACAGGGAGGCAGCGTTGCTGGCGACGGCTGCGGTCTCACAGGTGGTGGGCCGCATACGGCGCCTTGGCCTGGAGGTAGCCCTCAACAAGTTGGAGGCCATGGTGTTTCATGATCCCCGGCGCGCGCCGCCGCCTGGATCACACATAGTGGTCGGCGGGATCCGGATCGCTGTCGAGTCTACCATGCAGTATCTGGGATTGCTGCTCGACAGCCGGTGGGACTTTGGACCCCACTTCCGGTGGCTGGCGCCCAAGTTGATGGGCGCGGTTGGGGCGCTGTCAACGCTGCTTCCTAATCTGGGGGGGCCCGAGCGTCGCCTGTAGGCGACTCTACGTGGGGATCGTGCGATCGATGGCCCTGTATAGGGCCCCGATCTGGGCGGCTGACCAGACGGCCAGTAGCATCGCAGTTCTGCGGAGACCGCAGCGAGCAATGGCCGTCAGAGTCATCAGGGGGTATCGCACGATCTCCTACGAGGCGGCTTGCACACTGGCCGGATCCCCACCCTGGGACCTGGAGGCGAAGGTACTCGCGTCACTGTATCGGTGGCGCGAGGACTCGAGGGCGCGAGGCGAGCGGCTGACGCAGCGATATTTGGAGCTGCGTTGGTCGCAGCTTCGCGAGGTCCTGGTGGCGGAATGGCGGGACAGGCTCTCACGCCCTACCGCCGGCCTCAACATCATTGAGGCGGTCCGGCCGGTGCTCGACACTTGGCTCGGGAGGAGGCACGGCTCCCTGTCGTTTCGCGTGACGCAGGTGCTCTCGGGGCATGGTTGCTTCGTGAAGTACCTGTGTCGCATAAACAGGGAGCCGGACGCCCGGTGTCACCACTGCGTCGACTGTCGGGAGGACACGGCACGGCATACGCTGGCAGAGTGTGCCGCTTGGGAGGAGCCGCGCCGTGCCCTTGTCTCTGGAGTAGGCAGTGACCTTTCGCTGCCGGCCGTCGTGAATTCCATGGCCGGCAGCGAAGAGTCCTGGGACGCGGTGGTTTCCTTCTGCTAGACAGTCATCTCGCAGAAGGAGGCTACGGAAAGGGTGAGGGAGATCCCATCCTCTCACCCTGCCCGCAGCAGGCGCACTGGGCGCCGCAGGAGGGCGGACATCGCTCTCTTCCGGCCCCTCTAAATGGATCCAGGGGCGACGGACTTGGGGACGTCCGCCGCCCCCCATACATCGGACCCGAGGTGGTGGCGCGTAGTGTTCCACGCGCGCCCCTCTAAGACGTCGCGGGGGGAGTCAAACACCGCACTCCCCCCCTCGACACGAGGAAAGGCCCGCCGTGGCGGGCCGGCACCAGTCGAGGGTCGCGGAAGTATCTGCGTTCCCGCGACCCCCGGCGTAGGTGTGAGATGGAACACCGGGGTGGTTTTTAGTCAGTACGAGTCTGACAGACCCCTCCGCCCGCCCCAGGGCGGAGGTCATCCACGAGGATTTTCCACCCCGAGACCAAAAAAAAGGCGCCATCCGTCCTGACTTCACGGGGATGCGAGCCGTTACGGTGAGCTGCCCCGTGTCGGCGGCCAAGAAAATTGCCGGAGAGGGCCAAAGGTTATTGGTGGGCTGGGTTTTCGAGCAGGTCAAACTGCTGGAACCCAGACCTCTGAGGTGCTACCGCTGCCATGTGGGTAACCACGTGGGAGCTAAATGCACCTTGGAGGTGGACCGCAGCGGTCATTGCTACCGCTGTGGTCAGCCAGGTCACAAGGCCGGCTCATGCGACGCCACGCCGCACTGCGCCGTATGTGCAGCAGCTGGCAAGCCGGCCAATCACCGGGTTGGGAGTAAGGCCTGCGCTCCACCCGCCAAAGGTAGAGGCAAGCCACCAGCCACCGCCGTCACAGCCGCAACCTCCGCCACCGCCACCGTTGCCGCCTCCACAGCCGTCGTCGCCCCCGCAGCCGCCGCGGCAGGGCCCTCACAGGGGGCTAAGGAGGGGGCTGACATGGAGTGCCAATAATGGCCCCATTTCGCCTCCTCCAGGCGAACATCAACCACTGCACCGCAGCTCAGCATCTGTTGCTCCAGAGCATGGCGCAGTGGTCGATTAACATCGCCGTGGCCGCTGAGCCGTACTTTGTCCCGCCCAGGGATGACTGGGTGGAGGACCTGAGCGGCTCATTGGCCCTAATTTCGTCAGCCGCCGCCGGTACCCCGTCCCTCGAGGCTGTTAAGAGAGGACGGGGTTGCGTTGCAGCACGGTTCGGGGAGATTGTCGTGGTAAATTTACAACTTTTAGACAATAAAGTTCAACGTCCTAAAACATACAAAGATCGACGTGACTTATACATATTTTGAAGAATATGACGATCTAGATTTCAGGACAAGGTTTCGTTTATCGAAAGAATCTTGTACATATACAGGTCTTGCAAATGATTGAAGTTATATACTTCAATATCCATCAAATCGGTTAGTACCTACCTTAAAATTGCCTTATTAGGTATGTGAATTGTAATAAAAATATGCCTATGATTCGACTTACAACTTCTTACGTAAGTAGGTACCCACCCATGATGTTTAATATTATTAGAAATGTTTGTTACCTAACGTAGTGTAAAAGCTCACTGTGGTTCCCACTAGTAATAGGACGGCCCCATCATCACAGAGAGCACCTTCCAACCCTCATTTTTATGAGCAATCGTCACTGCATCTGTTTTTTTGTTTTCAACTACATTTTTATGTTTTGTAATGAGTCCTATTAAAATTTATTTTTTCACTAGCGCTGAAATTGGGTCGGCGACCTTTTTTTCGACATTTTAACACACAAAATAAGTAAAAATTACAATTTAGAAGAATCAAAAATTGTTGTAAGTCTTGTACCATAAAGGTTATATATAATGCACTATGAATTTAAGAGTAGTCTTCTTTAGTTGTTGCCTAGCAACTGTTGTTTCTGTCATTTGTAAAACACAGGTGTTTTACAAATGAAGTTAATTTGTGTTATAATAAAATGTACTTTATTAACCCACTGTGTTACAATGACTTGTACCAAATTCCCTTTTCTGTTGTCGTCTGGTAAAAGTGTGTCTATTAAAAAAGTGCTAAATATATTTTTTATTTAATCGCAAAGTATCTTATTCTTTATTGTACATTAAATTCTTATTTTTATCATCTTTAATTCTGTATTCTGGTTTCTATCCTCAATACCAATAATATTATTAATATTTTTACCTACTTGTTGGTTGGTATTGAATAAGCATTAAAATAAATAAAACTATAATCGTCGCAATCTATGAAGTCGGATTTAACAGCTATAAAAATAATTTGTGTGGTGAGGGGAAAAAAATCGGATGCTTTTTAAAACCGATTCAAATTCAAAATATTTTTATTTCACATAAACCTACAAGGGCACTTATGAAACGTCAGAAGCTAGGTGCACGGTTCCAATTGGTCGTTTCCTATGGAGAAGAGCCGGCAAGAAACTCCACGGTTACTCTTTTAAAAGTAAATGGTATTTACAATCTTTTCAAGTTACAGTGTTTATAGGTATGAGAGGACACTGTAGGCCTATCAACAAGTACCAGGTACTTAGCAAGATAGAAAATGATCGACAGATCTACAAGTCGGATATGCCTACAACGTTCTCACATTCACAAAATATAAAAGAAGAGAAACTATATAAAAAATAAAAATAAACAAATTGAAAACCTATTTAAACCAAATGACATGACTGCCACTAAAGCTGTAACTAATCTAATTTAATAAATAATATAGTAAATGATATAGTAGTGAAGTTATATAATGTCAATTAACGAAAACATTATGTCAAAAAAGTACGTAAAAGAAAAAAAAAATAGGTAAAATAAAATAATTATCTTAATTTGGGAGATTCTTGAGACATCGATTTAAAATAATTTAGTCTTTGTAATCGACAGTTTTATTATACGCACGAGTTTGTAATACGAGTATTTAACAGTTATTACATAAATTCCAACGAAGTTTAAATTTGGGCGAGATTGAAAGCCAAACCAAGACAAACTAAAACCCAACATACTGATTTCTTCCGGAAGGTTTATGTATATTAAATAATAATACTCGTACATTGTATGTTATGCATCAGTGGCGTAGACGCCAGACTAGGGCAAACCACTGATATCATGTACCCGTGTGAAACCTGGGCGGGTGGGTCGCTAGTCAAGAATAAAATTAGAATAAATAAGTGTAGGGGTCAGGTAAATAAATGAATTCACAATTTTTTTACATTTTTATTCACTTTCGTCACTTGATCCAGAAAACATATCATCACTTAAACCGTCTTCATCGGTTACTCCTATAATAAATTCATTTTTAATTATACTATCAAAATGTATGTCTCTTCTGAAGTCTTCCATTATAATTTTCTTTGTTCTATCTACTACTGCTATGTATTTTGACGTGCAGCATAGCCTGTAAAAGAGGTAAATTTATAATGACTACATTATTTATTTCGTTTAACAGTCAAATGGTTACATGGGTTTTAAAAAATATGCCATTAAATTAACTATAACAATACGACAGCCTGCACTCATAGCATTAATATTGGCTATAGTATGGTGGGGCCCTTATAATTTTGTGGCCATGTTCCTGTGCCAACTCATTGATGTCGTATCTTGGCCTTTTTTATTTTGGGTGGGAAAACATCAAATGACTTTGACCGCATGAATGAATGACCGCTTTGGGCAGAGCGGGAGGGCGTGCTAGACTCTTACTGACTAAAACCCACCCGTGTTCCTTCGGTTGCCTTTACGTTGCCAGGGGCCACGGTATCCCTTTCAGACTTTCCCATAACCTCGGCAGGCATCGGTCCCATTCACCCGCTGACATCTCTTTGAGGCGCGCGTGGAACACAACGCGCCGTCGACCCGGGCCTTACCGGTCCTTACCGGACGGCGAGCTACCCACTGCTCACCGTCCACAAGCCCGTGCCTACGGTGGCCGGAAATCGGCTATAGATTCCCGATGCCCACGCCGTCTCCTCCTGCGGTGGCTACGGGCGTGAGGGCGCGAATTTTGCCTCTCCATCACGCGTTCCACCTCATCATTCGCAAGCCATTCTGCTTGTTTCGCAGAAGGAGGTGACGGCCTCCCATGCCCTCTCGCTCCGATGACACTCGGGCGTTTCTTCCCGCCTTATCCGAAACAGGAACCTCCCGAAACAACCGTGTCCGTTGAGGACCTGCGTCAGGCGGAAGGTGAGGACGCCGTGGCGCCTCTCCAGCCACTCCTCAAAGAGGGGACTAATTGCCGCAATAGTGGCGTGCCCAGCACTGGGTTGCGACAATCGCACTCTCCATGACGCTATGAGATCCCGCTGGATCTCTGTCCGCAGTGCCGCGAGAACGGCATCGGAGTCAAGCCCCGGCGTTTTGCCTCCTCGCACCACTCCTAAATGTGCGCGAGGTCTTTTTCCTCCAGATCTCATGGTGGCAATCCGGCAAGGAGGCTCGCCACCTCACCGAAGACAGTGTGGCATCCCCGGATTAGCCGGGTGGCCATGACCCTGTGGGACGCGTTCAACCGGCGTTCGACCGCACGACTCTCGCTTATAGCCTCCGGCAGGAGGCGTTTGGACCCCCTAGATTGGGCAGGAGCCGCTTTAAGGCAGCCCCGGCCCACTCCAGTCTGGGAGCCAAACGTCAGAAGTGCTCCACGAAGTTCCACCGACTGTCGAGGACAAGTCTTAGGTACTTTATCGTCGACTCGACGCCGATGTGAACCCCACCTACCGTTATTTGGGAACCTAACGGTGGCGCGTTCCGAGGACCATGAAAACAATGGCCTCGGACTTGTGCATTGCCACCTCAAGTCCCAACCGCCGGATTCTGGTCACGATTGTCGCAACCCCGTGTGTCAGTAGTTCAACCGCCGCCTGGTGCGACCTCCTCTGCGCCAGGACCAACGTGTCGTCAGCATAACAATGACGCTGATGCCACTAGGAAGATCGGCGCGCAGCACCCAGTCGTATCCGATATCCCATATATGCGGCCCCAGGACTGATCCCTGTGGGACACGGCACGACATCTCTCGCCTGTTCTTGTCCCTGGTGACCGGGGTAGATGACGGCCTTGTCCGTATAATAGTCCTCGACCACACGACAGAGGTAGTTCGGCATTCGGTGATACCGGAGTGCCTCCCTGATGCAACTCCAGGGCAGGGTATTGAAAGCGTTAGCAATGTCTAGAGATAGCCAAGACGACCCCTGTACACACACCACACCATGCCACACATCACCACACCATATTTACCACATCATGCGGTATTGAGAGAACAAAGTGAAACCACAAAGTTACGTGTTGTTTTTGATGCCTCTGCCAAAAGGACTTCAGGGAAATCATTAAATGACATTCAGTATGTAGGTCCAGTGCTACAAGATGATTTGTTGTCTATTTATTAAGGTTCAGAACTTATACTCGTAAGTATGTGCTAACTGGGGATATAAAAAAAATGTATAGGCAAATAGAAATAGATCCATCTCAGCGACATTTGCAACTAATTTTGTGGAGGGATGATTTTTCTCAGCCTATAGTCTTGCAGCTAAAAACTGTCACCTGTGGGACAGCATCTGCACCTTTCTTGAGCACCAGGTGCCTTGTTCAGTTAGCTCGCAAATGTTCTAATCCCGTAATTTCTAATATTTTGGAACATGATATTTACATGGATGATTTAAATACTGATGTCAGTCAGAAAAAGAAATTAAAGAAATATTATGATGAGGTCACTAAAATTTTATCTTCAGCTTGTTTCCCTCTTCATAAAATACGCACAAACTGTCATAAGGTGTTACAAACAGAGACCACTTCTAAAACTCTTGATCTGAGTAAACATTCCACAGTTTTAGGACTAAACTGGTCACCTTTGCTGGACACTTTACATTTTGCGGTTAATATGGATATGTGTAGGAAACTTACTAAACGTTCTATTATATTATCAACATGTAAAATATTTGACCCATTTAGCTTCATCATTTTAGCTTTAATTATGCATGCACACAGCAGACCTGCTGTGTGCATGCATAATTAAAGCTAAAATGATTTTACAGCAATTGTGGAATGAAAAGTTGGGCTGGGATGATCCAGTGCCACCCCATATCGAAAAAAAGTGGGTAGATATATCACAGAATATAAATAATTTGTCTAAAATTAGTTTGCCTAGATATATAGTAAGTGACTTTCCCATGTCAGTTGAATTACATTGTTTTGTAGATGCTTCCCAGGAAGCGTACGGAGCCTGTGTCTATCTACGATCAATTAATAATGATAATATAATAAATGTTAAATTGTTGTGTGCGAAGGCGAGGGTTGCACCTCTGAAAGCCATGACCATACCTCGCCTTGAATTGTGTTTCGCACTAATTGGTGCTCGGTTGTCCACAAAGGTAATCCAGTCCATTCGATGTCATAAGATAACACAAAAGGTAATATGGACTGACTCACAACAACAACAACAGCAACAACAGTAGTTCTTGGCTGGATTAATGCACAACCAAACCTTTTAAAGGCATTTGTGGCCAATCGCGTAATTGAGATTTGTGAGTTGACACAGGGCTCTACTTGGAGGCATGTGCCCACTCACCTCAACCCTGCAGATCTTGCTTCCTGAGGTGTAGATCCTCAGCATCTGCAGGTTGAGCCCTTGTGGTGGGAAGGACCCTCCTTCTTAAAGGAGGGATCATCTGTTTGGCCACAGCAATTTCATAAGTCAGTGGAACTACCTGAACTAAAGGTTCATGTTCAAACAAAGGTAGCTCACGATGACAGTCATAACTCGATCATTAATTTTAATAATTATTCCAAGTTTAATCACTTAGGTCGCGTGTTTGCATATGTATTGCGTTTTTTGCATAATTGTAGGAACGAAACTAAATTATATGATTCACTACAAACTAGCGAAATAAATAAATCACATACTGTTCTATTTAAAATCTGCCAACACGAATCGTTTAATATAGAGTTGAGATCTCTAAATAAATAAAAGTTTAGGAATACCTAAAAAATCCAAAATATTTAATTTAAATCAGTTTCTCGACTCTGAAGGTTTATTAAGAAAAACTTGAATTGTCAAGACGACCGCCTAGGTCGTCTTGACAATTCAAGTTTTGATTATAACAAGAAACATCAAATTATATTAGAATGTAAACATAGACTTACCCTTTTATTAATGCAAAATGAACACCAACGTTTATTTCATGCAGGACCGCAATTATTATTATCTTCTGTGAGAGAAATGCACTGGCCTGTAGGTGGGAGGGCCTTAGCGCGTAAGGTAAATAAACAATGCATTGTATGCACTAGGTTTCGTGGTAAGACAACACAGCCTATAATGGGCAACATACCATCGGCTAGGATGAGGCCTACTTTCCCTTTCCACTCGACTGGTACTGACTTCGCGGAATCGTTTCAAATCTCTAGTAAAAAGGGAAGGGGTAACCGAATAAGCAAATGTTACCTCTGTCTATTTGTTTGCTTAAGTACCAGAGCGGTTCACCTAGAGCTGGTGAGTGATCTTACTACATCAGCATTTATTTTATGTTTACGACGATTTGTGTCGCGCAGAGGTAAGCCCTATGAAATATGGTGTGACAATGGCACTAACTTCGTGGGGGCAAACAATGAACTGGGTAAGGTGCTACGCTCCAGTCGTGACTCAGTCACTAATTATACTGCTAATGAAGGCATTTTATTTTAATTTAGTCCGGCTTATTCGACGCATTTTGGTGGGCTCTGGGAAGCAGGCGTAAAGGCAGCCAAATATCACTTAAAAAGAACAGCAGCCAATGTTTCCCTTACTTTTGAGGAGTTGTCAACTCTTTTTACACAAATAGAAGCAATCCTGAATTCTCGCCCCCTCTCCCCTTTGTCTTCTGATCCTTTAGATTTAAACCCTTTGACCCCCGGGCACTTCCTTATCGGACGGCCACCGACGTCGGTGCCCTCTTTTGCAGCAGAAGACTCCAGACCGAAGTACCACCTGATCTGCAAACTACGCATCGAGTTCTGGAAGAGATGGTCTCAAGAGTTTATAGCGGAACGCCAGCAGCGGTCCAAATGGAAAACTGGGTCTATCGGTTCTAGGATTGGGGACATGGTCTTAATAAAGGACCAGAATGTGCCTCCACAACGCTGGCGGCTTGGCCGCATTACACGCCTACACATGGACGCAGACAACACTTGCCGTGTGGTAGATATCTACACGTCCAAAGGAACAATCCACAGAGCCATCCATTATATCGTCCGGCTGCCGGGAGAAGAAGAACCTGATGATGCTGTTGACAAGGCTGGGAAGATGTCCACGCACCACTGTGTACACGCGCATGGCGAACCATGGGCCACGGGAGGGGCGCGGGGAACGACGAGTGGCACGGGGCGCCTGCGCCAGCCGCAAGCCCGCCGTCGTTCATTCGGACGAAATCAAGGACCGAGTGCGCGCGTCGATAACTATTATTCATGTCTCGCTCGGCTATCCTGTATTATTATTTGTACTAAGAAAGGC
The DNA here is from genome assembly GCA_963853775.1 of Xanthia togata. Taxonomy (NCBI): domain Eukaryota; kingdom Metazoa; phylum Arthropoda; class Insecta; order Lepidoptera; family Noctuidae; genus Xanthia; species Xanthia togata. The sequence goes on from OY970790.1 coordinate 785,640, forward strand.
AATATACTTACCTTAGTTACCCGAAAAGGTCCGTTTCATTCATCTCCCGTACAACCCCACCAGCACCAGCCGCCCGACGAGTCTGCAATAACTCTTTCAAAGAGCTTGCCCACCTCGGTGAGCAGCACAATGGGCCGAGTCCGAAAGAGTAACCGTGGAGTTTCTTGCCGGCACTTCTCCATAGGAAACGACCAATTGGAACCGTGCACCTAGCTTCTGACGTTTCATAAGTGCCCTTGTAGGTTTATGTGAAATAAAATATTTTGAATTTGAATTTGAAGGGCACTCCGGCTTCTTGATGAGGACCAGTTCCTACACCAGACCCCGTCTTCCAATGAAGTAGGAACGGGCCTCTCTCCAAACATGTGCTTAGGAGCCACTCTCATCTCTGCCTCAGTCACATCCGGAACCGCGTCGTCTTCATCGGCAGTGAGGTCCGCATCAGGCACCGCAGTAGGCGGAGCCATGGGTGGGGAGGCATGTTTTCCCCTCGAAGGGAACAGAGCGCTTACCACGTCCCAGAAAAGCTGTGGCCGGAGACTCCGCGTCAGCGGGGGAGCACATGGGCGGAGTTTCTCCAGCACCATCTTGTATGGGCGTCCCCACGGGTCCCTGTTCAGAGACCCAGCGACTCCTCTCGGGCCAGTCCCCTGGCCCACAGGATCTCCCCTCAGAGGGTGGTCTTCGCCGCTCTGTACCCCTCGAACAGCTCCGCCTGAATGGCTTCCGTATCCGGAATTCGAATACCTGCGGTGCCTGGTGTGCCAGCGTCGCGCAGCAACGCACGCATTACACAGTGTCGTCAGCTGTTGCGACCACCAGTACACCTGGCGCGAAGCACGTCCAGTGGGCTTGACCCGGGACATTGCCACGTCACATATTTTGGGCATGGCCTCCCGGAACCACTCCGCCTCGTTATTGGTTTCGGCACGCCTGTCTGGTGATGACACCCAGGCCTGCACGATCGAGGTTTCTAGGAGAAGCTCCCGGTCCAGCTGCTTCAGCACCCACCACGGACCACTAGGGGCCTGTTGCACCGGCGCGCTCGAGGTCTGGGCGGAGACGTCAAATCAGATGTACCAGTAATCGGAATAGGTCTCCACCCCCTGCATGATGTGCCAGTCAATGACACGCGGTGACAGAGCGGGGCTGGCGAACGAGATGTCCACCACTGATTCACTCTACATCCGCACACACGTGGGGATAGAACCCCGGACGACCACGCCTGTCTTAAGAGCCCAGTCCTCCACCATTCTGCCCCATGTGTCCGTATACCGGGAACCCCAAGCCACATTCTTGGCATTGAAGTTCCCGAGGACAAGCACGGGGAGGGAACAGAACCCGACGACGATGATTCGACTCCGCAAGGGAGTTGTGTCTCTCTTCTTGGCCGCCCTTTTTGCCTTACCGTGCCTTCCTCTTTTCCCCAGCTAATTGCCATTCGGCGTCAGCTGGAGTAGATTTAGGAGGAGGTGGGGGCGGCCATTTAACCGCTAGGGCCAGGGCCTTCGCCGCCAGGGCTGGGGCCTTCGCCGCCTGTGTAGCCGCCCCGCCCTTGGTCTGCCCCGACGAACCTGTTTTTGGCCGGGGCAATTGCGGTGGTGGCATATGATGACGCCTTTCGCTGGCCAGAAGCTCGATAGCCAGAGGCCAGATGCTCGCCGCTAAAGGGAGGCGCACGACGACAAGTCTTATCAACGGGGTAGGCTACGTTGCACGTAGTTTATTCGGAATATTGGACGAAGATTTTGCCGAAAAATATCAGAAAGATATCGACCTTATCAAGAAGGATCAAAAACATCTTGCCTTATTGTGGAAAAATCAGACATCAATCGTTGAAGCAGAACTGAATGTTATCAAACGAGTAGAAACCGCCTTGGAAAAACAACAAACTCATTAATCAACACATAATCAACTGCAACCTGGGTAGCGAAGGAAGTTGAGGCATTGACAGATCAAGTATCATCCCATGACATCCACCACTACATCGCCATATACACTGTGGTTGCAGTGATCATTATCAGTGTTCTCGTCTACGGGTGGCGACGGCTACGAGCGCACAGGGACACGGTTCAACAAAATCATCAGGAACCCAACGTGCACTACACGACAGCTGCAAGAAGACCGTCACAGACCATCGCTACGGTTGACAACAGCCATGGCAGCACACGCATAGTTGACAGGGCATCATCACCTCGTTTTGGAAGTCAATACAGATCAATGTAGTGTTACGATGTATGACGAATGTCTGACGAAGTTGACACTGACAATTGATCAATATGATCGTTGAAATCGCGTATGTTATACTCTTAAATGATTAAATAATGGTAGGACACTAACGAGGGGTTCGGGTAGGTTCTCTTGGAAGTGTATTGCTTCCATGATAATCTGTTTGTATGCTTGCAATTTGATGATTGATTTGATGTGGTTCAACGTAGTTTTTAATTTTATTTTCAATTAGGTAGGTTTATAGTATATTATGTCGCAGTCATCTGGTTAAATTAGCCAGCTAATTGGACGCCTCGGCCATTCATTAAAAGCCGGCATCCAATTGGATGCCTAGGCCGATAGTTAATTGAATTAGTATCATTCAACGTTTAACAACTTGACGTCTTGAAAGTCAGCCCTTTGAAGATGACTGACCAAGACTTAGCCAAGTGATTCAAATGGTGAACAAAATTCTGCGAGCAAAATGGAAATAGCGGTTGGTCATAGTTCTAACCTAACCTAACCTATTTCACCCAGTTTAACTAAATGACTACACGACGTTCAGCCATCTGGCTAAACGTTGCGCTTAATGAATTGGCAAGTTTTGCTAGCTATTTAATTAGATGCCGGCATTTAATGAACGCGCTAGTCATTCAATCAAATTATAGCAGCTTCAACCAGATGACTGCGATATATATTTTATATATATATATATATAAATATATTTTGGAGGTTCAATGAATGATTTCACCGAGTGAGTATTATTATGTGAAGTGTTTATTAGTGATTGTGTGCAGATTGCTGGTGTAAAAATATCCAATTAATGAATTGCCTGTATCAATGTTTATAGCTTTGCCTGTATCAATAACAAGTTGGTTAGATTTTCTTTAGTTTCATGGGTTGTAGGCGGTATATTTCTTAGTTCTAGACAAGTGGCCTTTTGGTATCTTTCGATCTCAACCTTTTCTTCCAGAACCTGAATATTATGCCCGGTTATCATTGCGTTCAGTTGATAACTTATTGAATTCCAACATGAGATCATCGTATTTTTTGATACGTTATCAGCAGACTCTTTTAAGGCTACGTTAAGCTCTTTTATTTTGGCCACGGTAGCCTGGAGCGACGCATGTTTTTCAGTCTGTTGCCTTTCAAAATTTGAGAAAAGCTCTCTCTGTTTTCCGCCATAAACACGTTGATATCATCCACCTGGTCAAAATTCCGTTTCCGTATTTTTGATTTCTCTTCCTCGAGCGATTTTGTAGGCAGCTCAGATTCTGAGTCATAATTCACTGATGGTGACAGCGGGGGAGGTGTACGGTTTATTGGCATAATGTGAATTGATAAAACAAAGCACAAAAATAAAATTATAAGTTATACAATATTACAAAATTAAAAAGAATATATTCCGATTGCGAGATTCGATCTCGGACTCCCTAGTCTGCGTCAGAGGGATGGAGCGCTCTATGAGCGAGCCACCCAGACGATGGTAGATTTGTTGAAATTGTCAATCCTTTTATAGTATTTGGCAGTAATGAGCCTCTATTGTTTCTGCAGCCCTGGTAGTTTTTTCTGCGTAACAGTCGAAAAAAACTAAAAATATAACTTGCTCACGCTCGTCAGTTGTGTCTTCAGTGCGAAGTAGTCCGTATCCGTAGCGTTTATAATACCCTGGTAGTTGGTGGGCGTTCCAGAGCTTTCCTGTGGCGTCCAGAGAGATCCAGAGTAAGTGACGTCGGATCTACTGTTCTCTTTCTAGTCCTCAAGATATTAGGGCTCCAAGCTACACAAATAATTATTTAAACAACTCGAAATTACAATTTAGGACTTCGCAAATAATTAGTGGAAGCAACCAAAAACACGTCTGTTCTCGAGCAATGGGGAACCAAATTGTTGTCTGGTGTACAGGTCAACAAGTGTATCTGCTGAATATCACCACGACATGAATAAGGACAATTTTTTAAATGGGTGACAGAGATGCTAATTCCACAAGAGTGATCACTAATTCCACACACTGGTTAGACCTTCACTAATTGTTAACGATAGTGCTAGTTATCATTCCGTACGGATGAACAAACCGCCCACACAAGATTTGGGGTATGATGAAGCAAAAAATTTGCTGATAAAAAATATGTAAATAGGCCTGCAAGTGACATTAAATTATTAACAGAAGAAGCTTTCTCACAAATTGGTGCAGAGAAATGGCGAAAATGCTGTGAACATGTAAAGAAAAATTAAAACGATACCGGTCAAGCGCACTGGCTCCGAATGTAACCCAGTGCGCAAATGCCGTCAAGACCCGCGTGCCCGAAAAGGAGCCACCTCCCGCGCGGCATTTAACTCTATTTCTACTATGAAATAAAAGATAGTCTGGTCTGTGAATAATTTTACTCTATGGCCTGACGGATAGAATAATTGACTAAATCATTCGTACACAAAAATATTAGTGGCAATACTTTAAAAAAAAAGTTGAAACTGACAGTTAGTACGTGTAACAGGCCGTGACGGATAATGGCTTGGCAAAGAATTTCGGTATTTTTTATTGTTTTTGTGTGTAAATTGACGAAAAGTAGTGTTATTTAAATTATTAAGTAGTTTTTACATCGTGGTAGATAATATTTGCACTAAATAACATCGTGTTATACCAGTTTTGAACCAACCTAAAAAATGTAAACAAACCATTAGTGAAAAAAGTGAATACTGTGAATAAAAGAGTTTTGTGTGTGTTTCGTGCGTCTAATCGGAAGGTAAGTACTTTTGATTGAGTTTTAGCTATATTATATAACGTTTTAGATAATATTTTAACCAAAATACACAGTAAAAACATTTTTTTGAACCAAATAATATTACGTAATCCATCGGTTCGTACCTACTCATTATGTCGTAATTTTTTGTGAATTTTATTTCTGTTTTTGTCTGTAAAAAACGCTGTTACTAGATAATTTATATATTCATAATGTACCTTGCAAAATTTCAAGTGAATCAGTGCAGTAGTTTTATCAGAAATCGTCAAAACAGTGATCAAAAGAAATCCCGTTATCATTGTTTATTTAACAATACAAGCGTTTCGTTACGAATGTTATATTTATTCTATAGTATGCTTTGTCTAAGCCTGTGCCCAAATCAATAAACGTTATGACGGTAGGAGTAATAAAAAACCCGAGTGTTTGTTTATTTGAGTGCGGTCGTAAATTTTTTATGACGCGCTGCGACAGCGGTCTACAGCAGACCCGCGCGCGCGGGTCTGCTAGCGATTATAGCGATAGCGATTTATATTAAATACCTCTATACCTTCATCATCTGATGAAGAACAAGAAATGCAAGTGGAGTTCTTGGAATCTTTTTCTTAAGTCTTAGTATGATTTTAATGATATATAATAAATTAGTACATAAAGTAATGTACGATTGATTTATTTTTCATGACATATTTCCTATAATGAGAACCCGATGTATAACAATAATATTCATACACATACCTCACATATATACTTCATATTAATTAATACTAAAGACATAAATAAAAATAAAACAGTATCGAGATTGTTTAATCCAATTTCCCCAGTATTTCATGCAACAAATTTTTATTTCTCCATTTGCCATGAGATTCCGGTAGACCTATACAGGGTGAAAGGGACATCGACGCGCAAACTTAGTGAAAAGGTTACACCTAATGCCATAAACAAAATTACGAAAGTCATTCATCTCGTAAATGACCGGTAAAAAAAATAGGCATTTTTGAGCGCGCAATGTATTGCAAACAACGCAATCACAACGCTCCGCGGTAAAGGATAGCTCGTGCGCGCGCGCTAATGTAACTACCTACCTACATACACATACTCACAAGTCTGTGCCGCGGAATGCCCGCCTGCCGGCTTTCGTGAACGTACCAACGAAATATCGCCTAACGACAACATTGATAGGTTGGTATTATACCACATAAAATCATGTTTAATTAAATAATTAGTCTTGTAATTAACTTAAGTACCTTAAACTCGCTCATTCCTAGTGAGATAGGGCTCCAAGTGGCCGCTACCAATTTGCTCGCAGATCTGAGCGCGGCGCAGAGTTTCAGCCTGGCATTGGGGCAAAAACGTGGGATCTTGGACACACTCCTCACGCAGCGTCTCAAACACATTAATTCACAATGCGATCCCTCATTTCTGCAGCGGTATCGCACTCGGTCACAAACACCTTATCCTTGACGTAACCCCAAAGAAAAAAATCTAATGGGGTCAAGTCCGGTGAGCGAGGTGGCCCTGGTTGTGGAGAAAATCTTCCAATTCACCGGTCTCTATAAGATTCGGTGAGGCAACGTCGGCCAGGAAGGGTCACGTGTCGGCGAGTAGTGTTGGAACCATGTGTGCTGGAGCTGGGACACAGGAATCTCTTCGATTATATCCTTGAGAGTCGTTCTAAGAAACTCGTGGCCCATTGAGTCGTGCAGGGGAAAAAATGGGTCCAATCACGCGGTCTTCGTAAATACTGGCCCACACATTTACCGACCATCGAGTTTAGTGCCCCATCTGCTGCAATGCCAACGAATTGGTATGAGCCCAGAAATGGGAATTGCGCCTGTTCCACATTCCGTTTCGAGTAAATGTGGACCCATCCGTCTAAATCACATTCGCAGCAAACGTAGGCATTTCAACGTGCTCTCGTTGCAGCCACCGGCAATACGAGAAACGACGAACTCTGTCTGCGGGCAATAACGCCTGCACCTTGTGAAGTCGGTACGCGCACTGCCGATCTCTGCGGCAAACTCGATGGACAGTCCAGTGTGAGACTTGGGACCTGTAACGGTTACGAACTAAACGAGCTGCCGTGCGTATTCCCAGTCGTGGGTTTGCCGCACGACAGTCAGTATGTGGTTTAGAACACTCTGTCTAACTGGTCTGCCAGCTCCGTCGCACTGCTACTATTGGCTAATTGTCAAAGACACGTTGAAACGCTAGTGACCACGAGAATCTCGTGGGTGGCTATATCCGGGATATCTCTACACATAAATATTCGCGGGCACTGAAGAATTGTTCAGTTCTGGAAGGCATTTTGAACTTCACTCTCTCACACACAGCACACACACACAGAAAATTATTAGAGTTTAATTAACGAGATGATCACAAATTCGCGACAAACAGCACAATTAAGTTTAAAATTTAAAAGCATATAGAATAACATTAGTATGTGTTATTTTTTCGAGCTTACATATTTTTATGTAATTTACCAATGTTTCATGGTTTTTAGAAACGACAAAGTCTCTTTCACCTAATCCCTAATAACATGTAATTCACAAGTTTTAGATCGAGCCCTAATAGGAGTTCGTATATATCCCCGCATTTAGCAGACAGTAATGACAGATTTTATTATTTGGGAAAACATTTTCAGCAGTTTCTAGAATACTATTTACATTATTATCACTAAGTATACAACATTTTGGAGTATGTTCTGTTTCTATTACCCATAACTTCATGATGACTACATTTTTCTGAATCTTGCATGACTTGAGAAACAGTAAGTGCCCTCTTTGTATAAAATAGTGCTAAGTAAATTTTACTTTTCAAATAAAATCTGTCGGTGTTGGTGGATCAATTTGAAGCGTGGCATAAGCTAAGTCTGCTAAAATCGCGTAACGTAAGCTCAAGATCATGTAACAAGCGCCTATACTTCATAACGGGTGGGCAATTTAGTAAAAAAAATAACTACTAATATTTTTTTTCAAATTTCTGGTTTTATTGGAAAGGTTGAACTTTGTAATTTCAGAATGGAACACAATACCATTCATATGACTACCAGCAATGATATTAGAAGTAAAAAGACGTAGATAGGTTACCTACCTAACATTCTATCTTCAAAAACGGAACTATGTCACACTATTATATGACACGTGGAAGTAGGATGGCATGTCGTAATTATCGGGAGCGAAAAAGAGACAAAACGAAGAAAATGTGGCTAATTAGCCAACTTTTGACGTGCCACTTGCTGAACGTTTATAACCTATCTACCTCTTTTTACATGTAATATCATTGACTACCAGCCAGTCGTCATACAGTACATTTTCGATTGTTTCGTCTTGAATCTCTATTTGTTTCCAAAAATGTAAGAAAATGACACGGACGACATTTGGTTTCAACAAGACGGGGCCACATGTCACACAGCCAACGTAACCATCGATCTTTTGTGCACTGCTTTTGAAAATCGAATATGTAGCCGAAATGCTGATTTCAATTGGCCGCCTCGGAGCTGTGATTTGAGCCCTTTGGATTATTTTCTGTGGGCAACCACATTAAGTTACGCAAACCGTCCAGATACAATTGAAGCGTTGAAACATGAAATCGAAGTTACCATTGAAGAGATTCAAGCCGAAACAATCGAAAATGTACTGAAAAATTGGGTTGATCCGATGGGGTACTGCCGAGCCAGTCGTGGTAGTCATATGAATGATATTGTGTTCCATTCTCACAAATCAAATGACAAATGAATTGTGCAACTTTTAACCACTTTTTTGTACAAATTGTACGGAGAAAAAAACAAATAATATGTTGCTAACACTTTGAATCTTAAAAGGAGAAGGGTATTATTTATAGTGAAAGCTTGGATAACCCGTGAACATGATGTTTGTCAGAAGAGTAATTATGCTGTAACCCTTACTTGTAATGAGGCAGACGAAACTGTCTTGTCCGTTCAATGTGAAGACTGTGTAGCACATAATATATATGTAAGTACTTGATATACAAAAGTATTTTTAAGAAAAAAAGATAATGAAAGTGCAAAATATGTGAATGAGTTATATGAATAAATTTTTAAACCTTTTTATTTATTTTCAGGAAGCCGTAAGCATGCCATTGCCTTCTAAGCCCAGCTGCAAAGTTGTCTTCAGTGGTCACAAGTCTCAAAGTTATTAAAGCAAAAGACATTTGCAATACAGATGAAATTCACCAACAAAACGAATGCACTTTTCTGTATAGCTCACTCCTATTTTTAAGAATAAAAATAGGTGGAATATTGAATATAGTACAAGGAAATTGTGAAAATCTTATAGAAAAATGTATCTTATTTTGGTGTGATGCCATTTTTCCTCTTTGATTTAAATAAACATAAAAATTAACATAAATAAAAATAAAAGTTAATTAAATCATTCTGCATGATAATTAGACCACAAGCTACTACTATAACATCATCTATAATAGGTATTCAGTACTGTAGTGGTCAACACAACAATTAGGTAGTAACATGTTAAATTCTCTTGAATCTATTTCTAACACATTCCACATGAATTCTTAATGCAGCTATTCTCTTTGACTGTTTTACATCTTCTTTTGAATTAGGAGTAGACTTGTAAACAAGAAGGGGGTCTTATAAATCCTGGTTAGCAAGCAGGCATGCAAGATGCAGCAAGCATTGTTTCTGTCACCTGCTCTTCAACTCGCGGGCCGCCTCGCCCCTCCGCGCCTATCGAATTTAAATTACACCCTAGGCGTAGACCAGACAAGACTGCGTGGAGTCGGATTTACATCAATTCGTTTCTGACACAAAAATTTTGTAGCACAAGATGATGACTTTTAGTTTAATCGAAGTATTGAAAATCGGAATGTCGTTTTACGGACCGAGAATCCTTCGAGCATTTGATTCTTCGAACGTATGAAAATCGGAAAACTAGTAAATCGCATTTACGACTTTCGGATAAATAAATTTCGTGATTTAAAAAAAATACATTATAATTCTTAGGTACTTATTAATATAAAAAAAATATTAATTGTTTGTCAAATAATACGTTATTAAATAAAAGTTTATCGGATAATTATTTTGCTAAGTGGAATATTTGGTAAACTTGTTGTTGTAGAATGATGAAATGACAAATAATGTTTTTGCCAATCGTTGCTTGTCAAGTAAACATTTTTGAATTAATGTTTGATGAACTGACTGGTCACCGTGCGTAGGTTTTGTTGTTTGGCGCGTCACTGCCATTCTTTTATTAATAGGTTATTTATGTGTTAGTAAGTATGCCGTTTTTAAATATCTAATAATATTTTTTACTTATAATATCATTAAGTAAAACAATAACGTATCTAAATTATATCCTAAATTACTAACGTAATCTTCTTACTGACATAATAAAATAACGTAATATTTAAAACGTATCTCAAAACGTTTTATCCAAAGTCCCTGCAGGTTTGAACTTGCACGTATGATTACGGGATAAAAAACAAAGAAACTGAGGGAAAAAACCAAAATACTTAATAAGATGAATACATGCTATACAACCACAGTTCATGAGATACAGCCCGCTGACAGACGGACCGACCGACGGCGACGGGCCGACAGTGGACGCTAAGTAATAGGGTTCCGTTCGGCACCCTTCGGGTACGGAACCCTACAAATATCTCATTTGTTCAATTTGCTTTTGCAACACAAGTTGTTAAGGCCTGCGCAGGGCAACAGCGACAGAAGGATTATTTTGAGACAAAAAGTAACTTATGTCCAGGATGCCATTCATCATCTCCTTGCCAAATTTTATCGAAATCTATTCAGTGGTTTAGCCGCGAAAAGGTAACATACAGACAGAGTACCATTCGAATTTATAATATTAGTATGAATTAGTTTTAGTTAATACGTAATAATAATTTAAAAAAATATATATACATCATCATCATCATCATTTCAGCCATAGAACGTTCACTGCTGAACGTAGGCCTCCCTCATTGGGGGAGGCCTATATATACATAAAACAATATATATTATTATATCTAACTGCAAATATTTGATTTGGGTGGACTGATATCCCATAATTTGCAATAAAATGTGGGTGGTTCAACTTTTTCGACTTTCGTGACCTTCGTTTTTTTAACTTTCCCAAGGGTACCACTCTAGCACCCCATGGATTATAGTTACTCGTGTTCCCATTGAAGGACCACATTTGAATTTTGAGCTTTTGAATGCATCAGCTTTTAGTAAAAGTTCTCGAACAATTGTAAATTCAGCCTCTAGTTTGTAAAAGTAGCCACTCAAAAGATACAATCGGTTATAGGTGGTCCCTCAGTCGTGACTGACAGGCATCCATATTACAAAATCTAGTTAAAATTTATAACTGCTATAAATGACTACTCTTAGTAAAAGATTTGTAAAACTAATTAAGTGAATATCAACCCTTCCTTTTCACAGAATAGAAAGAACTAGCATGCGGAAGATGGTCCCTCAACCGATCACCATAAGGTTCACCCTGAGTGGAGACCACAATGGAATTTGAAATTTACTAGGGTCTAGCGTTAGTAAAAGTACTTCAACGATTGTGAATTCAACTTCTAGTTTGTAAAAGAAGCTATTCAAAAGTTCCTATTAATTTAAGGTGGTCCCTCAATTGAAATGTTCACTAAAAGAAAAATCTATTTACGTAGCATTCGGAAGTTAAATTGACGAATGCTACAGTCTATCCTTTAGTATTTTTTTTTTTACTAACGATTACTTTACTAAACAGTATCAAAATATTTACCGTTTTATTTCAAATAATAATCGAATTCCTGGGAAGAAATACTAAGAAGAGGTGACCACACAGCAGGATTTTTTCAATAAGTAAAAATTAGTGACTGTTTGTTGATATTATTTTTTATTAATATTTGACACCACCCCCCGGTCCTGGGGGGGAAATTTCGAGAAGTACTTCTTAATCAAATCCCAAGGCCAAAAATATGTAAGAGGCAGTTTGTAGTTGGAAGCCTTCGTATTCAAAATATAAACGTAGCATGTAAAAATTGACCATCCATGGGGGCGGGCGTGCTAAAATCGAGCTCGCTTCGGTCGCTCTTGCATCCTGCTTCTCAAACTTTTCTGCACTAGCATAGTGGCTGGTGTTAGCTATTGATATTATTATTAATCTTGAAAAAGCTTAAGTTTTTTTATGTAATTTTTGTCATCATTTAATTAGCAATAAAACTCACATACCTACTCATACATTAGTGTATAATTCAGCTCATTATATTTAATGATTTTCTTGGGTCCATATTGGCTCAACTAAAGTTCTTTACCTGAAATTGTTCTTCCTAACGATTTGTAATCCGAATGATCACTCTTCCTAAAATTTTTCATCCTAAAGTTTTCATTCATACTATTTGTAGTGCTACCGGCGATGTTCATAACACTCATGTTTCCGAAAATTGTAATTAATAATATCATTAATGTAAATATATTTAAACTCCTACTGTTTTTTATCATAACGCTTTTATCCCTAAACATAAAGTTTATACCGCAGTTTTAACCGTACCTAAACCAATAACTATAGGACTGATTCGGTTCTGGCACTTCGCCGGCCGCTGCCGCGGCTCGCTCGGCTCGTGCGTTGTGGTCACAGTTCTAACCTAAACCAATAATTATGAATAAGACCGATTCGTTTCTGGAACTTGACTGAATGACTGGAGCGTGACTCTGGCTTCCAAAAATACACCAATAAAAGTGATTATTTGAAAGCTATAGCCGCTAATATTAAACTAATTTAATTGAAAAGTGTATTATGAAAACAGACATGTATTTAACTACTTGTACCATGGTACTATTATTCTTATTGTATATTATGTGACAACAAAGTTACGCAAAATTAGTGTATATAATACTGATTATTATGAATAAAAAGAAATCTAAACAAAAAGATATGACTTTGAATAATAGTGTAAAAGATGGTTATGTTGAGAAAATATAGGAAAACAAATAAAAGTATAATAGATGTTTATTGCTACTGACATTATGAAGTTGAATGCTTCGGAATTATGAACATTAGAGACAGAGTAGTTAGGAATTGTGATTGTTAGGATGAAAAATGTTAGGAAGAACATTTTCGGATTTCCAATATTATCGGAGTTGAAAATTTAGGTGAACTTTGGCGCACCCGATTTTCTTTCGATTGAGGAATGAAAGAGGCCACGCAAAGCTGATGTCACCGACATCCAAATTTGGCTTACTCCAGTTGATATGACATCGAAATAGTTACCGTGCTGTCTACGAAAATTAAAGTATGGGAAATATTCAAAACTATGGCTGCTTGTTTAGTGCTCGAAGTGCACGAAAAACGGAACCGACGCCGATTATACTTGCGCCGAAACTTTCGGTTGGCGAGTATTCCCAACTTTCGAGTTCGTAAGGAACTATGCTCACACGAGAACTTTTTTTATACCTTTATGAGGATAAATAATTCTTATGCCTCAAAAAATATATTACTACTTATATAAATTACTTCTTTTGCCTAAATAAATACGATGAAGTAGTGTTGATCCATGAATGAAGGACTAAGGATATAAATATTGCAGATTCTGCAACTTATTGAGCTTTATTACGAAACTGTCCCACCCATCTACTGTTGTTTTTGTTTACTTTTTGATCCTTCCTGCTCTCATTTTTCAAGCCCGGGGAAGCTACCAAGGTGCAGTGGGCCTTAGCAGTGATTTCCCAATGACACAACAGACACACTGTCTGCGGGATGTCACAAATGTAAACAGCCCTCAATTTTACAGAAATATATAAATTTTCCACGGAATTTGTGGCATTGTTTCTAGTAATGTGTTCCAGTACCAAGATACAAATGTCCACAATGGCAACCTTTATTTCACCGAGCACCTCATTTCCTGGTTTCGACTAGCAGTCTTTGCTCAGCCATCTCAATAATTCGGCTTCTTGCTGAGTCTCCAGGGAGGTGCCGTTCAACACGTGGAATTGCACGATGAGGGTTGAACAGCAGTTAATTAAAAAAAATAACATTTTATGCCCGTTTTTCTGAAACATAATTTACGTTATCTATTTTCTATTGAATAATAATACTTACTTCGTTGACTTTGCATTGGCATTACTAAAAACCTCCCTCAAATCTATTGTGTATTTGACTAAAGTGTTTAATGGTTGCTTACGCCTTGCATACTTCCCGAAGACATTAAAACACGCTAAAATCATAGCAATTAAAAACCACGGAAAGATCAGTCGATTCCATCTAGCCATCGACTAAGCAGTTTATTACCAAGCATAGGGAAACCATAAAGCACACACTACCCACGAGACTTGTTAAGATTGATTATTTCCAGATAACGTGGAGTGAATCGGTGAAATATTTAGGCATAATATTAGATAAGAAACTTAACTGGAATAAAAACACTGAATTAACTATACGGAAAGGTGCTAAAGCCCTAAATTCATTGAAACCTATTTTAAATCGCAAATCCATTCTCAGTCCTTCAACTAAATTGCAAATTTATTCTACTTTGGTCAGACCTTGCCTAACTTACGCAGCACCTGTCTGGTCCAGTGTGGCAGAAACCAAGTATAATAAACTCCAAACTATCCAAAACGGAGCTTTAAAAATATCGTTTAATTCACCATTTAGCACTAATCTTAAAATATTACACAATCGAATAAAGTATCCATTTTAAAAAGACTATACTAAAAATATTACCTAAGTTTTATTTGCATAAAAACCCATAACACCATAACAGTTTTATATCTGAAATTTGATTGGCAAAAGTAGACTAAGTACAATGTTTTACGCTAGCACTTACAATCGATACCGACTGCCCCATCACTACTTCCTCCGTGACGCGTCATGACGATAGCTCGCTTACTTACTATGATATTATAGCTGACGCCGTCACTCCGGCCGTGTATTATGCATGATCTTTTCGCGGACTACTCGTCACTATCTTTACTTATGTTATTATTATACTTACTTAATTATAATAAAGCGTACATTTTGTAACTCAAATACTGTAAATATTATGTGGGTCCATATTAGTATGGACCCACTTATTATTTACAGTATTTGAGTTAAAGTAAGGAGTTGTATAACAAGTAGGTATGTGCAGTCTTAGGACTTGCTTAAATCTACTTGTTTTACAATGTTCATAAATAAATAAGTTAAGTCATGTCAACGCAAAATATAATAATAAAAGTAGGTATGTTTAAATGTTTGTAAAGGTGACCTAGCTTACGGAAAAAATAATTCACGATTTGTATACAAATAGAACAAGATCATTTGTAAACAGCTTTGTAACAACATATGTATGAATAAAGACCTTGAAAAATCAAATGAAAAACAATCAATCAGTGCCTCAGTGGACACTGAGGTTTGCTCCTGGGAGAGTGGGCTTGCAGATGTACCAGCAGATGTATGGGTGGGCGAGATGGCTACTGGCTATTTTCTTACAAGTGGACCCTATGCAACAAAAACTGAATATCGTTGACAGATACAACAAATATATATAACTATGTATTTTTAATTTTATAATAAATTATACATACAATATTGCTGTTTTTCTTTATACCATTGAAACAAACTTACTATCATAAATTATAAATTTCATTATTCTGATGGAAAAGCTGGCACTCTTGCCTCGGTTTGGGGCTCTTCAAAACCGTCTCCCATTATTGATAATATCCTCAATTCCACTTGGGAGAGGGTTAGTGCTACCGATAGGCCACCACCTGTAGCTTACGCTGACGATCTGGCTCTTCTGGCGGAGCTTGGCAGCTCCAACAGCTTTTTAGGCCAAATATTTTTTATCAGTTCAGACCTAAAATTTGATTAATTGGTTAATTTTAACCTTCCTATATTTAAATTGGGTTCTAAACTTTCGGTCTGTGAGACCGTGCGCAGGTATGTGTCATAGAACTTGGCGCGGGTATAGGAAGGTTAATTGCATAAAAATATAATTATACAAACCAGTATACTCGTAAGTCCTCCTACACATTATGAATTGGAGGATGACTGATTATCATTGTATATGCACTTTACTGTTGATAACGACCTTAATATTGACGAGTAATGTATTAAACTCACCCTTTGCCACTGCTCCAGACTTTGTGCAACTTCCATCGAGTTTAGGGACTTGCACAGGCTTTCCCACAGCCGTTTCGATCTTATTCTCCCGTCTGTAATCCTCAATAGTCCGCGAGCCAACTCTTGATGGTCACTCTTAAAATTGAGAAGGGGCCCCTTTATTTGCGCGTGAGTTGCTGCTGGAGCGGTTGCCGCCATTTTTATAATTAACGAAAACTTCTCGGTTAATGTTTACTGTAATTTTTAAACTTTTCACGAAAATCAAAGATGTATTAAGTGTTTCAACTCTAGGACGAATATTTAAAAAAAAATCGACGATTCATTTGAAAAGTTATTCATTGCCGATAAAAAAGAAAAAAGACAAAGGTATCAACAGGACAAAAATATAAAATTCAATTCAATTCTATTCTATATCTCAACACAATAATACAAAAGTAAATTCTAACGACACCAATATTATTTTTTGTTTATTAGGCTTGATAACCACAAAATAATTTAACCGGTAAGCGCAACTCTATCATCATGCGTCATTTGTTCACAAAATATTGTCTATGATTCCGTTCGAAACTCATGAATGCGAAATCAATCCGAAACTTTGTACCCTACTCCCTAGTAGGTTACAAAGTCATGCCATTAAAGTTAGACTTGACCGCGCCTCCCGCCGCTCTTTCCGCCGCCCCGATGTCGCCCCGGCGGGGACCTCATACCGCTAAAGAGACCCATAAATACGTGGTGTGTCAAGTCTCAACTTTAAAGGCACGACCTGTACACTCCGACGTTTCCGACTAGTTTCGGACGGGGACATAATCTGAGAGTAGGCTCTCTGATATTGCCGAGCTTTACGAAGTAGGCCAAATAACGCGCGACAACTCACGAACTTCTGATTTTCGGCTTGGCCGGAGCTTCGGCTGGTTTGTGGTCAAAAACGAAAATACGACCGCATCATGATTTTTTTGGCCATAAATGGCCGAAAACGAAGCCACAGTCGGCCACTAACGAATTTATTCAGAATCATCTAATTCAGAGATTATAACCCCCAGGACCTCCACTAATATAATATACTGACACAAAATAGTATAGTTTGCCTGTAGTTTAGTTTTGTTATTTGTAGCCTTGTAAACAATGCATTTAATAAAATAATAGGCAGTAATAGTTACGAGGTGGGATTTGCGACAATGCGATGTTTATGCGGGTCGTATTCCTCCTCTTCAGCGGTGAGCAATTGTAGAGGCTGCAGTACATTATCGTCCACCTTGGAAAACACCTGGGACGCCACCTTGGACAGCACCATGGACGGCGACTTGTCCACCACGTTGGATTTAGACGATGGCTGGGTCACATTGTACACGTGGAACATGCTGCTGCCGTGCCTCGCAGGCCTGCGCACTCTGACTCAGCTAACCCAGGCTCACTAATTAATGGTAACACGGCTCGAGCCGTGAATCGATCGATACGTTTTTCCACTACGAATTAATTTTCTGGTGAAAATACTCTATTTCATAGACAGATCTATGGAAACAGGGTAATCTGTCAGTTTATTTTTAATTATTTTATGTTTACCAAAAACATGGAATCAGTAAGTACTTTATGATTTATTTAAGTTTCTTGACAAAAATGATGCGGAAACTATGGCATTAGTAAGTACTATTACAATCAATACTATACAGGTGACTTATAATTTGACGTACATCCTTCCAGGACATGTCGATACCTAGGCGAAAATTCATGGATTCGAGAAAATCCAAACTTAGTGTATTTTTTTTAAATTTCTCTGTTTTCGTCACTAAATATCAATTTCCTCGAAACTCTCAAATTGAATGACCATCATTGCTATTCTATTAGGAAACTAACACTTACTTAAACAAACCTTTCGATGTAACAACATTTTCAAAAACATCAAACAGTTAAAAGTTAAAGGAAGAAGTTGAATCCTCATTTTTTTAAATCATCTACACGGCTGCACATCGAGCTATAGGTACAATTCCAGTATAAGCTGATCGCGCATTGCTTAGGATATCCGTTCAGTGAGAGGTCAGCTTATACTGGAAATGTATACCTTGATGTATAGCCGTGTGTACATGAACTTTTATACCAGTAATTTTATAACTTTGCATAATGTAGCTGTTTGTTGTTCCTATTTAATAAAATAAAATAAAAACTTTACACTGGCAGTGAGCGTACAAAATATGGGGAATACATCTTCATTGACAGCACCATGGACGGCCTCTTGTCTAGCACGTTGGATTGGGACGACGGCTGGGACACAATGTACACGCGGGGAACATGCTGCCACCGTGCCTCGCAGGCACACTCTGACTCAGCTAACCCAGGCTCACGAAGTAATGTAATAGGTATCTAGAGAATATGCCGATGAAACAACAGTCGATATTTTTTTTATTTATATTTAAATACGTAACAAGACTCAAAATAGAAACAATATTTCTATGTTAGTAAATTTAACCTACACACTTAAACTAACATCGCCTCATAGTTATGAGAATCTCTTCTATAAGCACAACAACGCTGTGGAACAAACAGTCCAGTCAGCTCGCAATATGCTGCAGTACAATGTTGGGCTGGCCCGCACCCGGCGCACCAGGGCAGAAGCAATCGACAAGAGCATCAGCAAACATCCCTGATGCGCTACAGGAGCGGAACAGCCCCATCAATACCCGGAACGCATTGAACGCGAAGGGTGCTATACTATTTTTACCCGACTGCCCTAGAAGAAGGGCAATGTTTTTCGAGAGTTGCATACTCTGTATGTAAGTATGTCTATTTCTTTAGCACGCTTTGTAGCCTAAACGGCTTGATGGATTTCAACATGTGTCGTTAGATTCGTCCTAATTGTAGGAGTGACACAAGCTATATAATATTTATATATTACATCTGCAAAAGAAAAAAATGGGAGGGGTGAGTTAAAAAAAAAACAATATTGGTATCAAATAAAAGCTAGTAATGTTTTAATTCCAAATATTAATATTCCTATTTATGTATATAAATAAAAAATGGAGCTCCCATAACATGGGCAACACAACATCAGCAGAGTGTTGCTTTATCAACTACGGAATCAGAATTTAGGGCTGCTTGTGCTGCAACTAAAGAAGCTTTGTGGTTAAAAAAAAATAATTGATCTAAGTGCATTAAAACAAGATACAATGTCTTTAATTATAGACAATCAGAGTGCAATCTGTTTAATTATAAGTGTAGACTACCATAAACGCTGCAAACATATAGATGTCAAGTATAACTTTATTAAAGAAAAGTATACAGAAAAATAAATTTATTTGAAATATGTTTGTACAAAAGAGCAATATGCTGATTAAGGTATGAGTTATAAAAGTAACTTAATTAATATTACTTTATTTTCTGTTAGTATAAATTGTATTTTTGTTTGCAAATGTGAGAAAGTTGTCTTTAGGTAAGAGAGTAATTATCTTTTCACTTCTCATGCTCTGAAAGTGCTTATTTGTGCAGGATATAGGCTGCACAAAATCGAATTTTGTGCAGTAGTGCATTAACGTATCTACTCATAAATTTCTCTATATTAAGGCAAAGAAAATGAGCCATACAGCCAAACACAATAAGAAGTTCATACATAGAATTTGTTATTTTGTAATACATATTTACTTTAATTTATTTGCCTTATGTGTTTTTAAGACATAAAAGATATTAAAATTTTAATTCAATTACGGTAGGCTATTAATTACTTTAAGAAAATTATTATTACAATATGAATTTAATAGTAGGCTGTATAGATCTGCAGCCCAAGCTTAATATCAATGCCGGAAAAACAGTTTCCTTCAGTATTCAAAACTGTACTAATTTTACTTTGAATTTTAATTAAAGAAATGTTATGTTATACTACTGTTTTATTTCCTCGCAATCGAAGTGAAAAGCAGAGTTTATAACTCGTCCACAAAACGTTCGTTCGTTTTGTGCACTTGTTTGAAAAATATACTATTTCACTTCTCATGCTCTGATAGTGCTTATTTGTGCAGGCTATATCTCAAACTCAAAGCATTTATTTCAATTAAACCATTTACAAGCACTTTTGAATTGTCAAGGGGTCGGTCAGTCAAAAATATGAAGCTAGTTGCCCATTCCAAAGCGTAGTAGGTACCTATGGAGAAGAACGGGCAAGAAACTCCACGGAAACTCTTTTAAATAAAAAAATTGATACAAAACATTGGTTACATCATTCATTTTGAAATTATGCATGTGAGAACAATGTAGAAAAACGTGCACGTTCGTAAATGCGTCCGTAATAAAAAGAAAAAATAAATAATCATTCAAAAACTTAAAATAAATTAAAATAAGCCATGGCAGCTAAGAGATGACCAGTCCCAACTGACGGCGCCCGTTCACGAACATGACGCATGGATCAGCACCATTCAGCTCAACCACTTTGAAGGGAGCTAAATGATCCAACACACGCGCCACCATCAGCGAGACATTTGAGTGAGCATGACATACTCACAGCCGCCAGGGCACATTCAAGTCAATGAAATACTGCATATTACCCGGTAAATGGTAGCTTTTTAGTACATGGTACTCACACCTGTGCTATGCAATTATATAATACAAAGCAAATTGAGTTTATACAATACAAAGATGGTCTTACAGTCTTCAGCAGCTCCAACAGTATTTTCAAAATGTTAATCAGTGTGTATATCAATTAGTTGTGGAGCAGGACCAGCAATGAGCCAAGCATTTTTATCAGAGATGTAATCCCCCAACTTATAATATGCCTGCCTACATAGTGCGCGTTTTATATAAGATTTGAATTTCGTCTCATTAAGTTGAAGTATGTGGGGAGGAATTTTATTGTAACATTTTAAACAGTACCCGATGAAAGATGAGTCTACCTTAGCCAGTCTGAAACCTGGTTGTACTAATAGGTCCCTATTTCTTGTACTATAATTATGTCTATCACCTCTTTTACTAAAAAGATGTAAATTTTTTCTTACGTACATGATGTTTTCATAGATACGAGTATATTGACAAGGTACCGTCATGATGTTAATATCCTTAAACAGTTCCCTAAGAGAGTCGCGCCTGCGGAGATAATAAATGGCTCTGATCGCTCTTTTCTGCAGAATAAAAATAGACTCGATGTCTGCAGCCCGTCCCCAAAGTAAAATACCGTAAGACATGATACTATGAAAATAACTGAAATATACTAGCCTCGCGGTATCTACATCAGTAAATTGACGGATTTTTCTGACAGCATAATATGCTGCTGTACTTAGTCGTCCTGCAAGAGATGTTAAATGAGGACCCCATTGTAGCCTTGAGTCGAGCGTGATCCCGAGGAAAACAGTTTTATCGACAAATTCTAGTTTCTCTTGTCTCAATACTATCTCACAATTACTACTTTTGACATTTGGTAAAGAAAATTTTATGCACTTAGTTTTTTTTCCATTTAATACTAAATTATTAGCAGTGGTGAACCAATTTTGGACCTGCAGTAGGGCGTTATTTACGTCGTCAAAATTTGTAGCACGTCTATCTACCTTAAAAATTAAGGTAGTATCGTCAGAAAATAACACCATTTGTGGTTGATTTTTAAATAAATAAATATAATATGTATAATATAATATAGGCTGCACAAAATCGAATTTTCTGCACAAGTGCATCAACGTATCGTACTCATAAATGTATCTATATTAAGGCAAAGAAAATAAGCCATACAGCCAAACACAATAAGAACTTCATAGATAGAATTTGTTATTTTTTAATATTTACTTTAATTTATTTGCCTTATGTGTTTTTAAGACATAAAAGATATTAAAATTTTAATTCAAGTACGGTAGGTTATTTATTTAATTTAGGCAAAATATTATTACAAAATTAATTAAATAGTAGGCTGTATGGGTCTGCAGCCCAAGCTTAATATCAATGCCGGGAAAAACAATTTCCTTCAGTATTCAAAACTGTACTAATTTTACTTTGAATTTTAAGTAAAGAAATGTTATGTTATAAGTACTACTGTTTTATTTCCTCGCAATTGAAGTGAAAAGCAGAGTTTATAACTCATCCACAAAACCAATTTATCCGAGACTTTTAGCAGCCCGAGTTTTTAAAACAGGACGAGGGAGTTTCCGCGATATCACGTGAACATGATGATGAAGTTGATGGAGATGACGACGGGGATAGCGAATGTGATTTTAATCAATATATATTTTTTATAAATTGACTATCCCCCGAATACTGAAACGTCACTCAAAATTTAAGTAGCACTTGTATGGCTCAGAGGTAGGCAGTAAGTTACAGTTGAATTGTTGGATGTGAGTTGACGAAAACCACAGACTTCACGATAATTTAGTTTATTCGTAAGAGTTACACGAAAGTTAAGTTGGATGCTAATCCGCGGTTATAGCGCTACGGCAGCTATTGGTCAACTAAACTTTATAGTTATAAAAGTAAATAAAACGAGTAGCGAAAAGTAGGTCGCGCCGTTAGCATTTTGCCTGTACGTGAACTGTACATGCTCCCGAGGGAAAAGTGGGATGAGCATCCATTACAAAGCAAGTACTAATATACGAAAAGTGTAAAGTAAATACTTAAAGTTAAATAGTAAACAATAGTAAATGTGTAAAAGTATAAATAACACTTAATTTAATTCGTCAAAGTGAAACGATTTCTTCGGCTGTCTTGCTTCGCTGTTAATGGGATCCGCTGCTGTCGAATGTATTTCTTGTAGCTCGATGTCCCCTCCAAAGTTATCCCTTCCTCTATGTGTCACTCCTGTTTTGGCAGAGAGTGTTTTGTTGACGCCTTTCTTTGTTTTGCGCCATCGTTTAGTGATAATATAGAGGACAAGCGCAGCGATTCCTCCCAACAACAAAGTAGTAACCGAGTAGAGATAGATGTCGTGACTTGACATGTCCGATGCCTTCGGTAATTTTTCTCTGTTTTTCTGGAATTCCAACTGCTGGTCTATTTTTCTTATTTCTACTGCAGTTGGCGTTTCTTGTTCTGTTATATTTAATTTTGCATTCTTCCAGCCGAGATCAAATATTTTGTTAATTGTTGAATTTATGGTTGGTATTTCTATCTCTGGTTCCATGTTAAAACTGCTTCCCAGCTGATTGTGTGTAAATATTGTGGCGTCCTTTTTCTGCAGTAAGCATTTTGATTTCAAGGAAATCACTCCAGTCCCGTCAAAGACCGCTGGCGTAACTTGATCGTTACATATGACGCGCATCAGCTGTTTTTCGCACAATGTAAATATCCACATGTTCGGTTTGTGAAGCTTTGTCCAGGTTTCTTTGCATGTTACGTCATTGAGGACGCATGATAAAGACTCTTGTTGGTTGAAAACCTGGGCCTCACATGGGGCGTCTTTATCGTGCATGTTGTAGACAGGATTACGGGAGACGCAAATGAATTCGTCTTCTCCGTATGAAGTACATTGGCGCATGTCTTGTTCTTCCGTTGTTATGTAAGAGTTTTTTACAAAGTTGATTGCGATGAAGCTTGAACTTGGTTGTACGAGTTTTAAATGTCCTTGTCTAAGGAACGGTATTGGTATGACTCGATATATCTTGTAGTCTTCATCGCTCAGCAAGGGGATGTGTATTTCAAATAGCATATAGTTGTTAGTAACTCGAGCCTTCACATGGATAAGGTCGTAGATATTTTTCAAATCCATTTGAATGTCCTTTACAGGTAACGACAATCCCTGTGGCAACCTTCCGGATAATGTAATTTATAATCTACGTCGTCGCGAATCTCTCAGGGAACTATTTAAAAAGATTAATATTATGACGGTACCTTGCCAATTCATTTATGAAAATATTATGTATGTGAGAAAAAATCTACATCTTTTTAATAAAATAAGTGATAGACATAATTTTAATACTCGAAATAAAGATAAAATAGATCAACCATTTTTCAGACTATCTAAAGTAAATACATCTTTTATGGGGTACTGTGTTAAATGTTACAACAGAATACCTTGTGATATATTAGAATTAAATGAAAGAAAATTTAAAAATCATATAAAAAGTACACTTTGTAAACAAGCATATTACAAATTAGAGGATTATATCCAAGATAAAAATGCTTGGAAACATGCTGGTCCTGCTCCATAGGACAATTCAGAATCTAGACAAAATCGAACTGGTTGCTAATTTAATTGTATAATTATTATTTTTTATTTTTTTAAACATTTATTTTATTTAATTTTTTTGTGATTATTTGAACTCACACACTGACTTATTATTATTAGTATTACTTATTATAATGTTAGAAATATAGTATAATTTCACAATGTTTGTAAGTATGTGAGCACCATGCATCTATCACATAATTATGTCATTCCTTCATTTTTCATTCTTTTTACCTATCGTGGTATAGTAATCTTATTCTAGGTGCATTGTCTTCACATATAATTATATAATAAGTGTATACAAGATATAATGATTTTTTTTAAAAAGAGTAACGGTGGAGTTTCTTGCCCATTCTTCTCCATACGAAAACTACCTTTTGGAATGGGCGACTAGAATCAGTTTTATTATTTTTTGTAAAGTTTGACGTTCAAAAGTGCCTTTTTTGTGCCTAATTGAAATAAATTATTTGACTTTGACTTTGATATAATGTTTAGCTGTTCAATCAGTTGGTTAGCCGGGAATAGATGGGTATCTAAATGTCCTCTGTAAATGTTGGCGAGGGCATTTATCAGCATTTCTAATATTCGATTTAAATCATTTAAAATCAGAGTTGACGTCACGGCAGCGGAATTTATGTCATTCATCGTGAATAGCATTTGCGCCTTGTTTACTATTTTTGTGATTTCGCTGCAAGTTTGGTTCATGTAGACGCGCAATGTTTTCAACTGTTCATCCAAAAGAAACACTGCCGTTTCTTTTTATAATGTTATTTTCACCCTCTACAATTAATGTTTGGTTTTTCATAAGTTGTAGTAGGTAGTCATCATTTGATTGTAGATTCTGTATGTCTCTTTCGTACTTTTCGGCAAAGTCTGCGTCGAGCACTCCGAAAAGAGTTCTTGTCAATTTCCCAACTCCATCAAAGTAACCACGTCGCATTTGCCACTGTCGAAGCTCCTTCTTGACTGTTCTGCTACCTCCAATGACCCAAAAATTTTGACGTAAATGGGCCAAAGTGAGCCGGGCGCCTCCGTGGAGAGTGTCGCGATGAGCCTCTTGAATAATAAGCTCCGTTAATCTTCCTGTAGCCGGAAGAATAATAGGATGTTTAGCTTCGGGAGATAAAGTTGAGTAGGCTAGTCGCCCCTTCACGCGCAGTATTCCACTGTCGTCAAGAAATGGGGTTAACTTCAGCAAGTGGCTTTTTGTTGATATTGGTCGTGCTTTCTTTAAACATTCAATTTCGTCGCCATAGTTTTCATTTTGAACGTTTTTGATGACCAATTGTGTTGCTCCCATAATGTCTTGTGGTGACAAACACATAACCACCTTTTTGTTACCGCTGTCGGCTAAGTTATTGGTTAAGTTTAGCGTGCGTTTTTGCTTACGAATGTTGTTCAGTCGTAAAATCCATCCAAGCACTCGTATTACGCTTTTATAATTACTGTTTCTATTCAGTAATGTATCTATTGTTTCACATTTCTTGTATGTGACTGCGCAGCTGTTTATTACTTGCAACTCAGTGTTTGTTGTGTAGGTCAGGCGATTGTCTTGATGGATTTTTGGCATGCTTGTTTTTAACCAATCTGGTCCGTTCCACCAAAGTTTAAAATCTAGGAGTTGAAAAGGTGTCAGCCCTCGAGTTGCACAGTCCGCTGGATTTTCTTCTGACTTCACATAGTTCCAGGAGTTTGCCGAGATGATGCTGTTTATTTGATTCACTCTGTTAGCTACATATTTCTCCCATCGGTTTATATCGCCCTGTAACCAGGCTAAAACGACCTTGGAGTCGCTCCAACACCTTAAATGTAGGTTTTTATTGCAGAGAGTGTTCTGAACTTTTTCTAGCAGTTTGGCTAGTAAAACGGCCCCGCAAAGTTCCATTCTAGGTACAGTTATCCTATTGCTGATTGGTGCAACCT
Organism: Xanthia togata; assembly: GCA_963853775.1. Classification (NCBI taxonomy): domain Eukaryota; kingdom Metazoa; phylum Arthropoda; class Insecta; order Lepidoptera; family Noctuidae; genus Xanthia; species Xanthia togata. The sequence goes on from OY970790.1 coordinate 811,685, forward strand.
TTGTTTTCGCCGTAATTAGTGTAGTCTTGTATTCGCCGGCTTGATTTTTCACTCGGCTATAAATGACGCACGCGTAAGCTTTTTCGCTTGCGTCGCAAAACCCGTGTATCTCTAGGTTGTTTTCTTGACATTGTAACCATCGTGGTATCGAGAGTTTATTTAGCAACGGGATATCTTTTCTCATAGTTTCCCATTCCGTAGCGAGATCATCGGGTAAGCGTTCATCCCAGTCGATTTTGCTTATCCAGATTTTTTGGAACAAAAGTTTGGTTTTCATTGTAAGTGGCGATAGTAATCCAAGTGGGCCGTATAGTTTGCTTATTTCGCTCAGTAGTATACGTTTTGTCAGTTTTTTCTTGATTGGTAGGTCCCATTGGTATGTGAAGCTATCGTTGTCTTGATTCCACCTCATGCCCAACATTTTTGAGTTTGTTGTTTGTTCCGGGCTAAAGTCGATGTTCGAATTGCGGCTCTTTTGATCATCCCGCAAGTTTTCCAAGATAATCGATTCGTTCGTTTTCCATTTTCTCAAGTTGAATCCTCCTTTTTTCAGCAACTCAATTAGCTGTGTGACCAGTGTTTTCGATGCTTCTATAGTATCCTGTCCGTAAACCAAATCATCCATGTAGAAATAGTTTTTCAGGACGTTTCCAGCTTCCGGATAAGTATCTTTTTCATCTTCTGCGAGTTTATGTAGAGTGCGCATTGCCAGATAAGGTGCACTTTTTGTTCCGTAAGTTACAGTGCCCAACTGCCAATCTTGTAGAGGTTCGTTAGGGGAAGATCTCCAGATTATAGTTTGCAGATGTTGTTGTTTATCGTTCAGCCAGATGAACCGATAAAGTTTTTCTACATCTGCCGTAAAGACGTATCTGTACGTTCTCCAATTAATTAATAGTGTCAGTATATCCTTTTGTAAGTTCGGACCGCAGTACATGTGATCGTTGAGACTGCTGTCTCCTTTTGTCTTGTACGACGCGTTGAACACTACTCTTAGTTTTGTTGTAGTGGACTCAGCTCTCAACACACCATGGTGAGGTAGGTAGACTTGACCCCTACTTTCTCCAGTGACAGGTTTCATGTGCCCCATAGCGATGTATTCGTTCATAAAACACTTGTACTCGTAACTGAGTTCTTTGTTTTTGAGCATTTTCCTTTCCAGTTGAAGGAACTGTGCTAATGCTTGTGACCTTGCATTTTTAAAGTTTGTTTCGAAGTTAGGCTTCATAGGCATTTGTACCACATATTGTCCGTTCGCCAATCTTGTGGTAGTTGTGTTATAATATTCCTCACAGTATTGTTCTTCACTAGTTGATGATGAATTGTCTTGAATTTCCTCGGTTTCCCAAAATCTTGCCATGTTTTCGAAATCGTTAAGTGTCACCAAGCAGTTGAATGTCTTTACATTCCCGCATAGAATCCAGCCCACTTTGGTTTGTTGAGCTACTGGGTATCTCTTATCACTCCTGATGATGCCGTTTAGGATAAGTTCTGAGTAGATGTCCGCGCCCAAGAGCAGATCGATCGGGCTTGATAGGTTGAACTGTGGATCCGCTAGTTTTAAGTTTTCCAAATAGTCCCAGTTGCTGATTGAAAACGATGCGGTAGGTAAGTTGCTTATGAGTTTTTTCATAATTAATGCTTCAAAGTTGAATTTGTAGTCTGAATGTATTGACTGGCATTCTAAGTTCATTGCCCCTTTGCAGTTGCCGCTAAGGGCGCCTACACCCGATACAACAGCGCTCACTTTACGTCGCTGTAATCGGAGGCGCTGTGCCGCGTTTTCCGTTATTAGGCTCACTTGGGAGCCTTGGTCAAGTAGACCTCTCAAGTTGATGAAGTTTCCATCAATTGTTTTGACTTTCAGAAGTACAGTTGTCAACAATACTTCCTTTTCTTCGTTCGTAACGTTGTTGACCCCATAGGAAGTCGAAGGAGTCGATGAAGGGTTTTCCTCTCTTTTTGCTTGTTTGTTGATAGATATTTCAGTTTCAGCTTCATGCATAAGTGTGTGGTGTGCCTTATGACACAATTTACAAGTCTTTCGTGATTTGCATTGTTTTTCTTCGTGGCTGAATAGGCAGTTTTTACAAATATGCAAGTTTCGAACTGCGTCATTCCGTTTGTTTGTGTTCATAGCCAAGAATTGTTCGCAATTCATCAAAACGTGATTAGTTTTGCAAATTGGGCATGTTTTTGCTGTCGTGAAGAAGGCTTTCGGTGAGTTTTGTGACTTGTTAAAGTACGATGACCCCTGCGTTTTATTCTTGTAGTTGTTATTTCGTATTTCTGTTCCTTTATGAGACTGCTTTTCCGAATTCCATGGTTTGTTTGATGACGAAAATTTTTGTCTATTTCCTTGCAGAGCTTCCAGTGACATGAATTTTGATTCTAAAAATTCGGTGAACTCTTCCAGAACGGGAAATTCCCTGGGATGTTTGATCTCCTTTATATATTCGTTATACGTATCGCTAATCTAGTTTTTGAATCAATAGGTGGACCACGATCGGATCCCAATTTGTGGTATCTAGCCCGATGTTTTTGAGCCCGTTCAAACACTCCATCATGACGTCGTGCAGCTTCCGTATGCTTGCAGCGGTTGGTTGCTGAATACTAGGTTGATTCAGGAGCGTGTTCATGTATGATGTGAATAACAGCCGTTTGTTATCGTAGCGGTGGGTCAGCATCTCCCAGCAAGATGCTTAGTTCTCAGCACTGATGCCAAGATGCTGAACCAGCTTCCCCGCCTCACCCTTCAGTTTTGTTTTCAAGTGTTGCATTTTTTGAGCCCTCGAAAGTGTCGGATTGTTGTGTACACTTTCGAGGTAGAGGTCTCTAAAAGTCAACCATTGGTTATAGTTTCCATGAAAATCCGGTATTTGAATTTTTGGCGTAGATTTCTCATAATGTGCATTGTTCCAGATGTTGTGTTGTAGTTTCCCTTTCAGGTCATCATAGAGGTTTTCTGCTGCATCGTATTTCTGTTGATAAATTGAGTCCTCATCTTGTAGTATGTAGTCTAGTTCCCAATTTGCCTTTTCGATATGCTCCCATTTATTTTTCAGGGTGCTTAAGTTATCTTCTAATTCCCATATTTCCATCGGTACCGCCAATGCTATGTTTATCTTTTCCACAGTGCGTTCGAATGCTCTAAAGTTGCAGTATTGTTGACGCAAAAGATCTTGTTGCTTCTCCGTCGACTCGCTTGTTCCACGAGGAGGTATGTGGAATTTGATATCGTCGAAAGTAAATTTCGACTGTCCCTTACCTTGCTTAGGCGTCGCAGGTGGTTGTTCCGTCTTACTAGTAGATGCAGACGGCAATTCCGATTTAAGTTTCAACATATCTTGCAGCACTTCTTCATACATCTTCTTCGTACTGTTGAAAATGTCGTCTTTGAAGTATTGAAGGTCTGGTGCTGCAGACTCTTCCAGTAGTTGATGGTTGTGAACAAACTTCTCCCAGTTATTGTTCAGCCGAGAAATACGCTCCTCCAGGTACGCCAAGTTCTTCCTGGTGGGACTGTCCTTCTTATAGTTGATGCAAATAAGCTTCAAGTCTCTGAAGATAGTCTCTTGACGGCTTATCAGTTCCGTTACACTCTGAACCATTGTAATTAGTTATTGGTTTGACCGTTGGCGGAGTAGAGTTGTATCACCGCAGGTACTAGTTCACCAAAGTTGCGAAGTTTCCGCAAGTTTTGGATATTAAGTGCGTTGGCACCCCACTAACGCGATTCGCTCTTCTGAGACACCAGCTAGACCGATTCGCTAACGTAGTCAGGGACAGTACGCATCTGTTACATCCGGCTCGAAGGACCACTTTTATGTATGGCTCAGAGGTAGGCAGTAAGTTACAGTTGAATTGTTGGATGTGAGTTGACGAAAACCACAGACTTCACGATAATTTAGTTTATTCGTAAGAGTTACACGAAAGTTAAGTTGGATGCTAATCCGCGGTTATAGCGCTACGGCAGCTATTGTTCAACTAAACTTTATAGTTATAAAAGTAAATAAAACGACTAGCGAAAAGTAGGTCGCGGCGTTAGCATTTTGCCTGTACGTGAACTGTACAGCACTTATATTTAACAGATACTCAAAAGTGACGTTTGACAATACGAAATCTAAAGTTTAGGAGCTGCTCAAATGTTAAGCAGCACTTAAATTTTGAGTGACGTTTCAGTATTCGGGGGTATTTGTATTATTTTAACAACATATAAAATAAGTTACTTAAATAGTTTGCTGAAGTAATTTACAAGTCCTAATATCTTCACCTAAAAAACCTTCAAAATAATTTGTAGTATGTTCTGAAGAGTTGGAATTACTTATAGACACTAGATAGTTATTAAAATACCAATAAATAATTTTGGCCGGCTTTTTAAGTCAATTACTCGTATGCGACGGTTGTCTGGTGTTAAGCGCTCATTGAAGAATATGTTTCCTTTGGTTCCCTTTATATCAATGTCGGCGCAGTTAAGGTTACGTCTGTTTTTAGGGGAGCTTAAGAATTAATTACGTTTGTTTCGTCTCAGAAATCGGTTCACGGCATAGTTCCGTTTGGTATCCTTCAGGTACGAAACCTTAAAAAAATATATGTTTGCCATTTCGCTCCACCCCCTAGTCACAGAACAGATAATAGTACTGTCGCCTGTCGCCCTAGTGTAGACTGTAAAGAATGGTGACGCAGCGGGCAGCACGGCGCCGCGGCGGGGCGGCGCGCTTTCTGTGCCAGCCGCATCACCGCGCTGCCACCCCACGCCACCCGCACCGCCCCGCGTCGTCCCGCACGTCTTGCACCGCCCCGCACGTGACGCACCTGGCGCCGCGCGTCCGGCACTCGGCCGCTCGCTACCGTACCGGCCGCTGCGTACCGCAACTTTACGTTGTCACGGTCGCGCCGTGCTCTACTGCGCATTCGGGTGCTGTGACCTTCACTCAACTTTTCCTTTTTATTGACCCTATTCACCGCACGTTCTGATATCTGAGTGCAAACCTGTACAAAGTAAGGTTTCACTAGCTAACAAGTATTACGTTACGTGTGCGAGTAGCCATGATGTTATTAGTTTCCGGTAAACTTTTGCGTTTTATTTAAAGGAAACTAGTGGTGTTCGTGAATACAAAGCCAGCCGGGCTGGTGAGCAGTGGTCTGGGGGTGTAATCTTGCCGCGTGCCTGAACGAGCGGCGCGCGTGCACCGCGCATGCGCCGCGTGAATCTCGACCGCACGCATCCGCGGGTGGCGCGGGTGCCACGCGCGCCGGGCGTGCCAGTCGTGGCGCGCGTGCCGCGCACGGTTAGCCTGCCGAGCTTGCTGCGCGCGCCGCGCCTACAGCTCACGCTTAACGTGCCGCGCGTGTTCGTGCCGGGCCGCACGCGGCCCCGCGCTCTTCCCAGCCCCGGACTCGCTTTCGCCGGGTAAAGATCATCTTACGTTTCACTACTATGACTGTTTCAATAGTGTCATGATTTCATAATTGTAAGAAAACGATGCTGCCCATGAGTGTACGGGATCGCATCGTTTTCTAACGAAATGACAATGTACCTTTGATATCATTTTATACATATTTTTAAGAAACACTTTAACAAATATTCAAAAACCGGCCAAGTGCGAGTCGGACCACGCACAATGAAGGGTTCTGTAGTTGGGATGAATTAATTATATCCCAAGAACAAACTTAACATTGTTGTTGAAAAACATGTTCTCCCATGTATGGTGGAAAGTGTTTTTCAAACTGCAAAATTAAGTTGTCGATTATTACTCGTTAACCTGTAAAGCCTACTTAGCGGTGATAGTTTTCCTTTTAACTTCGAAAAATTAGCAACGTTCAAATTCAAAAGTCATTTTTTCAAACTAGGCGTAGAATCAGCACTTTTCGAACGTCAAAATTACATGAGACAGACCCCCAAAGGCACTACGCAAACGCTTAGGTATATTCCCAGTCGCAACCACATAGTTTGCAATGTGGTTTTATTATTAGATACGAGAAGTAGCACTCAGCGCTGTGCTTTAATTATTGCCCGCAAATGAAATTATGAAGGACTGGACATACATCACGCGAAAACCTTTTGAAGATGAGAATATGAAAAAATTCCGTACCTATATGGACAAACAGTGGCTGAGAGAAGGATTCATGAATGTTTGGTGTTTATACGGGCAACAGCACGACTGGCATAACAAATTAAACCACGAAGTCAGCACGAAGCATGTGTTTAGCTCAAGTGTTTACTGCATGTCTTGCGAAATGATTCTTCATATTCCAGTGTTTGTAATAGCAGAGTTAAACAGAAAAATCCATTGAAAAAAAATAAAAGCGAAACAAATATTTAGAGATCAATTTATACAAGAAATTCAACTAGAGTTGGTGCAAGGAGATATGACAGTGGAAATGTCCCACTGTCATATCTCCTTGCACCAACTCTAGTTGAATTCCCAGTCGCCACCCGGTGGCAACTGGAATTTTTGTTCCCAATTGCCACCTGGTGGCAAACCATGTGGGGGTGAATGGGACTATACGCGAAAACGGATCCCTACATTGAAAAATAGTTTTCACTCTCCCACAATATTTTCGAACATTCCAACGACACCCCACACCATGGGATAAACGAGAAAAAAAATACACCCCACTACGTGTAGAGGAGCGGACAGACAAACAGACAGACAGACGGACATGGCGAAGCTATAAGGGTTCCTTGGGGCCTGTACCCTAAAAATTTATTACAATAGGTAATATAATAATCATCTGAACGTCCCCCCTTTAACCACCAAGATTTGCTACCTCCCGCGCCACGTCACTTTAGGTATAAGTTGGAACAGTGTTGGGAATACTTTTTTTTTTTTTTGTCTAGGGCATCTCGTAGCTCACCTCTGAGGACTACTTAACCGGTCAATCCTGCGGCTGTCTTAAGCTACCAACTCAAAGCCTCCAGCCAGGGGCAAAACTATTCTAAATTAAAACTAGGCGAACGCACGCTAATGGCACCCCCTGTGGGGTACGGACCTCGGCTTAGGGCGTCGCTGGGGGGAGGACAGCAAGTTGGGACAGGCTGGATCAGAGATGATTCATTATTATTAATCGGGGAATTTAAGTCTACATTTCTCAGCAAAACGCGGGCTGGCGCTTCTGCGAGCAAGGGTCGGTGGGGTTGGGAATACGTGATATCGATGCACTATTTATTTATTAACAAAAATAAAAGTCGAAAAATTAATCAATGTTCTATTATTATTAATCTTACAATAAATCAGTAGGTATTTTATCAATAAAGTTAAGCACGTAAACATGCTCGTTCTTGTGCTGGTGAGGACTTTCCACGAGCATGTCGTATTTAATTAATAATTTTCATATAAACTTCTGAGCGAATTTCTAGTCGCACAGTATCCAGCTCAAAAGCTATTAAAGAAGCGAACTATTCATTCCGTGGGTCACTCGGTCTCTGATAAAAAAAAAATCTTCTGGCAGGTTCACACAAGCAGTAACATCTAATCTTCTAACTGAGCAAAATGAACATACTTTGGTTCGGTCTGGATTGGTTCGGATTTATTAGAAGTAGTTTTCAGTCTCCTTTTACATGAAATCATTTATCTTTTACGTGGACACAAAATAGAAGGTGACGTAGGCTGCGATTCTTCATTTTACAGGTCCACTCCTGCAGAAGCGAAAACAATAATGTAGTATCTCTAAGTAGTCTGTGACAACAACTGAATGACACCATAATTATGTCTGCTAGGTGCCTGAATCAAACGACATCTTGGAAATGACTGGTTTATTCTGTAAACATTATCAGTAATAGTCTATGACATTCAATACTATTATTAGTGAATAACCTACCACAGTATGAATATATAGGTATGTAAGGTAGACCAGGGAGACCACCATATTATCAGACAAGTTAAATTAACAATGCTTTTGAATTCAACTGAAAAAGTATTGTTAATTAGACTTCTCTGAATGAATATTGAAATATAGGTACCTTTTTTATCTTTGATAGGTTTTCCAAAGCGGATTTTGGAAAGTTTTGGGTGAGCAAAATAGGCAAGTTAAATAAAATATTGTAAAATAAGGGATGCATTGTTTGTGAGTGATTAGTTTTATTTTCCTTTGTGCTGCTAGAACTTAGAATGCTCCCATAACTTAAACATCTGGTAGGCTCACCCCAAATGTTTCTATCTATCCTAAGGCAGGCTTTCCACCACAGGATATGTATAAAATCAACAAATAGGATTGATAGTTTGTATCGTAGCTTGGCATAATTATGGTCGAAAAGGATTACATAAAGATTGGTAAGTGTTTTACATAACATGCGCGGGAAGCGCATTTACATAACATGCGCGGACAGCGCCTTTTCATAGCCATCCTTACGCGCTACGCTACACCACTTGGCCCTTGTGGCACTTAGTTTCGGAGCTTATGTAGCTTCACTGATTAGCGACCTTGCAAATATCTTATAAAAAGGCAGCATAATTCATAGATTTTGAAAAATATGGGTACAGATACAGGTTCTCACCAGTCTTGGTACAGATACAGGTTCTCACCAGTCTTGGTACATTTTTATCTGGTGCTACTGCTAGAACTAGTATAGTTGTGAGTAATACAAAACTTATTTAACTGGCACCAAGAAACCTAACCAATCCCTATGGTAGGAGAGCCCAGAGGGTTTTTGAGCAAGCATACTCGTACTGGGCGAAAAGTTGATAGCTGAGTAGGTGCGGCATGGCAAGAGAACACCGAAAATATATTTGAAAAGTTTCAGATAGGAGCCCGGTGGTTAGGAGTCCACTTTCAGATTTTTTAATTGGGCCAAAATCATAGACTTATTTGAAATCATTGGCCAAAAATAAAGTGATCTTCAGAGTCTTTTATTTTGGTATGATCGTGTGCGGCCTAATCCATAATGACTGAAATAGGCAAATCTGATGAAGAAATTGTGGGATTTCTCTAAATCTGACGAGTTTGAAAACTTAGATTTGGGCAATTTTTTAGAGGATATTCAGGGCGAATGAAAGTTATTCTGTAATAGTGTAGCTTACCGTATCCCATCCATGCTGATGTGAAACATTCACCGGTATATACAGACGAATTGATAACCTCCTTCTTTTAGAAGTCGGTCAAAAATAAGTTTGTATCTCATGATCTTTTATTTAATCTAGTTAACTTGCAACTGAAAACTGTTTCGACGTATAGAAGGCGTTAGTTTAATGATTTCGTTAATTTTAGTTATCGTGGTTTTCCATCTTTGCCAGCTTCATCAACAACTGACTGCCACCTCTGCCGACCATTATTGATTTCATACTGGTTCACGTATAAACGGGTAGTTTTATTGGTTAGTTTTTTATTAGAACATTTTCTTAATATTTTAACATAATATGAATATTTTAGATTATATTTAATATTTTATATTACATACTGAAAATAAATTGTGAAGTTATGTCTAACGCTGATAAAAAACCGAAAATTACGCTAAATCTATCAAGCGTATTTTCTGAAACCTTCACCATTTTAAAGATAATTTAATTATTGATATTTTAGTACTTATGACGTGTTTTATTAAAATACTTTTTGTTTTATGTATGACTAGCTTCTGCCCGCGACTTCGTCCGCGGAAAATTTCTTGTTTTAACATTAAAATATTCTATGACACTCGGCAATACTGTAGGTTCCCATTAGTGAGAGAATTTTTGGAATCCGATCAGTAGTTCCAAAGATTACCGAAGTGATCTTGTCTGTTCAACTTAGTCGCCTTTTACGCACCCTGCCTCGCGTTGTAATGGTGCAATGGCATTATTTATTTTTAATCCGTCACAACACGGATAATAATAAAAGTATCTTACTACTATTATAAATGCGAAAGTTTGGATGGATGGATGGATGTTTGTTACTCAATCACGCCTGGACGGCTGAACGGATCTGGATGTTTGGCACAGAGATAGATTATAGTCTGGAATAACACAGGCAAATTTTTATTCTGGAAAAATGAACGGTTCCCGCGGGATAGTTTCCGGCATCCACGAGGGCGAAGCCGCTGGCAAAAGATATTACACTTTATACAAAATACAAACCATCATTTAAAAATGTAAACGACAATAATATTTTAAAAAATGTGAGGTAGGTACCTATTTGATTTAAAGCTTCTCTGTATACAATGTTTAAGGTATTTTTATTTTCCGGTAACAAAATAATCTGCTTTTCGGATGATCCAACTCGTGATAGACCAACATATACCTAATTGCCCATGGGAAAAACATTAGTTTAGTAGGTCAATGCGAACCAAGGAGAATGTTTGTCCCTGGGAATTGTTAATAGACAGAGCAAATTATGTTTTTATGGGATACTGGAGTCGCTTAAACGATACACTCGTAGGCAGGTCTGTGGTCACATTAAGAACACAAATAAGAAGTATTTAATAATTTTTAAACTGATCAGAATTCAACTCAATTTTTATTTCAACTTGAGGAAATGTATAAACAATCGTACAATAGAATTACGAACTATTTCTGATACCAAATGTAATAAAACTCCTTGGGTAGATAATAATATTATTTAATTATATCGATCCAACAATCTATTACAACAGTTAACTAAAATCCACTAGCTACACAGTTATTCTAGTTTATGTCCAACCTGTAGCACGCTCCAAAACCAAGTGGGCGAATCCATCGCCCATCCCGCTTTCTATCAACTTCCCAACCGTCACCGCTTGGTGTTGCCACATACATCCAATCGTTCTCAATAATCGATATGTCAGTTTAGTCGATTATAAAAATACAGATAAATAAACCTAACACTCGTCCATCCTGACCTTGTGTATGTCCTCATACACATAAGTCAGGAGGAACCTAACACCTAACAGTTTTACAAAAGGAGTAATAAAAATATACAGATTATGAATCAAGAAAACAAAAATTTCAATTATAAGTAACTACTTATTACATAATTATTTAAATATATTTATTGTATCTAATATTATGATCTAACTAGTAACTGAGGTAATACAATTTTACATTATGATATTTAATTCTATAGCATATTATTTATGTTTTAACAATTTAGTCTCATCATTCCATTATTGTAGCTTGGTCTCGTTGCTAATGAACATTTTACATAATTTGGCGAACCAATCACTAGGTTTCAATACTGGCAAACCAATCACATGGTTGCTAAACTAACAAACCAATCACATGGTTGCTAAACTGGCAAACCAATCACATGGTTGCTAAACTGGCAAACCAATCACATGGTTGCTAAACTGGCAAACCAATCACATGGTTGCTAAACTGGCAAACCAATCACATGGTTGCTAAACTGGCAAACCAATCACATGGTTGCTAAACTGGCAAACCAATCACATGGTTGCTAAACTTACATAATTTACCATACACATAAATCAAAAATAAATAATTTTACTATATATTAACAATTAATCTGAACTAAAAATTAAACTAAAGCTTATAGTATTAATACTTCATATAAATAAAAAATGTAAACTAAAGCTTAACTTATCACTTCATAATAAATTCATAATAATAAAATAAAACTGTAAATAATAAATCAAAAATCTAAACTAAAGCTTAACTTATCACAATAGTATATTTGTATTCAACTGTAAATAATAAACAATAAATCTGATATCTACCATCTAATTACTGTCAATATCATGACTTTCACTCTCTGAATCATTGTCATTCAAATTCAAGGCAGCCACGTGTACCCAGGGCTGCATACGGTCGGCAGCGACGGTCGTTTTACGTTTATGTCTACTACAACTCAATCCTGGTATTGCTACAATTCTATATCTATCATTTCCTAGTACTGATATGACGCGATATGGTCCTGTATATTGGGGAAGAAGCTTCTTGCTTTTACCGTCATTTTTAAAATTCATATTGGTAATTTTAACTAACTCCCCTTCAGAATAGATACGGGCAGGACGTCTGCCTTTATCATATTGTTCCTTTTGTTTTTCTTGCTCTTCGTCTATTTTATCTTTAACTTCCTCTCTAATTGTTATCAAGTTATTATTTTCTCGAGTTTCTTGCCTGACTACGTTTAATCTCGGGTCTAATTCGCTACTCATACAACTACCAAACATGACTTCAGCAGCCATCCTTCCCGTTGTCTTATTGACTGTGTTATTAATTCCCCATTGAATTTTACCGACTTTATCATCCCAATCTTTTTCATTATCATTATGATTTATAGCGGTCAAAGAAGCAAGGATTGTGCGGTTGTATCGCTCAACTTGTCCATTCGAGCGTGGACTAGCAACCGCATTCAACACATGCTTCGTCCCTCTATCTAAACAAAATCTCCTAAACGCATGAGAAGTAAAGCAAGAGCCACGATCGCTAATTATTCTATCGGGTACTCTAAAGGTACAGAAAATTTCATCTAGAATTCTTATTGCAACTAGAGACTTTGTATTCCTTACAGGCCTTATAAAGACGAATTTGGTAAACGCATCTACCATCACTAAAATATACGAATTCCCTCTTTTTGAACGCACAAAGGGACCAAGATGGTCAATGTGTACGGTGTGAAAAGGAACCCCGACCTTAGGAATTGGATGCAAATGACCCTCATTACATGATGTCCTTTTCGAGTAGGCGCATTCAATACATGCCTCAACATATTTTTTTACAAATTTTGACATTTTAGGAAACCAGTATGCTTTCCTTATTCGTTCGAGGGTCTTTTCCACACCGAAATGGCCAATGTCGTCGTGATTCATACGACACAATTGCCATCTTGCGCCCTTTGGCACAACCCAACGTAAGTTTGTTTTATCACCATCAACGCATCTATATATCTTGTTGTCCTTTATAATGTAATTATCCCTCATTTGCTTAAGTCCTTCTTCATCCAAATTTGAAGTTAAGATATCTCTGATACGACCTAGCTCGCTATCACCTAACTGTAAAGTATGAAGCCAATCATCACCAGTGATAACCATCACTCTTGGACATTGGTCAGAAACATCTAATATTGTTTCAAAATTATTTTCGTCATTTATGATCGGGTTGCGTGACAAAGCATCTACGTGAGCCATTCTATTCCCTGGCCTGTATTCAATTGTGCACTGAAATTCTTGTATTAAAAGGTACCAACGCGCGATCCGCGGTATTATATCGCGTTTAATAAATGTGGACCTTAAAGCACTGCAATCAGTGACAATTTTAAAGTTTTGACCTAACAAATAGACTCTAAACTTCCGTAAAGAACATACTACGGCCAACGTTTCCAGTTCATATGCATGGAAGTTTTTTTCTTCTGGAGAAGTTTGTCGGCTGTAGAATGCCACGGGCCTAAAACTATCACTACTTCCCCTTAAACGTTGAAGTAGAATTCCACCGACACCATGTTTACTGGCGTCCGTGTGCAACTCTGTTTCCCTACTTGGATCATAAATTGACAAAACCGGACGGTGGATTAACTTTTCCTTAAGCATTTTGAATGCGTTTTCTTGCTCATCTGTCCAAATCCAAGCAGCATCCTTTTTTAGCAATTTATTTAAGGGCTGCGCAATATGTGCAAAATTCATAATAAATTTGCGGAAATAACCTACAAGCCCCAGAAATTGACGAACAGTGTGAACATTTATAGGGCGAGGAAAACCTAAAACACTCTGGATTTTTGTGTCACCTGGCCTTACACCTAAAGCACTAATTTCATAACCTAAATAATCAATTTTATCTTTCAAAAATTCGCACTTAGATAGGTTTAGAGTTAGATTTGCCTGTTTTAGTAGTTTCAAGACGTGCCCCAGCCTCTCTAAACACTGTTCTACGCTTTTCCCGTATATCAAAACGTCATCTATATAAGCTGTGGCTTGGCTATACCTAGCTGACCCCAAGACTCTATTCATCATACGTTGAAACACCGCCGGCGCATTTGCCAATCCAAACGGCATTCGATTAAACTCGAACTGTCCGTCTGGAGTGACAAAGGACGTCAGCGGCTTCGACTGCTCCGATATTGGCACCTGGTAGTACCCAGAAAATAAGTCTAGGGTGACGAAAAACGCTTGACCGGAAAGCCTAGTAATCTCGTCTTCTATCACCGGCATCGGATAATGTTCCTTAATGGTCACGGAGTTTAACATTCTATAGTCTATGCACATTCTCATTCGCCCATCTTTCTTACGCACGAGAATCACGGGACTAGCATACTCGGAGGTGGATTCTCTTATAATCCCAGCTTCTAACATCTCATCTACCATTTCTCGCACTTGTTCGCGTTCTTTATGTGATAATCGGTAAGGCCTATAAACAATTGGACGTTTGCTGTTTATTTCTATGTTCATTTCTGCAACATTAGTACTTCCTAGTTCTTTTAAATTTGATGCAAAACAATCTTTAAACTCATTGAGTAATTTTAACAACATAGCTCTATGTTTATCGCTAACATTATCGCCAATATGAACCTTACTAATATCAATATAATCATTCATCAGTTCATCACCCCCATTAAAAACCCTATTAACTACCTGAACATTGCTAGCGCGACTTATAATTGAGCCCTGGTACAAATGACAATATTTCGATGTAGGCATAACATATACATATACAAAACCATCCCTAAGTGCATAGACACCACCGCAAACAACGTATTGAAACGTTGGTTTTCCTATAACCTTACAATTCAATATGATATGCCCATTCAACCGTGGTTCAGTATATGCTTTGATTACAGTGGGACCATAGATTTCAAAATTAGCCGCGGAAATAACTTTTACTGAACGATCTTCATCTATTTCAGTTTTATTGAATGGTATTTCTTGATACACATCAATGAACTGTAAAGTTTCTGCCGTTTTCATTACAAAAACGTGCGACTGTTCGGTGTAAGTTTGTCCTATTAGCAAAGGTACATCTAAAAGTCTATCTTCAACTACCTGACAAACAGTGTTAGCACTAACGCCATCGATATTAATCTCTAGTGTCACCTTTCCTAAAGAATAAACAATGTCATTCCCAAATCCCCTTATAGGGGTACGCACGCCATCACACTTGAGCATCAAATTTACCAACTCCGATTTTGCTAACAGACAAACCTCACTTCCAAAATCTATGAAAGCCCTTATAGAAACTCCATTTACTAAGACATCCTTATAAAATTTCGAATTAGGATTAGCTAATGATATGCACATTGTATTTTGTGTACTTGCTATCTTACTGTCGCTGTCCTCCAGCTTTGTGGGACATTTGTCGATTTTGTGGCCTACCCTATGACATTGTTTACATCGAATCAACGGCTTAGGACATTTCCGATATATATGACCTCGCTCCTTACAGTTAAAACAGAATGCTACGTAATCACTTGATATGTTTGTCCTATTATTAGATTTATCAGTTGTAACAGTTCCGAGTCCTAACCTACCTTTAGCATTGTTATTAGAAGAACGATCGAAGGAATTAGACAATTCCTTGTTGCTCATCAAGAATTGTAACAATTGATCAGGTTGAGAGCATCTTAGCGTTAGAGCACTTGATTTCATTGTTCTGTCACTTAGACCATGAATAATACAATCGACCGCACGCTTGCCAACTATATCGCACTGGTTCAGTAGAGCCAACTTTTCATAATAATAGACTTCAATAGGTTCATGATATTTACTTTTACGCCTGAGCATGTCTTCCAAGGACTGACCATAATTTTGCTCAAAAGGAAAAGCCTGCGACAATTTCACTTGCCACTCAGCCCAAGAAAATAAAATTGAATCTAGGCTTTCATACCAAGTCTTGGCCAGTCCTTGCAATTTCTGCATTGAGAAATGGATGGTTGTCTTATCGTCCCAACCATAAACGGTGGCACACTCGTTCACTTTTCTCAACCACACATCTACACGTTGGTTTTTCGAGGATGGGTCAAAATCGGGCAAAATATTTTTATGATTTTTAACAACGTTACTAGAGTGATCGAGTGGGTCAGCCGCCGAGGGTTGGTTCCTAATTGAATTTAAAATATTCATGATATCTTTTGAGGAAAACGTAGGACTATGATCTCTAACCTTTGTCCTATCTCGTGTCGCTGTAGCACCGCTTCGTCTGCTCCGTTCCTGACGCAACTGATTTTCTAGGGACCGGAGGCGTTCTTGTGCTGCCTCACGTTCTCGTTCAAGTTGTTCAGCTCGGTGACTCGTACGATTTCGGAGGCTCGGACTGCTGCGTCGTCGCCCGGTTTGGCTGCACTGCGGGCTTCGACTGCGCTGCGGACTTCGACTGCCCTGCGGACTTCGACGGCGCTGCGGGCTTCGATGGTGCTGGGGGCTTCGGCTGCTCCGCTGGCTGCGACCACGAACATCTCTGGAACTGAGGCGTCGTCGACTACGGCTGCGACGGCATCCAGGAACTTCGTCAAGAGGCAGTGGTCTTCCATGTGCAGGCGTTCTTAAACGCCGTCGCCCTTGAGCCTCATGTTCGTGCTCCATAACTGGAACTCGAGATTAAAACAACTATGTACATGCTCAACAAATTTTTGAGCTAGAAATAAAATCACCTATATCTCGAAAACGGTAAGTCCAATCGCAAAAATAACAACAATTTGGGCTCCCCTTTCACCCCACAACAGGCCTCGTATATTAATGATTATGAATTTAAAAACCCGCTTTAAATAAATCATGTCACGTACTGTACTTCATTTACAACATCAGAATATCGTCTATATTTTACGAGAAATATTGACAGTAATCATTATAATAAGAAGGCCAAAATAACAGTTATTTTAAGATTACCTAAGTAAGTAACCGCCAGATTAAAATTTTAACTGACATGTAAAACCAAGACTAAAACATGTCAGTATCGGATAGAATATCAAAACTATTCAAAACTGTAATCAATATTCATAGTACAGACTTAACTGTACCGTTATAATTTTAACCAACATAAAAATACCGACCAACTAAAAAAAAACCGTTAAATAATGTAAACTAAAGTTATGTGAGCATATGTGTACTTACCACTTCTGAAATGTAATAAAACTCCTTGGGTAGATAATAATATTATTTAATTATATCGATCCAACAATCTATTACAACAGTTAACTAAAATCCACTAGCTACACAGTTATTCTAGTTTATGTCCAACCTGTAGCACGCTCCAAAACCAAGTGGGCGAATCCATCGCCCATCCCGCTTTCTATCAACTTCCCAACCGTCACCGCTTGGTGTTGCCACATACATCCAATCGTTCTCAATAATCGATATGTCAGTTTAGTCGATTATAAAAATACAGATAAATAAACCTAACACAAACAACCGAAAAAAAAATTAGAACCTATTCTAAATTATCTCAAATCAACTCAATTTTATTAAATACACTCGAACATTCGAACCAAAGTACAGTACAACCGAATGAAACAATTACTAATTACTATTTCAACGAAAGAACCGAAATGACCGAAAATAACCCACAACCAACAATATCAACAATCCTCAATCCGCGGTAAATAAATAATAACAACTTGATTTAAAAAAAAAACGTATTTCCACAAACGTATTTCAATTTTTTACGTCATCTATGCGTAAATGGATAAAACGTCCGCACAAAGCATGTAGGAATGAAGGTTGAGGTTCGCGAATGTTTTAGCATTTTGCGTTTAAGTAATTTTATATTATCTCGGAAAATATATGACCAATTGACATACTGTAAAGGGCAAATCTTATCTCTGTGATGTCCTTGTGATTATAAAATAATTTAATTTGATAAGAATTGATATTTTCTTGATTAAATAATCATCCAAACAAAAGTAAGTCGAAAAAATACTTTTTTTTTAAATAAAATAATTATAAAAGTTAAAATACAAAAGATAGGAATATGGTGTCGCGGACTTTTTTGTAGAAATAATTAAGGCGAACCAGGTTGCATACATTGCTTTCAATTTTAAACAACAGAACTGTTTAGACAGCGCATGCAAATAATTATGTTCTCGGAGGTATTACATTCCGACTTGCTAGACGAAAATTGTGATAGCTCGGCTAATATGTATGATATAAATATAATTTATAGTCTATAGCACTCAAGAATAATGTAGCTTTCTACCAGTGTTTTTTTTTTTTAAATTGTATCTTTAGTTCCGGAGATTACCCCCTACATACAAACTTACAAATTTTACCTCTTTATAATATTATTAGTATATTAGTATAGATGAACTAGCTGACCAAACAATAAGAAAAAACCATTGCTGGTGACCGTTTATAATGAGTATAAACTCCGTAATTTATATAACATGGTTCAAGTATTTTGGACCTGTACACACTGGAGAAATGGGTGACAGGTATAAAAGTACGGGATAAAATTAGTTGTAAATTAGAATGTGTCAAAGCAGCAAAACGCAGCCATGATGTTACATCACTTAAAGTCGATGTTATCAAAGAACTTAGTGAAAAGTACCCAGGGTGGAAAATGTACTTTACTGATGGGTCTAAGAGCAAAAGTGGATGCGGTGCCGCTTATTATAGTTTGAATGATGGAACTTCGGCCTTGTTTAAATTTATTGATCTAAACGTATCTGTAATGACGATGGAACTCGTTGCAATTTCAAAAGCGCTAGAGAACATAATTTGTTGTAACAATGCGAACCACTCTGTGAATCAAAACATTGTTATTTGAACGGATAGCAAAAGTGGTTTAATGCATTTAGCTCGATGCGCCTCTGGTTACAGAGGTATATAACCGATAGCTTCATGTAATTCTAAGACTATTTTATGAACTTGGTGACATTAATTTGAGGTTGCAATTAGAGATGCAACGAATATTTGGCAACTATTCGGTATTCGGCCTATTCGGCCAGTTTTTTCAGTATTCGGTATTCGGCCGAATAGTAAGTAGTATTCGGCCGAATACCGAATACATAAAAAAGTAGCAAATATCTTAAAGGAAATAAAAAGAGCAATTTAATCGAAACATTTAATTATCCAACAATCATTAATTGCGAAAACAAGAATACAACATCAGTATTTTTAATAATTAAAATTAAGTAAAGGCAAATTGTGGTGAATAAAGACAAGTTTTTCGGCGTTTGTTGGTAAGAGACGATTGCGACTCATGAGGGGCTTGAGCGGTACTTTTTTTATTTCCACTCGTCGAGGGTTCTTCAAAGATTGTTGTGTACTCTTTAGCAGATGGTTTCTCAGGGCAGTTGTAGCTGCGAACAAAGGAAATATATTTTTGGTATTGGTATTGCAGGATTGGGCTGAGGGTTAGGCAGAACTTATAAAGAAACGCCCGTATGTCGTGCGATCCATTTATTGACTGTCTTACACATAATACTTATTTGCTATTCTACGTAAACTACTTGCACGCTATTACTGCAAACTTGCACATCATATTACATACCACATCATAGGGGTTGTTACAAAAAAAAAAAAAATTTTTTTTTTTTTTTTTTATACATTTTATTTGCCTAAAGCAAAGTGATAAGATCCTTACGAAATGCAAAATAAACATTAGCTTAATAGGTAGTTAGTTAATATAATCTTATTCTAAACACATTAACATAAACAATCGCGAAAGTTTATGAAAGATTAATATAAATCTAAACAATGTAGTTTGTGTGTCACTGTCATTACATGATATCACTTAAATGTAAACAAACCGATTAAATATAGGTACTTAGGTTACATATCTCTTTGTTCTATTTTTATGAACTGTCTCTAATTTATCGCCTTTATTTATAACGACATTAGGTTCGTTTTCGCTTAACACTGTATAAGGTCCTTTATATAACTTGTCTAACTTTTTACCTGTTTCATTTTTTATAAGTATCAAATCACCTGGTTTATTCGAAATAGGATTACATTTTCTATCATAAACTAATTTCCTTTGAGTTTTTCTCATAATTAAATTATTCCTAACTTCCTTATGAGCTAACTGTAACCTATATTTAAGTTCTAATACATAGTTATCTGGGTTGTAAAGCGGTTCTATTACGTCATTGGTAAGATTACTAGGTAAGTTGCATGATTTGCCGAAAACTAACTCATACGGTGTGTACTTTGTTTCCGTGTGGACAGTAGTGTTGTACGAAAAACACCAAAAATTCAACCATTGACTCCATGTTTCTGGATGTCCGTCACACTGAGTTCGTAAAAATGCTGCAAGATGCTTATGGGTATTTTCTAAAGCACCTATTGATTGATGATGATATGCTGTCGAATTTATTTTATTAATTTGCAGCAATTTACAAACCTCTGACATTGTTTCCGACATAAATTCCGAACCTCGATCGGTAGCGATAGTTGTTGGTAAACCATACCTAAGTATGAAGTTGTTTACGAATGATCTAGCTACACTTACCGTATCTTTTCTCTGTAATGGATACGCTTCGATATACTTACTGAGCTCACATTGTAAACTTAAAATATAAACGTTACCTTCTAAATCCTTATCTAAAGGGCCAACTAAATCTAAAAATACCTTTTGGAAAGCACTTGTTGCCGATGTAGTTATGACCATTGGTTCTATTATATTTCTAGAATACTTACTAGTTTGGCATTTTTTACACTTAGAAACGTAGCGTCGTACGTCGTTCTCCATGCCTGGCCAAAAGTACTTACTCTTTATATTATTTATCATACGTCGTACACCTGCATGCCCACTTGGTGGCAGCAAATGATAGTCATGTAGTATATATGTCTTTTCGTCATTTTCTAGGACTCTTTTTATTCCTCTTAAAATATTTATTTGTGATCCGGTCCACTGTGGACTACTTTTTATTTCATTGATCAATTCTTTAATAAATTCTACATTATTTTTATCTTTTACTATGCATAGTTCTTTAATATTTATTTTTCTACAATTTTCACTCAATAAATCCGCAAATTCAGCTCGCGAGAAATGCGACATATAATCGAGATTGATAAATAGAGTAGATTCATTCTTAACATAAGCAAAACATTCGTTTTCGTAATCTATGTTTTTCTTGTTAAGATCTTTACCTTTTAAGAATTTTAATTCTACAGCTTCATTAGGTTTTCTTAATATCTCTGCTATCCTTGGTTGGCCAAACCTCGGTTCGTCAGCTATATTTAGAGAACCATTGTCACTGGATTGTGGTATTGCTTTGCACTCCGAGTTTATTCTCGCTCGTTGTGCCCTTGTCATTACCATACTTACAATTTTTTCATTTAATGTCTTTAATTCGTTCGAACTTATGGTAACCCTACTCAATGCATCAGCAACATTATTTTCTGTACCTTTTATGTATTTAATATCATAATCGTATTCTTCTAATAATAATCTAAACTTTAAAAGTCGTGTAGAGGGATCTTTCATGCCAAATAGATAGATGAGTGGTTTATGATCCGTTAGAATAGTAAATTTTCTTCCGTATAAGTACGGTCTAAAATATTTTATACTCCACACTACTGCCAAAAGTTCTTTTTGTATCGTTGGATAGTTTAACTCCGCTTTATTTAGTGGTCTACTGGCGTAAGCTACTGGTCTTAGATCGCTGTTACATAAGACTGATCCTATTGCCATATTAGATGCGTCCGTTTGAAGTATGAATTCATTATAATTAGTGAAATCGGGATATTGCAAAATTGGTGGATTAATTAACTTTTCTTTGAGATTGTCAAAACTATTTTGACACTCACTTGTCCATACAAAAGTTTCGTTCTTTCTACATAATTTATTTTTCACCTCAGCACCTCAAACAAGCAGGTTTTGCTGTCAAAAAACAGTGAGCAAAATTCGATTTTGCTGCGAGCGAGAGACAAAGTAACTTTTTAATTATTTTTTTTAAATGCCGACAGCAGTGTTGGGTCTACTCACAAAATTCTAAAGATTTAAACTTCAATTAGTTTTGTCACTTTCACTTCGATACGAAAAAAGCGAGAGATAGAAACAAATCGATTCGAAGTTCGATTTCAAAATTCCATATCTACCTACTAGGCCCAAAAAAGAAACAAACAATAAAATGTTCGGATATACAAACATTAAAATTGCAAATCATCTGGTTTTATTTAAATTCTGTTTTATTAAATTTTTGGAACGAAGTTCTTAAGCGGCTTGGGGTAAGAGTGCAGTGACAGATATCGTCACGCGAAAAGGCGCTTGCGACTGTCTTCTTCTAATTCAAAGAGAAAGAGAGAGATAGTAAGTGTGAATTTGGTCGAAATGAAAATCCAAGATGGCAGTTGCGAAAATTTTCACATTTTTCATAATGGGTGTCGTTTTCATAGTTTTGAAGGTGCCAAAGCCGACCGTGAGGTCAAAATGTAAATCCAAGATGGCGGCTGCGAAAATTTTCAAATTTTTCTTCATGGGTATCGTTTCTATGGTTTTCAAGGTTGCTAAAGCCGATAGTGAAGTCAAAATGTAAATCCAAGATGGCCGCTGCGATTTTTTTCTTTTTTTTTCTTTTTTTTTATTATTATTATTGATAGTAAAAAAGTTATTGGTATTTAAAATTCACATTTTTAGTTCCAAAATTACCCCAAATCCATAAAAAAATTGCAAGATTCATAACTTATGACTTTTAGACACCCGCTAAACGACGGCCGCCGCCCGCACCAAATGTAAAATTTGGTCAAATTCACCATTGAAAAAAAATTTAGGGATTATTTTTTCTTTTTTCCTGAAAATGTCCACATAAATATGCTCACAGTACGATACCTAACAACACCCTCACGGATCGGATAGGGTTTTTTTTTACTATGTTGTATGTTCTCGCTGCTGAGGTGAAAAGTTGTATGTGTTACACGAGAGCAAAGTTATTTGCATCTCGTGTCTTTGAATCCCTCGCAGCGCTCAGGATTCTAACCTAGAATCACTCGCTACGCTCGTGATTCAATTATGAATCCTTCGCTTACTCGGGATTCAAAATCAACACTCGCAGCAAAAAACAACTTTGCTCTCTTGTTGCACAAATAACTATAGTGGTACTGTTATTTCTGCAAACGATCGAATGAATTTTCTATAATAGTTGCAAAATGCAACGAATCGCCTAACCTCTTCGGCATTTTTTGGTACTGGGTAATTTTTAACTACAGTAATTTTTTGTGGATCTGGTAATACACCATTAGCTGAAACTTCGTGACCTAAATAGAGTAGTTGAGTTTTCATAAATTCGCACTTTGTTGGGTTTAGCTTAAGGTTCATTTTCTTAAACGATCGAAAACATCCATAAGATTTTTATTATGTATATCTACTGTCCTACCGAATACAATAAGGTCGTCACAATAAACGAAACATTTCTCAAATGTTAGTCCCGACAAAGCAATTGACATGGCTCTAGAAAACGCATTTGGTGATATTTTGAGACCCATAGGAAGGCGCTTCATACGATATTGCCCTTCACTAGTCGAAAAACTGGTGATATCCCTACTCTCTGGTTTTAAATTAACTTGATAAAAACCTTGCTGAAGATCTAAATGACTAAAACAAATACTTCCTGAAAGAGAGTCTAATATTTCGGTAATGTTTGGTAGTGGAAATTTATCGTCTTGGATACAATCATTAATTTTTCGGTAACCCACTACTAAACGCCATTTCTTTTCTCCATCTGATTTTTTTGGTACTAAAAGAATAGGACTGTTCCACTCAATGCTGGAGGGCTCTATTATGTTGTCCTGTAACATTTTTTTAACTTGCTTATTAATTTCCGATTTCGATGATTGAGGCAAACGATAGGGCTTAGTATACACTGGCATCGTATTTGATTTTATTGTTATTGACTGTTCAACTACATTTCCTGTACCTAGTTCGTCTCCTTGAAGGAAAAATATGTCTGAATATTTAGCACAAATTATTTCCAAATCTTTTCTATCATTTGAATTTAAATGTGATAAATTCAGTTCAGATAATAATTTTTTTACTCGTTCCAGTCCCGTTTCTGATTTATTAAATAAGAAAATATTAAAGTTATCTAAATACTCTAAATCATCGTTATGTATTAATTTTGAATTTGGTATTTTGATTATATTTTCACTTGTGTTTAAAATTTTTACTGGAACTTTACCTCGTTTTGGCTGAAAAATACAACCTGCTATGAATATGTTGTCATTTATTTGTTTAGGATGTGTAACGCATTCTTTGTAAACATTTTTGTTTATGACGATAAAGTGGATAGACTCACTTCGACCTGGAATAAGCAAATAATTTTCCGAGCTCGTGTGAATATGTTGACGGTTTTGTATTTCTATGCGATAATACGGCGCTTTGTCAGTTAATTGTAAGCTGAGTACGTTTGTCGGTAAATCAATGTTAGCGTTATAAGTTCTCAGAAAGTCTAAACCGAGTATTCCATTCGATTCACATGGAATATTATCGAATAAATAAAACTTGTAACGAAACTGTACACCCGTTTCTAATTTCAAAGATATGTACGCGTAGTTATGTGCCTGTACTTTTCCACCGATACCTTTATGCTTGTTTGTTCGCTATATAATTTTGTTTCACGTGTTACCGACTGTCTGTTGATTAATGAAATAGATGCACCCGTATCGATTAAAAATTTTAGTTTTTGTTTGCCAGCATATAGATAGACAAAATCGAGACTTTCACATATTAAAGCATAATTAGTTGTTCCGAAAAAACTGAGCTAAATTTTCCTCTTTATCCTTTTCCTCTTTTGGGACACTGACAATATTTACGTTGTCCTGCCTGGCACCTCTGTAATGACCCCTGTTACTTCTGTAGTAACTTTTATTCGGCGGCCTAGAGTATCCCCGCTGTTGGTAATGTCTGCCACGATAAAAACCTCACTGTGCGGGCCCCTGACACCTGTAATACTGGGCTACGTTGTTACCTCGGTAGTGAGAAGGATTTCCACGGTATTGAGTAGTCTGCCCACGATGGTAGTTTCCGCGACTCCGACTGTATCTTGAGTTTCTACCTCGTGTGTAAGAAAACACGGCATCCTGACCTGAGGTTCCGGGAAGTGACAGCTCCTCATCGTCAGCTGCTCGTACGGCATCCTTCAGTTGACTGTAATTTCTAGCTGCTAAAAAAGTACTGAGTCGACGATTTCTCAGACCATCTGCAAATCTTTTAACTACTAACCTTTCGTTTATTGGACTTAGTATCTCGGCGGCTGTCTGGTTTCCGTCTGCTTGCGCTATAGTAAGGGAGGTAAACAAATCTCCTAGTTTCTCTCCGTATTCGCCTATAGTCAAGTTGTTTTGACTTATATTATTAATCTGTGTTAGTATTGAGTTGGAAGATTTTTTTGTCAGAAGATAAGTTTGTATATCTTTTACTAATCCAGAAACAGTTTCGTAACTTGTTTTCAGTTTTAATTTCGCTATTTTTGATAGACGAGTCTTTAACACAAATTAAACTAGCAATTTCTTACAACCTTTTTCTGTCAAACAACTTTCATACATCTCTATACCTTCGATTATTCTCTCTACTGTTTCTTCCTTTCCGTCCATAACTGGAATCAAAGTACTAGCCGTTTTTAAATTAAAACTCTCCATTTTGTACGTTGTCTTTTTTTTTTCCTCTGAATCTAAAAATTCATCCGACGAACTTTCTGAATTATTTGTTACCTCTTTATAACCCAAAATTTTTCTATATATTTTCTCAATTTCGATAGGTATTGACGGATCTAAATGTAATTCCTTTTTACGTATACGTCCGTATTCAATTAATAATGTAAACTCATTAAACAAATTATCAGCCTCCTGAAACTTTCGCTGTCCTACTTTTTCCCCTCGCCGTTTAGGGCCTAATTTTCTAATACTAACACATAAATCTAGTAAAAATTCATATATTTCACTAAGTCTTTCCATGAATAATTATAGAGTCTATTTTTACACGTCTTGAGCACTGCACTCATACCTTTCATCGACTTGGTCCGTTTCGACGGGCTGCTAGGCTTGTCCTCTGGAAGGGCTGCTTGGGTTGTCCTCTGAAGTGACTGCTTGGCTCATCCTCAGGAATGGCAGCTTGGGCCGGGCTATACTCTGGACACCACAGGTAACTGAGCCGGGAAATCCCTGACTCCACCAACAAAATAAACTGTATTTCTTCAATCTTCTCTCCTTTTTTTTTCTATAATTTTTCTTCTCTCTTCTGTATTTTTTTTTTCTTTCTTCAATAATTGTTCTTCTATTATTTTATCTTCTTTCTTCACTTCTTCATTATTTATTTATGTTTCGTTTTATTTACGGCAGGCGCAGGAAACGCAGGTAGGTTCCTCTCCGGATCTAGTGGTTACGCGGCGGAAGGACCGTCTCAAGTTTTGTGTCGAAACTTCACTCCTGATCCAATTCTGATGACACTTTTTGTACAAAACGTATAGTCCGTAAAGTCCTGCAATAGACAGTATTGTGCAGACGACGAACATTACGACGCTTATGTTTGAAAGGTGATATTCCGCGCTGCTGTTTGATCCACCGGAAGCACTCTGAGTGATGAATACTTCGTCCTTTTGGATATCTGAGCGACACATTTTGATGTAGGTACGTTAATTGTCCATGTAGATATTTAAATAACGCCGAAACGTGGTTGAAATCCTGGCAGGATTGCCATGCAGGATTGGGCTGAGGGTTAGGCAGAACTTATAAAGAAACGCCCGTATGTCGTGCGATCCATTTATTGACTGTCTTACACATAATACTTATTTGCTATTCTACGTTAACTACTTGCACGCTATTACTGCAAACTTGCACATCATATTACATACCACAGTATTAATTACATTTTTTTTAAATGCACTCAAACAGTCAAATAAAATCCTCATATAAATACATACTACCAAACAAGCACTGCCTTTTAACTCGTTTTATTTTAACTTGAAACTCAACTTTCATAATATTATGCTTATGTATGAATCATTTATCCACCATAATAGCGCTTAAAATAAAAACTGCAACTCTGAATTAATGGAGTCCTTTAACTTTTCTATTCTAATAAATGTTGTAGGTAGATTGATAAAAAAATATATAATTACGTAAGCGAGCTCTTCTCTGCAGCGGAAAGTCGGAAATACGTACCAGTAAATAATTATTACATTATAATTAATAATCTACATTTTAACATTCAACTGATTTAACATACTGTCATCACCAATAAAATGTTGGTAAAACAAATAAATAGATTATAGAATATTGAAAATGCGGAATATAGGTAATTGATTTACTCACTCGCTTTTTTTCCTTTTCCGCCACGCGAGATCTTGACTTTACATAGCAAACACACAGCTAACTTGGAATCTTCACTGAAAACTTCAAAATATTTCCAAATAGGAGACTTTTTATTCACAACTAAAGCCATTTTAGACAAAGTACATTTAAAACACTGCACGTTGTAACACGACTTGCCGGCTACTGAGCCAAATACTTCCCGCCCCGTCACCGCCGCACTCACCACATCAAAACGTGTCGTTACTTGTTAGCGTCGACGTCAATTGTGCTGGATCACCCGCCGAATATTCGGCGGCCGAATATTCGGTATTCGGCTGGGAGCGCCGCCGAATATTCGGTATTCGGTATTCGGCCAAATCACTATTCGTTGCATCTCTAGTTGCAATGGATTCCATCTCATATTGGTATACATGGAAACGAGAAGGCTGAACTGTTTGCAAAAAATGCTTTTTTGAAAGGAGGGGAAATTGACATTGCTCCGTTCTACACAGAAATACTATTAGCTATTACAAGAACTTATGCTACAATAGTTTTAAAGAGTATTTTGACAGGAAGTCTAAAGAACAAGGCATATGGTATAACACTATGCAAAGTGAGCCACCTCGAATTCCTTGGTTCGCTGAAAGTCATGCAAAGAGTTCGTATGTTGTTATGGCACATAGATTACGTTGTCATTTTCCATCCAGGAAATTTGGACACGTAATGAAAAAAGTCGAGCCACCTAATAGCCAAGTATGTAATATAGTCGAAGGTCCAACATTTGCTGGTGGAATGTGAAAAAAACAGAAGAGAGAGGGAGATAGTGATGCGGGAGTTAAAAGTTAATGTGTTTGATGTTGGGGCTTTCATTTGAATATTATCTACACCTAATTCGAGAGAAGCGAAACTAATTTATGAAATGGTTGCTGCATCACTATCTCCCGCGCTTACGCAATAATAGTACTAATAATATTATAATTATGTGTAATAATTAATTAGATTAGGGTATGATGAGGCTGACGTACCTTTGTAAGGTAAAAGCCTCTAAATAAATAAAGATTAAAAAAAAAACTAGCTGACCAGTTAGACGTTGTGCTGTTAACATTTCAATTTCGATTTTTTGGCTGTTCCTTTGGCATTTTCCTATTTTTTTTTTTTTACCAAAACCGTACCAAAACATTTTTTTTTTAACGAAAGTGTTTTGAGCTGAACAAAACAATAAACAAAACAATTCAGTCGAGCCATTTTAGAGTTTTTGCATGACTAATGCACGGCAATTGATTTTTATATTAAGGATTATAATGCAAAGTCGAGTCCTATTACCAAGGCTCGGATACCGGTTAAATTTTCAAAACGTTATTTATTATGAACTTGACGCGAAACCTTTACATTCGGTTTCAATCGCATAAACCGTTTTTTTACCGGTATTTGAAAGAGCATTTACATAAAGGTTTTTCGGATTAAACGGCTTAGAGCAATAAAAACCGGTTAATCGGTACGTCTACGTAGCGCGCCGCTGTGCGCGGCATCCTTACAAGTAGTAACAAGTAGCAACGCGTTTACCGACATACCGCTCGTCGAATAAACCAGGTTATTAAGGTTAAAATAAGGTTCTTAAAACGTTTACGTTCTTAAGAAAAGTTCGGAGGAAAACCGAAATAAAATGGTATCAACCGGTATTTTTTAAACCGGTTCCGAGCCTTGCCTGTTACTGGCTGGACGTACGACGCGTTGCTTGAGCTCAGTACAGAACACGCAAGCTAACCACTCAAGGCACTGGCATAATATCTGCGTCTTAAATGTTGATAGTTCCTTGGATAGCCCATAGGATGTGGATATTTTTCAAATCATTTGTTTGCTTATTTACACAGTATTTTTTTAAATAACCAGCTCTGTGTATGGTATACTCTGACGATGTTCTAATTTTATTAATTACTTTTAAGTATTTGATATTTTCAAATTTATGAATACCTGGAAATCTTCACAAAAGGGTCAGCTTTAAATTCAAATAGCAATCAAAGCTATTCTATACTTTGATTTAGAGATCAATGCAATTTATTTATATTTGCCAATAGGCTCCATCAATACGCTAGATACTCGTATTTATATATTAGTAGAACATTTTAAATAAATCATAAAACGAATCAAAGCTTTCATTTGCATTATCCGTTTCATAAACTTCAGAGAAACTAAGACTGGCAATACATTTCCTAAAAAGATTAATGTTTTATATACACCCAGCTCCAATATCTCACTCTTGCAGCCTCTTATATTGTGGAGAAAATTTTCTAGACAAGTACCGCTACTAGGACGCGTAGGTTTTTTTATTTATATATTGAGATTAAACTCCTTTATAAGATGTTTAAATAAAGTAGAGTTTTTAGTAGGTATTCTTAAGAATGTCAATGTTAAAATCACCGCAGATGATTATTTTTTTATTATTTTTAAAGCAAAAGTTTCGTAGTAAGTAGGTTACTTTATTAAAGAAAATATCCATTTTACTTTGGTTCGGAACTCTAAATACACAATATTATTATTTTGTGGTCAGTTAATTCTACCGCGCAACATTCAAATACGTTAGAAATGTTAACACTTTTACTAATTTAATCTCAGAGACACCAATATCGTTTTTTACTAGTATGCAAGAGCCACCGTTTCGCTTATGTCTTGTGAAGCATGTGACCAAAGTAAAGTTAGGAATTATCAAACAGTCAACATCACTCTGCTTCATAAATTATGTTCCGTAAAACAGAGAATATCAACACACTTCCCACTGTTTGCAAGAGTATCCAAATGTTCTGTTATTATTTCAGCCTTTGTTAATAGACCATTTATGTTTTGATGCAATATGCATAAGCAGCAGCTGTCATAGACGAAAACATTTTTTATTAGAGACATCAGTAGTACATGAACAGTAAGAATTAGGTGAATCACAAATTAAAGGATCTTTAAATGATGAGGTTTCATTCAGAGACTTCACGGAATTTGCATTACAGTTAGTATAAACGTAGCTTTTCAAATCATAGAAAATATTTGTGATTTCGTGGTTACTAATTCGACCACTATGTCTTTGAAACATGGTATAGTCCCACGATAAGTTTAAATTTGACTCCAATAATGTGGCGTAATTATAATTTTGTATGTCTTGGTAAAGAAACGACCAATTGGAACCGTGCACCTAGCTTCTGACGTTTCATAAGTGCCCTTGTAGGTTTATGTGAAATAAAATATTTTGAATTTTGAATTTTTGGAATTTTAAAGAAGGTTATTAAACATTTCAATTCTAAAATTATACATTGTCGAGTAATAATCATTTATTTAGAAATTGGTAAGCATAGTATTACATTTGTATGTTTTATAGCTAATACAGTTTAGCGTATAGTCATTATTATGTCAAAGTAATAATTAGTTTGTCGGAAGTCGTCTTCCCCAATAAATATTATACAACTATCTATTTTCGTGTAATTACTCGTAGTTACCTTAGTTTGAATGTTACATAATAATTGTTGTTCCCGCAAGCGCCTACTTTGGTAGGCGCTTGCGGGAACAACATACAGTTTATGTTGAGGCTACGTAGATTATGGCTAATCGTTTTTATTTTTAACGTGAGTCGACCGGCTACCTACATCTGTAAAATTGTCACAACAATAAAAAGTGCACGATCACATCAAGCAACGTATTTTTTTTCATTCTTCCCCTAATTATGTCTGGATCAATCCCGCACATGGTCCTTCGAGCCCAATCCTGGAGATTAGAAGAATATCTACTCCGATCAGCGAATTGTTACAAAGGGATTCAAGTGAATTGGTGGACATCAAAAATCATAGCCGACGACGCCCGGTGTGGCACGTGAATTCTGCTACGTCATTCCAAAGATTGTTGGAATTTACGTGGTCTGGATACTTAATAGCTGAAAAAAATCGTATTCATTATTATATTTGTGTACCCAACACTCTATTTAACAGGTATAATTAGTGTAAGTAAGCCGTTACTAGCCAGGTCAGTACGTAATACCTATTGTCATTTTTCTTTGTTCTGTGAGTATTTTATTTTTCAAATTGTAATACAATTTATTATTAACTGATCAGTAATTATTGTTCATTTTTGTTAGTTACACATTGTTAAAGAGTAGTCCTTTGTAGTAACTGCATTATTTTGCTTTACGGTGTATTGATTTTACAGTTATTGAGACAGTTATGTAATCACATAAGTTTGCACAGATAGACAAATAAATCATTCCAATTGCAGTGTTATTATTAAAGTTTAGGAAAGGTATAAATTCTGAATTATTATTCATGTAAATTCAATATAAAGTTAGTGTATTTTAATCTTGTACGTATTTCAGGCTGCATAATAAATGTAATTGTAATTTAAACGTTGCTGTATCAGAGCAATGCCAGAGGATAAGGAATTAAATAAAGCCAATTAAGATCTCGTTTGAAACGAGCGAGTTGCAAAGGAAAGGTGACGATATTCTCTAACCATTTAAATTCTTTGACCACCTCTTCTGCCCTACTGAGGTAACCGAGTTGCAATTACGTTTTACTAAACTTGAAGCATTGTATGCCCAATATGATGAGGTGCAATTATTGCTGGAGTGTAGTACCGATGACTTGGATGGTCAGATGTCGGAACGCGCAGAGTTCGAATCTCTTTATTACAAAACCCTATCTAAAGATCAACAAATGTTGGATTATAATAGCAAAGGTGATTTTAACGATACCTGTGACGTAATGTCGCGTTCTAGCAATCATAAGTTTGTTAAATTACCGACTATTCAGTTGCCGAAATTCAGTGGGTCTTATACAAACTGGTTAGAGTTTCATGACACATTTGTTAGTCTCATCCATTCAAACGATGATATGGACGAAATAAATAAATTTCACTATTTGAGGTCATCTCTAGAAGGGTCTGCTGCTGTAGTGATCAACTCAATTCAGATTTCTTCTGCAAATTATTCAGTAGCGTGGAATCTTCTCTGCGAGCGGTTTGATAACAAACACCTGCTTATCCAACATCATGTTTCTGCATTATTTCAAATCGACACCCTTCAAAAGGAGTCGTCAGTTAATTTGAAGGGTTTACTTGATGTTGTCAATAAAAACATACGTGCCCTAGAATCCTTAGATGAACCTGTGAATCATTGGGATACTCTACTCATTTATATTATCACACACAAATTAGATAGCAAAAGCTATCGTGAATGGGGTGACTATAAGGGCCGGCTAGACAAGAATTTTAAAGTTACCTTTGAAGTATTTATTACTTTTATTAAGGACCGTGCTGAGTTACTAGAAACGTTAGAATTGGAAACTTCTACGAATAATAAACACTTACACACAGGTAAAAATTCAAACAAGGTTAGGTCAATGTTGGTACAGGATTCTAATAAAAATAATTCAGGTGAAAGTTCAAGTAAACAGGATGATGGTGTTTTAAATAAGCCTAGAAATTGTGTTATGTGTACCCGAGATAATAAATTAAGTAGTTGTCCTCAGTTTTTATCGCTGAGCAATGAAGCTCGTTTGCAGTTATTACCCAAATACAAAGTTTGTTACAACTGTTTTAATCTGGGACATTATGCAAACAACTGCAAAAAGCCAGGTTGTAAACTATGCCGTCGTAAACACAACACTATTGTTCACGTTGATAAATCCTTGAAGTCAGACGCAAGTGGTGCTTCTGCTAGCAGTGTTGTTGTTGACACGAATGGCACTGCGACTGTCTCCACTCAGCCCACTACTGTAGGTATAGGTACGGGTGTATCGCTGTCCGTCAGTGTTGAACACGGTGACGTGTTATTGTCCGCTGCACTCGTCAAGGTCATGAGTATTAATGGTCAGCAGTATGTTGCTCGTGCTGTGCTTGACTGTGGCAGCACGTCATGTCTCATGACTGAGAGGTTATACCACCAGCTAGGTTTGACTGCCAAGACTGTAAACAATTATATTAAAGGTATCAACAACTCGTCATCTTTTATAAATAAAATGTGTTCTGTATCAATAATAAAATTAAAAATAAAATCTTTAAATAATAATTTTAGTATGGATATTAATTGTTTTATTCTCCCATCCATCACAGGTGAGATTCCAAGTAAACATGTTAACTTGTTAAAAATTAAGATCCCATCTGATGTTTGTCTCCCAGATCCCAACTATTACTCACCGGCGCCTGTCGATATGTTGCTGGGTGCTGACATCTTTTGGGATTTATTGGAATCTCAACGAATTAAATTGGGTGATGGGCAACCAATTCTTTGTGATACTAAATCGGGTTGGTTGCTCTCCGGCCCAATTAACAGTTGTATTTCTTCTATAGTTTAAAAATGTAATTTTGTAAGTGTGCGTTCAGACTGTGATGATGAATTAAATTTTAATATTGACCAACAACTCACAAAGTTTTGGCAACTTAAAGAAGTGTGTATTTCATCTCCGTACTCTTCAGAGGAGAAGCTATGTGAGGAGCATTTTATAAAAAACACTACTCGTTTGGAAAATGGTCAATTTTGTGTTAGAATTAATTTAAAATGTTCTCCGGACAATTTAGGCGAATCTTTGTCAAGAGCCAATCATTGTTTTGCTTCTCTGGAACGTAGATTTAAATCTAAAACTCAATTTTGTAATAGGTATGTACAAAGAGTTCATGATGGAATATGAAACTTTAGGTCATAAGTCTAGATGTAAAACTATTGATGATCAAGCGTTTTACTTTCCGCATCTCGGAGTTCTGCGCGAAAGCAGCGCCACCACTAAGTTAAGGGTGGTTTTTAATAGTTTAACTAGTACTGGTATTTCTATTAATAATATCCAGATGATGTGCCCCGTGGTACAGGGCGATCTTTTATCGATCCTGTTGCGTTTTAGACAACATAAGTACATCCACGGATATCGGATATCTATGAGTACATCCTAGCTGCTGATGTTGAGAAAATGTACCGGCAGATAGTTGTTCATCCAAATGATAGGTA
The DNA here is from genome assembly GCA_963853775.1 of Xanthia togata. Taxonomy (NCBI): domain Eukaryota; kingdom Metazoa; phylum Arthropoda; class Insecta; order Lepidoptera; family Noctuidae; genus Xanthia; species Xanthia togata. The sequence goes on from OY970790.1 coordinate 845,713, forward strand.
TCTTCAACAAATTATTTGGCGTGATAATCCGTCAACTCCATTACACGCTTATCAACTTAATACCGTGACCTACGGCACGGCCAGCGCTCCTTACCTAGCAACCCGGTGTCTTCGGCAGTTAGGGCTAGAGTGTGTTGATAAGGAGATTGGTGACGTCATCCTCCACGACTTTTACGTGGATGACTTGCTCACTGGAGGAGATGACATCAATCAGGTCAAAGAGTTGCGTCATAAAGTTACTTCCACTCTCGCTTAAACGCAGATGAATCTAAGAAAGTGGAAGTCGAATGACATACAATTGGTCATTGGTTCTGACTTTCTGCAGTCTTCACTGGATTTAAATGTTGGTGGATTTGAGTCAACCAAAACCCTAGGCATAGGTTGGCAGCCACTTTCAGATTACCTTTGTTTTACAATTAGCCAGTCAGTTAATTTTAATAACACAAAACGTGACATGCTTTCGATTGTCTCACAAGTTTTTGATCCGCTTGGATTATTGGCTCCGTGTGTAATTGTTATGAAAATTTTACTTCAGAAGTTATGGTTGAAAAAACTGTCTTGGGATGAACAGCTGTCACCGGACATTAGTAAGCTTTGGAATGAAATGATTATTAATTTACCTAAATTAAATGAAATTCATGTTCCACGTCGAGTTTTAATTAATTGTTATGAATTTTAAGAATTACACTTTTTTCTGATGCGTCTGAACGCGCCTACGGCGCTTGTCTTTATGTGCGATGCGTTGATAGGCAGGGACAAATTTTAGTGCGTTTATTGTTAGCCAAAGGCAGAGTTGCGCCACTCAAGACGACGAACATACCTAGACTTGAGCTATGCGGTGCTCTAGTAGGCGTTCGCATCTTTGAAAAGGTTGTGGCAGCATTACGAGTCAGTGCGCGACGCACTTTCTTTTGGACTGACTCCACCATTGTTCTAGGGTGGCTAAAAATGTTACCAAATAAATTACAGCCATTCGTACGTAACAGGGTTGCCGAGATATTAGATGAGACTGGTGGCTGTGAGTGGAGACATGTTCCAACTGACCAAAACCCTGCTAACTATTTGTCTCGTGGTTTAGACATTACTTTATTACCTGGTTTAGATGATTGGTGGTCCGGTCCTAGTTTTATAATGAATGAAATGTATTATTGGCCTTCTAAATTAATGAATTTTAATAACGAAATTTTGCCTGAAATGAATTAGACCACACCTTGCATGTTTAATTCAATAACAACGAATTTGATGAATTCATTAATTTTAATAGGTATAATGCGATAAAAAGCATCCGATTCTTATTCAATCTAGTCATCATTTCTCTAAGTTAATTTTTAATTATGAGCATAAAAGATTGTGTCGAGGTCGCAGTTTAGCTAGGATGTGCTGTAAACAATGTGTTCGTTGTTGTCGATTTAGAGGTGTAACTGTAAGTCCTATTATGGGAGATTTACCACAGCAGCGACTTCTAGCAGGTTTTCCTTTTGAAAATATAGGCTTTGATTATGCAGGTCCTATTCAGTCAGCTCTTCATCAAAGTCGTGGCTGTAAATTAGTAAAAGTTTATATAGCTATATTCGTTTGTTTTTCTACGAAATCAATTCATCTTGAACTAGTCGGTGATTTAACAAGCAATACTTTCATTATGCCGTTAAAGAGGTTCATATCAGGTAGAGGTAAGCCGAGAAATATCTACTCGGATAATGGCACCTCATTTGTTGGTGCGTCTAATGACCTTTCTAGGTTTCTTAAGGTGGGTTGCGATTCACTGTCCGAGGAGATGGCTAAGGAAGGAATTAACTTTCATTTTATTCCTGCATATTCCCCTCATTTCGCTGGCCTTGCGGAGGCTGGTGTTAAATCAACCAAGCATCAATTAGTCAGAGTGCTGGGCCTTTGTAACCTTACCTACGAAGAGTTATACACCATGATGGTTCAGGTTGAAGCTATTTTGAACTCCAGACCACTGACGCCGTTATCATCGAACCCCGAGGATCTGACGCCGCTCACACCCGGACACTTTTTGATTTCACGTCCTATTACATCGCTGCTGACACCTGATTATCGAGTCCGGTCCATCAATTCTCTGACTCGATTTTAGCGTATTGAGCTTCTCCGACAGCATTCTTGGAGCAGATGGAGCAAAGAATACATATCGGAGCTCCAACTTCGCATGAAATGGCGAGCATGTAAGGGCTCCTTAAAGCTTAATTCTTTGGTTCTGCTAAAAGAAGACAACCTCCCACCACTAAAGTGGAAAATGGGTCGGATCATTGCTACGTATCCAGGGACAGACGGAGTAGTCAGAGTTGCAGACGTCAAAACTTCTAGTAGTCTGTTACGCAGATGATCATTCAGCAAGATTTGTCCGTTGCCTATATATCCAGAGTCTGATGATTCTTAGTGATTGAAAGGCAGGCTTTCAACGCCCGGGGGTATGTTCCCGCAAGCGCCTACCAAAGTTCGCATACAGTTTTTGTTGAGGCTACGTAGATTATGGCTAATCGTTTTTATTTTTAACGTGAGTCGACCGGCTACCTACATCTGTAAAATGGTCACAACAATAAAAAGTGCACGATCACATCAAGCAACGTATTTTTTCATTCTTCCCTTAATTATATCTGGATCAATCCCGCACAATTGTTTTATTCCACGATTTGGTAAATGGTAGTGACATATTTGGTGACACGAAAAAGTGTTTTCCGCTTTATGCTACTTATAAAACAGAGTTTGCTGTTCTTTTCTTGAGTCCGTGTGTGTGTGTGTGTTGGATCGTTGAGTTCCCTTCTTAATGGTTGAGCTAAACGGTGCTGATCCATGCGTCATGTTCGTGAACGGGCGCCATCAGTAGTGACTGGTCATCTCTTATCTGCCACGGCTTATTTTAATTTTTGTTTTTTTATTATTTTCGTTTATTTATTTTTCTAACATATAAAATACATTTTTAAATAATTTTTTTTAAAAGGGTATAAAAAACATTTAAAAATATAAAAAATAGTGTTCCGCCGGTGTCGGGAGCAGGGTCCAAGCTACCGGTGGTTAGGGCTGCAGAGATAGGAACCTCCTCACAATACGAGCCGTATCGAGAAGTACTGCCTTCTGAATCAGGCCCTTGATCCAACCGCCTAACGAGAGCCTTGAGAGATGTTGGTCGAGGCTTTCGGCCATCAGGCCATTGGCCGTTACGACAATCGGCACAATGATAGCCGAGCTCACATTCCACATGTCGACAACCTCGTGTGCTAAGTCGAGATATTTTATTTGTTTCTCTTTTTATTGTTATTATTTTTTCCTTTATTTTAAATTATTACACATAAATTATATTTTTAAATATTAGAATAAAAGAAAATATAAAAACATTTAAAAATATAAAAAATAGAAGCCCACCGGTATCGGGAGCAGGGTCCAAGCTACCGGCGGTCAGGGCTCCAGAGAGAGGAACCTCCTAACAATGCGAGCCGTGTCCAGGAGTACCGCTTTCTGGATCAAGCCCTTAATCCAGCTGCCCAACGAGAGCCTCCTTAGGTGTTGGTCGAGGCTCTTAGCAATTAAGCCATTGGCTGATATGACTATCGGCACAATGATCGCTGAGTCCACATCCCACATGTCGACAACCTCGCGAGCCAAGTCAAGATACTTAATTTGTTTATCTTTCTCGGCTTTCACGAGGTTCCCGTCATGCGGGACCGTTATGTCAATGATCTTTGCGCGCCGCTCTCCTCGATCCACCACCACTATATCAGGTCTATTAGCAACAATGGTCCTGTCAGTGATGATGGATCGATCCCAGTACAATGTGATATTTCCATTTTCGAGAACTGGGTCGGGCTCATACCTGTAGTACGGTGCTTCCGATTCCACAAGGCAGTATTTCAGAGCAAGTTGCTGATGGATAATCCTGGCTACAAGGTTGTGTCTATGCAAGTACTCTTCGTTAGCTAGACGAGAACACCCGGAGATAATGTGTCGGATTGATTCTCCCGGACGGTGGCATGCCCGACAGATGTCAACCGTGCCGTCCTTCACAATGAATCTCCGGTAATTGTTCGTCATCATAACTTCGTCCATAATTGCACAGACAAAACCTTCGGTTTCCCCAAAGAGGTCACCAAAACGCAGCCAGGCTACGGACGCTAATAAATCTACATCGGGTCCATGTAGGGCCCGGAAGTAGCGTCCGTGAAGCTCCTTACTCTGCCATACCTCCTTGCGATCGTTAGTGTCAAGTACTACAGGCCTGCGCCAGTTCTCTTTAGCCAACGAGAGCGGGGTAAGGCCCTTGTCCACCGCGACCACATCTCGAAGCATCCCCCCGTCGGCTTCTAGGAAATATTCCCTGAGACTGCATATCTCGCGATTGTGGAGGGTCTTAGCGTTTAAAAAGCCTCGACCTCCACACTTTCGCGGGATATACAGTCTCATTACCGATGACCGTGGATGATGCATTCGATATGCAGTCAGCAGCGTACGGACCCTCCTATCCAGGGCGTCGAGTTCGGTCTGAGAAAATTTGAGTACGCCGAAAGAGTACATCAAAACCGGCATGACCCAACCGTTGAAGGCGCGCACCTTGTTTCCGCCTGATAGAAGACTATTAAATACTTTCTTCAGGCGGCCAAAGAAGCGCTCCTTCAACGATTGCTTCATGTCAGTAACATTGATGCCCAACGCTTCCGACATACCCAAATACTTATAGGTTTCGGATGCGGAGAGGGCTCTAAGGTTTATGGAATCCGAGAGTTGGGTTCCAACGGATTCCACAATCTCCCCTCGCTTTACATGCATGACCGCACATTTGTCCACACCAAATTCCATCCTGATGGCTCTACTGAAAGTTTCAGTTACTTTCAGTAGCTCCATCAGTTGCAAGTTGTTGGGGGCAAAGAGTTTTAGATCATCCATGTAGAGGAGGTGAGATATAACCTGACCACCTCTCCTCAGCCGATAGCCTAAGCCTGAATACTCCAGCAGTGTGCTGAGAGGATTCAGGGCTAAGCAGAACCAAAGTGGACTTAAACTATCGCCCTGAAATATGCCTCGCTCGATTCTTATCGGTTCGCTATTCCTCTGGATATTTCGACATCCTGGATAGCGAAGGACCGTCCTCCATTGCCCCATACACGACATAAGGAAGGTGCGCAGAGTTGCATCTACTTTATACAACTCCAGCACCCTCATGAGCCATGTATGTGGCACCGAGTCATAGGCCTTCTTATAATCTATCCAACATGTCGACAGATCCTTTCGGGAACGACGAACCTGTTGGCTAATGGCCATATCAATGAGGAGTAGCTCCTTAGTACCACGGGATCCGTTCCTACATCCATTTTGAGAGGCAGAAATGATGGAGTTAGTGTCTATATGTTTGTTAATTTTAGCTCTCAAAATAGATGTAAGAACTTTATAGACCGTCGGTAAACATGTGATCGGTCTATAATTTTTGGGTTCCGCGGTGCTACCAGATTTATGGAGCAGGTGGGTAACTCCTGTCGTTAAGAACTGGGGTAGCGAACCAGACTCCAATGCAGTCTGGTACTGAGCCGCCAAGCGAGCGTGCGACCTTGTAAACCATTTTATCCAGAAGTTGTGCAGCCCGTCCGGCCCTGGAGACTTCCAGTTGGGCAACGGACGAACTGCACGAGCTACATCTTGGGGGCAGATGGTAATAGCCCCCATTTTTATTATTTTTATTATTACGGACGCTTTTTACGTACACGTCTTTCTACATTGTTTTCACATGTATAATTTCAACATGAATGATGTAAACAATATTTTGTTAGAATATAATTTTTTTTAAAGAGTTTCCGTGGAGTTTCATGCCCGTTCTTCTCCATAAGAACCTTACGCTTTGGAATGGGCAACTAGCTTCATATTTCTGACTGACTGACTCCTTGACAATTCAAAAGTGCCTGTAAATGGTTTAATTGAAATAAATGTTTTGAGTTTGAGTTTGAGTCCTCTTGTTTATGCTCTGTTTAGATTTTACCAACTTGTCCTGAAGAGTAACTTGTGTGGAGGTGAATAATTCTGGAGTTCCACATCTTGAGTTATCCTGTCTGTGTTGTTTACGTAAGGTTTCTCTAAGTGTTGTAGCTAACTTAGTCCTTTTATTTGGTGTTCCTATCTCGCTAGCTAACTTCTTAGTTACCTTTTCTACAATTTTCAGTCTTGTTTATAAACGCTAGTTAAATTTTAATCAATTGCTAAGCAATTGATTAACAAAATTCTCATTCATAAACGCTATTTAGCGCTAAGAGGTCGCTAAGCTTATGATTAGTAGCTGTCAAAATTAAACACCACCAGTGCCCTGTTTAAAGCTTGCTAAGAGGATGCTAAGAGAGATTTTATTTGAATCAGCTGATCGATACAAGATTATTGTGGTAATCTGCTCGAGGTAATTTTGCTCTCTATAGTTGTGCCTTAGTAAATATGGATTTCGACAATCTTTTACGGGATTTGAGAATGACGTAGAAGAATTCAATAATTTTGAAGCGCCGGCGGGAACTAGACGAAGGAGAGGAAAACCTACAAAGCTCATTTAAACTCACTACCAGGTTAATTACCTATTAGATAATATTCTTCATTCGAAGTACACAGTCATGATGAAAGGATAATTAGTGAAGTTCAATTAGGAGGGGGCTCAGTATGTACCTAATGTGTTCAGGAGATTTGAAGAGAATCGATTTCATGAGGAAGTTCAATTGAAATTGAAATCTTGTGTGTTATCTCGTTATTGTGCCAGCCCGTCATCTTATTGTGCCAGCTCTAAGGCCCAGAAGTCAGAACTAAAGAAAAGCTACGTTGTAGCAGTCACACATAAATAACAAGAGATATTTTATAGAAAATAATTTATTTTGATTAATAATAAAGCTACATTATTGTTATAAATTCATTATTATTGATTTCCAATATTCTTCCTCCAAAGACGGGTATCATCGTTTTCATGGAGCAGTCCCCTCCCTCATCTTTGCGAGGTTAAGTTAAGTAATAAAACATACAACATACACAAAACATACATTTCTAAAATAGTATAGGTATTCATGCTATGAAGCATATGACATGAAAATACATAGTATTGCTTTTTAATTCGATTGGTCAGTTTATAGTGGTTTACATTAGTAAGTAGATATAACTCCAGAGATAAATACCTTTTAATGTTTACTCCAATTATCGGAGCTTATTATTTCCATTGCTTCCATCGCAAAAACAATGAAATAAACTTATTAAATAATTGTATTAAATACAAAATTCCGATGAAATTTTTGATTTTTGTCTGTCAAAGTCACGACAGATACAGAAATCGTGGTTTTGACAACTTTATTCTTAAAATTCTGTTTTTAGTCGACTATTTTGATTATAATCTGTGCCCAACGCGTAATTTCTCCTCTATTTCGTTTCGGAACTAATCACTTGCTAACTAGCGTTTTTATATATCGAAAAGTTAATCATTTTTTTAGAGCTAACCATTTGTCTTGCTAAACAGTGGCTAATCAGTGATTAGCGAGATTTTTATAAATAAGGCTGTTAATTAATAAATAATAAGATTAAATAAAAGAATAAGTCGAGTTGCTAATAGTGAGATTCGTACTCGAGCCCAACAACGTCAGTGCATGATAAAAGCTTTAGCTTTACCGCTGCGTCAAACGCACATTACGTAGTTAAATTGAAATAGGTGACTGGTTACCTCTTGATCTGATAATGGTTTTTAGTAGTGTGTGTCGGGTCCAAAGTTCAATTCTTTGTTTGAGGAGCGTACGTTTCGAACGGTTAAGATTTAAATGATTCAATCACTGTTCTTTCATATGTAGGTCAAAAGTCATGCAGTTTATAACTACATACATACATAAAGTCACGCCTTCTTCCCATGGGGGTAGGCAGAAAGTACAGAATGCCACCTGCTACGATCCTTACATACTCCTTTTGCCTCGTTTACGTTCATAGATCTGGTCATACACGCACGCCGGTTGCGAGTACTACGCACCTATCCTAGTTTATAACTAGTAATAGTTTATATTTAGACACATACCTACACAGTTTATGTCCTATCTTTGGTATTGTTCGTCGAGTTGAGCTCCTTAAGTTCTGAGTTGAGCTCCACGATTACTGACGAATGCTTGCACTGACAGGACAGGTCCACTCAAATCTGTGTGGTTCTTTTCTCAAAAAACCATTTCAGACTAATCTACATGGTCCCATATGGCCTGACCAAGATTATATCTGGACTTTAAAAGAGACTGTGACCTCTGAGTTTGTTTCGGCCTTTCTTCTCGGAGTAGTCAGATAGGAAACGCCGAACTCATCTAGCTAATTTTATTTTTTTATTTTTAAATGATGACGTGTAAAAGTGATTGCAATATCCTATTTACAGAATAATTTGTCATAAAAAGTTGGTTGTTTTTGAAATTTATTAGATTTTTCACAGTTTTTTATATTGTTTATAACTTCACTTTTTGCAATTAGTTTTCCTTCACAACATTGTCACACATGTATATAGGAGTATCCTTTCACTAATTCACTTTGTTTTGTCACTTAAATATTGTTTGTTTATTTATAAAAGATTTTAAATAACGGAGCTGCTGTACGCGGTGACGCGATAAGGTCACGACCCTTCCTGACCTCTCAAAGTTAGCAGTTTTATGAAAGTCAGTCCTAAAAATACTAAATAGCCACCGACTAGTAACTGCCACCAACTTGGAAGCAGCACTCGCCGGCCGCTGCCGCGGTACCGCTCGCTACGCTCGCTTGGCTTGCGAGCGGTTGGTCACAGTTCTAACCTAACCTGAACCAGTTGGTCAGGGTTAGTTACTAGCTTAGTTACTGCTCCCGATTCAGCATTAGAAGCCACACACCAAACCCTTGGTGTGACTGCAGATAAGAAAATCTGCATTACGTGAAAGAGTGGGTAGCAGTTTTGTTAAACGTACTCGTAACGCAATGGCAATCTGTTTTGTAAAACAGCTAGCCGGTAAGTGAAACGGCGAAAATAGACACATATAATGGTGCAAAATACAAGCGGACATAGGGGCGATAAACTTGTGTGAAGTACCAAGATGGCTCAGATCACGCCAACCACGTCACACGTCTCACGTCAACGCCGGCTGTCACTGAAAACCAGCGCTGAGGCTCTGTCTCGCATAGGGTTCCAGCATTACGCTGAGAGATGGCCGTTTTGCGTGGATGTGACGCATATTTTGCCTCAAATTGTTTTTTAGTGTTTGTTCCTTTGCTTGCGTCATATGTTCCGCAAATAAACGAATTTTCTTTCTTTCTTTCTTTCTTAGATGTGACGGAAGACAAGCCATAGAACTACATGGCTTCAGTGACGCCTCTCTGAACGCATAAGCGTATTAGAACGAATTCTTAAATTCGCATAGGGCTATACGTACTTAGTGATGGATGGTGCAAGTGGACCTTATAAGAAGTATGCTTATCGCTGAACAATTTCGGCCAACTGACAGAGGGGTAACTGCGACTGGGACGTGCAAATAGAACACATTGATTGTAAAATAGATACTAAGTGGACAATTGACGGTATGATTGTTTCATTGTCGGTCGTCCCGATACGTGCAGAAGTAGAGTACGGTAATAGAGGCGCACGCCCTCGCTGCCGCCGCCGCCGCCGTTCCGCCAGTCTACGGCCGGCTGCGCGCGCGCCCGCCCGCCTTTCCGCTGTAAGTGTCGTGTGACTAGTGTCCGCCGCTGCGCCACGTCCGGTCTACGCTCATTCTGGTACTATTTAGTTAATTACATTTGCTTTATAGACGGTTAAGGTTTTCATAATGAAATACGGCCAACTCAGAGATGTTTACCAGATATTGACAAAGGAACGCGTCGAGTGGTCCGTTTCGCCTCGGGAGGGGCAAAAAGGACGGTTATTGGGGTAAAAAGAACCCGTTTTATATAAATTGTGTTTTAAGGATGTGAAAATAAACTATAAGAGTGTGGAGCAACTTAATGAGTTTGTGTATTTGTATTTAGGGAGTCTGTTTACAAGGGATGGAAAAATTGTTGAAGATGTGAAAAGAAGAGTGAATGTGGGAACTCTTCTTTATATAGCACTATTCATAGTGATATACCTACATGTTATTGTGACCAACCAATGGTGTCCCATAGCGCCTGCAGATGTATGGAATTGAATGTTGGGTGTGGCAGAATAGGCACGAAAGTAGCGTACACGCTGTGGAAATGCGTTCCTTCCGAAACGTGAGTGGAGTTACTATGAATGATAGACTGAGGATTGATGTTATAAGGCAGCTTTGCGGTTTAAAAGAAGCTATTGTAGTGAAAAACATTGAAAAGAGTTTGCTTAAATTGTTTGGTCATGTTGAGAGTATGAATGAAAGGCGATTAACCGGGTCGCTCCAGCTGGCGATGCTACCTACGTATAGCGATCGTGTGCACCGGGTACAGTCAGTACGTTCAGTCTCATTTGTAAGGAATGTAAATTAAAGGTATTTACAAGGCACATGTGGAAACATCTGATGGGGACGCCCTAGAAGAGCAAAAGTAGTGACCTTATTGGTGTACATCTCTAGAAAGGTCAGATGCGATAGTACTCGTGCAACCAGCGTGCATGTAAGACCAGATGTATGAACTTAAAAAACGAAGAAAAAGGAGATTGCAAGGGTCGTAGCAGGAGGCGTTCTGTATTCTCTGCCAACCCTCAGATTCAGATTCAGATTCAGATTCAGATTTATTTATTTGCCATCAATGTAGGTACAAGTTTAAGATGATACAAATAGCTGAAGGTTACCGCTACATTCTACCTTACGGCATGCAAATTCATAGAAACTAATAGATTACATACAATATTATTATAAATTAACAACTAACATGTCATTCTAATTAACACTAACAAACATAAAAAAAGGAAATAGTAATAAAATAATAATAATCATCAAATAGTCAATTGCACATAAATAAATCTTGTCAATAAAATGAATTTCATTATCTTGGAATTAGAAATTAAGTGAAATATTATTTTACAAACATAATGTCATTTGCAAATTTTATTGTCAAATTTCTTTATCATTTAAAAAGTCATTGATAAAATAATAACATTTATCCAATAATAATGCAGTGAGCTTAGATTTAAATGTTCGAATAGGGTGTTCTTTGAAACTGTGCGGAATTTTATTGTATATGATAGGTCCCATCGACATAATATTTTTCCTTAGTAGTGCTGTTCTGTAATTGCCTGTATGTAATAAGTTTTTATATTGTAGTCTCATTGGACCTGACCGCATTCTAATATCGGCTAGTGATGGAAATAAATCTAAATTAGTTTTAACAAAAATTGCGACCTCTAAAATGTACAGTGATGGGAAGGTCAGTACTTTCAGCGACTTAAACACAGGTACACAGCTGTCTGTAGTTTTCAGATTTAACATAGATCTTATGCAACGTTTTTGGGCTCTAAAAATCTGTTCCCTCTCACTGCAATTGCCCCAGAATATTACTCCGAATCTTAAAATTGGGGCCACTATACCGTGGTAAGCTATTACGAGTATATTATTGCTTACTTTATGCGATAGATTATGCAGCACATAGGCTGACTTGCTAAGTTTACAACAAACGTCTTCAGCATGAGGTTTCCAAGTAAGATGGCTGTCAATTAAGATACCTAGGAATTTAGCAATATTTGTTGTTTCAAAATTTTGTCCATTATGACCAATGTTAACATTAAGAGGGCAAGTCCTTTGGTAAAAATGCATAATTTTTGTTTTTTTTAAGATTGATTACTAAGTTATTTATGTCAAGCCAGTCAATAATATTTTCCAATGCTGTATTGATATAATCTTCATAATCTTTAATGTCATTACATTTTACTATCACCGTACTATCATCCGCAAATAGCACCATAGGATGTTGGATTTGACGTGGCAAATCATTGATATAGAGCAGAAATAGAGGTGGCCCAAGAACGCTACCCTGTGGAACACCATATTTGACTACTCTACCGTCTGATGCATATTTAAGCTCGCGTTTCGTTTCAAGAGATGTTCTCGATATTTCTGTTACCTGATTTCGACCACTGAGGTAAGAGGTTATAAGGTCCAGGACATTACCCCTAATGCCATAGCGGTGAAGTTTATATAAAAGGACGTCATGGCTAACGTAATCGAACGCCTTAGTCATATCAGTTAATATGGCACATACCGGTACTTTCTTGTCAACATTATTCATAACGGGAAATAGAAGATTAAAGATTGCCATATTAATGTTTTTGTTTTTTCTAAATCCCATTTGTTCTTTGCATAATATATTATATTTAGTCAAATAATTGTCAAGTGCTTCATAAATAATCTTTTCAAGTATCTTGGAGAATATAGGGATCAATGCTACTGGTCTATAGTTGGACATATCTTCTTTGCTATTTTTTTTATGTATTGGTTTAATTACAACTGTTTTCAGGCTATTAGGGAAAATACCAGAAGCAATACAAGTGTTCACTATGTGACTTAAAGGCGCAGCTACAATATCACTGACAAACTTCACAACCTTTGTAGTTACATCGTCATAACCATGACTTTGTGTATTTCTCAGGCTTTTGATCACCCTTAATAAGTCGTTTGAGACAGTTGGGGCCATAAACATTGAATTCGAGTTGTAATTCAGGTCAATGGTTCTAACGTTTGTTTTGTTGCTTACACTTTGTACTTGGTCAATAAAAAAGTCGTTAAATGATGTTGCTATCTCTTTAGGATCGTCAATTGTCCTATTTTGGTTAGTAATCTTTGAAACAGGTTCTTTTATATAGTTATTATTATTAATTATTTGCCATGAAGCCTTTGATTTATTATGGGCATTATTTATAAAGTTGTTATTTTGTGCCCTTTGAGTGAGTCTGATGACTTTTTTTTTTTAAACCTTTGTGAGTATGACTTAAATTTATTTTTATTTTCGCTTGATGGATTCCACCTGCATTTCCATAATAGGCTTCTTTGCTTCCTGCTACAAAGTTTAATGCCTTTAGAAACCCATTTAATTTTGTGTTCTGCTTGAATTCTAATCCACTTAATTGGAAAACACTGATCATAAAGGAGTTGAAAGATTTCTATAAATTTGTTATATGCATCATTAGGGTTACTCTCACTGGGCACGCCACTATTGCGGCGATAAGTCCCCTCTTTGAGGAGTGGCTGGAGAGGCGCCACGGCGTCCTCACCTTCCGCCTGACGCAGGTCCTCACCGGACACGGCTGTTTCGGGAGGTACCTGTTTCGGATAAGGCGGGAGGAAACGCCCGGGTGTCATCACTGCGTGGATCGCCCGGAGGACACGGTGGAGCATACGGTGGAGGTATGCCCGGCTTGGGCAGAGCACCGCCGTGTCCTCGTGGAGGCGATCGGTGGCGGGGATCTCTCGCGTCCGGTCCTGGTCCAGGCCATGGTACGGAGCGAGAGGGCATGGGAGGCCGTCACCTCCTTCTGCGAAGCAGTAATGCTCGCAAAGGAGGAGGCGGAGCGCGTGAGGGAGAGGCAAATTTCGCGCCCTCACGCCCCTAGCCGCCGCAGGAGGAGACGCCCTGGGCGTCGGGAATCGGTTGCCGATTCCCGGCCACCGTAGGCGCGGGCTTGCGGACGGTGAGCAATGGGTAGCTCGCCGTCCGGTAAGGACCAAGCCCGGGTCGACGGCGCGTTGTGTTCCACGCGCGCCTCAAAGAGATGTCAGCGAATGAAGGGGTCCGATGAGACCATTGCCTGCCGGGGTTGCGGGAAAGTCCGAAAGGGATACCGTGGCCCCCTGGCATTGCACAGGCAACAGAAGGAACACGGGTGGGTTTTAGTCAGTAAGAGTCTGACACGCCCTCCCGCTCCACCCAGAGCGGGAGACGTCATTTGATGATTTCCCACCCAAAAAAAAAAAAAAAAAAAAGGGTTACTCTCACCGTATACATATGAAAACGACAAACTCTGCAAAAAAAATTTAAACTTAACCAAATTGTCTTTAGAATAATCCCTTTTTTGAGTGCGCCAATACTTTAATTTGCAAATTCTACTAACTCGAATTTTGAGGATTTGAGCTGAGTGATCCGATATCCCTCCTGGGAAGGATGCCTGAAGCATGAGGTATGTATGTATTATAGCAATTAAAGGGAGCCCGGAGAGTTTTTGAGCAAGCTTATTACACAATTCAGAGGAGCCTGGAGGGTTTTTGAGTAAGCATATAACACAATTAAGGGGAGCCCGGAGGGTTTTAAGCAAGAATATTACACAATTATCTACAGTTACAAGGCGAAAAGTCGATAACTGAGTAGATGCGGCATGAGGAGAGATAACCGAAAATATATTTGCAAAGTTTCAGATAGAAGTTCCGTGGTTAGGAATTTACTTTCAGATTTCGAAACTGGACAATAAAATAACGTTATCTTTAGAGCCGTTGGTTGATTTTGGTATGATCGTGTGCGGCCTAATCCATAGTTACTTTAATACGCAAATCTGATATAGAAATTGTGGGCTTTCCCATAGTTTCTTAACCGCTAGGCGACCGAACCCCCCGCGCGCGCGTGTGCTGTTGTAGACCGCTATCGCCGCGCGCCATAAAAAAAATTCAACCGCACTGAAATAAACAAACACTCGGGTTTTTTATTACGTCTACCGTCTTAACGTTTATTGATTTGGGCACAGGCTTAGACAAAGCGTACTATAGAATAAATATAACATTCGTGACGAAACGCTTGTATTGTTAAGTAAACATTGTTATCGGGATTTCTTTTGATCACTGTTTTGACGATTTCTGATAAAACTACTGCACTGATTCACTTGAAATTTTGCAAGGTACATTATGAATATATAAGTTATCTAGTAACACCGTTTTTTACAGACAAAAACAGAAATAAAATTCACAAAAAATTACCACATAATGAGTAGGTACGAACCGATGGATTACGTAGGTAACATTATTTTTTTCATAAAAATGTTTTTACTGTGTATTTTGGTTAAAATATTATCTAAAACGTTATAAAATATACTTAAAAATAAATAAAAAGTACTTACCTTCCAATTAGACGCACGAAACACACACAAAACTCTTTTATTCACAATATTCACTTTTTTCACAAATGGTTTGTTTACATTTTTTTTGGTTGTTTCAAAACTGGTACAACACGATGTTATTTAGTGCAAATATTATCTACCACGATGTAAAAACTACTTAATAATTTAAATAACACTACTTTTCGTTGATTTACACACAAAAACAATAAAAAATACCGAAATTCTTTGCCAAGCGCGCACTGACAGCCATTATCCGTCACGGCCTGTTACACGACACACCACAGACTACATAGGGATACTACGTATCGGCACACGTACGAACTGTCAGTTTCAACTTTTTTTTTAAAGTATTCACCACAGGTCATGTGGCGAATACTTTAAAAAACAAGTTGATACAAAAATATCTGATATTTTTGTGTACTAATGATTTAGTCGATTATTCTATCCGTCAGGCCATAAAGTAAAATTATTCACAGACCAGATTAGTTTTTATTTCATAGTAGAAATAGAGTTTAAAGCCGCGCGGGAGGTGGCTCCTTTTCGGGCACACGGGTCTTGACGGCATTTGCGCATTGGCTCACATTCGGAGCCAGTTGGCTTGACCGGTAGTACATTCAGATGGAAAAAAAACTAAGTGCATAAAATTTTCTTTACCAAATGTAAAAAGTAGTAATTGTGAGATAGTATTGAATCAAGAGAAACTAGAATTTGTCGATAAAACTGTTTTCCTGGGGATCACGCTCGACTCAAGGCTACAATGGGGTCCTCATTTAACATCTCTTGCAGGACGGCTAAGTTCAGCAGCATATGCTGTCAGAAAAATCCGTCAATTTACTGATGTAGATACCGCGAGGCTAGCCTATTTCAGTTATTTTCATAGTATCATGTCTTACGGTTACAAAATAAATAAATAAATAAATAAATAAAAATAAATACGGTATTTTACTTTGGGGACGGGCTGCAGACATCGAGTCTATTTTTATTCTCCAGAAAAGAGCGATCAGAGCCATTTATTATCTCCGCAGGCGCGACTCTCTTAGGGAACTGTTTAAGGATATTAACATCATGACGGTACCTTGTCAATATATCTATGAAAACATCATGTACGTAAGAAAAAATTTACATCTTTTTAGTAAAAGAGGTGATAGACATAATTATAGTACAAGAAATAGGGACCTATTAGTACAACCAGGTTTCAGACTGGCTAAGGTAGACTCATCTTTCATGGGGTACTGTTTAAAATGTTATAATAAAATTCCTCCCCACATACTTCAACTTAATGAGACGAAATTCAAATCTTGTATAAAACGCACACTATGTATGCAGGCATGTTATAAGTTGGGGATTACATCACTGATAGAAATGCTTGGCTCAGTGCTGGTCCTGCTCCACAAGTAATTGACATACACACTGATTAACATTTTGAAAATACTGATGGAGCTGCTGAAGATTGTAAGACCATTTTTGTATTGTATAAACTCAATTTCCTTAGTATTATATAATTGCATAGCACAGGTGTGAGTACTATGTACTAAATAGCTACCATTTACCGGGTAATATGTAGTATTTCATTGACTTGAATGTGCCCTGGCGGCTGTGAGTAAGTCATGCTCACTCAAATGTCTCGCTGATGGTGGCGTGTGTGTTGGATCATTTAGCTCCCTTCAAAATGGTTGAGCTAACTAAATGGTGCTAATCCATGCGTCATGTTCGTGAACGGGCGCCGTCAGTTGGGACTGGTCATCTCTTAACTGCCATGGCTTATTTTAATTTATTTTAAGTTTCAGAATGATTCTTTTTTTCTTTTTATTACGGACGCTTTTACGAACGTGCACGTCTTATTACATTGTTCTCACATGCATAATTTCAAAATGAATGATGTAACCAATATTTTGTATCAATTTTATATTTTATTTAAAAGAGTGTCCGTGGAGTTTCTTGCCCGTTCTTCTCCATAGGTACCTACTACGCTTTGGAATGGGCAACTAGCTTCATATTTTTGACTGACCGACGACCCCTTGACAATTCAAAAGTGCCTGTAAATGGTTTAATTGAAATAAATGCTTTGAGTTTGAGTTTGAGGGCGAAAGCTGTGCAATAGTTTTACATGTCCTGATAGTGAATATACTAGGTGGCGTATAAGTACCACGGTGGTTCACTTGAAATACTTGATTCCTAATTCCGCAATGAATAAACATTCAATTTCAACATGAAAGCATTTTCGAAAGGGTTGATAGCTTATGCACCATCTGTTATAAATATCTGACGGATTGATGGAGCGTTTTTCCGCGGCAGTGCCACCTGCCGCTGCCACTGGCCGCTGGTCCAGCACCTGCTGTTATGTTGTAGTATAGAATAGAGTAACGTTTACTGTCTCCAGTATTATGGCTAGTAGTAGGGGTACATACACAATACTATAATACCGGAAGCGAAAGGTTTATAAAGCTTCAGCACTATGCTCAGGTCTCCTAGCGGGTTGCTATGCGGAAGTTATCAGCTTAAACCCTTGACTGATGTTTACAAAAAAAAAGAAATACAGAAAGAATAAAAATGATAATTATAAATTAGGATGATCACTATAATGTATCGGTATCTCGGCACTAGCTATTATATTATCTATAAAAAGCGGCCAAGTGCTAGTCGAACTCACACACGAAGGGTTTCAGTACCACCGTACAATATTTAGCAAATAAATGAAAATACTAAACGAAGAATATTATTATTATTCGTTTAGTATTTTATTAGAATATTAATGAATTTAATTATTTAAAATAGCAAAAATATATTTGTATTTCATAATGATAGTTTGAACTACAAAGTAATTTTTACTAAATTGTAAATATTTTTACTATATATTTTGCAAAAATATACTTTGTTATTTATAAAGATTATATAAAGAATATCTACATGATATACAGAAATTTCGAATTCCTAACTTGTTTAGGTAGAACCTTAAAAGCAAAACGAAAAATATAGGAGCACCCATGAGCGACGATGTGCATCTGTTACAGTATTGATATACATAGGAGCACCCATGAGCGACGATGTGCATCTGTTACAGTATTGATATACATAGGAGCACCCATGAGCGACGATGTGCATCTGTTGCAGTATTGGTATAGGAGCACCCATGAGCGACGATGTGCATCTGTTACAGTATTGATATTATGGTGGTATTTTTAGGGTTCCTTTTTTCCTTTTGAGGTACGGAAAAACGGAAAAAATGGAACCGTTATAGGATCACTTCGTTGTCCGTCCGTCAGACTGTCAAGACTCATTGTCTCAGGAACGCGTGGAGGAATCAAGTTGATCTAATACGTAGATCTATGTTTTCTTGGCGCTCTAAAAAAATCAAGCTTCTAAGTCAGTGCGATAAAAAAAGGAAAATAAAGCTTCCGAAAAACAAATGAACTTCCGACGACCTGTGGGTGACTGGCATACTAACTAAGCTGTGTTCAAATGAACTTCCAAAAAAAATAATAAGTTTCCGATACCGCGTTTTCCTAGCTCTAACAAAAACAAGTTTAATTTCTATTATTGGTTATAGAATAACTTTTTTAATTCTCAATTTTAATGAAAATAACTACCTACCTACGTTTTTAACGAATATTGTTTGTTCGGTGTATTTTTCCATGGTATTTTATTTCATAAAAAAATGTAAAAATAGACGTCAGATGCTACCAGAAAAATAGGTTAGGTTAGAACTGCGACCCGTCCGAACCGACCCTGACCTGAAAATCCTAACCCTAGACGGTCGACATTAGGGGCACCCCGAAGTTCAGTTTTGTTAGGTTCCTTTAAACCCTGCAGACAGAAATAGGAGACCCACGTAGTTGACCTCCGTCGACATAGGATGCAAGAGCGAGCGAATGAGAGTACAAATACGCTTACCTAATATTACGTCAGAAAAGCTGTATTGATTTTTCGGAATTCACAGTATTTTAATCGGTCATTTCTTTATTTGTATTCGCATATTTATAAGTTGTCGGAAAATTTGAATACGAGTATAAAGCAGTATATTTCATATTTAAAGTATGCTCATATTTTAATTTTTATTGGAAGTTTTATACTGCCCATAAAATATCGGCCATGACGTGATAAAGATTAAGATACATTTATTGCATAACTTACATCAGTCTTATTCTAAACGTATTTTTTTAGGCTCAACAGTCTAACCATGTCGGATATGCAATAGACAAGGCAAATAAATTAATGGATTATTTTTTAATTTTGTTTTAAACGTATTTCCATTTAATTGCTTAATAGCTGGCGGTAACTGATTTTATACACGAATAGCAGTTACAAAGGTACTTTTTATAATAAATCGTATTATTAATAACAGGTATTGTCATATTTATATTGCTTGCGAATGTTTCACTTAGAATCAGTTTTGAAATTAAATACTGCTTATCTACTATTTTTAACAAAAAAAAACATAAATCGTGTATATAAATGCCAGTCAGTGTTACGAAACCCTCCGTTCTGAAAACTTATCTTAATGATTCTGTGCTATGCATGTTATACGAGTTTATTGTCCTAAGATATTTTTTTTTGGAGAATGAATGTGGACTGCACGTTCGTCGAGTTTCCCCAGTATATAATACCATATGTTAGCAGTGGATAGAAATTACCAAAATAGGCATTTCTAGTAACACTGGTATTTGTAGTTTCTTCCAGGATTGACAATGCGTAGCAAGCACTGGATATAGTAGTGACATACTCGCAAATAAATCAAAACCTACAGGGTACTTTTCGTTGACCTATAAACATGAAATTTGGCAGGAAACAAGGTTTCTAGCACTAGTAAAGGAATAAGACCGAAAATTTTCTATTTGTAGTTTTGTCACATAAAAAAATATTTTATTGCGATTACAAACTTACATTTGCAATTGGAGATTACATTTAGAATTGATCGTGATGTATATCGATGTTTAAGAGAACATGTTTCTCAACTATTAAGTTAAGTTTGATCTTGGGATAAATTCATCCCAACAACATTCATTGTGCGTGGTCCGTCACGCACTTGGTTAGTGTTTTTGGTAGTCTAATATTTAACATTTCTATTTATCTTATCTTTCTAATGTTTCGAAAAGGAGGTGGTATATTGTTCCAGATCTTTGATGCTGGCTTAAACCCTTTTGTTCTGAGTCACGGTTTCATTAGCGTTCCATTCACTTTCGATCTGTGTCTCGGTATCATTAGCGTTCCATTCACTGTTGATCTGTGTCTCGGTATCATTAGCGTTCCTTTCACTTTTGATCTGTGTCTCGGTATCATTAGCGTTACATTCACTTTCGATCTGTGTCTGGGTATCATTAGCGTTCCATTCACTTCCGATCTGTGTCTGGGTATCATTAGCGTTCCATTCACTTTTGATCTGTGTCTCGGTATCATTAGCGCTCCATTCACTTTTGATCTGGCATACTCCTACAAGCTGGGTGCGCTCTTACACAAAGATAATTTACTGTATAGGTATGAAGGACTTTTACCCGCAATAATCCTCTTTATGAAACACAGCAAATGCAGATTGCGTCGCAATTCCATTCCAAGGTATATTATGGGAGATACGTCATCTTTTGGTGGTGTCTTGTTGTTTTGTTGCCAACGTTCACGTGTTATCGCTGTGATGAACGCCAGACTCTGTCTGACGTGGTAGCAGGGCAACACTGCCGCGCAGCAGTGCTGTCGCAGCAGTTCTGCCCCGACATTACTGCCATGGTTGGAATGTAATCTTATAAAAACCTACAGAAAATCTATGGAGTCCAATAGTGATGCGACAGCACAGCTGCGGCAGCACTTCCGCGTGCAGCAGAGTTCGGAATCATACCTTCACGTCGTGTTATCGCTGTGATGAATCCCGCAAATACTGTGGTCAGACGTGGCGGCAGGGCGACACTGCCGCGCAGCAGTGCTGTCGCAGCAGTGCTGCCGTGACATCGCTGCCGTGAACGGAATGTTATCTCATATAAACCTATAGAAAATGTATGGGGACCAGTAGTGACAGCACGGTTAGCGCAGTGGTTAAGCGATTGACTGCTGTGCTGCGTGTCGCAGGTTCGATTCTCGCACGGAATAAATATTTTTATGACCTACAAGTAGTTGTTCCGGGTCTGGCTGTTTGTGTATGTGAGTCTAAATGTTTGTAACCGTACATTAAAAAGAAAAAAAAAAATAATTATGCGGCAGAACTACTGCGGCAGCACTGCCGCGTGTAATCGGAATCACACCTTAAATTAACCTACCGAGTAGCTTTGATTGCTTGATATTTTGTTACGTCACAACATACAGTATTGTTCATAATTGAGATTCTCAGACACGCGTTTTCGCGAATCCACCTTAGAGAGAATAAACGGAATAACTCAATAAAACAACCAATTTGGATTCAGTTAGTGAATCGAAATCTGAGTCGAAAAACCATACGAAACTGCTGTGTTGTTTGTTATTTTGTTATATTCTCAATTTGCTCGGGTTCTGTCTATCCATAAAGGTATTTACATTTATAAGGCTCATAAGTTCGGCGATATCTCGGAAAATAATTGGCATACCATAATAATTATTATTTAGTGATCCTGTATTATGTCTGTACATCTTGTTGTCCCCCGTAATGTTCTTGTTAGAGTCAATAAAGTAAGCATGTTCGTGTACGTGTGCTAAGATATCTTGGTAAAGTAGTTATTGAAATTTTCTCCGGTTATACAGTGACATTATTTAAACAGTGACTGTACGTGGGCATACAAAGAATAATATTTTAATCAATTAATTTATTTCAATCAACAATTGGATCATAAAATACAAATAATAATAATCAGATGGGTACATTAAATAAAGATAAATAAGACAAAACACAACACACAATTTCATTTTATTGTCACTACATTAAGCATACAGCAATGGTTAATGTAGTGACAGTCAAACCTCTCAGCCATCATCTTCAAGATGGTGTTGGAGCTGGCACGGACCCTGCGCACCAAGGATGTGCACCGTTTCCGCATCGTCGCATAGAAGCAGTAAATGCGCGACTCAGCGAACATCCCTGATGCACTGCAGTACCGAGGCAGCCCCAACAACACCCTGTAGGCATTGTTGAATTGGACTCGTAGGGCGCTGTACTGCTTTTGAGTATAGTTAGCCCACAGGGCGCCCGAATAAAAACAGGTGCAATACGCTCTGAAAAGACTGGTTTTTACTTCCTTCGAGCATCGTGCAAACCTGCGAGCTATCATGTTTGCTCTAACAGACAACGCCCTACGTTCCCGCTCTATGTCTGAATCGTCTTTCAAGTCAGAAGTCACCAGATGCCCAAGGTATTTGAAGGTGCCAACCCTATTTAGCGGTACATCATTTAACTTGATGCTAGGAATACTATCTAGACATTTACCCCTGGCCCGAAACACCATACACTCACTTTTCTTGGTGTTATAGAGCAGCCCATGACTGAGAGCATATTCTTCACAAATGCCGAGCAGCTTAGACAGGCCACAGACCGAGGCGCTCAGCAGCACCATGTCGTCCGCATAGCTAATGTTGTTTACACAAACTCCACCAACATGACATCCGACATGGGTGCCGCTCAGCCTCTCAATGAGTGCGTTTACATAAAGGTTGAAGAGCGTTGGTGAGGTCAACCCCCCTTGCCTCACCCCGCACTCCAATCTGTATGGTTCAGAAAGCGTCCCCGCCCATCGAACTACGTTGACCTGGTTCCCGTACCAATATTTGAGAACACGAATGCATTCGCTTGGCAGGGATGTCTCGTTAAGTTTATCCCAGAGGATATCATAGGAAAGCAAGTCAATCGCTTTCGTAAGGTCAAGGAAGCAAACATAGACTGGTGTTTTGCGATTAGTATAGTACTTGACAGTCTGATTCAAACACAGAATAGCTGTCTCAGTAGAGAGTCCCGATTTGAAACCGAATTGATTGTCATGTAACTCGAGACAACCACTCATCAGTGTGTTAAGAAGACTGTCAAGTACCTTAGACAGAATTGTAGCCAGAAGTAGTGTAGTAGATCAGTAATGCCACCAACGCTCACAGGCAAGCCCGGTTTTTTATTTACTTTATTGGTATACTTCCAAAAACTCCGAAAATCATGTTTGGCGTGATGCGTTGTCAGAATGTCCATTTTAATTGCTCACTGTTATTTTGACACCATTTTAACCGGCTTTTAAAGATATTACGGCTTTCTTGCATCTCACTCCAAATACGACCCGACTTCGGTCTGCCATTTAATATCCATGACTGGAATTTGGACCTGGCCTCCCGGTGAGCACTACTGACATGCCTGTTCCAACCTACTACAGGTTTCTTCTTACGTATCGTATTACTACCAGAGTAACTGTCATTAGCTGCTCGGCCTAAGATGTCTACAATTTCGTCATACATTTTGTCGATAATAATTATACTTATGTTGCACATCATCGCAAGAGAAATCACAACAGTCACTTAAAACACTCGGAAAATCTAATAATTTCAATCGTTCATTACAAAACTTATTATATCGTGCAATTTGTTCGGATGTTCTCTCGCCCCAACGTATTTTATTACACGGTTCAATACACAGAAATATTAAAAACAGGAGAAGTGGCAAGGGGGCGTGTCGCCGACCACGTGGACTTGAGCTTTTCGCTCAGCTATTGAAAAAATGGCCGTCACCGCGAGTTAGTGTGTTGTCAACCGCGATCGTAAAAAAAACGATTATGCCGTCTTGTTAAGTGGGTTCGTGCAAAAATAGAAGCCAAAACAAAATGTTTAGAAGTCATGGCATCAGTTACCACAGGTAAATACAAGTATTTTACAATATTTGTCTTAAAAATCACGAAAAACAACAAACCGTAAAATATATCTGAGTTGTACTACTTTATTTTTGTTTTCCTATATTATCCCGACAGTATTATTTTTGCATTAAATACATTGCTCTTTTACAACCACCTCAGTCTGTCACTGAGTGACTGAACAAGCAATGTAAATCTGACATCACGAAACCTCAATAAGCCATAATGTCGCATGGTGCGTCCGCTGCTCCGGTCCGCCGTATTTGAGCGCGAGCTAGTGATGTGCTCGTGGAGGTCTGACAAAGTATATCGACAAGAAAGTCGACTGCGAATTTCATTTAATTGATTTTTCTTCAATTTGTTAACTCTTGTAATCCGGTTGGAAGGTCGATGTGGTGGAGTGGTTCTATGCATTTTTACCCATTTTTATTATTTTACAGCGTAATAGACAAATGCGTAACCAAAGATCGTGAAGTAAGTTCAATAATGTTTAGTTTAGTAATCTATGGAATGTCCTTGGGTTTGAATTATGAGATGTAATGCCTTAGCCTCAAGTTACTTCGTCATTTGTTATGGTTATGGTATTTTACTGAAGTCTTCATAAATGCACCATTAGCTTCGTATGCATTATAATAATCAGCATCATATAGTCATAATTATGTATTATGCCGCAGAATTTCTAAAGAGGGTTTGAAGCCATATTGTGATGTCATGCATGCTCTAAAATAAACAATTATAGTATGAAAATTACTTTTAATAAGGTTATTATTAAAGATTTGGCAATGGGTCAACATTCATGCTATTTATTTCTTATGCATGTGTGAGAAAAAAAGATTATTAGATATACTACATTTAGAGGCATTGATATCCACTTAACTATCAACTTTTGAGTGTCAGGATTTTCAGGTTACCTATTAGTTAATTATTTAATCATGTAGGTATTTTAATATGTAGGTGTACCTACTACAGGTGCACCTCTGCTCAACCCCTCGGGGAAACAAGGCGTGATGTTGTTATGTTATGTATTTTAATATCTATGAATATGGTGTGTAGGGAAAAGGATTATAAGAAAGCACATGCAGACAAGACTAGGCATTTATTTCAATTAGACTTGTCAATAAATAGGTATTGTTAATGAGAAAGCTAGTTATCCGTTCCAAATCTAGGTCATCGTGGAGAAGAAGGATAAGAAACTCCACGGAAGCTTGTTTTGAAGTATTTTATCAACACATTTTTACATTAGCATTTAGTTTTGTTATTACATTAATCTCTTGGACCATTTCTTAAAGCTAACAACTTTATCAATGACAAGAAATAGAATATGAATATTCCTTAATTCGATTTAACACTTATGTAGCAATATTAGCAATATTATATTTGAATACATACAGAACATCATAGTTATCAGCAATAATCAAGATATAATGACAATTTAACTTACATGAACATTGTAGTTAGTCGATCTTTCATCAGAAGTGATCTGATGATCCTTATTTCAATCCATTTTACAATAAAAGCAGAACTTCTGATAAGTAACATTATTTCCTTATATTAGCTTTTAGCAACTCAATATTACGGACATGGACATCACTCAGGGTCTGTTCTTAGATGTTAACATAAGCTTTTATATTGTTACCAGTCCAGTGACACGTACAGAAAAGAGAACAAGAATTAAGTTACACGACCTTTTAAAACATTTCAAATGACAGTTGTCTACCTTACCATAACTAACATGAATATTGCCACAGATAAAATGAACTGAACTATTAGTACAAAACAAATACTTTTAAACTATAAACTGTAATAATACCTTTACAAAAATATAATTTATACGTAAACTAATCTCTTAGATATTCTTAACAAAATAATATAATAAAACTTGTATCCTCAATCATTTAGTATTTAAATATAGGAACAACAAAAATAATAAAATAAATCAGTGTGACCCTACTACATAATTCAACCAAGATATTGGAGACAATAACAACAGTTGAGTCAAATCAGTGTTTGACTTATAAAAAATAAGTTTGTTATTAAATTCATTTAGTAAATTAGCCATAGATAATAATTACATTTATAGGTATAACAAGTATAATTACATTTATATATCATATTATTTATTTTTAGACACAATAATTACATTTATATAACACGGCCATGCTGACAAGTACTTCGCTCTCGAAGTACCTTAGAGACCCTTTTTCTACAATTGTTTTACTTTTGTTTTGCCAATTGCCTAGACGTGTCAAGTCCCCTCCACCCGTTGTTAGTGGGATATACTTGCACCAAGCAAATGACCGACCAGCGGAAACATTTTTTTCTTTTTGAATTTTGATATATAAATGTAATTAGGTGAAGAATCATAAGTGTATCTCATCGGATTTTAAGCTCCTAATAACACATATTATACTAGGATAAATTAAAACTATATGTAAATCTATTGTTTGGATGTTCTATTAAACTGAAATGTACCAAAATAACAATCACAAATGGTAATTTGTGATTGTTTAAACCTGTACTTCGCTCTCGAAGTACCCAACTAATTATATTAAAATAAATAAATATTTGTTTTCAAGAAGTCTCTGGCCTTGACATACCAGTCCTATCACCTGCTGCGCATGAATTTCAGAAAGGTATCAGGGCAGTGACCGACCAGCAGTAATGTTATAAATAGCCTCTGGCCTTGACATACCAGTCCTATCACCTGCTGCGCATGAATTTCAGAAAGGTATCAGGGCAGTGACCGACCAGCAGTAATGTTATAAGTAGCCTCTGGCCTTGACATACCAGTCCTATCACCTGCTGCGCATGAATTTCAGAAAGGTATCAGGGCAGTGACCGACCAGCAGTATATATATAATATTATAAGTTATTTAATTATACATAATTCTTTCTATTTATTTCCGAATGAAATCCACATCAGTGTGTAATTAATTAAAATATGCTTTTAGTAACTTAACATGTCAGATTAATAGAACAAAATATCAACACAAAAATAAGAAAATGTAATTAGGTAAAGTGTCAGAATCTTAATTTTTCTTTGGCTACTGAAATGTTTCGTAAATTACCTAGATCTTGCAGAGCAAAACGATCATTAGAAAGGATAGAAGATATTTCAAAGGCCCTTTAATTTAGGTGCCAATTCATCATTACGCATATGATTCCGCGAGACATACACTACATCTCCTACGTTAAAGTTTACATTGTTACGACGAGTGACATCTAAACGTTTATTGAATTTTTCTGCAATTTGTCTAGCTATTTATCGGTCAGCCTCTAATTTATTTGGATTTTGTCTATCTTTTTCTTCTAGTAGGTACGTCGTAAGTAATAGCAAAGGGGTAGAGCCCATGGATGTTGTACAGTTGTGTTAATTAATTGTTGTACTTTCCACAGAACGTTCGGCCACTCTGACTGTTCATTGCATATAGTGTTACAACCTGTGATAATTATAAAGTTAATTTCTAGTAAATAGACACGGAAGTGTTTCAAGGCGTTGTGAATAGCTAGAGTTTCTAAATCATGAGAACTATATTTTGACTCTGCAGGTGTAGTTCTTTTACTAAAACAAATGACTTAAAAATCACTATCGTATTTCTGGGTTAAAAAAAGCACCATATCGTATAGCAGTAGCATTAGTATATAACTCAGTTCTTAAAGCAGGATCAAAGATTGAAAACAATGGTCTAAGTAATTTAGTACACAATTCCTCGCAATGTCCTGTTCAGAAACCCAATCTCATTTTTGGTTTTTCTGTGTTACCTAATTTATATATACATTAAATTAGTACTCTTGTAATGCCAAGTTTCATCTAAGTGAACACTTGTATCCTATTCTCAGTCTCATCTTTGTGAGAACAAAAATTAATTAATTATAATCTAGCTAGAGTAACAACGTACCTAGTTATTATTGGTTTTATAAGCTAAGCTTCAATTAGATGTTCACTATTTTTGGTTCATTACCTAATGATCTTTCAACATATTTAATCATTGTAAGTAGGCACATATTTCTTTTTTTTTTATAAGTATATTTTTATGCAAGTACATACCATTATTTTCAGAGACCTTTGTTTTTGAAATTTGTTAAAATACCAATTGAAGCTTAACTTTTAATGACAAACACTGGTGGCGATTCTCCCGTACACAAAACAAAACCAACCAAACTATCACCAAGACCACTCCTGGCTATGAGAATCGTAAAGCTTTTCTGAAATAGTCTCAACCCAAAAAATATTTCGAAACAACCAAAATTGAATTTGACAATTACGACTCCACGTGGTACATACTTATTTGCCCTATTCCGTTATTATTATTATTATTATTATTTTTAGCCTCTAGATTTTTTATATGGAATTTTTCACTTTTTGCATGGAAAATATAAAAATATTACCTACTTGTTGAGTATTAGGGGTTTAAGGGTTTTATAAAGGGGGTCAAAATTGTCATTATTTTTGCGATAGGACACACCATTTTCGAGATACAAGCAAAAGAAAAGAAAAAATCCAGTACAGTACTGTTTTTGCACCCGAAGTAGAGGTGTTCGTGTGAATTTTAGTTCATGACAACTAATATTACTCCAAACCATTTTTAATCATTAAAAATGGTCAGACTCAGTTAGGCAAAATTCAGAATAGCAAAATTGTCTTTTACACTAAATTAAAATCTCAGTACCATCTTAGTGCTGTCAAACTAAAATATAGTTAAGTTGGTTGTTTCAAAACATAGTCAAATATACTTTAAGTCTATTTCAGAACGGGAAATCATCGTTTGACAAGAGCAAACAAAATTTTGGCGACTTCCAGCCCAGTCTAAAGGCATTTGCGTCAAGAGAATCGGCACCATCTTGTTTTAAAATATTCTAGTTTAAAGGTTACAAAAGTTTTTCTATAATGCACCATCAGTTGATGTTCTCTCATTTCAAAGTAATATCAAAGCAGAGCCTCTAAAGGCCTTACCGGCCTTGCAGCTCCCACTTACAGTCCTACTCTAGGAGTTGGCAGCATGATGTCATCCTCATGGTGAGGGTTTAGACAGCTACCCGGTGACACCACGGCTTCCAGCAAAATCACCAATAGGGTCCTACGCTAGGAGTTGGCAGCATGATGTCATTTTCATGGCGAGGGCTTAGACAGCTATCCGGCGACACCACGGCTTCCAGCAAAATCACCAATAGCTCCAACATTGATTATGAAAATAGCAAAATAAAATTCATTAGAAATCGCTTATGTAAGACAGGGCACTATCCCACTTCTGATGTGAGAAAAAAAGATTATTAGATATACTACATTTAGAGGCATTGATATCCACTTAACTATCAACTTTTGAGTGTCAGGATTTTCAGGTTACCTATTAGTTAATTATTTAATCATGTAGGTATTTTAATATGTAGGTGTACCTACTACAGGTGCACCTCTGCTCAACCTCAAGTGTGACCCTACTACATAATTCAACCAAGATATTGGAGACAATAACAACAGTTGAGTCAAATCAGTGTTTGACTTATAAAAAATAAGTTTGTTATTAAATTCATTTAGTAAATTAGCCATAGATAATAATTACATTTATAGGTATAACAAGTATAATTACATTTATATATCATATTATTTATTTTTAGACACAATAATTACATTTATATAACACATGCGTGTGTGTTATTGTCACATAAACCCCTAGTTACTAAAGAATGAAGAATTAAATTTCTTAAAAATACGGGTTTTTTAAGAGCCTGCGAACTTACAAGTTTATGATTAGCTTCGTATACCTATATAATTCAGTAAGTCACTAATAAATTGTAATTGTACCGTTTCAGTTTCCCAAAAGAAGCAAGTTAAAAAAATCAATGGATTGATGCCATAGGAAGGTCAGCTAACTGGTTCTCTACAAAAACGAGAATCTCTTTTTTGAACATTTTATGGCATCATAATCATATATAACTACGTGTCGTTTTTTTTTGTAATTGTTTTTAAAATATTTTTATTAATTAATTAAATAATGTTTTGTTGGTTTCATATCGTTTTTGTTTACTTTATTTCCAAAACCTTTATAGTAAATTTATCGATATATTTATCGATAACTCTTCGATTTAGTCAAGCACTATGTCGTATCCGCCCCCGAGTCCCGACAACACACAATGATAATTGTTTTAGTGTGAGTAATTATACGGAAAAAGTACGCTGTGGTTTAAAGAATAAGGTTTATATTTAAATGACTGAGTTATCGATGGCGCGTGTGTTCACTTGTTCGTAGTATTGTTTTGACAGAACTGTGTGTGCAATATTAGCGTTAGGAGGGGCAATTGTGGCTTCATCGGTTTTCATACATTTTGAACTCCACGCCATATCTCCTTCTTTATTATATCTATGGTTCAATATTATTACATGCTATTTTAGGTTTAATACTATTTTCACCTCAGCACCTCAAACAAGCAGGTTTTGCTGTCAAAAAACAGTGAGCAAAATTCGATTTTGCTGCGAGCGTGAGACAAAGTAACTTTTTATTTATTTATTTTAAATGCCGACAGCAGTGTTGGGTCTACTCACAAAATTCTAAAGATTTAAACTTCAATTAGTTTTGTCACTTTCAATTCGATACGAAAAAAGCGAGAGATAGAAACAAATCGATTCGAAGTTCGATTTCAAAATTCCATATCTACCTACTAGGCCCAAAAAAGAAACAATCAATAAAACGTTCGGATATACTTAAAACATTAAAATTGCAAATCATCTGCTAAGGTTTTATTTAAATTCTGTTTTATTACATTTTTGGAACGAAGTTCTTAAGCGGCTTGGGGTAAGAGTGCAGTGGCAGATATCGTCACGCGAAAAGGCGCTTGCGACTGTCTTCTTCTAATTCAAAGAGAAAGAGAGAAATAGTAAGTGTGAATTTGGTCGAAAAAAAAAAGATGGCGGTTGCGAAAATTTTCACATTTTTCATAATTGGTGTCATTTTCATAGTTTTGAAGGGTGCCAAAGCCGACCGTGAGGTCAAAATGTAAATCCAAGATGGCGGCTGCGAAAATTTTCAAATTTTTCTTCATGGGTATCGTTTCTATGGTTTTCATGGTTGCTAAAGCCGATAGTGAAGTCAAAATGCAAATCCAAGATGGCCGCTGCGAAAATTTTCAAATTTTTCGTCATTGGTATCATTTCTATGGTTTTCAAGGTTGCTTAAGCCGATAGTGAAGTCAAAATAAAAATCCAAGATTGCGGCTGCGAATATTTTCACATTTTTCGACATGGGTATCGTTTTCATAGTTTTCGAGGGTGCCAAATTCGATAGTGAGGTCAAAATATAAATCCATGATGGTGGCTGCAAAATACGAGGTGATGAAGCTTATGTTAAAAAAAACCTTGTCCGATCCGAAAATCTTGGGAAAATGGGCATATGGTACTGCAGTAACATTACAAAACAGTATTTTTTTGATAATTATTGATATTAAAATTTTATTGGTATTTAAAATTCACATTTTTAGTTCCAAAATTACCCCAAATCCATAAAAAAATTGCAAAATTCATAACTTATGACTTTTAGACACCCGCTAAACGACGGCCGCCGCCCGCACCAAATGTAAAATTCGGTCAAATTCACCATTGAAAAAAATGTAGGGATTATTTTTTCTTTTTTCCTGAAAATATCCACATAAATATGCTAACAGTACGATACCTTACAACACCCTCACGGACCGGACAGGGTTTTTTTACAGGTTGTATGTTCTCGCTGCTGAGGTGAAAAGTTGTATGTGTTACACGAGAGCAAAGTTATTTGCATCTCGTGTCTCTGAATGCTCAGGATTCTAACCTAGAATCACTCGCTACGCTCGTGATTCAATTATAGAATCCTTCGCTTACTCGGGATTCAAAATCAACACTCGCAGCAAAAAACGACTTTGCTCTCTTGTTGCACAAATAACTATTAAACTACAACATAAAAACAAAGGAAAGCAACAAAGCAAAATAATACTTAATTTTTTGTACTATATTCAATTTATTAATGGTGTTAGTTTTATTTTGTATAATTTGGTTATTGTAAGTATATAGCTTAGGTTATTAGTTTAAGTTCTTAACTGTCGCATTAGGGTTACCCCTGTAATGGTAGTTTAAGCTGTTATAAATAAATAAATAAATAAAAACAAAGGAAAGTGATCCGACCACATGACATCATACTTAATTTCTATTTGTGTATTGATTTTTTTCAAGTACTTTTTTTATGTGATAAATTATGCTAGAATACCTATTCCTTAGTGGATTTGAAGTCGGTTTCACCAATTTTAGGGTTCCATAATAAACTAGGAACCCTTAAAGTTTCGCCATGTCCGTCTGTCTGTCTGTCTGTCCGCAGCTTAGTTCAGAGACTGTTAGTACTAGAAAGCTGTAATTTGGCATGGGTGTTAGAATAACGTTAAGTTTTTTTTAGGGTCCTCCCTTACACGTAATGTGGGGTTGTTTTTTTTCTCATCTATCCCATGGTGTGGGGTGTCGAGGGAAAGGTCGTGCAAAAATATTGTAGGTGTGTGAAAACCTCAGATCATAAAATTATGTTCTGAGGTGAAAACTATTTTTCAATTCAGGGATCCGTTCTCGAAATAATAAGCATTGCTAATATTTGTTACACCCATGTGTCTAAATAGTTATACAGGGCTAAGATATTTTTTCCTTATTGAGCACGGTGGGCGGTATTGAAGGACATTCGATAATGTCCTTGGTGGGCGGTGTGTTTAGGTTAAAAAAGAGCAACCGGATCATAGCGATCAATATTAATTGAATATTGGGAAATTAGTACCCACTAGATCAATAGATGGCGTTGACATCTAATTAGAAGTCATAGCGTCTTCGTTACCACTCGTAGTATAATTTAAGTTAAAAGTAATGTTTGGGGGTAAGCAGTAAAAATTCACAGTGAACTGTGATTCGGTACAAGTTTGATTATCTATACGCGATTCAATACCAGTCAGTTTTGTTTCACTACCCACTTCAAGTGGACCCTTGGTCACGTTCAGGTGGATTTGTCGATAAAATTGATCATAAAATATTGTTTTGCCTTAACGGGTCAGACACCGGTGACCAGACTCACTGTATAGTTATATAGTTGCTTCACAAGCAGCGGACACACCTAATATTACTGTTCAAAGTATTTGAACTGCTTTCCTACTTCAACCAGACGAGTTGCGAACTGAAGCTAATGAATAAATTAACACATTAAACCATGACGCAATTTTTTTGTTATCAGACGCCATGATGATGAAAGACAGCAGCAAGTCGGAGACGGTGCATTTACGGCCCGTGGGCGAGGGCGTGGGGGAGTCCTTGAAGTGAGTATAGCAGCCGATCTATTCTGATACTGGTCAGGAGTGATAGCTCACTTCAAGCCCAATCAAATAAATGTACTATCATCGAAACGGAACGAGTAGGTACCTATACAAAGTTTCAATTTGATGCCAGGAGTAAGATAATCTCCAAACTTGCATTAATATATCTATATAATATCTTAACATAAGAACACAATGTACCTCGGTATTATTAATAAGTTTTTGTCTGCAGGGACTCCTCCTCCGACTCCTACGACCCGCACTTACATCGCCAGCTGCCCAAACCTACGACGTAAGTGATCGACACCATAACTAAATTTACCACACTAAATCATAACCTTAGCGGCATTTAACTTCGTCTGAATGTATTTTGTATTTCATGTTTATTTTCCTCTAAATTTAGTAGCACACTTAAAATAACCTTCTTTATTATTGTGATTTAAATTGTTTAATGTGTATCCTTTGTTGGAGATCCCAAATAAATAAATAATACAAAATTATAATATTTATACATTCACGACGAAAAGTAGCCTATCAGTCAAATTGCATAAGAATCAATTCAGTGGTTTAGACAGACGGTTACTTTCGAATTAAGAACATATTTATAATAATGAATTAATAAGTGGGTATGAATTATTATGGTGGTGTTTGAAAGAGAACAGGATTTCTCGGTGAGTGATGTGATAAATTATATAATTGAGTTTGTAAATTTGGAGAGTCTGTTTACAAGAGATGGATACGGATGGATACGTTGCTGTTTAAAAGATGTAGTTTGGTCATGTTGAGAGATTGAATGAAAGGCAATTAACTACAGGTATTTACAAGGCAGATGTGAGTGAAAACGCCAAAAATGGAGGAGACGCCCTAGAAAGACATAATAATATAGTGGCCTTCTTGGTTCATCAGAAATTTCAGGTGTGTAGTACTCGCAACCGGTGTGCGTATATGACCAGATGAATGAAAATGAACGAAGCAAAAATAGTATGTAAGGATTGCAGCAGAAGGCGTTCTGTAGTTGGGGCCACCTATGCGAAAAAGGCGAGAGTTCATGTATATATGAATCATCGTCATCATCATTATTCTCCTGGCGCTATCTCAATTCCAACGATATAAAATAACGCGTTACGTTATAATTATAACGGTATTTTCAATTAGGGTTTAGAGCAACATGTCTTTATCTTCTATATTTATAAAAATGTGTATGTGGGTTATAAGTAATAGGAAAGCGTTTATAAAACAACTGAGAAGTAGTAGTAGTAACCATTAGTCGTGAGTGGACCTCACCCAAACCATGGTACTAAATGTTGCAGCAACTTGGAAACTTTGGTGCACCTGCTCAAATGCAGCCTGGGTACCGGTATCTTGGCGATGCCGCAAGCCTTCGCGCGCGCCGGCCTCGTCACCGGGGTGCTGGCAACCTTCATCGTCGGAGCACTAATAACACACTGCCTCCACGTGCTCGTGAGTCGTATGCCACCATCCAACTAACAAATAATAATAATTACACGAACTATGAACTCCGAGTTAGTCACAAACTCTTAGTTCATTGTCAAAGCTAAATAATGTGCGTATCTTCGTATCTGACACCATTGTCCGATAGGAGGTCACGTGCATTGTCCGACAGGAGGTCACGTAGACAGAACAGTTACTTACCAACTTACTAAAATGTCAAATTATATTTGACGTCATCCCAACCTAAAGTAATAATATTGTACTGAGTTTAATTATAACACGCTAATTAATAATGTGATTTTAATTTGAAACTTAACTAAAAATTCGTAAAAAACTTGTTGTGAGCATTTGATCAGTTTCGTCCGTGTAGACAGCTCTATTTCTCGTCTCATACGTGTGGCCCCGCGGTGTGTCCTGTGCAGGTGCGGTCCCAGTACGCGGCCTGCCGCCGCCAGCGCGTGCCGCTGCTCTCCTACCCGCAGTCTATGGCCGCAGCGCTCGAGGCGGGCCCCATGCCGTTGCGCCGGTTCGCCGGCAAGTTCGCTACCATGGTCGACGTCTTCCTGGTGGTCTACCAGCTCGGGATATGTTGCGTCTACATAGTCTTCATCGGTGATAACTTAAAGAAGGTCAGTACCCTAACTTTTGCCCTCGGTACTTCGAACTCGTACGAACTACGTTTTTGCAACTGTGATGAGCTGTACTGTAAAATACGACTCACTGTTTTGGAACATCCGTTTTTATTATGTTCCTAATAAGTCAAAACATTTATTGCAAACTTACCTAAGTGAACAAATACTGGTCTAATGTTATGTTAGTACTTATGCCTTAGCAGCATTTTGCCCGCATTGTTAGATATGAGCATAGAAATATAAATAACAGGAGAAGTGGGATGGGGGCGTGTCTGTGTACACGCGCGTCGTGATCACGATGCTCATTTCATAGGCAAATAAAATATCTCGACTTAGCACACGAGGTTGTCGACATGTGGAATGTGAGCTCGGCTATCATTGTGCCGATTGTCGTAACGGCCAATGGCCTGATGGCCGAAATCCTCGACCAAAATCTCTCGAGGCTCTCGTTAGGCGGTTGGATCAAGGGCCTGATTCAGAAGGCAGTACTTCTCGATACGGCTCGTATTGTGGGGAGGTTCCTATCTCTGCAGCCCTAACCACCGGTAGCTTGGACCCTGCTCCCGACACCGGCGGAACGAAACGTCTCCGCTAGCTAGTGCGGTTTCGACCGCGATCGTGACAACATTTAAAAATGCCGTGTTGTGAAATGGTTTCTTGTAAAAATCGAAGCCAAGCTAGAAACTTTATAAATCATAGAACCACTTATCATATAATCTATATAGTATAATATCAAAGTATTTTATTATATTTGTGTTGAAAATCATGAAAAACAACAAATCGTAAAATATTTCTTGCCTTAGTACTTTATTTTTGTTTTCATATATCACAGCGACTGTACTATTTTTGCAGTAAATACATTGCTTCTTAATCACTACCTAAGTATATCGCTAAGTATCTGGACAAGCTATGTAAAGATGATAAAATTATAAATCATTTATTTTAACAGAAAACACTGTTACAATGGTGATATAAACATTTACATGTTTCAAGTGATTCTACCGTAAAGCATGCAAAATGTATACAATTATAAAATACAATCAACAAATAAATAAAAACAATAATTTAATACTTATTAATGCAATGATGACATTGCATTAATAATTAATGCGATATTAATCTGTATGAAAGATTAATATTATTTAATAATAGTAATACTTAAATCATTTCAATGTCGTTCCTAGAATTATTAAAATATTCAAAGATACGTGCATAATAATTGTTATTACTTGATGTCACTGTGAGGTCTTAAGTTTGGAAAAATTATCGTTTAAGAAGTAGTTCAAGTTCTAGTAACATTTTTAACAAAACGGCTCTTTAGAATTTTCTTAAATAAGGCAGTATTCATTGCCCTTATTTCTTTAGGTAATTTATAGAAAATTACAGGAAACACATTTTTGTGCATTAAAGCGGTATATGTTCGGCGGACATAGAGGTGAAATGCGTCACGTTGTTGCCTATTATTCATTTCTGAGGCTAATGTAAATATTTTTTTATTGGTCTTAACAAATATTGAGACCTTATAGACATATAAATATAGGCTTGGGAGAGTTAAAATTTTGTATTCCTGGAGAAACGGTTTACAGGTTTTAATCATTTGAAGCCCAAACATAGCCCTTAAGCACCGTCTTTGTGCTTTAAAAATTAAGTTAATATCAGTCGAATTTCCCCAAAAAATTACACACACCTCAGAACTGAAGCAACTAAACCATGATACGCAGTTAACAATGTATTATTATTTGCAATCTGCTTTAACTCATGAAGCGCTTAAACTGATTTATTAATTCTTTTGTATAGTATTTCAATCTGGTATTTCCATTTTAATTTGTTATCCACAGTAAGACCAAGAAATTTTGTTGTTTGCACTTCAGATACATGTTCACCCTTATAGTTAATCTGAGGCATAGTTGCATTCATACGCTGATTAAAATAGATTATTTTAGTTTTTTCAATGTTTGCCTTCAGATTATTGCTGTCTAGCCATTGAATGATTACATACATTTAGGCTACTGTTTATATCATGTTCATAGGATATTCTGTCATTACACTTAATTGCAACAGTGCTGTCGTCAGCAAAGAGTGTCATTCGGTGTGAGTTCGCATTAGAAATTTTTATTTTATTTATTCAGGGACAATAAACAGCTACAATATGTGTTGAAACAGAAAAATGAATGCAACGTATAAAAAATATTGCAGCCCACTACATTATCCGCATATTAACATAGAAAAATATGATAATGAGGGCCACTAGATAGATGGTAACATAACAATTAAATCACATTAATAATGACTAATTACTTCATGTAAAATAGAAATATAAACTTTAATTTTAATTGATTGCTTGGTAACAGAGTAATAAATAACACTAATAACAAATGAATAATAAAATCTAGACTAACTTACATTCCTGATAACATTATTGGTTACTAATAATATTAATAACATTAAAATTAAATTTGAATTTGGAGCATAGAAAAATATCAATATTATCAAAGTACAATTATAAGATTCAACCATTCGACGGATAGGGCAGCGCAAACCAGAATTAGTTCGACAGGTATTGACAGCAAATAGGGTACCTGCACGGGTACTACGTATATTAACAAATTCAAATACAAATTCTTTATAGCGAACTAAGTGTACAATCTTAAAGGTGTTATCAATAGGTAGGTTCTTAGAACTTAGTTGCCTGTTGAGGCATAGCAATTTAAATGGTTTATAATTTAAAAAAACAACAAAACAGAATATACACACTCATTAGTACAAATATACAGTTTACATTATGTCATATTAAGTTATCATTATTCGTACATTTTATAGTATATCATACTATTCTTATAATTTACATCTCATTATATTATGTATCACAATCATTTCAGTACCACATATTTATTTTTCTTCAAGAAATTCCTTTACAGAGTAGTATGCCTTCTTGATCAGGTAGTCCTTTAGCTTCCTTTTAAAAATACCAATTAAATTAATGCTTTTAATGTCTATACCCATAACTTATTATAATTTGTTATGACCATACAAAAAATACTATTACTATGTACTGCGGTGTGGGATGTTTTATTGCTTAGTGTATTTTTAAGTCTACTACTTTTAGTGTGTCATAGCTACTAATGTCTGATTTAACTAAAATTGTGGCCTCGTAGATATAAAGAGAAGGGAGGGTTAATATCCTGAGGTTTATGAAATGAGGTTTACATGAATCTGTTTGGTGTATCCCACATATTGACCTAACAGTGCGTGGAACCACATAACATAGTTTGCTTGTGAGATCGATGCAATCAAAATGACCATGAACAATAGAATGCAGTACAGAAGCCTCTAGATACTTACGTCTAGATTCTAGGTTGACCTGCCTATATTTATCTAGTAATTGTGAGTACGACAAATACGTTCTGTGGCATCTGTAATGCATGGCTCGTAGAAACTTACGCTGGACTTTTCATTCTCGTCTATGTATTTCTGGTTATACGGGTTCCAGGTAGGGATGGCATATTCCAATTATGAATGTACAAGGGTCTTATATAGGTATATGTATGTGGAGACCCGCTTGAACTCTGTGGAAGATCTCATAACGAAACCTACATCTTAAATGCATTATTTACAACTTTTTCTACATGCTGATTTAGGGACAACTTATAATCAATTAGCACACCAAGATCTCTCATGGCTGATACATTAGTGCATAGCTGTACATGAGTTTTGCGTCGTTTAATGAGTAATTAAAGTTAATAACTGATTTATTCATTGTGAAATATGTAGATGCTATTGCACTTGGAGAGACTAAGGTGTAGTTTACTGTTTAGACAGTAGTCAGTGATACTATCCAGATCTTGTTGGAATAGCCGAAAATCCTCTACAGTCCGTATAGACCTATAAGCTTTTAGATCATCAGCGTAAATAAGAAACTTAGTATTTTTTAAACATTTGTCTATGCCGTTAATATATAAAATAAATAATAGTGGTCCCAAGATAAAACCTTGTGGAACACCCGAGGTTATATGCACTGCATCAGACTGATGGCCATTAATGATAACCTTTTGTTTTCTATTTTTAATGTAGGATGAGAACCAGCGAAGCAAATTTCCTAGTATACCATTAAACGCAACCTTATTGAGTAGGATTTCATGGTGAAACTTCTCAAAAGCTTTTTTGAAGTCTGTATAAACCGCGTCAACTTGCAACCGTCTGTCCATGTTTTCAAAAAGGTAACTGGAAAATATTTATAAATTTGAAACAGTCGAACGTCGTTGAACAAACCCATGTTGCTCTGGAATGATGACGCTGTGTAAGATTGGATAGATATAATAGTGTACGAGTCTCTCAAAAAGTTTTGACAAGGTCGACAGAATCTTGATAGGCCGGTATTGCTCTACGTCATGTTTTGAGCCCTTCTTGTGTATCGGCGTGATGTTAGCTCGTTTTCATTCATCCAGGAAAACACCCTCGCATATATATACATATTGTAAATAATAAAGAGCGGCTTACAGATACTGCTAGCGGTGGCCTTAAATGACAGATGCGAGTTATCGACCAAGCTAACATTGGCATTACAGTGTGTAGGCGGAAGGAAGGTCATTAATGTAAATTATATAGAGTAGTAAACTCAATATACCTCCTTGTGGGGCACCATATTGTATTTTATCTAGACCCATGCTATAAATCCTCTAAGTTTCTGAAACAGTTAGATTATTGCCAACATTAAAACACCCAGTGTCATAGTAACCATATAATAGTATCCAAACGGGAGTTATAATGTTGTACTGAATTTCATTATGCATCTCTTTTTCAAAAAAAGAACATTGTCATGCCCGCGCGTTTCACTACCATAACGCCATAATTTAAAAAAAAAACTTATTGGTTATTCGTTCGTTAATTAACGTCGTATCCCGCCATTTGTGTCCAATATTAATATTGCAATTTTTTTAAGTT
Source organism: Xanthia togata (assembly GCA_963853775.1). Classification (NCBI taxonomy): domain Eukaryota; kingdom Metazoa; phylum Arthropoda; class Insecta; order Lepidoptera; family Noctuidae; genus Xanthia; species Xanthia togata. The sequence continues at coordinate 885,807 of OY970790.1, forward strand.
ATTGTTTCTTTCTTTTCGTTTGTTTTGTTTGTTTGTCCTATACATATTTTGTTTGTAGGTATTAGATACTCAGCAATTAAACTTTCCATGAATTTACATAGAGTTCTCAGAACACTATACAACACCCTATGGTTTCAGAATGTTTTATAGAGGATTCATTACATGGGTGTCATTAGGTTTAGATAAAGTCTTGTATGCAACTGTACATAATTAGGTATTAAAAAAATCATGTGATACTATTATCGACATTCGTGTTTTAATACCTCTTATTATACAACAGTTGCATAAATAACTATTACGTCCCTTTGATAGGTATGTCATCTTAGTTCTTATATTAAGTCTGTTAGTTTTTAAATCTTATTTTCGTCAAATCAATAATAAAAAAAATGAGTAATGGGTACCTCATGATTTGACTGATCTGCAGAAAGAAACGCGTGTTGAAACTTGTGTTGCCTTGTTGAATCGACACTGAAATTAAGAAATATTGGATCGAATTGTTACAATGAAAAGTGGATTCTTTAGGATAACCGTAAGCGTACAATGCAATGGCTGACCCCAGGTCAAACGCCGCAACAATGTCCTAAAGCAAAGCTTACCAATAAAAAGGTAATGGTAACTGTTTGGTGGTCTCAGCATGGTGTTATTCACTATAGCTTTCTCCGATCTGGTCAAGCAATAACGGCAGATGTCTACAGTACCGAACTCCGAACAATGATAGCAAAACTAGCAGTCAAACAGCCCCGACTCATGAATCGCACTTCACCATTATTGCTCCATGATAACGCGAGACCTCATAAAGCACGAGAAACCGTTTTAACTCTACAGAAACTGCAATTAGAAACCATTCGTCACCCTCCGTATTCGCCAGACCTTGCTCCAACGGACTACCTACCATTTTTTTCGTGATTTGGTCAATTTTCTACGTGATTAAAAATTTTCTTCTCAGGAGGCATTACAAAATGCTTTGACACAGTTTGTCGAATCTAGATCACGAGAGTTCTATCGCAAATGACCTTCCTATTAGATGGCAACAATGTATAGATAATAATGGTAATTATTTAGATTAAAAAAAATGTTAAATTAAAAAAAAAAAACTAATTTCAATTTTTCAGTACAAATCGGCAACTTCATACTTTACTTTACTTTACCCCTAATAAATTTCAGCAGTCAGGAACTTGCGAAAACTGGTCAAAATAAGGTTTATACACCGGGGATTTTGCTTGTTTTTTTTATTATTACGCTATCTGTGAGCGACAACAGGTACCTACTAATTGGTTTTTGTGTAACAAAAACAAAAATTTAAAGCAGCTATTGCATTGTATATCTATTAAATAAGTGCTAAAGATATTTTTGAATCAATCACAAAGTATTCTAATTCTCTCTTGAACACTTAAATACACATAAAATGATATTTTTATCATCTTTAATTCTGTATTTTGGTTTATATTCTCAATATAATAAAATAAAAAACTGTAACTCTGTACCATAATAATATTATTTATATTTCCCTAATTATTGGTATTGAATTGAGATTAAAATAAATGGAACAATCCCTAATGCCATGGGACCACGGGTAATTAAAATTACCCATGGACCCTGTAATGGGTCGACCCAGACTATATCGATAGAAAATTAATTACAACCAAATAACCTACTTATGATTAAATACAAAGCCATAATAACGTCAAAATCACACAAATACATATCAAACGAGATCACATGTTACAAAGAGTGTAATCTATTTTCTGTATTAGTCATGTTGTCATAATTAATAGGATATTTATTCATTTATTGTCTTTTGTCACTTTGATATCATTATATTTTATAAGCAAGTACGCACCCAAATTGTTTTTTTTTTTGCGAAATCTTTAGTAAATTAATTTGCTAACATGGAAACAAGCTAAAAACATTTAAAAGAAAGAAAGGCAGTGTTTTGCTATTCAAAAATCATCAGTACTATAAGCACACTGTATACAGAAATGAATCATCTTTTTGGAACTATTCTTTGAAACGGAAAAATCAGTGCAAGGGATCTACAATGTGGATCTGGACTTACGACATTAAATTAAAACAAGCACAGTACTAGTCCATAGAAACGTTTTAAAAGACGAAGATTAGTAGTTAATGGAAAATTGAAAAATTGCAATTTTCAAACAAAATAAATAGCAGAATCAACTGCATAAAAAGTAAGCACGCTTTATCTACGAAAAGTCACTAACCTGTTGCGCGGCCCGATGCGGGTCGGGGCGGGGCGTAGGTGGACGTGGGTAGGTAGTTTAGTCGGAGAACAACAAATTAGCGGCATAAACTCACTAAGTTGCGCGTTCACTGATTGAATAATTAATCACATAATATCACATCACAATCAGAATTTACATCAATAGTCAAATTTTTAAATTTTCAAGGTTTCCACCGTTGTTCATTATGCACAAGCGACATCGATACCTAATTAACTAACTAATATTAAACTAACACTGAACAATAAATCACACTAAATCGTCTTTAATCACAAATAACAACTAATTTTTTTCACAAAATCACGAAAATACGCGCGCGGCTCGTCTCGTAATAAAAAAATTTGCCGTGTGCGCTCCTCAAAGGGCGCCGCTGCACTGACTGGCATAGTGACAGAGTCCCGAGACTTTTTGCTGAAAAAATTCCGCTCACACACACATTCGCAATTGTCTATGCACCACTAATGCATAATTTGCGTAAGTAATATTTATTTTTCTTTCTAATTGTAGTATTATTTTGTGGGACTGGGCGGGGCGCGTCAGAGTGGAATCGTATGACACCTTTCTCTGTCTCTCAAGCATATTGAGACGTAGAGGATAGAATCGTACGTTTTGCACAGGTTCTTGACCTTACAATGTTTACCTATTATTACGGACTCTACACTCTACATCATGTTGAAAAATAAGAAAATCAAAAATAATTTCCTGTGGCTAAAGTATTCATTGGATTTGATTGATTTTTTGTATACGGGTAAAGAACATGACACTCTTTATGTGGTTTTAAGGAATGCCAATCGTCCTGCTCCACATTGTATAACTATTAATAAAGTGAGTATTAGTTTTTTCTGAAGTTTTAATGGTGGCAGTCGTAAAAGTAGTATAATTTTTAAACATTAATTTGTACGTTTGTATTTGAACATATTGTAATAAAAAACATATCTCATACATGTACGGATATTATATCAAATGAACTAACCGAATCTCTAGAAAGTATAACATCGGAGGCACGAACAACTATTTATTTATTTATTTTTTATTTCTAAAACACTTACCTATCCTAATTTACATTTCGGTTTTAGCCACACAACGAAAACCTCTCAGGGTTTATCTGTGTGTTGGCGAGCCGTTCACTTAATTTTTACAAAAATATTAATTACTGATATGATGAACTGATGATATATAAAATATTTTATAATAATGATGATAATAATGATTTGTGATGATGATAAATGATGATAATAACATAGGGTACAATACATTGTATACATTATGAGAAATTTTGTGTAAGGAAACGTTTAGATTTGTATTTATAACTTTTCGAACTCTGTTTGTATAAGGTTTGCAAGTCTTCTGGAAGTTTACTACTGATCGACCTATTACACAATTATACGAAGAGGCGAAAGAGAGCAATCTATGTGGAGGATGGGCATAAACATATTCGGCATTGCAAAAAGTAAACCTCAAACCAGAGTTGTGTCACTGTGTTCAGTATGGCCATTATTACCAAGTGAACGACTTTTGGAAGGTTGGGAATATGTTAAGTCACGGTGCAACACTAAAAATATTAAAATCCAGTTTTTTATTTATTTACATGCAACTTTTTTGGCTGAAGAATGATATTTTTAAAACTATCAGTGTCTTCGGAGAGAGGCACTGAACAAATAACGAGTCGGATTAAGGCATTGCAATTTTTTTTTTTTTTTTTAATTGCCCCGTTCTACTGTGTTGGCCATTTTCCAAAATTTTGACATCTGTGACGCGACGTGGGGGGTCCCGGGCCCGACGGGACCCGGGTGATTAAAACGACGATATCTCTAAAATTACTATAGGTAGCTCTCTTCAAGTTATGTTTTAGGTATCTTTATTAAATTAGCTAACAAATTATGTATAGATTAGGTCCACTTTTGTTTTCTAATAAGATATCAATTCTAGTTAGAATCTAGTTAGTTTTTTTTTTTATTAAAGTCGTTTTAATGAAAAAATAGAACCATTATTTCAAAAAGTATTTGTTTTATCTTCATAAATATATATCATTTCACATTAATAAATAAAAAGAACACACCTCCTTATACATTTTTTTCTTATCACACATGTTTACATTATCGTGACTCATTTGTTTGCCCGTGCGCGCCGAGCGATAACAAAGGGTCTATTCATTGTTCAATTCCTTTGTAACTGAACGCATATCACAGACGGAGTTTCGGCTGCTACAAATATTTATTTAGAATGTATCGTATACCCAACCCAACCACTTGAAAAATGCCTTAATTTGGCCGTAAAAAAACTACCTCTTGAACTTAGGGTCTCAGTTTACATTCGGATCCTTTTAAATATACAAATAAACATTCTATATTTTGAAGATATTTAAAAATCGATAAGTACAATAAAAATACATGCTGCCTTACAAAAACATTATGGGAATCAACGACAAAAACGCCCTACGAGGAGCCCTAACAGCAACCGAATTTGGCGGCCCGAGTAGGTATTTTTCATTTCAATTTTATGCAAGTATAATACGATAATATTTAAATTAAATGCCTAATATCAATAATACGATACATATAAACATATGTAATAGCGACAGTTTCTATCATTCACATATTTACTAATAGTATTACCTCGAAATAAGTCCCGCCCGGCGCGGGATGTCATTATGCCGCCGCAACGGGTCACTATTTTCACAAAAATCACTATTTTCTGTTGAAATCTTTATAAATTACAGTTTACAGGTAGTTAAAACTGTTTATTAACTACCCAGGCATGATATTATACACGGTTACACCCACTTTCACTGCAATTTCACTTTATTTATGTAATTTTTGGCGGACTTTCGATGATCGCGTGGTGCGCGCGCAAGCTCTACTGAGCGGCCGAACGAGTAGCGACTATTACGCGTCACTCATTCATTTAATGTACTTGACAAGGACAGTATACCTTTCTTGTTTCGTCATAAAGACTCTGTGCAAGTTAGAACAAGATAGATACAGTTTTCGTATACAAATAACTGCCAAAAATGAACGCGGGAATTTGAGGCTACGCGGTGCGCTCGCCACAGACAACGGTTTTTAATGACAGCGCCACAGGGAAGGTCGCCACAGACGAAGGGGCATAATGAACGTCTCCTGAACGTTTTGGTCAAAATTATCAAAAAATAAAAAGAATAATCCAGTTATAACCAGAACAAAAATAGCAATTGAAAATGATGAATTCATAACCGATACACTAATGGAATTAATATATGCGAAATATCAGTTGGACACGCATTAGAAATGTTAAGATAGTTTGTCGTAAGTCATTGTGTATCGGTTATGAATTCATCATTTTCAATATAGCTGTTATTAGGAGTATGTTTTTGTACCCAAGGATGGAATTATTTTATTTGCTTTGAATGAGTAAACTTTCTTGTATAGGTATGTAACTGATGGTTTTCATTTTATATCGATATAGTCAGAAGTCCGGGAGAAATCCCTAATGCCATGGGCATGGGACCACGGGTAATTAAAATTACCCATGGACCCGGTAATAGGTCGATCCACCGGGACCACAGGTAACAGGTACATACATAAATAAAATGATTAAAAAATTAATGTCTTCTAGAGACAAGAAAACACTGTCCAAAACTGACGCTGGTGCTAACAGTTTAACTAGATGCCTTGCCCGGCCATGATACCATCTACTAGCGTCATGAAATGACAGCAACAGTCGATATTGGTTGTAGAGACTGGTGGCGGTGGTGTTGATGATCCATGTTCCACGGATGAGCGACATCCTCTTTTAAGTCCCTTGATGAGTCAAGAATCAGGTGTCGATTCGCTTGGCATAAATTGTTGCCATATCCTGAAAATATTAAAATACATTTTATTAGAAATGACATGACATAACTGGTGAAATGCGCTGTACTATAGGTTCACCTCGCCCCAATCCTTCGGGAATCTCCGGCGTGATATATGTTTATGTTGAGGTTTTACATGACATTTTCCGTCGCACGTCTTTCCAGTTTTGAGGGATATATCCCATTCATTTTGCCATTTTTTTTTCAAAGTCTATCTACTTTTAATAAAAGCCCGACTACGGGTAGTAAAAAATTTATCTGATAATTATTATCATTGGAAATAAAGGGTTCTAAAGGGCTGTCCACTGCAAGAGTATAGAAACGTCGCGTCGGCTTCTTGGATTTCTGAGCCCGACTGAGATACCACATCCACGGCAGACCATTGTATGACCTAGCAATCTCTCATTGTCTACAGCTTCGGTATTTAATGAATTTTAACAGTCGTGACAAGCGTATCCATATCTTATGGGAGCTGGAACAATGACAAATATCATTATATTTTACAAATTATAACACAACTGCTCAATTGCGTTTGCTGTATGATTTTCACGACTGCCGTAGTAGGCGTACCTGATTTTCTAACCATCGAGCGAGTCTCACTTGCAGGGGTAACGGCATCCTTGACACGATATAAGAAGACGTAGAGTTAACAGAATATGTCAGACTGAGAGCGTTAACCTAGCAATTGCGAGAAGACACTATAACTTTTTGAGTCCTGTTAACTACAACAAAATTAATGAGAAATTAAATATCTATCCTCTATCACTACGAGAGTGTAAATTGAAAATTGAAAAATGGATCCAAAGCCTGACTTATGAGGAAACAGAGAGCCTCATACAAACTTAATTATATTCATACATATCACATCCTTCTTTCACATACATGCACCCTTCCCATACACAGACGCTCGCACCTCAACACCCTCATACACACACTCACTCACACACACACCCACTTATACTGCTACAACTATTATTATTAAATGTCTAGTTCTAGTTTTATTATTATCAATGTTATGTCTAGTTCTTACCTCTATGTATAACCAAAATTGTTGTGAAGGAACTCAGTTGGTCTTTCGCTCTGGGGTGGGCGCTAATAACTGCGACACAGTTACTAAACTAACGCAGTATTAACGTACAGAAAAATTGTAAAATGTTTTTGTTCCAATAAATTATTAGTATTGTATATGTCTGCGAATCCGCGGCACAGCGATGCCACAATTGATGCCTCTTTTTTATTTATTTTATTTAACACTTTATGTACACACATATAAAAAGACAAGAAAAAAAAAGATGGAACAGAAAAATACGTACAAAGGTGATGCTTATTTCTAAAGAAATCTCTTCCAGCATACCTGCGATAGCAAAGTGGATAAAAAGAGATGTAGACAACGTATGTAAGAGTAGAAGAGAAAATAAAATACACAAAATAAAAACATATAGGTAACTATTCACTAATTTAAAAATAAACATACACTATGAGTATATACTTACATACATACCTACTTTTAAGATAAATATCACTAAAATGTATAAATATTAAATACTAATAATTTATAATGTAGTTTATAATATAATAATAAATACAAAATATGCAACTATGAAGAAGTGGAAAGATAGTGTTCCTTCACTCTTCTTTTAAAAACTGCAACAGTTTGGCAGTCCCTAATGTTAGGCGGAAGTGAATTCACAATAAAGGAGTAGGAGTAGAAGTCGATTGAGTAAGATGCGATCTGCAAGGTGCATGAGAAGGACGGGCGTAGGAAAAGCTTTCCCGCAGATAGGATGGGGTTTTAGGGTCGTGAAGGATGTTAAATAGCAGACACAATATCCGAGAGTTCCTGCGAAGTCGAATAGGGAGCCACATGAGTATCTTGCGAAAGTTAGAAACGTGGTCATACTTTTTCAGGTTAAAAACAACGCGAATACAGATGTTTTGCAAACGTTCAAGTTTATTTAAAATCTCCTCGGTGGCATCCAAATAACAGGCATCTACGCTGATGCCTGTATGATAGGCTGTATGAGTGTTTGAGCAAGGGAGATTTTGGTACTCAAGGGCAAGAAGCTCTGGAGGCATTTCAGCGAGTGGAACGTGTAGTGCACTTTACGACTGACTTGACCAACATGGACAGTTCACGATAGGTAAGAGTCCATGGTCCCCCCCAGGTTTTTAACCATATTTGCGTATTCAATCTGAACTCCATTCAGACAGAGTGGAGACAGCGACGCAACGTCAAGCCTATTCCGCATATACCTTCCGCCGATAATTATGGCTTGGGATTTCTTAGGTTTGATTTGCATTCCAAAGGACCGCAACCACTCGCTAATCAAATCCAGGTCACTGTTCATGGCTGTCACCGCTGCTTCCGCATCTTGCCTTAAAAAGTGAGTGTAAAGCTGCAGATCGTCGGCATAGAGATGGAAGTGGGAAGAGATGACTCTGGTGACAGAGTTAATGAAAATAGAAAAGAGAAGAGGAGAGAGAACTCCACCGTGAAGCATACCCGCGGTAAGAGAACACCAGTCAGAAGAAGACTCTTCGAGACGAACCCGCTGCAAGCGGCCTTTAAGATAGGAGTCGAACCAACAAACAGTAGAAGAAGAGATGTGAAATTCAAAAATTCAAATTCAAAAGTCATTTATTCAAACTAGGCTGAGAATCAGCACTTTTTGGAACGTCAAAATTACATAAGACAGTCCCCCAAAACGCCCACCCTTCACTCAATGCTGCAATGGAAAGATTTAAGGATTCCTAGAAGGATGTCGAAATCGACAGAGTTAAAGGCACTGCTAAAGTCCAGCAGTACAAGCAAGGTGAGAGATTTTTGGTCCATAGCCCAGTGAATTTCATCAGTAACCTTCAAAAGAGCCTCATCATAATATCCAAATAAAAAAATAAAACAGAACCCTAAATGAACAGCAATATTAAGCGTGTCTAGATGATATCACTCTGTGTAGAATAGCAATGGACGTTATAAGAAAATATCAATGTCACAAAATATACGCAACTTGGAACTGCAAGCAAAGCAAGCAGAAAATAACTGGTCAATTCAAAATAATTTAAAATGTTAAAGAAATAATATGTACGTACCTTCATTTTATGAATTGGGTATTTAAAAAAAACACTTTTGGTGTGTAGGGCAGGGCAGACCGTGAGTTTGTGGGGCCCGGGGCTAATACTAGATAGATGCCTAATTAATCAACTAATTGCCATTTTGTCAAAAAACTGTTCGTCATTTTTCAACTGTTTTTCGCCGCGAGAAGGCGTCGTGCCAGCGACGCGTTATCGACACATGAGATTATCATCTATGTCACGGCGCAACAGGTCGCTCCGTGTGTGGTGTCGCACGCGTTTTCATAGAAATTGTTCTATGGATATATATCGCAGAATCGCGTCGCGTGACAAGTCGCGCCAGTTTGCAGTAGCCTTAAAATATTTTGTTTATTTATTAAAACTTGTGATAGGTACAAACAGCAACTGTACAACATTAATGCAAAATATATCAATAGGCTATGTGTAGTTATGTTATATAAATTATAAAGCCACCTGCATTTTTGAGCTGCGAATTCGCTTATCATAATGTAATTCCTTTGTTAAATCACATTTTATGGAAATAACTGATAAATGATTTAGTCAATATTTTGACACTGTTGTCCTATATTTTTTTTAATATACGACATCCTAGAGTAAGAACGCTCGACTGCGAAGAACTAAGTTTGTGAGAAAATACATCGAAAACAAGTGATAGGGAATCCCCGTTCCATTCGATAGGTGCGAACACGTTTATGGTTCATAACATTACGGTAGGAATTGATTAATTCACAATATCGTCTATCGTCTTCAATGTGAGCTGGGGCCCTTTTATATCTACCGGGCCCTGCAGCCCAAAAAGCTCTTAACTTAATCCGCCCCTGGTGTACCTATACAAAAAAATATGAAAGTAATACTGTCGTATTTTATACGCAATTACATTACAACAATTTGTTTATCCTTCTGTTGGTGAGACGTCTTGTTTAGTCGGTACACATGAACGGATCTGAGCTTGGCTCGTGGGATCGTGGCCGATACAATTGAGTTAAGTGGGGTGGCATCGTGCCCACTTCCTTACGTCAATATTAATAAAGGAGCAATTCTGGCACGCGTACTCCATGACGCAACCGCGCGCCTTTTAATTGCGTTTAATGGAGAAGGAATTCCACCTTTCACCTCTGTAAGCAGTGATTGTTTGCAGGTAATAGACCCATACTACGAGATGGCGGTGGAGTGCCACATGCTGATCATCCTGCTCCCGCTGATGGCATTCAACCTGATCTCGAGCCTGAAGCTGCTGGCACCGTTCTCCGCGGTCGCCAACTTGCTGACGTTCGTGGGGCTGGGCATCGTGGTTTACTACCTGCTCAGCAGCAACAAGAAGTCCTCTGCGCCGCTGGACCTGTGGGGCTCGCCCGCCACCTTCCCGCTGTTCTTCGGCACCATTTTGTTCGCACTGACGGCGGTCGGAGTGGTGAGTTCATTGTCATGCTTCGCCACCTTATATTTTATTATAATTTTAATTGACCGCCAAGCGATCTGTCTGTTTATTAATACTGATAAAGAAGGTGTTGATCATTTCATTTTCATTTCATCGTCATTTGACATTGCGTTGTCTGCGCGTGAAACTGCTAATATATGCCTTTTTTATGCCTTTTATGCCATTCAACTTATTACACAAAGTTTTATGAATTTATGATACACATATCTATCTGCCTTGATTTATTGTTATTTCAGTTCGTTTCAAAATAATTCATTTTTAAATGCTGGATGTAATAATTGGTCAATTTATGAGCATGTGTGGGCGCGTGGTTGTAGTGTGCGTGTGGCAGGTGATCGCGCTGGAGAACAACATGGCAACCCCAAAGGCGTTCGTGACGCCGTGCGGCGTGCTGAACGTGGGCATGCTGATCATCGTGCTGCTGTACGTGGCGGTGGGCGCCATCGGCTACGTGTTCTGCGTGTCCGACTGCAGCGACTCCGTCACGCTTGACCTGCCGCAGGGACCGTCAGTATACACTGCTTGTTAAACATAACAATATCACGAAATTGTTTTTTCATGCAAACAAATATTTACTTCGTAAACGGACCTCTTAAATGTGAAAGTTAATGATAAAAGAAATGTTAACATTTAGGGAAAAATGGATTAATCTTTTACTTGGAATTGATAAGCGAGAGTTTTAAGCCTCTTTTATCTACGAGGCTTTACTCGTACACTTTGAAAGAAAAGCTTAAGCAATACAAATGAATATCACTTTACAAAAATATACACCACACAAATATCTAATGGCAAAATAATCGGGAGCAGCAGCCGCGACTGTTAACATGTTTGTTGTAGAAACTCCTACGTCAAAAAGTGCAAAAGAAAAAGATTTTGCTATGAACTTTGTTTAGAACCTTCTAGGCGTTAGTTTACAACCTTCAACAAATAGGTTTGGAAAAAGATTTTGTTGAGAAAATCACCCAACACATAGGTACATAATACGCACGGACAGGCTAGACGCACTCCGTATTGTAGGTATGATTCTACAAGTATACGGCGGGCACGACTTGTCGGACCAATTCAGTGAATTTAACGTAGTCAGAGAGCTACGCGATAGTCAGAGGCAAATTGCACTTTATTGTTTCTTAACAAGTCACTTTTTATTTAAATGGTTTTGCGGAGTGAACCATCTGTAGTAATCTGTCCGGTACCTACATAAACAGAGTGCTATTGAAATAAAATAACAAAATTTCATTGAATTATTTATTATGTACATACGAGTAGGTATATTCATTATGGAACATGGAGCAGAAGTGACATGTGTCTCGCAAACACTAGTAGAATATCATGTTTTTCAACAAGCATTTTTCTTTATAAATCCTGGGTTTAGTCATGTAACAGTTGTTCAAAGACACACACGATTAAACATACAGTGTGTTGAGGTGTTTGCATTGCAGCCCTATTAGCAGCTTATAATTTATTTCAAGTTCTGGTACAGGTCTAGGTGCTGCTTCAGGTTCAGCTATTGATTCAAGTCCAGGTCTAAATTCAGGTCTAGGTAGATTTACCCGAATCCGATCCTGATTAGATAACCGTTGATGTCTCATGTTGGATATTTGGGCAGAAAAAGAAAGGTTTAAAGAGATTACTATGGGATTTATTATTGAAACCAAATTAACACAGTCGTACAAAGTCTTGAACGGACGGAAGGGTCATCTGTCTGTCTCAAAAGACAGATCTCCGAAAAAGGTTGCGATTTGCCTAATTCTACTTTTTGACGATCAATTATGTAAAATGGGGCCCACACATAGAAAAATTGTCAGGAATGCTAAGTTAGGCCGCCTATGCTGTTAAAAAAAATTGACAGATAACTGACGTAGACACAGCCAGAATTGTTTATTTTAGTTATTTTCAAAGTCTTATGTCATGTGGAATTCTTCTCTGGGGAACCTGTTCGAATCTTAATACTATCTTTGTTCTATAAAGAAGGGCTGTTCGAGCCATTTACAACCTAGGCCCGAGGGATTCCCTTCGAGAAAAATTCAAAGAAATAAATATTCTGACTGTATGTACACAAAAAATTATCAAATTTTAAGAGCAGTTCCGATATTCATAGTATAAATACCAGGAATAAACACAACCTTGCTGTACACCGCACTCGTCTCCACAGAGTAGGCAACTCGTTCATGGGTCAATGTATACGCTTTTACAACAAACTTCACATCGACATTCAAAACTTACCCATTAAACGATTTAAAAGCTGTATAAAAAATAAAAATAAATAATTTCAGGTCATTGACCCATATTAAATACAAAATATAAAATTAAAATTCAAAACTTCCGTCACATTTTACTGCCAACTGATTGATTAATAAAGAAATAAAATAATTCACTGACAAAAATAATGAAAACATTAAACATTACATATGTCAGATCAGATCAATAAATTTAATGTCAAATTATATAAATAAAAATTAAATAAAACAATGAATTAAATTAACAAAAATTAAGTTAATGTCAGAAGCAAACGAATTAAATATTATATTATTTATCATTAAAACATTAAAGCTTCAGGTATAAAATGACAAATTAAGCACCAGCAATATGCCTGCTACAACAATTCCCAACGTAGGGGCAATCAAGTCGCTCAGCAACCATCGCCAGGACAGTATTGGAGCTAGCCCGCACCCTGCGCACCAAGGACGCGCTCTGCTTACGCATGGTGGCGTGGAAACAGTTGGTGCGCGCTTCCGCAAACATGCCCGAGGCACTGCAGCAGCGGGGTAGACGCAAAACCGCCCTGAACGCGTTGTTGTATTGGACACGAAGGGCATTGTAAGCAGCTTGTGAGTAAGATGCCCATAGGCTGCACGTGTATAAAGAGGTGCAGAAAGCTTTAAAAAGCGTGTTTTTAACCTGATTGAACAACGTGCAAACCTACGGGCTATCATATTTGCTCTCTTAGACAGTGCCCAGTGTCGACATTGAGCGTGAGCGGAGGGCACTGTCGTTCAGATCTGCTTTTACCCAGTGCCCCAAGTATTTAAATTGATCCACCCGTTCCAACGGTACACCATTCAAGTGAATAGGGGGTACTTGCTGTGGGCATTTGGCGCCTCCCTGAAATACCATGAATTGACTTTTCGCGACATTATAAATAAGACCATGGCTACCCGCGTAGTCCTCACAGATATTCAGCAGCTTGGGTAATCCACAAACCGACGCGCTCAGCAGCACCATGTCATCTGCATAACTTAGATTCTTTACACAAACATCATCAACATGGCAGCCGGCAGTACTGAGCGCGATGATGAGTGCATCCATGTAGAGATTGAAAAGTGCGGGCAACTGCTACTGCAAGTGTTCAATACTTAGGCCATCATGGCCAGGAGATTTTCCTCTGGTCATATATTTTATGATTTTCCCCAGCTCACTGGCCAAAATCCTAGTCTCCCGCAAGCTCTTCAGCATTGACCTCCGCGCTCCGCGTTCCCAACTGTGGCTTTACAGAAAAGTAGGTAGTAGTTAAGTAGTAGTGGTAATTAAGACCAAACTTTGAAGAAAAAAGGTACTATAAAATTATAGATTATTTATAAGACAAAAAAGTTTGGGATTGAGCTGCTCGCTCTGTTAAGTCTTGTGATAAAATCATAATAAATAAAATTATACCTAATTATTCATTAAAATCATCAAAATATACCAGTATTATATTGAAATTGTTGAATACATGATTACTTTGTTGTGAATATGAATGTGAGGACTATATGGTTTTTTTTTCTCTTTCTCAATTAGTTTTAATGATGGTCTGGCAGTTTGAGTAGTTTATAGCCCGCATAATCCAAACCAACCCAAATGTGCTTTCTTTGGTATTGTTCGACGTTGAGCTCCTTAAGTTCTGAGTTGAGCTTCACGACTACTGACAAATGCTTGCACAGGTCTCTCAAATATGTGTGATTCTTTTCTCAAAAGACCATTTCAGACTAATCTACATGGTCCTCATATGGCCAGAACTAGATTATGGCTGGACCTTAAAAGAGACTGTGACCTCTGAGTTTGATTCGGCCTTTCTTCTCAGAGTAGTCAGATAGGAAACGCCGAACTCATCTAGCTAATTTTAAGATGTCGTGTAAAAGTGATTCCAATATCCTATTTACAGAATAAACAATTTCATTTCTTTTCATTTCTAACACCGGTCCTTAAACGCAAACTAAAACAATCTATAAAACTTAAATAATAAATACACAAAACATCATAGACATAAATACATTATATTTGTAAACTCACATTTTTTTTCATATAAAATGTGGATCTGGACTTACGACATTAAATTAAAACGAGCACAGTACCAGTCCATAGAAACATTTTAAAAGACGAAGATTAGTAGTTAATGGAAATTTGAAAAATTGCAATTTTCAAACAAAATAAATAGCAGAATCAACTGCATAAAAAGTAAACACGCTTTATCTACGAAAAGTCACTAACCTGTTGCGCGGCCCGATGTCGCGGCGGGGGGCGGCGCCTGCGCTGCGGTGCGGGGCGTGGGTGGACGTGGGTAGGTAGTTTAGTCGGAGAACAACAAATTAGCGGCATAAACTCACTAAGTAGCGCCTTGTTAATTAAAAAATCACTGATTGAATAATTAATCACATAATATCACATCACAATCAGAATTTACATCAATAGTAAAAAATTAAAATTTTCAAGGTTTCCACCGTTGTTCATTATGCACAAGTGACATCGATACCTAATTAACTAACTAATATTAAACTAACACTGAACAATAAGTCACACTAGATCGTTTTTAATCACAAATAACAACTAAATTTTTTCACAAAATCACGACAATGCGCGCGCGGCTCGTCTTGTCATAAAAAAAGTAGACGTGTGCGCTCCTCAAAGGGCGCCGCTAGGCACTGAGACTTTTTGCCGAAAAATTCTGCTCACACACACACACGCAATTGTCTATGCACCACTAATGCATAAATTTGCGTAAGTAATATTTCTTTTTCTTTCTAATTGTAGTATTATTTTGTGGGACTGGGCGGGGCGCGTCAGAGTGGAATCGTATGACACCTTTCTCTGTCTCTCAAGCATATTGAGACGTAGAGGATAGAATCGTACGTTTTGCACAGGTTCTTGACCTTACAATGTTTACCTATTATTACGGACTCAGATCTACATCATGTTGAAAAATAAGAAAATCAAAAATAATTTCCTGTGGCTTAAAGTATTCATTGGATTTGATTGATTTTTTGAATACGGGTAAAGAACATGACACTCTTTATGTGGTTTTAAGGAATGTCAAGCGTCCTGCTCCACATTGTATAGTGATTTTGTTAATACGAGTACATCAGCCAACATAACATTAGTTGATAAGTATTTGAATTCAACTATACCATTATTAACAATTTTGTTTTATAAAATTATGGCGAATATTTATGTGTTCCGTCCTAGAATGAAACAAAGTTTTTACAAAGTTTTATAGCAGATTGATTATCATTGAATATGATAACTTTAGGATTTCAAATAAAAGTTTCCTTATGAATAAAGCTTCTTTACACGTGTCTGACAATGCCATGTACTCAGTACTAGACAGTGCAACAGTACGTTGCTTTCTACACTCCCAAGACACAACTGCCTTTCCTAGAAAGAATACATAGCCCGTGTACGACTGACGATTGATATTGTTTGATGCCCTATCTGCATCAGAATAAGAAAGAAGAAGGGTAGCTAGATACGTGCCAGTTTGTAATAAGGTTTGTCGTGTTTTCTGTAGCAAGTGTTAAATCTATAATCGTTTGTCCTCGGATTGTGATCGAAATAGGTTCGGACACGCGGTTTACGAAGTTCAGGTTAGTAAAGAGTAAATAGGTGGATAGTACCTCTCCTCTGGAGTTCAGTGCATTGCTGCCCCAGAGCGGGTAGTAAGCGTTCGAGTCGGTGCCGATGATCATGTCTAGTTTGGCGCATTTGCAGTGCTGTACCAGGTCGGCCATCTCTTTTGGCGGGCAATCTGTGTCCTCGTCTGGCATGTATGCCAAGGCCAGTACAACATCTGGAACACTACTTTCGGTTTGGAGACTGACAGCTGTCAGGTCTCTGGAACCGAATTAAGTGAGTGGTGTGATAGGAATTTCTATGGGTATATAGGCGCAGGTTTTTGGCTTTTCTGAGCTGTGTGTGTTAAGAATTAGCTTACCTCCGATGTTACCGAGGCCGCATACTCTGTTGTTTCTGATCCACGGTTCTCAGAACCGTGCGATGGTTTGGGACTTTACCTCCAGTGCCCTGCATAAGCTAGCCATGGCAGTCTGGCTATGCTGGAAGTTCGTCTAGATGATGTTTAGGGGCGATGGAGGTGGTGGAGAAAAGTTAGTCGGAGATGGATCCATCGGACAGCCTCTCCACTACCTCCTCTTTATAGTTGTTGTTGTGACGTTCACCCGGTGACGAGGCGAGTAGACGTTCACTCCAGCCGGGTGATTTGGGCGGTACCTATAATGTCCTCGTTGTCAGCCATTGCCGCTCGGGTCATGACCACTTCCAGTTGGTCAATGTCGGAGTGGCTCGTCTGTGACAGCTTCGTCTGTTTGGTGGTCTTGCCGTCTGTAATGTCGGTCTGGACGTCAGAGGGTTGGGTCGTGGGCCAGAAGCGAACTTATATCGACCCAAGTAGGTATTATATTAGGTTGGAGAAAAAGTCTTTCTGCATTATAGTATGTATGAACTTGTAATAAAATCTCTTTGGCTATACTATTTGTATCTGGCTGGTTTTGGCATCATTGAAAGTTTAAATTTTAAAGAACATAATACCAAATTCAAATTAGGAAAATGTGTGATTTTCATTTGTTTTTCATACCGTCAAGATGAGTGAATCTAATGAAGAAATTCGATACATTTTAAAATTTTACTACAAAAAAGGTAAAAATGGAACGCAAGCCGCGAAAAAAATTTGCGATGTTTATGGACCTAGTGCAGTGTCTGTGAGAGTAGCACAAGTTTAGTTTAAGCGTTTTCAATCCGGAAATTTTGATGTCAAAGATGCACGTCGCTCTGGTCGCCCTATTACGGATACCATTTTTTAAAAAGTGGAGCAAGATCGGCATATCAATAGTTACGACGTAGCTGAAGAACTGGGAATTGACCACAAAATAGTTTTGTCGCATTTGAAATAAACTGGGTACACAAAAAAGCTCGATATTTGGGTACCTCACGAGCTCACTGAAAGAAACCCAATGAACCGTGTACTCATTTGTGATTCTTCATTACGACGACCATTTTTGAAGAAGCTGATAACTGGTGATGAAAAGTGGATCACGCACGATAAGAACGTGCGAAAAAGGTCGTGGTCAAAGGCCGGTCAGGCTTCACAGACTATGGCGAAACCCAGGTTAACTCGCAATAAGGTGATGCTGTGTGTGTGGTGGGATTGGAAGGGCATTATTCATTATGAGCTGTTACCACCAGGCAGGACCATCGATTCTGAACTCTACTGCGAACAACTGATGAGATTAAAGCAAGAAGTTGAGAGAAAGCGGCCGGAATTAATCAACAGAAGGGGTGTGGTTTTTCATCATGATAATGCTAGACCTCACACATCTTTAGCCACTCAGCAAAAATTAAGAGAGTTTGGCTGGGAGGTGTTAATGCATCCGCCGTATAGTCCTGACCTTGCACCTTCAGATTTCCACCTGTTTCAGTCTCTTCAGAATTCCTTAGGCAGTGTCAGGTTAACATCACGAGACGACTGCCAAAACCACTTGTCGCGGTATTTAGATCAAAAGTCCCAAAATTATTATTGATAGTGAAAAAGTTATTGGTATTTAAAATTCACATTTTTAGATCCAAAATTACCCTAATTCCATTAAAATTTTGCAAATTTTCAACAGGGGTCATAAGTTATGTGTTTTACACACCCGCTAAACGACGGCCGCCCGCACCCAACATAATAATCCGGTAAAATACACCATTGAAAAAAATGTGGGGGATTCATATTTCTATTTTCCTGTAAATGTTCACTTATATATTATTATGCTCCCAGTACGATACCTTACAACACCCTCACGGATCGGACATGGTTTTTTTTTACATGTTGTATGTTCTCGCTGCTGAGGTGAAAATTTGTGTGTTACATGAGATTTGTGTGTTGCAAAGTTATTTGCATCTCGTGTCTTTGAATAACTCACCGCGCTCAGGATTCTAACCTACAATCACTCGCTACTCTCGCTCGTGATTCAATTATAGAATCCTTCGCTTACTCGGGATTCAAAATCAACACTCGCAGCAAAAAACGACTTTGCTCTCTTGTTGCACAAATAACTATGTTGATATTTTTTTATAGTTAAGTAATAATGTTCTTGATCCCTAGACACTTTCGATGTGTGTACGTTGAAACGGTGTACTTCTTGATTTAAATGAATAAATTAAGTGAACCAAAAGAATCCACTGACGTGAATCTCGCTTTTAGGCGCCATCTCTACGCACGAGAGAATCGCGGCGATAGTCACGGTGTGCCTTCAAATTATCGCCGCGATTCTATCGGCCTAAAAGCGAGATTCACGTCAGTGGATTCTTTATATCACAGTGTGGAGATTGATTCATAGAGGTTCTATTGTATTTGATGGCACTATTTTATTTATCACCCGTGGAGATGGCGCCTTAGGTACACAGGAAATCGATGAGAGTTTCACTAGAGGCTGTGAAGTGAGTAAGAGAAATGACAAATTGAGTAAGACCCTTATTCAGAAGCTCGTTAGTTTTTTTTTTATGCAACTTGTGTCCAGCAAGTTAAAATTGAGATCACCTAGTAATATGTAGTAGTCACAATTTCCCACTGAGCTAAGCGCGCGCATTCCCACCGTGCGGGCGTGTTTCTAACGAACGTTTAGAGTTTAAAAAAAATGTCGAAAGCAGTGAAATGTGTTTCCTGCAATATTGTTATTGACGAAATGTTATCGTATATTCAAAACAAGTTATCGGTGATTGATGAAGATACACTAGTGAGAATATGTTCCTCTGCGTTCACCAGCGAAGAGATTGAGAAATCGAAGGAGTTATTGTTCGAATCGGTTCCGGTGGAAAAGGCCAAAATAAAGCGGAAAAATAAGGGTAAGGAGCGAAGAGATCTTGTGGACATGGTGAACGTGTTTAAAACTGTGGAACCGGATTTATTTCCTATCTTCGTTGCGAAAAATCTGGAACGGTTACCGCCGATTCTTTTTGATCACCTCGATTGCACGAAGCTACTCAAAGACCTCCTTCGAATGCAGACCGAACTTAAAGAAGTGACGGAAACGTATGTCACGCAGGCACAGTTGGATGAAGTTAAGACGGATATTTTAAAAATGCAGAATGACTCATTAATACCGGCGTCTGCGTGTAAAATTAATACTATGAAGCGAGGCGGATGGTTAATGGATAGTGGACCTATTGGCTTATCACACGTCCAAAATTCGTCATTGGATGAGTGCATGAACACAGTCGATGAATCATCGTTTAGTGGGCCTGACAACAATGTACCGCGATTTCGAAACATAAGGAAGGTAGACGGAGAAATTTCTGACAAAAATATAACGGCTACGACGAGGCAGCGAGCGCGAGGTGCGAGCGAGATCACCCCGTCCGGCGTCGCGGCCATCGCCAGCCCGAGCGAAACCGATCTGCCGGCAGCCGCCGCCGTGACGTCACCGCGGCGATACTACAGCACTATTACAGCTGCGCCCGCGCCGCCGCCGATATTACAGCAATCTAGATCAGCTGACATTACGAATAATATTAACCGCGAAAGCAAACAGGGGACTACGGAGCGCACGAGTAAAATTATGACAGCCTACCAACCCGAGTCGGCTGGCAGGGATGACGTTGAAGGATGGCAAAGGGTTTCATATAGTAGGAGACATATGAATTACCGTTATCACGGCTCGGCTGGTAGTGCCAGAGACAATGCTGGGAAGTTTAAGGCCGCCGTGAAAAAAGTGCCTATATTTATTACGAAGGTGCACAAAGATACGACAGAGCAAGATATAGCCGACTACGTCTATGAAAAAACGGAAGAGGTTGTAACTCTTGAAAGAATATTGTTAAAATATCCGAAACCCTATAACGCATTTAAATTCCTTGTGCCGGAATCTAAATTATCGTCATTTTTGAATAGCGGATTATGGCCTGAAGGAATTATTTTCAGACGATTTGTGAATTTCAAATTCAGAAATTCGAACTCGAACGGTGTAAACATAGGCACCGTGACCGGCTCATTGTAACTAGCTCAATGGATATAAAGTCTAATTACAAACTGATTAGTTACAACTGCAAGAGCGTGAAGCGCTCCGTGGAGAGTGTAAGGCAGTTATGTCGCACATCTGACATAATAGCCTTACAGGAGACATGGTTGCTGCCGGGAGATATTCCGTTCCTGAGCGACATCGATGTGGAGTACGGCTGCACCGGGACGTCGGCGGTGGACGATGGCGCCGGCATGCTGCGCGGCCGCCCCTACGGCGGCGTCGCGCTGCTGTGGCGAAAGAGTGTGTTTACCGATGTATCGGTTGTGCAGTGCGACAACCCGCGAGTTTGTGCCGTGAAGGTAAACGCGGGTCAAAGGTCACTCCTGGTGTTCAGTGTGTACATGCCGACGGATAAAGATGTGAATTTGACGGAGTTTACGGAGTGTCTCGGTCTGGTGAGTGCTGTCATAAACAATAATAATATAGAATCTGTATACATACTCGGGGATTTTAACGCTCATCCGCATGAACGATTTTACGGCGAGTTACAGAGTTTTTGTGTAGAATCACGGTGGTTATGTGCGGACATCGAGATACTAGGGTTGGATTCTGGAACTTGTACATTTATAAGCGAGGCGAATGGATCAAAGCGCTGGCTTGATCACTGTTTAGTCACTGAATCAGCTCGGGAGACTATTGTATGTGTACAAGTTAAGGAAGACGTCCTGTGGTCCGATCATTATCCTCTCGAGATTGTAATTTTGTTAGATAGCATAAAACCTAAATTTAATAATAATTGTACACAATATAACGATGTGCGCTGGGGTGATAGAAACTCTGAACAATGTGACATGTATAGTAATTTATGTAATAATAATTTAAAATTAATTGACTTTCCCATTGAAATGACCGAATGTTGTGATTATGTATGTAATAATGTGGACCACAGACTTATTATTGACAATATGTACGATAAAATAATTCGAATATTAGGCCGGGCAGCTTGCGATAGTCGTTCGTCAAGTGTTCCCAAATGCAGGAAGCCGGTTCTCGGTTGGGGCAGGCACGTAAGTGATGCTCACAGGGCGGCCAGGGAAAAGTTTGAGTTGTGGGTTTGGTACGGCAAGCCGGCGGAAGGTCGCGTATGGAATGACATGCAGACGACTCGTAAAATTTTTAAATCACGTTTACGCTGGTGTCAGAATCATACTGACCAAATCAAAATGGACATCATTGCGTCGCATCATTCCAGGAGCGACTTCCGCAGTTTCTGGAAGTCCACAAACAAACTTAATAGTAAACCAGGTCTACCTGTGAGTGTCAATGGTGCCTGCAACCTGTCGGGAATAGCAGAATTGTTTAGGGACCATTTTACCGTTCAGTCACCTTTGGCGTCGACACAGTCCACGAGCGATGATGGTTGTAGTGGTCGGGAAGTCAGCGTCCGGTTTACGGCCAAAGATGTACGGCAGGCCATTAAATCTATGTCAAGGGGCAAGTCTCCGGGCCATGACGACCTGAGTATTGAACACCTAAGGTACGCGGGATATCATATGCCCAGAGTGCTGGCGATGTTCTACTCCTTGTGTGTAGGACATTCATACTTGCCTGAGCCGATGATGAAGACTGTGGTGGTGCCAATTGTCAAAAACAAAACCGGTGATATTGGTGACAAATGTAATTATCGACCGATTTCCTTAGCCACTATAGTCGCAAAGGTGCTTGACAGTTTGCTGAACACTCAGCTTGATAAACATTTACAGATACACGACAACCAATTTGGTTTCAAGTCAGGTCTCTCTACTGAAACGGCTATACTGTGTCTGAAGCAAACTGTCAAGTACTATACGGATAAAAATACGCCCATTTTTGGGTGTTTTCTTGATTTATCGAAAGCGTTTGATCTGGTTTCCTACGATATTCTATGGCAAAAATTACATCAATCAACGATGCCCGAGGAATTAATCCGTACTTTTAAATATTGGTATGGGAACCAGATCAACGTCGTTCGGTGGTCAGGGGCGTACTCGACGCCATACAGGTTGGAGTGCGGCGTGAGGCAGGGGGGGCTGACATCGCCCAAACTTTTTAACCTCTATGTGAACGCGCTTGTGGAGGAGCTCAGCGGCACACATGTCGGATGCCATATTGATGGAGTCTGCCTTAATAATATTAGTTACGCGGACGACATGGTGCTGCTGAGTGCTTCTGTAGGTGGACTGTCGCAGCTGCTTGACATTTGCGAAAAATATGCTGGACAACACGGGTTGGTGTACAACATAAATAAAAGTGAGTGGATGGTCTTTCAGGCTCGGGGAAGGTCCCTAAGTCAAACACCTAAAGTTAGACTGAATGGCTACCCCCTTCGTAGGGTAGAACAGTTTAAATATCTTGGGCACTTGCTAACCCCGGATCTGAAAGACGATAATGACATAGAAAGGGAGCGTAGAGCGTTGTCTGTTCGTGCGAATATGATAGTACGCAGATTTGCTCGTTGTTCAAGAGACGTCAAGATCACTCTGTTCAGGGCATTTTGCACGTCCTTCTACACGAGCAGTCTGTGGGTGAACTATACGCAAAAACAGTACAGCGCTCTACGCGTCCAATACAATAATGCATTCAGGGTGCTGTTGGGGCTGCCTCGCTTCTGTAGCGCTTCGGGGATGTTCGCCGAAGCGCGCGTGGATTGTTTTTATACAACCATGCGCAAGCGGTGCACATCCCTGGTGCGCAGGGTGCGGGTCAGTCCGAACAGTATCCTGAGCACCTTCGCCCAGCGATTCGACTGCCAGTACATGTATCACTGTGACATGGTACATGTACGGGCTAATGTGGAAGTATTGTTTTAATTGTTTGACTTGTAATTGTATTGTATTGTATTATTGTATTTAATTGTATTAGTTTGTTTTATAATTGGTCCGTGTTGACTTTTAGTTAAATAAATAATAATAATAATAAGCGAATCCGTTATGGCGTCCAGGATAAGAACAAGGTCAAGCCATGGTTGCCGGAACGCTGTACCTACAGTATTTTTTTGCCGTTAATTGAGAGTTTTAGCCACATTTGTTCGACTGATTTGAACCTGGAATCGACCGAGCTAGTCCAAATGTGTACACTCAGTCCCCGCCGCAGATAAAAGCCGACGCCCCCTCCACGACCGGAGCGCACACTCGCTGGCCGCGGAGTGACGCAGACGGCTCAGAGAGTAACCACCGGGGCGCGTCCTCCTCGCCTTTCACAACCAAGTTTTAATGGTTATTCACGTTAAAACAATGTCTGTCGAGTGCACCAATCAGGTTAATAAGCTCGGTAATGATCCATAAAATTAACTTATGATTCAGAAAATTAACTTAATGTAACTTTTCTTGTTTAGTCATCATTCTCCATCTTCTTCTCTATAATTATAGTAAAAATGAATCAATAAATGTGTTCCTAAGCGCTAAACTCGAGAACGGCTGCACCAAATTAGATCATTCTTCTTTTATTGTTTTCGTTATGCTTTGTTATTATTTAAATGTTGTTTTCGTTATTATTTGTTATTCTTAGAGTTACGTTCAATTTCTAAGTTAGCAATTTTAGTCTCCAAAGAGATTAATTGATTTGTTACGGCTGTCATCGATTTCTCAATATCTTGATTGGTTGCACCGTCATTGTGGCAACCAATAAATAAATTGAGAAATCGATGACAGCCGTAACAAATCAATTAATCTCTTTAGAGACTAAAATTGTTAACTTAGAAAATGAACGTAAATCTGTGGCCAAGAAAATGATTTCACTTGAAGAAAAACTTGACAATATAGATCGCAACAGTATTAAGACCTGCATCGAAGTACGTAATGTTCCCAAGTGCCAGAAAGAAGCTAAAAGCACTCTTTACTCTTTGGTTCAAAATCTGTCCAAACAATTGGAAACCAACATACAATTCTCGGACATCCGGGACGTTTCAAGACTACTGTCAAAAAATAAAGTAAAACGTCCAACATAAGCATTGAATATTCAAACATACTACATAAAAGTAACTAGCTGCCAAACAGTTTAATACCAACCACCCTACGACTAAAGTCAATTCTACTCTGTTAGGCTTTGATGGTCCTAAGGCACCTATCTATATTGCTGAGCAGCTTACACCGCTTACTAAAAAACTATTCTACGCAGCCAGAAACTTCGACAAATTGCATGGATTTGCATTTTGTTGGACGTCAAATGGACGTGTTATGTTAAAGAAAAACATCGAAGGTCAGTACATATTAATTAAAAACGAACTACAGTTATTGCAAATGTCGCAACCCATTATTAGTCTAATAAAATCAAAATGTAATTTATTTTTTGTGTTCTTTTTAAGTATCTCATTACTTTTTAAAATTAGCAGCTATAAATTATTTCACTTTTTTATGGTAAATATTAACTCATGGTTTAGACAAACGTTCGCATACAACACTAACTTTACTTGTCAGTCCATACTCTTCACTACACACTCAAATTTCATACAACATGCTTGTGATTCATTCGAACCTGTTTTCCAAGCTTTATAGGCAACATAATACGATCCTTGTCCTTGGTACTAATGGTGGACACTGTTGACGATTTTTCTGTATCGGATTCACATGCTTGCACCCCGGAGCAAGCAAAAATGTTTATTAAACATCCAAAACACTATCTCAAAATCCTTACACAGAACATTAGATCAATCAATTATAATTTTCTTAGTTTACAGACACTACTACAACGACTCTCGATGGATTGTGACATTTTGGTCTTGACGGAGTGCTGGTTATTGTGCTCGAGTAACCACAGTATCCCTAACATCCAACATTTTATTATGTACAGCACTGCCAAAAAATTAAATAAAGGTGATGGTGTTGTGGTCTTTTAGGGGCATGAGGAACAGGGTGTAAAGTTCACTCATCCACCATAGAAAAGGGAGGATCCTCCGACCAGACGGGTGTTGTGTCTGGCGGGCCGACTGCCCAACTGTTGATGTCGGATAGTCTTATATGTCGTTCGCGCGGTAAACTCTAATTGCACGATGCAGGATTTGTGTGACGTCATGTCTTTGATGCGTAATTCGTATGTGGCGGTGTAACTCACTTCCTGAACCAGGAGCCGAGCTGGTCGACTTCGGTTTGGAGGGTGTGAGCTATCGCTATAGGGCTTTTGCCTGAATAGTAAAGGGCCGTGTCGTCTGCGAACAGAGCCAACTTCGCCTTTTTACTAGTAGGGATATCGCTAGTGAATAGCGTGAAAATGAGAGGGGAGAGCACGGAGCCCTGGGGGACCCCTGCGTGAATGGGGCGGGGGGAGGAGAGCGCTCCCTCAATGCGGTAGTGGAATGTGCGATTCGACAAAAAGTCCCGTAAGATGAGCACGAGACGGTCTGGCACGCCGAGATGGTAGAGCTTATATACGAGTAGTAAGCTGTTGTGCCAGACTTTGTCGAATGCTTTCACTATGTCAAAGAAGATAATACCCGTCATCGAGCCGCGTTGGAACCCAGCGCTAATGTCCTCGATGATGCGGTGGACCTGATGCACGCTACTGTGTCAGCTTGAGTTATTCTCAGCGTAGTCTCTCAGGCGCTTATAAATAAGCCTCTCATAGAACTTGCCAAGTAATTTGAGCAAACTAATGGGGCGGTAGCTGGAGGCCTCGGATTTAGGCTTTCCGAGATTTGGGATGCATAAAACAATGCCTTCTTTCCACGATTGTGGGAAGATGTTGTTGCTAAGGGGTTGCCATTGAAGATGGTTGCCAGTAGCATTATTTAGGTGGGCAGGGATCCCCGACTGTTTTTTTTTTTTTTTTTTTTTTTTTGATAATGGCATATCGCTGTTGACTCTCAGATTGAGGTCGCAGCTGCTTAACCGGACTATCCTGTGGATGTCTTAAGCTACTAGGCAATGCCCGACTGTTGATGTCGGATAGTCTTATATGTCGTTCGCGCGGTAAACTCTAATTGCGCGATGCAGGATTTGTGTGACGTCATGTCGTTGATGCGTAGTTCGTATGTGGCGGTGTAACCGCTACATATGAAATTGCCGTTTTATTGTAATTGGTACTTTGAATTGACATAGAAGCTTCATGGTTTGAGATTTTTGAGTGATTTTTTTTCACATAGTACCTATGAAGTTCTTCGTTTTAAAAATGTGCAACGTTCGATTATTGACTTTCAGTAGTTTTTTATTTTTTTATTCAGCTTAGACAAGAAAGATGGATACTTCGAATCGTTATTTTTTAATACGAGTTCCTTCCGACGCGGCGGAACTAACGTGGCAGAAACAGCTCGCAATATCAATGTTGCGTTTGGAGAGGAGACTGCTAATGAACGCACGCGATTTTGGTTTAAACGCTTTCGTGATGAAACCTTTGATTTGAAGAACGAACCACGTGGAAGACCGCCCACGCAGGTGAATAACAATGAATTGATAGAGATAGTGGAAATTCTACATGGTCCTCATATGGCCTGACCAAGATTATGTCTGGACTTTAAAAGAGACTGTGACCTCTGAGTTTGTTTCGGCCTTTCTTCTCAGAGTAGTCAGTTATGAAACACCGAACTCACCTAGTTTTTTTTTTTTTTTTTGAAGATACAGATTTCAAACTACCCAGGAATTAGCGGCATGGTTTAACGTTACCTTACCAACAATATTGACTCATTTGCGTCGAATCAATAAAATAAAAAAATATGAGAAATGGGTGCCTCATGATTTGACTGATCTGCAGAAAAATACGCGTGTTGAAACTTGTTGAATCGATACAGAAATGAAGGAATATTGGATCGAATTGTGACATGTGTTGAAGAGTAGATTCTTTACGATAACCGTAAGCGAAAAATGCCATGGCTGACCCCAGGTCAAACGCTGCAATAATGTCCTAAAGCAAAGCTTACCAATAAAAAGGTAATGGTAACTGTTTGGTGGTCTCAGCATGGTGTTATTCCTATAGCTTTCTCCGATCTGGTCAAGCAATAACGGTAGATGTCTACTGTGCCGAACTTCGAACAATGATAGCAAAACTAGCAGTGAAACAGCCCCGAGTCATGAATCGATCTTCACCAATATTTCTCCATGATAACGCGAGACATACAGCACGACAAAACCGTTTTAACTCTACAGAAACTGCAATTAGAAACCATTCGTCACCCTCCGTATTCGCCAGACCTTGCTCCAATGGACTAAATTCCATTTTTTTCGTGATTTGGACAATTTTCTACGTGATAAAAAGTTTTCTTCTCAGGAGGCAGTACGAAATGCTTTCACACAGCTTGTCGAATCTAGATCACGAGAGTTCTATCGCAAAGGTAAATGACCTTCCTATTAGATGGCAGCAATGTATAATGATGGCAGTAATGTAATAATGGTATTTATTTTGATTAATAAATATGTTAAATTAAAAAAAAAACAGTTTAAAATTGTCAGTACAATCGCAATTTCATACTTTAACTCCTAATATTTTGCGTATTGTTATAAAACACTGGCTTACGTTTAAGTGCGTGTTACAAAGTTGAATGAGGTGCGCTGCAAGACACTCATTTCATTTATTCAATAACAATTTACATTGTGTCTGAATGTTTTACAAAGATACCTACACAAAAAGATAAGATAAAATTTATTTTGTAAAACATGAGAACAGTATGAAGGTCTTATAATTAACATGTGATGGCTATATGTTTTGTCATATATGGCGTACAAAATTAGTTGCACTAGACAAACAATACAAACAAAAAAAAAAAATACAATGTCAGAATTTAACTTTCATTAGAAATAACAATATTAAAATATAATTAAAGTACTTATACATAAATTCAATTCAGAATCACAATGTTAAAATTTAAATTCAATTTGAGTAAGACAAACAATGAAAAAAATAAAAAAAATAAACGCAGAAATAAATTAGTTCCACACAATGTCATTGCTTATCTACATTTATATTATTTACAGTCATAAAAGTTCAAAATAATTAGTATTAATTTCATATTATTTCCATGAATAATAATAAAATAATTTACAATGTCCAATATCCAATTTAAAAAAAAACAGTTTTGCTTCTTATCAATCCCGTCCAAAATAACAATATTCACTACATTAATCCAAACATGTTAGAACCAGTTACTATTTTCTATAACATTAAAATTCACACATCATCTGTATTCAACGTCACAATTCAATTCGTTGATGTCAGCATTTCTAATATGTTATGTTCTATATTTTATAATGTTCTAGCTAAAACTGAGAAACTCATTCACAGTATAATAGCATATTTCTATCAGAAAAGATTTAAGAGTCCTATTACATTTTTGACGCAAATTCATGATTTTTGACGTTGTAATTTTCACCAGCAGTAAGATATTTGAATTATTTGATTATGAATAACGATAGTGCCATTCTCTTTATTGTAAGTTGGAGTTGCACATTTTAACTTTTCTTGTCGTGTAATTTACTATGAATATTTTACGAACTCAGTTTACAAGGACAAACGTCGGCAATGGAACTTTGACGCTCAAATTCACATTGTTTCATTCAGTTCTAATAAAAGCGAAAGTTACTTAACGATAACTTGAATGTTTTACTTGTTTATTGGAGTTCTAGAATTTCTTTAAATTCCTTGAGTTTTCAGGGAAAAGTCGTAAAGAAAACCAATAAATGTCTTGATTTTCATGTCCATTATATTCCAAATAAAAACAATTAAATCAAATAAACTAATATGATATAAAACTTCAATCTACAGTGAATACGTTTCATTAGTTTTTGTTTCTCAATATAATCAGACAAAATTACAATAAATTAAATCAAAGTACTATATATTCCGCGTCAATTCAGCAAGTTACACGAAAATAATGTGTAACTCCAACTTACAAGAAAGAGAATGGCACTATAGTTATTATAATCAAATAATTAAAATATCTTACTGCTGCTGAAAATTACATGGCCAAAAATCATGAATTTCCGTAAAAAAATGTAATAGGACTCTTAACTTGATTTAACTTGACTGGTTTATGTTATCTAAGGACTTTAATTCCATAGGTAGTTTATTGTACAATTTTATCGATTGAAAACTTGCCGCATGACTAACCACTTTCATAAGTGGATATAAGTAATACTGCTTATTTCTTTCTTCTGCTGTATCGAACCTGTTCAGTTTTTTCATAAGGTCAGTGAGTTCTCCTAGAATATACAAGCACGGCACAGTTAATACGTAACTAACATAAACTGCGTAACTACCATAGAGAAATACTGTACCTGAGCCTAGACTCTACAAGCGAATAGTAGGTACACTAATTTCAATTGTTCAATAGTGATCTCCTCTCGAACACTTCTAAGGGCATATCAAGCCGAACTAATTCAATTTTCTATTGCTAACAGTTCCTTTTTCCAGTTTAAACTTTCGTCAATGTAAATAACAAAAAAATACGTTATCACGTACGTTAAAATACGATATCATTATACACAGTTACGTCAATTGTATCCTTATTTCTCGACATTGTTCTAAATAATATAGCATTTGTTTTACTGATGTTTAGGTTAAGAGTTTTGATGGTAAACCAAAATGGAAGAGAGCCTGAGTCATGTTTACTTTACTAGTTAGAGTTTCTATATCAGTAGCGGATATTATAGCATTCGTATCGTTAGCAAAAAGAACAAGTTGGCCAAATCTATATGCGTTTGCATGTAATTAATTAAATCATTAATGAACAAAAGATTGGCACTTAATATTGAACCTTGCAAAACTCCCTTCCTTATTAGTTTAGAACACGGTTTGTATACTTTTTCACAATTTTCTTCAATCACTTTAATATTGTATTGCTTTCGATTGCCCAGATAAGATTTAAATAGTTTTAGAACCGGTCTTTCCATAGTGTTCTATTTTTGCTTACAGTAGCTTGTGATTAACTGTGTCAAAAACAGAACTTAAATCAAGGAATAAGCCTGCAATTTTTAGTTTCTTATTATTGTCAACTGCTTCCTCCATTAAAGTAGCAATTGCGTTATTTGTTCCCATATGTTTCTGATAACCGAAATGCCCTATCAAATCAAAATCAAATCAAATCATTTATTTCTTTGCAAACATGGGTATAGTACATAGGTGTTTTTATAATAAAGTTCTCCATATTTTACCGTCAAATGGGCATGCAAAGGCTTACAATTCAAAATTTAAAATAAGCGGCAGATCATAGGAAATTACAAAAAATAAAATAATAATAATGTCAGTGTGGTCACAGCAATCAAAAATATAAAATAAAATAAAATAAGACTATATCAGTCAAATGGAAACAAAAAGTAAGTGAACCACTATCATAATAATAATTGTCAATCAAAGTAACAGCATGTCAATCAGTTAGTGAATCATCATTAAGAAAATCGTCAATCTTGTAATAAGTTTTTATAATCAAAATTTCGTTTAGTGCCCTTTTAAATTTTAATGTAGTCATATTTTTTTATAATATTAGGTAATCTATTATAATATGAGTGGGGCAATACCAAAAAAACTTTTTTGCATTAGCGCCGTTTTACATTTTGCTTGACATAATTGATTGATGTACTGAGTACGTATTGGATTTTTCCAGACCTCTGATATTTTTTTAAATAGATGTGGGTTACATTTCACAAACAAAGCCGTTTCCATTATACAGGGTGAAATTGAATTCATGGGCAATCTCTTAAGGGGTCATTGTACTCATCATTATAAACAATTTTCACTATGTGACCAATCCAAAAATCGCAAAAAAAAATCAGCTGCTCCCTACATTTTGACGAGCTATGTGAACATAAATGTAGGGAAAAGCTGATTTTTTTTCACGAGTTTATGTTGGTCCCATAGTGAAAGTTGTTTATAATGATGAGTACAATGACCCCTTAAGAGATTGCCCATGAATTCAATTTCACCCTGTATATAAACAAACAGTTAAAAATTTTAACGATTTAAAATATGGAATACAGCTATCAGTTGTCTTAAGACCGCACATTGACCTGATGCATCGCTTCTGCAGTCTAAATACCAGCTCCCTATCAGTAGGCTGCCCCCAGAAAATAATGCCATACCGCAAAACCGAGGCAACCAATTCATGGTACGCTGTTAACAGAGCCTGACTGTTAACTTTCTTTGAGAGTTGAAAAAGAGCATATGCCGATTTGCTAAGTTTTTTACTTATTTCTTCAACATGAGGATTCCATGTAAGTTGGCTATCAATTATAATGCCTAAGAACTTAGCCTTATTAGCTTCTTCAATACCACAGCCCTTGTAGGAAATGCTAAGGTTTGGATTTCCACGGCGTTGATAAAAATGCATGACTCTTGTTTTGCTCAGGTTTATAACCAAATTATTATTATGTAACCATCTTATAATGTCACTTAAGCAAGTATTAATGTCATTCTTATAACTATTTGAATTAGTACATTTTACTATAGCTGTACTGTCATCTGCAAATAGAACCATTTTGTTGGTCGTTGCTTTCGGAAGATCATTTATGTATATCAAAAAAAGTGGCGGCCCCAATACACTACCCTGTGGGACGCCATATTTAACATGTCGTGGTTTTGATACATATATAGTTTCTAATTTAGTTTTAGGACATATCCTAGAAATTTCCGTGTATTGAAGCCTATTACTCAGGTATGATTTTATCAACTTTGAGACATTCCCTCTTATACCATAACTATTTAATTTGTGCAACAGAATCTTATGGTCTACATGGTCTGGTCTGACTGGATTTCTTTTATCGACAGACGACATGATGTTAGCTAGCAAGTCAAATAGTGCCATATTAATCGTAGTGTTCTTACGGAAACCTTTTTGTTCTGTGCAAAATAATTTATACTTTTCAAAATAGGCATTTATAGAGTTATAGATTACTTTATCGAAAATTTTAGAAACAATTTTAATTTTGGCATTAGGTCTATAATTCTGAAAATCTGTTTTATCATCTTTTTTATACAGGGGTTTTATTATTACTTTTTTGAGCTTGTTCGGGAAAATGCCATCAACTATACATAAGTTAATTATATGAACTAATGGAGGTGCTACTAGTTCTTTAGTAAACTTCAATACTTTTGTGGAAACTCCATCGTTTTATTTATGTATTTATAGTTAATTAAAACGGTACAACACCAATTACATTAATTAACATAGAGACAAAAATTACGTTGACAATAATATAATTTAAAACTAACATGGAACAGTGGACTCCTTTGCATACTTTCTCTCACAGAACACCAGACATATACGCATAATTTTAATCCATTCATCTGCAAACACATCACATTCAGGGTTGGCAGCCAAGAGGGCATTCAGCACATTTAGAGTACGACAGACTGGGGATTCGGCTCTGGCAACAGTTTTGGCTGGCAGTTGCGCAAACAGATTGTGCCGGCGGCTCTGACGGTGTCCGATATGTTTATCGGGCACAAATAATCGGCAGAAAAGACCATGGAGCTCTGGGCTGTCAATACGTCCCCGTAAGGTCTTACAGGCTACAGTGAGTTGAGGCCTCTTCTCACCTCCAATGAGTTAAAGCCCAACATCCCTAAAAGATAATTGGTAGGGTACATATACGGGAAGAAATGGTATAACCTTTGGAAGAGGCATCTAAGGAAAGTTTTCTGTACTTTTTCCAGCATCAGAGTTTGGGTCGCGTTATAGGTGTGCCAAACACAGGCACTGGACTCGAGTTTGCTTCGAACCAGAGCGGCGTACAACAGCCTAACAACATTTGAGTTGCGAAAGTCACGAGCGTTTCGCAAAACAAATCCCAAGCGCCTAAAAGATTCCTTCGTGAGGGTGGAAACACCACGTTTCCACCCTCACGAAGGAATCGTCCCTAAAAGTTAGACAGCGGTCGAAAGTCACTCCTAAATCTTTTATGTTGGCGACACGAGCAATAACGTCACCACCCAAACTATAGTCATAATGAATTGGCCGCAACCCTCTACCGTATGTCATGACGTAGCACTTGCTAGTGTTAAAAAATAATTTGTTGGCAATGCTCCATTCATAGATGGCATCAATGTCCCTTTGTAGGAGTTTGCAATCCTCGTCCGTTCGGATTTGTGCGACTAGCTTAAGGTCATCGGCATATAGCAGGCATTTGGCAAACTTAACATTATTTATGAGGTCATCATGATCAGGAACAGAAGCGGCCCCAACACGGATCCCTGACTTACACCCGAGCGTGTATTATAAGGCTTGGACTCAAAGCAGCCGTGTCTTACAAACTGCTTACGATCGCGCAGATAATTCGAAAATAAGTTAAGAAGACCGGACGAGGAACCGATGGCCCCCAGCTTAGTCAAAAGCACATCGTTGTCAACTCTGTCAATTGCTTTCCGGAAATCGAAATACAGAGCGTCAACCTGCCCACCGATGTCTAAGCTACGGGATATGTAGTCTACGTGAATCAGTAAATTCGAATTTACGGAGCGACCTGGTCGAAAACCGTGTTGGGCATCGGATAAAGACATACTCGTATTAACGCGTTTGATAATGAAACCGTGGAGTATATGCTCGAAAACCTTGGCAATGGTTGGCAGGATAGCGCCATCGCTATCCTGCCAACCATTGCCAAGGTTGTCTGTGTTCCTCTACTAATGTTTTATCACTAGTTTTAGGGATGGGAGTGACTCGCGAAGTTTTCATTTGCTCAGGGTATTCACCGGACTGGAGGGCTAGGTTAAATACATGACATAGGGGGGCTGCCAAGATGTCATGATATCCCTTAAGGGCAAAGGCAAGGTTGTCAGGGCCAACAGAGCTACAGGGTTTGCGTTTAGCAATCCCCTAAATTATATCTGATGGGGTTAAAAAGGGAAGCGGAATGTTGAATGTTGAATCGTATCCAACAGTATTTGTGTTTTTAAGGCTGCAAATTATTTGTATTATATCGTCAATTGTTACAGGTTGCATGAATAGTGAATTTAAAGTTTAATTGTTTATATTTGTAT
Organism: Xanthia togata; assembly: GCA_963853775.1. Classification (NCBI taxonomy): domain Eukaryota; kingdom Metazoa; phylum Arthropoda; class Insecta; order Lepidoptera; family Noctuidae; genus Xanthia; species Xanthia togata. The sequence continues at coordinate 920,541 of OY970790.1, forward strand.
TATTTAATGTGATGTCACGGTTTAACATTATTCTCAATAATGTCAATAAAGTAATCGTTAAATTGATTTGCAATGTCCACGGGGTCTGTAAATGTCAAATTATCTCTTTTCATGCTTATTACAGGCTCTAATGGCAGACAAAATTTGGATTTATTTATAATTTGCCAAGTAGCTTTTGATTTATTTTGAGCGGTATTTATGAAATGGTTATTTTGTGCTTTTTGTGTTAAGTTGATAATTTTCCTGTAAATTTTGGTATAGTTTTTAAGGACTGATTTATTTTTTGAATCAGATTTTAATCGATATGCCCAAAGTAACTGCCTTTGTTTGTTACTACATGTTTTTATTCCACGTGAGATCCTTTTCGTTTTCTTGCTAGTTTTAATGGTTATAATTTTCTCCGGAAAACATAATCTATATAGAAGTATGAAATCTTCCATGAAATTATCAAAACCTTCATTTGCGTCCTTAGCTTCATATACTCGCATATAAGATAGAGAGCCGAGATGTCTTTTAAAAGTAATTAAATTTTCCATACATTTGTCCTGCTTTTTTGTTTTCCAATATGTTAAATTGCAAGTTTTATTTATTGGTACTTTAAGTATTTGAGATGTATGATCCGAAAGGATCAGATCTACAACTTCAGCTATACATTCTTTCCGATAGGTAGTTATGAGCAAAATTGTCAATACAGGTTTGACTTATTAACCTAGTGGGAGTATAAAGCGCTAGTTTTAAATTGTACTTCATAAGAAAGTATTCAAGTTCTAGTGTGATTTTGTTTCTTTTCAAAACATCAATATTTAAATCTCCACGCAAGACGATTTTCTTATTTGAAGATAGACAGATTTTATTTAAAATATAATCCAATTTATCATAAAACATTTCGTAGTTATATTTGGGGATTCTATAAATACAAATAATAACAATTTTATAAGCTATTCAAACTCAAACTCAAATCATTTATTCCAAATAAACCAATTACAGGTACTTTTGAATTGTCAAGGGGTCGGTCAGTCAGAAAGATGAAGCTAGTTGCCCATTCCAAAGCGTAGTAGGTTCCTATGGAGAAGAACGGGCAAGAAACTCCATGGACACTCTTTTAAATTAGAATATTGTTACAAAACATTGGTTACATCATTCATGTTGAAATTATATATGTGAGAACAATGTAGTAAATCGTGCACGTTAAAAGCGACCATAATAAAAATATAAAAACAAAAATAATTAAAATAAGCCATGGCAGCTAAGAGATGACCAGTCCCCACTGACGGCGCCCGTTCACGAACATGACGCATGGATCAGCATCATTTAGCTCAACCATTTTGAAGGGAACTTAATGATCCAACACACACGCCACCACCAGCGAGACATTTGAGTGAGCATGACATACTCTCAGCCGCCAGGGTACATTCAAGTCAATGAAAGACGTACTCAGTAAATGTTAAAGTAGGTAAACAGTGCTCACATATGTGCAATGCAATTATATAATACTAAGAGATTGAATTTATACAATGTAAATATAGTTTTTCAATCTTCAGCAGCTCCAACAATATTTTCCAATGCTAATCAATTAGTTTATGCGCCCTTGTGGAGCTGGACCAGCGTTGAGCCAAGCATTTTTGTCAGCGATGTAATCCCCCAACTTATAATATGCTTGGCAGCATAGTGTGCGTTTTATGCAAGATTTAAATTTCGTTTCATTCAATTGGAGTATGTGGGGAGGTATTTTATTGTAACATTTTACACAGTACCCCATGAAAGATGAGTCTACTTTAGCCAGTCTGAAACCCGGTTGAACTAATTGGTCCCTATTTCTAGTCCCATAATTGTGTCTATCACCTATTTTACTGAAAATACTTAAATTTTTCCTTACGTACATGATGTTCTCGTATATATATTGACAAGGTACCGTCATAATGTTAATATCTTTAAATAGTTCCCTTAGGGAATCGCGTCTGCGGAGGCCATATATTGCTCTGATGGCTCTTTTCTGCAGAATAAAAATCGATTCGATATCTGCAGCCCGTCCCCATAGTAAAATACCGTAAGACATGATACTATGAAAGTAACTGAAATAGACTAGCCTCGCGGTATCTACATCAGTAAATTGACGGATTTTTCTCACAGCATATGCTGCTGAACTTAGCCGTCCTGCAAGAGACGTTAAATGAGGACCCCATTGCAGCCTTGAGTCGAGCGTGATCCCCAAGAAAACAGTTTTATCGACGAATTCTAGTTTCTCCTTATTCAATACTATTTCACAAACACTACTTTTAACATTCGGCAAAGCAAATCTTATGCATTTAGTTTTTTTCCCATTTAATACTAAATTGTTAGCAGTGAACCAATTTTGGACCTGCAGTAGGGCGTTATTTACGTCGTCAAGATTTGATTCACGTCTATTTATCTTAAAAACTAGAGAAGTATCGTCAGCAAATAACACCATTTGTGGTTTGTTTTTTAATAAATGGGGTAAATCATTAATATATACTAAAAAGAGGAAAGGACCCAATATTGAGCCTTGTGGAACACCCATTTTTACTTTTAGACCGAGTGAATTGACACCGTTAATTTGAACTTGCTGTTGTCTATCATTTAAATAAGAGTTTACCAAACTGAGCGCAAGCTTACCTAGTCCGTAATGCTCAAGTTTCAAGAGCAAGGTTTCGTGATTTACGCAGTCAAATGCCTTGGAAAGGTCACAAAAGATTCCTATGGCATCTTGGGCCGCCTCCCATGCTGTAAATATATGTTTTAATAAGGCGACACCGGCGTCAGTCGTACAACGTCCCTTGGTGAACCCATATTGTTGTTCGTGTAAGATTTGGTTGGTGTTAAAATGATTAAGCATTTGATTGAGCATTACCTTTTCGAACATCTTGCTGAATACCGGCAGCACGGATACTGGTCTAAAATTGTTGGTGTCTTTACTGTCCCCAGATTTAAAAAGTGGTATAACCTTACTGTATTTCATTAAATCCGGGAAAACTCCTTGATCCACGCACAAATTAAATATTAAAGCTAAATATGGTGCTATAGTCTCGATTATGGATGTACAAACTTTGATAGATAATCCCCATAGATCTTCAGTCAATTTGATTTTGATTTGCCGAAAAGCTTTTACAACTATCATAGGGTTTATATGTTTAAATTGAAATTCAACCGGGCAGCCTGTAACGTTCGCTTTTAATAAATCAATTGAGTCAATATTATTTCTACAGCGCAGCATTCAAAGATGCCCGAAACTGATTGTTTTGCTAAGTCCGATATTTCTGCAAACTGCAATCCTACTCTTACGAAAATACCTGTTACTCCTCTCTTTGTGTTTCTAGAAAAGAAAGCAGCTGGACAAAAATTCGGAATGTGCAATAAATTCTCATATCCTGTTTGTATGAAATGTTCTGTAACACAAAGAACATCTATTATAGTTCCCTTGTTAATTAATTCTACTAACTTTACAGTCAGTGTATCAGATTTATTAATTAAACCAGCTATGTTTTGGTGTATGATGTTAAGGTAGTTAACGAAAAAACTGAGTATTTGACTGTTGTGAATTATCAGAAAAATCGTGTTGACTATGATAAATTTGAGGGTGGCAGTTCACTTCTGAGTGCGTAGCATTCAGCTTGCATATGCTAAGAATCAGGTCTTGTAAATCTGATAAAACTTTGTTTAATCCACTGTTATTTAAGGTTCCATAGCGTTTGCTGTAAGTATCATACTCATAAGATAGATTCAGATTTGAGTCCAGTAAATATGCATAGTTACAAGTGTTTATATTCTAGTAAATAAGGTTATTGAATGTTTCTATGCGGCTGTTATACATTATTTTAGCATCTATCATATAATTATTTAAACGTAGGTAAACAAATTATAAAATTAGTATGACTCAATTCTATTAATTTTTCTCTGACAAACATGACTAATTCCAAATTGTTGTATGTTTTCCGAAAGTCTTTTTCTCCAATGTAAATAACACAATACACAATAGTCTGAGAACGTAAAGTTTTGCACTTTTCCTTCAATTTTGTGAAGAGTTTGCCGCAATCCGCATGTAGGTTTTCTATAATGACAGATTTCATAGTTACGTAAATTAGTTCTTTCGGCAATTGTGTATAACCTGTTAGATGTTTCGCTGCTTATCAGGCATATTTTGTGTTTTATGGAAGGTTGTTCTACTGTTGTTGTGGCTCGTATGTTTTAAGTTGAGTTAAATAAACTTACGTTGCTGCTGTTGCTTTTAGTTATATATAATATATGTTCCTAGGTAACGAGTGGTCTTTTTCAATGGTCTGAATAGTCTGTGTTTGTTTCGTCTTCGTACTTTTTTAGGCGTCATTAATGTTGTCTTCTCTTTATTATTTCCTGGACTGTTAACAATTTTTTTATACATGTCATTATATTCACTATTTAATTTCTTTAAATTACTGTTTTCCAGTGATAACAATTCAATTTCTTTATGCGCACTAGTTAGCTGAGATGTTAGTCTAGCAATCTCATCTTTTAATATTTTCGATTGTGGAACGTCTTCGTCTTCGGATAAGTCAGGTAAACTATTCGTCGTACAATTTAATGTTTGAGATATAATTTCGCTTTCATCAACATTAGGCTCAGATCGTGTTCGGGTCCGCCGGAATGTAATATTTTCCAAGGAACTCATTTTTAATTGCTATTACAAACTTCAACCCAAATCAAAAATAATATGGTGTCAATGAGATTTGAACTTGCGTCCGTGCGGTAACTACGGGCAGTAGTACCTCTAGGCCAGAAGGAATGTGAGAATACTGGTGAAATTGATGATCGTATTGTGATAGTGGCATGTATTAATTGTTTCATGTGAGTATCTTTTCTTTACGGTCAAAAGATGTCTCTAAACGCAATTTTAATTTAGACCTTTCTATAAATTTGCTCTGACAACATTGTTTAGAGGTTGGTAACAAATATCTTGGTTCTTGAATGTGACTTAAGATGGCGTTGCGTTGTCGTCATGCAGTTTCAAATAAAAAACGATTTCTTTTTCGTCAAATTTAGGAAACCACTTTTAACTGAGTATGTGCAGAATGTTATTGCGGTCTCTGTCTGAACTATTGAGTCAGAATGTCATAATTTATCAAAGTAAAAACTTACGATCGTCCAGTTTCCTAAATATCCAAGTCACTGGGGTAAACTATTTACACTTTTATATTAGTTGTTAACGCACTTCAGGCATTGATAACACTGCCACTCTGATGTGTATTACACAGTCCGTAATTAAATTGAACTATTTCTATTATTATAATAACAGCATGTCGATTCCCGTAACTACCTCACCGTGAAAACATGTAAAGTGAGCGTGGAGTGAGCTGTCATTCTACCAGATTATTATTATTATTCTGGAACACAAATCAATGTTATGTTTACTTGCCAGCGCCACCTAGCGAATCCTAGGAACCTAATTTTAAAAATGTTCTAATTTTTTTTCGATATTATTATAATAGCGAAATCTAAAGGGGAACCTTTTATATACGTAGGTAAAACTCGGGCTATTTTTAGTTGGTCAGGGAATATACACAAATCTATACTCATATTAACTAAATGTGTTAGTAGATCTGCCAATAAGGTAGTATGATCTTTTATTAATTTTATTGGTATTTCATCATGACCGTAAGATTTCTTGTTTGCCATTGCATTGACAATTTTTTTCATTTCAAAAGATGTTACTTGTTTGTAGCCCATTTCTAAGCTCAATCTGTTGACATAATCTTGCAAGGTTTTTATAGCTTGTTAAAAGTGTCAATATCACTATCTTGCTCGGCTTTATCAAAAATATTTGAAAACATGTCTACTATTTCTTGGGGATTTTATATGATTGTATAATTCATTTTAAGCAGCATGGTTTTTTCACCATATTGTTTTGATTCTTTATTCCTTTATGTCTATTTATAACTCGCCTTATATGCCATATATGCCATTTATAACAAACCTACCAATATAAAAGATAGCAGATAGCAGCAACACAGACATAATATTGCGTTTCAAATACACACACTACAACTAAACTTACTTTAAAAATCAGTGCAGCATAAGTATAACAGCTAGTCAATCTTAGGCCCGATTTCACCAAAGTAGAATAAATATTACTCGAGAGTATAGTGATAGTTATTCCAAGGATAAGCTATTTTCACGTTTCACAAACGACTAATCTATGAATAAAATCGTTAATCTAGAGTAAATCGTTACTCCGCCGATTTCTATAGAGTTTCATGTTAACCCAAGAATAAGATTGCAATATGGCGTCTGTTTTGTTTATAAAGCTTTGGTTTTATTGTTCTATCAGTGTTGTTTATTTATTTATATCACGAGTTTCGAGACCTGGGCAGTGCTACAGTCTCTCCAGCGGTGCCATATTGACAATCGGTACATAGAGGTGCTGAAGGGTTTCTACAAAAACGCCACTATGTCGGTCCGAGTACAGGAGCAGAGCACGCGAGCGAATCCTCTGCAGCGAGGCGTAAGACAGGGAGATGTTATCTCTCCGAAACTGATCACCGCTGCATTGGAAGACGCTTTCAAGCTCCTGGAATGGGAAGGATTTGGCATCAACATTAACGGCGAGTACATCACTCACCTTCGGTTTGCCGACGATATTGTGGTCATGGCAGAATCGCTGGAACACCTTGGCACAATGCTCGAAGGCCTCAATAGAGTCTCCCAACGAGTAGGGCTCCGGATGAACATGGACAAAACGAAAGTCATGTCGAACGTCCATGTTGCGCTCTACCCAATATCGGTTGGGTGCTCTAATCTCGAAACTGTTGACAAATATGTCTACCTGGGACAAGTGATCCAGTTGGGTAGGTCCAGTTTCGAGATGGAGGTCAATCGTCGAATCCGACTCGGCTGGGCAGCGTTCGGGAAACTACACAATATCTTCTCGTCCAACATACCTCAGTGTCTAAAGACGAAAGTCTACAACCAGTGTGTGTTACCAGTGATAACATACGGAACTGAAACGTGGCCTCTCACCATGGGCCTCATAAGAAAGCTCAACGTCACTCAGCGCGCTATGGAAAGGGCTATGCTCGGTGTTTCTTTGCGAGATCGAATCAGAAAGGAGGAGATCCGCAAACGAACTAAAGTCGCTGACATAGCCCAACGGATTAGCAAGCTGAAGTGGCAGTGGGCGGGGCACATAGCGCGCAGAACTGACGGCCGATGGGGCAGAAAGGTTCTGGAATGGAGGCCACGTACCGGCAAGCGCAGTGTAAAAAAACAGCTAATAAAGGTCGCAGGAAGCCGCTGGATGCAGGTCGCATCCAACCGGCCGATTTGGAAATCATTGGGGGAGGCCTATGTTCAGCAGTGGACGTCCTATGGCTGAAATGATGTGATGAGTTTTATTCAATTTATTACTTACAAATGGCCTCAGCAATCCTATGTGAATGCAGTCTGTGAATTATACTCGGTAGTCATAATAACCCACTCCCAATTTTTTTGCCTCATCGTAACAGCATCTGTTTTTTTTTTTTTAATTCAGATCAATGTTTTTGTGCTAAATCTAATAAAATATTTTTTTCCAAAGCCAGCCAGTTAGGGCTTCGTTTTCTTTTTGGTTCACCGGGTTCACCTATATCAATATCAATCTGCCTAGCCTTTTCCCAACTATATTGGGGTCGGCTTCCAGTCTAACCGGATGCAGCTGAATACCAGCATTTTACATGGAGCGACTGCCTATCTGACCTCCACAACCCAGTAACTGGGTAATACGATACCCCTTGGTAAGACTGGTTGTCAGATTTTCGGGATTCTGACGACCCGAAACGACTGTCAAAGATCCACGAATGACAGCCGGGACCAACGGCTTAACGTGCTTTCCGAGGCACGGAGGAGTCTCGGTATGTAAAGATGGTCACCCATCCACAGACCAACCCCGGCAAGCATTAACCTGGTGGATCGACCCGTGCGGCAGTTATTACTTAGCCACGAGCTCCTAACTTAACTTAACTCCTCCTGGGTTCACCCATATCATAAAATTAAAAATTAACAGCACGCAAACAAAACAAAAAGACGAGACTATCTTGTGGTTAAAAATTTTTGACATTAAAAACCTAACAATTCAAATGCTACCAAAATGACATAGTACAAGTACGGATAATGCGGTTCATTTATTTAGGTGGATTATACATTCATTCGTTCGAACTCACTCACGTCAAAGAGTAACAATACGAGAGTAGTTTTACTCTAAAATATTGTGGTGAAACGTGAATCAGTTAACCAAGAGTTAATTACAAAGAGTAACTTTTTTCTAGGGGTAGTTACTCTAGGAAAAAAACACGTTTGGTGAAATCGGGCCTAGACAAATAATCGGTATAACAAAAACATACAAAAAAATAATGACATAGTATGAATGTGCGCTGCAAGTCAGCCTCACAACGGATTTTGCAAGACAAGTAGCGTCTCCAAGTTATTATCGGACGACAAAATACTCAATACTTTATTTAAACGGCCTCGTATTGACCATAGAAATTGCTAACCCCGCCAGGGTTGGTTGACTGCCATAAAAACAACTACCAGAAACTCAACTGATTCATAGACGCAGGTTATTTGGACGTGAAAACTTCTTTAGGAGTAATATACAATACGAAAGTACATTTATGTAGGTCCATAAAAACACTGGAATGGAGATTCGAGTGTTTTTTATGAACCTACTTTAAAACCCATTAATTCATATCAGAGTGCTCTAAATATACTTCCAAGGCACTCGGTGGGTGCCTCCCATCTCGCATATCAATAAATGAATAGATAATAATATGTAGTCAGTCACGCTGCACCGTCTCCTCGTACTCAAGCCATCATAGGTCAAATTAATCAGCCGAATCGCCGCTTTCAACTTACCTCATTGATCATTCAAAATGACCGAGAATATGCTACTTAATGTATGCCTTTTTACAAATTAGTCAATAGTTGTAATATTATTATGTTTTAGTAAAAGGATCTCTATAATAAGATAAATCACTCAAACTCAAAAACTCAATATCAAAGCATTTATTTCAAATAAACCATTTACAGGCACTTTGTAATCGTCAAGGAGTCAGTCAGTCAGAAATATGAAGCTAGTTGCCCATTCCAAAGCGTAGGTTCCTATGGAGAAGATCGAGCAAGAAACTCCACGGACACTCTTTTAAATCATAATATTGTTACAATTTATTGGTAACATCATTCATGTTGAAATTATACATGTGCGAACAATGTAGAAAGACGTGCAGGTAAAAAGCGTAAGTAATAAAAAAAAAAAAAAAACAATTCAAAATTAAATAAATTTTAATAAGCTGTGGCAGATAAGAGATAACCAGTCCCTACTGACGGCTCCCGTTCAGAAACATGACGCATGGATCACCACCGTTTAGCTCAACTGTTTTGAAGGGAACTCAACGATCCAACACACACGCCACCACCAGCGAGACATTTGAGCGAGCATGACATACTCTTAGCCGCCAGGGCATAACAAATCAATGAAAGACGTACCCAGTAAATGGTAGCTTTATAGAAGGCACATGGTCACAATGCTCACACATGTGCTATGCAATTAAACAATACTAAGAGATTGAAGTTATACAATTCAAAGATAGTTTTTGCAATCTTGAGCAGCTCCAACAATATTTTCGAATGCTAATCAATTAGTTTATGCGTCCTTGTGGAGCTGGACCAGCGTTGAGTCAAGCATTTGTCAACGATGGCGCTGCCATCACGCAAACATCGCGCTCCGTTTGTTTTTTTATTAAAATATGTTTATAATAGTTTTTCCGTCCTAATTTTAACATAATTACGATCCATTTAGTACAGTCAATGATCGCTAGTGTTATCTAAAGTTAACAAACTCTGTGGACCTATAAATAGTGATTTTATTAACCCTATTACATAAGTGATCCGTTTTCATCCCAAAACTGTGTTTGTGCTACGAAAGTGACTTAAAACCATAATACTAACTCAGGGAACACAAAAACAGGCATATTTCAATAGTTTCTAACTTTCATTATCATTAAGATAATCAGTGTAAAAAAATTCTAACAGTGCGTCGATTTTTGAAATGAAAGCTTGGTAACGACATTCCAACAAACTTTTTAAAAACTGTATCATACTAAACAGTAATTTCGTCATCATTAATAATTCCCACGTTGACTCTATTCGTATGATGTGCGCATGCCATACATGGGTGGTCTGGTTCGGATCTCACGAATTGATTGTCTTTTTGTATTAATATAATTACAGAATAATATTATTCTCAACATTAAATTGGATTGATTTTAACTATATTCTATAATATTTTTTTTTGGAACTGTACAACTGGTGTAGCAAGATCAAAGACTGTTATGAGGGTAAAATCCTTAAAGAGAACGAAGCTTGCGTATTGTCTGAGGTTCCGGAAGGCAAACATTGCAGACAAAAATTCAACATCCTTCGATTCGTTTTAACCTGTTCCGGTTACTACAGATGGCAGGACCTGTCCTAAAAGCCATCGAGTCTAAAGTGTTCGACGGAGACCTCCGGGGGGCGGTTCGGTTGCTGGTTTCAGACGACTCATTCGCGCAACACGACCCTGGCACGCTAAGCGCCCTTACGGTCAAGCACCCAAGCCCATCGCGTCCGCTTAATTTTCCATCGGCGCCGGACTCGTCATTTCCAGGGGTAACTGCATCAGTAGAGGACGTCGCGTTGGCTTTGAGCTCTTTTAATAGTGGCTCTGCGGCAGGCTTGGATGGAATTCGTCCGGGGCATTTGAAAGAGCTAACATCTGGTTCTGCGGGTGAAAACGGGCGGCGTTTACTGGAGTGTTTGACAAAGCTCGCAAACTTTCTAATGAGTGGTCAGCTCAATCCGGTAGTTTGTCCTTATTTGTATGGTGCTTCTCTTTGCGCACTCAAGAAAAAAGACGGAGGCCTGAGACCAATAGCCATCGGTAGCGTGTTCAGAAGGTTGACAGCTAAGCTGGCGTGCCGGTCCGTAAGGGTAGCTATGTCTGAATACTTGCAGCCGCATCAACTAGGGTTTGGGACGCGTCGGGGGTGCGAGGCCGCTATCCATGCGACGCGTGCGTTCGTCATGGATCCTGAGAACTCGGACTGCGTGGTACTGAAACTTGATATACGCAATGCTTTTAACACCCTAGAAAGAGACGTTCTTTTGAGTGAGGTCAAGGATAAAATTCCTTCTCTATACCCCTTTCTCTATCAGATATATTATTCTCCTTCTAATCTATTCTTTAGTGATAGTCTCATTTCGTCTCAAGTGGGAGCGCAGCAGGGGGATCCATTGGGGCCACTTGTGTTCAGTTTAGCAATCCACAAAGTCATCTCTGGGTTGAAATCGACTCTGAACCTGTGGTACCTCGATGATGGCATTATTGGTGGATCACTGGAAGAAGTTTGCCAGGACCTGGAGGTTCTTGTTCCTCAACTTAAGGAGCTGGGTCTGGAGGTGAATTCCTCTAAGTGCGAATTTTTTTCCCTGTGGCGTTGGTGCTCGTACACACTTCTCACGCTTTGGGTCTCATTTACCTGGTCTCAAGGAACTTTCTCCTCTCTCTTTCTTCCTTTTGGGATCTCCCATTTTTCTTGACGGAGTGCCAGAAGCCATTTCCTCCCGTAAACAGCTTCTACTCAATGCTCGGGAACGTCTCAAGGATTTCTCCGCGCACGTTGCGATTTTGTTGTTGCGCATGTGTTTTGCCTTACCCAAGATTACATATCTCTTGCGGACCGCTCCCATCTGGCTTTGCCCTGAGGAGGTATCTTCTTTTGACTGTATTTTAAAATCTTCTGTTGAGTCGATCCTGAATGTGTCTTTTAATGATGCGCAGTGGAGGCAGGCAGCTCTTCCTATCCGGCTCGGGGGTCTTGGGGTGCGGTGTGTGCATGATGTGGGCCTGTCGGCTTTCCTGGCGTCGACTCATGGGGTGGCTGACCTCGTGTCTGTTATTTTACATTCCAATGGCGATGGGGCAAACATATCATATATGCTGGATGCCGGGTCAGCTTGGTCTGTCCTCAACATGGGTGCAGCAAGCCCCGACGCAACGCATGTTCAGCGAGCTTGGGATGACGTCACGTCTAAGCTGATCCAGGAGCAGATGCTGGTGGGTTCCTCGGGGGCTGATCTAGCCAGACTCAGGGCTGTATCGCAGCCAGAATCGGGAGCATGGTTGCACGCGCTTCCTTCGCCTCACCTGGGCACGTTGCTTGATGATGACTCTTTGCGTGTGGCGGTGGCCCTCCGCCTGGGCTGCAAGGTGTGTGAACCCCACAGATGCACCTGCGGTTCTATGGTGGAGGCCGATGGCCATCACGCTTTGAGTTGTCGTCGTTGCTCGGGGAGGTTCCCGCGTCACCATGCGCTCAATGATATTGTGAGGAGGGCATTCGTGTCGGCAGATGTCCCCTGCGTACTGGACCCGCCGGGTCTGTCCAGGACTGACGGCAAGCGGCCGGATGGGCTGACTTTGGTGCCTTGGAGGAACGGCAAGTGCCTAATATGGGACGCAACTTGCGTCAGCACTGTTGCGGCCAGCCACCTTGGTCGCACGGTCCTCTCGCCGTCGGCTGCAGCTGAAGACGCTGCTGTAAGGAAGAGGGTGAAGTACGCTCCGTTGGCGGAACGTTACCTTTTTGTGCCCGTTGCCGTTGAGTGCATGGGGTGTTGGGGCACTGAGGCCAAGAAGCTCATTAACGATATAGGGCACAGGCTCCGTGATAAAACGGGTGACTCCCGCTCCATATCGTTCTTGGTGCAAAGGTTAGCCATTGCCATCCAACGTGGTAATGCTGCAAGCGTTATGGGCACCTTTGCGCCGGGAACAGTTAGGGGCGGGTTATTCGACTAATTTTTTGACTTGTTGTTTTATAATTGTAATTAAATAAATATATTTACAAATATAGAATTCATATTGTTGTTGAGGTAATGTTTATATTTGTGTTAATAATAATGTTATTAAATGTATAGTCTTTTTACATTATAATAGCTTTTGTATAAAGTCAACACTAATTATAATAAAGTTATATTCTATATATTTTATGTTACTTCTAATATTGTTCAAATGTGTTCCTTGGTAAATAAAAATTCAAAATTCAAAAAAAACGATATAATCCCCCAGCTTATATCATGCTTGGCAGCATAGTGTGCGTTTTATACGAGATTTAAATTTCGTTTAATTCAGTTGTAGTATTATTATTCAAAATTCACTTTTATTATAATTTTAAAATCAAAAATTCCACACACAAAAGTCATTTATTCAAAATAGGCTGAGAATCAACACTTTCCGAACGTTAAAGTTACATAAGACAGTCCCCAAAAACTTCCACCCTTCACCACTTCCTAGTGCTTTAGCTGGGAAAAAGAAGTGGCGTAACAAACTCCCCAGTAGCAAAGCTGTCTGTTCAGTTAGAAAAAAAAATCTATATACGCAACACAAAACATAATTTAACTTATAATTAAAAGCCACATGTCAGCTAGCACACGCCTAAATACCAACCAAAAACTATACTCAGGCAGAAATAAAACATAAAAGCTTAATGTAAACAATATCGCCATATGACAGCTAGCACACGCCAATATATCAAACAAAAACATCGAGATCTATACTCAAGCAGAAATAAAAATAACTAAACGTAAAGAATATCTAAAAAAGCACATAAAGCCTCCAGGCATAAAGGGCGTGCCCGCTTACATATAGCTGTAACTAGAGTTATAATTGATAAACTAGGACCATCGAGGTAAAATAAATAAACAGTTAATTACTAATAACAATAACAAAATTATGATCAGCAAGACGACCAGTCACCACAAGCAGCACCCGTTCACGAGCTTAACGCAAAGATCAGCCATTACCCCCCTCGCCATATTTGAGGGAAGAAGGCAACCCGACCCCCGACGCTACCGCAAGCAGTGACATCTAAGGGAGCATGACGAACTTGCTGCCGGTTTTTCACGAAAAAAAAAACTATTTGTCGAGGTCGCTAGCTAACCACATATTGCAATACAACTCATGAAAATCATTCTATTGAGTAGATAATGTCAACAAAAAAAAATTAACATATAAAGTCAAATAAAATGAACAATTTACCTAAGCTTATTTATAACCTGTCAGTAGGTAGGCTAATTCTGGAGAAAGAACATAAACATTGTCTTGAGCCAATCACAGCGACCAACTATTCTTATAATTTAAGTAGTCGTTGATAGAATAGTATGCCTTTGAACAAAGGTTGGATTTTACTTTAGTTTTAGTTTTGCGTTTTAAAGGCAAATCTAGCAAAGAAGAGGGTAGCTTGTTGTAAAAGGTTATACCAAGCCCAACAAATGAGTTATGAACCTTATGAAGCCGGTGAAAGGGAGCTCGTAGTTTGTCCTTGTTTCTTGTGTTAACATTGTGAATATCACTGTTTTTAGTGTACAAGTGTATATTTTGCCTTATATATAGAATGTTGGCGAAAATGAATTGTGATGCAACAGTGAGGATACCAATATCTTTAAAAAAATCTCTCAGAGAAATTCTGGCACCCAGCTGGTAAATTGCTCGAACAGCTTGTTTTTGGAGGACTAATATATTTTGAATATCGGCAGTTTTGCCCCACAGCAGAATACCGTTGGACATAACGCTATGGAAATAACTAAAATAGACTAACCGAGCTGTATCAACGTCAGTGTATTGTCTTACTTTCCTGACGGCGTAGGCGGCTGAACTGAGCCTTCCCGCTAGGCTAGATATATGATGCCCCCACTAAAGTTTGGCATCTACTGTTATGCCCAGAAACACTGCCGAGTTTACGGTTTCAAGCACCTCTTTATCTAAGACGATGTTGGGTCCTAGATTTCTAACATTTGGAAGGGCAAACTTTACACATTTCGTTTTCTTGGCATTGAGAACTAAGTTATTTGTCATAAACCCGTAACCATTGAGAGTGCACTGTTTATATCGTCAAAATCTTGTCTGTTCTTGTCTACTTTAAAAATAAGAGAAGTATGATCTGCAAACAGTACAACTTCACAGATACCCTTTAAGTAGAATGGTAAATCATTGATATACACTAAGAACAAGAATGGACCCAGTATCGAGCCTTGAGGTACACCTAACTGAACTGGTAGCCCGGACGATTTCACACCATCAACATCTACACATTGGGACCTATTATGTAAATAAGAATTTATAACGTTGAGAGCTTCGTTTTGCACACCGTAATGTCGCAGTTTACGCAAAAGCGTGTCATGGTGCACGCAGTCAAAGGCTTTGGAGAGATCACAGAAAACCCCAATAGCATTTTGCGAGTTCTCCCATGCGTTAAATATGTGTTTCAGCAGAGCCATATTGTTCATTATGAAGGAGGCTATTTAAATTAAAATGTCTTAGCAACTGCTTGAGTATTAACTTTTCAAATATTTTGCTAAATGCTGGTAATATAGAAATAGGCCTGAAATTGCCAACGTCATTTTTATTACCTGATTTAAATAAAGGTATGACTTTACTACTCTTCATGAGGTCAGGAAAAGTTCCTTAATCAACACATTTATTAAAAGTAACAGCTAGATAGGGGGCTACGATGTCTATTATATTACTTAAAAGTTTAATGGAGATGCCCCAGTAATAAAATAAATGTTTCATTTACTTAGTCTTCCTCCTCTCTATATGCAGTAAATACAACAAAGCGCAGCTGAATAAAAACAACAATTCAATTCCTTTCAAAAGAATTGAATGTCATCTTCCTTCCATCCATCTCTGAAAGAAAGCTAATTCAAATTCATCCAAAAATCTCCATCCGCGACGCCAGCAACCAAGGCAACGCAACGGTTGGAAAGGCAGCGCCCTGCATGCGCAGCGCCCCAAGCCGTGACATTTTGTAAAGTGTTTCTTATTATTTTTAGTTCATTTAATTTTATATTTTGTGTTTTTGTCTCTAGCGAGTTTTATTTTGATATTGTTTCTACTACTCTGCTTAATTTATATTTTTACCCCAGCTGTGGGATCTGTTCTTCCAATAAACACATGTAGTAACTTTAGCACATAACTTTAATTTCATTTCTTAAATACTGATATAAAATATAACTCCATCAAAACCCCAATTATAATAAAACCATACTTATCAGACAACCATTAAAATTAAAGAGCAACAATTTTTCATATCGACGATATCGTCATACCCAACAACGATATTAAAAAACATTCTCACTATTTCTTTTTTTAAATCATAAACTAAAATCATAAACAGAATACCAGCC
The DNA here is from genome assembly GCA_963853775.1 of Xanthia togata. Classification (NCBI taxonomy): domain Eukaryota; kingdom Metazoa; phylum Arthropoda; class Insecta; order Lepidoptera; family Noctuidae; genus Xanthia; species Xanthia togata. The sequence continues at coordinate 936,786 of OY970790.1, forward strand.
AGTAAATACCGAGTGCGTCTGTATATAGTTTATATCTATTTTTTTAGGTAAGTTAAGTGTTTTGTTTTATATGATTAATGCCGGCCATAGCGACGCCGGAAATTGTGCCAGTCAACCTGCCACATCGCCTGATGTCCAGCTGGTAAGATGTCCCCATTTCTCACAGGCACGTTTTATTAAAGGCGAACGGGGCCTGAGGACACATTATAGCAAGATCTACAAATCTCATAGTGTAATTTTGTGCCCCCCAGCCCCATCCCCAATATCAACTTCTCCAAATGCAAGCTTGTGGAAAACGTTGGAAAATTCAAAAATTTAACCCCAGTTTTAAATAGAGTTCCTCGGGGCGCAAGACGGTGCGTTGCACTGAGTTTCGCGCTATGTCTCCGTCTTTATATAATATATTATATAAAATAAGATAAATCATTTTTATTATAATTAGTCAAGTAGTGAAAGGCGAGGGTCAGCAACACACTAATTTATTCAGCAAGTTCTCGGTGTCAAGCTCGCGGTGCTATCTCGGGCCAGCACCGCATCAGCCGGCGCTAGCGCGCGTGTTAGGAGGTGAATGAAAAACTACATTTAGAGGCATTGATATCCACTTAACTATCAACTTTTGAGTGTCAGAATGGTCACCTACTAGTTACATATTTAACCATGTAGGTATTTTAATATCTATGAATATGGTGTGTAGGCAAAAAGATTATAAGAAAGCACATGGAGACAAGACTAGGCATTTATTTCAATTAGACTTGTCAATAAATAGGTATCGTTATTGAGAAAGCTAGTTATCCGTTCCAAATCTAGGTCTTCGTGGAGAAGAAGGATAAGACACTCCACGGCAGCTTGTTTTGAAGTATTTTATCAACACATTTTTACATTATGTAGCATTTAGTATTGTCACATTAATCTCTTGGACCATTTCTCAAAGATAACAACTTTATCAATGAAAAGAAATAGAATATGAATATTCCTTAATTCGATTTTACACGTATGTAGCAATATTAGCCATATTTAAATACATTCAGAACATCATAGTTATCAGCAATAATCAAGATATAATGACAATTTAACTTACATGAACATTGTAGTCAGTTGATCTTTGACCAAAAGTGATCTGATGATCCTTTTTTCAATCCATTTTACAATAAAATCAGAACTTCCGATATGCAACATGATTTCCTTATATTTTTTTTGCTGCTGCATGCTTTTAGCAACTTAATACTATGGTCAGGACACCACTCAGGGTCTGTTCTTAGATATTAATGTTTTTAAAGTCGAAGAACAACTGAGCTATACCATTATTATTATTTTTTTAACTAGGGCATCTCGTAGCTCACCTCTGAGGTGATGACTACTTAACCGGACAATTGAGCTATACCACTGTGGCTTCGCTCTTTTATACCCGTTAACAAACAAGTATGAATCACAACAGTTGAGTCAAATCAGTGTTTGATTCATACGGATTTGCTGTGCAATATTAAAATACATCTTATTTAATTTAAAATTATGTTATTTTACATGTTTTTTTACTACATTTAATTACAAATTAACTTATTACTTTATATTACAACGCAAAATATGTAGTTACATACTAACTACATCGGTATAAATCTAACACGTGCGTCGTGCAAAGCTCGTTTGATCGCTTTCTTAACGGTTTTTACCGCATTTTCAGCTGCACCGTTTCCCTGCGGTCTGTAAGGAGCAGCGGTCACGTGTTTTTCTTTCGTTTAAAATTCCTGTGAAAAAAAAGGTGGGCTGTTGTCAGTGACGAGTAATGACGGGAAGCCGAAGCGGGCAAAAACGGTTCTCATTGATGCAATTAAATAGCTTCTATCCATTTCGATTTTGCATCCACCATAATTAAATACCGTTTTCCTCCACAATCCCTGAAGTCTGCATGTACTCGCTGCCACGGATGCAGAGGGAACTGCCATGGGTGCAGTGACACGTGTGGCGGCGCGGCATGCCGTGCACACGTGTTGTACCTCATCTATGTCCCTATCTAGACTGGGCCAATACACATAAGTAGTGTTGCCCAAAATCGGTCTTGGTCTTGCAGTCTTGCAGTCTTGGTCTTGGTCTTGCATTTTCGCAAAGACAAGACCAAGATTTCAGCAGCGTCTCGCAGTTAATTCAAACTGAGATTTTGATTTAATGATTTGGTTTCAATACCGATTTTGATAGACGTTCCCCAGTATCAAAACCACATCGTCATAACACTAAAAGGTATTGTATTGATTATTATATTTAGACTATTTAATAAGTAGCGTGTTACACACAAAAATATTATTATGTTCCCATGTGATAAAAATATACCTAGCATAAAATAAAATAGGTATCTTTCTAGCAAAGTTCATACCTTATAGCCATAGGTACCTATAATAATATATGCTTGTATAAGTCTTATGTGCAGATCTAACGTTAGTAGGTTGGTATGTGCTTAAAATTGTAACCAATGAAATTATACAAACATTATGTGGGTACATACTTATATTACAAAGTTTATATTATTTTTCTATTCAGCGAAATTTGAAACTAGTCGACTAGGTCTAGTAACACAGTTTTTGCGCCAGCCAATGTTATAGTAGTTTGATATTCATAATTTATTGTTTTTAGCTGTAAAATATTAATTAATGTACTACAAATTCAAACACAATGCGAATTGTTATATGAATAAATAAATAAATAAATAGTACATTACGCAAAATAACTGTTGGCCGGTCGGTGTCCTTATTTTATAATTTACCGAAAAAGATGCCGCGCTTTATCAAAGACTGTGCGACAAGTGTATGACAACATTTGATATTGTTTGATCGCCGCATTTGCCGCCACAGAGTATGGACAGAGGTATACAAAATGTTCACCTATTTTGGTAGGGTTGGCACAGGAGGATAAAATTAAACGACGTTGAAGATGTCTCAGCGAATCTAGAGTTAGTAATTACGCGTAATATTAAATTGCGTTTTTTTTTTCATTATCGTCAAATTAATTTACTTAATTTAGCTTAAATTGACATAGGCATAGTGAACCACCAAATTCACTGTGCCTTTGTGCCTATGTCAATTTAAGCTCGAAATGTACTTACTCTGTCCTGTTACGTTGTTCTAAGATCTTAACTAACGTGTATAATAAATAGCAATAGAAAGAAAAGATAGAAAGAAAGAAAGAAAATACATTTATTTGGCACAGACTAAAAGGCACACAAGAAGAAAGAGAATAAAAAAAAAATAAGATAAAAGGAAATAATACAAAACAACAACAATAGGCTATATCTATAATTAACTAATTGCAAGACTTGCAAGACTCTTGCTGCAAGACCAAGGCTAAGACTGAGAGCGCAATACCAAGAGCAAGACTAGGTGTATTGACGCAAGAGTAAGGCCAAGACTGATCTAAGTCTCATCTTGGTCTTGCATTTTATTCATTCCTAAGTGCCCATCGTGAATTTCATCTAAATATTCCTTTTGTAATGCGTTCGGAATAACGATCCTGTATTTATAGATGAGGCAACCTAATTCGATAGCTAAATCCTGTTTCCTTGCAAGTTACGGCGTCTCAGTATCCGACACTGTCAACGGCCAACCAAATGTGACATAACCTTTAACCTTGCATAACAATGTATCCCTCTGCGTCTCCTTAGCAATATCCTTAAAGCTAATTGGAATTGATTCTTCTATTAAATTTATGTGACTGCGCGTCTACTAAGCGACCCTCCTGTGGTAGCGGTAGCCTCGATAAAGCATCGGCCGGCCTATCGTCAGCCGAGCGGACAAATTCTACACTGAATTCGTATACGGCCAAGCGCGCCGCCCAGCGATTTGGCCGCTATGCGCTCCGTGCCCGCCGCGTCTGCCGCGCCAGCTGGAATGCGCATCGAAGGCGCGGGCGCGTCCTCGCCACCAGCGTGTGTATCTATTTTCCTTTCGGCAAATATTCTTGAACGCATTGCGTCATTTGTCAAACCCGAAACAAACTGATGTCTTAGATTTTCCTCGAGTGTAGAACACTTCTTACATTTGCCTAAATTACAAGTTGTTGCGAGGTATTTTAGTCCTTGTAAATATTCCATCAAGGGTTCGCCGGTCCATTGACACCGCAGCCGGACACGTGGCGCTCGGCGACCTCAGATCGCTGCAGTCCCAAATTGTTGGTAGCTAGCTTCACCTACGCCTCGTAAAATTTGTTCTCGGGAAAGTTAGGAGAACACAGATCACACATCAATGAATAGGTGGCTTCGCCTACGATTGTTATTAACATCGGCACTTTTAGGTTCTCTTTTACGTCGTTTAGTAAAATGTACTGATTAACCCGGCGTATATATAAGCAGGTAATTGCTTTGAACTTATATTAAATGGTTCTAACTTTCCGATCGGCATCTTAATAACAGGAATGTAGATACTGCATGCCTAATGAAGACACAAAAAATATTTGAAATAAAATCCCGTACCTACTCGTCGCCAATGCAGCTTCAATGATAGGCGAGGGTTAGCAACACACTAATTTATTCAGCAAGTCATGTATCTACCCACTACCATACAAATATCAAACCCGCAACATCGATACAGAGAGAAGGGAAGCGGTTGCCACAGAAAATTACATTATTTCTTAAACCACAGTCTAAACACTAAATTAATCTACATTTATTACAAAAGTCACATTGTTACTCAGGGCAGGTTGTTTCAAGCGGTCGGTTAACGTAAAAAACAGATTATCAAAGATAATATCACCGTTCACGTAAAAATTTCAAGTGATGTTAGATACTCGTATCCATATTATTAAAAAAATATTGGACACGGATTTATTGCTTTGTCATATAAAAAAAAATATAGATAAAACACCAGTCAGTTTTAGTCAGTAGGAGTCTGACAGACCTTTTCGCCCACCCTAGGGCGGAGGACATCCATGAACATTTTTCACCCCGGAACAATCAATAAAAATATAATATGGCCAAACTATATTTCACAAAAAACAATCTTGCGGCTTTGTCACCGATTTATTAGTACGGCCTATTGAACAGTTGCTCACTTGGCACTGAACCTGGCGGCCGTGGCGGCGACGGCGACTGTGTGCTAGCTAGGTAGACTGTGCGCTAGTTTTTTTTTTTTTTTTGTCAAGAACAAAAAAACAGCTGTGCTTGATGTTATGCTTGATTTCTTTAAATCGGTAAATATTTTTGAAAAACGAATTAATTCACAAATACGCACAAATTAAAAGCTACAATACGTTTATTCTACGGGCGCACAATCATTGGTTTCCAAGAAACAAGATTCTGCAAAACGAAATTTCCAGCAGGAAATTAAATGTCGGAGGCGGAGTTCCGTTAAATCCCTATTTCTAGCGAACCTGACACGCGTTTTGTTGTGACAGGCTGGCGACGAGCGTGATCGTGATGTTCGCGGTGGCCATCTTTATCAGCTACGGCCTGCACTGCTACGTGCCCGTGGAGGTGGTGTGGCGCGGCTACCTGCTGCCGTACCTCACGCGCTCCGGCACGCCGCCCGCGCGCCTGCGCTACACCGAGTACGGGCTACGCATCGCTCTCTGCCTGCTTACATGTAAGTATAGTAATGCCTGTAATCGCCGAAGGGATAGGCAGAGGTGTACCTACTAGTGAATAGTCCCGGGAAATCCCGGAACCGAAACTACCGGGATATCACAGACATTTGCGTCGTTTTAGGAACCGGTATTTTCAAAACCAAATCCCGGTTCTTTCGGGAAAAGATACTTCGCGTTTGGAATATTTTTAATTTTACTGCCCGACTTCTTAAGGCCTGGAATACACATGCTACCTAGTAGTACAAGAGCATGCTACTTTCGAGCAAATGCTACTTAGAGCATTCAACTAGCATGTGTATACGAGAAGAGAATGAGTATTTTACAGGCACAGAGAGCATGCTGATATTTGGGATCTCCATCAAAAGATACACAGATACAATAGAAATCACAATTATATCATATTCATAATCTCATAATTTTTTTGCCAGTTTTGTTGATTGTGTGATGATAACCGTTCAGCAGAGTTTGCCAGACGGACAGTCGATTTATTGAGTACGGCAGGTGCACAGATAATGAGCCTCGACCAGGCGATTGATTTTTATTTATTCTAACTTAATAGCAAGGAAAATTAATAAAGCGCTCTTCCTCTCTCCTTATTTAAAACTTGCTGTGCCCGACAGGGTCCATAATTGTCTCTATTGTTATTTCTTTTATTTACCACCAGTAATTGTACATTATGGATTGCAATAAACGATTTGAAATTTGAGATCTGAAGATTTCTCCTTTTCAACGGGGCAGTGGTACCTACACCTTCTATAGGCGACACATTATTATTTTCCGACATGCACGCGAACGAAGTCGGGCACAGCTAGTACCTACTAAATAATACTGATTTAATGTGTGTTAGCATTTTTGGTATAATTAAGGACTATTTGTATTTTTGTAGTCATATTTATCATGCATTATTTTATTATACATACATATTTACATTATATTATATTTCAATGTGCGTGTTCGCGTGATTTGGATAGTGTATTGACTAACCTGTCATTCATTCCAACACTTCACTCTGACATTTGTTCATTCGTTCACTCGGGTACTGAAAACTGTTGCACACGCAAACACGGGCATTCTATTTTGGTGTCTAGTCGAAGAAGGTTGATTTGAAGTGTAAAACCAATGTGAATAAAAGTGATTATCCTGAAGAACTGTATTCTCATTTCCTGACCTTTCAAAGGTCAGAAGTGGGATAACACCAGAACGCGTAACTGTTTTGGTATAAACTTAACGCCCACTTTAAAAGGTAATTGAATCATTTGTTATTCTTTTTCAAACAGTAACTGCTAAAATGTTATTTTTAAATATATTGTAATGAGGTGATACCAAAATACCATGATATTTTATTCTGAGCTATTCAATTCTTATTCATTTCCACCCTTTTAATCTTGTTAATCTTTCAATTTATTAAAAATGGATTTTTATACGTGTAGCTTCGTTTCTATACGTACCTACATTCAATTTTTCTTTTTCTTTGTATTCAATTATTTCCATGTTTGTGGTTTCTTTCTAATTCTATGTTTTTACAATAATATGAATCCTGGTTATTAATCAAACGTTAGATATTACATTCAATTTTTCTTTTTCTTTTTCTTTGTATTCAATTATTTCCATGTTTGTGGTCCGACGGTTAGTTGAACGAAAAAATAATTGGCCGATGAAACGTTTCGCCGAAAATATTATTCATCGACGGTTGGTAGTCCGAATGAATTCTTCGCCGATGTAACGGTTCACCGAAAACACTCTTCAACGACGATTAGTTAAACGAACGAATCTTTCGCTGATAGCACTCGTTGTAGGGGAATTCTTTTGCCAAATGGATAGTTTTTCTTTCAGCTTGACAACACCCTTAGGTCTTGTAGAAGTCATGTTAAAAATACAGGTAATAATAATATAGTACATGGAAGAGTGGCAATAGAAAAAAAAAAAAAAGTTTTTATTTAACAATAAGAAAATTAATCAAAAAGGCAAATTTATATTGTTTTTTACAATAAACAATATGATTATGATTATCATGATTTCTCTATTAGAACTGCGACAATAGAAAAAAATTAAATAAACTGTGCGAACAAAGCAAAAAACAAATAAAAGTAACACAACGTGATAAATTTTTGAAGAGTAAATTGTGAGTTATTATTATTATTTGTACTTATAATTATTATAATTCTATAATGATATAAAAAAATATTTATTTCTTGTTTTTCAGGTATAGAATATGGGCCAATCCACCTAAGAAAGATTCAATATTCATTTCACTCTTTTGTGATAAGTGTGTTTGTATCCTAGCATCATATTCAACCTGTGCATTACGTCTACGCTTTGGCATGGGTTCCGAGGAGTTGATTCGTTCAATGACACATTCTGTATGCTTCTGCTCTTTAGCAAATTCAATAATTGTTTTATAAATGTTCCATTTTTTTCTATGAAGAAGCGTGTTCCATCGTTCATGCCACGATTCTAATGCATTTTGTGTCCTTGGAACAGAAAGTGTGCGATCGTAAACTGTCCACATAGCTGGTGGAAATAATGCCTGATTTCTTTTTATTATCAAACCCGTGTTAGTTCTTTGCTGCGTGTGATGTGATCCAACATAATATTTCTAAAACCAGTGGGCAATTTCAGCTGCTTCTGTCGGCAATATTTTATTTTGGATGATTTCGAAGGCTTCGGATATCTCAGCGGGCTCAAGAAAAGCGAGGGCAACTAAGTGTCTGATTTTGTACGCAAATGTGAAATCTTCAGCATATCGCCTTGCGAGACCCTCTGACTGGACATGACGCCAAATACTTTGGGTCAAATGGAATAAGCATAGCCTGTGGGCACAGTCTGGAAACTGTCGTTTGACTGCATTGATCACTGCTACTTCAAAATCAGTTAATATATTAGCTGGTGACAAATGGGTATTTAATGTATTTTGATCGCATATCTTTTCAAAATCTCCAAAAATATGAAATAACAGCTTTCAGTCTTATGTGACAGTAGTGCGTATACCATAGGTAGAAATTGATTTGTACCACCTGCAGTTCCCACTAAAATATGAATAGAAAAAACTTGATAGAACGGAGTTGGACAACTCGAAAATGTCCCGTCCATGATCCAGCATTGTGCATTATTCATACGCTTAACATTAGCTTTAGTACCAAAAATGACAACACTTTCATTGTTACATGTATATTGACCAAGCAAAAATTGCTTTCCATTACTTTTAGCGAGATATTGTGGTACGTGAAATTCGTTGATTGTTTGCGGTATCTTAGGAAGTCCTTTATTTCTAACACGCTGCACAATCATTCGGCAAGCTGATTTATTCGGCAATTGAGGCGCACTTATGGTAGCTACGTCTTTTAAACAACGATTTACAATTTGTGACGGACTGTCCATAGATTCCTTCGCACTAGTTCTCAATTTGTTTTTAAAATTCATATCAATAATTTTTTCAGGCTCTGGTAAATGTGCATGATCACAATTTTGACTATCAAATGTATGTTCATAACAATCAAATAAAGTTATTACACTTACACCACAACCACTTGTTTGTTTTCTTGTACACCGCCAATAATACTTGTTATCATATTTTTTATTTAAGTGATAAGAATATCCATTCACTACTAGCACATGTCCTCCGCGTTTAGATTTAACTAAATTGCACTTATTCATTTTTAATTAAACTAAACACGAGCGAGAAACATTTCATGTAACGAGATCTGTCGTCACAAATTTCGCAACTACCCACAAAAATAAATAAATACTACCATAGATATTTGTTGTTTTGTTACATGTAACTATTGCAAGTTTATTCAATACTCGTTTAATCTCAGTACCATTGTTAATGAGTGCATTATGCGTCATTTAGGGACTTATCTTTAATACGGAAGCTCCTGGTATTTATTTATTCATCTATGCTGATAAAATTAAACATGGGACTCGAGTATTGTTTAGCTGCATTGCACATAATTATTAAAATATAATAGCTAGCGTAAACTGAATGCTATCGGCGAAAGATTCGTTCGTTTAACCAATCGTCGTTGAAGAGTGTTTTTGGTGAACCGTTACATCGGTGAAGGATTCATTCGGACTACCAACCATCGATGAATAATATTTTCGGCGAAAAGTTTCATCGGCCAATTATTTTTTCGTTCAACTAACCGTCGGAGTAGAGTGTTATCGGAAAACCGTCCTTTCGATGAGCGGTATTTCGGAATACCATACGTAGCTCTAACGTGGCTTCGCGGCCGGGCCCTTCTGGCAGCAAATGATCGACATCATTTAAAGATAATACGGATGGGGACAATAAGGATAAGGTAGCAAAATGTTATAATTGTGGGGTAGAAGGTCACTCCTACTATAAACGTAAACACCCAATTAAAAGATGCGAACACTGCCATAAAGTAGGTAGGTAGGTTGTAGGTATTTATATAAGGCAAACGCGATGTAGATAGTCCTTGATCATTTTCTTTAAAGTATCAATGCTGAGAGATCAAACGTTTACTTACACACAAACATGTCGTAGTTTATTTATTTAAGTATTTAGGATCTGACATCGGATACACATATTATACAATAGAACTCAAAATAATACAAAAGATTATTTTACGTGTGCTCCTTCAATTAGGGATACCTAACTATATGTATATGCCAATATACATATAGTTAGGTGTAAACAGGATAAATATTAAAATAGATAAAATAAATGTTGAAACCAGTAAAAAAAAGGGGGCATGACATCATATCATATTCATATAATGTGATATTGATAGATAAGTACCCATAACAATAATTATTCCACATTTGTTGACTATCGAAGGGAGGAATACATATAATTTAGAGTTACATATTTAAGTATTTTGCGGTGGTTTAAATGACAAACGACTTAATTGTTAAAGGCAAAACATTGAATGAGCCTATGTATATGCGTAAAACTTTGTGAGACGGTCAAAGTCAAATAATTTATTTTAACTAGGCACAAAAAAGGCACTCCTGAACGTCAAAATTAAAAAAAAAGATTCTAGTCGCCCCTTCCAAAAGGTAGTTTTCGTATGGAGAAGAATGGGCAAGAAACTCCACCGTTACTCTTTTAAAATGTTCACAATATCTTGTATACACTAATTATATGTGAAGACGATGCAACTAGAATAATCTTACTACACCACGATAGGTAAAAATAATGAAAAATGAAGGAATGATACAAACTACTCGTAATTATGTGATAGATGCATGGTGCTCACATGTTTACAAACATTGTAGGAATCGAACCCGCGACACCCAGCGCAGCAGTCAATCGCTTTACCACTGCGCCAACCGTGCCGACTATTTATTTTAATAAGTAATACTAATAATAAGTCAATGTGTGAGTTCAAGTAATCACAGAATATAAAATCAATGTTATAAAAAAATATATATCATACAATTAAATTAGCAACCAGTTAGATTTCACTGGTCACCATAGCAGGCCGCACTGAAGTGGCTGTGTACTCAGTCATCATAATAATATGACGGCGAAGTTTTGTTCGTACTTAGCCTACATTTTCTGCCTCAAAAGATGTTCGATAAATTATGCCTTGTATTATGTATTTCGTTCGAGCAGAAAATAAATCCCATCGACAGGAAAAAGTAGGGAGTTAGTCCCTTAGTTTCGTGGTCCTTAACGCATTGTATTGTAGAGGTATTTGATGACGACAAATATAAAGTACAAGATCCACCACTTCCCCGTGAGGGTAGTAGAAACTTCACTGGTGTGTTTTCTGTTTATAAAATTGATCAGTAGTATGTTTCTATTAAAGGCTTAATAGAAACAATGACAGGGATAGTAAATCAGTCCCAGAAAATGTTGAGAATAGTGAATTTCTCTTTTAATTGGGTGATGATAGAACAACTAATGACGTTAGAGATGTGTAGAAAAAAAAAGTATGTAAATTAATTAGAATATAAAATTACTTAAAGTAGAGAATATGAACTTCATAGAAGAATTAATAAATAATAATAATTTAACCTGTAACATGCAGGGTCTACACAGTGAAGCATTTAGCTGTTGTTATGGATATGAAGAGTGCACTAGTGTACTTGGTGTGTCGTGCATGGCATGCACTGCATGCCAAAATTATCGTACATATGTAAATTATGCTTGCAACCATGGTATTGTCGCTGGCGTGTTACATGAAGGGGCCACAACATGCTTGAGTTGTGGTGGATATGTAGAGGCCACCGTAATTCCTTCAATGCTGGTGGTGCAAGTGTAATTACGTTAGTGGGAAAATTATGCTTGCAACTATGGTATTGTCGCTGGCGTGTTGTGGACATCAAGGGGCCACAACATGCTTGAGTTGCGGTGGATATGTAGAGGCCACCGTAATTCCTTCAATGCTGGTGGTGCAAGTGTAATTACGTTAGTGGGCAAATTATGCTTGCAACTATGGTATTGTCGCTGGCGTGTTGTGGACATGAAGGGGCCACAACATGCTTGAGTTGCGGTGGATATGTAGAGGCCACCGTAATTCCTTCAATGCTGGTGGTGCAAGTGTAATTACGTTAGTGGGCAAATTATGCTTGCAACTATGGTATTGTCGCTGGCGTGTTGTGGACATGAAGGGGCCACAGCATGCTTGAGTTGTGGTGGATATGTAGAGGCCATCGTAATTCCTTCAATGCTGGTGGTGCAAGCGTAATTAGATTAGAGGGCAGATTATACTTGCAACTACGGTATTGTCGCTGGCGTGTTGTGGACATGAAGGGGCCACAGCATGCTTGAGTTGCGGTGGATATGTAGAGGCCACCGTGATTCCTTCAATGCTGGTGATGCAAGTGTAATTCAGTGAGAATGATGTCATAATTTAATAACAGAATTACAACCAAATTATAAAAATATGTTTTTATGTGAATCAAACATTACTGGCGAAATGTGATAGATAGGTACACCTCTCCCTAACTCTTCGGGGATAACAAGCGTGATGTTATGTTATGTTATAAATAATTATAGTTAGTGCTGAAGGCCGATAAACGTTTTGAGACTTTGATTATCCAACATTTAATCTACATTTGTTCATTGAAATGATTCCTTCCACGGGACGTGTAAGTGTCAGGAAAGGCCGACTGTTAGCATTTTTGGTATAATTAAGGACTATTTGTATTTTTGTAGTCATATTTATCATGCTTTATTTTATTATACATACATATTTACATTAAATTATATTTCAATGTGCGTGTTCGCGTGATTTGGATAGTGTATTGACTAACCTGTCATTCATTCCAACACTTCACTCTGACATTTGTTTATTCGTTCACTCACCCGAGTTCAGTTCAGTTTTCAGTACCCACTGAAAACTGTTGCACACGCAAACACGGGCATTCTATTTTGGTGTCTAGTCGAAGAAGGTTGATTTGAAGTGTAAAACCAGTGTGAATAAAAGTGATTATCCTGAAGAACTGTATTCTCATTTCCTCACCTTTCAAATGTGTAATTAATACAAAAAGTAAAACGTTTTATTTGATTTGGTTCGATTTTAATGTTTTTATTTTGTCCTGTCATTTCGTCTTAGGCTTCCTCGAAACATCGTAGGTAGCAATATTGCGCGGCTTTTGTTTACTATCATATGAATACGGAATACAATATTGCCAAAGAAGAGTATGAGGCTTTACCTGACCTGAATATTCCCGGGAACCCCATGGTTGATTTGGTCAGAGACCCTCTAACGTTTAGAACGCCAAAATGAAGATGTATACGAGTTTCCAGCTTATTATCTCTCATTCCGAGGTGAAACGCTAATTTGACAGGCCTAAAATGCAACGAAGTCCGTTGTATGTATGGATGTATCGTTCAAAAGTGGTTTCTCACTTGACGTTTTCGCGTACTGTTGCAGTCGTGCTGGCGGTGGCGGTGCCGCGGCTGGGGCTGTTCATCTCGCTGTTCGGAGCGCTGTGCCTGTCGGCGCTCGGCATCTGCTTCCCGGCGCTCATGGAGATGTGCCTGTCGTTCCCGGACAAGTTCGGGCCGAACCGCGTGTGGCTCGTGAAGAACGTGATGCTGTTCATGGTGGGCGTGGTGGGGCTGGTGGCCGGCACGTACACGGCGCTCCTCGCCATCGTGCGCTCCTTCATGCCACCGGAAACCAACGCATAGGACCCCCCTCCCGCTTCACAGACTACGCTTCTCACCCACCTTGTGCGATCAGATGCAAAGTAATAAGTTTTATTGTCTTTGTGTCTCACCTCTCAACGGTTCATTTAAGTAGTACTACGCCTAGCCTGTTAACAGGCTCCGTAGGTTTGTACATTGTAATATTACAGTAGTGTACAGTCCAACTATTTTCTTAATATCCCTCGGAAAACTTCGTGTTTCGTCAGCCGTCGAATTTCTATCAGTTTTCTTTGCACTTGATGCAGACCGGACAATCTCGGAAGTCGATTGGGACATTAAGAAAATAATTGTACTGTAACTGAGTATATATAGTCCTCTTCACCGTATCCGGCGATAGTAACCCAGACTACTTTTATTTTCTTACGTGAGCTCTGAGTACGATAGTATTATACCTTGGAAGCATTCTTAGGTAGCGTGCAGCCGGTCGCGCCGCTCGCGTTCGGCTCTGCATTAGTACAGCATTATCTCGTGTTGTACGGAAGGCGCACAGCTTTCTAGAGGACTCGTCACACAGTGCATATTTTATACATATTTTATCATTTTAATATTATGTTATTGAATAGCGAATGTACCTGCGTTTATTATTTTGTTATGTAAAATAAACGTTTCTTACGATTTAACCGCTGTTACCTTATATTCCTAACTGAGTAAAGACGCGTGTAACTCGTAACGCTAATAGTGTGGGTGGCACATGAGCTCAACGTGAATCAAGCACTACGAGTACACTTTGTGTTCATATAATACACGACACCCGATGGATCTGCGCACGCATCATGTTACATTACATAATACATTACAGTCGTATGTACGTCTTTACCAAAATCAGCAAAAATAGTATACACGACGAGACATCAAGCTGCTGACGGCGCATCAAGGGTACTTCCAGAATAAAAACGTGCGCGACCGGGATTGAATTCCCGTCAGGAATGAAGTTCCTTACGTGATACTCGCACGCAAACACACACTCATAATTATATGATATAAAGAGACGGAGAGAAAGAGAGAAAGTCGTATGGAGCATAACGCTTTTTCCTTACGTGATGATTTCTCCAACTACAAGCGCGAGCCGCGTTAAGGAACTTCGTTTCAAAAAGTGTAAATTGGCTATGCGTGGGCGCATAGGTGCGTATCAAATAAGTATGAGTTGTGACTTCGATGCAGCGGATGCAAAGGATGTGGCATAGCAAGAACGCTTAGTAACAGAGGCGCATCCTAGAACTGAATAGGCGCAACAGGGACTCGATCGCGTCATAACTTGACGGGTCGTAGCGTGGGCCCATCGTAGCACGGACGGGTACACTAAGAAGACTTACCTAGCCTAGCAAGGAAGCTTCTTAAGTATCGATGTTCAGGTTTTTTTAAATGTCCATTTTATGGAATGGCAATTCCAAATCAATAGCTGAGGAGTAAATCACGTATTTTTAAGAACGTTCGCATTCTGATCTCAAAATACCTGTAATTTTTCTCGAGTTTTGGTAAGATTTTGAAATTGATTTATTTATTGAGGACCAAATTATTACAAAAAACACAATTTATCAAAATATCTCATTTTTTTTTTTTAGGTAATGAAAACTTTTTTCTCATACTTAATCAACCTTGACTTATATAATAACTTACTAAGAACCTATATCATTTAATTTTCTTAAAATACGTTCAATATTGTCAAAAAACTTATTTATATTACAGTTTTTAAACTTAATCTGGATTTGGTCGCGATTTGCAAAAAGCAATAACATGAACTTGCCTGGGAATTGAACGCGATATCTGCGTTTCACTGATTAAATACGCACTAAACAGGATACACGTATTGTCACACTCACTTTTAAATCCTGTGCGTGTTTCTAAACTTTTAAATTACACTATTTTTAGGAACAAGAAGTGGATTTTATAAAAAAAAAAACGGCTTCCAACTATTTTAATACAATCGGAAAATATTAATAATTAGAACACAAAAATAATTACGAGGAAGCTAATACTAACTCTGACCAACTACGACACAGCTGAGAGTGTGAACGCTCCGACGTTTGGCGGGAAAAAGGGACATGTCATCTGTTTGACACTTCCTTTATAGGCGTGATGATACTGTTCATTCTCGTTCATTCCCAACACGGCCTCTCCTGATTGAGCGTCGTCCTCGACCGTATCCGATCTGTTGCTGGGTCCTGTTATAGGCATCATTTTCACCGTTTAGTTCTTCATCAGATTCATCTGAAAGCCATAACACTTATATGCAACTCAAGCATTCATCTCAATTAGCTAATTCATAATTATGTCACGTTTCATTTCTATCTCACAAAAACATCCTCAACTATAAATCACCGTCCATCCTCAACTATATATCACCGTCTACAGAGACGTCCCGCTTACAAACACAAACCATACAGGGTTCAAGTCACCGTAGCGCGCGTTTCAGGAACCTTTTACTGCAAGGACAAGTTCCTCTACACACTGCCACAGGACTTACAGAATAAACCTGCCTCAGTGTGTCAGTTAAGTGAGCTAGTAGCATCTACATCGGACTATTACACAACATCAACCCAGTAACATCTACATCGGGTCTCCAATGATATTGATCGAGTAACATCTTACATCGGATCGTTTATTGACATGGACCCAGTAACAACTACATCGGGTCAATAAAAGTAATACAGTCAAGTAGATAAACATCAGACATAACCAGCTACAAACTTTCAAAGAACGCTGTACAAGCTTCAGGGCACCACTCCCCTCGCCAGGGTACCATACACTCAGCCGCAGCCTGACTAGCTTGGCAGAACCTTAATAATTCGGTAAGGTCCACGTATTCCTGGGTCTAGCTTTCCTGTGCACTGAGAGTATTTAATGACGAAGACAAGGTCATCGACCTTAAACACACGAGTAGGACGCCTGTTTCGGTTGACACGCTGATCTTGCTGAACTTGGTTTTGTTTCAGCAACTCTGTAGCTCTACTTCTACAAATCTCTCGCCAAGCTTCACTGTTTGGTGGTGATCCCTCGACTGCTATATCACGGATTAGAGGGCGGATACCGGGCGTTGTTGCATCAGTACCGATTAGAATATTTAAAGCGGAGAACTGTGTAGTCTTCTGTTTTGTAATATTCAGCACAAGTTGCAGCTTCCACACAGTTTCAGACCATTCAGCACTCCTATGATTGACTTCAATCCTTACCATGTTAAGGACAGTTCTCATATAGCGCACTACCTGCCCATTAGACTGATGCATCTCAGCTGTGATGTGGTGCAGTTCTGATCCCAATCCTTTAATCCAATTGACAAACTCACCAGATTCAAACATACGGTCCGTCACCATTAGTCTGGGCACACCCAACAAGGCGTTTGTATGGCCCGTTTGAGCTCGCTAATATCCTGGCGATAGATCGGGTAGAGAAGACAGTACTTGGTAAAGCTGTCTACCATGATGAGAATGAACTTGTAGCCTCTGGACTCCGGTAGTGGCCCCAGAGCATCCACATGCACTGTGTCGAACGGTACTTCAGGTTTTTTCCACGATGTGATGTTTTGATGTAGTGCATGGGGTACTCTTTTCTTCGAAATGCATATGAGACAGTGAGAGACATACTTACTCACAAATAATATAAAAGATCGTGTTGACTCGCATCATCATGCTGTTTGAAATTTGGTACGCTATTATCTTGTTTACCGTGGCTAGGCATGATATATATCAATATAAACGAAACTAAACTGTCAGCAGTCAAATTGGCGTTTGGTGCTGTAGCTCTCACCTGCGCGTCCGCTATACCCCGAATAAATATGTCTGTCATCAACTCTTCGCTCAAACCCTTGACTACGAGAAGCCGTAATAACGATCGACGAGCGTATCCGGTAACTTATCTGACGTGCTATTTATGAAATAGGCAAGTAATAGGTTGGGGAAAAAGTTGCTTCGCACTTTTTAAGAAAATTCAAAACATTTTTTAATATAGTTTATTTATATTTAACTAAAGTATGTAGGTACCATTTTGTTCGACAACTTTTTGCCATTTTGTAGGTAGGGACATGATCCCATTGCTATAGAAATTTTGGGACTTTTGATCAAAATACCGCGACAAGTGGTTTTGGCAGTCCTCTCGTGATGTTATCCTGACACTGCCTAAGGAATTCTGAAGAGACCGAAACAGGTGGAAATCTGAAGGTGCAGGGTCAGGACTATACGGCGGATGCATTAGCACCTCCCAGCCAAACTCTCTTAATTTTTGCTGAGTGGTTAAAGATGTGTGAGGTCTAGCGTTATCATGATGAAAAACCACACCCCTTCTGTTTATTAATTCCAACCGCTTTCTCTCAACTTCTTGCTTTAATCTCATCAATTGTTCGCAGTAGAGTTCAGAATCGATGGTCCTGCCTGGTGGTAACAGCTCATAATGAATAATGCCCTTCCAATCCCACCACACACACAGCATCACCTTGTTGCGAGTTAACCTGGGTTTCGCCACAGTCTGTGAAGCCTAACCGGCATTTGACCACGACCTTTTTCGCACGTTCTTATTGTGCGTGATCCACTTTTCATCACCAGGTATCAGCTTCTTCAAAAATGGTTCGGTTTCATTACGTCGTAATAAAGAATCACAAATGAGTACACGGTTCATTAGGTTTCTTTCAGTGAGCTCGTGAGGTACCCAAATATCGAGCTTTTTTGTGTACCCAGTTTTTTTCAAATGCAACAAAACTGTTTTGTGGTCAATTCCCAGTTCTTCAGCTACGTCGTAACTACTGATATGCCGATCTTGCTTCACTTTTTCAAAAATGGCATCCATTTTATCCGTAATAGGGCGACCAGAGCGACGTGCATCTTTGACATCAAAATTTCCGGATTGAAAACGCTTAAACCAAATTTGTGCTACTCTCACAGACACTGCACTAGGTCCATAAACATCGCAAATTTTTTTCGCGGCTTGCGTTGCATTTTTACCTTTTTTGTAGTAAAATTTTAAAATGTATCGAATTTCTTCATTAGATTCACTCATCTTGACGGTACGAAAAACAAATGAAAATCACACATTTTCCTAATTTGAATTTGGAATTATGTTCCTTAAAATTTAAACTTTCAATGATACCAAAACCAGCCAGATACAAATAGTATAGCCCAAAGATATTTTATTACAAGTTCATACATACTATAGTGCGAAAAGACTTTTTCCCAACCTAATATATTAGCAAAGTTGAGCTTACTTGGGCAAAGAGGTTTGAATTCCCGCTTAAAATTTGTCCAAGACCGATCGTTGGTCACCCACTCGTTTAACCAAACTTTAGCGTCACGTTTCAAATACTGTGCTACACGTGACCAACATTCTCGGTCGCTCCAGCCATTCCAATCCCGGGCTAGATCAACTTCCTCGCACCACGAATTTATGTTGTGAATACTGGGGTCGAAGTTCGAAACGTAATACTGAGATCGCGACGGTGTAACGGCTAGGGCTGCGCAGGGTAGGCCAATAAAAAATGTACTCTCCCTATATAAAATGTACTCTGTGGGGTAGGCAGGTCGCAGGCTGTTAACTGATAGGTAGGTAGTAGTTACACCTGGATAGATTAATACTCGTACATATATTTTGTAACACGGCTAGGTCGCGGGTAAAGTCC
Source organism: Xanthia togata (assembly GCA_963853775.1). Lineage (NCBI taxonomy): Eukaryota > Metazoa > Arthropoda > Insecta > Lepidoptera > Noctuidae > Xanthia > Xanthia togata. The sequence continues at coordinate 956,078 of OY970790.1, forward strand.
TAAACACTGAGTCACTGTTCTGAGCACTGGCACACTTAGAGGAGAGCTAGAGTACCGTCCTTGGTAGCACGTGGTAGACTTGGGTCCCTGTCAGCACTGGCTCGTAGCAGAAGCACGTGGCGATAGGCCGCGGAGGCCAGTCAGCACAGGTTGCGGAGGCCTGTCAGCACAGGTCGCGGCGGTAGCTCACGGCGTATGGCTGCGGAGGCCTGTGAGCACAGGCACGCGGCGACAGGCCACGGGTTGTCAGGCCTTTGATAGCCCTCGCTAGCATGCGTAGGCAACGTGCAGCACAGCCACGCATGTAGCATGCAGGATTAGGTAAGGGGTCCTGCCCTCAGCCCGTACAAGTAAACCCTAGATTCGGGGCACATAGTACCTATAATTACGATTGTACGTGTTTACATCTTTTGCAAATTTTTAAACACTGGACCTTAGGTGAAGACTTACACAGTCTTATTCCAAAACACGGTCTAAAGGTTACTGGGATAAGTACTAGCTTTAGTACCATAAAACGTTATAAAAAATAAGTTTATCACTAGTTCCAGAACGAGTCTTATCTATGGTACTAATTTATTTGATGTTTTATAATTATTGTTTGTCAATGTATATAAAAATCGTTAAAAATGGATGCGTTGGCGTGTGTTGGGTCTTAAAATGAGTTCTAACGCACGTCAACATGAAATGGTATTTAATAGAAACACAGCATGCAGGGCACAAACAGGTAAATCAATAATTTCAGTAAAACCATAGACGTATAAAAAAGGTCGGTCGGAACTCCCGTTAAAACAAAACTGTGTCCCGTAATGGCGGCGACTAATATAATTATGTGTGAGTGGTTGCCATGTAAGCCAAATTTACCCATTTATTATTGCTTTATTTTATTAAGATAAATACAATTCGTGTGTAGGCAGAATTATACCGTGCCATTTGAAAAGGTTAATGGTAGTATGGTGGCTAGTGGTAAGGAAAAAAAAAACAGGTAATTGAAAATACTTTAATTGTTTAAAATTTTCCTTTGTTCCCGTTGAGTTACACCATTTTGTGTCACACTGTTACCTATTGGGAAAAAAATACCAAAATTAAAAAAAAAACAAATTTCAAAATATTTTATTTCACATAAACCTACATGGGCACGTATGAAACGTCAGAAGCTAGGTGCACGGTTCCAATTGGTCGTTTCCTATGGAGAAGAGCCGGCAAGAAACTCCACGGTTACTCTTTTAAAAATAATTGGTTTTTACAATATTTTCAAATGACAGTGTTATTAGGTATTGGAGGACAGTGTAGGTCTCTCAACAAGTACCAGGTACTTAATAAAATAATTATGGTCAGCAAATATACAGTCCACTAAGCCTACAGCGTTCTCACATTCACAAAATAGAAAATAATCTATATAAAGATGAGTAAATTATTAAAAATAAAAACGTATTATAAACGAAATGACGTGATTGCTATTACAATTCTGAATAAATATTGTTCAAAAAAGCCACTAATAAAGATTTGAAGTTAAATTTTAGGTATATAATGTCAAATAATAGCGTGATTATGACAAGGAAAATGTAAAAATAAAAATGTTATATTTATATATATATTTAAATATAAACATGGTCATTTGGGAGCAGATAATAGTCTTACACAATTTTCCGTTAATGAGCTACCAGGGAAGCCACATGTGCAGAAGGAATTATTGCCAAACTTCCTTATCTTCAACGTAGTCTTTAATTTTATAATATGCAGTCTTGATAAGAATGCGTTTAATGCGGGTTTTGAACTTCCCATCGCTAAGTTCTGTAACCGACTTAGGCAACTTGTTATAAAAGCGGATACTGTTTATAAGAAATGACTTGCTTGTTTTAGTTAATCTAAATTCGGGTATCACAATTTCATGTTTACTACGTGTATTTATATTATGGAAATCGCTTCTTATTTTGAAAAGTCCTAAGTTTTTGCGAACATACAAAATACTTTCTAAGATATAAAGAGAAGGCAGAGTCAGTATATCAATTTCTTTGAATTTGTTTCGAAGGGATTCGCGAGGACCCATTTTATAGATAGCGCGGATTGCTCTCTTTTGTAAGATGAAAATTGATTCTACGTCAGCTGCCGATCCCCACAGCAGAATGGCATAAGACATAATACTGTGGAAATAAGCAAAGTATACTAACCTAGCTGTGGCTTTATCAGTCAACTGCCTTATTTTTCTTACTGCATATGCAGCTGATCTTAATCTACCTGAAAGAGTTCTAATGTGGGCGCCCCATTGCAATTTTGAATCTAAAGTAATTCCCAAAAATATAGTTTCCGTTATTGCATCTAGTTGTTTGCCATCAAGTTTTAGATTTAGACCAACTTGAGGTACATTTGGTAATGATAACCTAATATATTTCGTTTTGTTCGCATTGAGTAAAAGATTATTAGCTGCGAACCATTTCGAAAGAACAGCTAGACTATTGTTGACATGTAAAACATTTGTATCTTTTCTATCTATTTTAAAAATTAGAGAAGTGTCTTCCGCAAATAGAATTATATCCGATAAGTTAGCCATCATATAAGGAAGGTCATTTATATAGAATAGAAATAAAAAAGAGCCAAGAATTGAACCTTGAGGCACGCCCATTTTAACTAGAGACGACGTCGACGACGTCGTCTCTAGTTTCTCTCTAGGACGTCGCCCCATTAACGTTTACTTTTTGTTGCCTGTTTGATAGATAGGAAAGAACAAGGTCAGCAGCTTGTCCACGAATTCTGTAGTTGTGTAATTTACAGATCTGTGTATTGTGGTCATCGCAGTCAAACGCTTTTGAGAGGTCACAGAAAATGCCAATTGAATCCTGGGAATTCTCCCAGGATTCCAAAATGTGACTGATGAGTTTTACTCCAGCGTCACCGAATAGTCTTTTCGCCATAAGATGAGTTCCCTGACAGTTCTTGTCTGACAATTGTAGTGACGTGACCTAACGAAATATAATCGATTTTATTATAATATTGATTCAGTTGGCAAAGAAAATGGGATCGGATTATTGATTTTAGATTTTCAAAATATTTTTTTAATAAACTGGTTATCCTACTTCCTACTAATATTATAAATGTGAAAGTTAGTATCTGTGTATTTCTTACTCTTTCACGCATAAAGTACTGTACGGATTTTGATGAAACTTTACAGTAATATAGCTTATACATCAGAATAAGACATAGGCTACATAACATCACGGGAGCAGAGCAAAAATAACGCGGGTGAAACCGCGGGGGACAGCTAGTGGTAAATGAAGCGCAGTCAGCCCAGCGTGACATATAGCCTCTCGCCTTTTCCTTCTGGTACTTTTGTGGAGGAATGAGCCGTGTCGTCTGTCCACATTTTGTCGACAGTGTGGTTAGCATTCAGCCAAGTCTCATCGAGGAATACAACATTGTCCCAAATTTTGATCTGTTTCGCAGTATCTAAAAATGCTATACGTGCAAGCACAATGTCTCCTCTCTCCATTATTATTATCCTTTTATTTACTTTCTTCCATCCAAATCAAATCCCACTTTGTGCAACACATGCCATAATGATGTAACACTTCCAGTAAACAGTTCAGCTTCTTTTAACGAGTTTGTTAATTTTATTAATGTCGGGAAATCATTTCGCTCATAATATCATGAATATGATTTCGGATTGCTTCCATATCAAAACTGTCTACTTCGGTTATTGAAGCTTTGCGCTGACGCTTCTTCGGAGTGGACAACTTCTTGTCTTCGGTGCCAGTTTCACCAAATTTCTCCTTAGTGATACGGGAAACGGTAACCTTTCCAATGTCCAATGCTGCCGCAACTTGATCTATAACTCTGTCGATCGGTATCAACGGGCCCCGGTTTTACGCTTTCGTTCGAAGTAGTCCCTCAAACGTATCACTAACTCCCGACTTTGGGAATTTAAAACAGTCTTTTTTGTTTTTTTCAGCATTGTTTTAACAAACAAAAACAACAAAAAGAAAAATTTAACAAAAAAAACTCAACAAAAACAGTAACAAAATTAATAACAAACAAACACTCAGAGCAGACGTAACGCAAACACAAACAACATACAAGGCAGACGCACTCGTACTGACGCGACGCGATCGCGACTACAAAATGGCCGCTCCGATTCATCAATTTTTTTGTTGATTAGTGTATTGAGTAGTGTCAATCTCTATTGGCCGACGTTCCGTTCAACGCATTAGACATTTTTAAGATTTATATTTTTTTATTTTATTTACTTAATTTATTAACAGTTAAATCAATCAATCTGCCTAGCCTTTTCCCAACTATATTGGGGTCGGCTTCCAGTCTAACCGGATGCAGCTGAATACCAGTATTTTACATGGAGCGACTGCCTATCTGACCACCACAACCCAGTAACTGGGTAATACGATACCCCTTGGTAAGACCGTTAATCAATAAAGATTTAGTGACGACACTGAAACGATCTTTTATTTACTTTTTTTAGTTTGTGACGGCCCCTAATAAATATGAATTTAAAAAATTAACATATAACCTCAAAACATTGGGATTATCGATTCCTCCACAGCGAAGAAGCCTAGAAGACTCGTAAAACCCCTGATGTGTTATAGGTTTTCAGTGCAATAGTGTCAGTATTTTTGTTAATTCAAAATTATTCTTTAAAAATGCGCTATAGCGGATGGCGACTAAAATAGGGTGATCATGTATTCCAACGAAACAAGTATTTATCGAGTACTTAATTACCTAAACAATGAAGGAAAACACGTCGTACGGTAAGATGGTCGACAGTGATAAATTATATAGGTACAAGCAACGTTGAGCCGATGCCTGCATACCAGTGAACTGCACTTGTGAAGTTTTAATTATTGTTGTTTTTTAGTCTTGTAGTTTTTTATTTCGAGTCTATTGTGGCTACAAACAAACGAAAGTGGAAAGGTGACTGACATTGGGAATCGGGAAATTTTACTAAGTACAAGAATACTTCAATAAATAGGTACACAAATTAAAAAAATGCTTTATTTGTAATCAATCATCCAAAAAAAGCGGTAGGTAGTTAGGTACATAATAATTTGTACTTTTTAGATATACAGTTAAATTGGTTCACCACGAGAGAAGATATATCGATTTGACAGCTTCTTGTGTTTACTGCTAGGTGATTAGACTTAAAACTTGTCAAACCGGATTTGTTTCGGTGGTGGCCCGACAGTATTATTATTACACATTTTAAAATTAAATAACAGTTTTATAGATAAATCACAGTAAGATTATACAATAACTACACCAAATGAACTCTTAAAATACTACAACATTATGGCTTTCTTTCCGGTAAGGTCAGCCAGAACTTAAGCTACCCATTTTCGATAGTCCTGTCTGGTTTTAATATAGTACTTATAGTATAATACTTTGTAATTTTTAATGTTTCTTTTTTTAGGGAAAACTAAATACTAGATAAGAAATAAAATTAATAAACGACATAATTACACATAGTTTTACACATATCTTATTAAATTATTTACTTACCACTCTAGTTATTCTAGATAGTATCACTGCACATGTACTACCCACTTTATTTTATTTATGCACTCGCACGTTACGCCCGGCTACACCGTTATAATAATAGTAAACACACGGAAAACAAATATTTCGGCTCTGTGTTCCAAAACATACACTCGCTAACTGACATTTCACACAAAAATGAACAACAAGGTTCATTTTTGCACGTAGATGTGACGTATCTAAAATGCATCTATGGTAAGCGCGTTCCCTCCATTGCACACAATCTATCGTAACGAGCTCAGATTGACAAACTCGGCCGTTGATTGGTTACAGACAAGGATTGGGATCAAGATTGGGATTGAGATATATTATAGAAAGCAGCGGTAACTGAATGAAGTAAAACTAGTGGTGGCCTCTTGGTCGAAATACGATCGATACTTTCAATTATTTTTATTCATGTGACAGTGACAGACACAGAAAAATAATAAAAAGTAAAGCAAAGAGGCCACACCATAACGCATGGTGGTGTGTGTAATGTTTTTTATAACAATTTATTTCTAATGCATATTATTTAAAATATTAGATAACTGCACTTCTTCTCATATTCCTCCGTCCGCGTATCCATTTATTTTGTTGCAATACCTACATCATCACCTTATTTCAACTATTTCGACGTGTTTTGCTTCATTCAGTAGATAAATAGGTACCTACTCGATAAATACTTGTTTCGTTGGAATACATGGTCACCCTATTTCAGTCGCCATCCACCATAGTGCATTTTTATAGATTAATTTTGAATTAACAAAAATACTGACACACAAAAATATTGCACTGAAAACCTATAACACATCAGGGGGTTTACGAGTCTTCTAGGCTTCTTCGTTGTGGAGGACTCGATAATCCCAATGTTTTGAGGTTATATGTTAAATTTTCAACTTCCTATTCATTAGGGGCCGGCACAAAAAAAAAAACAATAAAAGTTCGTTTCAGTGTCGTCACTAAATCTTTATTGATTAACGGTTTCTCTGGGCTTCTTCCTTGTGGAGGAATCGATAATCCCAATGTTTTGAGGTTATATGTTAAATTTTCATTTTACTATTTAAAAATAAGCAATAAAACTTCATTTCAGTCTAGTCACTAAATCTTTATTCATTAACGGTTTCTCTCAGGTCCTCAGTTATGGAGATTACGTTGGCCGAACGTCCTGATGTTCCAGGAACCAAAATTCATTTAACTTATAATCGGTGGCATTACGAGTAAAAAAAAAACATTGGTTGTTTGTCACCAAATCGTCACTAAATCTTTATTCAGTACCAGTTTCTCTAAGGTCAGTTATGGAGATTGAGTTTGGCCGAAAGTTCTGATATCAGGTCGTTCGGCCATAAATAAATGCTTCTATGTACATCAGTGGCGTGCGTTTCATAAAGACAGAAAGACACTGCCTACCCTACCTAACTCAGTATAATCTTGTTCTGATATTTATTATTATTTTATCTACGAGTACGACGATTACCTACTTACTAACAATAAACAAAAAAATCATAGTCGCTCCAAGCAAGCTCGTTACGTATTGTAGCATTGCGCGGCACTAGCGCCGCTACGGCTACGCTGAGTACCAGGAGTGCCTCGGCTCGGGAAAGACACAAACTATTCGGGTCTAAATGTTTATAAGTGTGCTCTCGTTGTCATGCGGAATGAATGGGTGTGCGTTAATATAAATACGTGGCACACAATGTCACAATAACGCACACAACCGTACAGAATAGACAGTGCCTTTTTTACAGCACGACAAATTACGAAATTATCCGATGTTTTCCGAACCGAAATTGGCTATACAAATATTTTAAAAAGTAGTATTGTTTCATTTATAATGCATCATAACTTACGCTATTTCTTTTTTGTCGTATTATTTTTTGCACTGTCTGTCTCCGACTTTGTGACATAATCGCCATATTGTTTGTTTTATTCGTTTTGATTTGTTTTGAGAGCCATATTATTTGGAATTTAAGAGTTTAACGTCGATAATAGTATGAAAAATGGATAATATTCACTGTGAAAGTTGTTCAGCTGGTGTGTATATAGAAAAAATAAAAAATGATGCGTTTTTAAAACTATCATTCGAAAATAAAAAAGAAGTGATAAAATCAGTAAATCTATGGATATTTGAGGTGGCTATTACCTAGGTACATCAATATTTATTCGACTAGAGGACCAACCAAAACCAACAAGCAGTAAGTATTTTTGGCATTTAAATTTTTCTGCCTACCCTGTCTAAAAACTCTGTGCACGCCACTGATGTACATGGATCTTATTATACAGGGTGTCCAGTAAATAGCACGACATACTGCAGGGGGTGATAGCTAGGGTCACTACCTATCAATACAACACAATAAATGTTCAGCAAAATCTTACATTTTTTTTTCACCACTGTAGGTTAAACTTATGTGATAAGAAAATAGTTCTGTGAAAATTTAAACAAAAAATAGTATTTCTTGAAAACATTCTTGTCTTTGATAGAAAAAAGACTTATCAATGAGTAAAGTAACTATTCACGAATAATTTGATGTAAAAAAAGCACTAGAAAAGGATTTTTTCATTACGAGATTCTTAAAAATCTGTTTCAAGGTAGAGATTTTTCGGTATTTTGGAAAATTTGTCATAACTACAAATAAATTAGTGTAGAGAAATAATGGTTCGGACTCGTTCCAATGTAAATGTAAATCCAATATATTTTCACAAATAAACGCTAAGTTTATATGTTTCTGTTGACCTAATTATAACCCCAAAATCCGAAAGTGTTTTTGATTTTTATAATTCTCAGAAGTGTCCGTGAATTTAATTTAATTTCTATCGAATATATGCGTTATTTAGAACACAGACAGTAAATACACGTGTCTGTTGGTTCTTAGGCGAACGATGTATGGACGCCGAACAATGTCCTTTGGCTTACATGGCCACCCTAAATTCACTCACACATGTATATCTTCCCGCCATTACGGGACATAGTTTTGTCATAACGGGAGTTCCGTCCGACCTTTTTTATACGTCTATGTCGTATGTCCCGCGATGAAATGTAGGCGAAATAAATAGGACTAGTGATGACAAACATGTAGGCGTTAGGATAACTTAAGTAATTTAAAAAACTGCGGGTACAATAAATTAAATAGGTTAAAGGTTAGCCTGTAAGTAGATTGATCCGGAAAAACGTCGGTGCGCCGCTGGAAGACGCTGGGAGGAGCTAGCTGATGTAGCTGACTGCTGGACCAACCGCGACACCACTCAGGCGCTTAGTGCGGCACCTGATTCCGCGCAGTATTCGATAGCGCTGGATCTGGCGTGGTGCAGAGCCTTAACGGTAGAGGCTTTGGCGGTAGGTTGGAGGGTGTGGCCGAAACTGGCCTTTACTGTACAGATCCGAAATAAAGAATACTATTAGACCCGTAAAAAAGGTAAATTATGTCTTGTAGGAGGGCTCGAGTGTTAAATAGTTGTAATACTCACATAAAAATAAATAGAATAAGCTTGTTTTTGATAATGTTAAAGAATTAAACGATTGTGGCTTACTTCACAGTGAAACTATTGAATTTACTATAATCATAGACGTATAATACTTTTTTATACGTCTATGTCTATAATAATATAATTCTCGGAAATCACAATTAAAAAATATGACACGTTTTTTTTCTTCAAGGCAAGCTGACGAAACAAAACCGAATCTTTTTTTCCGCACTCTAATGTCATCAAATTTCGAATTTGTGTCAACCATGATGTATATCAGAACGTTCGGCCAGTCGAGATAGGAAGCTGGCTGCTACTCCAGTTTTTAGTGACGATTATGTGACGCATAAAGATGCCAGCCAAAGAATTTGTGACAGAACAGTTCGAAAGTTAGAAGCATTTATTTATGGCCGAACGACCTGATATCAGAACTTTCGGCCAACCTGAATCTCCATAACTGAGGACCTTAGAGAAACTGTTACTGAATAAAGATTTAGTGACGATTTGGTGACAAACAACCAATGCTTTACTTTTACTCGTATTGCCACCGATTAAAAGTAAAATGAATTTTGGTTCCTGGAACATCAGGACGTTCGGCCAACGTAATCTCCATAACTGAGGACCTGAGAGAAACCGTTAATGAATAAAAATTTAGTGACGAGACTGAAACGAATTTTTATTGCTTAATTTTTTTTTGTGATGGCCTCTATAAATAGTAAAATGAAAATTTAACATATAACCTCAAAACATTGGGATTATCGATTCCTCCACAAGGAAGAAGCCCAGAGAAACCGTCAATCAATAAAGATTTAGTGACGACCCTGAAACGAACTTTTATTATTTATTTTTATTTTGTGACGGCCCCTAATAAATAGGAAATTGAAAATTTAACATATAACCTCAAAACATTGGGATTATCGATTCCTCCACAACGAAGAAGCCTAGAAGACTCGTAAAACCTCTGATGTGTTATAGGTTTTCAGTGCAATAGTGTCAGTATTTTTGTTAATTCAAAATGAATCTTTAAAAATACGCTATGGCGGATGGTGACTAAAATAGGGTGACCATGTATTCCAACGAAACAAGTATTTATCGAGTAGGTACCTATTTATCTACTGAATGAAGCCAAACACGTCGAAATAGTTGAAATAAGGTGACGATGTAGGTATTGCAACAAAATAAATAGATACGCGGACGGAGGAATATGAGAAGAAGTGCAGTTATCTAATATTTTATACTATAATATGCATTAGAATTAAATTGTTATAAAAAACATTACACACACCACCATGCGTTATGGTGTGGCCTCTTTGCTTTACTTTTAATTATTTTTCTGTGTCTGTCACTGTCACATTAATAAAAATAATTGAATTTATCGATCGAATTTCGACCGACCAATAGGCCACCACTAGTTTTACTTCATTCAGTTCATTTGGTGTAGTTATTGTATAATCTTACTGTGATTTATCTATAGAACTGTTATTTAATTTTAAAATGTGTAATGTAGTTTATCAAACTAATAATAATACTGTCGGGCCACAAGTTTCAAGTCTAATCACCTAGCAGTAAACACAAGAAGCTGTCAAATCGATATATCTTCTCTCGTGGTGAACCAATTTAACTGTAATTCTAAAAAGTACAAAATAATTATGTACCTAACTACCTACCGCTTTTTTTGATGATTGATTACAAATAAAGCATTTTTTAATTTGTGTAGGTACCTATTTATTGAAGTATTCTTGTACTTAGTAAAAACTTCCCGATTCCCAATGTCAGTCACCTTTCCAATTTCGTTTGCTTGTAGCCAAAATAGACTCGATTAATATAACTAAAACTTCACAAGTGCAGTTCACTGGTATGCAGGCATCAGCGCAACGTTGCTTGTACCTATATAATTTAATATTACGACGTGTTTTGCTTCATTGTTTAGGTAATTAAGTACTCGATAAATACTTGTTTCGTTGGAATACATGGTCACCCTATTTTAGTCACCATCCGCCATAGCGTATTTTTAAAGATTCATTTTGAATTAACAAAAATACTGACACTATTGCACTGAAAACCTATAACACATCAGAGGTTTTACGAGTCTTCTAGGCTTCTTCGTTGTGGAGGAATCGATAATCCCAATGTTTTGAGGTTATATGTTAAATTTTCAATTTCCTATTTATTAGGGGCCGTCACAAAATAAAAATAAATAATAATAGTACGTTTCAGTGTCGTCACTAAATCTTTATTCATTAACGGTTTCTCTGGGCTTCTTCCTTGTGGAGGAATCGATAATCCCACTGTTTTGAGGTTATATGTTAAATTTTCATTTTACTATTAATAGGGGCCGTCACAAAAAAAAATTAAGCAATAAAAATTCGTTTCAGTCTCGTCACTAAATCTTTATTCATTAACGGTTTCTCTCGGGTCCTCAGTTATGGAGATTACGTTGGCCGAACGTCCTGATGTTCCAGGAACCAAAATTCATTTTACTTTTAATCGGTGGCAATACGAGTAAAAGTAAAGCATTGGTTGTTTGTCACCAAATCGTCACTAAATCTTTTTTGAGTAACAGTTTCTCTAAGGTCCTCAGTTATGGAGATTCAGGTTGGCCGAAAGTTCTGATATCAGGTCGTTCTGCCATAAATAAATGCTTCTAACTTTCGAACTGTTCTGTCACAAATTCTTTGGCTGGCATCTTTATGCGTCACATAATCGTCACTAAAAACTAGAGTAGCAGCCAGCCTCCTATCTCGACTGGCCGAACGTTCTGATATACATCAACCATGCTAACCTTTTTTAAATAAAAAATGTGTGACCTATTTTCATCTAAAGAGGCCTAAAATGCAGCGAAATGCTGCAATAGCTCTTACAGTTGCTAAATACTAAATTAAAAATCTATATTGATATGTCTAGCTATAAGACCAAAGTAACGAACGAACCACCATGGCAAACAAGATTAGAAACCGACATAGACCTACTAAGAAATGACATAAATAGATTAACACAATATAAAAGCGGTAACACATCCAGAAAACTGGAAAAAAAAGTCAAACAAATCATTCAAAAGACCAAACAACACAGCTCACATGAACATTTTAACAAGGTACTTGAAGATCACCTAGACACATTTAAACAAAAACTTTTTAGTAAAAAGTCATATACTAGCAAGATACAAAAAGCCAAAGAAAGAAAGTACAACAATTGATTATTTACAACAAGTGAGAAACAATTTTATAGAAAGCTTAAAGGTCAATATACCACAAACCTAAACCCTCCATCTATAGATGCCCTAAAATAATTCTGGCAAGGGATTTGGTCAGACAACACAGAACATAATAAAAAAGCTAAATGGATACAAGAAGAAATAGTTGGATCAGAAAAAATTGAAGAAATGCCGTTTGAGGATGAAGATGCTCTTTAAATAATTCCAATGACAAATAAAACGCACAACTGGAAAGGAAGTAGCAGGAATAGATGGTTTACATAATTTTTGGATAAAAAGATTACATGCACTACATAGAATATTATCGGAGCAAATTAACGATATGTTAAAAGGGAACCAGATACTCCCAGAATTTCTGACTAAAGGAATCACATACATGATCCCAAAATTGAACAGAACCTAGGATCCCTCACAGTATAGACCAAACTTGCCTCCCAACTATGTACAAAATCATCACGTCGTATATAACTAATAAAATTATAAAACACCCCGAATAGTATAACATTCTAACTGAAGAACAGAAAGGCTGCAGACGAGGACACATGGGTTGCAATGAACAATTAATTATTGATTCTACTCTTTTAAAACACGTTAAAAAAGCAAGAAAAAACTTATACATGGCATACATAGACTATAAAAAAGCATTTGACAGTGTGCCACACACATGGCTGCTTCAAGTATTCAGTATATATAAAATTAATCCAATCAATTTCCTTAAGAATATATATCCAAATAATCAATTTTCTTAAGAATACCATGGGATCCTGGAAAACTTCCCTTAAACTACAAACGAAAACCACAAACTTATCCATAGATGAAATAGCAATTAAAAAGGGTATATTTCAAGGGGACTCACTATGCCCTCTTTGGTTTTGCCTAGCCCTAAATCCACTCTCTCGCACATTTACTGAATCTAGACTAGGCTTTGACATCAAGAACAGTACACCGATTTTACACCAAATAACTCACTTACTTTAAATGGATGATATAAAATTATATGCCAATAAAAATACAGATTTACATAATTTATTAGACATTACAACATCAATTTCGAAAGACATTAGAATGGATTTTGTACTAGACAAATGTCGAAAATATATTATAGAAAAGGGTAAGATTGTAGGAGGAAATTACTCAACAGATTCAGAAGAAGTAATAGAAGCAATGAAAAATGAAGAACTCTATAAATATAAGTACTTAGGATACAACCAAGCAAGACTTTTAGAACACAAAGCTATTAAAGATAAACTCAAACAAAAATATTACAGAAAAATCCAGTCACTATGTAAAATGTAACTAGCTAGTAAAACATTATTCAAATCCATAAACACTTAAGCTATACCTATACTTACTTATTCTTTCGGCGTGATAAAATAGTCCAACACAGAATTACATGCACTCGAAACTATAACTAGGACAATTATTACACAACATACTCGTAGATATTGGTGCCGATTCTCTTGTACACCGAACTAATTTAACTAAACTATCACTAAAATTCCTTACTTTTGGCTATGAAAATCTTAAAGCTATTCTGTAGTAAAAAGTCTCTAAATTTAAAAATTATTTTGACACAACCAAATCGAATTTGACCATTGCGACTCCACGTGGTACATACTTGTTTGCCCTACCCTTTTTTTTAGAGCCGGAGTCGCGCAGTAGGGGCAGCCTCGACATGTTTTATATGGAATTTTTCACTTTTCATATGGAAAAAAAATAGTTATTTATCCAACATGTGAGGAAAGTTCGTTTTTCCTATGAGTATTGATTTTGAGTCTTGAGCGAACGAAGGATTGAAAAATAGAATCACGAGCGCAGCGAGTGATTATAAATTTCAATCCTGAGTAAGCGAAAGACTCAACAAAACGAATAGCAAATGAACTTGCTCACATGTTGCATACAAAACTTTTCACCACGACCAGCAAGAAAGTATTCAGTCATCATAGGTAAATAAATAAAAAACATTAATCTTAACTTATAAATATTTCTATTCTAAGCATCAAATTATTTATTTTTTTAAATAACTTTAAAACTTAACATAAAAAAATCAGGCAAGGTTAGTTTCTGAACGGGATCATTACTTTCCTCACTGTTCAAACAGTGAGGAAAATACAACTTTCCTCACTGTTCAAACAGTGAGGAAAAACCAACTTTCCTCACTGTTTTCATAGAGGAAAGACACTTCTTTCGTGCGGGAGTGGTGAAAAATATATTACCTACGTGTTGAGTATAAGGTGTATATGCGTTTCATAAAGGGGGTCGAAATTTTCATTATTTTTGCGATAGGACACACCATTTTCGAGATATAAGCAAAAGAAAAGAAAAAAATCCAGTACAGTACTGTTTTTGCACCCGAAGTCGAGATGTTCGTGTGAATTTTAGTTCATGACAACTAATAATATTCCACACTATTTTCAGTGGCGATTAAAAATGGTCAGAATTAGTTAGACAATTAAAATTTTAGGTGAAAAACGTCAAATTCAGAATAGAGAAATTGAAATTTTCACTAAATTTAAATCTCAGTACAATCTTAGTGCTGTCAAACTAAAATATAGTTAAGTTGTGCCACTTTAGTCTATTTCAGAATGGGAAATCATCGTTTGACTGAAGTAAACAAAATTTTGGTGATTTTTAGTCTAGTTTAGATGCATTTGTGACAAGAGAATCGGCACCAATATCACCACCCAAAATCAGCAATAAAGGTAACCAAAATCAATAAATTTTTGTGGAGTTTCTTGTCCATTCTTCTCCATACGAAAACTACCTTTTGGAATAGGTGACTAGAATCTTTTTTTTTTTGTAAATTTTGACGTCCAAACGTGCCTTTTTTGTGCCTAATTGAAATAAATTATTTGACTTTGACTTGACTTTGACTGAATAGAAAGGGTAATTATTTCCAGAAAAGACGAAGGCAGAGGGTTAATTGAAATATCACACCTACTGTAACGGCTAGGGCTGCGCAGGTTAGGCTGCGCAGGCCGTTAACTGATAGGTATTCAACTTACCTAACCTACGTTAGGTAAGTTGAATAGAAAAACAGCTTGAAAGGTTAATACATATTTTAACATATTTTAAATAACGGTACACTACAAAAGACAAATAGTAAACCTAAATCATTTTTTCAATAGGAAAAAGATTACCAGCCAATTACACAAAACAATAGTAGAGATAGATAAAAATATTCACCACTGAACCTTAGCGAAGACAATATTGAAACGATAGATAAAGTGAGACATCTAGAGGAAATACATAAAAAATGGAGACAGACAGAAGACATCCTAATGATTTACACCAAACTCACATTGATAAAGACGCTTCTAACAAATGGCACGAATTAAGTGGATTACTTCCAGAAACAGAAGGATTTATGCTGGCCATTCAAGATCAAATCACAAATACCAAAAATTATAGAAAATATATAAATAAAAATATCACAGTAAGGAGCGATTTATGCAGAAAATGTCACAGCAGATCGGAAACTATACAACACATCACAGGAGCTTGTACCACACTCACCCAAAACGATTACACTCATAGACACAATCAACTTGTTAATATTATACACCAAAAACTCGCAACAAAACACAATCTAATGCAGGATCCATACACACCGTACTACAAATACTCACCTAAGGCTGTATTAGAAAACCAAGCTTAGAAATTATATTATGACCGCACCATAATTACAGATCATACAATATATTTATAACAACAGACCTGATATAACACTAGTTGATAAAGAAAACAAACACACATACATAATATATTATAGCAGTCCCAAACAACAATAACAGACAGAAAACTATCACCGAAAAAATCAGAAAATACACAGAAATACAAGAAGAAATTACCAAGGTCTGGAAAATGAACAGAGTAACCATAGTACCAATAGTGGTATCAACAACTAGTATCATCCTAAAACAACTATTTATCAGCTTAAATACAATCAATTTCTCCAAATATCAAATATACATAACTTACAATACAGAAAGCATCTATATTAAACACATGTCGCATAGTACGGAAATTCCTACAATTAGATTTGGACAATATTTTCAATGCAGTACAAAACACCTAATCAATCTACTCAAACTTAAAATCTCACCTTGTTTTACACTTTGTGAGATTTTAATAAAATACCAGGTTCTAGGAACTTGAGACAATAAATTTAAAAAACACAATAATAAATGACGCTGTCAAATGCAGATTCCCGTCAAATATTCAATAAATTATGTAAGATTTGAGAACCTATGTTGACGAGATCAGCTACGAGACGAGCACGCCTACCACCTCCGGACTCGTCGCTCAGCTCCGCCTCGCCGCCGCCGGTACCCAGCCCCACTGTAAGCGCTGGGATGACACCAGCCGCGGTAGTTGCGTCGAGCTCGAGTGACGAGTATTTTTCCCCGCCGACGTCGCCAATACCTGTACGTCGGCAGGGGAGAGGCCGGCCACCGAGAAGCTTGGGACTTAGGGGCCAACCGGCCCCGAGCCGGGTCCCCGCTGCCGGTGGTTGTGTGCAGCGCATGAGATGGACTCAGTCTATGAACGAGAACGTCATGCGCGCATATTTCGGGTCTACAGAGGGAGGAACTAACCTCACTGCGTACCGTGTTAGGATTCTGTCTTTGTTTCAGGAACTAGAGCCAACCGTCAACGTCTCGGCCCAACGATTGTCGGATCAGGTGCGGGTCATCCAACATAATCACAGGTTGGACGATGTCGCGCCTTATAGGCTGCGCTCAGAGGTACTGAGCAACTATATCGTCTCAACTCCGGCACAAACCGCGGCACAAGCGCAAGCACGCTATTAATGTAATCCTGCCGCGGTCCAATCACATAGTGTCGAAGAGGAGGATGATAGGTTTGCCACAGTAAGTAGCCAGTGCAACGTCCAATTGAGGAGCGCACTGGAGGATGCATTTTGTGAGTATAGGTACACTCCAACCGATCTTAGACCCCGATTACTACGCCTACCTATGCACAAAAAAATAGGGCGCTGGTGTGTGCCTTGGACTCGCAGCTTAGCAATTTTTTCGAGAGCAGCGAGGATCTCGTTAATACACACTCGATCCTATCCTGTGCGGCTGCTGCGGCATGTCGTTTAGCTAACGTCAAGTTTCCAAACAGTGACGGAGCTAATCGACCAAAACCAGCCGTACCAGCCTGGCAGTGCAGGATCGAGCGACGTATCGATGGGGCCAGGGTACTCATCGGCAAACTATAATGCTTCAGGGAGGGTAATACACGACCACGAGTGATGCGCTTTGTAAGGCGGGCATTCACGGGGACTTGAATCAGCCCTCAAGAATACATGTCCCGTGTCACAGAGCGCATCGACTTCCTGAAGCAGAAAGTTTGTGCATGGGCGAGCCGTATTCGGCGGGTTGATCGATACATGCAGAATCGCATGTTCCAGAGCGATGAAAGGTGGGTATATAGAGCTTGGGAGTGAACTAACAAAATGTGACGGATGTGTGCCGCCCGGATTATGCCGCCACGAGTACATTCGGCGCAGCATCTGGTCGGTGCCCGTCTGTCATGCTGAGGCTGACTGGATGCAGGATGTCAAGCGAGTGTGTGAAACTATTCCAGAAATGGAACCTATACTGATCACGCCATCAGACGAGAGTAGATAGGAATTGGGCGACCAATTCTAATATTATTTTCATTCATGATATCAATTCCAGGTCACTCCATTCAGTTATTGAGAGCCAGAAACAGCAAATTTACACCATACACTCATTCTCGTATTCTAATATTTCAATCATTCATTCAATTATTCTAGTATTCCAATATATTAACCATTTAGTAATTGAAATCCAGAGATAGCCAATTTACACTATTTACTCATTCTAGTATTCTAATATTTCAATCATCTAAATCAATTCAACATTATAATTATTTGTATTCTAAATTTTCCTCGTTAAAATTACATTCAATTCAACAATTCAAAGACACACATGAAATTCGAGCGACAGTCGGTATAGTCTATTCGACACCACGGCCTAACGAAAGTGGAATGCGCTCGCTATTGTCCATCACGCTGCCTTATATACAGAGCAGTGGTTATTAACTATTTATGACTTAGAATTCGGTATGTAAAGTAAAAATTAACCTATGCTGATTCCAAAACCATTTCGAGATTTTAGGTTTTAGCCTTATTTTTCTATTTTTAGGTCTTAAAATTTTAAGATCGTAATTATTTTCACAAAAATTCTTAAAATCACTTGACTTTTACTTGACCTCTAAATGACGTCATAAAATACCCTATTGAAACTTTCAGTGCTTCTTGTAATAAAATTTTGTACACGGTGTCAATGTCAACGTCAAGTTTACATGAAGCTGTTTACTTTCGTTGAGCGTACCGTGCCTTGATTTTTTGATAAGTTACTGTTTTTTACCGAGGGTCCGTATATAGGCGAGGAGTAAATAATACAAGCACTATATTCGGTTAAATAGCGTATATTAATATATACTTCAAATTTCGAGGCTCACACACATATAAAAAATCAATCCTGCCAAGGTAAATGCCGGTAATGAAACCATAGCGAGATCTAATTCGACGCCAACGCCATCTATCGAGCTGAGGGAAAAACCTCGAACGTTTATCGAATGGTCATTAGATCTCGCCACGATTTCACTGTATATCCGAACATACCGCCCAAGGCATATTGGCAAAATGTCCTTCTTTACCAACTAGATTAATATATGATTAGTATGTCTTTGGTGGGAAAAGAAAAGAACAATGAATAGAAATAAACAACTTAAGTTCTAGATCCTTATTTGTAACAAAATAACACCTTGTAACACTTGGCAAACTTACCCTAAAACATACTTCCATGTAAAAATACAAAAAACTTAAAAATATTTTACACTAATTGGTTATAGGTAATACACACAGTTTAGATGTTGGTCTCTTTATAGTCGAAGATTGAGTGCATAATGTAACAACCCGAGTAATACCGTCAGACCCAGGATGTTTTTGTTCGATTCTACCCAACAACCACTTGCCAGGAGGCAAATCATCCTCTTTTACTAAAACTACTTCACCAACAGATGGTTCCGGGCTTCTATGGTTCCATTTATGACGCTGCAAGAATTGGTGAAGATAGTCGTGCGACCATCGACGCCAGAAATCTTGCGTCATCCTCTGATGAAGCTGCCATCGTTGGAGACTATTAACGTTAGCCTTTTCATAGTTGTGATCAGGCGGTAGCACTAATGGTTCCCCAACTAAGAAATGACCTGGCGTTAGGATCACTAACTTGTCCTGATCTTCCACATAAGACAATGGCCTCGAATTGAGGCATGCCTCAATTTGAGCTAACACCGTTGTGATCTCTTCAAATGTCAGCGTGGAATTCCCAATCACTCGCTTTAGGTGATAGATACTTGGTAGACTTTATGCCTGCCTCCCAGAGACCCCCAAAGTTTGGTGAGTGAGGAGGTATAAAGTGCCACTGCGTGCCATTGTTTGCGAGCTCCTCTGCCAATTCTGGATTACAAGCTGACTTTTCCTCATTAAACAAGTAAAGTAGTTCTCGCGCAGCATCCACAAAGTTAGTCCCATTATCGCTGTGAATATCCGCACATCGACCACGCCTTGCCACAAACCGTTTGAATGCAGTGAGAAATCCCTTAGTGCTTAAATCACTCACTGCTTCCAAATGCACTGCCCTTGTGGCCATGCATATAAACAGAGCGATGTAGCCCTTGTAAGACCTGTTACCGCGCCCTTTCGATACTCGTATGTTTATAGGTCCTGCGTAATCCATTCCACTACTTAAAAAGGGTTTGTTCGGCGTTACCCGAGAAACTGGTAACTGCCCCATAAGTTGTTTACGTGTTTTGGCGGTATATCGTATACATCTTACGCAGCCCCTTACATACTTTTTTGCCAGCAACTTTACTCCCATGATCCAATACTTTGACCTTAAATATGTAATCATCAGTTGCGGGCCCCCATGCATGGTTTTATCATGGGCGTCTGCTATCAAAAGATTGGTTAAAAAAGAGTTATTTGGTATCAGTATAGGATGTACTCTTTCATAGCTTAGCTGCGACATCTCAAGCCGTCCTCCAACTCTGATTATTCCCTTAGAATCCAGAAAAATGTTTAATGCTTTTAACTTTCCATTATTATTTTCTACATTTTTGTTTTTCAGTTCTTCCAATTCATTTGTGAATCCTTCTTCTTGACATTTCCTTACGCATGTCTCTGTTGAGTCTTCTAGCTCTTGTTTAGATAGATGTCGTGACCTTGTACCTACGCTATACGCTATAACTCTAATCAATTTCGACAACGATGAAAATTTATTCCAAAAGGTAACGTCAAAGGTAACCGTATGTATTTTCACTTCTTCTAAATGTGTTACCAGATGTTTCGGCCTTTTGTACTCCACCACTTGCTGTCTTAAATAATCCGGACCCTTCCACCATATAGCAGTGGATTCAAGTTCAGCAGGGGGCACTCCGCGCGACGCAAAATCTGTGGGATTCTGTTTTGATGACACGTGAGACCAGTAATGTGTGTCTAATAGGTTCAAAATATCTGAAACACGATTAGCCACAAAAGTTTTCCAGCGGCTCGGATGACTGTTAAGCCAAGCTAGCACCACTTCATTATCCGTCCACGCATGCCAATCGGTCTTTGGTATGTTCAGTACTTCGCCAACTTCCACCATCAATTTGGCAAGGAGAACTGCACCACAAAGTTCTAAACGCGGAATAGAAACTTGTCTAATGGGTGCCACTTTCGTTTTTGAAGTGACCAAATAAATATAAATATTTCCTTTGTGATCGACAACCCTAATGTAAATGACTGCTGAATACGCCATTTTAGAGGCATTGGAGAACCCGTGCAATTCAGTTTTCACGTTGTTTGATTCTTGGTGCAACCATCGTGGGATTTTAATATTAACTAGAAAAACTAAGTTACGGTGGTAAGTAACCCATTATTGTTTTAAATTGTTTGGAATTTCTTGATCCCATTCTAACCCTGCCAGCCACAATTTATGAATAAATATTTTGGCTAAGATAATACTAGGTGCTAACCATCCCAACGGATCAAATAATCTTGAAATCTCGGAAATAATTTTTCTTTTTGTTACAGCAGTGGTCAGCGGCTGGAGATCAACTGAGTACTGAAAAAAATCTTCGTTCGAGTTCCAGGTAAGTCCCAGAATCTTCGTAACACTATCCATATTTATCTTTAGCTCTTCGTCCGTAGTTTCTTTCTCATCCCTTATTTTATTTAGTAATTTTTTACTATTACTCCTCCATTTTTGTAATGGAAATCCTCCTCTGGATAACACTTTAGTTAACTCCGTGTATATATTAAAACAGATTTCTTCATTTTCAGCTCCTGTCATTACATCGTCCATATAAAAATCATTTAAGATTATCCTCGCTATTTCCGGTTTATCTACGCATTCATCGTATGCTAACTGTTGTAGCGACCGTACAGCGAGATATGGTGCCGACGCCGTGCCGAAGGTAGCTGTATCTAATTCATATTCATCTATTTCCTTTTCAGGTCTGTCTCTCCAGAGGATACGTTGTAATATTACATCCTTCCTATTTACTGAGACTTGCCGATACATGCAAGTCTTAGTAAATAGGGAGGATGTAATATTACAACGTATGTCCGCAACGAGACATATCCGATGTGTTCTCCATCGCATAATAGTTTGCCGGAGTTCCGACTGCAAGGTAGGACCAACAAACAATTTTTCATTGAGTGACATCCCATTCGTTCCCTTGCAGGAAGCATCAAAGATGACGCGGACCTTCGACGTTTCCTTATCCTCCCGGATAACGGCATGGTGAGGTAAGTAGATCGATTTTTGATTATTCTCTTCATCTTCTTCCACCTTTCTCATGTGTTTCAGCTCTAAATATTCTTCAAGAACTCTCGAATACTCTTCTTTGAATTTGCTGTTTTTGCTAAACTTGTTTTCTAAAGATCTTAATCTTTTTTCAGCGATGCCCTTCGATTCACCAACCTTGCTCACCGGGTCTACATCACGCAATGGCAGCCTTACTATATATCGACCACTCTTGTCACGTTCCGTAGTAGCTGTATATATTTTTTCGCATTTATTCTCTTCCTTCGTTAGCATTTTATTTCCAGATGGTTCCGCTTCCAGCTCCCAAAATCTTTTAAGCAAATCATCCGAACCCAGGTTTGAATGCATAACGGTGATACGTGAGGGATTACTAGAATGATCCACTTCAAAAGTTCCTGACAATATCCACCCTAACGTGGTGTCTTGCGCTAAAAGAGTTCCACCCACATTCCTTTTAATGCCCTCCTGGATGACTTGGCTGTAAACCTCAGCACCTAATAAAACATCAATTTTATTAGGCCTGTAGTATTCGGGATCAGCCAAATCATTATCGGTCAAGTCTACCCATTCTACCCTAGTTACTTTCGTAGCTGGGAGAAGGGCAGTGACTGACTTCAGGACAAAAGCGTTTACATTAATTTGGACCGAGGGATTTATTCTAGACCTCACCTTAAGTACAACGGTTGACTTAGCCGTCGCAATTTTGTCCCCACCTATGCCTATCACAGTTTGCCTGGGTGGCGTTTTGTTTAATCCCAAAAATTGGACCGTGGATTCCGTAACGAAAGAACCTTGTGATCCTTGGTCAAGCAACGCCCTAACCACCATCCTTCATCACCTTTACGACGGCTGATGAGGTTTCCTCGTGAGCCCCACTACTATCTTCACCAATAACAGACCCAGAAGCACCTGTTGGGTGCAACAATGAATGGTGGCGGCGTTTACACACCTGGCACTTGAGAGTGTTTTTGCAATTTTTGGCAGAGTGGTTATTGTATAGACAAACAAAACACAAATTATGTTTCTGAGCAAAATTACGCCTAGTTTCATTTGACTCTTTACCAAACTTCGGACAAGATGTAATTTTATGATCGGCTGAGCAAAATGTACATGATGCTGACTTTTTATCTTTTATTACATGAAACGATTGAGTTCCTTTTGGGTGTGGATGTCTTTCCTTGTTATCTGTTTTGTCTAAATTTTCCAAACCTCTATAGCGACTTTTTAAAAACTCCGATAACTGTATAAATGTAGGTAAATCATCACTAGAATCCGAAGCCACTTTGAGTTCCCAACCTTTCCTGGTCTCTTTATCAAATTTTCCACTAATTATATGTATAACAATAAGATCCCAGGAAGAGACATCTACCCCTAAATTACCAATTGATTCCAAACATTCTGAAGTAGTAGTTATAAGCCTTTTTATTTCGCTAGCCGATTCACAGGACAAAGTCTTTTGACTGAGTAATCTTTTTATCATACCATTTGCTAGAAACTTTTTATTGTTGTACATTTTATCTAATTTAGACCACGCAATTTTATAGTTGTCAGATGTAACCTTAATGTTTCTTAATAATTGCTCAGCCTCACCACTTAAATGTCCCTTTAAATAAATAAAACTCTGTGCATCGTCGAGTGATGTGTTCTCGTGCACTAATCGCACAAATAAGTCTCTAAATGTTTGCCACTCTGAATATTTTCCCGAAAATAAGGGAATTTTTATTTCTGGCAACTTTACTCTGCTGACACTCTTTTCATTCTGAAAAATAGACTTAGAATCCACACATAAAGTAGTTGAATTTCCTGAAGATAGTAATTCCTTTAATTCGCTTTTAAAGTCTATGTAAAATTCCTCAACTTCATCATAAAGACCATTTTTAATATAACTAGAGTTAGACAATTCAACCTTTTTTATCGTAATTAATATTTTTTTATGCGTGGCTGTGAATGTATTCCATAATTGTTCCAAATTTTCGAGACGGGTCTCTGCATATGCATAGGTTAATCGCTCTTTAGGAGCTTTCTTTAAATTGGATTTTACCTTAACCATTTTGGTACTAATATCCTCCTGTACAGCAAGGAAGGCCTCCATTTTGCAACAATTATGTTATACCAATTTAACCAAAAACAAAATAAAATTTAACATAAATGATGAAAAATTCCAATTCTTCAAGTCAACGCTTAAAGAACAATGCCCACTTCCCATACATTTAAAAACCTGATAATTAACGTTTATGTATAGTTATGAGGTATAGTAGAAAGACTACCTTTGAGTTTAGAAAGTAATTTCTAATAATCATTTTTACGGTTTAAACGCTACGAAGTCCAAAAAATATGAATGTTACTTTTTAGGTTAGGATTTGCCGTTACTTACTAAATATATAGAAATAAATGTGCTATACCTAATTATTAACACTCGAAGTATAGTCTTAAATAGGATACTTACCTGGCTATGTATATGCATCAAGCAGACGTTGAAGTTTATGTAAAGTATACATCGACTTTTTGCTGACGGCGGCATTGTTAAGAGGACGGATTTACAATGGTATGGCAAGCAAAGGTCGTCAGATGAGGAAGATATCGAGGTCCAGGGGCGGTAAATAAGGTCGTAAAAAGAACACACAAAATTGCACATTACACAACGAGACGCAAGCGCAACAAAGAAGGACTGCACCGATAACCGATGCCATGCCAATCGGAGAACTGTCAAATGTCCAAAAAATCCGTTTCACTTTTGCGAACTCAATTACATACTGCATGATTAATTTATTTAATTTTTGTTATTTTTTTATTCATCTGTATTAGGAAAATACTAATATAGAAATACTTACTGATTAAATAAAACGTAAAGTAATATATAAAACTCAGAAACAGAGTTGAATAAAGTCAAGTAGCGGTATGTAAAATGGAACGTTATAAAAACAGGGAAGTTGAGATGCGTTCAAAACATGGTATACGTTTACTCTTACGTAGAATAACCATAAAGAAATATTAAAAAATATTCTTTTCCTGCGTTTCTTTTAAAATTGTGATAAGCGTAATTAATATACTATTAAATTAGCTGAATTTTAAGATTTATTTCATTACTATACATAGTCAGGTGAAAAATGGACATCCTTCTTTCACAAGTCTTTTTAAACTAATGTCTTTTGGGTCTAAAAACGGGCATGGATTTCACGTCAGAACCACTTTTCACACAAAATTTTTACAAGTCCTAATTTTCTACGAAGCAAAATGTTAATTTTCTGGTAATGTTCAACTTCAAAATACTGCACTTTTTTGAGATTTTTAAATTTATATTGATTCTTCTTGATTAAAATGAAAAATGTACTCACGGTTTTTTCACCAATTATTTCACTCACTGATACTGATGATGTCGCGCTGTACTGCACCACAAAGGCGGCGCGCTGTACTGCACCACAAAACAGCGCACAATTGGCGCCCTCTGCTTGTCCACGATCTGCCGCACTACACCTCGCTTGCGTCGCTCCTCCGGTTTTTGCTACCAGCTGTGGCTGCTCCACGCGGCTGCTCCTGGCTCCAACCGGTTCCACCTCCAGCTCTTGAGCACCTCACCTGGTTCCCACTGAAGGGGCTGCTCTGGACAGCGATTCACTGCCCAGTAACGACGCGAAGGGTGGTAATTCACTACCACCACCGGAACTACCACAAACACTCCCGGACCGTTCCGACTCCGAAGGACCATGTATTTTACCGAGGGTCATATTCATATTCATTATGATAGTTCCAAACAATGAACCCTGCTAGGGCACAGCAATTTATAGGCGACAGGTTTTAATTAATTTAACATGCTATCATTATTAATTATTAATAAAATTTGTTGATATAGATTAATTTAAAAATTATTATTATACATTATGCCATTCTTACAAACTAAATAAATAAAGAATCATTTTCTGACTGATGTCTTGTAGAGTACCTAGCTATGTATGTGTAATGTGTTCGAGTCGATAGTAATTTATTTATTTCTCAGTTAAAAATTCTTTTAGGCTATTATATGATTTTAAGATTAAGTAATTTTGCAGGTCATTTTTGAATTTGTTGTCGTACTCTGTATCCTTAACTGAATTCGGGAGTTTATTATAGATTTTAACGCACATGGCCAGAGGCCCAGAACGAAACATAGCTAGTCTTGAAGTTGGTACCGCTAATTCGTTTAGATATCGGTTTTTAAGACTGCGTTGCTGTGGGCGTTGCTATTTTGCTAGCGGAAAAAGCGATGGGTATTTTCTCACAAATTTACTAGCTTCTAGGATATAAATACCTGTTAGCGTAAGAATTTTAGGGTCCGTATATAAGCGAGGAGTAAATAATACAAGCACTATATTCGGTTATATAAAGTATATTAATAGTATTATTATATAATAGTATTAGTATAGTGCTTGTATTATTTATTGTAAAATACATGGTCCTTCGAGCCGGATTCTAATTCTTTTCACTATAACCCTTGCTTTCCCTTCGGACTTCGATACTTACTGCTACATTGACCAAATTGCTTGTTATAAGAAACTTCTGGCCTATCCTTTGGATTTGTTTTAACTACGGACCTCAGTACACAAACAATTTGTTTTGGCTATTTCTTGTGGTGTTTTTACATGACGCTGACGGTATGAAGCATTTAGCATAAGTAGTCTTTGATCGATTAATAAGCTTTATCTTTACAATAACGTACGGACACTGTAAAAATAAAAATCGCTCTGTTATGAGTTTATGACAAATTAATATTAACTGTCAAATTTGACAGTTTGACTTTACTGAATTTTCAAGTTTAGTTTTAATATATGTATTAAACGTGGCAAAGATCATAAAGCAGCCTACTTTATGTCGTCAGCACGAACAAAACTTAAAAAATATATAAAAAAAATAACTACGGCTTGGAAAAACCAAAAGTTGAAATTATATATATCAAATACTCTAAAAAATCTCTCTTTAAAATAAAAATATAAAAAAATACCTGAAAAATACTTTACATGCCGAATTAAAAAATAAATAAAAAGTTTTTTTTTTCTATTGTGTTTGCTCTTTATTCTAGTCTAGGTCGAGACAAAGTCGACGATGGAGTAAGCTTACCCAGGAGAAGCCTGTTCACTCTTACTTTGAATATATCTTTCTTGCCATAAATATTGTCACGAAGAAATTTTTTTTTTATTGCAAATGATATTTATGTAGGATGGAAGAATTAATTATAATAAGCAGAAATAAACACCTTATAAATAAAATAAATCAACTTTAATCTTTTCACGTTTTCACCTTTTACATCATCTCTTGTTTTTTCCCCCTTCGTTTGGAAACTCAAATCAACGTTCAGAAATAATAGAATCAAGTTAACTTACTAATTCCAAAGATTTTAAAATTAACCCACAACTCGGCCATCCTGCCATAGTCTGGCCTCAGACTATGAACACACCTACTCCACCACTACTTACTTATTTTAAAATAACAACATAACAACTAATATCATAACAGTTTTAGAAATAAAATAAACCAGACACACAAACACTACAAACATCTTAGTATCTAACATCTTAAAATGAAATATCATTGAACACCTAAGATCCAATGCCTTATCTTATACTGTTTTAAAATAAAATAAAGAAAACTTAAGATTGATGTTGAGGAATGTCACAACAAGCAAAACATGCTTAGTAGCTTACCCCTGGCCATATTTTCATGTAGTCGGCTGCAGTTGATGTTCTTATAGGACCCTCAGCAGTAATTTCAGCTTTTTCCACCTCGTATCGATCTTTCCCAAGCATCTTCACCACCTTGTAAGGTCCCAAATACTTAGCCTTTATCTTCAAGGTCTTTCCGAATTGTGTTCTTCTAATAGCTACAAGATCTCCCACAGCATACTTTACACTATCCTTTTTTTTTTGTTAAAGCTCTTCCTATTTTCTTCTTGTATTTTTAGAATCTGTACTTTAGCGTGTTCTCTCAGTTTTTCTTTTTCCTGTACATACTCTTCTCTTTCCTCTTCCTGTAACATGTTAAGGATCTCTATATTTTCTTTAAGTTTCATTTTAGTACCAATCAATAACTCAAAAGGAGTTGTACCTATGCTGCGCTGAAAAGTACTGTTCAGTGATCTTTGAACCTGGATTACATGACGGTACCATTGCTTCTCATCTCCTAGACACAACTTGGTAAGTATGGAGATTAAAACTCTATGTACTCTCTCCACCTGTCCATTACCACGGGGAACACCAGTGGTAACTGTAATATGTTGTATGCCTTCAGCTTGACAATATTCTGAAAAATCCTTGCTAGTGAATGCAGCTCCTTTGTCTGTTATCATTCTGCTTGGGTTCCCAAAAATTTGTTGATGAATCCTTAGTTTATTAATTAGCTCTGTAGAATTTGTAGTTTTCGTCGGAAACAACCACAAAAACTTAGTGAAGGCATCTACTATAGTCAAAATATAATTATATTGTTTCTTAGTTTCTGATAAAGGACCAATGTGATCACAATGTAGAGTGCTAAGAGGTATACTTTCCTTCTCTATACTGTTCAAAAATCCTTCCTGCTTTCCTTCCTTTTTCAATGCTAGTAAGCAAGGTATGCAGCTGACAATAACTTCTTCTATTTTCCTTGTGACATTTTTAATATAATAATCCTTTTCAATGAGTTCCATCATTTTCTTTTTACTAAAGTGTTCATTTTCATGTACTTACTTTTTTATTATTTGCATTTCCATTCCTTTTGGCACCACTATTTTGCCTTCTTCACCTTTATACAATAGTCCATTATGTTCATAATAATCTATGTATGGTTTATGTTTAATAACCTCTAAAATTGCATTTGTACCTTCATCAAACTGTTGAGCCTTTCTTAACTGGTCATGGACTCCTCTTGTAACAATATTCACATAAGCGCTGCGACTCAGGGCGTCTACATGTCTCATCTTGCTTCCAGATCGATGTTCAACTGTATAATCATATTCTTGTAATAACAGGATCCACCTAGCCACTCTGGTTGTTAAATCTTTCTTTTTAAAGTAATCTCAAACGCTGAACAATCTGTAACAATCTTGAACGGTATTTCACATAGATATTTTCTAAACTTTTTCACACCTTCTATCACAGCTAAAGCCTCCAACTCGTAACTAGTATATTTTTTCTCTGCGTCTGTAGTTTTCCTGCTCATGTAATACACTGGATGTAAACAACTGTCATTTGGATCTTGCTGCATGAGCACTGCTGCGTAAGCTTGTTGGGAGGCATCAGTGTGCAGTTCTGTCTTTAAAGATGGATCAAAAATTTTGAGCACTGGACCCTGTGTCAACTTCACTTTCAACAGATTGAAAGCAATTTGCTGCTCCTCACCAAAATGATAATGACTGGTCTTCCTTAATAAATCGGTCAGTGGTCTTGCAATCCATGAGTAACCTTCAATAAATTTTCTAAAATACGAGGTTAAACCTATAAAGCTTTGGAGTTGTTTAATCGTTCGTGGCTCTGGAAACTTCATGACTGCTTCCACCTTATCACTCGAGGGTCTTACTGTTCCGTTTTCAATGATATGACCAAGGTACTCGACCCTAGTGGTCAGTAAATTACATTTCTTCCAATTGATTTGGAGTCCATGTACAGCAGCCACTTTCAAAACTTCTCTAAGTCTGTCAAGTGCCTCTTGATAGGTCTCAGCCATTAACATAATATCATCGATAAAAATTAATAAATAACCCTTTGCAATGATATCCCTGAAAACAATAGTTATAAAACGAGTAAAATAGTTTGGGCATATAGAAAGACCAAAAGGTGCCCTATTAAACTCATACTGCCCTGTTTGCGTCACAAATGAGGTATATTTTATACTGTTTTCCCATACTTTTAAATGAAAATATGCATCTTTGAGATCCAACTTACTAAATATCTTATAACCTGAAAGCCTATCCATGTGATCTTCTATGATAGGTAAAGGAAATTCGTCTTTGACCATCTTTGCATTAATCTTTCGATAATCAACACAAACACGTGTTGAACCATCCTTCTTTTTAACCAACACTAGAAGGCTTGAATACTCAGAAAAACTGGGCCTAATAATACCTTTCTCCATCCAATCCTTGATCTGTTGATCCACTATATGCTGCTCATGCAGGGATAGGCGTCTGGGCCTTTGTGCAACCGGAATGTCATCTTTCAGAATTATTTTCATTT
The DNA here is from genome assembly GCA_963853775.1 of Xanthia togata. Classification (NCBI taxonomy): domain Eukaryota; kingdom Metazoa; phylum Arthropoda; class Insecta; order Lepidoptera; family Noctuidae; genus Xanthia; species Xanthia togata. The sequence continues at coordinate 986,296 of OY970790.1, forward strand.
CGATTGGCGCCTCCTCCACATGCATGGGCCTATATTCATCCACCATTTGCATAACAACTGCACGTATGTTATCATCTGGAATATAATCCACCAGTTGTTGCTGCTGTACATCTGAAATTAAACACCTTAACATTTCACCTTCCCCTTTTGATATTAAACTAACACACCCATTATTAAACAACACAGTTGTACTCATTAAAAAAGGTTGACCTAGTAAAATCTTGTAAGGCATTGTATCTATTATATTACATAAAATAGCACATCCAAATTATGTCCATCCATGTTTATGATAACATTAAACTTTCCTAACGTATTTACTTTTGACGATCCAAGTCCATTTAATAACAACTTTTCACTGATATAAGACGACACCTTTAATTCAAAAAATAAATCTACTGTTATTAAATTTAAATCGCTTCCGCTATCAATTAATGTTTTGACTTTTTGACCACCAATTTCTATTATTTTCACCGATTTTTGGAGTTTGTTTTGATTTCTATTGTCGACATTCAACACCGACTGAAGTTGCGGACCACTGTCACTGTCACCATCAAAGTTGACGTTTGACACTTTATTTTGCTTTTCGTCGCCATTTTGATGATCATGGTCGCCGCCATCATTCGCCGCAAACTTCACGCACATCGACTGGTGTCGCTGTCGATTTTGCGGCTGCAAACTTTGCTTTTGAATGTTGCTCGACTTACAATCTGGTGCAATGTGGCCAAACGTATCGCACTTAAAACATTTTACTCCATTCGGACACGAATTAGATAGATGGGATGAATCACCACACTTGTAGCAATTTCTTTTGGGTTCAGCGGCTTGCAACTTTTGTCCGCGACTGCTACCACTCGTACCTTCTTGATTTTGTTTTGACAAACTGGCACGGATTCTCGACTTATTCTTGATGTTTTCATATTATTATATTGCCAGCTTTTCCTTTAGGGCTGCGTAGGTGGTGACGCCGTAGAGTATTGCCTTGTTCATCTCCAAATCCTGAATTCCATCCACAATATACTGAATGGCCACATAATCCGGGAATTTCGCCCGCTTGCCCAATTCTTTCATGACCAACATGTATTGGTAATAAGTCTCCTCGCGCCTCTTCCTACGAGAACTCATTAGTTCATGCATCTCTTTGATGTTTAATGAGTCAGGAAACTCCTTTTGTAATGCAACTTTCAGGTCTTCGAAGGTCTTGTAAGTTTTTTCTGACCGCAACCAGAGCTCAGCCGTGCCTGTTAGCGATCTTCGGGCAACGATTAGCTTCTGTTGAGGTGTCCAGCTGAAGATCTCGGAGTTGTCCTCAATATCCTGATCCCATTTAGAAGACGAATACGTCTTGTCATCGCCACTAAATTTCAAAATACCATCTGCACCGAAACTGTTCACGACGCCAAACGCCGCCTTGTCCTTGTCGTCTTGCATCTTCAAAATACAACTTTTAAGACTTTCCCACAGCGACCGGCAACGAGTCCGCCACATACGTGAGAAACCAATCTCGTTCCGAACGTAATATTTCTGCTCAAATTCTTACTCTTCCAATCCCGGACGAGCCCCCAAAGTTGTAGGATGGAAGAATTAATTATAATAAGCAGAAATAAACACCTTATAAATAAAATAAATCAACTTTAATCTTTTCACGTTTTCACCTTTTACATCGTCTCTTGTTTTTTCCCCCTTCGTTCGGAAACTCAAATCAACGTTCAGAAATAATAGAATCAAGTAAACTTACTAATTCCAAAGATTTTAAAATTAACCCACATTTATTACTTTTATGGTGTGTTAGTTAAATACATAAATATACAACAATTTAAAATATAAAAAGCTTATTCGAAGTGGTCTCCATTGGCTGCAATACAGTCCTTTAAACGTTGAGGCCGGTTATCAATAACAGCACGCACTCTTTCCATGGGAAAATTCTTCACTGCCAATCGTATGGATTGTTTTAGGGACTCCAATTAATTATCATGGCGTGTAGAGCAAGCCGTACTCTCGAAAACTGAGCATAAATCATAATCCAGCGGATTAAGATCGGGACTAGACGACGGTCAGTCTTCAGCTCTGATGAAGTCCGAAACGTTCACTTCCAACCAAGACTGCGTGGACCGAGCTTTATGACCCGGCGCCGAGACATGTTGGAAGGACCATACTTAGTTCTTGAATATGGCGTTGTTAAGGGGCTTAACTACCTTCTCAAGAATGGTATCTTGATACACTTGTGCCGATGTTTTGATACCTTTTTCACAAAAATATGGCTCTGTCACTCCTTCATAGCCAACACCCCACCAAACCATCACTGAAGTCGTATAATGCCCACGTTGCACTCTGTCGACTAATTGGGAAGCTTCCTTAGAGCTTTCAGCAAAAATACGGTCATTTTGTTTGTTAAAATGTTGCTCAATTGTAAAGATTTTCTCATCCGTAAACAAAAAAAAATCTGTGACCTCCCTTTGCGTACCGCTTCAGTAGTTGTTTCGATTTTACCACCCTATTCCTTTTTTAAATTATCAGTTAATAATGACCAGTGCGTCTCTTATAGGCTGCAAGTCCTAAGTCATCTTTTAAAATACGTGACATGGTTCTGGGTGCTACCTTCATCTCCCGAGATAAAATCTTTTGCTTTCGGACAGGATTTCATCGAATTCTTTCCCTTGCTGCTTTGACCACCTTTTTCGTACGAACACTACGTGGACGACCAGATCTTTTTCTGTCACAAACAGAGGAGGTCTTATTACACCTATTAATAGCCCGGTATATAAGCATTTGACTAATACCAAGCTTATGGAGAGTTTTGAAAATTGCATTTGGCTCCATAAATGCACCCCACTCCATTTTAATATCGCAAAATATTGTACAATGTATTGGCGCCAAAATTAGAAAACTCAATGAAAAATCGTATAAAAATGACAGATTCGAAATTCAAATGCAATATCTTCCTTATTTTTAATTGTAACAGTATTTATGGCCAGACTAATTATTAGGGTTGTATGCGTTCGGAAACACAGACGCAGGCAGAGAGTAATTCCACTCATTTGCTGTGCGCATTATAAAAGACGTTTGAAAACGCTTAACACGACTTGGTGGAATATCAACTAGGTAGGGATGGTAACCTGCAGTGCGTCTAGATGTCTGATGGTAGAAGGGGGCCGGTGGAATGAGGTCGTGGAGTTCATGGGCACACTCACTGTAGTACAATCTGTAGAAGACCGACAAGCAGGCAACCAGCAAAAATATTTAGAACGATTATATTTCTAATATCAATTTTAACTATTTTACTAACTATCACTTTGTATATTCACGATTGCACTATCAGGACTACTGTCTATTGCTTTCATATTATGACTTCGATCCACATCATGCACAATATTTTTTATTATTCGCCGATAAAGCACTCATGATAAAGGACGTTTTTGTAAAGGTTTTGATTTATTTGTTTTTTCTTCATTTTTTCTTTAATATTTTTTGCTGTCTACTCTCACACACACACATTTCTCACATGCATTTGCTGCCACTTTAGCGTACCAGCTCTTTCGGTCTTGAGCAAAGTGAAATGGATTAAGAACTGGATCGAAGTCCCCTATCTGATTCTGAAATAAATACACTCGAGAGCAATGAATCCGTCACTTAAAGAATCCTAAAAATCTCGGAAACTAAAAATGCTAGGTTAATGCAATAAATTGTATTTAATAGACAATGTAATACTCCTTAAATGAAGGTATTAAAACTTCTTAGTTATTGTAAAGTTATATCATAAAAAAATCAAATTTGAAAAAGGGCCACTTTCGAAGATGGAACTACGAAATTACAGCATTTGGTTTTGCTTTTGTTTGTAATCTGTCATTTATGTGGGTACATAAACCATGTTGATAGTGCTCTATATTCATTATTCAAGCTGAAATTATGTCGCTTACGCCTGAAGAATGCACCAGAATACTTACAATGCTGGAAACCGGCCGGAGTCAGCGCGATACAGCCAGGACTGTCGGTGTGTCGCTGTCAACAGTACAAAGAGTTCTCCGACGTTACGAAGAAACTGGTTCTAACCTACGCAGACCAGGAACGGGCAGAACCAGGTGTACCACAGCACGAGAAGACCGATACTTGGTGAACACCATGCTTCGAAATCGCTTTCTTACAGGAACTGAACTCACAAATCAGTTTCGACGCCTCGGAGGAAGTAACCCAAGTGCATGGACAGTAAGACGTCGGCTTGCTGAATCTAACTTAAAACCCCTTAGACCTGCAAACGGCCCTAAACTGGAGCGTGGGCATCGTATTTCAAGACTAAGATATGCCCAGAGCCACGTAAATTGGAGTATTGAAGATTGGTCAAAAGTTATGTTCTCCGACGAATCAAAATTTATGCTATACAAGCACGATGGAAGACACAGAGTGTATCGAAGACCAGGGGAAAGATTCAAGCAAGCATGCATCGAAGAAAAAGTAGCCTACGGTGGTGGGTCTGTACTTGTGTGGGCCGGAATTTCTTCTGAAAGTCGCACAGAGCTGGTGATCATAGAAAACGGCTCTTTAACTAGCGAAAGATATGTGGAAGAAATCCTCAATGATCACGTTGGTCCATTTATGGTCAATTTAGGTGAGGATGCTATATTTATGCATGACAATGCCCGACCTCATACAGGTAGGATTGTGAATGACTACCTTCAAGAGATGAACATTACTCGTATGGAGTGGCCAGCGCGCAGCCCGGATATCAACCCGATCGAGCATGCTTGGGACGAGCTAGGCAGATGCGTAAAACAACGAAACCCTCCCCAAATCACGCTTCGTGAGCTCAAAATTGCTCTCACAGAGGAATGGGAGAATATTCCCCAAAATCGTATAAGGAACTTGGTGTACAGCATGCCAAACCGCGTAAACGCAGTAATGGAAGCACGAGGAGGCAATACGAAGTATTAAAATTCAAGAAAATCGTAATAAAGTTCAAAAATTTCATGTTTCCTATTTTTGTTTTAAGGAGAGATCAGCAGTTTTTTTCTTTATGTAATTTTGTGTTAATAAAATGTATGGTGACTCATATTTTTTTAACTTTCATTTAAGGAGTATTACATTGTCTATTAAATACAATTTATTGTATTAACCTATCATTTTTAGTTTCCGAGATTTTTAACATTCTTTAAGTGACCCGGATTCATTGCTCTCGAGTGTATATGAATGATTTGTATTATAAAACACCATCAAATATGAATTGAATTGTTAACATTCATGGTCACTTAAATACTTATATTACATTTTTGGTCAGTGTTATCTTAAACAGGACTGTAGGATGGTGAGCATGACATACTTAATGACCTACCCAACAAACAAACTAAGCTTATAAAATTAAGTCTATAAGGTCTAAACTCTTATACTTATTATAAAAGAGCATTTATTATGTCAATGTTCCTTAAAGTGGCACATAATTAGAAAATTTGGCTAATATTACTTTTATTCTTATAATTTGGCTGGGTAAACGTTAATAAATTCAATTAATACGGCTACAATAAGGGTTCAAAATATGTTCGTCTTATAGAAGCTAGTTACATTGCTTCTTAGCCATATAATATTCAAAGTCATATAAAGGCATTTAATATGGTCAATTATTCTTATAAAAGTAATGCACAAGGTAACTATGATGATTTTTAACTTATAGGAGCATTTGATAAGACAGACGTCTTATTAACCCAACAAACGAATTCTTTTTATATGATCTTTACAAGTATGAAAGCAATCTTTATTCCCATAAACAGTCATTTTCATTTTTCATTTTCAAATATCTTTATTTAACATCGGTACAATGAACAAAAAATGCACTTATCCTAAGCCACACTAACTCACTATATTTAAACACTTTATGAGGCTAGCGATTCACCTTTCAAAGCTTTTATGGGATATTTTTAAACTGATAACAACATAAACCTATCACACAATTATCATGGGTACATGATGACAGTTACGCAAATTATTTAGCTAGTTATAATTTACTGGTTGCATGTAGGTTATTGTCATACCTACATGCAACCAGTAAATTATAACTAAAAACTAAAAATAAATAAATAATTTTAAGTAAATTTGCTTATCGCACGGTGTTATAATACTAGCAATCGTACGACCAGTCAATGATCAGCGGACAGAGCCTCCCTGCCGCCCGCGCTCCGGCGTATCTGCCACCGGGACCGGGGCGGCAGTCTAGTCAAGCCTCTCAAGGGTCAAGCCGCTGGTCGCTCGGACCTCGGATGGTGGGAACAAAAGGTAGTGATGTGGTAGGCGGTAAGTGCCGTATTTATCGATATATGGTAATTTGTCTAGGTTTGATGAACATAGATTTGAAATTAGTGGGTTGGTAGTATTAATTTTATTTTTATTATAAAATCTTGATGTTATTTTAATTACGTGATTAAATAATAAGGGAAGTTGAATATTTTTATGTCATTTCTTAATGTTTATTTTAAATTTGGTTTTATAGGATATTTTGACTGCTTTATTTTGGACAACTTGCAGAAGTTGGTGGTTAGAAAAACATGTGCTACTCCAGACAGGACAGGCGTACGTTATACACGGACGGACAAGCGTAGTATAAATTCTTAGTTTAGTACTGCTACTTAATTTGCTTTTACGATTCATTATTGGGTTTAATGCACCAAGGGCTTGGACGTCCTTCAAACGCAAGTCAGCAATATGTTTGGACCAATTTAGACGACTATCCATTTTGATCCCAAGATAGCGCACATAGGTATTCCAAGGCACTGTATTCCCTGCTATTTTAAAATTCTTGAAGGGGGTTGCCTAGCGCTGAAGAAAAATATTGCTTCCGTCTTATCCTCATTTATTTTGAGTTTCCATTTCTTATAGTAGTCAAGAAGTAAATCTATGGAATATTGTAAGCGCCCTATGATTAAATCGGTATCATCCCGAGAGGTATAAGAGGCAGTATCGTCAGCAAAGCAAGCCAAATTGGTTCGAGGTTGAACGGGGATATAATTTAAAAACAGGAGAAATAAATAGGGTCTAATAATCGAGCCCTGAGGAACGCCAGCTGGGACATTTTGAGGTGATGATATGGTATTTCCGATGTAAACCTGGAATTTACGATCCGCAAGGTACGATTGAACGAGTTTGATGAGAAGCATAGGCACATCTAGAGTGAGCAACTTGTGGAGCAGGCCTTCGTGCCACACGGTATCAAATGCTTTTTCGATATCCAGCAGAAACATACCTGTGGACTGTTTGAGATTTAGGTGATCGGATATGTGCTCTGTCACCCTGGCTAGCTGTTGGGTAGTTGAATGAGTGGCACGTAAACCAAACAGCTCTTGGATCAGACACTGCCCAGTGGCACGTAATATCCTTGTATAAATTACAGACTCAAAAAGTTTACCAGCAGAAGGTAGTAGACTTATGGGGCGGTAACATAAGGGTAAAGTACTATCTTTTCCAGGTTTTTAAGAGGTATAGGTGCGTATTGTTTTAGCATTTTTCCAGATGTTTGGGAAATAGCCCAGACCAAAACAGCCATTGAAAATTTTAGTAACGTAGACTATCGGTTTCTGCGGCAAGTTTTTTAAAATTAAGTTATGGATCTCATCATACAGATTTATGGGACTTGAGCCTAGTCAAGATTTTACGAATCTCAAATGGCCTCACTGGCTTTATATAATCAGACGCGAGATTATAACTATTAATGACAGACATAGAGCTCGATACCTCATCCTTGAGATAAGAGTCACAAGTCCAGTTGGTGGTAAGGCTCATGTTGTCACAAAAGGCATTTGTCAAAGCGTTACATTGTTCAGCCGTTATACAGTAACTATAAAGATATTATTCTCTATATGGTTACATAAAAATGTTTTACATAACTAGATTCGCTCTTTTGAAAGTACAGCAGATTTTGTGAATTTATTACGGAGTGGAATTTACATTTAAAAAATGGATTCAAAAGACTGGAAGAAGTTTAAAAAGAGCGGTGGTTACAGAAGAAAAGTAAAAAAAAGTCTACGGAAACATGGTGTAATGCTCGCACATTACACCCACCACCTCTACTCCTATGATGCTACAAAATTACCAAACCGATACCAACGAATCAGCCAATGGTTCCGCAGAGAATTATTTTATAGAAAATGAGAATGAAAAGGAGTGAGGAAGAATATTATAACTATAGCGATAGTGATATAAACATATTTTTAAACGAAGAGTTGAAGAATATTAATATTCGTAGTGATATCAGAGAATGGGCAGTGAATTTCAACATTTCCCATATCGCTTTGTAACTTATTATTTATAAATGACATCATGTAATGCCAAACAAACTGCCATTGGATGCACGTACATTTCTCAAAACAAATTAAGTAGAAATATGCATTACTGAAACTAGTACTGGGCATTATTGGCATAATGGACTACTTACACAATTACGTTACGGTAAGTTTTTAATTTGGTCAGGTATTTTATTAAAGATTACAGGAGCCATACAAATTACATTTCTTTTTAGTAAGCTAGTTTTAAATACTCGAGTGCATATTAGATTCTGGTATTGAGATCTCATAGCTGTACTTCGTTTTCTAGTTTCTATTAAAGTTGCAAATAGACATCGATTTGTTATTATAAATATTGCTAATTCGAGGATATAAAGGCATGGAAAAGTTAATAATTTATGTAACTTAAATATAGGTATGCAACTGTCTGTTACTTTAAGACCAAAAATAGCTCTACAGCGCTTTTGAGCGTGACCCCAAAATATTATACCAAATCTTAAGATGGAAATCACTAGAGCATGGTAAGCCACTAGTTGTCGGTAAGTTTACTTTTTTCGATAGACTATGCAACATGAACGCGGCTGTGCTTAAACATTTACATATATCTTCTGCTTGCGGCTTCCAAGTTAACTGGCTGTCAATTATGATTCCTAAAAATTTTGTACTATTTACTTTTTCTATAGTTTGATCATTGTAGTTTATATCCGTATCTCCCATAATTATTCGTTGGTAAAAGTGCATGTTTTTGTTTTTTGGAGATTAATAACTAAATTATTATTGTCAAGCCACTTTATTAAACTACTAATTGTATTTTTAATGTCATTTACATATGATTTTTTATTGATGCATGAAACAATTGATGTGCTATCATCTGCAAATAGTACCATTGGATGAAGGATATGACGTGGCTGGTCATTTATATAATAGGAATAACAAAGGTCCGAGCACGCTGCCCTGCGGGACACCATATTTTATTTCTCTAAAAGACGATAACGATTTTAAATCCTTTCTAGATTCCAAACACAGGCTCGATATCTCCGTGCATTGTCTACGGCCTTTTAGGTACGTTTTTATTAAATTAAGGGCATTGCCACGAATACCGTATGCATAAAGTTTGGTTAGAAGGGTATCAAATTCAAATTCAAAAGTCATTTATTCAAACTAGGCTGAGAATCAGCACTTTTTGAACGTCAAAATTATATAAGACAGTCCCCCAAAACGCCCACCCTTCACCACTTCCTAGTGCTTTTGCTGGGAAGAAGAAGTGGCGCAACAAACTCCCCAGCAGCACAGCTGTCTGTTCAGTTAGAAAAAAAAAATGATTCTATACAACAGTATGCAAGACAATTTACAATATGCAAAAAATAATTTAAATTATAAATTAAATAGTGTTACGTCACACTGCCTCAGCCTATCACAGCGCGCCATGCGAGCCAGCCAATCCTAGCCAGCCACTCGAGCCAGCCAATCCCAGCCAAGCCAAGCTGCCGCCAAAACTACCGGACGCCTCCGGTGGGGGAAAGCCTATATAATGCCCTGCGAGCTCACTTTCGCCCTCTTGTTGCTGCGATTGGATGACTAAGCTTTTAATCTGTTAATTTATATTCTAAAATATTAAATCAGTGTGATTATATCGTTCTGCCTTTTTTTGTTTATGCCCTTCTGTTACAATAGCTATAATTAATAGCCATATGACAGCTAGCACACGCCAATTTACCAACCAAAAGCATCGAGAACTAACTCAAGCAAAAATAAAAATAACTAAAAGTAAACAATATCTAAAAAAAAAAAAAGCCTCCAGGCATAAAGGGCGTGCCCGCTTACATATGCTGTAACTAGAAGTTACAATTGATAAACTAGGACCACCGAGGTAAAATAAATATTGTCGAGGTCGCTAGCTAACCACATATTGCAATACAACTCATAAAAAAACATTGTAATGAGTAGATTATGTCAACATAATATCGTGATCTACACAGTCAAAAGCCTTCGACATATCTGCATATATTGCACATACAGGTATTTTAGAGTCTACTTTTGGCATTATTCTATGGAGAAAGTCGAAGCATGTGTGGTCTAACTATGAATGATAGGCTGAGAAATGATGTGATAAGACAACGGTGTGAGTTAAAAGAAGATGTAGTGACAAAAATTGAAAAGGGTATGCTGAGATGGTTTGGTCATGTTGAGAGGATGAATGAAAGGCGACTAACAAAATGTATTTACAAGGCAGATGTGAATGGAAACGCCGGGAGGGGACGCCCTAGGAGGACATATACTGACCTTATTGGTGATGTTCTTCAGAAAGGACAGGTGCGTAGTACTCGCAACCGGCGTGCGTGTATGACCAGATGTATGAACGTAAACGAGGCAAAAGGAGTATGTAAGGATCGTAGCAGGTGGCATTCTGTAGTTTCTGCCTACCCCCATGGGAAGAAGGCGTGAGTTTATGTATGTATGTATGTAAAGTCGAAAATATTCAATTCAATTCAATTCAATTCATTTATTTATTGTTTGTCACAGGTAAATAGGCAGATCTTACAATAGTATTATTGAATCACTGTAACATACCCATGGGGTGTACAATATTTATATGGTATGTCAATGTTATTAGTTATGTTAAAAATAAAGAATAATAATAGATTACACTCATAATTGGTTGGTGGTTGTTATCCACTGCATTGGCTGTTTTAGTCAACCTCATTTTACATTAATAGGGACATACAATTTAGTTTAATAAGTCAAAATATAAAAATAGAAAATTAAGTTTAACATGTCAATTTTTCGTCAACCACATCAGACATTATTAATAGTCATAATTATTTTGGTCATGCGATTTACATTAAATAAGTACAAAAACTAAATGAAAATAAGTTTAACATGTCAAGTTTTAGTAAACCTCGTGCTAACAATAAATAAGTCAAAAACAAGTTTAGTCAATAATTCGGTCTGTTAGAAATTCATTAATTGAGTAATATGTTTTACTTAGGAGAAATTCTTTAAGCTTTAATTTAAAAACATTTAATGAAGAGATACTCTTGATACAATTTGGGAGCTTGTTATAGATTTTAACTCCAACACCAAATACACTCGATTTAAATTTTACTGTTCTACATTGAATACCTTTAAGTTCAGTTTTGTGTCTCGCACTTTTCAACGTTTCATACTTATCTATATCGCGTTTTATCATCATTGCCGCTTCAAATATGTATAGTGAAGGTAGGGTTAAGATTTTCAACCTTTTGAAAACTGGTCTACATGAATCAGTCTGTCTTAATCCGCATATACTTCTGATGCACTTTTTTTGTGCTTTTAGAGCATACTCTCTGTTCGGTGAATTTCCCCAGAAAAGGATACCATATTTTAGAATGGAGCCTACATATGCATGGTAAACACTTAGTAAAGTACTCTCATTTGTAACTTTTTTTAACATGTAATAGCCATGTTGATGTTTTTATTTTTTCTAAAACCCTTTTGTTCGTCACATAGTATGTGGTATTTTGTTAGAAAATTGTAGAGAGATTCATAGATAATTTATTCTATGATCTTTGAGAAGATGGGAATTAGAGCAATTCGTCTATAGTTTCCCATTTCTCCTTATTATTCTTTTTATGTATTGGTTTAACTATTACAGTTTTTAGACTTTCTGGAAATACTCCAGAGTGTATGCTTACGTTTATGATATGAGCAAGGGGGGCAGCTATATAGTAAGAAACAAATTTTACAACTGTGGTTGAAATACCATCATAGCCGAAGCTCTTTTTATTTTTTAAGTTTTTTATTACACGCGTGACGTCTTGAGGAATAACTGGGGTCATAAATATTGAATGTGGGTTGATATCTATGTTAATTGTGTCACGTGTTTTGGTATACCCGAAATCTGGTCAGTGAAGAAATTGTTGAAAGATTCAGCTATTACATTAGGGTTTGATATTATTTCATTTCCTTTTTTTATTTGATAAATGGGTTCCCTTATAGTTTTATTATTATTAATAATTTGCCAGGCTGTTTTGGATTTATTTTTGGAGTTGTTCATTAAGTTTTGGAGTTGTTTATTAAGCTCGAATCATCAACTCTGGCCAGTACTGTGCAACATTACTGAAATTAAAAATATATCACCTATCGTAGTGGTAATATATGAAAGGAAATCAAAACCTGCCGATTTAAACTTATATTTAAATCCTTTTGTCAATGAAATAAAGTAAATTGAGAATGGTTTCACATTTACCACTATAACTGGAGAGCAAGAGAAGATTGCAGTTAGTATAAGAGCATTTATATGCGATTTACCCGCGAAGGCTCTTATAAAAGGTGATGTAAATTAAATTTCTTGTTTATCTCAAATATAAACAAATATTATACTATTTACAAGTGGATGACATTCATAATTATACTTTTCTTTTTTATTGCAGGTGTTTCTAATTTCAACAGTGAGCACGGATGTTTAAAATGCACTGTGGCGGGTGATTATTCACATTTGTCACATACAGACTTTCACAATAAGAAATATGGACTACATCATAAAGTTGATTCACCTCTACTTCATTTAAAAATTATTGATATGATCGAAAATTTTCCGGTTGGTGATTCACTGCATCTTATAAACCTCGGAGTTATGAAACGTTTTATTATGTACTTAATAAAACACCAAATATCGTCATTTGTGTATTGAGCTAAGTAGCCTCGAAATACAAGTGAGTAAATCATAAGAGTAGGGTAGTAACAATAATATGATAGAGGGTAGACTTAAAACTAATAAACACACAACTTATAAACTACGAAGTATGTAGGTACCCATATACAACATACCTTTCCCCCAAGTATACAAAATAAGTTTAAACTTTAACTTATACTTAAAGTCAACAATTTTGTATCTATTTAAAATATCCAACAATAACATTCTTCAGTAACAGTCTATTCAATATACATTGAACCAAGCCGTTCATAAGGACCCTTTGTATGAGATAAGACTTTACTTTTAATCTTACCCCCAGAATAGCCAGACTCATAATCACTGGGTATACCTAACATCTCCGCCCATTGGTCCGAACTTGGTATTTCAATTATTTCCTCACTTGAGCCTGTACCTCCCATTTCCCCATCTCGATTTTCCATTTCCAAACTAGACTCTTCATTATTTTGTTCTTCCCTCTCTCCTCGGTCTGTATCTTCTGTGAATTTCTTTTTAACCAGTTGGTCGATGTGTCGGTTGACAACATTACCATCACCAGTTGCAACTTGATAATTGGATGGCCCTTGCCTTTTAACCACCGTACCAGGCAACCAACGAGGTCCACCACTATAATTTCTATACATCACACTTTGGCCCACATTAGTTTCTCGAGTTACATTATGAGCATTATTGGTAATCTGTTGATCAGTCTTATTTTTAACACGATTATCCGGATGTATAACATCTAACAAGGTACGTAGGCGCCTGTTCATCAATAGTTCAGAGGGGCTCTTGTTAGTTATTGTGCAAGGAGTTACCCGCAATCCTAGTAGCATTCGAGGAATCTTAACATCCCACGAGATGTCATCCAGCTTGCGCAACTTGTCTTTAACCGTTTGCACCATTCTTTCGGCCAACCCGTTTGTTGCAGGATGATAAGGCGCTGTCTTGATATGTTTTATTTTATTCGAGTCCAAAAATTGCTTAACTTCAGCTGACACAAAGGACGTTCCGTTGTCTGAAACCAATGTCTCACACAAACCATGGATTGCAAATAAATTTCTGAGGTGTCTAATGACCGTTCCCGCTGTCATATTGTTTACCAAGATCACCTCAGGCCATCTGGAATATGCGTCTACAACGATTAAAATATATTTACCTTGAAAAGGTCCCGCAAAGTCCACATTTATTCGAGACCACGGCTTTGTAGGCGTGATCCACTCAGATTTAGTTTTCGGAGGCATGTGCCGATTTTCAAGACATTTGTTACATCCGCCTACTAATGCCTCAATATCTTCGTTCAGTTTTGGCCACCAAACATAACTCCTGGCCAGTGATTTCGTTTGGACGATGCCATTATGTGTTTTATGTAAAGCACGTAGTATCGTTTCACGTAATGATGACGGTACTACCACTCGACAACCCAGTAAGATACAATCTTCATGCATAGAGAGTTCCGAACGATGTAACCAGTATGGACGCAGTTCATCATCGGTAAGAGATCTTCCACTTAAATAGTTATGAAACTTGCTAACTCCAAATGAAATGGCAGTGGCCTCTTTATCTAATTGTGAGTAACGGCGTTCGTGAATATGTAGTGTTCTGGAACTCATAGCTACGGGGCGCTCCTGTCCGTCTTCCATAACGTGGGATAATACAGCGCCGGCGCCGTATTCTGAGCTGTCGCAGGTGAGTACCAACGGCTTATTTAAATCGTAATGAACGAGTGTCAAATCAGATGACAGCAACCTTTTAGCCGTGTCAAAGCTCATTTGCTCCCTGTCTGTCCATTGCCACGATTGTGCTTTGTCGAGCAACCTATGTAGGGGCTCGAGCATGGTGGCTTTGCGAGGTACGAACCTCTCATAAAAGTTATATAATCCCAAAAACGCTTGTAGCTGTTGAACGTTCTTTGGTTCAGGAGTGTTGACGATAGACTCAACTTTGCTAGGTGCAGGATGAATACCCTCAGCGTCTATGACAAAACCTAGAAACTCTACACGTTCTTTGGCAAACTTAAATTTTTTCCGATTGTGCCGCAACCCTGCCTTACCGATGCGCTCCAGTACAGTGTCGAGGCGCTGTGTCATCTCCGCAATCGTAAGGCCACTGACGATGACGTCATCGATCAGTACCGCGACGCCGGGAACGCCCGCTAGCAACGCTGTCATCAAACGCTGGAAAATTCCCGGGCAGGCTTTAACACCAAAAGCCAGTCTGTGTACTGAAAACAAACCTTTGCATGTGTTTAAGGTTAACAGCTGTGCTGTGGCGTCTGTGACGACAACCTGTGTATATGCACGGTCAAGGTCGAGTGTCGTGTAAAATTTGCCACCAGCAACCGTAGCAAAAACTTCACTTGCAGTCGGCATAGGGTAGGTATCAGACTCGGTAGCCTGATTAACCGTACTACGGTAGTCACCGCAAAGACGAATGTCCCCGTTTCGTTTGGGTATTGGAACAACCGGAGTCGCCCATTCTGAAAAAGTCACAGGGCGGAGTACCCCTTCTCCTACTAGACGATCTATCTCTTTTTCTACGTTGTTTTTGATGGCATAGGGTACGGGACGTGCCTTCAAAAACCTAGGAGTCGCACCTGGTTTCAAATGTATAGCCACAGGGTCCCCCCTGTAAGTACCGAGTCTGTCCCTGAAAACCTCGCTGTGCTTATTTACAATCTGATCATTCGCAGACATGTCAAGTTCAGATATCATATTAACATTTAGAGTAATACCTAGTACCTCGAACCAGTTACGTCCCAACAGATTCGGACCCGAGCCCTTAGCTACTATAACATTCAAAACACACTTAATGTCTTTATATTGTACTTGCACTTGAGCTTGTCCCATTACTGTGACCGGCGAGCTATTCCACGTGCACAGGCGGTTAGGTACCGCGCGCAATGCGCTGCGCGAGCGCACGCGCGCCCACGTCTGCTGGTTCACCAAGGAGAAAGCGGCGCCGGAGACTACCTCCATCGCTACCTGCGCGCCGTCCAGTAGCAGCTTCACCTTGTATGCCGGAACGCGAGAGCTTGTCGCGCTCTCCATGTTATAAATGCCATTAAGGTGTTCGTAAATCTCGTTTTCAGCTAAGTTAATTTTTTCTGAACGACTTTTCTTTTTAGCGGTGCATATTTTCTCGATTTGACCTTTCTTCTTACAAAAGTGGCACACGGCGTTAACGAAGCGACACTCGCCCGCGTGCCGATCTCCACATCGATAACACAGTCGAACATTTGCTTTGGATAGCACGGCGTTGACGTCCATAGGTTCACATGACGGCGGCGAGGTCACCGCGGCGTCCACTGCCGTCGCGTCGTAGCTGACGGCGGCGCTCTGCATCATACGAGCGTCCCTGCCCGCACTCTCAGCCGATAGCATAGCATCCACTACGTCATGGTATCGCAAATTATCTTTCTTTAGCAGTTCATACTGCAAGTTGTGATTGTTCATACCGCATACCAATCTGTCACGAAGCATCCTTTCCATGTCCGTAAAGTTACAACCGGCACTGATTTTTCTGAGTTGCGCTATGTATTCCGCGGCGGATTCGCTGTGTTGTTGATTGCGCTTATAAAATTTGAACGACACAGAAATCTCATTAGGTTTTGGGCTGTAATGTTTGGTTAGGATCGCTTCAATTTCACTGAATGTTATTTCATTAGACTTTTTGGGTGTAATCAACGCCAGAACAGTCTCGAACACTTGTACGCCGCACACTGTATAAAAATTTGCTCGTTTAGCCGAATCCGAGACGACGCCATTCGCCTCAAAACAATATTTAAGTCTGTCGATGTAATTGTCCCAATTATCACATTTCACATTGAACTCATGAAATTTCACTGATTTAACGTCCGTCATGTTTTATACTCGTCGCCAATATTATGTACTTAATAAAACACCAAATATCGTCATTTGTGTATTGAGCTAAGTAGCCCCGAAATACAAGTGAGTAAATCATAAGAGTAGGGTAGTAACAATAATATGATAGAGGGTAGACTTAAAACTAATAAACACACAACTTATAAACTACGAAGTATGTAGGTACCCATATACAACACGTTTATTAATAGGATGGCCAGATGGATATTTTATTAATAAACGTACTAAGTGGTGTAATCGTGATATTGAAAAACTGAACGCGTTTTTAGTAACTATTAAGTTACCCTAAGAAATACACAGATATTTTGTTCGGACTGTTGATGTTCTATCACATTGGAAAGCTTCTGAATACCGCACTTTTTTATTATACCTGAGTTGGGTAATACTGAAGCATGTTTTAGATTCTGACGCATACAAACACTTCCTTTATTTATTCTGTGCCATTACAATTTCTTCTAACGAAAATCATTTTAAGTTTTTACATCTAGCACAGGCGTTATTAAATTCATTTATAAAAAAATATGCAAAATATTATGGAAAGGATTATATTAAAAGTAATGTGCCTAATTTATCACACCTCGTTGATGAGGTCCGAAAATTTGGCACTTTACAAAGTTTTAAAGTTTCCCTTTTGAGAATAAACTCCTAATTATCAAACATATGTTAAGACAGGGAAATAAGCCGCACAAGTAGCTCGAAGGTTACACGAAAGAAGTGAAGTCGAGATTGAGCTTTAGAGTAAATATAAAATGAAATATCCGTTTGCAAAACAGTGCAACATCAAAAATGGATCTATATGGGTACAGCATTTTGAATCTTTTATTTTATCTTCCCAATAACACGATAAATGATTTTTAACAACGGAAGAACAAGTTATAGAAATACGAGCGAATTAATACACATTAATGAAACTGAAGAAATACGACTAGAAGGATACCGCATGGATAATTTACTTGACGCCTTTGACTACCCCTTTAATGAAAAAAAAAAAGAAAAATGTTTTATTTGTTTTACAAGTAAAGGAGATTGTTCAAAACTAGTCTCGAAAAGTTGCACGTATGAAAACCAAATTAATATACAAATTATTTGCTTATTTTTTACAAGCTTTTCACTTCAGGAATTTTATTTTCGTATCCGGAATTATGATTTTAAGATAAACAGTAAATTTTAACGATTGCTAGGTACATTTCCGTATAGTCATGACGGACGTTTCGTTCTCTTCATTTGTACGAGTTACGTAAGTATGAGCCTTTACATAAAAACATCACAAAAATGATATTAAACTCATAAATAGCTAAATAATTAATAATATCATAATCATAACGTAGGTACTGTATATTATGTATTTCATAGTTCCGCTGTGAAAATATTTATTTTTGTGTTCCGTCTCACGCAGATGCATCTGTCAAAGCAGATGACAGACGTACCGGTAGGGATGACGATTATTCCTAACAAGATCGATTTTTAAATCTATCCGAATCGCAGGAAAGAATGATTCAGCAATAAATTGAGTCCTGATAGATCTGTTCCCGCCATTATTGTACATCAACAGCTTTACTATAGATGAATCACTTATTCGTTTTGGTGTTGCCAGCATAATTAGTCAAATGTAATGAATAATCGAATACAAAATAAATTAAATAATATTCTTGGTTACAAAAGACAGAACAAAGAAACTGCGTATCAAAACTTAAAAGTTGTAATCCGCAGGAAAAACATCGGAACTCGTGTTCAAGTTTCTAAAATCGACTAAAAAAATCTATAATACATTGTTTATAATCGATAAAAAAAAACAATTTGCTTGACCTATAAAGTCGATTCTTGATCACCATCCCTAAGCGGTGCCTGCGGAAGCCGCCATTACTGTTTATGTGTCATATTATGTGGAAGTGATTAATGAGGTTGAGGATGACATACCTCTGATTGTAGGGTACAATAACTACCTCTTGAGAGGCAGAATTAAATCGAGGCACGTTAATAGTCGCACCTATTTTACGTATTTATTAATTAGCAAAGATGATGCTGTAGCTAATACATTAATTAGATGCAATAGTCGGCTACTCATGCAGTTGCCTGGTTGGAAAGAGAACTGTTGGCTGTTGCGCTCATATAATGACTATAGTTTGGTTCTTGAGCTGAGGACGTTATAACGATATAACTGCTCCAGCTTCGTATTTAGATAATTATTTTGATGAGTATGAGGAATAATAAAGGTAATTGGTACTTAACACAATGGTATTTCTGCTGATTTTATATGTCAATTAAGTAGAACATCTAAGTATACTTGTAACATCATGAAAAGTCTGTTCATATTATGTGTTTTATACCTTTGTATACATTAGGTAGGTAACTTATTCATTTGTGTATAGATCTGGGATAAATTGAAGATAATAAAATAAAATCTCTATGTGACTGAAGTTGTTTTATTTCGATAATGTTACATCAACGCTGCGAGGCCATAAAAAGCACGATTATTCGTTATTCACGTTTATTCAAGTTTTTTTCAATTAGAAACTGTTCTCTCATTTTGTTTTTAACTATCTTTGTTGTTTTGTACCCACATGAGTGATCTGTGGTCATTTTATAAGTTGCGAGTAGGTTAGACATAATTTTTAGGTTATCTCCGAATTTGTTTAATAACTTAAAAACTCGGATACTTGTGTGAAAATGAACACTTTTATTTAATAATATATAAAGCGTAGTCTATAATAAATAAAGATTTATTGTGTTTCAACTTAAAACGGATTTACATACATCATCGGTCATGATCCTTTAACAACTAGTGATTGGAGCCTCCTTTTAATCAAAAGCCTGTGTTAGGAGACTCCGCTCTTCCAAAACTTAAAATATTAACATAAAATTATGTACTTGTTTTAAGTGTTATAAAAATAGGCGATTTAAAATAAAAGAGAAAATTAAAACTAGACAAGAAGCATGCAAATGTGTGAGTGAGAGTAAGGGTGTGTGAATGTGAGTATGAGGGTGTGTGAATGTGACTATTACTATGAAGGTGTGTAAATGTGAAAATGGGGGTGTGTGAGTGTTAATACTAAGGAGTGTTACTGTGAGTATAAAGGTGTGTAAATGTGAATTTGAATGTTGAATGTGAGCATCTGTGTATATGAAAGTTAAGTGATAGTGTGAGGGTTTGTTAAATTTAATGTAAAATACAGAGTGAGTGTAAGGTGGCACTGAATGAAATCAGACTGTATACGACAAGTACGAAAGATAAGAGCATTAAGTGTAAGGTTTTATTTTATTCCAGTAGCTTCTCCGTGTCATCATAAGTAAGTGGTTTTATCCAATTGGTTACTATTTTTTTACTGTCAGTTAATCATTTATTGTATAAATAGATCTCTTTGTTTACTCGATTGTAAAGCTGAGCTGAGCGTTTGTCGTATTGAATACGGGCGAGCTTGGTTTTAGTTTTAGGAACTTCAACTATACAACTTATATCCTTTCTTCTTTTCAAGGTTAAGCTGGGATCAAAATTAAGAGTTTTATGTTTCCTGAGAATATTTTTGATTATATATAGTTTGCGAACAGAGTGTAGAGTGTAATTAATATTTATAAATGTTCACATTTATGATTACATCTCTAGTAAATCAAAAAATATATAATAAGTTTTCATGCGCTGACATTAACTGTAAATAACACCATTAATCCATAATTTGTAAAATAAAACAACTAATTTTAAAATCACGTATTTTTATTAAATTCAACATATTTTATAGGCTATCATGCCGCCGTCTTTTGTAAATTAAGATATTTACTTAGTAGAAATGTGTCAACATCTGCCAATATGTATACTACAATTGCAATATCTGCGGACAAACATATTAAACAGGGTTACAGGGAAAGTCGTACTGAATATTAAAGGATGTTATTATTCAGACATTTCCGATGAATTTCATTCTGAAATAAAATGTCCGAAACTTAACCGTTATGGAGATATTAAATTTTAAAGATTATTTTTAAAAATCCTTTATTTTTTGGCTTTTAGTCGTTTTCTTTGGGATTAGAGCTCCTAGAGTCGGTTTTTTTGATGTATCTAGTTAGAGGACATGTCCATTAATAAAAATGATCAACAGAAACTGAACCTACTACTAACAGCTTAAAAAACTGCTCGACAACGGTTAGCATTATGAATTTTCTAATAGAGTGTTCTTAACTTTAACAGGCTTTTAATAAAAAAAATTATATGGAACTTATTCTGCAAATAATTTTATAAAGTTCTACGTCTCTTTAGCTATTCAAAAAGGTATAACACTTGCTATTCAATAGGCAAAACATTGCCCAAATAACAGTTAAGTTAGGAGAGGGTACATTTTTAGTTTGAGGTAAAAGTAGCTAAAATACGTAAAAAAAAGACAAAAATGTGAGCAATATTTTTATAATTCATGTTCCCGCCACATGGCCACCGCTATTTCTTACAAAAAGTCTCATTCTTTTTCTTAAATTACTTTTCAAGACAAAAGTTCGTAGGTTCCGCCTCATTTCCTCAGCCGCATCAATAATTTTTTGTCTTAGAATATCGACATTTGAGATCGATGTCATTTGGTCGTATACTAGGCTTTTCATATGACCCCACACATAAAAATCCATCGGCGTTAAATCGGGGCTCCTCGCCGGCCATTCTATGGGTCCGCCTCTTCCAATCCATTGGTTTGGGTAATTCTCGTCCAACCATGCTCGAACACTTCTTCTGTAGTGCGCTGGGCAGCCATCATGTTGAAAGAACATGTCTCGTCTCAATGCAATAGGCAAATCTTGCATTAGAGAGGGTAACTCATCCCTCAAAAAGTTTTCATATGTCTCGCCATTCAAGTTATCGGGCAGGAAGTATGGCCCTATCAAGTTATTTGATATTTATACCCATCCACACATTAAGACTGAATCTCCTTTGTGACCCTTTTGGTCTTTTTTTCTTGGGGTTACCTTGCGCTTTGGGAGCCCAATAATGGGTGTTATGATAGTTTGTGATGCCGTCTTTGTCAAATTTCGACTCATCTGTCCACATGATTTTCTTTGTAAAATCCGGATCTTCATTATCGGCATTGAGCATAAATCTGCAGAAGTCTAGTCGTCTCAATGGATCCCCTTCTTCAATTACTTGCACTGGCGTGTAATGGTAAGGGTATTGCCCAGAACTGTGCATTACGAACCAGACTTTCCACTGGGAAATACCAAGCCGTCGAGCGACAACGTTTGTTGACGTGGTTGGGTCGGCTTCAAAGAGACGTCATATTTCATTATCTTCGTCGTCGTCATCAAGAACACGAGGTCGTCCCATGTCAGTCCGACGTACTAGCACAGAACCAGTTTCTCGTAGTCTTCGATAAACTTTGTCAAATACGCCAATATCAGGTACTCGGCGAGTAGGATACATGTATTCATTGCGTGCACGCAACGACACTCCTTCGCAAAATCCATAACACATTACGATGTCAGCATATTTCTCGTTGGTAAATGTTGCCATGTTCACAACACAAATCAAAGTCCAGTTAAAAGCCACGTCACACAGTTAGAAGATGAAACAGTCCAAAAATCCAAGCCAAGTCGCGTTTTTACAAAAAAAAATCGGAGGGCACGGATAACACATCTACCATGGAAGAATCGCATGAGCAGACTAAACAAACACCACGATCCACGATTTGACATAAATACCTGTCACCGCACGTCTCCCGGGCACAAACAATGTCTACCCAAACCTTTTTTCATTGTTTAAAAGTGCCAGGTAGTAAGCCGGATTCTTTTGTATCGAAATTCTGTTATGTTGTACAACCAGATGGGCCTATTCTAATAACATTATTTTAAGATTTTATGAACAAACCTAGTAGATGATATACCTTTTTGAATAGCTAAAGAGACGAAGAACTTTGTAAAGTTATTCGCAGAATAAGTTCCATACATTTTTTTTTAAAGCCCATCAAAGTTAAGAACAGTCTATTAGAAAATTCATAATGCTAACCGTTGTCGAGCAGTTTTTTAAGCTGTTAGTAGTAGGTTCAGTTTCTATTGATCATTTTTATTAATGGACATGTCTTCTAACTAGATAGAAAACGATCAAAAGCCAAAAAATAAAGGATTTTTAAAAATAATCTTTAAAATTTAATATCTCCATAACGGTAAAGTTTCGGATATTTTATTTCAGAATCAAAATCATCAGAAATGACCTGAATAATAACCTCCTTTAATATTCAGTACGACTTTCCCTGTAACCCTGTTTAAATAATTATATTCTTTATTGTGTACTTACAAATATAATTATATTTCAAACTTTATTTAATTAGTGCACAAAAGCAAGCTTATCCCTATAAAGAGATCTCTTCCAGCCAACCCATCCATAGTGAAAATATTTTTTATAGAAATGGGAACAAGACTAGCTCGTAGGTACAGGATTTTGTTCGTGAGAAAGAAACACAAACGATGTGTAAAATGGCGATAGCATAAGCAAGAAATGTTGCCATTATAAAGTCTTCACTCTCATAGACTCCTTGTAGACGATGTGCGAATGGTTTTGCTCTCATAATAGCACTGGCTATAACATTACTAAATAATAAATAACGTTTGTAGCACAAAAACAGCTTAAAATCAAGGGCGAGTTGATACTAAAACACACAGCGTACCAGATTTTGTCATGTATTTGAATTCCCTTACACTTTTCACTATAAACAAGTACTTAAATCAGGTAAATAAACTACATAAAATAATAACTTACCGTTCACTTTTCAGTAAAATGGTTGACGTTTTTCTTTATTCGCCAAACTGTTGCGAAATAATGTAAATCTATACTATATATATATTATATATATATATATATATTATATATTTGTCGGCGTCACATTGTAAACAACACGTGCATCGGGCTACGCTGTAGCACTATGGCGCTGTAGCGCGCTACGACATTCTCCCACCTCCTCGCTGCTGGGCGGAGTTAGTGATCGCTACGTCGTAGCGCGCTACGTCTTTGCCCCACCTACAATACTACCGTATAAAAGAGTCCGCACGGCGGCGAAATGGCATTCTACCTTCAGGCGTTGCCCGGTGCACAGGTTGTATTGCTTTCAATTATTGTTACTCTGCCTCTCTGTACATTGTTACTATTTTGTGTAAACTAAGCTATTACTGGGTGTCATGGCTATTTGTGTCTTGAAACTGATTAAGTGTAGTTTCGTGTAAAATTAATTGATTAAATAATTTAAAAGAAAATCTAAATTCTTATTATTTAAAGAACCTCTTTTATTTTACAATATATCTGATCCTGTGCCTTCATCAGAAGCGGGATCAGACCCACTCCCACCTTTATCTCAGACTGAAAGTAATTTAAAACAGGAACAAATGTAATTTTTTTTCGGCTAGTATGGAATCAATTATTAAAAAAAAATAGCAGATAATATGACACCTAGCTACATGACACCCAGTACGCAGTCAATGCTGGTTCCTTTCGATCCTGATGCACCTGAAACCGACATGATCAACTGGTGTGCGTTAAAATCAAGCCAGATAATATTTCATGGGTTGCTGTTAAGGAAATGCTGGTCTTTAAATTTTCCAAATCCATGACAATGAAGGATTTCAAATTGATAATATAGTCGAGGCAGGTATGCAAATTTACCGGGAAGTGTACTAACCGGTTTTGGCATATCTATCCCGTCACAGTGCAATGACAAAATTTGGCCTAAACTCAATTCTGTCGTTATAAACGATAAGAATCAACTCTTCCGCATACTGCGCAGCTTTTCATTAAAGAGAAGAATTGAAGAACCAGGTACGTCTGAATCGTACACGAAAATGCCCCGTCCGTCAACACCATTTCGGAGAAATTGCAATTCGATCGGTTCTAATAACGTTAATTGCTCACTCCAAATAAAATTCCCAACCATGGTACAAAACTGTCTTCTAGATGTTTACATAATTCGAGAAAGTTCTTCGCCTTTCGCGAGTCCCATATTATTAATTTAAAAAAAAGGGACGGTAGCGATCGTATGTGTGTTGATTACCGGGAACTTAATAGCAATACTCGACCAGACTATAAGCTATCCTTTACCACTAATTAGTGATCAAATCGATAAGTTACATGGGGCCTGTTTCTTCTCTAATTTGGATATGGCCACTGGATTTCACTAATTTGCGTCCATAAGGAGTCTATAGAAAACTGCTTTTGTTATACCTTCGGGTCAGTTTGAGTACCTAACCATGCCGTTTGTTTTACAAAACGCTCCACAGGTTTTTCAAAGGGCTATAAATACTGCACTTAAACCTCCTGAATCAGAGACCGTTTAAGAAGAGTTGGTTCGTTTAAATAGATTAACTTAAAAAAAATGTTCATTTATGAAGACAAAAATTGAATATCTGGGTATCGTAATATCCTCTGGAGAGATTGGACCAAGTCCTCATAAGGTTCAAGCCCTAAAAAATATCCCTCCTCCAAGCACTGCTACTCAGGTTCATCAATTTACAGGCCTGGACACATAATTTCGACAATTTATTCCAAATGTCTCAAAATTGATTAAATCTTTGTATCTTCTAAACCGCGGTCCAAAAGGTTACTATTTGGACCTGTGAACATAATGACGTACATCAGAAAATAGTAAAATATGTCATTTCTCAGCCAGTTAAAAAAAAAAAAAAAAATGACCCTTTACCCATCGAACTCCACACTGATGCAAAAAGTGAAGGATATGGGGCTATACTAGAAAAAAAAATAGTCTACCTCATGTTGTCGCTTATTTTAGTCAGAAAACCACAAGTGCTGAAAGTCGTTATCATTCGTATGAATTGGAAACATTAGCCGTAGTTAAATCTGTGGAACATTTTCGACATTACCTGTAAAGGCGTAAATTTACGGTTTTTACTGAGTGTAACGCCTTCAAGGCCTCTCATTCCAAAAAGGACATTACACCTAGAGTACACAGGTAGTGGGCAATTTTGCAGTCGTATGAATTTGATATTATTTATAATGAGGGAAAAAATATAGCACATGCTGTCTTTCTTTCACGTAATCATGCTGACACATCTTTTACTCATAAACCAGCTAAAATTGTAAATTTGGTTGAACTAGAGAGGTGTTGGTTATCTATAGAATAACGTGATTCTGAAATATCAGA
This sequence comes from Xanthia togata, assembly GCA_963853775.1. Lineage (NCBI taxonomy): Eukaryota > Metazoa > Arthropoda > Insecta > Lepidoptera > Noctuidae > Xanthia > Xanthia togata. The sequence continues at coordinate 1,012,217 of OY970790.1, forward strand.
CATTATTTCCAAATTCTGTTCAAATTACTTGCCGTCTGAAATATCACACACATACGATATTAGACAGGGCATACTTTATCGTAAAAAACTAACGTAATAAAACCACTAAATGGTTACCAATATTGCCACACTCTTTAACCTGATCAATGATTAATCATGGACACAGCGAAATAAAACACCATGGTTATGAAAAAAACGCTCGATAAATTATACGATCCTTATTGGTTCCAAAAAATGTTCAACTTTAAAAAAAAAAATGTAGATTCGTGCGTCGTTTGTAAGGTTTCCAAAGGTCCGTCCAGCAGGACCATCTATATCCAATCCCTAAATTGCCCATTCCATGGCATACAATTCATTTGGATTTAACTGGCAAACTCAGCCGAAAAAGCGAGCGTAAGGAGTATTGTTCCGTGATTATTGATGGTTTTTACAAAATTCGTCTTGTAAGAGCATACCTTAACCCAAATGCATCTGATGCTATTAAATCACTTAAAAATGCAGTGAACTTGTTTGGCGCTCCTAAAATAATAGTTGCATTTCGTGGTAGGTCATACGACAATGCTGAATTTAAGAATTTTTGTAAAGATAATCATATCATATTATAGCCACTGGTTCCAGTAGGGCAAATGGTCAGGCCCAGCGTATGCTCACTATAGTTGAAACATATTCGGACAGCTTATGGCAACTTCATGTAGGCGACATCCAATTAACTCTCAATAGTACTCGATGTAGAGTAACAGGGTTCACGCCCTTGGAATTAATGTTTAATATTAAGGGCAGTTCATTAAGGATATCAAGAGTATCTACTAATAATCCTAATGAAGATAGGTTAAACCTCGTAACTATTCGATCCAATGCTTCTGCTAGTATAAAAAGTTGGCTCAATATGACACAGGTCGATTTAACAAGGGTAAAGCTATAGTTAAACCTTTTTCAGTAGGTGACTCTGTCTTTGTTAAATGCGAAGAAAGACACCAAACGAAACTAGACCGTAAATACAAAGGCCCCTTTAAAATAACCGCTATTTTGGAAAATGATGGGTACGAATTAAAACACATTAATGGAAACAATAGAGTCTGCAAATACTCTCACGAAAACTTGCGAGAAGTACCCCGTGGTCAGTCATTGTTTTTGGAAATCGCAGAAAATTATGATGAGGATGACGTGTCGGCGGATAATAACAACACAGAGGTTCTTGTTCACGAGACTAGGCAACATATTAACTTTGATGATATTCAGTCTACTGATAGTGATACTATCTCTGCCAATAATAATACCATGTCTGCCAATAGTGATACCTCTGTCAATAGTGATACCATGTCTGCTAAAAGTGACACTATATCTACCAGTTCTCATAATAATGCAAATTGTAGAAACCCTGGTTTACGTGCTGTTTCAGTAGAATCTATTGGCCCTGAATCAATTAACATTGTAACAAAAGCACTTGTACATCAGCCAAAGTATTGAGCTATTTGTTAATTAAGCTAAAGGAACAATACTTGTTCGGCCTAGCTAGATCCGGTCCAGTTTAACTGAAGGGATACACCTGAAGGGCAAAACTATTGCCGGACCAGGGGACTGATCTTGTAGGGTCAGAAGTTGACCGGACCAAGCCTTGTAGAGTCATAACTGACTGGACCAAGTGGTCAAATATCTGGAGGGTCAGAAGTTGACCGGACCAAGTGGTTAAATATCTGAAGGGTATAAGTAGACCGGACCAGAAACAATAGCAGGATGACCAAACGGTACTTAATCAGTTTTTCATGTTCTAGATGTGGCATTGTGGGCTAAGCGTGCGAGGACGTCCGCACGTCAGCATGGCCGTGTCGGCGTCACATTGTAAACAACACGTGCATCGGGCTACGCTGTAGCACTATGGCGCTGTAGCGCGCTACGACATTCTCCCACCTCCTCGCTGCTGGGCGGAGTTAGTGATCGCTACGTCGTAGCGCGCTACGTCTTTGCCCCACCTACAATACTACCGTATAAAAGAGTCCGCACGGCGGCGAAATGGCATTCTACCTTCAGGCGTTGCCCGGTGCACAGGTTGTATTGCTTTCAATTATTGTTACTCTGCCTCTCTGTACATTGTTACTATTTTGTGTAAACTAAGCTATTACTGGGTGTCATGGCTATTTGTGTCTTGAAACTGATTAAGTGTAGTTTCGTGTAAAATTAATTGATTAAATAATTTAAAAGAAAATCTAAATTCTTATTATTTAAAGAACCTCTTTTATTTTACAATATATCTGATCCTGTGCCTTCATATTAATTAATATTATAAAGCTGAAGAGTTTGTTTGTTTGTTTGTTTGTTTGTTTGTTTGAACGCGCTAATCTCGGGAACTACTGGTTGCAATTGAAAATTTATTTTTGTATTAGATAGTCCATTCATCGACAAAGGCTATATAACATCACGCTACGACCAATAGGAGCGGAGCATAAATGAAAAATGTTACAAAAACGGGAAAAAATATTCCTTTTTGAGAGCTTCCGTTGCGTGCGCTGCGTAAACGGTTTAAGTTACGCAAATATCATGTATGACGGAATTGTTCCTCTTTAAAATTTCTAAAAAAAAGTCCGCGACGGTATATGTCTATCTTTTAAGATTGACTCACTATAACCTTTTTTATCGTAATCAAATTTGTTCGAAATTAATGCATTATTTGCGAAGGAGTTTTATCAACATAATATTAATCCATAGCCAAATAAATATGTTATTAATCACAAGTATTTAAATGTAAACAAAATTTTCCTTGACATCACTTGATTTCAATGAACATCTTAGGAGATATAATAATTTTAAAAGAACTCCGCAACAAAATAAATAGATATGTGCGGGTTCACGTGCGCATGACGCGCAAGACGCGGCGGGTGAGGAGGAGGGACGCTGGCCGGCGGGTGAGGGGAAGGGGCGCTGGCCTGCCGCCGCCCGGTAGTTCTGCGAGTTTCATTAGTTTTGACTGGTCCAGCAGTTGGTCAAACAGTGCTAATACCTCGCATCCCAATGATTCCCAATGATTTACCTTTTAATTTTTAAAAGAATTCAATTTCCCGTTAAGGTATCTTTTGTCGTAACAATTAATAAAGCACAGGGGCAAACATTTAAACACGTAGGAATCGATTTACGTTAAGACTGCTTTTCACATGGACAAACTATATGTCGCGTTATCAAGATCAGGTTGCGGAGAAAATCAGTATGTTCTTCTACCACAAGAAAATAAAACTAAAAAATATCATTTACTCTGAAGTACTTTAAAATACCTTAAAAAAATACTACTAATTATATAATCGTTAATTTATTTACCCACATTTTTATAAGACCCCCAGTACTTTTTTTTACCCAACGTTCCTTTATTATTCCTGTTCCCGTGCCATTTTTTACTATAGTTCCATTTTTTTTTAGGATTTTTCATCAAAACGCTGGTACAGCTATGTCATAACAGTTTTTGAAGTAACTCTGTCTGTCTGTCTCTCTGTAACGTTTTCACGGCTAAACTACTGAACCGATTTTGACGAAGATCGAAGGACATAGTAATATTATTTATCCAACCACGATAATGATATTTACGCGGACGAAGTCGTGGGCAACGCTATGACTATTATGATGATATAGGAGCGGCACATCAATGAAAAATGTTGCGAAAAAACTGGGAAAATTCATTACTTAAACCACTCTGTGACGCAGACGAAGTTGCGCGGGTCAGCTAGTCACTAATAAAAAGACTTATTGCATAATCATAATAAGGGCCTACGGCTTTTTAAGAGCCTTTGATTTGCCGCAATGAGTTTAACTCCACTACCTTTTGTTTAACCATAATAAAACACGAATAAGGGTGATTGCCCGTATTAACGCTTTCTATATGTTTTTTATATTTCTTTGTATTTTCTGACAAATTTGGTCAAGGTATTGGTAGGATATTGAATCAGTGTTCACAACAATATGTAATTAATAATTGTTTACCCGGTGCCAGTATTAGCCAATTAATTAATAATATTAATTAAACTTAAAAAAATAAACCCCAGTTCCACTGTTATATTATTATATGGGCACAGTTTAACTGTAAGAAAAAAGGACATAATTGAATGTGTCCATTTGATGTTACACTTCAATGAAACCAATAATTGTAAATTTATTTTCTGTGCCTAGCCTTATTCTCGATATTTGTCTAATGAGACAAATATGTACATTTATAAATTAAATATGTTAATTTATAATAGGACTTGTCGTCACAGTGACGCTATTTTATATTTTGATTGTAATCAATTTATTACTGATTATAAACTGACAAATTATACTATGTATTTGCCACCTAGTTGTAGAAGACAAATTGCTAATCTTTTAGCATACAATATACACAGTGACACTGGTACCTGTAGTGTACCATCGATTACTGTTAGTAGTGGTACTAACACTACTTTTGATACGCCTAGTAGTTTAAACTATTAGGAGCGACAACGGATGAGCCGTATATATTGAACGTTGTTCATCAAAATATGCAGGGTTTGTCCGGCAAAGAGCTAGAATTAAGTTTATTTATGGAGAACTATGATGTTCAGGTGTTATGTTTGACTGAACACTGGTTGAAAGAACATGAAGTGGTGTTTATTAATGATGATAATTTTACTGTACAAAGTGCGTTTGTAAGAAAAAGCGCCATTCGTGGTGGATCAGTTCTTGTTTCAAACAAGTTGAAATGTAAACAACGTTTAGATTTAGTTAATCTTTCCATCGAGCGCACTATTGAGTTGTCTTGTGTTGAACTCGAGCGATACATTATAATTTGCGTGTATCAAACCCCCTCTGGTGATTTTATTAGTTTTGAATCGGTGATGGAGGATTCACTCAATAGGTTAAAATCAAGTAATAAAAGTATAATTTTATGTGGAAATTTTAATATTAATATTTTAGATGTTACTCCATTAAGTATTAGACTTCTTAATCTGTTTAGGTCTTATAATTTAATTAACTTGGTTTTTGAACCTACTAGGATCACGGCATCTTCGTCAACTTGTCTTGATAATATATTTAGTGATTGTGATGCCAAAAATAAATTAGTGTTAAGTGACTTAACGTCTGACCACTGTGGTTTATTAGCTAGTTTCCCCATGCCATTACATAATAAGCCGCATAAAATAGAATGTAGGCCTTATACAGCTAGTCGTTGCAATAAATTTAAAAATAATATAGCTCATAGAATAACACCATCTACAGTAGAACACGAGAATCCTAATGAAATGTATGGAGCCCTTTTTGGTGTTGTGCAAAAAGAGTACCAATCTACTTTAAAGACTAAAACTATTAAAATTAATGGCACCTCCGTTGGTTTTAACCAATGGGCCACTCCGGGTATTTATAAAATTAGAGCGAGACTATACGAGTCATATGGTTTGAAAAAATATAGATTTGATACTCCTTTCCTAGAGTATGTCAAAAATTATTCAAAATTATTTAAAAAGGTTAGTGTTTTTGCTAAATCAACATTTTTAAGCGATACAATTAAAAATTCCAATAATAAAGTAAAAACCACCTGGAAAATTATTAACAATGAAACGGGTAAATCGGTTAAGCAAGATAAACAACTTGAGATTATGGTCGACAGTAAATTAGTTACTAAAGCAGCTGACGTAGCTGAGGCGTTTAATGAGTTTTTTGCCAACATACCTATAACTACGACGCGCTCCTTAAATTCGTCCCCATCTAAAAGCTTTTGCTTAGTAGTGTGTCTAAAAGTAGTCGCATATTTAGCTTCGAACATGTACCACCTCGTGATGTAGTTAATGTTTTTAACACACTCAAGTGTAAAAACACTGGTGATTACTGGGGAATCTCCATTTAACTTTTAAGTAATATAATAGACATCGTAGCCCCCTATCTACCTGTTACTTTTAATAAATGTGTTGATTTAGGAACTTTTCCTGATCTCATGAAGAGTAGTAAAGTCTTATACGTTATTATTTTCAATGTATTGTATCCTATCGTTAATCTGTGAACAGCGTTGTGGGCTGCAATATTGTCTATATGTTTTGTGTATTTCTTGTTTCTATGTTTTATATTGTAGCTGTTTGTTGTTCCTCTTGAATAAAAAAAAAAAAAAAAAAAAAAAAAAAGTCATACCATTATTTAAATCAGGTAATAAAAATGACGTTGGCATTTTCAGGCCTATTTCTATTTTACCAGCATTCTGCAAAATATTTGAAAAGTTAATACTCAAGCAGTTGCTAAGACATTTTAATTTGAATAACCTCCTTCATAATGAACAATATGGCTTTACAAGGGTCGTTCGACTACAGATGCGGGTGTTGCTCTGCTTATACACATATTTAACGCATGAGAGAACTCTCAAAATGCTGTTGGAGTTTTCTGTGATCTCTCCAAAGCCTTTGATTGCGTGCACCATGACACGCTTTTGCGTAAACTGCGTCATTACGGTGTGCTAAATGAAGCTCCCAACGTTTTAAATTCATATTTAAATAAAAGGTCGCAATTTTAGATGTTTATGGTGTAAAATCTTCCGGGCTACCAGTTCGGTTAGGTGTACCACAAGGCTCAATACTGGGTCCATTCTTGTTTTTAGTATATATCAATGACTTACCATTCTATTTAAAGGGTATCTGTGAAGTTGTACTGTTTGCAGATGATACTTCTCTTATTTTTAATGTAGACAGGAATAGACAAGATTTTGACGATGTAAACAGTGCACTGTCAATGGTTACGGATTGGTTTACGACAAATAACCTAGTTCTCAATGCCAAAAAAACGAAATGTGTAAAGTTTGCCTTCCCAAATGTTAGAAATCTAGGACCCAACATCGTCTTAGATAAAGAGGTGCTTGAAACTGTAAACTCGGCAGTTTTTCTGGGCATAACAGTAGATCCTAAACTTCAGTGGGGCCAACATATATCGAGCCTAGCGGGAAGACTCAGTTCAGCCTCCTACGCCGTCAGAAAAGTAAGACAACACACTGACGTTGATACAGCTCGGTTAGTCAATTTTAGTTATTTTCATAGCGTTATGTCCTACGGTATTCTGCTGTGGGGCAAAGCTGCAGATATTCAAAATATATTTGTCCTCCAAAAACGAGCTATTCGAGCAATTTACCAGCTAGGTGCCCGAGTTTCTCTGAGAGATTTTTTCAAAGATATCGGTATCCTCACAGTGGCATCACAATACATCTTCGCCAACATCTTATATATTAGGCAGAATATACACTTATACACTAAAAACAGTGATATTCACAATGTTAACACTAGAAGTAAGGATAAACTACGTGCTCCCTTTCACCGGCTTCATAAGGTTCATAACTCATTTGTTGGGCTTGGCCTGACCTTGGCTTGACCTTTTATAACAAGCTACCCTCTTGTTTGCTAGATTTGCCTTTTAATGCGTTTAAAACTAAAGTAAAGTCCAACCTTTGTTCAAAGGCATACTATTCTATCAACGACTACTTAAATGATAAGAATAGTTGGTCGCTGTGATTAACTCAAGACAATGTTTAAATGTTCTTTCTCCAGAATTAGTTTACCTACTGACAGGTTTTATGAGTTTATATAAAAGTCTATAATTTTACTTTTTATGTACATTTATTTTATTTTTATTTATTGTTGACATAATCTACTCATTACAATGTTTTTTTTTAATGAGTTGTATTACAATATGTGGTTAGCTAGCGACCTCGACAATTATTTATTTTACCTCGATGGTCCTAGTTTATCAATTATCAATATTATTATAACTTCTAGTTACAGCTCTATGTAAGCGGGCACGCCCTTTATGCCTGGAGGCTTTATTTTATTTTCTTTTTTTTTTTGATATTGTTTACGTTTAGTTATTTTTATTTCTGCTTGAGTATAGTTCTCGATGTTTTTGGTTGGTATATTGGCGTGTGCTAGCTGTCATATGGCTATTAATTTATAATTTAAATTTTATTTTGCGTAATGTAAATTATCTTATAAATTATTGTATAGAATCATTTTTTTTTTCCTAACTGAACAGACAGCTGTGCTGCTGGGGAGTTTGTTGCGCCACTTCTTCTTCCCAGCAAAAGCACTAGGAAGTGGTGAAGGGTGGGCGTTTTGGGGGACTGTCTTATGTAATTTTGACGTTCGAAAAGTGCTGATTCTCAGCCTAATTTGAATAAATGACTTTTGATTTGATTGATTTATATAAAAGTTTATAATTTTACTTTTTATGTAAATTTATTTTATTTTTATTTATTGTTGACATAATCTACTCATTACAATGTTTTTTTTAATGAGTTGTATTGCAATATGTAGTTAGCTAGCGACCTCGACAATTATTTATTTTATCTCGATGGTCCTAGTTTATCAATTATAACTTCTAGTTACAGCTCTATGTAAGCGGGCACGCCCTTTATGCCTGGAGGCTTTATTGTCTTTTTTTTAGGTATTGTTTACGTTTAGTTATTTTTATTTCTGCCTGAATATAGTTCTCGATGTTTTTGGTTGGTACGAGTATATTGGCGTGTGCTAGCTGTCATATGGCTATTAATTTATAATTTAAATTGTATTTTGCGTAATGTAAATTATCTTATAAATTATTGTATAGAATCATTTTTTTTCCTAACTGAACAGACAGCTGTACTGCTGGGGAGTTTTTTGCGCCACTTCTTCTTCCCAGCAAATGCACTAGGAAGTGGTGAAGGGTGGGCGTTTTGGGGGACTGTCTCATGTAATTTTGACGTTCGAAAAGTGCTGATTCTCAGCCTAGTTTGAATAAATGACTTATGAATTTTGAATTTCTTACAAGTGTATTGGCTTTTTAGGAGCTTTTTTCTTGCCATTATAAGTTTAACTTCCTTGTTCCTTGTCATAATATAAAAAGTATAAGGAAAAAAAGCGAACAGTAAAGCAACTTTATGGGGGTTATAAGGTTATTCTCTTTATAATTTGTGCCCAAATGCACCCTTATTAGCGATGATGCGGCTCCTATAATAATATTATTTTTGGCAATATAAGCCACTACAAGAGCAATTTTTGTTTGAGTCTTGGCATAAATATTGTCACGAAGATTTATTGTATTTTAAAAGATGACTTAAGACTTGCAGCCTATAAGAGACGCACTGGTCATTTTTTAACTGATAATTTAAAAAAGAATAGGGTGGTAAAATCGAAAAGACTAGATACTAAAGCGGTACGCAAAGGTCGACGGTCGATTCGCTCGCTAGACGTTGAACACAAAGGAAGTGTGTCGTTTGCTCGTGTATTATAGTCTGTGATTGGCTAATTGTTGTTAAATTCATTTCCTTGTCACACCTAGCGTGATCTTACCTGAGGGCCCTTCCCACTGGGTGGTCCTAGAGAGAGACATTAATAATAGTGTTATTGAAGCTTCAAAGTGAATTTGAAATAGTGACTGTGATTCGTCGGACTCAAACCAGCACCCAAGTGATTAGTGACCGGACCGCTTACTCAACGCGCCATCGAGACAGTGGCGACAATTGTCAAAACAACGGTGCGCTACGAGCTACGAGGTTGAGTCACCACACTCACCACTGCCACGCTCCCACCGTGCGCGCTGCTACGACGCGCGCCTGTGCTACGATTCGACAACGCGGACTGTATCGGCTACGCTCTGACGCTTTATTATCGGTGTTGATTAAGACCGGTTTGCCTGTGTATTATTATTTACATTTGCCTTCAACCCATTAATAATTTCGGTTGTTAACATGGCAGGGATACAACGTACCCCTCCTAAAACCCCTAGGACTCCGATTGGTAGCATAAGCCAGACCCAAACACGCTCGGAGCCGGATATCACCACGGCCGTAACAGTGGCGTGCGACTATGTAAACACCAGTAGGAATAATAAACGTCAGCGTAATAAACGTCAGCGTAATAAACGTCAGCGTAATAATACCTCACCGCAAGGTTCGGCAGAGATGAACTTCCTAGAACCACAGGAGCTACAAGATATTCTTGCAAAGTGAAAACCTTAATAGCTGAGCTCTCTTCGAATATAATAAACGTATTTTCTTTCTTTCTTTTCTTTAATTTTAAGATATTAAAATTCAAAACGCTAAAATACAGGCATCCAACTCTGAAATGTGTAAGTCAAACGCTGGTATCGTTCAGTCTATTGATTTTTTTAATAAACAGTTCGAAGATTTAAAGATTGAATTATAAATTTATACCTACATTGAGGAAGGAGCGACGCGAGCAGCAATCCCACATTGAGTCTCTCGAACGGAAAATAGTAGATCTTCAACATAAAGCGAGATCGTCGGCCATAGAATTACGTAACATCCCGTAAGTTAGTTCCGAGTCAAGCACCAGTTTACTAAAAACGGTGTGTGACGTTGGCACAGCTATTGGTGTAGGGGAGACCGGGGCTGGTTCTAACGGGGGTAAGAATTAACTTGAATATTCCCGCTAAACGGTAAGAGTTACAATCATAATACTCGGTTACCCAGCACTATTTACGCCGCCAAACGTGTCACTACTCGTCAGTCCGCGACCAATCGCCTATTGCGGGAGTTGTGTGCAGTGAGCCCGGATTGCCAGGTAAACTAACTTTGGTTTAACGTGGTTTGCAATAATTTGACTCAAGATGTAGTTATTCACTCAATCGAATATAGTATTGCCTAGAACGAAGCTTAATTTTATTGATAATATTAGTGTGCTATGCGTATGTTATTATTCCTATTGAATAACTTTGTAAAAAAAAGTGACATTGGGGGTAAAACTAACAAATTGACCGGGGTAAATATTAACATGTCAATACATTGACATGTTAATACTTGTTAAGATGATTGACGAACATAATACCTAAAGTCGTGTCTTTTTTACAGAATGAGGAAATACAAAAGGAAAAGTTACAACGTCCTAAGAAGTATTTGAGTCGGCTGCTCAAGAAATTATAGAAAGAAACAGAGAGTACAGAGCAATTGCCAGAGAATACGATATTTGTCATGTGACACTTTTCACGTACGTCAAGAAGAAAAGAAGGCAATTCTGTTGAAATGGGTTTTAAGAAAAATCGTTTAGTATCACCAGAACAAGAAGCTATGATGGCAGAATACCTAATCCATAAAGTTACCAAAATCTAATCATCGACAGATATTGCTAACTTGTTATATTATGCACAAATTGTTATATTTTTATACAAATTAGCTTTACTTTGACTGATTGAAGTAAGTTCCTAAAGACATAAGTAACTTGACTAATAATCTAAGACATTATATTTGTTAAAATGTCAGTTATTTTACGAGAAAAAAGTTGTTTAATTATTTTTAATTAGCTCAAGGCTGCTCCTACATTTTACATCTTAATACAAACTAAAAATCGCTCTAAATTAGTAAAATTTCTGTTTTTTAAAAATGTCCGTAAATTAATATCTTGATAAATGTGTCTTCCTCATGAATGTAAAGTTTCATTACTATTCGCCTTTTCATTTTTAAGAAATTTTATGATAAAGTTTGTATGGGGACGCAATATGTTCGAGCAGCCTTAACGGAATAGATAGTGTAACTTACATTTTGAATCTGTGATTGAAAATAGGTTAATTTGATAGAACCTAAGTTGATTAAAGATATTTATAAATAAAAATTGTGTTTTTTTAGAATTATTTAATTGAAAATGTCCCATGTTACATCTTGCCCCTTGCGTTAATACTTACCTCAGTCCTGTTAAAACTTACCCCCAATACGGGGTAAGTATTAACAACTGACTTTTTTCTTTTAAATGCATGTAACTCTGAAAGTATCGGTCTTATTCACGTTTTTAGTAACTTTATTAATACCTGAATAACTAACGTATGATATTAAACGAAAACAATGTTAAAAAATCTATTATGATAGAAAATATAAACCAAAATACAAATTTTGTTAGAACTGGCCCCGGTCTCCCCTACTTATTGGCGAAACACAGCTGCGCGATATTTATCGTCTTCCAGGGAGATCTGCATCACCCTCACCGCGCCCAATAATAGCGGAATTCTCGACTGTGCAAACTAAGTAGACCGTCCTGTCGGCTGTGCGTGCGTACAACAAAGGAAAAGGAAAAAACGATAAATTAAACACTGCAGTCTTGGGTTTGCCTGGGGATCGTCATCCTGTGTACATCTCTGACTGAACACCTACCAGCAAACACCAAAAAACTTTTCTATCAAGCCAGAGAGTTCGCCAACAAAAACTCCTATAAGTTCTGCTGGATCTCCAATGGAAATATATTCCTGCGCAAGATAGCGGGAGACAAACAGATTCTTGTAAGCTCTGAAAAATGCCTCACTAACCCGGATCAACCAAATCACATCATCTGACCACCACTGATTGTTCCTATTTTTCATATTTTTTCTTTATTTTTAATTCCTTGTTTATTTTACATTAGTGTTTTACAATTAACTTTTACACCAAACAATATACTCTTACCTACAATATTATCCTATACATCTTACATACAACAAAACAACGCACACAAACTACATATTATACTCAAGTCTACGTCTTAAAATACAAAATACTTTATCCCTTCACCATACATGCTAAATATGTACCTATCAAATTGCCAACCATAAAATATTAGTTCAAACATTATTATTCATAATTATCTTTGTCCATAAGTCTGCTACACAGCATGTAATACTAACCTTTTTACCCGACTGCGGCGAAGGAAAAAAGGAGGTTATAATTATTTTTTTACTTACTTTTACTGTGCTTTTACTACGATCTCCATCGTTTTTGCCTACGGAGGCAACGTTCGTTCGTTCAACTTTCTGGCATATCCTAATAACAAATGGCTAATTTAGATATTATTAATGATGAAATTGACGCGCTTCGTATTTCTAAATCGTTCAAGTGTCAACCTGAGAGTTGCGCGCAGTTTATGAAAGACCCGGCAAAAGGTTTAAAAGTACATAACATACGAAGCATATGTAAAAATTTCGATGAAGTTTCGGTGCTTATGCGATTATTGGGTTTCCAGACCGACGTGGTTGTTCTCTGAGTGTTGGTTAAGCAAACTTTCACACTTGCCGACCTTGGATGGCTTCACGTCATACTACACTAAAAACACAAACAACCAAAATGACGGGTGTGCTATCTACGTAAAATCTTCCCTTAATGCTGACGTTAAGGAACCACATTTTGCTGACGCGAACTGCCTTATTTGTCGCATAGAGGATGTTACAATAGTAGCAATCTATCGCCCTCCTTCTTTTAAAATCATTAACAATTTTATTGACAGTCTCGATAACGAACTCAAATTAACAACTCCTTCTGTGGTCCTGATTGGTGATATCAACATTGATATTAAGACTGACAACATCGATAGTCACTCAGATGAGTATTTAACCTGTGCTGCCTTTATTGGACATATCCCAGCTCATAAGTTTCCGACACGGCTCACAAACTGTTTAGACCACATTTTACTTAAAACTAATAAATCCGCTATGACTTTCGTTATTGAATCATCCATAACAGATCACGAACTACTGCTATTGTTTCTACAAACCAGGAGTGCCAACTCAGAAGTGACCCGCACTAAATCAAAAATAAACTACGAAGCCGCTATAGAGAATATCAAAACACATGACTGGTCTCCAATGCTGTCAATCTCAGATCCTAATGATGCTGCAGATGCGTTAATAGGTAATCTCTACTCTATTGTCCTAAAGCACACCCAGGAACAAACTGTTCCAAGAAGAGAACGTAATCTGAAGCCCTGGATTATGCCAGGCCTACTCCGCTGTATACGACACCGTGACCGCATGCATGTCAAACTCAAAAAGTCGGATGATAATTTAATATTAAAAATCGCCTATACTCGCTATCACAATTTCTGTAACTCCTTGCTGAGAAAACTTAAACGCTCGTATGAAAAAGAACAGTTTCGTAATGCAAAAAATAATAATTAAAGCTACATGGAATGTTATTAAGAGAGTCTCAGATCTTCAAACTCAATCTTCTGCCTCTTTTGACCTGTTACATTTACTTGATAATCCTAAATCGTCGCTTAATCATGTCAACAACTTTTTTGCTACTGTAGGCAGTAGGCTGGCGTCCAAATTCAAATCACCCTCATTAGTGCCCAATTCTGTGTCAAATTCAAATTCGTATAGCTCCATGGCCCTCTTCGAGGTAACCGAAGATGATGTTGACTCCATTATTTTGGGTCTGATTGTGCTACTGGGTTAGACTGTATACTGTCTAAAATAATAAAGGCTTCGAGATGCGTATTAGTCCCGGTTATTACACATTTAAGTAATTTGTCTACAATGGCAGGTGTCTTTCCAACGGCGTTTAAAAAAGCAGTAGTACACCCCATTCACAAATCTGGGCGCAGAGATGATGTAACAACTACCGTCCAATCTCGATTCTAACAGCGATTTCAAAGATCCTGGAACGAATACTGAATAAGAACCTGACCAGTTTTCTCGACGCAAACAACATCTTAGCGAATAACCAATATGGTTTCAGAAATGGAGTTAGCACCGAAGACGCAGTCATGGATTTGTCTAGTCACGTCGCTAGAACGCTTGATAGAAAACACAAATGTCTGGGAATTTTCCTTGATCTGTCAAAGGCATTCGACACCGTTTCTGCCCAAGCTTTATTGAGTAAAATGGAAAACATCGGTATACGTGGACATGCTTTGAAAATCTTCGCAGATTATCTCAGCACTCGTACCCAAATAGTGAAAATCGGCACACACGAAAGTGATGAGCTTTCAATCACATACGGCGTTCCACAAGGCAGCATTCTGGGGCCTACTCTCTTTCTCATTTATATTAATGAACTCTGCAAACTGCCTCTCAAAAATTGTAATATATTTACGTACGCGGATGACACTGCTCTTGTTGTAGATGGTGATGACTGGCCCCAGACGTACCAAAACGCCGAGGCTGCGCTGTCCGCGTTGAAATGAAATGTTTGGTCGACAAACTGCTTACCATAAATGTCGATAAATCGGTATATGTTCCATTCTCCATTCGGTCCAATCAGTGTCCCTCAACCTCCTTTACCATAAAAGCGCATGCTTGCGGATCCTTAACACAGTGTAGCTGCCTCTTCCTCGCCAAATCCACTTGTGTAAGGTATCTAGGAGTACTCATCGATCAGCATCTCAACTGGCACCCGCATATAGCCAAAGTCACGTCCCGCTATTTATATTAGCTTCCGTATGCTAATATACAGGATTACTGGTAATTCGACGTATATCCGTCAGGGGCTGATAAAGGGGGCCAAATGCAACAAATTGAACCCCCCATATGTATGGCCGAAATTCAATAGTATTCGAGATATTTGAATTTTAAGGGTTTTTCGATATTTACCCAAAATTTGACATTTAATTCCAAATAAAAAAAAAACTACACATTTGAATGGGTACCATTAAAAATCATGTTGTAGCTAGCACTTCAATTAAGCTATGGACATAGTTAAAACTACTTAATTTAACAAAATAATTAAAATAATTAACGATATAAGAATAATATCTTACCAATATTTTTATTTTACGCTTCAAAAATGTTGCCTCCTCACAAAAATTTCTATGACATTAATCGTAAAAATAACTAAAAAAACTTGCCTATTCTGTAAGCTTTCCAAAAAAGTATAAAAGTCAATTTTAAAATACATAATTCGTGGCATGGCATGTGTTTGAAACGGCGCGGGGAGAGAATTTGTATTTGTATGAAATAAAATGCATTCAAAAATGTACGTCAAATTTTATTAAAAATTTTACACATCTTGTTCAAAATGAGCCCCTCTATTACGAATGCAAGTTCGAATTCTTTTCCTAACTTCGGTTTTCGTCACTCTTGATGAAAACGTTGTTCTCATCTGTTGCGCCGCGTTTAATATTCGCTGTCGAAGTTCTTCGACTGAATTTATTGGGGTCACATAAACTAATTCCTTCATATGACCCCAGACGTAAAAATCAAGTGGTGTGATATCAGGGCTTCGTGCTGGCCACGGAATTGGCCCTCCCCTCCCAATCCATCGGTTTGGAAATCTCTCATCTAGCCACTGTCGGACAGTAATCCGGTAATGTGCTGGGCACCCATCATGTTGAAACATGAGGTTGTTTTTTATTTCTTCGGGAACATCCGCCAACAAATCGTCTAGGTTGTTTCTCAAAAACTCCTCGTAATTTTCGCCGTTCAAATTTTGGGGCAAGAAATGAGGGCCCACCAAATAATTATCAACGACACCCATCCATACGTTCAGGGAAAATCTCATTTGCGACGCAGTTTCTTTTAGTTTTTTTGGATTCCTGCCTGCTTTAGGTGCCCAAAAATGTAAGTTATGGTAATTCGTTATACCATCCCGGTCAAACTTTAACTCGTCAGTCCACAAAATATTTCAACAAGAGAAACAAGAATTAACAATAATGATCGATAACAAATTAACGCGATGAGAGATTGGTTAATAGCAAGATAACAACACACGTGCTTGCGCGGCGTAGAGTCGAAACTTACTAAGGAAGGCGACGCGAGCACAGCAGACGCCGTGTGCTCCCCCACCCTCACACCCCGCCCCATCACGAAGAATTCCGCCAGTAAAATCGGTTGTTTTAGCAAGGATCATAAACTAAAACACACATTATTTCTCTCCCCGCGCCGGTTCAAACACATGCCATGCCACGAATTATGTATTTTAAAATTGATTTTTATACCTTTTTGGAAAGCTTACAGAATAGGCAAGTTTTTCTAGTTATTTTTACGATTAATGTCATAGAAATTTTTGTGAGGAGGCAACATTTTTGAAGCGTAAAATAAAAATATTGGTAAGATGTTATTCTTATATCGTTCATTATTTTAATTATTTTGTTAAATTAAGTAGTTTTAACTATGTCCATAGCTTAATTGAAGTGCTAGCTACAACATGATTTTTAATGGTACCCATTCAAATGTGTAGTTTTTTTTTTATTTGGAATTAAATGTCAAATTTTGGGTAAATATCGAAAAACCCTTAAAATTCAAATATCTCGAATACTATTGAATTTCGGCCATACATATGGGGGGTTCAATTTGTTGCATTTGGCCCCCTTTATCAGCCCCTGACGGATATACGTCGAATTACCAGTAATCCTGTATGTTTTCAAGAAGTTACGAAACTCTGCTGATAATGAAACGCTAAAATGAGTATATTTTGCCCTTTTTTGCCGGCCGGTCTGTCTTAACGTACTGCTTGCCTGTCTGGGGTGGTGCCACACAAAATGTATTTATCCGCCTCGAGAGAGCCCAGAGAGCTGTCCTTAAGGTAATGCTCTCTCTTCCACTTAGGTATCCCACTGTGCAGCTCTATTCCGATTGCAAGGTACTCACAGTCAGACAACTTTATGTGCTCCTCTCGACCCTACGCAAACACTCTGCCCGCCCTTCAAAGGAACCGACTGGCAGACTTATGCATAACGTTTTTCCCCACGAACGCCATAGAACTGCCTTTACCAAACGCCAATTCTACGTTAATAGCATTCATATGTACCACCTTCTAAATAAAAAGTTTAAATTTTTTTCGTGCCCTAAATATAAATGTAAAAACTTACTTAGAGATTATCTCCAAACTTTAAGTTATGATGACACTGAGGATCTACTGCTGGGTAATTTACATTGATAAGGTAAAACACACATATAAATATACACATAGATATAAATATAAGTCTATATCTAACCATAAACGGATGTGTACTGGTTACACCGCTCTCTTTCTCACTACACACACCCTACACCTACACACCGAGTGCGTATGTACTCACACACATCCTACACTTACTCACTACACACACACTCGGACCCTACATTTATTCACCTCACCACACAGTTAAACGTTTTTCATTTTCTGTTTTCTTTTACGCCATTTGCTTATTGTTGTAACGTCCCGTTTTATTATACTGTAGCTTGTCTTGTTTGCTACGGAGAATCACTGACTCCTAAGACACAGGCACATACACCTAGTTTAGGAGTCAGGGAATTAAAATTATTGTGACCTAGTTATAAGCCTTATATGCTCTTAGTTTTTAGTTCTTGTTCTGTGATGGCTTTTGGTGAAATAAAGAATTTATTTATTTATTTAAAGGGAGGGCACAGATTTTTTTTGTTTACGGATGAGAAAATCTTTATAATTGAGCAACATTTTAACTAACAAAATGACCGTATTTATGCTCAAAGCTCTAAGGAAGCTTCCCAATTAGTCGACAGAGTGCAACGGGGCATTATCCGACTTCAGTGATGGTTTGGTGGGGTGTTACTCTGCGGTCTGTTAGGACTGATTCCTATATTGTACTGATCTCATAAAGAACAAATGCTAAAATCACCTTTTCCCAAAATTACTGATTTTCTAAATGTCTTTGTTTTAGAATGTCGGAAACTCTTATCGACTGACAAAAAAGGTACATTAGCTATTAAGGAGTGACAGAGCCATATTTTTGTGAATAAGGTATCATAACATCGGCACAAGTGTATCAAGATACCATTCTTGAGAAGGTAGTTAAGCCCCTTAACAACACCATATTCAATAACCAAGTAAGGTCCTTCCAACAAGACTCAGCGCCGGGTCATAAAGTTAGGTCCACGCAGTCTTGGTTGGAAGTGAACGTTTCGGACTTCATCAGAGCTGAAGACTGGCCGTCGTCTAGTCCCGATCTTAATCCGCTGGATTATGATTTATGGTCAGTTTTAGAGAGTACGGCTTGCTCTAAACGCCAAGATAATTTGGAGTCCCTAAAACAATCCATACGATTGGCAGTGAAGAATTTTCCCATGGAAAGAGTGCGTGCTTCTATTGATAACTGGCTTTAACGTTTAAAGGACTGTATTGCAGCCAATGGAGACCACTTCGAATAAGCTTTTTATATTTTAAATTTTTGTATATTTATGTATTAAACTAACACACTGTAAAAGTAATAAATATTAATTGCAATAATAAAAAAAAACTTCATGACAATTTATTTATGGCAAGACTAGGTATAAACATAATTTTAATCAATGAGTTCACAATGGTACGTTTTTGTTAGATATTATGTTCTATACAAAACGGTACGGTGAAATTGAAACCCTAACATCTCGGCACGTGTCCAACAACTTATTGCTTACTAAAAATAATATGAATAAAATAAAAACTACAGTGAGTTTGTTTATTGTATTTTTTTTTTCATACATGTAGTGGAGAAAAAATCGGCAGGCAATGTCATCGTACATAGCTAGTATTTCAATCATAATTATTTTTGCAATGTAAGTACCTACTTATTTTTAAGGTGAAGATCAAAACAATATAGCAATATCGACATACTATTGTTACGTTTGGTTTCACCTGCTATTATTATAATATTCTTCTTTGCTAATAAAGTAACTTTTTAAAAGGCACCAATTATAAAAAAAAAGATTTTGTTATTTTTGTAAAACCTCTCTGTAGGTACACCTCAAGGTTTCATCGTTTTTCAGTTGTTAAATTTGAAATGTCATTCATTTCATTCTTAAAAATTAAAGTAGTAGTAATTGGTAGTGGTAACCAATATTACAAAGCAAAACATCAATAACTAAAACGTATCCCAAAAAATTAAAAACGCGACGACATACTCAAGAATTTACAAGAACAGAAGAGATTATTGGACATCGGTTACATAAGAAAAGACGTACATCTTTATCTATTTTTGATTGCTCTATTTCTACAGATTCAGTAAATTTAGCACCACCATCTTCCACAATGAGAAAGAAATATTATGATACCAGCTTGAAAGATAGATTAGTTGAGAAGGAAAAGGAACGCAGAAGCAAGTACAATGTAAAAACAGGCTGTGATATGAAGTGTACAAATTGTTGTTCAACTATATTTACTCCCGAGGATCGTATTAAAAACAAGTATTGGATGATGACACATTCTGAAAGACGATTATTTATAAGAAGTAATTATACGGTAGCAGTTCCTAAGAGAAAATATGTTCAGGAGCCTAAGAGAAATGCAAAAAGAGCTTTTACTTTACAAAAGAGAGAGAGAGTGATGGAGTTTTAATGAAGGTGTGAAAAGCATTTTTCTTAACTACTTTGGGTTACTGCAAAAAAATTATAAAATATTTCTTAATTCTCTTAATCCTGACAAAGATATTGATAAACGGGGCATGCACGTAAAGACTCCAGCTCTTAATAGAGAATAATAGATATTATTACGGAACATGTTAAATATTTCAATCCAGCTGCACCGCACTATCGTCGTGAACACGCTCCTCATCGTCATTATTTGCCCAGTGAAATTAATATTACGTTTATGTGTAGTTTGTTCGAAATATCTAGAATACAAAAAGGGCTATGAGTTATACGGATCACATCTAAAGAGTCTAAACATATATCGTTCGCTCGACTAGGAAATGAGGAATGCGAAAAATGCAAATCTTACACAGATTGCATAGTCTTGATACAAACCATAATGTTCGCACGCAAGCTATACCTGTACCCTAATTACGTAATGCAAAATCAATCCGAATCTGAATCTTTTTGAAACAGATTGCTAATCCATTGCTCCGTAAGTTCGAAAAAAAACTGCAGAGCAACGTAAATAACGCAATGGATGTTGTTGAACTGTCAAAATGAAACAGATTTGTCTTTATCGTTTACGAAAATATGTTGCGTAATTAGAAAGCTGATTGTAATGCATGTTCGACATGGGCAAAACACCATGACAAGTATAAAAAGGCAAGAGAATTATATAAAATAAGTAGGTATTTTTATATTATAATATAATTTTTCCTATGGTTTCGCGAATACTGATTATTATTAAAGATGTAATTGTGATCTCATTCATGAATAAGATTTGTAAAAGTTTGATTAAACTTGTTTTTTTTTTTAATTTTATATTGTTTAATTAATACTATGCAATTTGTTAAGTTCCTACACAATTTAAGTAGACGTACTGATTGTCTATTCTTTATTATTGATAAATAAAGTTCTGATTTTCATAAAATAGTTTTTATCTTCTCAACTTTTTATCCGCAAGTGCTTACTTAAAAGGCAGTTAATACCAGGAACCAGTATGAAAAATGTTTTACAATACCGAGCTTAAAAGCGTTTAAAATACCATAACTGCTTTCTAAGTAAGCAAAGTTAGTCTTCCAAGTCTGGGCTATAAATCTGTTAAAATCTTTTAACTGCTTTATAGCTAAGTATATTTTGATATTTTTTTCTGTAAGTATAAGACCTGGCGGCTACAAGAAATTGTTTGCTATAAATCAGTTAAGGTATGGTTAGCGGCCTTAAAGTGCAGCATATTATATAAAAAAGAAAAAAAATGGCTTAGCTAAAAGTTAGAAAATGAATTTAAATAAAATGTGATTAATATAAATGAATGAAATATATCACACATTGTGCACAAAGAGTATGCCTACATATATAACTTGCAACCTTGTTCCTAGGTAACATACTTTTCAAGAGACATCAATTCCCACTTATTTTTGCGTTTTCTCGAAAACTACTTTTTGTATTGTATAAACTCAATTTCCTTTGTATTATATAATTGCATAGCACAGGTGTGAGTACTATGTACTAAAGAGCTACCATTTACCGGGTAATATGTAGTATTTCATTGGCTTGAATGTGCCCTGGCGGCTGCGAGTATGTCATGCTCACTCAAATGTCTCGCTGATGGTGGCGTGTGTGTTGGATCATTTAGCTCCCTTCAAAATGGTTGAGCTGAATGGTGCTAATCCATGCGTCATATTCGTGAACGGGCGCCGTCAGTTGGGACTGGTCATCTCTTAGCTGCCATGGCTTATTTTAATTAATTTTAGGTTTTTCAATGATTCTTTTTTTCTTTTTACTACGGACGCTTTTACGAACGTGCACGTCTTATTACATTGTTCTCACATGCATAATTTCAAAACGAATGATGTAACCAATATTTTGTATCAATTTTATATTTTATTTAAAAGAGTGTCTGTGGAGTTTCTTGCCCGTTCTTCTCCATAGGTACCTACTACGCTTTGGAATGGGCAACTAGCTTCATATTTTTGACTGACCGACCCCTTGACAATTCAAAAGTGCCTGTAAATGGTTTAATTGAAATAAATGGTTTGAGTTGAGTTTGAGTTTGAGTTTGCGCTCAGCTGCTTTTTAGTTAGTGGACGGCAGCATAATAAATGACATTTGTTTTTTTTTTTCAATAGCACTCTGTTTATGTAGGTATCGGACAGATTAGTACAGATGGTTCACTCCGCAAAAGCATTTAAATAAAAAGTGACTCTTGCTAGGACACAAAAAAGTGCAATTTGCCTCTGACTATCGCGTAGCTCTCTGACTACGTTAAATTCACTGTATTGGCCCGACAAGTCGTGCCCGCCGTATACTTGTAGCTTCATATCTACAATATGGAGCGTCTGGCCTGTCTGTGCGTATAATATGTACCTATGTGTTGGGTGATGTTCTCAACAAAATCTTTTCCAAACCTATTTGTTTTCAACAAATAGGTTTGGAAACAAACGCCTAGCTAAAGTTCATAGCAAAATCTATTTCTTTTGCACCTTTTGACATAGGAGTTTCTACGATTTTATGTTCAGGATTGTAACGATATAAAAAGTTCCTGAAACTTTTTTCATACGATATACTAATATGCAACTAGTCAGCATTAAATAAAATACAATTTTCATTAAAAATATTCTTCGTTACGAAAAATCATTTCCAATAATACCTGAATAATTTTTTTCAGGATATAATGTAATTTTGCTTACCAAGGTGAGATGTCAGATGTTACCAAGGAGTAGAATGCGAGATGTTACACGTCTTATGACACTACTGTAAGCACGGGATAGAACAAACTGACTGTGAGGCTCGCTTGTGGTTTGGTCTGGACCGTACAAAAGGATCTGATGAAAATGAACATAATTTGATATAATGTGATATTAGATTGAATGCATAATGTGATATATAGATTGAATACATAATATGATATATAGATTGAATACATAATATGATATATAGATTGAATACATAAATCCGAAATTCTGATTTAAAATAACCTTAAACAAGTTTTTCATTTAACAATCGAGGTTAAAATTATAATTTCAATTTTCGTCGTCAGTCATCTCGAGGCGCAGCGCGGCACAGCGTGGCGTCTTTTTGAGTGGTAAATAAAGTTATATTTGTATGACTATCTTAAAAAGTGCGCGCAGCGTCTCTTCGCGTCACGTCTCGGTGTGAACTGACCCCAAGTGTGTGTGCAGCAGCACCAGGTGCGGGGACACCGAGGGCTGTACACTGAGTAGGTATAGTCAGTCGCGGTGTGTTGCGAACGTTCCCTTGTTCCGAGTGCAGCGTGTGCGGCGCTGCAAATTATTACTCTCTCACATAAAAACAAACTTTTACTGTTGATTTTCCGTTGACAGCTCGTCCTTAATATGTTTTCGTGAACAATCCAGTTTGCGAGAATGTAATAGGTAAATACACGTGGGAATATATAAGATCGTAAGTAGATTGTCATCATGTACCTACAGAGAGAGGTTGAGCAGAGTGCAGCGAAGCACACTGTGAGCCAAGCTAGCCATGTACCGAATATAAATAGGAGAGGATAATGAAAACTCGTAATGTGTGCAAGGTAATTTATCGACGATTTATTTAGGTACATAAAACAACGATGGAGACAACGTATCAGCGGTTTATTAAGATCACTAGAGGCCGTGAGCAGTTGACTACAGCGTGCCATTGCGCGCCACTGCGCGCCACTGCACGCGACTCGCACACCACTGCGCGCCACTCATACGCACCATAAATCAAACTAAATATAAATACAACAATTAACGTTTATTTTCAATCCATAGAACCATATATAAATTAAATTCAAACAAAATACTACTCGTACATGTAAAACAATATGGTTTTATGTTGTTGCAATGTAAACAAGTTCCGAACAAGGAGCCTCTTAGCGAGGGTGCGTGTCATAACAATAATTAAATAAATAAAGAAAGCACAGAGGACGCGGCGGTCAGGAGCCGCCGCGCTCACAGTACGCACCTCACCATGCAACGTTCTTACATACGACTCCATCTTATCACGATACCTTAATATTATTACATTACAATATCCATGTTATAATTTTTCGGAGAAACAAGTACATATATTTTGATGTATGTAAAATTCCACAAAGGTTACATCAGAATATGGCATAATTCAATGTATATTTTTTAACAAACAAGATGGAATATCAAATGCCGCGCGGCGCGGCTTTATATATTAAGATTATTACAATAATATCGTTTGATATGAAACAGTGCATTTCAAAGTTCAACCGTCACACCTATGTATAGAACCCTCACATGTAAACTTTTATAGAAAAAACA
This sequence comes from Xanthia togata, assembly GCA_963853775.1. Lineage (NCBI taxonomy): Eukaryota > Metazoa > Arthropoda > Insecta > Lepidoptera > Noctuidae > Xanthia > Xanthia togata. The sequence continues at coordinate 1,036,492 of OY970790.1, forward strand.
TTTTATTGTTCTCGCTTTGTATCCATAAAATACTTTCAAATGCAACAACTTCTTAGTCTTAGTTTATAAACATTTTTTTTTCAATTCATCGTTTAAACATCAATTGACTTATATTTTATCAACGACAAAAACCTACAAAAATATATTATAACATTAGCACGAGTCAAATAGAGTGCGGGGAACGTCCGGTGACGTCATCAGTGCGGGTGTCGCGGCGGCGCGCGAGGCATGCGCGGGCGCAGGCGGCACCGCGCGGGGCGCAGCGCCGCGAGCGCCCACTTACACGCTCATACAAATTTGTCCGTGGGTTCTACCCAATCGATACATTAATGCGAGTCTCTTTAGAACTAAAAAAAATAATATAAACTTTCAAAAACATTAACATCTACAGCCATAACAAAAATAGACTAATGACAACTACGCTACGGAATCTACATACTACTTAAACTATCCACTAAGTAAATTTGAAACGAAACTAGTGTTCGCTCACTACTGAATCGTCAGAAGGTACTGAGGGGCACGGGGGCCACGGGCCCCCATCCCGCCAGGAGCTAATCTCATCTGTAGCAGTCCTACGAAGCGAGCTAGAGTGAGAGACCGGCGAGCGCGAGCGGCCCGGGCCCCGGGGATAGCCGAGCAGCCCGGCGGCGGGGCGCGGGCGGCCGCGGGCCCCGGACACGACGCGGGTGGACATCTTGGAGACGAGGGACGGACGAGGTCAGAGTTTACAACAGCAACGTTTATAATACAGATTTCGAGTAGGTTCGAGTGCCCGGGGCCGGCTCGGGGCCCTATTAAAACTATCTATATACAGACGCAGCCACTACACTTACGTATGCGTACGCGAGCCACTTGAGCAAACACGCGACCGCCGCCGTGGCCGGTATACATAAATATTCAACAACATTAACTTATTACAATAGTCCGCACTCGTCGGACGCGCCGCGGGCGGCCCGGCGCACGCTCGGGACGGTTCACAAATACCGTTCAAAAATAACAATTTTCCATAAATTTGGTCCGTACGTCGTTGGCTAACCCTGTTGAGTGTCGGACTCAGTCCGAGAGAAGGAATTAGAGACGACGATAGATCAGAGCTCGAACGGAACTTTGGTTAAGATTTTCCTATTATACTAAGTAGATAAACTTACGGTAACTGCAGTATCAATTAAACCTACTAGTCGAGCAAGTTACAAAATTGACCGACGAGATCATCGAATAGCAACACGATCGTTCTTAACGTGTCAACATGGACGACAGCTGGTACGAGGAGTGGTCGCGGCGATCCCGCAGCATTCGATGAGCTCGCGGCTGAGCGGCCGGAGCGGCCCAGCGGCCGAGGCGGCCCTGGCAACGGAACGAGCAGCAGGCGGGGGGCGCGCGGGGACGGGGCCCGGCCGCGCGTTTGTGCGTGCGCTTACGAGCGCCCGCGACCTGCAACAACATCGCGCGTCAGTATTACACACACATCATTTGTATATTTATTTATTTACCATAAAGCCTCATGCAGACTGGCGCGTCGCGATGGCGGGACAAGCAACCGGTAATTGTTCTACCGTGAAGTTTTCTTAAAAATTGTTTTGTTAGAGTCGCGAGTGGTGCGACCATTCTGCACGAGGCTTAAAACGGCCAAGGTTAATTATCAGTTAACGACAAATACAATAACATAAAGTGCGCAACTACTCGACAGTCATGCGCTCATCTCGCAACACTCAGATATACTGACTACATCATTATGCTACTGAAGTCCCATGCCACGTAAGTAAGTCATTTCAAGGCAGGATCTTAGCGAAATTACACTTCTATAAAACTCCGGCTAAAGACTGTCTTCGAAACAGTTCTTTCGTGTTTATATGTTTAGGTATAGGCCGCCAATATAAACTTATCGTATCAGGAGTCCAAAATCGGATACCAAACTGTCTAAGCGCCCTCTTACTGAACCTATAACGTGTTTCTGACAAGTGCTCTTATTCCTAAAACATTGTTCATCTGCTGGCAGTAAGTAGTGCAGGGTACTCACATGTCGTGTGGCGTGTTTGTGCTATGCGGGCGGTGGGGGGGCGGGCCGCCTATACGTCCGCGTACTTGGAGAGCTTCTCTCGCAGGATGTGGTTTTCCTTCTTAAGTAGCTCCACTTCTTGCCTCAAGCCCATGTTCTAAAACAATCAAACAATTTTTTTTATCCACCTAAATAATGATATATACATACATAGACCAGATAAAAAATTGTGTTTTTCTGCTCCATCCTAATATCACTATTGTTTGAAGACTAACGGTCGTAGATTGCAGTAGTCATCGAGTTCTGGTATCGGCTAGGGCGACGGTAGTCAGCACTGGTAGCGCCTAGGAGTTAGCTCTACGACCTCACGTGATAGTATGTACAGGAGCACTAACCTCTTTCTCCAGGTACCCTGCCCGCATCGCGATCTGGTTCTCCTTCATGCGGCGCGCGTCGCGGGATCGCTTGGCCGCCATGTTGTTCTTCCGCCGGCGCGCCCAGTACTTGTCGTCTTTCAGGTCATCGGGCACGAACTGTGACGTCGGTATGGGTTAGCACGCGCGCCACTCACTTAAACCCCCCTTCCACGGCAGTGGGCGGACAGCGCGCACTGCTGCGCAGCCGCACAGAGAGCTACTACTACGAGTAATATGCCGTCCGTCAGGAAGGTGGCTGCCGATCGACCTTTCCCAGAACTTCGCATATTTACAAGTAGGAGCAGATGAAGGAGTAGTCCAAGGGAATCTTATTTACAGTTGGGGTGGTCTCTACTGTTTCAAGGGCGCTTCACACTAGATTCGTCAACTCACCACGGACGCAATCGAGAGAAATATCCTTGTAAAGTTATATGCAACATCTTTGAAGAATAAAGATTTTAAAAATAAAATACTTAATTACAGTATTTAGATAGAGTTGACGAGACTAATGATTGTGGTCTATAACTCCCATCATAGAGATGAACTGGCCGTTAACGGCCTAATTTTAATGTGAAATAAATCTTGATTTTTTTAAAGATCCAACACCTTTTTTTAACTCGACTTCGAAATCAAAAGAGAATTATTCAAGGTTTTTATAATGTCCAAAACTGTCGTCCCACCATCCATATAGTTATCAGACGTTAGTAAAGTTACAAGAGAAGTTAAGAGCAGCGCAGTGCGCACGGGTCTCCGCCGCAGTTAGTAGAGACGTGAGGCGTTAGGAAGCAGTGCCATGTGTGTTAGCCCGATTGTGCCGGCAGAGCCGAGTGTGCCGGCAGAGCCGAGTGTGCCGGCAGAGCAGAGTGTGCCGGCTACACAGTTTACCCAAAGACTGTCGTTAGTAACGTGACTTTGAAGCAGCGTGTTTTTCTGTGAGGGTGTGTGTGTGGTGTGTGGTAGTGTCTGAAGTAGCAACCAACCTACGGCAATTGACATTTGGAATATCTTTCTTTGCGATTTTTTATAGTGATTATCGTTTTGTCTGGGATTCAGCTCGGATGCATGCAGTGCGTAAAGGGCTCCGGCCGCGTTACAAACTACTCAGCTAAAAGCGAAATAGTAACCGCAAAACATAAAGGCGCTAGATAACACTATAGCGATTATCCGATTAGAATGCTGTGGTTGTCTTACTTACAATGTTTCGAAATAGTGTTTTGTTTATTATTAATAATTCGAATCTTCGAGGTGAATGACTAGAAATAACGACAATTTGATGACTTCGCCTTGATGCGGTAACCAGGGTCGACCACGTATGCTTTAGGTCTACGAGTAAAACAGCTGAAATATTTCATTTGTTTTTGGTTGAGTTGAATAGGCTAAACTAGCAATTTTTTATTATTCTTTTCATCTAGAATAACTGTAGAAACTATATGTAAACAGTTTTTTTTACTTTTCGCCCTCTCAGCAATCTCATCTCAGCTGCATGCAATTGCCTTTCATTCATCCCTTTTCAAAATAACAGCTATGAATAAAATTTACCTTTAGTAGAGCTGTGCCGTACTAAGTGGCTAGTACGATTATCTAACAATACTTAATTCAAATACCTGTTCCGAGTACTTTCGAAGTATTTACTCAAACTCGGATAGACTCGCGTACGGTGGGATGTATCGTATCGTATGGTCCTTTCTTCCGTACCTTTATTCCATTTCACCGCATTTCGATTGCAAGACATGAAGTCTCTCTCATGCATCAAACTATTTTGTGTTAATTAAACTATACCTTCGTAAGAATAATTTTGAATTTTTGTACAACACTCCACTAAGATTCTTCCATTTAAAATTAAATTTAACGTGCATTAGGTTTATTTCACATGATAAGAATAGACTGGAATAGGCAGATACTCGATATTCGATGCCGTACAGTATGAACGTACTTCGCTAAATACTCCATTGAGGCCGTATTCGGATAAATAATAGATCAGGATAGATTTTTATAAAGCGCTATTAACATCAGAAATGGTACAAATGATACGAGTAGTCACCATTCCGAAAATTCTCGCTTTGATAGAAAATACTCGATGTACTTTGTACTTTACGCGTCATACTAGATGCGGCCTAGTCCAGAAAATATCTAGTGTGCTAGTTAGTAGTAGTAGCTGTTCTAGTAAATACTCTCATCTCTGCCTGTAATGTAGTTCACAATATTATCTATATGAATAAATATTAACGAAGCCGTTTCTCGTGTCTGGGCCGTGTAAGTGCGCTTAGCACTTCTGAAATACTAATTTATTATTTTTATTACATTGTTTTATTTAATTACACGGATTTATATGCAGTTTTCACCAGCATTAAGAGAATTTAGATTATTCGACGTGTCGTAGGCGCATCAGTAGTTCGCACCCTCGCGAAGTAATACTGACCCTTATTTCTTAAATTAGTGTTCATTGTCGCAGTTTTATAAAATCTTCATCTTGAATCATTTTAATCGAAAGTAGCGATCGTTCCCTTGAAATAAGTGTTTAATATTGGTGATAACCATGATACTTTAATTTTAACTGAACAAATAATCTATATGGCTAGTGCAACATTGTATGAACTCGTATGTCACAGTTATGGTTTTTTATGTCTGTAGCATTTCGTTTAGTATCCATAAGAGCGGTAAGACATTACAAACATAGTGAGCATCAATATCTAGGACAGTTAACATATCTGTCTAAGCTGGTTAAACTCAGTTATTTTTTTTTAGTAAAAGTTAGCATGCTCTAAGCTTAAACCTACACAGGTCACATAGCTCACAACTATTTTTGGTTTTTTGGTTTTCCGATCTTTGTTTTGGTCACATTCTGAACATCTTGTTTTGGATCTTGACATTTTCCATGCAGTGGTGGTTCAGGAGGTGTTTCACCGAGCAATTCGTGTAAGGGCGAAATCCATGGGTATTGACTTTGCGGTTTCTCAAAGTTCGTCTATCCATCAAAGCCATTCCCCAACTACGTAAATATGTGAGCACCATGCATCTATCACATAATTAATTTATGTCATTCCTTCATTTTTCATTCTTTTCACCTATCGTGGTATAGTAATCTTATTCTAGGTGCATCGTCTTCACATATAATTATATAATTAATGTATATTGTGAAAATATTTTAAAAGAGTAACGGTGGAGTTTCTTGCCCATTCTTCTCCATACGAAAACGACCTTTTGGAATGGGCGACTAGAATCAATTATTATATCTTTTTTTTGTAAATGTTGACGTTCATAAGTGCCTTTTTTGTGCCTAAATGAAATAAATTATTTGACTTTGACTTTGACTACGAATGAAGTTTCTTCTATGATTAGTTTTCCTTATTTCGATATCATTATTCAACATCTGTAAAAACATAGCATTGATGCCTTCGTGGTTTAACATTGAACATAATAAAGCAAGGGGCGCTAACGCCAGCGCCCTGCATTACGAGACACGTAATACGTTCTGTCAACTACATTCACTCCACTTTTAGTATTGTGATAAAAAAAAATTTGGATGGCTTTCGTTTAATTTCCGCGCGTTTCGTTTTTGGCGTCTATTTCTTGGCCATGACGTAGAGACGACATTACATATACGTGCTTACGTAGCTTTGGTACATAGGAAGCTAAAGTGATATCTATCTACTTGAAAACCAAAACGTGAGAAGTGGCCCCTCGTTGTAACTTGAAACAAGACGGAATGCATGTTCTATTCTGTTATTAGCTATTTAAGTACCAACTATAGTTAGTTTATGTCTTTGTAGCAAATTTTTAGCAACGCTGAACTACCATACGATAAACGAGGTCAAAGGTCTTGTTACCGTCCGCAAAGGGACTCTTTTCTGCTTTTTACCACAGTAAATCTGTAGATCCATTGTGTAAAATGTTTTTGCATCTACTAAAGCATACCTTTTAATTCCTTTATACTTAGCTGGTTTTGATAGAAGATACTGACGGAAACTACACCTCCCTCAAAAGGCAACCAACTATTCATCTAATGTCAGGTACTCAAAAGGTATTTTGGCAATTCTATATGGAGGTCTGGAATATGTCTCGGATTGGTGCCAAAAGATCAATCTTTACTATTTCATCCCCGGTAACAGCATCATCAAACCGACCAGAACAGAATAAGCCAGCTAAGAATAAAAACTTCAAAACTGATTTTATTTCAGATTTAGTTGGTTCGGCATAAGTACATACAGAAAAATTATTTGTTGGCCAAGTGATGCTTGCGGTCTAGATAAGCATACCTTTGCACTGATATATATATGTATATTTCACTATCGATTCTACAAAATATCAGAAAAATATACCTCAAAACATTCTAAATAACTTTTGTCTTTGTGTTGGATCTTTACTCTCGGCCAATGTGTAATGTTTTAATTTATTTTACGAATGTTAGTTCTTAATAGCATACACTGATATTAAGGCGGACCCCCGAAACCCCCGCTCGCACCTTGAAACTAATAGTGATACCTACTAGGCATAATGGCCGTAAGATAACACTTACGGATCTTAGGCATGGCTAGGCATGCCGACTCCGTACAGTTTTAATTTACTAGACAAGACGATGGTAAATTACGCTTACTCTGATATTATTAATTGGTAGCAATCATCATCATCATTTCAGCCGAAAGACGTCCACTGCTAGACATAAGCCTCCCCTACGCACCGCCATGCGCCACTTCGGCCGGTTCTGTGCCTCCCGCATCCGAATAAGAAATTATTATCATAACTTGTTATAAGAATCGTAATTGATAGCTACTGCTGTCATGCTTAGGATTAAGTCACCCTTTTTATATACTAAACATAACGACGGTTAGAGCCTGATAGGTACCCTTGTTTTCAGCAGTAGATAAGTACAATATGAATTATCATCAGTAATGAAAACCACTGTAAATAGCAGTTACTGCTGTTATGTCTACATTAGTTTCGCATAATAACTGCATATAGTTCAGATATCCACCGTATAGTAACTTACGGTGTTTATTTTTGGAATAAATTTTAGATGCATTATCAAACTTAATAAACAAGTTACGCTAAAGGGCCGTAAGAGCTCATACGGTTTTCATATTAAGGAACGTACAAAAAAAGGCAGTTACGCCACTTAGGACTAACACTATCTCTGTTGAATATGTTTTTTTGAAAAACACGTCCAAGAGAACATTTTAGATCTCATCACACTGATACCGAATCCAGTATTAACTAATTTTTCATAACCTAGTTACGATTGTCTTAGTTCGGAGGGCAGAATAGTACTAGTAGTAATAGTATTCTGCCCTTTGGCAAGAACGCCTTGGACTAGCATTACGGTCTGGCAATCAATCTATGAGCTCTCTCGCAGAGAGCTGGAACTGCGGGCTGCTTCGGACCCGAGCCGGGAACCCAAGCACCCTTGAGCCGCCGAACCTTGAAGAATATTACTACCAATAAAAAAAAAAAAAAAAAACAATATCAGTTAAGAGTCTACGCCTGTTCACTACCGGAAGGTACTTCATAAATGCTCTGCCTATCGTAGTATAGTAATTTTATTCCAGATATACATAACATATAATTATATAATTATTGTAAACAAAATATCGTGAAACAATTAAAAAGAGTAACTATGAAGATGTTTGCCCATTTTTCTCCATACGAAACTACCTTTTGGAAGAGAATCAATTCTATTTTCTTGAAAATTTTAACATTCAAAAGTGCCTTTTATGTGCGTTGAAATAAATTATTTGAGTAACTTATAGATTTCTGTTAGAATTGGTAATTAATGTTTCATTTCAGTAATCTAAGCCGTGGTGTCGGTCACATTGAACAGTGTCGCTCTGAAATGTTAATGATGAATCAAGTGAGGTAGTGCACACCGCGCAAGTGTGCCAGTGCCAAAACAAAGAGTGCGTGAGTATGTGTCCTGCGTGTGGTGTTGGGTGTGTGGTGTGTCATCAGTGGTGTGTCGTGTGTATGGTGTGGTGTGTCTGTGTGCGCCACACCCGCAGGCGGACCGCAGCATGCCGCTAGGAATGATCAGCGCACTAACATCATTTACCTGTTTCCGGGACTTCTTGATCATCGGCTGCGGCTTCAACTCCTCGTCGGAGAAGGCTCGCGTCCGGGGGTCGAAGTCACGTCCCGATGATGCCATCGAGAATGCTGGAATCATTAGGATTTGCTTTTAATAACACTGCTCATTATTTGCCAGAGGAAGCAACATGCACTATGTGGCACTTAAAACGTCATAGATTTGTTACAGGCCAATTATAGGAATTAGTTATTTTTCCTGTTATTGTTTGTATGTAAAGGCGAAGTATAGTGTACACCGAACGAGGAAATGCACATTATTTTCCTACTCTGTCAAATTTTCACAATGTAAACAGGCATCGATCTTCACAAGTGAGATTCGAATTAAATGTCTAAATAATCACTATACCTATACCTTAAATGACAATTAATGTAAACTCTGCTGCCAGCCGAAATGCAATTCAGAAAACTTTCTGGATTTTTCTTGTTAACATTGAAATAATTAACAATATTAAAATGCAGCTGGTTTGACTTACATCATGTTCCAGAATAGACATGTTTACCGACACACTTTGGTGAGCATCGATCGTAGCAATAATTCTCAATTCCAATCATTGGGATTGGGGCAGCAGCTAAGTTAAGCTGTTGCTTTTTAACGAGTCAAGCACGAGTTTGTATAGTTCTTTGTAAATTACGGTGAAGTTAAATGTTCAAAATAAGAAGTTACATTAAGCAATAAGTAAATAATAAGGTACTTCTTTTTACAGTTCTTACTACTTACCTCTCGAACTTTTAAACTTAACGATTTCGTTAAATGGATCCAATGCCATCACCTCTAATGAGGTTGGCTCTGGAGTTGCGGGAAGAGAAATAAATGCAAAATGTACTCACTGGAGTCGGCGGGCGAGAGCGGCGGGTTGATGGTGTCGGGGCTCATGCAGTCGGATGGCGAGGGCGAGCGCTCGCGCTTGGTGACGGGCGCGGGCAGCCCCAGCGCGGGTCCGAAGGCGGCGCCGCCGAGGTGTGCGCCGCCCAGACCCTCGCCCGACATGCCATTCTCCGACAGGAACTCGTCTAGGTCTGCGTACTGCAACAAAAGCAGGCGTCAGCGCCGCGTCCGGCGCACCGCGCGCCGCGCACCGCGCACCGCGCACCGCGCGCACTCCACTCATATACAGGGATCACAAAATTCGCGCTGAGCATATTCGCTTGGCTTGGCATCGCGTAAATAAGTCATAATTTGCATATAAACTATAATACAAGATAATTATGATCAATTGGAGACGACACCATGTGGCCGAAGCAGAGTGTAGGACCCGGGTGGAGCGGGTGGAGCGGCTGGAGCAGTGGAGCAGGGTGGGGCGGCAAGCGAGCGACTCTATTACCTAGTGCGGCGGCGCAAGGGTCGCAAGCCGGTAAGACGCACGCCACGCAACACGCAATAGGTAATACAGTAGCAGTACTGACTTCTTGTACCTTGAGATCAGGGTCGTAGGGCAGCGTCTTGTCCCACAGTGTGGGGCCCAGGAAGGCGGCCTGCGCCTCCCACAGGTCACTGTCATCCTTCTTGTCCTCGAGCGGGTCCTTACTGTTCACCGACTTGCCTGCAACATGATGACAGGGCGTCAGCCCGTGACCGGCGCCGGCCGGGTGTGCGGGGCCGGAGCGCCGCACACGGGGCCCGGGCCGGTGCGGGCCACACGGGGCACGCTACGGTACAGTACACACAGTGAGCTTACAGTGAACGCGATGCACATACAATTGCTTGGCGAAATTACGACATCATACAATCGCGAGGGCATCAATTAAAATACAGAAACTAAATCGCCGGCATAAGATAAAAACATCATACAAAATGTCATAATAAACGAACACAAAATAAACAGAATGACAGCCACGAGCACGGACAGGGGCAGCGGGCGCGGTTGGGGTCGAGCGCGGTGAGGGGTCGAGCGCGGTGAGGGTCGAGCGCGGGTGCTGCGGGCGAGCGGACTGAGCGCATTACCGAGAGCAGGAGGCATGACGCGGCCTCTCCGTGGGTTCAGCTGAGGAGGAACGTATAAACTTGACTTCGAAAGTATGACATACATATCTCGTAGGCCCCGTAGGCTGGTTGCCAAGGTAACCTAAGTTCTCATCACTGAATGGCACTTAAAATTATTGCGATGTAGGTAACGCTGCTGGTGGCAGCGATGGAACCTACACTGCTTGTTCGGGTAGTCGTCACAAACATGTATATTTCTACAATAGTAATACCTAGTAAGAAGTTTTACCGAAATTAGGATTTGCGGAAAATATGACGAGTCGAAAGGATAAGAAACTTAACGACTGAAAGTAATCGAAAACACCTCTTAACCGATAACGAGATGCTTCTTTACTTCAATTATACGCAAATGTGTAGTCATGATATCGCTGTACTAATGAAATAATTAGAATTTATTATTACAGGTAATTAAACTCAATTTATTTGAAGCTGGTAACTTTTAGATAGCTCCTGAAGCCTTCGATGCAACTGGTGGATTTTCTTTTAGTAACGTGATGTGATCGGGAGGTCCACGTGAACATGGGATATATTTGTAGAAGCTGATCTAGCAGCGAAGGCCGGAGGGTGCTCACGTTGCAGGTCACGTGAGCGGCGGCAGGCGGTGGGGCGGCGGGGGCCGCGCGGGCACGCGCCCCGCCGCGTGAGCGCTTGAGCTCTGCCTACGTCGCCGAGCGCCACCTGCGACCGCCAAGCTCTCTGTACTACCCAGTGAACAATCACTGCTAACGGTATCCTAATTTCTATCCGCAATTTATAATATTTTAGGTTTTATACCTACAAAAAAACTTTCAGAATACCTCTAAGCGTTTTTCCCCGCATTGCCTGAGCTAGGAACTGAACCGTGAGCCTTACGGTTGGTGCACCAAGTCGTGACATGGACGAAACGTGTGCGTGTGGTGGCAGATGTATGTGAGAGGCTGCGTGGCCTCTCAAGGCGATCCAGCGCATTTAAATACTGCGCGCTGAGCACGCTGCACGCCTCGGAGCGCGCGCGGCCGTCCGGCACGTCCGACTAGCATCACATACACATCGCGAGATAATAATACCTGTTCACGTAAACACGTCACGAGTATAACAATATTTAACTATATATATTTAATTACCGTATGCATAGCTGTCATTAGATTTACAAATGCCTCGATAATAAACTGAGCACAGATGTACCTAATTACACATTAATTTTAACCATTTTTCTACATTACTTTGAAATATTTCGATGTGTGTGAACTTTATCAACGTTCTGTTCTGTGACCAATCATATGACCAATCATGATTGTTGTATTCATTCGTTAACGTAGGTATCTTTCATTAAGTACGATTCGATTCTGGGCCCTACAACAAAGTAATAACGATTCAACAAAAAATGCGATTTGATTATATAAATAATAATAATATAAAACCTAAGTACCATAGTCCGAGTGTTGTTAATACTATGGAAGTCAAGTTTGACGTCTCTAGCTCTCTAGTCGCTGGAGCCAGAGTTCAGAACAAAACACGACAATACGGCAAGACTGATTTTACGCCGCCTACATATCCTATATTATAGACGTTAAAATAATAGGTAAGTAATACTTAAATTAGTTTCCAAGAAATTAACTGTCCCTTCCCATAACAATAAGAGTAATAAAAAAATGTGCACTGTATCTCGTCTTGCGTTGACATGAAAAAGAAGAATCTTGTATAAATAGACATGCTTCTTCTTTTTCATATCATGCACACATCCAATGTAAGCTGCTTCTTGTTCGCGACGCGTACCTAATAGAATGACACAATAGTGATCGTGGGAACGGCACGCGACGCTAGGCGGTGCGCGTTGCTGCTGCTTCCTTCACAAAAAGCGGCGCAAGCGGCAGGAAGCGGGAAGTAACCCAGTGCAGCGTTACGTGCGCGCGCGCCACGCTTTCCCCGCGCCGCACGCATCCCCTCTGCGCCCCCGCACCCGTCTCTTATACAACTTCTGCCCAGCTAATCGTACGCAAAAGTACGATAATTTGCAACCCTCCTCCGAAGTGGGATGAAAAGACTTCAAGAAAGATTCTTGGTTTGAATAAGAAACCAACTTGCAACAATAACTGCTTTACTTTCAGCGCAATTCTAAAATAATAATACTGTTATGGTTTTTAAGCAACTGACAAAATGATATTAATTTCTTTCATATTTCAAAACTTCCTAAAATTCCTATCATAATTCTAGTTTTGCGAACTAGCTACGCGTTCCGCGCGGCTCTGGCAGTTTTTGTACTATATTTTTTCATGTGGTACGATTATTTTGATATATTAATACGAGAATTCACTTAGGCTTCCTGAGCGCCAGAGCCATACTGCACTCCGGCGTCATGTACAAGAAGCCTTTGACTCATTTCTATAACATCAACTACTTTTTAATCCCAGTTCATCTGTTCGATCCCTTCTCATCAGGTTATTGAATAGGACAACAAGTTGCTTCTAGGTATGATGCAATTTAAAGATTCGATGTCAAAACTAGTAAAATCAAATAGCTTATTTTTGGTCCACTTATAAGTTACGGTTCTTGAGACCCAGTAGTGTAGTGTTTTAAACACACTGAGCATGGCACTCAGCATTCAGTTTGGTCATTATTTGTCTAAATGGAAAATGTGTCCAGTCATATTATTATTATGATTTGGCTTCAACTTCGCTAATATTATAGGCTTTACATAAAAAATAGTCTAAAAGTCTATTAGTTGGATCTTATTTGCATTGAACACAAAACGTTTGTACTATTTTCAAAATACTGGTAATTTTGTGTTTTATACTATGGAGATGGAGACTTTTCTTACCAGATCAAAGTACAACATCTAGGTAGTAGTGGTACACAGTCATGTTCACGAGTTACATTACATACAATATCCTCATTGGAAGTTACCTCACTTACAGGGAGGAATAGGTTGCACCACCGACATCGTTCGGAAGCGATTTTCATCTGTAATTCTGGATGAACGATAGGTATAAAATAATGTTGACATTGACCTATACGAGTATAAACTGATTCATTATTTTGCTCATATAATGAAGGGAATTCAAACAAATTAAAGGCACAAAGGTTCAAAGAGGCAACGGACGCGATGAATCTACTCTTACTTTCAACGTTCAGAGAAAGTGAAGCCGCGCTGTTTCTATCACTACATTACATTCAACGCAATATTAACTCCCTGAAGACAACAAGTTGAGTGCGGTAGTTAAAAAGATTGAAATTGTTCCATCATAATTTTATAATAAAGTTGAAGTGGTCAGGATTAGCAGAATTCGGCACGTCTAACCTATCAGAGAAAGTGTCCGGACCGGCTAGTGTCGCACTGCGCCCGCGCTGCCGCGGTGACGCTTGCACTCTCACTTTCTTCCGATACGGTCGGTAGAAAGTGACGCGCCTCCGAATTACCTACTCTCCATACTAATGCTAAATATTTACATTTACCGCATCGGTTGAAAAGAACTGGAAACAATTTGAGCAGGAAGGCATTTAGACAGTAGTGTCCAGACAGGGCCTTCCGACGAGCTAGTGCTATCTTTTCGCGTATAAAGCAGAGTGGTGGTGCTAACCAGGATATATCGTACATGACGTCACGAGGCAGTGACGGCGGCGCGTCGCTATTGGAATGCTGCGCCGGCGCCGCCGCCGGTGGAAAGCTGCTGTTGCGTAACAAGCTCATTTCCTACTCGGAAAATAGGTGAGGAGTGCCGTGAGCGACGAGCGCGGAGTATGCGCGGGGCGGGGCAGCGGCCCCCCGGGGCAGACGGGGTGGAGGGGGGTGGGGGCGGGGTGCTGTCGAGCGGGAAGTGGCTGCTGCTCTTGCGCAACGGAGAAAGCCAACGTTTTCCGGCGACGCGCGATCATTTTCGTAAACGTGTGAATTGAGCGAAAGTGAATAAGAAAGTTGTAATTTCAAAATATACAGTGACGCGCTTTGTACTGTATTACAATATACAATACAATTTGTAGCACCATCTCCGTAATTATAACGTGCCGACGTAATCTGATTACTTCGGAGTGTGAAGCGCACAGGATCCAAACTATTCGGGAATGGAAACAAACATGTTGCTGTCAGTGGTCCCTCGTGGTTTATGTTTGTGCTTGTAGTGAGGAGCTAGGAGGTCAGGGCTGAGCAACTCACATGGCGCCACGTGATGTGAGCCACCAACATATCGTTAACAACGACTATGAGCCTTACGTGTGCTTGATTAGAAAAAGGTAAAGTTTCGGTGACCTACTGAAAGTATTCACGTTATGGGTCACTAGAGATCATCATTCATGACCAGACTTTTTACCAGAACTTATCAGTTTTTAGTTGGCATAACTCGATGCGTCTGTGACCTGAGTTCTTATGTGATGAGATGACAAACAAGCTACGTGATGTCAAGTGGTGGCCTGGACATTTACAATACCAAAAGCATCGCAGGTGCGTTGTTATCTGAAATGTCTCATATGCCTGTAACTATACCGACCGTCGCAATACCCCTCAAACCGGAACAGAGCAACGCTGCTTGGCGGCAGAAATAGGTGTTCCTTAAACCAATTAATAAGGGCCTGGGGTATTGAGTACCTATAGGAAAATGGTGGCGTACTAAAGCGAGGCGAGCTATCCGGTGCATAACGTCCGGAAGCTCTGTGCCGAGGCGCGTTGTGCTCGCTCGTGCACGCACAGCACTGATACATTCGTGCGCACACACACAGCTAAACGGATCAGTGCGCGAGATAAATGCCGTGCTAGGGGCACCCTCATCATCGACGATGAACTGCCGTGCCAGGCGCACCCTCATCACCCTCCTGCCCTTATCCCAATATATTCGCGGTCGGCGCAACACATCTTTTTCTTCCATACTTCTCTATTAGTCGTCATCTCGGTATCACATATCACCTAGGGGGCTCCCTAGTTGATATGTGATAATTATACTGGGTGTAAGAAGACTGTTCTTGTGTTGCACAAAACTAGGTAGACTAAACTGAACTAACTACGAGTATTACCTACCTCGTTGTGTGCAACACTAGCAAGACTAGTTTAATTAATAGCAGATTATGCAAATTCGCCTAAATATTTTAGTGGTTATAAATTAAAGAAGCATAAATATTGCAACATTCTCTCCGCCCATCATGTGAACACCAGCATAGAAAGTGGCCAACACGGTCAGCGACGGAATAACCAGGGAGGACACGGAGGCGATCGCTCAGTGGAACGTGCGCGCGTTTGTGTGTGTGCGCCACGGAAAAGTAAAAGTCGGAAGGTGTCGGTGCGGGCGAGCGCGGGTCGAGGTGGGCGCGGGGAGGGGGCCGATGCGGAAACACTCCGGAAGATTACTTTTACTCTCGCCGCGGAGCCTGCGAGCGCGCACCGCCCTCCTCGCCCACCCCTCCACCCCCGCTCTGGTCCATCGACACACTCGTATATTTACCAGTTATGCAACAGGTGACCAATTAGCAACTTATGCGCACATGAGTTTGCGTGCCTTCAGTTATTATTAAAAACACCCGTAACTCGTACAATTATCTTGCGACGTTCAACGGTTCAACGTAGGACACGTCGACTTTGACTATACGAGTATATATCCAATAATGATTTACCTCCTCATAATGTAATTTTGACAAATCAAGATATATTATAATTATTATGATTAGTACTATGCATAACAGCGTCGTTCGTTTCCAGCTAAACCATAGCTAAACACACACATCACTCAATCACAGAACTACCTGTGTTCAATTAGAGTGACATTTACTTTAGCCCAACAGATATTATGAAAAACCAATTATAACGTCTTTAGTAAAGCCAAATTGATCTACCACGCTTTTTAAGTCGCCAGAAACACTATCGCCTAAAGTTTACCGGAGAACAACTCCAAGTACTTAATTAATTAAATATACCATATGAAGTAGGTACTAAAAAACCATGATAGTGTACGAAATCACTAACACGATCACTATCACTTGAAGAACATTGTTAAGTTTAAAAAGTAAAAGTAATCGGTGCCCAAACGCACGCGGAAGAGAGCACGTGCTGGGTGTCAGCGGGGGCCGCGCGGGTTCGCGGGTGGCGCGGGGCAGGGCACGGGGCGAGGAGAAAGTCGCGAAAAGGTCGCCACTTTTTCCCAAATATTCTGAGTGAAAGTGTGCGCGGCCACGCTCGAATTGATCAAAAAAGATACGCTCGAGCGATGACTCGCTCGCTCCGCTCCGCCTCCCGTCCCGCGCCGCGCCCCCTTGCCTCCTAGGAGCTGACGGTGTCTAAACCTCGCTTCAAAGCAGGATTTGGTGGTGCTGGATGGACAGAAGAGTGGTGCACTACTGCTATTATTATCAAATATTTGAGTTGCTGCAGATAATGATTTCTGATTTTAGGTACACGGCTAAGTTATAGGTGGGTAGTTTGCTTTAGGATAAAAATTGATACTCATATTTTGGCTATTGAATAGAATTTGTATACGGAGAAGAAGACTTGCTAAGCTTTCAGAAGTTTTGAGAGATTAAAACATATTACAATTATTTTGGACACCGGAAATCCTCAAAAGTAGGTACCCACTCTGAACGAACCGCAGTTAACACAAGTCTATTGTGAACCGCTTCTCAGGTCTGGATCGGTCCACGGTATTGGACAAATTGTGGTGTATCCGAGCATGTGCGTCGCAGGCATTACTGTGCAAGAGCAAGAGAGCTATGTTCCCATAATAACGTTATCGTTGTGTGACCACAAATAGTCATTCATCAGCAGGATTATTTGGGAATCAATACAACCTCCAAATAACAAATATAAAAATGTAGCTTCAAGTGAACTGTTGTAGTGCGCGTGTTGTCGCACAATCAATGACGATGACGTAATGACGACGCAGTGTTAAGTCAGCACAATGTCAAGAGCACAGATTCGTGGCAGGAGATGTAACACAGTGCCTGCCAGATGTAACACAGTGCCTGCCAGATGTAACACAGTGCCTGCCAGATGTAACACAGTGCCTGCCAGACTACCGCGCTGCGGCGCAAGATGCCGTCGCCAACTACATTATGTCGCAGAACTAGCAGACGACCAACTTAAGAGTTCACTTTACTAACTAGTATCCTGCTGATAAAGACAACTCCATAAAGAATATATATTTAAGGTCGAACATACAAAGCGAAGCCGAAGGGTTAGAGCTGAAACTCCAAAAATTTTATGGTGGTGAGGTAGTCACACCTGCACAGGTAGACCGCTCCGTGGACCGTAGCGCGTATGACTAACATTATCCTCTAAACGTCACTTCCGAATTCGCAAGGGCGGAGGGGAGGTATGCTATGGATCCGCGCGAATTACTTTAAAACAAACGAGTTTTGGATATGTATGGTCACTTGTGTGAGGTTAAAGTGAACTGTTCATAGCTGATGAAGCAATGGAAAGTAATAAGAAACTAAACTTCTTAAATGACGAAAAGCGTCGGAGATGTTTTCAAACAAACGTCAGTCATCATAACAAATCACAACAACCGCTAAGTGCTGGACGCTATTCTGGTATATAAAAGGTAGACAGATGCACAAACGCAATGCTAAATCCTACTCAGCACCTACCTACATAATGATTCCAGTCTTTGTTCTGAGGACAACCTTTCAGGTTAACACATTCAGAGACTGAAAGCATTTTAGTTTTTTTTTTTACGTTGTTACTTGTGGCCTTATTATTTAGCATCTTTTACTTACGAGTTTTTAGCTTATCAAAATCAATAATAATTAATAATGATATAATATTATAAAGAGGTAATTTTTTTTTGTTTGTTTGTAAGTTTGTATGTAGGGTGTACTCTCTCCGGAACTACCAGACGGATTTGAAAAAATATTTTTGGATTGGATAGCCTAATTATTGAGGAGGGATATCGGCTCGCGGACGAAGTCGCGGGAAGCTAGTTCCTAATAAGCTAAAGATTATGTAATCTTTGTTCTAATAAAAAAAGGAAACCCGATTTCAATAGTAACAGATTGTTCTGTGTAGTAATCTCATAAAAAGGTATTCGTAAGTCGTCAGGATTGCTAAAATCAAAAATGATATTTTAATGTCAGTCTGTAAAGAATTCCAATAGCTACGTGATGAAGTTCTTCACCAGATCGGTTGCGAGTTAGAACTTTTCGCAATTGTAGTTAAAAACACGCATCAATATTATAAACCTCTTTCGTTTAATTTTACGTTTTGGTTGCTATGACTTTGATAATTTGATTTGGCTCTTTTGATTTTTTTATTTCAATTCAATTCACGTTATCGGAAAACAGTTTTTATGACCATTTTGCGAACCCAATTACCTATAACGATAACACTTTGAATGGGTTAGCCTTTCCATTCGGGTAAACGTTTGAACGGCTATCCCAATGAACTGGTTAGTGAACCCCTTCAAAACCCTATCGAGGTAAAGTTTTTCGATTGGGATGATGAAGTAACCGGTTAGTTTAGGATAAGCCGTTCACCGTGTAACAATTTTTAAAACCCTTTGCAGAAACACTATCGAAAACCCTTTGTTCTGGGAACCGAAATGTAACCATCGAGCCCATTGGTTCTTGACAAACGTTGGTCGAGTTTTAATTTTGTAACCTTATTGTCACCAAATTAGAGCCATATTATATGTACATAATATTATGTATATTTTTGACATGAACGGGTTGCGTACAACGTGTTTTTTTTAGACGGGCAGTTAGAGCAGGTAATTTAACCATTGTAGCTACAGGAACACGTTCTTAGGAGACTACTCTAAAGCGTTGAGTGTTTGCTAACTGCATTGACAGATTTGATCAGGAAAAATTGGAGATTTCCATCTCAAGGTGGACCGAGCAGTACAGCGGGTACCTTATTCATTGTAGCTATAAGAAAAAAACTATTTTGATCTGAATTCACAGATTTTTTAAATTGTCCAGAACCTACAAGTTTAGTGCGATTCCTGACTTTTGTAGGGGCCATCCATCATAAAAAGGTAAGTTGGGAGTCTCATTTACGACGAAATGTATATGAAAAGTTTTCTAATACTCAAACCTCAGTAGGTCCCATAAAGTTTGTTGACCCTGATAAGAAATAGGATCAATTAGCAATAACAAAAGTTTTTGTGAAAATATGGCATCTTGATGACTGTAAAAAAATTTCAACTTCGGTGAATGCCGATGAAAATTTCCCAAAAAATTAAGAACAGTCTTGAAGACCGTTATCTAGTAGCTATTGCGGTAAAGGTACCGGAACCCGTACTGCCCCATCTCAAGACCCACCCTATATAAACGTTATTTGAAGTTAGGATACGTTTAAAAGTAAAATATGTAGGTTAAGCAGGAGCTAATTTTAAGCACTAGTTAGCTAACTATTATGAATAAACACCAAAATATAATTTGAAAAAAATGCGGTCATTCATTCCGGATATCTCAGAAAAAGCGAGTGCTAAACCGACCCGTGACCGAAACAGTGCGATCTTCTTCACAAGCTCAATTTTCTTCACTTTATTCGTAAATCACCTTCGATTGAAATATACGAGTAGGACGCGATTACAAAGTAGTAGGATCCATGAGTTATCAAATAAGCAGCACTCAAGAAACAATACAAAGAATACAACGCCGATAGAGAAGCTTGCAGGACCTATTAGTTTGGGTCACTTCCGCAGGGAGTACTTTATATTATAATGGCTATAAGTTTAATTTTAGTTAAATAATATTGTAATGTCATTAGCGCAGTATTCCGGTCAGCGCGTGTGGCATGCTGGCGGTGCTAGGGCTTCCTGCCTTCCGAACTAATCGGGTTTAAGGTCGAAGTGCCATCCGCCACCGACTGGTGACAAAGATTAAGGCGCTTACGTGTTCAATAGCGAATACAAGTACTAAACGAGGCGGACAACGCAGTATAAATCGAATATGATATCGATCGGCGTCCCGCTCTCGGAATGCGATACAAATACACGTGCCTAATGCGATAACGGACAGCAGACACAAGCCGCGACACGTGCGCGAGCGCGCTTCCTGGACCACGACACTGCTGTGAGAACAGTCTCTGGACACGGAGCATTTCAAAATATAGATACCTATAGAAGTGCGGGTGATGGTGACGCGGGACTAGGCCTTGATGCCTTGATCACCTCGCGTTATCGCACATTATCGGCAGACGGTGACCCGCAACCAAAAACAAAAGCTACGCGTGGCAGGCACGAGACGACCAGTGCGGGTCACGAGAAGCCGAGCATCCGAGGAGTCGAGGAGACAGTGGTGGTGGGTGAAAGTCCCCGTTACCGAAACAAAAAACTCTCAATCGACCGAAAAGTTCGGGTGATATCGGCGCTCGCGCACTTTCTCTTTTTTCACGGCTCTCACGCGGCTCTCGGGGGCAGCATCAATCACGAATCTGAGCGTCGAGTGCCGCGACGGAGAAAGTGCGCGCGCGCTTCCTGGTGGTCAGGTACGTCGAGGAGTCCCACTGACCGTTGACGAAGACGTGTTGTCTCCAGATGTGGTACTGGTTCCAGCGATCGTCGTCCTGAGCGTGGCCGTGCTGCAACTGCGGCAGCGAGGGCAGTGGCGGCGGGGGCGCGGGTGGCAGCAGCTGGGGCGGCGGCGCGGGCGGGCCCAGCGGTTGGATGGGTTGGTGCTGGTACTCCATGGGGTCGAGTCGAGGCGTTCGGGGACGCACTCGCTCAGTGATCACTCATCGCGGCGGGCGCGAAAACGCTGCGTGCGAGCGCGGCGGCGTGCGGCGCGCGACTGGCGAGCGGTCGCAGTGCACGCGGGGCCGCCCCGCCGCGCGCCCCCCCTCCAACCCCCACCCCACGCGCGCACTTCCGAGCACGCAACACACAGTTTTTAATTGCGGTGACATAATAACCGCGATGCGCGATCACTCTCGCCGCCGATAACTGATTACTGTGGGCCGCGCTCGCCGCGCATGTCGTGTGTACATAAGAGCGCACGTGTCGCACGCCGCTTGTAAACAAAGCCCACAACTAGGTTATACGAGCGCACTGTGCCGCCAACATCATCACGTAATCATTTACGAGTACCCGTTCATAAACAATATCAAAACAAATTATGCAGAATTACATTGCTAGGTAAAGCGAAAGCATAGTATCCTTGATAAGGCAATACACAAAGCCTCCTTCAAAATTTCCTTGGACGCTTCTTGAAGTAACGACTAAAAGGAGTATGCCATAAATGATCAGCAAAACGTAGAAATCGATTTCGATATCGAAAACAATCTATGTGCTGGCACCGATATAACAAGTATACCTAACTTATTTAAACTCTGTTTTGGGTTATTAATACTTTTGGGTTATTACGGGATGAACCACAAGTTTACCCATTAACGTTAACCACAGCTTTAAATAATCAGTATGTGCCGAGTGAACATTAGACGCATACATAGCGCGCGTTGAAGTCTTTTGCAAGGCGCAACTTTCGCCCGGGATTACATTATAATAACGTGCTCCCGAGTACTCCCGTACTCGGAAGCACGTTATTTAAATCACGTTTTTACACGTTTACATTTTTAGTTTTAACATTTTCGAGCAGGTGGTGTGATCAATATTATATTATATCGCTATTTGCTAAAGGAAGTTTCAAAAGGCGATTTAATATAATATTTTTCACACCACCTGCTCGAAAATGTCAAATTATATTAATTATTGTCATGCAAACGTAACCTAAAGCAAGTCATTAAATCCCTAGGCTCCAGCTGGGAAATAATATTGTATTGAATTTCACTATGACCCGCAGGTGCATAATGTGATTTGAATTGGGAACCTCAACTAAAAAATTCGTATGCAAACTTTTTCTAATAAAGTACAACTCGACCAAAGAGTTCATAGCGTTTAGGTGCCGTTGACGAACAAAATAATTTTTAATCACGCAAAAATAAAGGTACCATTTTTATTGTTGTAATTATTTTTGTTTGATCTATTTATTAATGATCATTAAGGTTTCATTCCGTAGCCGACCGCAGTATGCAGTATGTAATACATTCCGTAGCCAGCGACACGTCGCCTTCACAGAAATACTTAAGATTACATAGAACCCAGTGCTAAACTAGGTCATGGCCTATCCGTATGCCTTTGATCTAAATCTGTTCAGCCGTTACGGCATGAAAACGTAACAGAGAACCAGGCAGATAACAAAATCAAATAATCTTTTTTCGGGTGCCGTCGCACCGAAAAATTAGAGCCAATACAGGATGACTTCGTTATCTGACAAGATCCTTTTGTAAGGAACGCGTGGAGGTACCTATCCAGTTGAAATAGATATCAAAATCAAAAATCAAACTTCCAATTCGACGCAATATAAAAATACGGCCATTAATGCCGCTGTTGGCACTCACAAATAAACCGAATCCCGGAGCACTTCCCGTTTTACAGTACCTACAAGTAAAAAATAAAACGAAATTTGGAAATGTATAGTTAAGTATATAATATCAACTGCAAAGTTAAGTTGGTTCTTCAATCTCCTTGAAGTAACACTAAGTCTGTATTTCATTCGAGTCAGTCCACTTCACTCTAAAAACAAGTTCTTGTTTCAACCGAAAAGTTAAGTTTGCCCTTCAATCTGGGATTTTATTTTCGGGCCGCCGAGCGAGCACAGCTTTGAGACAGAACCCTCAGGACGCGAGCCCTACTCACACTTGTCCGGTTTAAACAAATAAATAAAACAGATTTTTATGACTCTAAATGTTTTACTTAAAATAATAATAATTAATTTATAAAACCTACTGAAGTGCCGCCATCTACTACACTTTACCAACTTTCAATAATTCATACAAAATCACATCGGCTAAAGGACTTTCAGTTATTCCCGAATTTTTATTTTGTGAGAGCTTGCTTAGGACTATTACGAACAACCTTTCTGAAGTGATGCGCTTACCAACAAACATTTTATAAAGGTATTCCATTTTTGTAAAGGTACAGATTATTTTGAGTCCGACCGAACTGCTATGTTCGAAAAAATCTACATCTCTTTAGTAAGATAAGTGACAGGCATAATTTTAACACAAGAAAAAGGAACAAGCTAAATCAACCACGTTTCTGATTGTCTAAAGTACACACTTCTTTTATGGGGTACTGTGTAAAATGTTATAATAAAATACCACTCGATATTCTTCAACTAAATGAGAAGAAATTTAAAACTTGCATTAAACGCACACTATGTAGACAAGCATACTATAAGTTGGATGATTATATTGTAGATAAAAATGCTTGGCTAAATGCTGGTCCTGCTCCACAGCCACTTGGGCTCACTAGTTAAAAATGAAAAAATTGGTAGAGTTGCTTCCCCTTTTTTATTTTTTCTGATTATGAACTTATTGTTTATTTTGTTTTTTTATTAAACTAAGTTTTAATTATTGAATACACCAATAGATAATATTGATTTTCTTTCTTTTGGTGGTAAAATTCTTTAAATAAAATGCAAACTATAGTTTTGTATAACTTAGACGAATTTTTATTTTCAATTTTTGTAAATGTGAGTACCATGGAGTCGTTTACTATATTATTATGTTGATTTTGACTTGAAAGAGCAGGGTAGTTGAGAGTATTTCATGCTCACTTAATGTCTCGCTGATGGTGGCGAGTGTGTTGGAGCATTCGGTGCCCTACAAAATGGTTGAGCTGGATGGTGCTGGTCCACGCGTCATGTTCGTGAACGGGCGCCGTCACTTGAGACTGGTCATCTCTTATCTGCCAGGGCTTATTTTTAATCTTATATTTTTAATCGTTTTTGATTTTATATTTTTTTTTACATTGTTCTCACATATAGAATCAACAGGAGTAATTTACCCAGGATTTTGTAATTTCTATATTAAAAAGAGTGTCCTTGGAGTTTCTTGCCCGTTCTTCTCCATAGAGATCTACGTTTTGGAATGGGCAACTAGCTTCAACTTTCTGAATAACTGACTGACTCTTTGACAATTCAAAAGTGCCTGTAAAGGGTTTAAATGAAATAAATGCTTTGAGTTTGAGTTTGAACCTCGTGTTCCGTTTTTGGCCAAAATAATCACTTACGGTGGTAAATATCGGTTTTAGCCGATAAAATAGCGTCCTAGTTATATTGAAATACCTATTTACCACTAACAAGTGTTCTTAGTTAAAATCTATTAGGTACGTTTAGTTCGAGGGGTCATATTTCACACAAGCGATGTATTATGAGAAAAAGCAGAAAACTGCTTTTATTGCATTTTAATAACAGATTGTTTCAGAGCAAGTCAGCAGGGGAAGGGGGGGGGGGCGGGGGTTGCGCGTGCGGCGATAGCGACTACAATGGTGTTTACTTAACGCGACCAGCTGGCGTTGACTCACATACCCACATCACACACTAGAGCACTTTTTCAGGAATTTCACAACAATTCTAACTCAGCGGCGAGAATTGTAAGCCAGCGTTTTAATAATATATCAGATAGGTATTTTTTATGTTTTTGTATAATTTATTTTATTAATACAATAGAAATATATGGGCACATAACAAATTGTTAATTTATTAATTAATAAAATAACAAAATTATATACTAACTTAACTAAGAGTATGATAGGTACTAGAATAGTACATTTCTGTCACGGCCTGCAACAAAGATATATGATCAATGCTTGGTTGCGGCCAAGGCTTGTATAGTACTTTTCTCAAATAATGCGCGGAAATTTAAACTATTTGTTCGTCTCTGGTTGGCTCGTCTCTTCGCACACAATGGCCCTCCTGGCCCATAGAGTCCTCACAGAGCACAGTATATACTATAGTGCGACGCTTCCTTACGTGAGGCCCTGATGACAGCCAGTCAATGAAGTTCGCGTTGCTCAATGTTGGCCGTGCAAACATTTAGTTCGTTATTTTTGGCCTCGAAATGATAAGAAGATGAATATCGAACGGAAGGCTTAATTAACTCAAAGTTGCCTCATTTGATAAGTTTACGTAATATTCGAAACATTGTTACTGTTGTCCCTTAAGACTCACAGCTCTTGAACATAGCGTAGGTACTACCTACTACCTCACTGAGTCATTGTGCAAGAGGCAATCAGTACCTACGTGCATAGCTCAGTATCAATTTACATAGTCATTTAATATTCATAAAGATGGGTATTTCGGGTGATTCATGTTCACTCATTAGGGAAAAATGGGATACTTTGGGAAGAGCTTGTGATTAACAGTTAAGAAAATATTCAAAGATTAAAGTCTATTACGCTAGTAAACGAACTTGCTAAAACGTAAAAACGCCTCAATTGAATGTGTCAACTTGAATAGGGTGGTATTCAAGTTTGAGGCGTTTTCTGGTAGCCTGGCATGTCGTTATGTTACAAGCAGTAGCGCGCGTCGCAGCAGCTGCACCCTACTTGCGTAACACATTTTCAGTCAAAATCTGAATTATATTGAAGGAACTTGCTTCTTATATTCAAATAATTTTTCTGATGTTTTTGAACTGTCAAAATGAAAGAAAGCCATTTCTACTGTAAGTGCTTTACGCAATCACCCCGCTGGTCTACATATACACTCCACAGAGACATTAAATGGCCTGCCTTTGTGCATTCTATGCATTGAAACTAGGAGTAGTCTTTTTGTTTCAATTTAAGACTATCGACAGTGTATGAGTTACCAACTTGGAACGATCGGGGAAATGTAACAATCCTACATTCATTTGACAAAGGAGCCCCTATCTTGTGAGATTCGTTTGTTTCAAGGCGCCAGACACCAGGCTCCGAAGGGCGAATTACGTGTCACATCATAAGAGGTCAGTACACCAGCCCCTAGACCCGGTAACGCCCTCCTTCACCTAGGAAATCGAATGAGTCCCAGAGGATTCAAATATTTGACTTGAGCTCAACTTAAACCAGTGCAGTTTGAAGATCACGTTATAGGAGTAATCGTATTATTATGTTATAAGCACACTATCTGCTGCCAGTGCAGAGAGCTCTTGTTAGTCTCTGCAGGCTCATGCCCAATGCTGCTGCCAGCACGTCACATGTGGCAGGTTCACAGTGTACCTACACACAGGCAACGCGCGTGCGTTCCTCTGTCTGGTGTGCGGACAGAGTAGGTGTCCGCAGCGCGCTAACACGGCGCGCGGCGGCGCGGCGGCCGTGTCTATGGTTTGTTCTAAATGCATTATTAGTTTACATTTTCATCGGTTACTCTTGGAATAGACGGCGACGACGACGACGGTGTATTGACGGCGGTATAGAACGTGGCGCGATCTTATCTAATACAAACACTGACACGAGTGTGTTTATCAATTAAATCTATATACTTCCAGGAATTTCTTTCTAACTTACAATATTCAATGGAAATAATATCTGGGTTAGACGTCACAATGGACTGCGGAAACACACACAACACCTGACAAAACTACATCGCATATTAATAACATGTACAATGTTCATTAGGTACCCAACATTACATGAAATTACATCAAACAAACAACCACGATTCATTCGATTCGATTAAATCAAACACGATCGGTACAAGTTCAGGGAATATGATAAAAAATAGCCAAAGAAGATTTTTATTCCTATAAAATAACTGTCGTATTTTCACAGAGAACTGTTAAAGAAAATTAACATATTGACGGTACCTTGTCAGTATATATAAGAAAACATTATGTATGTTCGAAAAAATCTACATCTCTTTAGTAAGATAAGTGACAGGTATAATTTTAACACAAGAAATAGGAACAAGTTAGATCAACCACGTTTCTGATTGTCTAAAGTACACACTTCTTTTATGGGGTACTGTGTAAAATGTTATAATAAAATACCACTCGATATTGTTCAACTAAATGAGAAGAAATTTAAAACTTGCAATAAACGCACACTATGTAGACAAGCATACTATAAGTTGGATGATTATATCGTAGATAAAAATGCTAAATACTGGTCCTGCTCCACAGCTACTTGGGTTCACTAGTTTTTTTTTTTTTTAATTTGTCGTGTTGCTTCCCCTTTTTTATTTTTTCTGACTACGAACATAATGTTTATTTTTTATTTTTATTTAACTAAGTTTTAATTATTGAATACTCTAATAAAGAATATTGATTTTCTTTCTTTTTGGTGGTAAAATTCTTTTCTTTCTTTCATTGCAAACTATAGTTTTGTAAAAAAAAAAAAAAAAAAAACTCAAAGCATTTATTTCAATTAAACCATTTACAGGCACTTTTGAATTGTCAAGGGGTCGGTCAGTCAAAAATATGAAGCTAGTTGCCCATTCCAAATAGTAGTAGGTACCTATGGAGAAGAACGGGCAAGAAACTCCACGGACACTCTTTTAAATAAAATATAAATTGATACAAAATATTGGTTACATCATTCATTTTGAAATTATGCATTTGAGAACAATGTAATAAGACGTGCACGTTCGTAAAAGCGTCCGTAATAAAAAGAAAAAAAGAATCATTCAAAAACTTAAAATACATTAAAATAAGCCATGGCAGCTAAGAGATGACCAGTCCCAACTGACGGCGCCCGTTCACGAACATGACGCATGAATCAGCACCATTCAGCTCAACCATTTTGAAGGGAGCTAAATGATCCAACACACACGCCACCATCAGCGAGACATTTGAGTGAGCATGACATACTCACAGCCGCCAGGGCACATTCAAGTCAATGAAATACTACATATTACCCGGTAAATGGTAGCTCTTTAGTACATAGTACTCACACCTGTGCTTATAGATACGTCTAAAATATTGTATAATTTAGACGCATTTTTTATATTTTTTTGTAAATGTGAGTTCTATGGAGTCGTTTACTATGTTATGTGTTGTATTTTGACTTGAAAGAGCAGGGTAGTTGAGAGTATTTCATGCTCACTTAATGTCTCGCTGATGGTGGCGAGTGTGTTGGATCATTCGGTTCCCTACAAAATGGTTGAGCTGGGTGGTGCTGATACGCTCCATGTTTGTGAACGGGCGCCGTCAGTTGAGACTGGTGGTTTGAGTTTGACTGTCAGAGGAAAGTTTAACCAAATTTATTTTGCAGCCTTTCTTTTCTCGAACTAATTTGTGGGTGAATTAGAAGGGAACTGTGACTACAATCACCCAGTTAACCACTCAGTTAAGGGAATTGTGACTACAATATTGTCGAAGTCAGAACTTTTCCAACTTTACATTATTTTTTTGTATCTAATAAGGACGTGTGCACTGCGATACAAGATACTTTGCATCATCATCATCATTTACGTCCAATGCTGGACCTGGGCCATGCTGGTTCGGTACTTCCCGTATCCAGCAGATTCTTGCTGCCTTCACTAGGTCATCGGTCCATCTTGTGGGAGGCCTTCCAACGCCACGTCTTCCGGTACGCGGTCGCCACGCCAGAATCTTTCGGCCCCATTGGCCTTCTTTTCTGCGAGCAATGTGCCCTGCCCATTGCCAGTTAAGTTTGCCAATTCCTCGGACTATGTCAGTTACCTTGGTTTTCCTTTCTCTTCATTTCTGTTTCGATCACGTAGGAAAACTTCAAGCATATTCATGCATTGCCTTTAGGGTGACTTCTAGCCTTCGAATAAGGCCCATTGTGAGCGACCACGTTTCAGTGCCATAAATCTCTCAATGCCTCTGGGCTCTGTCAATGTTGTATTCTATACTCGACAAACCCACCTCTCCTTCTTACCTGACTTCCCATGTTCAATACCTATGCTTTGCCCATAGCAAAAATCTTCGTTCTACCAACAATCGTCTTCTACGATGTCCTTCTCACCGCTCTGGTTTTATTCACTCTTCTTTCTTTGTCCAGGCGGTATTTCGTTGGAATGAGCTTCCTCTGAATATCAGGATGGCAACCAGTCGGTTATCTTTCAAGTTGATGGCACGTGAACATATTCGTGAAAAGTTTGCAGAATCTTTGCAGCGCTGATTTGCTGGATTTGTTTTCTCCTCTACCTATCGTTATTTCTCCTGACAAAGTTTATTCGGTCTATATGTATATACATACATATAAACCGAATAAACTTTGTCAGGAGAAATAACGATAGGTACTAATACTAGTAAGTATTAATTATCAAGTAATCTATCACTTATGTTGCACCTGCCATGTTTTGTCTCTGCACCACCCTAAGGTTGACTGGTAGAAAATGCCTCAGGCATTAAGTCCGCCTTTGTACAGTATTTTTTTACCTGTGCATAAAGTTTTAATAAATAAATCTCTGGCAACACGCACTGATCAAAGAATTTCGTCTTGTGACACAGCGGTGTGTGGGACGAAGAAGATATTGCGTTGCTTCCCTAACGCTGCCTAGCCGAGTCGGATTCGACGATTGACCTCTTTCTCGAAGTTGGACCTACCTAACTGGACAGTTTGTCCTAGGTAAACATACTCGTTCACAATTTCGAGTGTAGTGTCTCCGATCTTCATGAGAGTGGATGCTACAAGGGCATTTCACGTGACCTTTGTCGTGTCCACGTTCATTATAAGACCCACTCTGTCGAAAGCTCTGAGGTCATCCAGCATTGTACTGAGGTACTCCATAGTCTCAGCCATGACTACCGTCTATCGTCTGCAAACCGAAGGTGAGTGACGTACTCGCCATTGATTTTGATACTTACTACTTTGTATAAAGGAAGATAATTAAACAGCATGGCTTCATAATAAAAACGCACTATTTCAGAAAAGAAAGAAGGAAAAGATAATAACGGTATCAGAACAGGAACAAGTCATAAAATCTGTTAAGGAGGCTGCGTAGGCGATCAGCGCTCGGCGCGTAATGAAAGTGTTCTCTTCGTGTGTGTGTGTGCGCGCGATAACCCGGGGCTATCGGTGCGCACTTGAACCCGCATTGTTTAGTTTAATTCCAGCGCCATTTTATGATTGTTTAGTTTTTTTCATGGCCACACCAGCGTGCTCTGCATGGGACTATTATAATTTATAACATATGGGCTGGGTGGCTGGCTGACTGGGTGTATTCAGTATTTCCTGGTCAGTGCCCCCGGATGTCTCAATGTCAGGGACTGCTTTATTCTAAGTGAAAGTAATCGTAATCTAAATCTTGAGCGTAAATAAATAAAGCAATCGTCGTGTAAATAAAGTATACCTCATAAAAGATGTTCCTATATTTTAACTTCATATTAGGAACCTTATTTAATTTTTCATTCAGTAATTTAAAACTGACGCCAGGAAATGTTTCCGAACTATGCGGGGAGACGGCCTAGCGTGATGTTTGGCTTCACTGCGGGAAAAACTTTGGACCAAGGTATTCTGGACGAATACATTCATAGAGAGATTTTTCCTACATGTGAGAGTTCCCAAAAGAGGGCTAAAAGTCACGAAAACATCGACACCTACAAGACAGTCACACACTTCGACAGCTACAATAGAGTCACAAACATCGTCAGTAACAAGATAGTCACAAACGAAGTGTAATGTTGTCCTCTTAAGTACAAGTCCGGTTTTCAAATCGATTTGTTTATTTTCAACTAAGACTAAGTTGAAAGTCAAAGTCAACTAATTTATTTCAATTAGGCACAAAAAAGACACCTTTGAACATCAAAATTTACAAAAAATAATAATTGATACTAGTTGTTAACAACTAAAGCCAATGAAATGCAGTTTAATCCAGTTTTAGAAACTGAAGAATGATCATGAAAAGTGCTTCATGGTCTAATTTACAATATTTCCTTACTGATTTAATCATGATTATTGTTCATAGTGTAATTAATGTGAAATCTCATAAACATATTTTCTAGAAGAGGTTTCTTCTAGATAATATGGCCTAGGTGTGATGATACGCGAATATATTATACATATATTATTACAGTGGTCACTGGACCCAAGAGAGGTGTCACTGCCAAAACTCGGAGCGGCTCAAACAACAGGTTTCACTTTCATGGAAGAGAGTGGGGCGGGCTGAGGCGGCGGGGGGGAGAGCTCGCCCGCGCGAGCCTCTTACCACAAAAAATAAGCAACTTTTCCTTTCTCAAAAACACGAACACTTTCACCTTTGCCGAAACCTGCGCGAAAATACCACAGCACTTAATGCGCAGATTAGCATAGATGCATGCGGTTTAGTTTTCACTATCGTTAGCGAGCCACGTGCCCGGGCCCCGCCATCCACTCCTGCGCTCCTCTATGGTAAGTATCTGTACCTACTGGCGTCATCTGGTATCAACTATCCAATTAATTTTCCATACGATAGATTGCATTCTTATCGTTAGCTTGCAGAGAGGTTTGTAACTATTTCAATGGCCACTCTAACTATAAATATGCTTATAACAAGCCCATTTAGAGAGCTGCAGGGGCTATGTACTCAGAAAATGCTTCTGAGTATCGCAGTTTGACTTTCTAAATGGTCGATAAGTAATATCTGTGCCAAAAAACGACTCATTCAGTATCTGTCACGTGGTAGGACTATATGAGACGGAGTAAGTAGGTCGTCGCTAAGGAAATGTAGCGTCTGCGAGCAACGTGGACGAAGACAATGCGAGTCTAAGGAGCGAGGACAATGGTGGAGCCTGCAGGCGACGCCAAGAGCGTGACGCGCAGTGGCAGGGGTGTCACCTGGCGCTTATCGCCTGCTATCGCGCCATTGTGCGAGAACAATAACAGCGGTGTTTACACTCGTCGCACCTGGCGGGCCAGCCACTACCACATCACCACCGCTACACCATGGTGGTTCCATGGTGTGCAGCGCGCAGATAATCTTCAGTAGCCACTGAAAGATACTAATATATTCATTGACGACAATACAATTGCCAGAGGGTAAACTAATCTAAATCAATAAGCACTCAGCACTAGTGTGTTAGCATGCACACGGTTATTGGTGCACGTCTACAGCCTGATTTTCGGGAACAGGCTGCCCATGTTCTAGTCATTATTGGCAATTCCTCAGTTTTGCAGCGACAGCGCCACATGGGCACGGGGGGCGCGCACGGCTTCGTATCATTTAGATATAGTGGCAGATTTTTGAAAGCAACTCTGGCGAAAAACCGACCTTGCCGGTGCCTTTGTAAACGTAGATGTGTTCACATTGTGCACTTTCTCCGCTCTCGTCCCGAGGCTCGCAGCGGTCCATTTCGTTTTGCCAAACTATTCGATCGAGTAGATAGCCTAACTCCGCGTAACTTCAATCTTATCGTAAAAGATTAAGAATCACTCTAAACAACTTAATATATAAAACATAATTATCATCGCGAGCCTGTCTCTCGCCTCTCCAAAAGTGCGGTTGAATTGCCAAAGACCTGATTACGACGTTTTAAACCTATTTTTCCTCTTGAAGCATGAATGAGTTAGCGAGTGATTTTTCTATGAATCTATTATAGGTATTCAAATAGTATAACTAAAAAAACGCTGATTACTGGAAACCGCAAAATAATAATTGCTGAACATAAAATGGGGTTGTTTGGGAAATCCCTTGGCGAGAGATTTGTAACCATCGTTTTGGACCAGTGTAAACGGACCACCTACTTATACAATAATGATTGTAGACATTTTGAATCGTTCGGTATTTTATGTTTCGGTACCTAGGTATTTTAACATCGATATTTTTATGGGCATATTAAGTATCCATTTATACCCCAGTATTTGACTTATGATGTCGGCAAAAATTCCATCAGCAAGTTTTCTCTGAAGTGTGTAAAGCGAAACATGTAGAATAATAATTGATATAAAATTGGTTTTTGATATCGCCTTAGCGCGATATATTTTTTTTTCATCCCACATTAAGACGATTATAACACCTTCGCCCTCTTGCCACACGACAGACCAAGACCAGAATTAGGACACAGGATACTTTTTATGTGAGTAGTACGTTCCCATGGGATAATATACAACTTTCTCGCAGGCGAAGCCAAAGCTAGTGGGCATAAATCATGAACAATATAAGATAATATAATAATGGCGACACGCCACTATCTCAAAGTGAAGTGTCTATAAGGGAAGTTTAGGTTTGTCGATAGCCAGGAATTACGATCGAATACTACTTAGTTCCTATAGTGTCCATGTAGTAGCCTAGGTTTGTTTATAGATTCTAAGTGGCAGAATGTTGTCATTCAAAATAGTTGATAAAAATAAGGAAGTGATTAAATCTGAGGAAGTGAAAAAATTAGAGATTGCATTCAGTGTAAGTAGCAAAGATACGTAGCTACCGGCCGTAATCAAATGAAACGAGGGTCAAAGTCAAAGTGAAACGCCGAGTTGTAACCTTAACCTCGCGGATTCATTCAATACTGAAGCAAATTAAATTTCACAATCTCTATCGTTACAGGTGGATATTTCTCTGATAATGAGAAAGTCCTGAATTATTTTTCGAGTGGAAAACATAATAGGATGTTATAAAAAAATGTTAATTTGAGTGTGAAAACCTTGGGAAACCTATGAATGAAATGAAAACTCCCGAGTATCGCATCAGCGGCATCTGGTGTCAAGCAGCAGAACTAAGCTGGTGATGAGTGGCGTGCGCCGGCGCCGCAGCGCGCGTTCTTTGTCGCTTGCGCCCACACACTGCGGAGGAAGTACAAGACGCAACCTCGTGAAGTGTGTCGCTGCCTGAATGTAATATAACGTTCAATTAATATCACGCTTGTGGAGCCGCGGACAGCACATGAGGCGTCACGTGCGCGGTGCACCGCATGCCCGCGACGCGTACACACAGACGTGCGCACGTCGTTGTGTGAGTGCTATTAAAGCGCTGGCCAGCGTCACGCCCACCGCGGCGTTTTCTTGTTGTATGCGTGTTTGTGTAGAAGTGAGCGACGATTGTTTACGATTCTTAACATTGTTCAATGTTGCCTGTTTATGGTGTTCTAATCAAAGGAACATATCGATATCGACACATGTTCAGCCGATTAACGAAGAGATTTAGAAGAAGGTGATACACCTGGCAAAATCTCAATATTTACCAAATTAACTGACGTACATTTTATATTGTTTTTAATTTACACGATGACACGAGTAAAGCATAGTGTTTTACTTGTGTCATCGTGTATTAGTATTCGAAATAAAAGTTAGCACTTACTCGCGACCTAAATCTCACTGTCTCAAAATAATTAAAGTCCCGTTCAAACCGTTAGTCTAGGCAAGGCGAGGCGATTCGAGAGCAATATGGCGACGATTTGTTAACATCCTCGGATGCGGATTTTTGGTGGCTCACATCCGCGGATAGGTGCAGATGCGGATCTCATGTATTTTAAAGAGACCCGTCAAGGCGGCAAGGGGAAATTCAAAACGTTCTTACGTTTTTTGCAAATTGCAGCGCTGTTTCGTTTTATGTTGAACATAAGTTAATTAGCGGCAAAAAAAAATAAAAAATTGTGCAACAAGAGAGCAAAGTTGTTTGCGAGTGTTGATTTTGAATCCCGAGTAAGCGAAGGATTCTATAATTCTAGGGTAGAATCCTGAAAGTGGCGAAATTTAAAGACACTCGTGTCTTGATTGATTAAGATAAAGAAGACCGTATTCTATTGTAAGCTTAAACTTCATCTATTTGGATTTCATGGATACCTCCGAGGCGTGAGTGGAAGTTGATAGTAGCAAGCATGCATCTCATGACTTTGTAAGCGTTACAGGTGAATGAAAACCAGTGCTTTAAAATGGACACTAGAGACCGACCGAAACAAAATTCGATCGGACTCTACTCAACACATAAAATCACTACTTGACTTCATAAACACTTAAATAGTTGTTACTAATACTTGATATTTTGTAAAGACAATGAATACCAAGGACGTGATCTGAAATGCATCATGCACCGTTAAAGTGAGGACTCGTTTGGTCAAGGACAAAGGCATGAATGAAAAATTGTTACAACATAAACTTATTGAGGTACATCTACATAATCATAGATTCATAAACTTATTGAGGTACATCTACATAATCATAGATTCTCAAACTCAAGTGAACCTTTTTCTTTAGGCTTTTCCTTTTCATATAACTTTTTTGTCCTTAATTCATTCACGCATTAGAAATATCCCGTAGTTTTACGCCATAAACATGAACGGTTAACTCTTACTACCCTATACAAAGTTATTGTAAACCTAACCCAGTCCCTATGGTTAGGGATCGCGGAACATGCCACTAGTTGTTACGGGAGTTGGGGGAAGGTCACAGTCGGGTCAGGTACGCAACGCAGTACAAGAAAGTACCAATTAGGAGGATTTCGAGGTGTTGATACAGTCCTCTGTGATGGTGCGTAGCAACACACCGAGTGTTGCTAGGGACCATCACAGAGGACTGTACAGATTGTTGCGCGTTGTGTACACATTTTTGTTGATGATCTGACGGGCCATTCTCACAGGTTTCGTATCGCCAGACTGAAAGCTAAAGAACTTAACGAAACACGACGGGATCGCATTAAAACGATAGCAACAGAATTAATTTAATGCATGCTATGCTTTTTTTAAGGTACGTTTTGTTTAAAAATATATATATTATACAAAAATGAGGCGCTTAGACTTAAGTTTGCAACGTACAAGTACAAAATGTAAAGTAATAGTGTACTCATTGTTGAAGAGCCTAATAATAAAAATAAAAAAATCCTTGTGAGCTTTCATTCATAACTAAAATGAAATGTGCATATATAACAACTTACACCTTCCTTGAAAATTACGAAACGAAACATCTCTGTCCGTGAGAGCCACAACTTGTAACTCGAGAATCATATCTCTGTTATACTTGCAATAATATGTTTGTGGTTTTAATTGATGCAATATTTTTCTGAATAGATTTTAGCGTTATAGTACCTACCTAGTAATTTTATCTAAAGGTCAGGAAGATATTAGAAATGCAGTTAATTGCAACTTAGTACATACTTAAGTGAGCAATAAGGAGAGGCACGATGATGTCGCTGAAGAGATCATGTGAACTGACTCGCCAACGTCACGTGTTCCACAATAATATATAGTACATACTATTGTCTGTTACAACCGACCCGGCCGTAGTGCTCCCACACATCACGTTCCTATTGATTTGTTTAAAAAATATTTGTTAGTGGCTGTTGCTTAGTGTCATATAATGTTGTTCCTATACATACTTCAGTTAATTCTAGTTCGTCATCCATTTGTTCCGAATTACATGATGCATTACTCAGTGTGCACTCCGTATTAGAGAGGTGGATATTTTTATAATAATATCTCTATAATGTTGGTGAAAATGGAACCTGTGTAAATACTTCGCGCCTCATATAATAACACATTTTACCACTAAACGAGCAATTTTACAACGGCTACTTTTTTCAAACGCTATCCCATTTTCCTTTTGTCCAATTTATTTAAAAAAAAAGTCCTCCAATTTCAGTTTGATCGTTTCGGGTAAGTTTTTTAGTACCGTAAATAAACCGCAATACGATTTTTTTTTATAATTTCTGACTACAGAAAAGTTGTCTGATAGGTAAGGAGCTACACTAAATTTGATTGATATAATTTTTGCCACATCTATGCATTTTTTTATTATTTTCAACTGTTTTCAGACAGAATGCTACGTTACCGATCGATAAAAAATTTGAACACGTTCACAATTGTTTCAACACGTAAGATGCTCACACTTTCTTCTGAAAACTGATTTATTTGCATCAACTGACCAATGTTCACTTGAAAATAAGATTTGCTCATTGTCAAATGCTCTCGTGGTACATGAGACGCTACTGGTGTCTAAAAATTGTATTTTCGGTATTCAAAATCTATCGTTAAACTACTTTCTGAAAATCAGACAGTTTGCTATGAAGCAATTCGTTAATTTTTCTTGACATTATTAAAAATGTAGTCAGGTCAAGAAAAAATTCTGAAATTATATTTTTGGATTCAGAATAACCAAATCGAAACGTAAAACGATAAGGCAAAAATTTTGGTCATGGGCTCTTTCGTACCATTAAACTTCAAACGTTGGTTTGATAAGACGCTTAGCAACGCGTGGCAGTTGATAACAAACGACCTCAGCAAGCGACTCAAGATGCATTAAGTGCAATAAAATGCCTCAGAAATGTATACCTGCAGCTGTTATAGCCTGTATGTGATAGAATAACTGACTAGTGACGTGTTTTGCATTTCATACATTATCGAGTTGGTTTCATATCATTTATACATTACAAATAAACTGGGTTAGAAACGTTACGTTACAACGATTCGGTATCTGAAAACTTTGAACTAATTGTCCCAGTTAACGTGGTCGACAAGCTGCCCGCTTTCAGTTAGCTGAATGAAATATCAGCGACAACCGCTTTGATATTCCGTGACGTATATTCACTAACAATTGAAGTGGTAGACTATTGAGACGTATGCCGTAATTCCCGCCGGAGCGTCTGGAAGACAGCGCGTTACGCGCAGCCGGAGCGGGAACCGGCGCCGGCAGCGGATACATGCGCCGGCGCTACGGCGGCAGTCGGCCATTACGGGGGACCCGATGCACCGCGGTGGATCCCGGACATGTGCGAGCAATCACAACTGAATAGCTCTTGCAAGCCATCATACATAATGTTACAGCGCTGCGTAGCGTTGATATATGAGGTGTGACTCCTCAGCGCGGGAGAGGTGGTGCGCGTGCGGCGAATAGTCCCAGTCGCCCTCCACGGATTGCCACCAGGAGGCAATCGGGAAAAAAAATCCCAGTTGCCACCAGGTGGCGACTTAACTGTACTTAACTGAACTTATTGCCCCCAATTCAAATCGCTGTACCTAAATTGCGGCGTGGACCGCCAAACCCCCTCATCGCTGGCCCCGCATCGTTGGCGGTCACATTTCCAATATGTTTTCTTTATTGTTTTATGTTTTTTTTATAAGTGATATTTTTTTAAGGGCATACAAACAAGATATTCTTCATTGTAGTTACTTTTAATCACTTTTAATCATAAAAACCTGGTGTAAATTCGTATCACAGTAAATCTTAGTACCTATTTACCTAACAAAAGCTAGTCATCAGTCACAGATAATCAAAGTATTTACAATAATCGAGTTTTACAAAAAAAATAACCTTTGCCTACATTTCTTAAAATTTTGTATAAAAAACGCTTAAAGATTTAAATAGTAAAACAAAACTTAAAAAAATAACTTATTGCACGAAAATCACAGAAAATCACTTTATAACAATGAACCTTTATTCTTAAAATCTTGTACCAAAACGTTAATATAGACTGATAGAAATCGTAAAATCTTTTTTAGTGTCCTATCGTTTCGAGAAAATGTCCCACTGTCATATCTCCTTGCACCAACTCTCGTTGAATTTCTTGTATAAATAATAATTGATCTCTATATAATAATAATAATTGATCTCTATATATTGGTTTCGCTTTTCTTTGTTTCAATAAACTCCTTAATTTTGACGAAACACGTGTTTTATGACTTATCTGTCAGGTAGTTTATTGTGTGCAATGGTGTGGGTTTATTGATAGTATTTGTTGGTTTTCTTTAAATCTTGTTTGTATGTCCCTAAAAATATCACTTACCTATCTACTAATAAAACCACATTGGAAACGTGACCGCCAACCCCCTCATCGCGGCCGCAAGACAGGCAGCGATGAGGGGGTTTGCGCAATGTACAGCGATTGGAAGTGGGGGCAATAAGTTCGCAGTCTCCACCCGGTGGAAACTGGGATTTTTTTCCCAATTGCCACCTGCTGGCAATCCATGTGGGGGCGACTGGGAATATACGGCGAGCGGCAGTCAGCTGATGTCAACAACAACAATGCAGCTACACGCGTTATTTAATACGCGCTCACTGATTAGATTACTGATCAGACTAGCGAGTGTCCCACACGACCGATGCGCGCGTGTATGCGTATGCGCGCAAGTGTGTGGCCGGCTTATAATCGCTGTACACCCTGCTGCACCAGTCGCGTGCGCTCGCACCGCGAGCACACGTTAACATCCTCGTTACTCGAGTGTACCCATATGTCGCGCTGCTGAACGGCTAGTTTATTGAAGAGTGGAAGTAGAACGTCCGTCCAGTCACCCTACCTGTGTGGTGCGCGTAGATACGCGAGCAGGGCACGAGCGGGCCCAGTGGGCCGGGCGGCGGCGGTGCCAGGAAGCACCGGTCGCCGGGTGGTGCGGAGCGTAGGCCGCCAGTGCCAGCGCTGGCCCAGTCAGTCCCCATGTCGATATATCCGTGCCGGTCTAAACGTTGCGAGGGCAAGCATTGCGCGCTGCCCCTTTCCGATCGTACACACTCAATCGTTGTTTCAATCGCGGACCGTCAACACAACACTTGCAGGAAGTGTGCACGCTACTGTTCCCGATGCTGTTCGCGGCAGGATTGATGAAGGAGCCGGCCGAGCGCGCCGCGCACGCTCAGCGCCACGTGCGAGCCGCACACTCAGCGGCACGTGCCCCCGCCCCTGCGCTCTCGCGCCCCGAGCTCCGCGCCCCACGGCCCCGGGGTGTGGGTCACCCTCTCCCGTAAACGACGGAAAACGAAACGGCGCGCGGCGGCCGTGCTGCCGGACGTGACGTGCTCCACAGGTGGAAGCTGCACATCGCTCCGTCACTACACGCTGCGGAACGAATGCATTTTCTGCACATGAAATCTTGTTTACACATGAATTAGTATTGGTCATCCGTGTCAAAAAAACTATTTTTATGTGAAGGTGCGACTAAATTAAACCGTGTTTCGAATTAGAAATGTTTCACTCACAAAATCACGGAAAATTCTCAACTATCAGAAAATGCTTTTTATTGTGTTGGTACATAAAAGAAGTAGGTACTTATCAATCACATCCAATCAACCATTACCAACACCTCCACACACAACACGTGCTGGGATGAATCAAACGATACAATATACCCAGCCTGTATGACGCCTATAAAAACGAACAATTTCTCACATGACAAAATAGTGTTATTGTTACCGATCCTAAAAACACTAGTACTCACTTATGAATGTGATTTTTCTAAACAATTTCTTTAGTAATCATCAAGGTATAATAACTGCCTAAGGATTTAATCTAATAATGACAAGATAAAACGAAAACAGACGAAACAATGTGTATCACAATTATTGGAATTATGAAATCAATACATTATAAGAACAAATTAAGTACGACTTAATTCTTTAGAAAAAAAATAACCTTCGTTTTAAAAAAGGAGGAGTTTCTCACTTCATCTGCATTTTTTTTATCGATATTTTCGTCAAAAGTATTGTGGACCGACTGAAAATTATTTATTTTGGTAGAGGAAGCTTGCGCGATGGTCCCATTTAAATTTTTATTAACTTTGCTTGGGTAGGTTTAGAGTTAGCTTCAATAATGCGTAATTTTCCACATAAAGTAAGTTGATAAATGATAATGTTATAGTTACTTCCTGCCACTAATATTTAAGTGAAAAATAAAAACATATTTACAAAAAATAAAATAATCATTACCCGTGATTCCGAAATGAACATTATTGTAGTGATGTTTTGGAAGTCGGTTGTTTTTCCCGACTATGGCGACGCAAAAAGGAGGGTTATGATTTTGACCGCTATGTATGTATGTTTATCAGTTCCCTCACAACTTCTAAACTTCTCATCATAATTTGGAAAATAAGGTATCGTTGAAAACGTCTTGATTGTCCGCTAGTTATAGGCTATGTGACGTCACATTAAAATGACACACACATGAATATGGCACCCTCTAGAGGACATAAAGTCACAGCAATCTTTTTTTTGTGTTACTCCGTATTTTTATTTGTCTGTCAGTGTTGCCTCTTTTATAACTTTTTAGTTGACTTTGTTGTCGTATTTGGATTTTAGTTTTTATAACTTTTTTTTTACCGTTTCTGACTTATTAACTACTATTATTTATTATTTGTTTAGAACTTATTCATTTCATCTTCAGACTAATGATAAGACATTGTTGACATGAGCAGGCTGGCCCAAGCTGCGCGACGTGCTGTGAACATGTCATCAGTTTCATCAGTTTCAATGAACGATGCAGTTTAAATATTGTTTGTAAATAAAGTAGTGGCACATTTGTATGTACCTACTTAAGGCATTTATGTCGCTCACGCAGCGAGGAGCGCACAGGACGGTGTGTTTCCCTCTGCGTGAGCTTGTGGTCGCTGTCTTCAGATCAAATTTTTTTTCTGGAAAACATCGCTTTTAGGGATAACACCATACATTGCCTATAGGTATATCCTGTATGAGTAGCTTTTTTTTAAGTTCAATAAAGAATGATATTTTAAATCAAAATGGGGAATGAGTAAATGAATAGACACGATAACTTCATCGTCCAGAATAAGTGGAAAGAAGAAGACCAGAAGGCAGCAACGTTTTAGAATTAATTAAATCATATCTTCATAGGCGTAAACAAGTTACAGAAATCAGTAAAATAAATAAAAACGATCAATTTAATAATATAAATATCAATGAAGCTGACACAACAAAATTTCTGGGACTAATAATAGATTCTAAATTGAATTGGAAACCTCTAATTGAGGCACAAAAAAAAAAAGCCAGGAGGTTGAGGTAAAAAATGTAGTAGTGCAGCCTACGCTCTGAAACAGCTTGCTGTGGTTCTCAACACAGATGCGCTAATACTATGGATCAGCCGAATCAATTAGATATGGAGTCATCTTTTGGGGGAATAGCACGGACAATAAAAAGGCGTTTCGGGCACAGAAAAGGTGCATTAGATCCATGTTGAGACTGCAAACAACGGACAGCTGTAATCTGATTTTATAGAACGTAAGATATTGACATGAGACATTGACATGTATAACGAGGGCACTCATTATACATCCTGGAAACAGTAATGTTCATTAAATGCAATTCACATTTATTTCAGCGTTTGTCTGATGCTGTCCCTAGGAATAGACGTGATAATTTCAAACTATGTGTTCACGGCGCTAAAACAACTCTTATGCGTAAGAGCATCTATTGCATGGCTCCGGCCATTTTTTTTTAATGGCCCGTATCGTAGAAAACTATAAATATATCTGCTCATAAAGTAAGTTAAAGACTTTACTAACTGAAAGAGCATATTACAGTATAACAGAGTTTATGAAAGAGGACAATTTTCTTCATTTTTGAGATAGCAATGTTGTATTTTTGACATGTTATTTTAATCTATTGTATTTTTTGGAATAATTATAATTTGGAATTGAAATTGTTAATGACAGTAATTCATATTTTTAATGACCAATTTATTTAATGACTACTTTGACATTGAATTGTATCTAAAAAATATGCTTATTGAATTGTAATTATACCTAATCTTTAATGAATAATGAAGAAATGTAATTTTGATGAATATTATTACGGTTTAAGCACCATCTCTTCCTACCAATTTGTACGCCACGATATGCGGCTGCACATGTTAGAACTGTTCTGTATCCCATTACTATCCTGCATGCAATGTATCATGTACACCATGTTTAAACAAATCAAATTTACTTACTTACTTACTTACTTATAGCGCGAGATACAAGTACAACAATGAGAAGCAATGTGCGTTACACCATATTTGTTACCAAGAATAGTGAGGAGAGCCAAAGATTAGCCACTTCCCTGCTGCAATTTTTGATGAATGCATTATATTAGAGGCAACTGGAGCTGCCATCACTCCTTCGATTACAGTGTCTCATCACAATGAAGACCAGCGACGCTCTCGCACAACTGATCTGATCATTGTGCCTGCACGACAGTTTTTAATAAGGGCAAAGCTTTTGAGAAGAAATAATTTATTTCGACGTTCTAGAATGATTAAATTGCTATGTATAGACTTCGAATCGAATATTTATGGAATGAAGTTCAATGAAAAAATGTTCTATCTAAGGGGATCTTTACTGCTTCCTGTTGTACTCGTAACAATCGTAGTTTGACCAATCAGTTTAAAGGTTAGCTAACTAAATTTATCGTTGATAGTTATGAAAGAATTGAATGGTTTAAAGGCTTCTAGAGCCGAGTTATTATTGTTCCCCTCACCCTTGCACAAGTTGAAGCTTATTTTGTGTACCAGAGTTCAAAAATACACTGTTACGATTGTTCACATTTCTTTTCCGAAACCTAATTATACTTCGTCGGTTTAGGTAGTTAAAGGAAAACAAAAAAACACGTGACGAGCTGTCAGGTTAACCGTCTAAACGAAATACTTTCACTTCAGTTGCCATGCTATGTCACAGTTATACTCTTAATCAATACTCACAATATCTACACACAATATACACAATATATTTTATACTCTCAATTTTTACAACGATAAAATAATAAAAATGATTTTATTTTATTTATGCTTAAGTTTACAAAAAAGGGTTTCGTATTTGGAGCCTCCTTTTAAGCAAACGATATAAGTAGTTGTAATTTGTTGACGTTTAGAGAACCTGTCTTAATGGGCTAGAGCAAAAAAAAAAAAACGAAATTGATATTATTACAAAATATTATATTATTACTGTAAATCTAACTAAAAAATTGTGCTCAGGCAGTTACACCTACGAAGAGTAGTTTAAGAATTAAAACAACAAACTATCGTAAAAATCGAAAATACATTTAATATGAATATCGTATTTTTAAACAAGAAAGGGTCATCTATAAAAACCTCTTTTACGATTTGTTTACCTGTATTTAATTACCTAAACCACCGGAGTATAGAACAGTACATAGCCTGTACGCCAACACTAAGCCGTTCCAACATGATTGAGTGCTCACTAGTACGTCCACACTAGGCGAGATGTGATGAACAAACCTTGTGCTGGAAAACTACTTA
Source organism: Xanthia togata (assembly GCA_963853775.1). NCBI lineage: Eukaryota > Metazoa > Arthropoda > Insecta > Lepidoptera > Noctuidae > Xanthia > Xanthia togata. The sequence continues at coordinate 1,080,503 of OY970790.1, forward strand.
TTCCATTTCTACTGTTATACATGTGTCAGAAAGAACGATGCAAGACATTAAAAGCGTCCGTTAGAATTTAAAAACAAACAATTAAAACATTAAATTAAATTAATATCGCCGTGGCAGCTAAGAGATGACCAGTCCCTACTGACGGCGCCCGTTCACGAACATGAAAAATGGATCAGCACCAGCACCATTCAGCGCAACCATTTTGAAGGGAGCTAAATGATCCTACACACGCACCACCGTCAGCGAGCGCGAAGCCGAAGAAATAGTAGCTTAGCGACAGATTAGAGGCGATGCCGGCCGGGCTAGCGCTATATAGCTAGCTATTCGATTAAACCTATATGCCTATAACTACCATACAAAGATTTTGGGATTTTAGGCAGCGGATTGACTCAAAAAGAAGCTGCAAGGAATACATAGATGCTAACGAACGCATTCTGCGTAGTGACGGCCAACTTCTGTACTCGTACAGGTACAATATAGGTGATCAAGTGCGCGTGAATCTATAAATAAAATTAATTAGGTTAGGCTGGACGTGCGCCGCGCGGGCGGTCACATGGCACTGCTAATACCCAAAACACCCACACGTCGCCCCTAATCCGTCTTGTGCAGAACTCGAACCTAGCGACACCTCTATGTTACACAGTACGTCGATACGCATTTACTTTCGGATCAACGTAATTCAACAACATTCTTCGAAGTTATTGTTTTTCTTTGCTTACAAATATATAACATCTACCAACCAATATTTTTCACAGAGCCACTGAGCCATACAATTATTCAATAGAAACATAAGTAAACAATTTCAAAGATTGTCGTACATCATATAACCAACTTCATTATGAAAATAACAACTCCCAGCTAATTCATTCTCATTACAAATGATTGTGTATATTGTTTGAGCGTAGTTACCACAAGTTAAACTGTTAACAACTTTCCACAGAAACAGTAACATAATGAACGCGCACGTTTGCAGTCGTCGCGTGTGTCACACGCACGGGGTATGCTAACAGCCATGAAACACGTATCGTGGTAGGGGCGCGTAGCATGGTGCTACGCGCGCGCTACATCACGCGTAGCATTCCCGGGAGTGACTGCTACGGGTCACGGTGAAACTGAACGGCGCTGTTATCATACATTACATTACAGCTGATCTACATAGACAGGTTAAACATTCGACAGGATGTCGAATAGAAAATGACACATTTTCAATAACTATAATTTAAACACAAAATTCTGTCAGAAAAATGATGGTCGTCTATTTGATTTAAATTGTCATAAGTTTTCGTATTTGGAATTGTGAATAGCATAGGATAGAATCTTTTGATAACATTGATGTTCGACTCAGCACGGAAGCGTATTGGTTTATACGGTTGTGAATAGCTATGCTGACCAAGCACTGCCGCGCTGTCTTCTATGGTCAGGAATTTAGAGTGCACATTATTTATATTTCTTCATAAATTTGATCTTTCATATCTCTATTTTCTGTATATTTAGTTACTAGCTTCTGTCCGTGACTTCTTTCACGTAGAAGTCGTAACATACCACAACATGCTACAATAACAGCCACATTTTTATAAAACTTCCCTTTATACTCCGTACGTTTGTAGTTTTGTTCACAGCAGCCAAAATATGCAGTCAGCCTAGTCAGGACTGGTGACGCGGGAGCAAGCGACGTGCGGTGGTCTGTGTGAGAAGCAGCTTGTCCTGAGGTCGACACCCGCGGCCTGCAGTGTTTGTCCCTGCGACTTGTTAATAATCATCGCAAAGCATACGCTCACAGGGAACTGCACGCGCATAAACTGGAAGTGGGTAATTGTGGGGAATTAGTGGTATCCGCGGTATAAACACTGTCTCGCCAAAGCTATAACCCTTTTAGAATTCTTCGACGACGTATCTCTGCAAAGACACGACTTCATGCCGGGTTCCGTTACATAGCTTCGGCGGAGTTATCGGGACACGGACCTTCAGCTGCATGATGTGCGCCAGATGTCCACTTGTCGGTAGCGAATTCAGAAATTCTGTAGGGTGATGTGTGGCCCCATCTTGATCGACAACAGAGTTAACGGAGGTGTATACTCACTCACTTCATTCCCTTCAATTTTTGAGAGAATACTGTGGTTGAACGCTGCAGTTTGATCATTTTTGGGCGTTAAAATGGCCCCGTTCACACACCCAAGAATTATCTTGGTACGGCATTCGATTAATTTCCCTGTACACCAGACGAATCTTATCTTTTAAAGTGGGGACTACTCTACCAAGAGTCTCTAGTAGGCCAGCTGGCCGCTCTTCACTGGTAGAGTGTCTTCACCAACTTTTAGAAGAGCATAGGAGTATTCTTGAGTAAGAGAATTGCCGCCAAGCCGACCGCGCATGTTGATGGTCACGAGCAGTCTAGGAACTCGTGACCATGCAGTCGACCTTTACAACGAAGTATTCATCTCGTCAGCCCTAGTTCTTCGCGTCCCCACAGGCAGTGTTTGCCGGAAATTGACAAACAGAACTGCGACACCACTGTCAGCTTCCACTGCTTTCCAATTTGCCATAATGCATTCATCCCATACGATGCAAGCGCAATCCCTAAGCACGCGCGCCTTGTCACTGTTGCGTGACATCCCACAAACAGGCGTTTCATTGCTCTCTAAATCCATGGGAATCTTAAACATGGGGTGCACTGTTTTGCCACCAGGAAGCAGTGTGGCAGCGATTCCAGAAGACGCTACCGCGATTGCAGTTTGGCATTGCCTCTTGAGGCAATTTTAAGTTCGGCATTAGAATGGATAGCAATCACTTTTCTTCAAAAATATTTAATGTACAGTTTTGCTTTCGCTACGATTTTATTATATGTGTATAATTATGGTGGTTGGTGGCCAGATCTTAGAATTTCATTTCATCCTATTTTGTTTGATTTGTTGTATGCCGCTGCCATGATGCACAACAAAAATAAAGCGACATCAACGCCTCTACCGGTGGATAATCTAACTATTTTACTATATGATCACTAATGTTTGGCCACATCATGAAGTAGTTTTGCATTTAACTGGTCATATCGTGAAACGTGAGTGTTCAATGATCTAAGATCATCAATTCTAAGATCTGGCCACGACACATAGATTATGTTGAATACATCTTAATTACCTGAAATTTTGTGAAATCTACGTGAAGGTAGACATGACTTTAGTAGTTAGCTAGTTAATTAACTGTTTTATTAATAATTAAAATACGCTTTTTCCTGAAACATTTGCTATACCTAATCAACTCAGAAATGTTTGCAGTTTTTTTATTTTTTTTAAATGTATGAATGCTGTTTTTTAGACTTTCCCATACTGATCGATCTAAATGTGCCACCCTGTAAGTAAATCATGGAAGATTCGAAAAAAAACTCCATCATTCTCTGAAAATGTTTTGATGTCTTATTTCAATGAATTACGTGTGAAGTATAAAGCCGTCCTCAATGTGGTCAGTATAATTATTCAATGTGAAAAAGCACTGACCTATCTTAGTAAAATTGCAAATTTGTTGATAACGTTGTATGACACACGTGCGGAAATTAGTATTTAAAAACTCGAGAGTATCATAAATAACTATTCCGTAAACCTTTGGAAGATATTGAATAAAATCTTACGTGATAATATTGTTAGACCAGTGTACCTTTCCACTATTTTAAATACACAAGAGAGTTACGACATGATTAACCCTTTCGAAATGTTTTCTGATTTCTTCAGATTCAGACTTTGCTATGCTTCGGTTTGGCTCAGGGTTGCGCAACTCAACTTTATTAAAATCAACTTTATTAACATCAAAATTACCGAAAATAACATTCAACCAATATTCAGCTTGATTTGTAATAATTCTTAACTTTGTATGGTTCTGTTACGTGTCATTTTGATTTAATTTCTGTACCTATCAGAATAAAAAAAAAAATAACCGATCATTTTCGACTACATACCTAATGGTCTTACGCACGACTAATGAGCGTATGATCATGGAGACGATACTCGGGCAAAGTCATCATCATCAGCCGAAAGACGTCCATTGCATAGGCCTCCCCACTTCGACTGGTTCTGTGCGTCCCGCTTCCAGCAGATTGCTGTACTACGTCATAGGTCCATCTCGGGCGAAGTGTTCTTGGGTTATTCTATTAGGAAATTGTAACAGCTACAGTTTAAATTAGTGCTAAGTGTGTGGCAATAAGCTCACTATGCTATAAATTATATTTACTACAAAAATATTCGGAACCGATTAAAAATAAAATAAGGCTCACTCTCTTTTTTTAATATCATGAGGTTTCTTGATCTGTTTAAAACCCATGATATGAGTCCATGGATTCCAATTTTATATTAGAATCCAGTCGACCAAGGCTTACACGATATGAACTACTTTTCCAATGCAACTACAAATGCTACCACAAAATCATTTGATGATAATTCTATGGGATTGGTTAAAAAGCAGTTAAACTTTTCCGAAAAGTCAACCAAGTCCATCTTTGTCTAGCCTGGCAAGCATGAAGGAGCATTTAATGTGAGATATTAAGGATACCGTTACGCAGGAGATACGGATATCGAGGGATATGCCTTGGAGGCGTGGCACGTGGCGCCTCGACATTGCTAAATTGGGCTTATGTTCGAACGGCATCTGTACGCTTCATTCAGTCGCTTTGCAACTGCGTACAGTGTACTATTAATGCGTAAAAAACCAAAATGCCGAGCTGTGCAGTAATAATTTGTAAAAATAGGTCTAGTACCATCATCCTGACGACAAATAGCGTGTCCTACCACCGGTAAGTAAACATTTAAGTCACTATTTAATATTTTAAATCAATTTTTAAATAATTTACTAACTTACGTCCGGAGCGATACGAACTAGCCCGAACTAGCCCAAATCTTTTCGAACGGAACGAACGTTTTGGATTTAGAGAGGTGCAATCGAGTGCGTGCGGCTAATTTTATCGACATGCGTATTATTGCAGTCGAATCTTTTTTTACAGAACTCAATGGATATTCTCGTATTACATGTATAGTTTAAGAGTTAAATTTGGTATTAATTTAATTTTGTTTGAAGCAAATAAAGACATTGTTATTTCAATACAGTTACTCGTGCATAGCATAATATTTAACAGAGAGGGTTCCCTTTACCTACCCGGTAATACAATATAAAAAAAAAACTCATTTTATTTTAGTAAAAATAACCCATATTTTCGGATAGGTATATAAAATATATATATATATAAAGAAAATTAAACGAAGTTATAATAATACAAGAATGTGCTAAAATAAATATCGATAAAAATTATCGACCATCGCTTTCGACTCCCTAATTGCATGCGTGTGCATTGAATGTTCGCAAATAGCAAGAGTTTACAAGTGAATGCCTCGCCCATTCTATGTATGTGTGCTATTAGAAATTGATTTAGTGTAGCTGCTTTCTTCTTAGTGTGCGAGTTCAAATGTTAAGTGTGTGTCGTAAGTACACTATTTGTTAATGTTGTAATTATTTTGGTGGGAGATAAGCGGTCGCACTAGGATTCCTTACTATTCCGCAATGAAGGCATATCTCTGAATATCTATGGCAGGAGACGACAATAGAATGAAATAGTATTTGATGGAAAACTAAAGTGTTCATCGGTAATCTTTCATTTAAGTACATTGTGCGCTGCGCCGCCGCCGCCGACCACCTCACACACGAGAACGGTCAACACTTACCACTTACCAACAAAGTGCTGAAACATTCACTTATAATATACGAGTACGTATATTATGTAGACTTTATATACTATACATTATATAATACTACATAGTTGTTTTATTCCGTCAGAACTGCATCATTATAAGTATTATGTTTAGCGCAAACATGATGATAATTTTATTATCATTGAAGTAGGTACTATTTGTTTATTTGTACTAACCGTATTTTTTGTTGAAACTAGCCCCGTGGCTCAGGAAATCTGAAAATAGAAATTAACTATTAGCTTCATATTCGTAGTACAAAATTAAAATACATAATAATTATAAATAAAATATCTATTCAAAAATATAAATTAGTTAAAATCGTATACAATAAACGTAGTATAAAACAAAGTCGATTTTCGCGTTTGTCTGTATGTCCGCGTTGTTCTTCTAAACCACGCAACAGATTTTGATGAGGTTTTCACCGTCGTTTAGAGAATTTATTCCGAAAGGTTTATTTGTATAATCCGTTCATATTAAAGTTATGTTTACCTAAGAATCTCGATGTTTTGTCAAGTCGTAAAAATCGTGCGAAGCAGGAGCGGGCCGCTAGTACAGTATATATCTTACTACCATATGACTGGCAGGCAGGAAGGACATCGTGAAGAACATCTGAGTTTTTATGTATATCGTCTATTTCATTGTGGACTTAAGTAATACATTTTAATATTTTGAATATTGAAATAATAAACATTATAAAATGTACAAAATAGTAGCACAACAGGGTCCAATAAGATCCCGGTAGTCGGTTATTATTATGATTATAATTATCAGCTAATGGTGTTCCACTGCTGAGCTAAGGTGTCCCCCTGCTGAGCTAAGGTGTCCCCCTGCTGAGCTAAGGTGTTCCACTGCTGAGCTAAGGTGTCCCAGTGCTGAGCTAAGGTGTTCCACTGCTGAGCTAAGGTGTCCCACTGCTGAGCTAAGGTGTCCCACTGCTGAGCTAAGGTGTCCCACTGCTGAGCTAAGGTGTCCCAGTGCTGAGCTAAGGTGTACCACTGCTGAGCTAAGGTGTACCACTGCTGAGCTAAGGTGTACCACTGCTGAGCTAAGGTGTCCCACTGCTGAGCTAAGGTGTCCCACTGCTGAGCTAAGGTGTCCCAGTGCTGAGCTAAGGTGTCCCAGTGCTGAGCTAAGGTGTCCCAGTGCTGAGCTAAGGTGTCCCAGTGCTGAGCTAAGGTGTCCCACTGCTGAGCTAAGGTGTCTCAATGCTGAGCTAAGGTGTCCCACTGCTGAGCTAAGGTGTCCCACTGCTGAGCTAAGGTGTGCCAGTGCTGAGCTAAGGTGTGCCAGTGCTGAGCTAAGGTGTACCAGTGCTGAGCTAAGGTGTACCACTGCTGAGCTAAGGTGTCCGACTGCTGAGCTAAGGTGTCCCAGTGCTGAGCTAAGGTGTCCCAGTGCTGAGCTAAGGTGTCCCAGTGCTGAGCTAAGGTGTGCCACTGCTGAGCTAAGGTGTCCCACTGCTGAGCTAAGGTGTCCCACTGCTGAGCTAAGGTGTCCCACTGCTGAGCTAATGTGTCCCACAGCTGAGCTAAGGTGTTCCACTGCTGAGCTAAGGTGTTCCACTGCTGAGCTAAGGTGTCCCACTGCTGAGCTAAGGTGTCCCAGTGCTGAGCTAAGGTGTCCCAGTGCTGAGCTAAGGTGTTCCACTGCTGAGCTAAGGTGTCCCACTGCTGAGCTAAGGTGTCCCAGTGCTGAGCTAAGGTGTACCACTGCTGAGCTAAGGTGTCCCACTGCTGAGCTAAGGTGTACCACTGCTGAGCTAAGGTGTCCCAGTGCTGAGCTAAGGTGTACCACTGCTGAGCTAAGGTGTACCACTGCTGAGCTAAGGTGTACCACTGCTGAGCTAAGGTGTACCACTGCTGAGCTAAGGTGTCCCACTGCTGAGCTGAGGTGTCCCACTGCTGAGCTAAGGTGTCCGACTGCTGAGCTAAGGTGTCCCAGTGCTGAGCTAAGGTGTCCCACTGCTGAGCTAAGGTGTCCCAGTGCTGAGCTAAGGTGTCCGACTGCTGAGCTAAGGTGTCCCAGTGCTGAGCTAAGGTGTCCCAGTGCTGAGCTAAGGTGTCCCAGTGCTGAGCTAAGGTGTGCCACTGCTGAGCTAAGGTGTCCCACTGCTGAGCTAAGGTGTCCCACTGCTGAGCTAAGGTGTCCCACTGCTGAGCTAATGTGTCCCACAGCTGAGCTAAGGTGTTCCACTGCTGAGCTAAGGTGTTCCACTGCTGAGCTAAGGTGTCCCACTGCTGAGCTAAGGTGTCCCAGTGCTGAGCTAAGGTGTCCCAGTGCTGAGCTAAGGTGTCCCAGTGCTGAGCTAAGGTGTCCCAGTGCTGAGCTAAGGTGTTCCACTGCTGAGCTAAGGTGTCCCACTGCTGAGCTAAGGTGTCCCAGTGCTGAGCTAAGGTGTACCACTGCTGAGCTAAGGTGTCCCACTGCTGAGCTAAGGTGTACCACTGCTGAGCTAAGGTGTCCCAGTGCTGAGCTAAGGTGTACCACTGCTGAGCTAAGGTGTACCACTGCTGAGCTAAGGTGTACCACTGCTGAGCTAAGGTGTACCACTGCTGAGCTAAGGTGTCCCACTGCTGAGCTGAGGTGTCCCACTGCTGAGCTAAGGTGTCCGACTGCTGAGCTAAGGTGTCCCAGTGCTGAGCTAAGGTGTCCCACTGCTGAGCTAAGGTGTCCCAGTGCTGAGCTAAGGTGTCCCAGTGCTGAGCTAAGGTGTCCCAGTGCTGAGCTAAGGTGTCCCAGTGCTGAGCTAAGGTGTCCCACTGCTGAGCTAAGGTGTCCCACTGCTGAGCTAAGGTGTCCCACTGCTGAGCTAAGGTGTGCCAGTGCTGAGCTAAGGTGTGCCAGTGCTGAGCTAAGGTGTACCAGTGCTGAGCTAAGGTGTACCACTGCTGAGCTAAGGTGTCCCACTGCTGAGCTAAGGTGTCCCACTGCTGAGCTAAGGTGTCCCACTGCTGAGCTAAGGTGTCCGACTGCTGAGCTAAGGTGTCCCAGTGCTGAGCTAAGGTGTCCCACTGCTGAGCTAAGGTCTCCCACTGCTGAGCTAAGGTGTCCCACTGCTGAGCTAAGGTGTACCACTGCTGAGCTAAGGTGTACCACTGCTGAGCTAAGGTGTCCCAGTGCTGAGCTAAGGTGTCCCAGTGCTGAGCTAAGGTGTACCACTGCTGAGCTAAGGTGTACCACTGCTGAGCTAAGGTGTCCCAGTGCTGAGCTAAGGTGTACCACTGCTGAGCTAAGGTGTCCCAGTGCTGAGCTAAGGTGTACCACTGCTGAGCTAAGGTGTCCCACTGCTGAGCTAAGGTGTCCCACTGCTGAGCTAAGGTGTACCACTGCTGAGCTAAGGTGTCCCAGTGCTGAGCTAAGGTGTACCACTGCTGAGCTAAGGTGTACCACTGCTGAGCTAAGGTGTACCACTGCTGAGCTAAGGTGTCCCAGTGCTGAGCTAAGGTGTACCACTGCTGAGCTAAGGTGTACCACTGCTGAGCTAAGGTGTACCACTGCTGAGCTAAGGTGTCCCAGTGCTGAGCTTAGGTGTCCCACTGCTGAGCTAAGGACCAGGTGTTCCACTGCTGAGCTAAGGTGTTCCACTCATTCATACCGGTTTTTCTTCGGAGGTTCCCAACAGCAACTCTACCGATATTGAAAAATGGCACAGTCAATAGTATCTACTATTGCCATAAAATATACGGATACTTAATTACCATAATTAACACTCAAACAACAAAAACGCCTATTTTTACCCGACTGCGGCGAAGCAAAAAGGAAAGTTATGATTTTGACCGGTTCGTCTGTATGTTCATCTATTAACTCATAAATTCTAAACTACCGATCATAATTAGACAAATGCGGTATCGTTGGAATCACGGGTTGGAATCGTCCGCTGGTTATAGGCTATGTGAATAACATTAAATTCAATGTGGCGCCCTCTAGAGGACATACAGCCATGAACTAAAAAAAATATATTCATAATGCCATGTTGGGCTTGACAAGGGCATTACAAATATATGTCTCTTATTGTCTAAGTAAATAAACAAGCGTAAGTGAGACTGTGCTACGTATGGCGTGGCTGCAAAATTAATATCTATTGTACAATAAAACCTAAACAAAAATACTAAAACCCGGCAAAGTACTGAAAAATCACGCTCTAAAAAGTATGAAACCCATGTGCCAAATTTCATCCAAATCCGTCCAGCCAATTTAGCGTGAAAGCGTAACAAACAAACTCACTTTCACATTTATAATATCATATACATTTATAAGGCGCTCGGTAAGCTTTCGGTACCGAATACTGAGCATGCCAATGCCGCACCGCGAACTGTGTCCAAATAAATATTATTCTTTCTTTCTTTCAAACGTACCGACCCGTGAGGAAAGGGCTTAAATTCTATTTGAGTCGGCTCAGCACAATTCCAGCGAACCCAACGGCTTTTATCTACTTATGAATTTTGCTGCCCGACTATGCCGAATCGTGCCGACTGAACATGTGTGCACACCCTTAAGATGTTAATTGTACTCTAATAATAGTTATTTGTTATACAAGAGTGCAAAGTTGCTTTTTAACCGCGTGTTCAATTTTGATGACCGAGCAAGCGAAGGATTCTAAAATTGAATCACGAGCGCAGCGAGTGATTCAAAATTAGAATCCTGAGCGTTAGCGAGGGAATCAAAAGAGCACGAGGTGAAAAATCTTTGCACTCGAGTGCAACACGTAACTTTTCATTCCACCTCAGCGAGGAAATGACTAAATGCAAAAAAAAAAACGTTTGCGCATTATTAACAGTTTCAGTCAATTCTGTTGGCGTCAAGCAAACTTCCTCGTCGCTAGAATCACTCATTTTAGTTTTTTCACTTGTTTTCAAGTTTCTTGTTTTTAATATACCTAAGGTTTAACAATGACGTGAAAAAATGCCGCGTAAAGAACCGCGTACAAAGCAAATTGAAAAAAGAACACCAAGAAGGTTCCGAGTCTGAGTTTTTAACAAATTACAAAAAAAGTTGTATGATATATTCGGCACCATAGAGGTAGCAGTAAATAGGTTTAATGTTTTTTTTAATTCACAAACTTAGTGCACACGATGTTCTAAATTCAATTTACTTTATCCTCTAGAGAATAAAAACGGCTTTTCCACTCAGATACTGAAGATTAAAAATACTCTTTCCGAGATGGTGGGATGAAAAATATATTTCTCACCCGTGCTCGACTCTTCCGATATCCGAACGCAACCAGTCGCACACGCGGTACAGGGAGGCCTGCACCGCGTGTGTGCGGCTGGTTGTGTTCGAGTGCACAGCTCAGCGCTGATAACATTAGCCCACGTTAAGATAGGTCAGGAGTCAGGACACAACATTTCTACCTATATTACAAGTAGGTATCGGTTTATCTAAAGCTCGTGTGTGTCAGTAAGCGGTGGACAGGCAAGTGATGGTTATGTATTATATCTATGAAATAGAAATAGTTAGGTAGATGATTATTCGCTAGATAAAGTGTATACATACACGAAAATAGCTATTCTTATTTATCGTCTAAGTAAAAGTAGCAACGCTGTGGATGTCTTTTGACTGGTATTATAATGATGATTAAGAAATAACATGTACTCGTCGCCACGGCCTCGCTCGTGTACCATGTAATATTATGCCTTCACTCGTTATCACTGCACCATATTACTGTAACATGGTGCAGCTGATAACAGTTTCCAGCACTAGTGACTGCTGCGTGACTTCTAAATATTACGTACAAAGGGTAAGGTGTAAGGGTAGGGTAGGGCGGTAAGTGCATATTGTTTATCTCACGGAAGACACTTTATTTATTAGTGTGTTGTTTTATTTTTTTAATTTTATAGAGGTATCTACTTTAAAAGGTACAAAGGCGAACTTAGTGCTTCAAATTACCAATTCTACATCAAACGTGTAATATTGTAATTATTTACTTTATCCTGTGTTGTCCTTCCACACATCCGTCTCAACACTCTTATCTCCGCCGCCATCTACCATGAAATAGTCTACATTGGACTTGAAAGAAGAAACAAATTAAAAACCCGGCCAAGTATGTGTCGGACCACGCACAATAAAGGGTTCCGTAGTTGGGATGAATTTATCCCTAGAACAAACTTAAAACATTGTAATAGTTGGAAAATATGTTCTCCTATAGGTACCTACATTCCAACTGCAAATGTAAATTTGTACGAACAATATTGAGTTTCGCAATGTTTTTTTAAAACCATAGACTTCAAGGTTTTCCTATAATCGTTTGTTAGTTTATAACTATTTTCAGTATTTGTATGATAACTGAACATTATTAGTGGAATTTCCCCAACATATAACGCCGAACCTTAATATTGAGTCGACAATTCCGTGGTAAGCTGTGATAAGCGCAGTGGTGGGTTTTAGTTTGTAGAGTGCGTAAGCAGAAGAACAGACTTTTGTAGGGCTCCGTAGTAAACAAGGAACTCTTACAGTTTCACCATGTCCGTCTGTCTGTTCGTCTGCCTGTCACGCCGACAGCAGTAAAATTAAATGAAGTTTTTTTTTTAGCTTATCCCAAACCCCGACACTACCCTACACTTTTAGTAGGGATGTTTTTATCTTCTCATCTAACCCATAGTAAGATGTGTCGGTGGGTGCGCCGGACGTGACAGAAAGTTGACTGCCCAGAGTGCGCTGGACGTGACAGAAAGTTGACTGCCCAGGGTGCGCCGGACGTTACAGAAAGTTGACTGCCCAGGGAGCGCCGGACGTTACAGAAAGTTGACTGCCCAGGGAGCGCCGGACGTTACAGAAAGTTGACTGCCCAGGGAGCGCTGGACGTTACAGAAAGTTGACTGCCCAGGGTGCGCTGGACGTTACAGAAAGTTGAATGCCCAGGGTGCGCTGGACGTTACAGAAAGTTGACTGCCCAGGGTGCGCTGGACGTTACAGAAAGTTGACTGCCCAGGGTGCGCTGGACGTTACAGAAAGTTGACTGCCCAGGGTGCGCTGGACGTTACAGAAAGTTGACTGCCCAGGGTGCGCTGGACGTTACAGAAAGTTGACTGCCCAGGGTGCGCCGGACGTGACAGAAAGTTGACTGCCCAGGTTGCGCCGGACGTGACAGAAAGTTGACTGCCCAGGGTGCGCCGGATGTGACAGAAAGTTGACTGCCCAGGGTGCGCTGGACGTTACAGAAAGTTGACTACCCAGGGTGCGCCGGACTTTACAGAAAGTCGGAATATACGTCGGTCGGGGAGGCACCTTTCATCCACCCCTTACGCCTTTCGTTACCCCATCCCAAACACACATAAAGAAAGAAAAGAAAGAAAGAATAATATTTATTTGGACACAGTTCGTGAAACACAATAACAAAATAATAAAATGAAAATAATCTTAAAAGCAATAATAGTAATAGTGTAAATGTGTGTACATAAAGTTGTGATCGCAGAGAAACCATGTAAAAAGTTATGAAAATTGCTTTGAAAGAAACGAACTTACTTGTACTTACTTGTTTCTACAAAATTCCCTGCAGTAGGTAAAAATGCTTTTAAATTAAAGTTATAAACTTTCTTTCCATGATAAGTTAATGACTTCTTTTCAATTTTCTTGCCATAGAAATTAGAAAACAAAACGCTTTGTTTTGTTTTATGTGGGCACCTAACTGTGTGTTCAAGGCTTTGTGTGCCGACTCTTAGGTACAATGGTTTAAAATATTTTTATAACCATGACCTTCGATCAAATAGGACTGATCAATGATCATAGCACATGAGTTCAAAATCTGCCGTTGGTGCCGATTCTCTGTACACCGAACTAAACTATCACTAAAATTCCTTACGAGGCTATGAGAATCTTAATGCCATAAAAAATCTTTTTTTTTTTGACGCAACTAAATCGTATTTAAATTAATTAATATTATTTTTTAATTGCGACTCCTCGTGGTACATCTTACGGCACCGTCAATTTTTTATCGCGATTAATAATGGTCAAATTTTAGTTAGACAATTAAAATTTTACGTGAAAAACGTCAAACTCAGAATAGCAAAATTGACATTTTCACTAAATACAAATCTCAGTACAATCTTAGTGCTGTCAAACTAAAATATAGTTAAGTTGTGCCACGTTAGTCTATTTCAGAATGGGAAATCATCGTTTGACAGGAGTATCTAAACTAAATTTTGGTGATTTTTAGTCTAGTTTAGAGGCATTTGTGACAAGAGAATCGGCACCATTGCCTGCTTGTTTCAAATTAAAGTTTACATTACTTAAAGCTTACATACTTTTAATTTTACATTTGTGTGATGTGTAACTGGTACCAACATAATTTTATCGGATCGAATTTTCCGTACCGTAGACCGGTACGGAAAATTCGATCCGATAAAACCGGTTACTTTGATCAATATTAAACTTTGAAGGTTCATATCTTTTAAATTTGTGGGTGTAAAAAAATACTAAATAAATCTAGTGATCGGTTTTTTTATTACTCTCGATTCCTGTAATAATAAGTGAAAAAAATTGGCTTGATTTTGAGAAAAAAAAATTAAACTGCCTGATCAAAGTTATACGTAGGATGGGGTTACTTTGATACCCCTTATTTTATTGCGTAATTACAAAGTAATTATTGCGTAATTGCAAAATAATTACGCAATTAAATAAACCCAATTACAATGCCAATACAATTTAAATATAATTACCCAATTATAATGCCAATACAATTTAAAAAATAAAAATCTATCAACTAGAAAAATAAATATTGTCGCATGGGGTAACTTTGATCTAACAATTGATTTGATTGTTTGAATGACAATATATTTACCTTTTTCAATTAAAATGATTGGTGGATTCCCAGCGTGTCCTCAGGAAAGGATTAAACAGTTGTTCAGTGTTCATAACTCAGAAAAAAAACTACCTAATTGCGTTTCGTTTTAAGTAATTCACGATTTTATATGAAATGGAAGTTTCTATCAAAGTTACCCCGCGATTCAAAGTAACCCCGGTTTACCGGTATCGCCGACTTAGTGTAACCGACAAAAACCAAATTATACAAGAGGTTTATTTTTAAATATTTTTATTAATAATTGCGGTATTAAATTTATATTTAACATATAATAAGATGTTAGAAACTGAAGGCACTTAAATTTTTCGAAAAAACATTAGGTTTGAGGCTTTTTTGGCGTTTACAATAACTTTGCTGTCTCGAACTAACGACAAGTTAGATTTTCGGGCGTTTGAGATAACACTTGCAATAAAAATAATCTGTACCCTAATTGCGTAATACACGATCCATCAGAATCTAAATCCTTTTGAAACTGATGCTAATCCATAGCTTAATAAGTTCGAAAAATAATCTGCTCAACAACGTAAATAACGCAGTGAATGTTGTTGAACTGTCAAAATTAAACAGATTAGTCGTAATCGTTTACAAAAATCTCTTAAGTAGGTACTTACGTAATTAGTAAGCTGGTTAAATTTTTAACGCAAGCGACAATAGGTCATTAAAAATAAAGAAATTAAAATATATAAATACATATTTCTCATTATTTTAACATTTTTAATTAACACTGAGTTCAATGAATTATGCACTTGGCCGGTTTTGCTTTATGTGTTTATGTCAATATTTTTCATCATTACAGCTACTCGTATTTTATCATAAGGCTGTTATAGGCGTCTTAAAACCTACGTATTTCGATGCCTCACTGAGTGAATGTATTAGATTTTGATTTAATAAGGATCTTATTCACGATACATACATTTTTAATATAAGGGGCACCAGTAAGCTTAGTTATCGACTCAACTAAACAAAAGGTAAACAAAAGTTCTAAAATAATTAACCACAAAGTAGGTAACGAAGTAGGTAATTTAATGATCTCTAAAAGATTATATTTTGTATCAATTAAGTGTAGACCGTAATGCGACATGACAGAAATATTATAGGTACACTTATTCTATTATTTCAGTAAGAAAAAAAATATAAAATAAGCTGTTTATATTAATCTTATAAAATTGACTTCATCTTCATAATATTACTAGCTGACCCGCGCAACTTCGTCTGCGTCACAGAGTGGTTTAAGTAATGAATTTTCCCAGTTTTTTCGCAACATTTTTCATTGATGTGCCGCTCCTATATCATTATAATAGTCATAGCGTTGCCCACGACTTCGTCCGCGTAAATATCATTATCGTGGTTGGATAAATAATATTACTATGTCCTTCGATCTTCGTCAAAATCGGTTCAGTAGTTTAGCCGTGAAAACGTTACAGAGAGACAGACAGACAGAGTTACTTCAAAAACTGTTATGACATAGCTGTACCAGCGTTTTGATGAAAAACCTAAAAAAAATGGAACTATAGTAAAAAATGGCACGGGAACAGGAATAATAAAGGAACGTTGGGTAAAAAAAAGTACTGGCTGTCTTATAAAATGTGGGTAAATAAATTAACGATTATATAATTATTTTTTTAAGGTATTTTAAAGTACTTCAGAGTAAATGATATTTTTTAGTTTTATTTTCTTGTGGTAGAAGAACATACTGATTTTCTCCGCAACTTGATCTTGTCAGTCTTAACGTTAATCGATTCCTACGTGTTTAAATGTTTGCCCCTGTGCTTTATTAATTGTTACGACAAAAGATACCTTAACGGGAAATTGAATTCTTTTAAAAATTAAAAGGTAAATCATTGGGAATCATTGGGATGCGAGGTATTAGCACTGTTTGACCAACTGCTGGACCAGTCAAAACTAATGCAACTCGCACAGAACTACCGGGCGGCGGCAGGCCAGCGCCCCTTCCCCTCACCCGCCGGCCAGCGTCCCTCCCCCTCACCCGCCGCGTCTTGCGCGTCATGCGCACGTGAACCCGCACATATCTATTTATTTTGTTGCGGAGTTCTTTTAAAATTATTATATCTCCTAAGATGTTCATGGAAATCAAGTGATGTCAAGGACAATTTTGTTTACATTTAAATACTTGTGATTAATAACATATTTATTTGGCTATGGATTAATATTATGTTGATAAAACTCCTTCGCAAATAATGCATTAATTTCGAACAAATTTGATTACGATAAAAAAGGTTATAGTGAGTCAATCTTAAAAGATAGACATATACCGTCGCGGGCTTTTTTTTAGAACTTTTAAAGAGGAACAATTCCGTCATACATGATATTTGCGTAACTTAAACCGTTTACGCAGTGCACGCAACGGAAGCTCTCAAAAAGGAATATTTTTTCCCGTTTTTGTAACATTTTTCATTTATGCTCCGCTCCTATTGGTCGTAGCGTGATGTTATATAGCCTATAACCTTCCTCGATAAATGGACTATCTAACACAAAAAGAATTTTTCAATTGCAACCAGTAGTTCCCGAGATTAGCGCGTTCAAACAAACAAACAAACAAACAAACAAACTCTTCAGCTTTATAATATTAGTATAGATTTATCAAGTAGGTACTCATATAGTATAGGTAGGTACCTTTCTACTTGTGCACCGTCGGGCAGGTAGCAGGCTACATAAAGTTAATTGATATACGGCACTTGACTACTTTATGAACAGTAAATTAAAATACGACGTCATGACAACATTGCTGCAATTATTCAAACGAACGACATAAAACATTATTGTAACTACATGACGTGTTCAATACATAAGTATTGAGCAAGCATCTACATCGCCACATGCGAACTACACATCAAAGATCTGATGCCACACAAAATCCTGACGTCACACAAATCCTGCATCGAGCAAGCAAAGTTTACCGCGCGATTAACATAGTATATACTTATATAACTTTCCGATATCAATCGTTTAGGCAGTTGACGCCCAGACACGACACCCGTCTGGTCGGAGGATCCTCGGAGGATCCCTTTTATATAGAGGATGAGTAAACTTTATACCCTGTTCCTCATGCCTCTAAAAGTGTACCGGTCGGTGGGTCGTCTTAGGACCTGCTAATACATATCCGGAAAAGTAGAGAAGGTACAATTTTATTCACAAAAAAACAAAGATGTATTTACTAAAGATTTCTCGTCTACTAACGCCACCTTGCCCGTAAAATCCATACCGATACCCCCAACCAATATGTCAGGAGGTTATACCACTAATCCCCATTGACAATCCCCATCAATGGGGATTGTTAAATTTTTGTCCACAAATACCTAAAGACCTCTTTGAGACATCAATGGGGATTTGTACCTAGACAAGAAGTTCTCAAATCACCATCGGTTTATAAATTAAATACAAACAGCTTAATTTATTAGTCTTTATTTCTTACGGAAGTAAGGACTCATTGATTATTTTTATTATCAATGAAAAAATTAAAGTAATGGCTGAAATAATAGCCTGTAATGTATAATAACTATTTCTGTCAGGTCACATTACTGGTCCCGTTTTCGACTGAAACAATGTTCTATAGCGATACCTATCTAATGTCACTGTGTCAGTTTTAAATTTAATAACTAGGTGCAATACACCGTGATACATCTCATAACAAATCACGTATCGTTGTTAATAAATTAATAATCTTACTAATCAACATTTTTAACTTTACTGCAATAATGGCGTAAGTGTATAAATGAAACAAATTTTCCTTTCATATTTTGTAATGTATTTACTTTCTTAATTAGCAAGGTTTTTCACACAATTTATTGTTGTCATCGTAATTTAATTTTACAAAAAAATATACCTTTCGTTTGATGTAGGTATCAATGAGCTCAATAGTAAAAGATAAGTACTTATTACAATGACCTCAATAGTTCGACTAGTACAAAGATAAGTACTACTTATTCAACAAAAACAGAAAAATAATTCTCCTGAAAATTTGAGTTTTACGGATTACCTACCGACTTACTTATTGCTTGGGGGCGCCGATATCACCAAGTGTAGAAACGGCGTTTAGGTACCTAAACTACTGAAAGAAACTGAACGCTGAAATGATCAGTGGAACGAACAGTTTATTTCAATGTGCTCACATTGTAAAGTATTTGTATAACTATTTTTAGACACTAGTTTTTATTTTTTGTAATAGTGTGTTAGCATAATAATTATATTATTTATTTACCGCTCATAAATAGCAATAGTAGTAACAAAACTCAAACACCACAATAAAAAACGTAACTATACTAATCAGCGCCATCTATACCTTTTACTCACAATGAACAAAACCGTGTTCTAACTGCGTACATCAGTAGTGATCGATGTCCCCACTGATGGCGCTAGCGATAATGTAGCTAAATAAGGAAAAATATAACCGACCATAAGTACTCACCGTTTCGATTCATAATCACTTAAAATTAAATAGTTCACAGTTCCTGGCTAATATTTCTATCACCAATATAAAACTTTGTCAAGTTTTGAAAAATAAGTACTTTTACGATAAATGTTGCGACCGGTCACATGTGCGCACTGTGACCAAAGTGTACTTTGCCGCGATTGGTTTAAGGCATTCAGTCGGTGGCGGCGACGTCTCTCGCCATTGGCGGGTGCCGTCCGCGTCGGTAAAGCAGAGCACGTCCCAGCACGTGACGGCCGTGGCTGAAGGCCACACACGCGAGTGGCGCGGTATGGTGTAGATGTCGCCACCAAGCGGCTTGTTTACAACTCTCGGTATTGCAAGTAGTGTGACATAATTTCACGTAACATCGTTGGTGGACGCGGGCACAAGGTGATGTGCGACAATAACAAAGTGAGTAACCGGTCGCCAGACAGAATGGAACTTCCCGGGGAATTGCATAAGTAATGGAATTAATGGATCATCGGAACCTATCTACAGCATTGTGGCAAATAGCGTATTGGCCTTGAGCGTGCCGCGATAGATGGGTCGGCAAATGAAGCGACAGCACGCGGAGAGTTCTATAAACGAATCTGTGAACATTTTATTTGCTTCATTCTAGCACCTCGAATACCTACTAATATAAAATAAGAAGGTGATATACCTAATACTTCATATCCATTAAAAAACTCTTTTTTCTACAGGAAAAATGACGTACAGACGCCAAGCACATCAACCTACCCGAAACTGTCAAATGTTCCCAATCAACTTTGAACCTTATACTTTAGTAATAAAGTTGAAAATCTATTAAATAAATTTGATAGATTGTAGTAGGTTGGCGTGCTGGCGTCACACATAGACTGACCTACTTATCCAATTATCTTTAGGACCATTACCAAAAATTATAATAATGTTATTGACCTATCGCTATTTGAACAACAAAATTGATTTAGGTAGGTAAGTATATTAACCTAATGAAGTCGCGTTGGATACAGGTCATACAGGGCTCAAATAGTATTTTTATTCGATGTTGTGTCATTCAAGTGAAGTTATGCGTTATAAGCACGGTTCCGGTCACATGTGAAGGTCAATCCTACTATTTCATAACTATCAATATAGTAATAGAACAGCGGCTATGTTGAGGAAGGTCAATGCTGTGTATTGAACTTCCGTAGAGATACAACACGTGCGCATGCGCTCGTCGTCGGAACTGCAATAGTGCATAACACACGATCAATCACAATCTGTTTCATTTTGACAATTTAACGACATTTATTGCGTTATTGACGTTGTTGAGCAGACTAATTTGTTGAACGTATGAAGCAATGGATTAGCACTCTTATCCTTCATAATGATCCAGATGCTCATTGATTGTGGTTTACGCAGTTAGGGTGGTGGTCGAAGCTGACTCTGTTCTGGCTAGGGTAGAAAGTAGGAAAAATATCGAAGTATCGATATGTCGCACTAACATGGTTGAAGCCGGGATATAGTTAACCTTCAAATCCCTAGGGTTACAGCTATATACCGTAAGTAAGTAATATAGTTATATGTAAGCGGTTCATAACTGTCGGAGTGCCCTAATTGGCATTGCACGGCTCATAATGCGAAGCAATTAGAGAGTGATTTGCGATCAAAAAATTTGTTTTGCCTCCTTTCTGCAACAATTTTTTGTAGCGCTCGCTGGCCGCTGCCGCGCGTAGTTGGTCACAGTTCTAATCTAACCTAAGCTATTCGGTCGGAGTGAATAAGTTATATTACTGGATCGTGCTCGTATCATAGATATTCCTAGTAATACAATTATGAACCACGTTCATATAAATATATTACGGTTATATGCCTAGTTATATAATTAACTTTTCTCTAACCAAGTTTTAATTATTGGATACCTACTCTTTAATGTATTTGCAAGATTAAAATTCTTTTAATCTTGCAAATACATTGCAAACTATTGTTTAGTATAATTTAGATCCAATTTTTTTAAATTTTTTGTAAACGAGAGTACAATGGAGCTGTTTACTATGTGTTTATGTTGTATATTTTTGACTTGAAAGAGCAGGGTAGTTGAGGGTATGTCATGCTCACTTAAATGTCTCGCTGATGGTACAAAATGGTTGAGCTGGATGGTGCTGATCCATGCGTCATGTTCGTGAACGGGCGCCGTCAGTTGAGACTGGTCATCTCTTAACTGCCAGGGCTTATTTTAATCTTATATTTGAAATCACGTTTTTTTTTTTTTTTCGTTGTTCTCACTTATAGAAACAGCAAGAGTAATGTACAGACGCCAGCACATCAACCTACTACAATCTGTCAAATATTCTTTAATAGATTTTCAACTTTATCACTGAAGCATAAGGTTCTAAGTTGATTGGGAAAATTTAATTGTTTCGGGTAGGTTGACCTGCTGGCGTCTGTACCCAGGTTTTTGTAATTTCTATATTTAAAAGTGTCCTTGGAGTTTCTTGCCCGTTCTTCTCCATAGAGATCTACGTTTAGGAATGGGCAACTAGCTTCAACTTTCTGACTAACTGACCGACTCTGTAACAATTCAAAAGTGCCTGTAAATGGTTTAATTGAAATAAATGCTTTACAGTTTGAGTTTTACCATCTTACTCCGACAAAAAATATTGATGTAGGTAGGCCTACATCAATATTTTTTGTTCGATATATCGATATTTTTTGGCGATACCTATCTACTATTTCGATACTTACATCGAATAACGCATCAAGTACTATATACCTATTCCCAATAGCAACACCATGGTAATATTATCATAATCGCCACTGACAAAAACCGTTAAATTCAGAGCCGTTTATAAGTTAATTTATTTTTTCAATGTTTGTCTAATTTAAGATCATTTTCTGACTAAGTCAGATGTTCCTAGTTGGGTATTTATATGAATAAAAAACAAACACAATAGAATTTCATCAAGTACTGTTTTTTTTTTGTTGAAAATCAGTTACTTACTAATATAACGATGCATTTTTTTTCGAATCTAAATCAATATAAGTAGCTTTTTTGTTAAATATCGGTGCTACCTATATCGATAGTTTTTGGCCTTCTTGCAACCCTCAAGCGAGTTATGTGAGGCCGGCACAGGCGCACGGTCGCGCGGCAGCCGCGCCGCGTCCTGCCGCCTCCCCGACGGTGTCGCGTAGCCGATGGCACATTGTGCCAACAGATACCTTCGCCATTACCGAGCCAGTAACATTAGATGACGCTCACCATTCAACTGTGTTGCGTGTGTGCTGTGTTGTAGTGTGTTGTGTGTTGTGTTGTGTTGCGAGGTAGGTATTGTAAGTTTATACCTACAACCTACCCTGTCCATAGTTGCGTGGTTTTTACAGTAGTTTTATTATTCTGCATAGGAAAAGGCACGTTTATGCATTTCAGTTTCTTACTCAGATATTGCATTCATTTTATTCGACGTCATTATGAAGATCCTGCCTCGCCTCCAGGTAAGATAGCTCGCTTATTGAATCCTAAGGATGTCCTAGGTTGTGGTTTTACTTCAAGTGTCAAGGCCGACCTGTGTAATCTAAGTTTTTAATTCGGAGATCTATTGGCACGTTACAAGACGGTCGTGGCGATACTCGTAACAACATACCTACACGGCAAGGTACGATGTGGGCTGGAGCGTTCAGAGTGGTTCAGAGCAGGGATGTTGCGGATATTCTCATCCGCATCCGCAATTGCAGAGCTTCCGCTTTTATTTAGAGCTCCGCATCCGCAGCCGCAGCCGCACTAGATAATCAATGCGGAGCTCATGCGGATGCAGATGTGGGTTGAAATGTTGAATATAAGTAGGTATAGTATTCACGAAGTAGTCTTATATCCATCAAACGATTTTAAAATTATTATAATTTAGTACCTATTTATTTTATTATAACTGCCGAGAATTGAATTATGATCAACATACAACGATACAGTACAGCGCTGTTAAAAAAAAAAAAAAAAAAAAATTTTGTAATTTCGCGTTGCTGCTTTGACGGATCCCTCAAAAAATCTTGAGATCCGCATCCACATATGCTGATGATGTGAGCCACCAAAAGTCCGCATCCGCGTATGTAAAAAAATCTGCATCTTCAAGAGTGAGTAAGGTTCCCTGACAGTCCCAGGGATAGTACAGGTTATTTCTCCTGGGACCTGCTATTCACAAGATGCAGCAGTTTGGCGTTATGTTATTGATAGACCGTACCTCTACCTCTACATCTTGAAGTCTATTTTGCACTCTACCACTCAATAATATCCTGCCGACCGAATTTCTATCACGGCCGCCCATCTCAATGGAGATTAGTCAACTATAATGGAGATAATATTATTATTATTGTTATTGCACTAGTGTGTGCATAAACACAAAGTTGCACGCCCTCTTCTGTCACTCTCATAGTCCGTTAAGACGGCAACCCAATAACTCTTGACCCAACCTGGGAGTCGAACCCAGTACCCCACGCGATCGCGAGACCAATGCTTTCGCGCGTTGTTCAGTTCACTAACGCCATCAATGAGCTAAAAACGAAAGCCGTGGTGTTCGCCGGCTTGAGCCAGTCTGTTTATACTTTGTGTCAAATCACGTGCGTAACCTATTCACGTTCAAACTATAATAAAATTGTAACCATTCGTAGCAGTAAACTTATGGCGTATTCTTTTAGATAATGTTGTCAAAGTCAAATCATTTATTTTAAATAGGCATCAGGGCACTTTTGAACGTCAAAATTTACAGAAAAATATAATTGATTATAGTTGACCCTTCCAAAAGGTATGTACCTATAGTTTCGTATGGAGAAGAATGGGCAAGAAACTCCACCGTTATTCTTTTAGAAATGTTTTCAATATTTTGTAGGTATACAATAATCATATAGAATCATATGAAGACGACACCTATAATAAAACTAATAAATCACAGTAGGTATCTTATCTACAATGAATTAAAAACTAAGCATTGACAGAGTAATGACCCAGCGACGTGCTCGGTGGAAGTGGCCGGCAGTAGCCGACAGGTCGGCGGCAGTAGCCGACAGGTCGGCGGCAGTAGCCGACAGGTCGGCGGCAGTGGCAGCGGGCAGCGCTCACAGTTCGTAAATAAAACTCACACTTTCAGTTAGTTAACGCGACGGGGCGATCAATCATTGAACCGCTGCCAAATATGCCGCTGTCGTTTGTACCGCGGCCCCGCTCGCCCTCGCAGTCGCTACTGCCTCTCGCCACACTGCACTGCATACGTACTACATCGCTACAATGTCAATTGGACTACATAAATCTTCTGCTCACAAATGGGACCGGAATTGTTATGGTACTAATTAATCCGTTTTACCAAACTCATTATTGATTCGATTGTTCAATTTAAGACAGCAAAGTGCAAACTGTAAAATATAGCGAGCATGTGAAAGTCATTCGGCTGCGCCATCTCTTGATGGTACATTACAAACTAATAGTTTATTCAACTGAAACTCTAAGCATCCCTTACCTACCGATAAAGTACAAATGTTATTAATTTATAAACATATTAGAATTAAAATCACTGCATCATTAAAATAGTATCGTACCTAGTAGAAACGTTTGTGTATTTAAAATTTGTTCAAATGAGGCAGTCTGAATATTTTATGACTAAAAATCTTACCTACAACTTATTCATTCCTCGTCACTCCTACGACACTTTGTAGCTGGGTTATGCCCAGCTGTGAGCTTATGGTTATGCCCAGCAGTGAGCTTATGGTTAGGGTCAGCAGTGAGCTTATGCACTGAAATGGTGGATAAACAACTCTCACATATGAAACTGAAAAATAGACCTACCACAGCCCACCCTTAACTAAAAGGTTTGTATGGGAACCTCCAGCGTTCGTAGTTCGAGTGGCGCCCGACGGATGGCGGTGGAAGCGCTGGTCAACGTCCGATCTTACGATACGACTTTACGAAGTTAGTTTCAGTGCGAGAATATAAATAGTAAACATTGCCCTTTCGACGGTCTTAAACTCGCAACTTTGCGGTAGTTATCACTGTCGCTGTTGGTGTGTACCTAGGCTATACAGGCTGAATTTTTAGTCAAAGTCCAAATTTTTTCTAGGCATTAGGTATGATTCACTAACACCATTTTTGAAAAAAAGAATCGATACGTAAAATTTTTCATGTTAATTCGTTTTCTCGAAAGTTTTATACGCTCTGCGTGGTACCTATATAATAACTATGTTATGTGACATCTCAATATTTTTGTATTGAGTGATACTAAAACAAAAAACGCGTATTCAATGAGTTTCGCCAAAGATTAATAATATATCAAAATTTGGACGGTGACTAAAAATTTAGCCTGTCTATGAAATATTTGGTTACACGACTTTGTGTGGATTATCCACACAAAGTCGTGTAACCAAATATTTCAGCATCATAATGAAAAAGATATCTACTGAAGATTTCAAATAGAATTTAACATAGCATTAAGCGGATAATTGACGTAATATAACACTTAATTGTATGTAACCAATTATTGAAATTCATTCATAAAGTAATTTTCATACTTTGTGATTTGTTATCATTACACTACCACCTTTGCGTTGTTAAGCAAATTGTTAACAGTGAGTTGTTTACCGAGCAGCGAGCATGTCGCAGACTCGCAGAGGTGCGGTGGCGCGGCGGCGCGGGCCGCGTTCCTCGCGACACGCTATCACAAATCTGACGTATCACACCTCGATAAGAAGTAGTCTGCAGTGTGTACTATATATTTGAGTAACAGAGATTGTGGCCGTAACAGAAAGACGTGTGTACAAGCAGCGCGGCCATCGCAACACTTCACTGTCGTTATAAAAGTTTTATCCAACTAGCGTCCCGCCTCTGCTTCGCACGGGTGCAATGTACTGATGCACACGTCAACATCTCAATGTGCATACGGTTATAAACAAAATGCAGTATGAAACTGCCAAGAAACTGCCGGATGATCCCAAATGATACAGTAACAAAATATCGTTCTGATCATCGCCAAATGAACAAGCCTTACAATTAAAAAAAAAACAAAAGTGGTCTATTGTCTATGGCTATAAGTCCACAAAAAAAAATGGTGAGTCCTTCTCCATTTATGGAGTTTCGACGTCCAAATACTATTCTATTAATTCAATTCATAAATTAATTTCAATAATCGTAGTTCCTTAATAGCTGAGGAAAGGATTGACCTTTGTCAGCCACAATTATTTTGCTGCGCGTAATTTTAAATCTGTGATATCTTTTATAGTTGTCATTTAAATGATGTATGTCCAGGCATATTTTAATCTTTATTAGATGATAAATTTTATTTTAATTACATATTTTATCAGATAAGGATTAATAATAAGGTCAAAATAGCTACGGAAATAACAATATATTTTTTATGATATTCTAAAAGATAAAAATGGTTACTGTGGGTCATCCATAGAGGATAGAAGTATGCTGTCGCGGACTTTTCTGTTGATTTTGTTAGATGTGCTATCCAATAGAACATAATTTTATCTATCTGCAACGCTTTTGTCAGCGCACGTCATGTATTCGCTCAAAAAAGTGCCTTTTTCACGACTTGAAAAAATGTCAAGTTTCATTATTACGTTTACGTTTTATATAAAATCATTATATACCTTCCGGAATAGATTCTCAAAATGATGTGGAAAACCTCATCAAAATCCGTTGCGTATTTTAGAAGAACACCGCGGACATACAGACGAACCAACGCGAAAAGCGACTTTGTTTTATAATAAGTATTTAGAGATAACAAAATTGAGTTTGTTTTATTAAGGTTTTGGCGTCAGTTTTGAACATTATTACAAATAATATTGTCCCACCAACTACGTTGATAGCTTTGTTCATTACTTTTACATACATATTTGAGAAGTATTTGAAATGGACACGTGTGTTTTGCATTATAAATGCATCCCTTGGTCGATAAATACCATAAATAGCACAGGGATTTAAGGAGGGAAAATGTAATTTAGGGAGTGGAAAAAAAAGGCCCGCTTCAATTTCCTGGCTAGCGACATCAATGACTAACAACTTATACTTGTATGTCTTACTCACGGCACGGTAATATTATCTATAAATATTGCCGTGCTTACGGATAAAGGAAATTTGTTTATTCTAAAGCTTCATTTCACTTTCATTCTAGTGCGATGTGCGAGCGGTGCTGAGGCGACACTCGGTGGAACTAAAGGCGCTCGCGCTTAATTGCTCGCGAGTCGCGACAGCATTAAATTTGTAATGAGAGCAACGACAGTTAACAAAGTACAGGAAGTGCAGCCCGCTACGAGTCAGCAGTGGAGACACCTAGAATCACCTAGCAACACACAAACTCTTTGCTCATCTGTAAACTTAGTGCGTCTTAAACCAAACAAGATTCATAGTTCAGCTGAGTTTGGCTTTATTTTAGATCGTTAATCAGTTCGCGAATCGAATCCAAGCAGTGATTGGATCTATGATCACCCAAGTGTGGCCGAGACGAGACCACGCTTGGGCATAGATTGTCGTCAAATTGAAAATTTTTGTTCTGTTGTCGAGTTTTTATATTGTTGTTTTTTTGAAAGATTACTATCAAAATGATGCAATTAAAGATGTAGATCATTACAATAATTTGTTTAACAATAATTCAAATAGAAGGTTGAACTTTAGCGTTCCTCTCAGATATTTAATACAAAGGCCCCAAAAAATTGTGAAAACTCCAAAAAGAGGTACAGTTTTTCACGAGATGTGGTGTAATATTTAATTCTACTTGTGATTTATCACGATTTAAGAAAACCACACAACCGTGGGCATCCCATAGCTTCTTGTGTGTTTACGATTTTATGCGACGGCTTCAACAAACTGATGTTTTCACATAATTATTTGTTTTAAAACAAATAATGGTAATTTCTGCTAACAAAACTAGGAGTAATTTTTAAGGTATTTTTTATGTTTAGAAATCTATAAGTAATAAGGTTTTTTTACTATTGGTAGTTGTCTATGATGGTCATTATTCGATATAATATCAAGCAATTGATGAATATTTTAAATTATAGAAGTGACGAGGTTCTATATTTGTGAGAAAAAAACGCCAATTTCATAGGTGGGGACCCAATATATATGTGACTGAGCTTGAATTCCTGCTGTGCGAAGGTTGTACGTGTCCTAAACGAAACACACTTAAAAACTCGACGTTTGAAGAAGCTGTGAGTATTCCGGGGTCTGTGTTACATGTTACTTATGTGGTTTTAGTTTTTTTTTTAAATATATTATATATAGGTATCTGTCGGACATTGAGTAAAGCGGCCTCCTTGTAAAAAAGCTGTCAGGTACTTAAACGGTTTCTTGAGCATGACTTTCAAAACCGATCGTTGGGCTCGTTCGCATTGGATCATGGTGGTGCTTCCAACTCCACCCCATGCTGTTACACAGTAACATAGAATTAACTCACATAATGACCGGATTTTTAATAATAACAAAAATAAATAATAAAATGTGTTTATAATTCATAACTGGTTGCAAAAAAGAATCTAAATATTTTATTTCACATAAACCTAGAAGGGCACTTATGAAACGTCAGAAGCTAGGTGCACGGATCCAATTGGTCGTTTCTTACGGAGAAGAGCCGGCAAGAATATTTAAATCACATAAATTATTAATTAACGTAGGTAAGGTGAAGGCTCGCTCAGACTCGCTCCGGGCGGCTCCGAGCGTATCTATTTCTATCTCTATGGCAATGGTGCCGATGTCAACAATTCTGCCAATGTCAGATGTGTTATGAGAAAACGTCTGAGATTTGGACTAAGAGCGACGTGGTCAATTTGTGATCCAGTCGTTCTGACACCAACCCTAAAAGACGGTAAACTGACTATTTGCAATATTCCAATAAAACAACACATTATTTTGAGATTTATTCAACTATTTTGATCATGCATATTGCATTCTTTTCGCAAATTGGTTCACTACCCCCACACTTTTAGTGTTCGTTCGGTAACATTCTTATGGTTCACTACCCCAACACTATTAGCGTTAGTTCGGTAACATTCTTATGGTTCACTACCCCAACACTATTAGCGTTAGTTCGGTAACATTTTTATGGTTCACTACCCCAACACTTTTAGTGTTAGTTCGGTAACATTCTTATGGTTCACTACCCCAACACTATTAGCGTTAGTTCGGTAAAATTCTTATGGTTCACTACCCCAACACTATTAGCGTTAGTTCAGTAACATTCTTATGGTTCACTACCCCAACACTTTTAGTGTTAGTTCGGTAACATTCTTATGGTTCACTACCCCAACACTTTTAGTGTTAGTTCGGTAACATTCTTATGGTTCACTACCCCAACACTATTAGCGTTAGTTCGGTAACATTCTTATGGTTCACTACCCCAACACTTTTAGTGTTAGTTCGGTAACATTCTTATGGTTCACTACCCCAACACTATTAGTATTAAACTGACACACTTTAAAAAATAGATATTACAAAATTCTGGGTACATTATTCTTGTTACTTCGGAGGAGCTCGTGGCTAAGTAGTAACTGCCGCACGGGTCGATCCGTCAGGTTAAGCTACGCTTGCCGGGGTTGGTCTGTGGATGGGTGACCATCTTTACACACCGAGACTCCTCCGTGCCTCGGAAAGCACGTTAAGCCGTTGGTCCCGGTTGTCATTCGTGGATCTTTGACAGTCCTTACGGGTCGTCAGAAGCCCGAAAGTCTGACAAGCAGTCTTACCAAGGGGTACCGTATTACCCAGTTACTGGGTTGTGGAGGTCAGACAGGCAGTCGCTCCATGTAAAATACTGGTATTCAGCTGCATCCGGTAAGACTGGAAGCCGACCCCAATATAGTTGGGAAAAGGCTAGGCAGATTGATTGATTATTCTTGTTACTTCTAT
Organism: Xanthia togata; assembly: GCA_963853775.1. Taxonomy (NCBI): domain Eukaryota; kingdom Metazoa; phylum Arthropoda; class Insecta; order Lepidoptera; family Noctuidae; genus Xanthia; species Xanthia togata. The sequence goes on from OY970790.1 coordinate 1,110,301, forward strand.
ATGTGAGAAGAATGTAAAAAAATAATCAGAAAAAGATTCAAAATATAAGATTAAAAATAAAGCCTGGTGATGAGACCAGTCTCAACTGACGACGCCCGTTCACGAAAATGACGCGTGATCTGCACCATCGAGCTCAACCATTTTGTAGGGAACCGAATGATGCAACACAACCACCATCAGAGAGACATTTAAGTGAACATGACATACTCTCAGCAGTCTCAGCAGCCATGCTCTTTCAAGTCAACATACAACATAATAATAACCGACCTGATAATAATACTCTCCCAGTCTACGCTCATTAAAGTTCAATGTTTCTCATGACAATGCAACCGAGTGAAAAGTATTCCGGTATTTTATAATGATACATTTAATATTTTTAGTTTATTATTCTGTTCAGAAATTTCATATTAACCATGATGCATTCTGTCGTCCTAATTTATATTAACCATGATGCATTCTGTCCTCCTAATTTATATTAACCATGATGCATTCTGCCCTCCTAATTTATATTAACCATTATGCATTCTGTCCTCCTAATTTATATTAACCATGATGCATTCTGTCCTCCTAATTTATATTAACCATGATGCATTCTGTCCTCCTAATTTATATTAACCAGGATGCATTCTGTAATCCTAACTCAGACAACCGTAACTACTTACACAAATAATAGATTCGAAAGACGTTTTTCTTATATTGGGGTTTGTTTTTTCTAAATTTTGAATAATTTTAATCAAAACTAGCGATCGTTACCTTGAAATTAGTGTTGTATTCTGTGGTCATATTAACCTTGATAATTTAATTTTAATTGAACAATATTAAATAATCTTTACGGCTAGTGCAACACCACTATTTAATGAACTTACCGTAAGCCACCGAATGAACGCCGTATGTCACCTAGTTACGGTTTTTATCTCTAGTAATTTCGCAACGGTATTCAATAAATGGAATTTTCAAGTTGCACAAAACAAATTAATAAAAATGATTTTTAACTACCCATATTTAACATCGACTAGCAATATTTATGAGGAAACCAAAATAATGAACATTAGACAGTTATATATTTACAATACATGTATTTTCATTCGTAAAACACTACACAAAAGAATACAGACTAATTTATCGTTTACTAAAGTGAAAGAAGTAACCCAACGTAGTTCTCGCCGAGCTAGTTTTCTGATTTTGCCGAAGATAAGAACTAAGTTTGGCAAAAAAATGTTAACATTTGAAGGAGCACAATTGTACAACAAAATACCCTCATGTATTAAGAAAGTACATTCATTCATTGCATTCAAAACTCTATTAGCTCAATATTTGATCACAAATAACACCTTTCTTAAAATCTGAATGCATTGGATGGGTGTATCTAATTTATGATAATTGCTACCGTGACGTCTGTGACGAACTTTAACTATAATTATTTATCTTAAGCATTGTTCTCATGTAAGTGACTTTTTGTCTTTTTTGAGAATAAAAATATCTTTAAACCTAATTTGCTCATTTTTTACTAGCCATAAGAGGGGTAACAAATTACAAACGTAGTTAGGATTAATGTCTAGGAAATTTAAAAAATCTTTCTAGGCTGGTGAAACAAGGTACATTTTTTTGATTGAAAGTAAGCATGTTCTAAGCATATACCTACATGTGAACATGTTGGATCTTGACATTTTTCATTTTTGATAGTGGTTCAGGTTCACCGAGCAGTTCATGTAAGCGCGTATAAGATTTTTTCGGAATCCGTGGATCGTCTTTGCGGTTTCTCTAACTACGTTTATAAAAGCCATTCCCAAATTACGAATGATGTTTCTTCTATGACTAGTTTTCCCTAATTTGATGCCATTATTCTACACATGTAAAAACATGGCATTGATGCCTTCGTGGTTTAACATTGAACATAATATAGCAAGGGGCGATTTCGCCAGCACTTAGCATTACGAGACACGTAATACGTTCTGTCAACTACATTCACTCCACTTTTAGTTTTATGATAAAAGGAAATTTGGATGGCTTTCGTTTGGTTCCCGTATGTTCGTCTATACCTTGGCCATGACGTAGCGACGACATTACATATACGTGCTTACGTACCTTTGATACATAGGAAGCTAAAGTGATATCTACTTATTTGAACACCAAAACATGAGGAGTAGCCTCTCGTTGTAACTTGAAACAAGGCGGAATGCATGTATTAGCTCTCAAAGTACCAACTATAATAAGTTTATATGTTTGTAGCAAATTTCCAGTAACTTTAAAACTGTCAATTGAAAAGTTGTCCATTGTCTCGCCGATTCAGAAACGCAATTTACCATACGATCAACAAGGTCATAGGTCTTGTTACTGAGCGCAAATGGACTGTTATCTGGTTGTATTCCACAGTAAATCTGTAGGTCCATTGTATAAAATGTTTTTGCATCTACTAAAGCATACTTTTTTATTCCTTATTTAGCGGGTCTTGATGAAATATACTGACGAAAACTACCCCTCCCTCGAAAGGCAACCAACTGTTCGTCTAATGTCAGGTACTGAAAAGGTATTTTGGCAATTCTGTAAGAAGATCTGGATTATGTCTCGGATTGGTGCCAAAAGATCAATCTTTACTATATCATCCCTCGCAATAGCATCATCAAATCTCATTCCAATAAAATAAACCAATCAATATGTATACCAACGCCATCAGTAACCCATATAGATGATTGCGGTTTTGTCTACCAGAACAAAATAATCCAGCTAAATACCTACATAACCTTAACATAACCCTCCAAACTGCTTTTATTTCAGATTGTATTGTTTCGGATTAAAGATAATTTATGTGTTAGTCAAGTTATACCTGCGGTCTAGATAAGCATACTTTTGCATTGGTTTATATAAATATTTTACTAGTCGATTCTAGAATAAAATTAAAAAAAAAATACTTTAAAGCATTCTAAATACCTTTTGGTATTTGTGTTGGCTCTTTACTACCGGCAAAAAAATGATAATATAATATCGTAAAGTGTTTGTTTGTAAGTTTGTATGTAGGGGTTAATCTCTGGAATACCAGTCGGATTAGAAAAAATATTTTTTTGCATTTGGTAGCCCAGTTCTTGAGGAAGGTCATGAGCTGTGTAACATCGCGCTACGACCCTTAGGAGCCGAGCCCAAAAGAAAAAAGTCGGAAAGAACGCTAAGCGAAAACAAAGTAACCAACATTTCACTCGAACGAAGTCGCGGGCGGGTTCCCTCTATCTGGCAGAATCTTGATGCTCCGAAATTTATTTGGCATAACACACTTGGCATAATCTTCTTTAAACGAATATTTTAAAGGCATAAAACATATTTAATATAATGATTGTTTGGCCGAATGTTTATAGTATGTCATAATTTACAATGGCATACTTTTAAGATGACAGAATTTAATTTGGAATAATTTTATTAGGCATATTGCCATTTCTATAAAATATCATTTTAAATCTTAAATTAAACTAAAATAAGTCAATATGTTGTGCTACATAAGTTAGTGACAGAAACGAATCGCTGTAAAATCAACTCCATGTAGATGTCGCGATTTTAAATTACACTCATTAATTATTATCAAAACTTATTATAAAAACTGTAACTGATAGTTACTGCTGTCATGCTTAAGCATTACGCCACACATTTTTTTAAATATTCTAAGCATAACGATATTAAGATTCTGATACCTGTTTTCAGTACTACGTAGATAAGTACAATATTAAATTATCATCAGTAGGTAATGCAAACCAACGTAAATAGCAGTCACTGCTGTTACGAGTATGTCTAGTGTTAGGTGTGAATAATAACTGAATATACACTGGCCTGCAAAACTAAGTATCACACTTTTAAAATTGCAATAACTTTTTAAGTACACAAGATATACTTTCGAAAAATAGTTTAATTTTGTACATAAAAACTTCATAGTCGGTAACTTTCTTTTAAGAAATGGCTGAAAAAAACTTTAAAATCACAAATAATCCTTTTAGAATTACAATTTTTGTTTTCAAATTTTTTCTTAAAAGTGTTACAAAAGCTAAGTTAGACAACAGCAGATAAACTTATTTATCATGGCTTTTTCACCTGAAGAATATGCTAGGATCATGACTTTTCTGGAACTAGGCATCAGTATGCGTCGTACTGCAAGAATGGTGGGTGTGACTTTACGAACGGTCCTGAAGGTGAAGCGAAGGTACGAAGAGACTGGAAACCATTTGAGGAGACCTGATAATGGTAGACCCAAGTGTACTAGTGCCCGAGAAGACCGTTATATTGTTTCCACTGTGTTGAGAAATCGACACCTAAATGCAGCAACAGCTACGCCCGTGAACACATACAGTGGGATCAAGAAGAATGTTCAAGAATTTTGTTTACAGATGAATCTCGATTCTCACTTTACACTTCTGGTGGAAGGCGAAGTGTCTACAAGCGACCTGGTGAGCGATACCTTCAAGCCTGCTTCTCAGAAAGAGTTCAGTACGGTGGAGGCAGTGTACATGTATGGGCTGGCATATCTTCAGAAGATCCCACAGAGTTAGTTGGCCATAGAAAATGGCACTTTGACTGGGGAAAGAATAACTCCCCGCTAACTGTCGTAACTAGCTATTGATACTTTTCCAGGGCAACGGTTTTTCGGTCGGGCGCTACAATCATGTTACTGTCGTTGTGTTAGTTGTGGCTTTATTAAGTAATTAATATCGTTTTTATATTGCTCTTGGCTCACTCTTTAAGGTAGTAGTTTCTTTAAAGCCCTAAGGTATCTATTTTTTTAGTTATATTCATTTGAAGCAGATACGTCACTCTGTGAGAACTTTGTTTTACAACTTGTGTCTGTTACGACTTCATTATTTTGTATAAAAATATAAATAAAACTCTATTAATATTATATAAATTTATTAAAAGTAATAAAAATGTTCGTTCGTTGGCTTAAAAAGCTACAAGATACGTTAAAAAGTAAAAAAAATAAAATGTTTTAACATTTTTGGCAATTTTGTTGTGTGTTTTACTTTATGTTTAATATACTTTATCTATAAGTAATGAGATGAGTTAAGGCTTAACCTTCCTTAAAATAAATGATAATTATTCTTTAGCACAAAAATATACACAGAAGCGGACTACGGGCTTAGTATACATTTTGAGTATGTTCTTAACAACTAGGTCTTAGTTACCTACTTTAATATCACATTCAGTCTTTGCAATTATTTTTTTTAAATTAGTCTTTAATTGGTATTGCTTTTCCTAGGGTTAAAGCGGTCAGTCAATCAGTCTTATTTATTAAACGTAGGAACTAGAAATCAGTCATGTAATAGGTAGACAACGTCTCAATATTAACGTAAGAGCTAAATTTTAAAAACAACCAGTTAGTAAAATCAACAGTAAATTAATCATTAAAAAGTAACTTAAGGCAACTTAATGACCGGGGTGTCCCCTGTTGTTAGTGACAAGTCATTATATTTTTCCATCGAAATTTTGGGCGGTGTCGGATTGAGAGGTCCTATTTCCTCTCTCAAGAAAACAGAGACCTGTCTTCTAAGAGAAAGAGAGCGTGGAATCTCTTCTCCGTGGCTAGTTTTAAAGAAAATCTTTTCAGGTTCAGCCTTCTTGACATAAAACTCCGTCATTTCTGTCCAGTACAAGCATCGTCCCTCATCGTCTTTTCGAATAGAAAGCATCCTAAGGTCAGCTGAAAGTTGTTTAAAATCAAGAAAATCTGTGTATGTAAGAACATTCACTTCGTACAGTTTATTTTTCTGTGCCAATCTAAAAATTGGAGGAAGTTGGCTCGGTACAAAAATGTCCCCACTTTTTTTCAGAGCACAGCCGATGGTGCTGTGTCCTGAGTCTCCTTCGCTTTGTCCATGACATGGCACGGAGAAACGTAAAGTGATTTCCTGAATATTTGTGGCATTGCTTATGACATACAGTAAGGTTGATGCCACGATGGAATTTTTGTTCTGTCCACTGCATCCATCAGCAAACAGGTAAACTATATTGATGCCTTTTGCGTCACTCTTCGTAAGAAAGTCATACAGTGAAGTGAAAATTTCTGACGATCCTCTATTGCTTACTCCCTCATGCCATGTATAACACGAACAGGCTCCAGAAGTCATTTCATAAATTGTAAAATTGTACGCTGAAAGACGACGTTTATAAAAAACAGAATTTTCATTGCTAATAGGCAAGCTTATGACTTGTTGGAGGTCAAATGTAGCACATTGTATTGTGGTTGGGTTCTGCTGTTATGCTAGTTTACATTTATTTCTCTCAGATCTAAACAGTCTTCTCCTGTTGGTGCTTCTTAAACTTCTCGCAAATCTTTAGTTTCTCTTCCTCAGAATCTTTTAAATATGTCATGCACAAATTACACTGATCATTTTTTGGGCGGTGGAACGATAATTTTTTGGATTTAAAAACCCTTCTGTATGACGAAAATCTGGGCTTCAAGGAACTATTTTTATGCTGTTCTTTAAACATCTGGTACATCTTGGGTAACGTCAACTCACAATGAAGGTATTCTCTAGAAGAATTTTCCCTGCAGTAATGAGATTCAACCTTCGGAAATCTCTCAATATGCTGTTCGATCATTTTTCGACCTGTGGCATCATTATCCACGACGCATTGCCTACGCCCTCCTCGTCTGTCTTTTTCGACGGTACCGGTCTGCAACTTTTTCAAGTGATGTTCTAACGGTACGAAAACAAATTCCCAACGTATTTAAGAAAAACGTTTGGCAAACTTGGAGAGGCTGATTCTGAAGAGGAAAAAAATATTGAAGAGTGGCTTGTCTCCTTGATTCCGTCCAGCAGTTCGACGTTTAACGGGTTTTTTTTCACATGCCTCACAATAAACTCACGCTGTGACTGAAGATTTCCTTGGAACTTTAGAATATATATTCACGAATTTCATCTGTGAAACGATAACAACAGATAAAACAATATTTTCATTTAAACGACGTAAATGACAAAAAATATGTAAACATTTTAAACAAAAATTCTAGCTAAGTGCCCTATGTACATACTTCAGTCATTTTGAATCATGACGAATACAAAAATAATCTTACTAACAGCAGTATGTTCTTACGACAGGTAGTGATAATATTTTTTCCCTCCTTTTGTACATACGCAAAATAAAATACGTAATTATCTTCTAAACGGTAAACGACACAGATACGACGATTAGAGAGAACTTATTCGGAACAAAGTTTTGGACTCGTAGGTAATGTCAGTGCAGATACGACAGTTTGTGAGATAGGACAGTTAGCGGGGAGGGTGACGAGATATGCCCAGGAGATTCTCAATGAGTATGCAGGGCCGTATTTAGTAAATATGGGTGATGGATCGATGCTGATGCGTGATAATGCCCGGCCACACACGGCTCGGGTCGTGCAAGAGTATATTCAGGAGGTTGGTATCAGGGTGATGGCTTGGCCATCAAGAAGTCCTGATCTCAACCCGATTGAGCACGCCTGGGATGTGCTAGGGAGCCTAGTCAGAAGCCGCAGACCACCACCTACCACCCTCAGGGCACTAAAACCGGCCCTGATAGAAGAATGGGAGAATATTCCCCAACATCGGCTCCGAAACCTTGGGTTCAGTATGCCAAATCGACTCGAAGCTGTAAACAGAGCCCGAGGAGGCATTACCACTTATTAAAAAATAAATAACATGTAAAACATACTTGTAAATGTTATTTGAGTTTTAGGACAATAAGCTAAAAATGGCTACTTTTATTGTTTACCTTTTTTTAGATTAAAAAAAATTAAGAATGTATAATTTACTATAGTTTCAAAGAAAGCTGATAAAAATTGCTATAAAACGTCTTTTCTTTTAAATCTCTAACTTCGATAAGTAGTTTAGAAAAAATTGAAATTTTAAAAGTGTAGTACTTAGTTTTGCATGCCAGTGTAGTTCAGATATCCACCCTAAAGTATCTTACGGGGCTTCTTCTTGCGATAAATTTTCGATGCATTAACTAACTTAAATAAACTCGCTAAGCAGAGCTGATACGGTTTTCATATATTAAGGAACGTAAGAAAAAGGAGGCAGTTACGCCGCTTATGACTAACACTATCTCTGTTCTGTTAGACTCGGTTTTTACAAAACATGTTAAAGAGCACATTATACATCTTATCACGCTGATTCTGAATCAAGTATTAACTAAAGTTTCATAATAATGCTAGGTACGGTTGTCTTAGTTCGAAGGGCAGCTTTATTATCGCGGAACATGTTTACCGCGCGCACACTGTCGTCCATTACGCGATAATGAATGATTACAGAACAAATACATAATATTATGTACTTAAAGATAGACACAGACAGGCGGAGTACTTTAGTATCATCATATTCTAAATTAATAACTGCAGTTATTAGCTATAGCTAATATTTGCTATAGCAAAAGAGAGCGTTGTCAAAACTAATCTTATTTTCTACTCCAGCTGTATGCATAAGATCGTTATAATTTGTAAAATGTGTGTAAGAATACTATATTTAGTTCTAAAATTACCCTGTGCGCAAAATCTGTACTTATTGCAACACTGAAAGCCAGTCATCGTGTTAGTCTGGATCGGTTGCGATCGCCCGCTTGTCCAGGGATGGAAATAGTTTGCACTATACTACTTGTGGCGGTGACCTGTACCCTAATTGCGTAGTTCACGATCAATCAGAATCTGAATCGTTTTGAAACAGATTGGTAATCCATTGCTTCATTCATAAGTTCGAAAAAAAAAACTGCCCAACAACGTTAATATCACAATTACTGTTGTTGAACTGTCAAAATGAAACAGATCAGTCATAATCGTCTACAAAATGTGTTACGTAATTAGATTGCCGGTCCCTCCGGTGAGCCGCTGTAGTGCCGCGACCGCTCACCGCCAGTCACCGGTGACCCCGGTATTACTATTTATACTATTCCCTACGACTAAGTCACGCCGCGCGTCCATAGTGCATCAATCAGCCTTCTCTTAGCGATCCCATTAATTCTAAGCGAGGCACTCCGCTCCGCTCCATACTAAAGTACAGCTTAGTAATCGCGGAGTGGGGCGCGTCGTCGTGGATTGCACTATCTATAGCAAGTTACCGAGCCCCTAAAGGACCAACACAAAGTCCTGCCCGTTTACTTAGTTTGTACTATAACATTTTGGGTTTGCTGAAATAAAGTTAAGAATGCTTGACCGTAATTAATGTTTCAATTCGCTTGTGCTTTGATGTCAAGGCTCCAACCGTTTATTGGAGGTTATATTTACTATTTAAAATCACGATTTCGCGACGAATTTTGAATGATTCTAAAGAGAAATCAACATAATCTGGCAGCTCAGTTACAGCAGTGGGCGCTCGTTGATAATGCATCGCACATTAAGCAATGGCGCTAATAATACCCACACTGTGTATCGAGGCGCTCTTGTGTTGTCAGTTTATTAGTTGGCGGCACTTAGACCGGCTTCAGACGTATTATGTAAAGACAATGGCCGCTCATGCAATGTCTGCGATCTACAGGAGTCGTGAGCGAGGATAACACTCGAACATTGCGGAATGATACAAAGAACTGTAGGGCCATCGTCACATCAGCCTCCAATGATGAGGAAAGATAATTGTTGTATTGTAGGCATAGTCGACCTCGTAACTGCATTACCATTTTTGATGTCAAAATTTCAATGACTAAGTAGTAGAGGCAATCCAATAATGTATATTTATTTCCTTGTGACTTTGACGTGCTTCGACGCCGCAGTGAGTCTGATGATCATAGGCTAATGAGTTCAGCCAAACGACTCAGTCGCAAAATGACCACTTCTCAAAATGACCACTGCGCAAAATGACCACTGCGCAAAATGTCCTTTTCGAAAACTATTTATTTCTCCAAAGCACATTCAATCCTTCTTAACAGTACAAAATCGGTCAAGTGCGAGTCGGATTCGTGCAGAGGGTTGCATAATAATCTTTTTTTCAGATAGGTAGGTACTTAGGTACATTATACACACAAATAAAAACAGAGGACAGAAATTGAATCGTTTGCGAGATTTATTTATTTCGTCTTGAACAAATTTAACAAAAGTCAAACCAAAGAAATACAGTAGAAATAAATAACTTTGGTCCCCAACATCGAGAATATTATTAGGAAAGCATCGAGAATGTTAGGGTTTATGTTAAGAAATACTAGGGGCTTTAAACAGGTTGGCACCAAAATAATGCTGTACAAAGCGTCCTGGAGTATTGTAGTGTTGTATGGAGACCATACACTACGCCACACATAAGTTACTTTTGGAACGAGTTCAAAAACGGTTTTTGAAAAAGTAAACAGCTGCTCTCCTATAATACTCGTCTCTAATATTTCAAAAAGCACTCGTTATCAACTCGAAGAGAAGTTATTGATGCCTTGTTTCTCTATAAGTTGCTTCGAAATAAAATTGACTGCCCAAACCTACTGAGTCACCTAAAGTTTCGTGCCCCAGCCCAATATCTGCGAAATCCTATCACACCACTAGACCCACCCCTGCGCAGAACGGTCCTAGTGCTAACTCACCGATTTCACGCCTGTGTAAAAATGTAAACAGTTGCAGTGATCTTATTGATGTACATCATGACAGCATTGCAAAATGTTATAGAATAGTTTATTATTGAGCACTATTCTCACAAGCAATGATGTCGCTACTGAGCGAATGTTAATTATAATTTCAATTTTAAATAACAAATTAAGGTTTTTTGTATTTAAATTGAATTGTGAGATTTTTATTAGTTATTATTTTAATTACTTAATGTTATTATTATCAATCTGTTTTATTATTTTTTTTATATTTAGAATACAATTTTTCTATTTTCTTTTAGCAGTTTATTTTCAAATGTACCAACAATTTAAAAAAATTGGCAAAAAATCTAATCAAATATGTATACCTCTAGCCAGTGCCTCTAGCTAGTGTTTTACCTAGTAACGGAAATAAATAACACTTACTAGCACTTTTTATTTGTGTGTATAAATGTACCTACCTACCTACCTACCCGAATAAAAGATTATTTATGGAACCGTCTGTGCACGAATCCGACTCGCACTTGACCGATTTTGTACTGATATTGAATGTGCATTGGAAAAAGGCACATTTTGCGAGTGGTAATTTAGCGAAAGAAACATTATGAGAAATAAAAAAAAATCGAAAGGGAAATTATACGAAGTCCTTTTGCGAAAGAGACATTCTGAGATATTGACATTTTGTGTCCGAGAGGCATTTAGAGAAGTGGTCATTTTGCGTCTGAGCCAGCGCAACGTCGCACGGTGGATCGAAAATGGGCTGTAGAAGACATAGGATCTCGATTTCTTAAATGTTATTTTTTTTGCTGGAAATGACTTCTGCTGATCATTACTGTTCTATAAAATGTCATATGAAGTAAATGTGTGCACAAATGGAAGAGTTATAATTTTTATAAGAAAAAAATGTATGGAGCTAGTATGAAAAATCGAATTATCTCCTAAACGGCATGTTTAACCGTACCATCCTTGGAGGTGGTCATAGTGCTAATTATTTATAATTTTTTGGTTGCGGATTTGACGAAAAATTTAATGCCGTTTTTTTAAAAAAAATCGTCAAAATATTTTTATTTATTTTTACATGTAAAACGATCCCTTTTAGTGTCCAAGTTAAAAAGTTCGATATGTTATTAACCCAAATATTAAGAACACACAAAACAAGAAAAATTAAATAAAAAAATTGCTGTTTTTTGACACATTTTTATTAATTTAAATAAAAAAAGATTACCAAACTCTTATTTAAGTAACATATAAAGTTATATTATACACAAAATAATTTAATTGAAGGAATTAATACTAAGCATTTGTAAAATAAAGTAAAAAAATAAAAAAAAAGACAAAATATCATTAAATATTACAAAAAAAAACCCAAACAGACTCAAATACAAATTTACAAATGTATAATTTTTTTACAAATTTTCCTTATCACTCTCGTTGTCAGACTCCAATTCTGAGTCAGCATCCAGATTGGATATGTCCAAAAACTCGAACTCAGTTTCCTGAAATTGAATTAAGTCGAGAGTTTCAGCAAAAAAGCTCTGCTTTTTCTTGGCATCTAACTTAGGCCTTTGTGCACTTAGCAAAGGATCCGAAGAAACAACAAGCATATTTAAAATGTCTTGATTGGAATCCTGCCTGCTTCTTTTCCGCGAATGATGTTCTCGAAACCTCCTAAAATCTTTGTTTCGAGACTCTGAGGCTTCTTCCGAGAGAGTCCCAATCGGCACAATATTATTTTTCTCGATTATGTCAGCCCCATGGATTAATAATTTATGAACGGTTGACGACATGTAGTACCAGTCGTATAATAATACGTACTTTTCTGCTGTTTTGCGGGCATAATCTCTAAATTTTATTATATCGACCTGCTCTCCAGATGTAATTGCTTGTAAAATTACAGCAAATCTTTTGATGAGGTCTTCATCCAAACCGGTTATAGCTGCGGTTTTATTAGGAAACTCAAAGAATTTTCTTGCAGTATTCCCGTCATTGGTGGTTCCCGAGCCTTGTTTTACTATATCAATCAACAGATTGAGTTCATCTTTGAATTTATTTTGAATTATTTTCTTCCTTGTCTGTAGCATTTCTTTGTGCTCATCACTTCTCGCTGCCCACCGTTTGAAGTCGAGCCTGTATGCAATGTGTAACAGACATTCCATACAATTTATACGGGCGTGTAGGGATGACAAGCCTAATTCATAAAGGTCAGAACACACAATTTTTGATGTTACAGCATCTAAGCGGTTCATTTCTGTAGGCTTTGCTAAGCACAGGTAGCACGATGCATTTGATCTAGCTTCAGAAAGGTAAGTGCAAACTTTAGCGTCGATCATCGTCATCATTAGTTCATGAGTCACCCTATTATTATTATTGCACTCTGTGGGGATAAGGGCCTCAATTTCTTCATCCATTTGTTTTTTCAGCTCAAGGACAACTGCTTCACTCTCCTTTACAAAAGTAAACTGAACTGGACGACAATACAAAACTGAGCATGGTTTTGGGTTCGTCCATAAGATGTTGTCTCCATCTGTCAGTTTAAGTGGCACCAAGGAGGTCATAAAAATGCTCGAGTCATCTTCCTCACCCTCCATTTTCTGCTTGTATCGGCTTTGGTTAGAAGCACCATCAAATCCCCACTTGGATATCAGCTTCAACTGCTTGTTATGCTCTTCCTTAGAAAGGCTTTGAAGGATTCTTGTAACTGTGATATCAAGTAAAGCTTGAAGTGTAATCCTAGCCGATGAATCAGTAACTGTCACTGATTGCTTCGGAGGGTAGCAATCAAGCTTAGTTTGTTGCACTTTATAGTAAGATGGATAAATATCCTTAGCACCTTCCCGAATGGCAGCCTCTCGCAACGTAATATATTGCCACTTTGAGAGTTTTAGCGAAAGAAGCAATCCAAGCGCCTTTTCTGACGTAAATATGATTGTTTTCGCTGGTTTCTTAAGCGTTTCATTTAATTTAGCGGCTGCTTCAGGATTTTTCATCATGTATTCGATGACAGAGGCGATATCTCCATGCCCTTCTTCTTTTAAACGTGCTGCAGCTGCATATGCCAATTCACTGGAATCTTCGCCTGTGTGTTCATCAGATCTTCTCTTTTTTTGTTTACTTCCCAGATCTTCGAATGGTTTACGGGATCTTTTCGTCATTGTTCCAATGGACGTTGATGTCAACGGTTCTGGAGAGACTGAGGGCGCTCTTGGTATCTCATCAACACTTGGTTCTTGATTAACTAAAGTTTGCACAAAACTCGGCCAATCAATATTTGCTCCCAACCAATTCTCGTACTTTCTCCTGAAATTATCAAGGAATCGGTTGGATTTCTGCCACCTTTGTAAAGCGGCTCGCGTAAATCTCCGACAAAATTCTTTGAGAACAACACGATCTTCGTCAGACAGGCAATCGCCTATGCGGGATACAACTGCACTGAACAATACTTCATGATCAAATGAAGTACTCTCACTTCGTAGAAGAACAAACAAGTCTAAATTCGTGATTAAACTTTCCATTCTAAGATTTTATAGTCGCAGATTTAGTGTTAGCAGTTACACAGTTGTGAACAAACTAAATTATAAAACAAAACTTTAGCCCTTTTATTGCAAAACGCCAATAATTAGGTAACTACCCTCATTCGTTATCTTCTCATTAGCTAATGAAAATTTATAATTGTCACTAACTATTCTTAGAACTCATAGCACTGCTAATTAACAAATTAGCTTACTTATCAAGAAAAGTTGAATGTAATCCATAGTTGGCATTGTCGTGAGATATTGAAAATCATTAAATCACCTATAAAGACTCATTAGAAGACCTAATCAGTGTAGTTACTTAATCACTTCTTTTCGGACTCATTAGAAGAGTAAACAATTGGTAATTTGGTTGTATGAAAGGTTTTAAAACTCATGATGTGTTGATAAATATCTAGCTCAAACATAGTTGTCTACGTGTGGGTGTACTATAAACCTCTGCCAACTCCTTCGGAAATATAGGAGTGATGCTATTTTATGTTACGTGTAGTTAAAAGTCCGTGTTCTTCAACATAAACACTAAAATGAATAGTTTTATATGAAAAAACAAATAAAAATATTTTGACGATTTTTTAAAAAAAAACGGCATGAAATTTTTCGTCAAATCCGCAACCAAAAAATTATAAATAATTAGCACTATGACCACCTCCAAGGATGGTACGGTTAAACATGCCGTTTAGGAGATAATTCGATTTTTCATACTAGCTCCATACATTTTTTTCTTATAAAAATTATAACTCTTCCATTTGTGCACACATTTACTTCATATGACATTTTATAGAACAGTAATGATCAGCAGAAGTCATTTCCAGCAAAAAAAATAACATTTAAGAAATCGAGATCCTATGTCTTCTACAGCCCATTTTCGATCCACCGTGCGTCGCGTCGTACGCTTGATTCCCGGGAGGTGACACTTCCAACATGACAGGAATAACGGTATATTATAATAAGTACCTATTACGTATTGTTATTGTTTATGGAGTATAATATGGTCGGTTTTTAGGGTCTTCTCTTATTGTTAATAGGGATTCGATTCGATTATGATCATTGAAAAAATCTACGAAGTGAACCAGTTTCGTAGTTGAGATGAATTTATCCCAAGAACAAACTTAACATTGTAGTTGAAAAACATGTTCTCCCATACATCCCAACTGCAAATGTAAGATGGATTATTACTCGTTAACATATAAAGCCTACTTAACTGTGATAGTTTTCCATATAACATCGTTATTTATTTATTACCGCCGTGAAAAACAACCGTTTAACTGGCATGGAGGGGGGGGGGGGGGGAGACTTGACTAACAAAAATTTGCACTTTAAATTCCTGAATCAAAATATGGCTTTCACACACCTCTTCACGGTTTTTTTGAAGAACTTTTCCAACAACACCCAACACCATGGGATAGACTAGAAAAAAAATCATCCCTACTTCACGTTTAAAGGAGGTACGCAATTTTTTTTTAAATTATCTTTTTTACTACTGTGTCGGCGTGATACCCATGCTAAATTACAGCTTTCTAGTACTAACGGTCTCTGAGCTAAGCCGCAGACACTATGAGGGTTCCAAAAAACTATACTTTTTAGAGTTCCGTATCCGAAGGGTGCCAAACAGAACCATATTACTAAGCTTCCGCTCTGTCCGTCTGTCAGCGGGCTGTACCTCATGAGCCGTAACAGGTAGACCGTTGAATTTTTCACAGATTGTGTATTTCTATTGCCGCTATACGAACAAAAAATAAAAATAAAAATTAAAGGGGGTCTCAACTCCATACAAGAAACGTGATTTTCATTCTTTGCTCGATCTTAATTGACTCGCAGTGGCCGGTTTTTTTTAAATAGTTTGAATGTTCCCTCAACGTTACGGGCAGCATTCAGTTGAGTCCAAAATGAATGTGCTTTCGTTAGTCAGCGACGAGAATTGTTGTCGTCATACGCCCGGGGTCTCGGGTTCTGTTCCGGGGCGTCGTTGATGTTCCCCGGCGCGTCACTTCCACCTAGTCCGTAAAGAGTTCGCAGTAAACTAGCTATTCTTACATTAACTCGTTTGATATTTATGTCGATGTCGCCGACGCTTGTCTACCACGGGCTAGGCACTGTGTGAAGTGTTCCGTAAAAGGAAAATATTGGGTTCCCTCTATCTGGCAGAATTTTGATGTTCCGAAATTTATTTGGCATAACACACTTGGCATAATGTTCTTTAAACGAATATTTTAAAGGCATAAAAAATATTTAATATAATAATTGTTTGGCCGAATTTTTATATGTCCGAATTTACAATGGCATACTTCTAAGATGGCAGAATTTTATTTGGAATAATTTTATTAGGCTTATTGCCAGTTCTATAAAATATCATTTTAAATTTTAAACTAAACTGAAATATTATCTTAAAAAGTCAATATGTTGTGCTACATAAATTAGTGACAGAAACGAATCGCTGTAAAACCGACTCCACGTAGTCTTATCTGCCCTACCCCTAGACTGCCCTAGAGTGTAATTTAAAATCGCGTAGGCGCGGAGGGGCGAGGCGGCCCGTGAGCTGAGGAGCAGTTGGTTGTGTTCACCGCAGCTTCGGCTTGCTGGCCGGCTGCCGCCGGCAAGCCTAAGCCGCGGCGGCGGGCGTTAAATACATCTGCGATGATAAGCTCGCGTGGGACCGCTGGAGCCCCGCAGAGCCGGAGCCGTGACAGAAACCATGCCTGCTGCATGTTGCATGTTTGTGTGAACTTTCTGCGATATGATGGTTCTGCTTTTTAATTATTAGGAATATGAAATTAATGCCTAAAGATGACTCTGACTTACAAAATTGTGAGTTTTGAATTATTTTAAATATGCCAAACGATATTATAGAACCGAAAATATTATAGCACGTAGCAGGGTAGTGTTTCAGCTTGCGTATGAATTAACAAATATTTTATTAACTAAGTCCAATGCAATACCCAGTTCCCTCAAGTATGGTGATGTGACAATTTCCTCTCCCGAGTCTATTTGTAATGCATTTTCTTCCCTTTTCTATTCTACTTTTTCTTGATCCTACCAATTTTGTGACGACTAATTACTGTACTCCCCATGCTGCAAATTATAATTTACCCTCGGATATTCACTTAATTGAGATTGACCTAAATGTTATAGTTAAGCAAATTGGTAAAATCGATCCATTTAAGTCTGCTGGTCCGGACCAATTATCACCAAAATTTCTGATTGGAGGCGCTAGAACCATAGCCTTACCAGTATCTCTATTATTCACAAAATCGCTCTCTTCTCATTCTGTTTTCCAAATCTGGAAGACTGCCTTTTTAACACCGGTGGATAAAAAAGGGCACAAAAATGAAATAGGTAATTACAGACCTATTTCCAACCTGTGCATATTAGCTAAAATTTTAGAGAGGTTTGTCTACGATCAAGTTTAAGTTCGAAGTGCGATCAAGTTTGTCGCAGCACTGAGGCAGTCTTTTAGCCCTTCTCAGCACGGATTTCTTAAGGGCCGTTCAATCAATGGGGCACAGGTCGATGTCATTTACACGGATTACAGTAAAGCTTTTGATAGAATTGACCACAATATCCTTAAAACAAAGATTTTTAATAATGGTATCAGAGGAGATCTACTTCGCTGGTTTACTTCATACCTTGAAAACAGATCTCAAGCTATCGTTATCAGTAATTACATGTCAAGCTGGGTTTCAGCTCCTAATGGTGTTCCTCAAGGTCCATCGACATCGACTCGTGTTTTCACAACTCAAAATTACTTTGTTTTGCTGATGACATGAAGATATTTTCATCAGTAGCATGAGATGATGACATGGATGCTTTCCAATCTGACCTGGCCCGATTGGATGATTATTGCTTGATTAATTAGATAGATTTGAACCCTGTTAAATGTTAAGTAATCTCCTTTAGCAGAAAACGCATCCCTCTCCCTACAACTTATAAACTTAAAGGGCAGCTATTACATAGACGCGTTGGTGTACGCGACCTGGGCGTTTTTCATGATTCCAAACTTTTATTTAACGTGCACATTGAGCAAATAGTGGCCAAAGCTTCGAAGTCACTGGGTTTTGTTATGAGACTCGCAGGGTGTTTCAAGGACGGAGATCGTGCGGTCCATGGCCCTGTACGGGGCACCGGTGTGGGCGCGTTCGTTGCGGCGGCGGCCTGCCCGCCGGTTGAACGCGTCCCAGAGGGTCATGGCCACCCGGCTGGTCCGGTGATACCGCACGGTCTCCGGTGAGGCGGCGAGCCTCCTTGCCGGATTGCCGCCATGGGATCTGGAGGCAAAAGTCCTCGCGCATATTTGGGAGTGGCGCGAGGAGGCGAAACGCCGGGGCTTGACTCCGATGCCGCGAGAAATCGCGGCACAGCGGACAGAGCTCCGACGGGATCTCATGGCGTCATGGAGAGTGCGATTGTCGCAACCCAGTGCTGGGCACGCCACTATTGCGGCGATAAGTCCCCTCTTTGAGGAGTGGCTGGAGAGGCGCCACGGCGTCCTCACCTTCCGCCTGACGCAGGTCCTCACCGGACACGGCTGTTTCGGGAGGTACCTGTTTCGGATAAGGCGGGAGGAAACGCCCGGGTGTCATCACTGCGTGGATCGCCTGGAGGACACGGTGGAGCATACGGTGGAGGTATGCCCGGCTTGGGCAGAGCACCGCCGTGTCCTCGTGGAGGCGATCGGTGGCGGGGATCTCTCGCGTCCGGCCCTGGTCCAGGTCATGGTACGGAGCGAGAGGGCATGGGAGGCCGTCACCTCCTTCTGCGAAGCAGTAATGCTCGCGAAGGAGGAGGCGGAGCGCGTGAGGGAGAGGCAAATTTCGCGCCCTCACGCCCCTAGCCGCCGCAGGAGGAGACGCCCTGGGCGTCGGGAATCTATTGCCGATTCCCGGCCACCGTAGGCGCGGGCTTGCGGACGGTGAGCAATGGGTAGCTCGCCGTCCGGTAAGGACCAAGCCCAGGTCGACAGCGCGTTGTGTTCCACGCGCGCCTCAAAGAATGTCAGCGAGTGAAGGGGTCTGATGAGACCATTGCCTGCCGGGGTTGCGGGAAAGTCCGAAAGGGATACCGTGGCCCCCCGGCATTGCACAGGCAACAGAAGGAACATGGGTGGGTTTTAGTCAGTAAGAGTCTGACACGCCCTCCCGCTCCGCCCAGAGCGGGAGACGTCATTTGATGATATCCCACCCAAAAAAAAAAAAAAAAAAAAAAAAAAAAAGGGTGTTTCAAGGAAGCTTAGACCCTTAAGATTCTTTATTGCTCTTTTGTGAGAAGTCATCTTGAATATGCGTCACAAATCTGGAACCCGTGTTATGGCAAGTACATTGATCGTATTGAGAATATACAAAAAAGATTTATTCGTTTTCTATGTTTTCGGCTGCGTTTACCATACCATTCTGATATTACATAAATCTTTGCAAAAAAAATCATTTACAGCCACTCTTAAATCGTCGTCGACTAGCAGATTGCGCTTTCCTCTTAAAAATTATATCCAACAAACTCAAACTCAAACTCAAACTCAAAGCATTTATTTCAATTAAACCATTTACAGGCACTTTTGAATTGTCAAGGAGTCAGTCAGTCAGAAATATGAAGCTAGTTGCCCATTCCAAAGCGTAGGTTCCTATGGAGAAGAACGGGCAAGAAACTCCACGGACACTCTTTTAAAAAAATTATATTCTTACAAAATATTGTTTACATCATTCATGTTGAAATTATACATGTGAGAACAATGTAGAAAGACGTGTACGTAAAAAGCGTCCGTAATAAAAAATAAAAATAAAAAAACAATTCAAAAATTAAAATAAGCCGTGGCAGATAAGAGATGACCAGTCCCTACTGATGGCGCCCGTTCACGAACATGACGCATGGATCAGCACCGTTTAGCTCAACCATTTTGAAGGGAACTCGACGATCCAACACACACGCCACCACCAGCGAGACATTTGAGTGAGCATGACATACTCTTAGCCGCCAGGGCATATCGAGTCAATGAAAGACGTACCCAGCAAATGGCAGCTTTATAGAAGGTACATGGTCACAGTGCTCACACATGTGCTATGCAATTATACAATAAAAAATAAAAAAAAGAGATTGAAGCTATACAATTCAAAGATAGTTTTTGCAATCATCAGCAATTCCAACAATATTTTTGAATGCTAATCAATTAGTTTATGCGCCCTTGTGGAGCTGGACCAGCGTTAAGCCAAGCATTTTTGTCAGCGATATAATCCCCAAGCTTATAATATGCTTGGCAGCATAGTGTGCGTTTTATACAAGATTTAAATTTCGTTTCATTTAGTTGTAGTATATGGGAAGGTATTTTATTGTAACATTTTAAACAGTACCCCATGAAAGATGAGTCTACTTTAGCCAGTCTGAAACCCGGTTGAACTAATTGGTCCCTATTTCTAGTACAATAATTGTGTCCTTCACCTCTTTTACTGAAAAGATTAAGATTTTTCCTGACGTACATGATGTTTTCATAAATATATTGACAAGGTACCGTCATGATGTTAATATTTTTAAACAGTTCCCTTAGAGAATCGCGAGATTGACTGTCCTGATCTCCTACATAAACTACGTCTCAATGTTCCTCAGAGATCAGTTACGATTCAATCCACCTATCTCCATTCCTTTTTCCTCTTCTAACTACAGGCAAAACTCATAAATGGCGCGAGCGAGTAAAGACTTTAATATTCTTTGTAAAGAGTCATGGTTCATTTGACCAATTACCACCAAAACCTATTCTGCACGCGCTAGGCTAAACGCTGACTTTTTTAAAAGTCCCTTATAGATATATATATATATATTTTCTTAATCTCTTTTATCGTGCTTGTTAGTGATCCTAAGATTTCTACAAATTTTTCTGTTTTTAACTGTGAGAATGAGAACTTGTAATTGGCTTTATGTTTCTTAATCAACTGTTATCCATTTGTTATTGCTGTTGGTTCTCCTATTAATAAATAAATAAATAAATTAAATTATCTGTCTATAAAAACGCAATTATTTGCAATATCTAAACCATAGCAGCGAAACGTCAAACGCCGCGTCATGTTCCGCTAAACGAAATTCGAGTAGCGGAACATGACGCGAGCCAGATAATAAAAATAATAATAATAATAAAATCTTTATTTCCAGTTTCACTATATATATACTTACCACTTAGTACCTAGTTTATCATGCCATATTTATCTTATAAATTGTAAGATTTAACTTGTGTTATGGGTGTCAGGGCTCTCAAGTTGACACAAGGTAAACATTTATAAATTTAGAGTTTCATTTTAAAGGTACTGAAGACAGAAAACAAAAAACAAATATTTGAAGCAAAGAACAAAATAAACGAATTAAACAAAAAACCACCTGTATAGTGTAACTGCAAGAGTTGTATTGTGTTGTGTAGTGTTATAATATGGTGTTTTGTTGTGAAGTGTTGTGTTGTATTGTATTGTGTAGTGTGGTGTTGTATTTGATGATGTGTTGGACAGGGTACTGTTTGAGTGAAAAGGAGTATGCGGTAAAGCGGTAATATTTGATTTTCTGGCGAAACCCAATAATTAAAAGATATGCTGTGATTACCTTTTATCTTAATTTGACCGAGATCTATGTTTAGGGAGTATTTTTGCGAATGTACGCGATTTCTAAGTGCGACACCCAGATTACATGGAGCGCTCCCATTCTTCTTCATACAGTTCGTGATCATCATCAATTCATCATTCTATTCGGTATGTAAAGTTTTTTAGGTACTTTTTAAATATGTTTAATTGATAAATTAAGAAAAATAACGAAATTTATCAGTTATAAGCAATCATAGCAACTAATTTCAATATTTTGTTTTTCCAATCTGTAGTTATTTTTTTATATTTTTTTTAAGTTTTGTTCGTGCTGACCTCATTAAATTGACTGAATAGCTAGCGCAATAATAAAAATCCTAAATTCGCCGTTTTTTGCTTGACATCAGAAACTTCAAGCATGGCACAAGGGGTGAGGCGTATTTATCGAAACAGATATAAATAACATTTATATTTAAAAATAACAAATAACGTTCCTAACAATATAACTTATCTGATAATGAAAATAACAATCTCGTACCACAGCTGTGTTTTATTATATTTTTCTTTACGGCAACCAAAAAAATTTGTGATCGTATCCGAATGACTTTATTATCTTTGGGTTGACGGAATTAATCGCAAAATGCTCCAGGTACCTATTTACGATTGTTGTGATAAACCAATAAAGATGTCATTCCATTTTATTGGGAGTAATTTGCTTGGACTGTTTGTTATTGTTTGACATAAAAATACTTTTTACTTACTTCACTTTAATTGTATATTTAATATCTTTACGGAAATTTGTGATGCAACCAAAAAATATCAGTGGTCGTGTCCGGACGCTTGTTCGTGTTCTGTAGTCTTGTCGAATGAAGACCGATAGTAGGTTCTACTTATCTAACATGTGGTGCACGACGGTGAAAGATTTCTTTCGAAACTATTTGTCAGACCAATCAACAAATAACAGTTATATTTGCAAGTTTCTAACATCTTTAGTTACAAAATAGTTTAAATGATTTTATAATGATTATTGTTTACAGGGAATGGATTTTCTTTAAGTCATAAGTCGTTATAATGGTAAACTATCATTCAGGCTTCGAGATTTAGATTTTTGTATGAATTTATTGTCAATGGTTGATTTGAATGGCAGATTGATTGATTGACTTCTTATTAGTCGTTATATCGGTAGTCACCCCTATCTAGCCTTATCATCTCTCACACTGTCCACCCATCGTGTCCTAGGCCTCCCCTACTCTTATAGCATTCATACTCAAAACTTCCCCCACTCCGCCGCATCACATGCCTACAGCATGACAACCGATTTCCACACAACTGTTCAGACACCGGTGCCACTGTCAGACTTAGTGTATGTACAAACTGTACAGTACAGACTGTACACTGCATCTAATTTGATTAAACTCGTAAACGTTTGTCATATAGCGCACATGCGCATTACAACTCGTAAGTCTTACCCTATCCTTTAGGTATGATGCAAACCATTCATGAGCTTTTTCACTTTGTAGTGTTTTTTTTTCTTTTTTGGACGTCGGTATTATTTTTTGTAAAAAAGTATTTATTTTTCACTTTTCAGTTGTGGTACCTACACAAAACCCCAACAAAAATTTGAATACCACTACCTGCTATGTAAATTACAGTAACAGGAACTATTAGGACATCATCCACATGGGAAAATACGTATTATTGAAGCTAACTCAAAAACCCCTCATCAGATCTTGACCAAATTTATATGGGATCACTTCTGAAGTATGCCCTACCAAACAAAAAAAGAATAATCTAAATCAATTCATAATTGGCGGAGTAATCGCGTAAAAAACATAAAAAAAAAACATACAACAGAATTGAGAACCTCCTCCTTTTTGAAGTCGGTTGAAAATGAGATCCTACAGTAAAGCAATTAACGCGTCAATTCCCCAAGGAAGTGTAACAGGCTGCCTATTGTTTCTTATCTACATAAATGACCTTCCTAAAATTATAAACGGACCATGTGTGCAATTTGCAGACGATATCTCTCTGCTCACCTCGTGCCCGAGCGATGACAATACATATAAACGCCAAATTAAACTCTCTTCTTTCTTACCTGGATGGATAACCATCATCTAGAAATTAACGTCACCAAAACAAAATTAATTACTTTTCATCCCCATTAAAACTAAATTTCATTTTTAATCATGCAAAACTGGAACAAGTTAATCAATTTATTCTCCTAGGTTTGTCTATAAGATACCCACATAAATTGGAAATCCCCTATACAGAAAACAAAAGAAAACAAGAGAAATATTTTTGATGGTACTAAAGTAAGTGTAAGTCGAGATGTCAGTGAGTGATTAACAAAAATGTTTTATATTACTTAGAGCCGGCTACGAGCCTGGACCTACGGTAACAACGCCACGCACACTCACACTCACAAACAGAGAAGTCGAGAACGTGACTTGTGATCGTTGTGATGTGACTCTGCACTGCTTTAGCTGTGTGATCTTCAACATTCGTAGGTACAATTATTTTGTTACTACTTAATGAGTTTAGGAAATGAGGAGGGGTGACAAGTGTCCGCGGTATGTGGACAAAGGGCTTTCAACTAATCGAGAGTTCGAGACAAATCACATAAAACAACAATTTGTAACAAGCATCAAAACATAAAAATGCTCATGGACTGCGCGTCGGGCACCCACTCAAGAGATTCCAACTAGCACTAAAGTAACTATAGGTGAACTTTCCCGCTTACTCGACTCTATTTGATGTTCGACTTAGACTCATCAAGTGCTTTTATTTTTCTTTATCAAACAGAGTACAACTTGGGTCAACACTTGAACCAATATTTGTTGCCGTGCTCTCCAATAAAGCCAATAAACGAAATGTTTGACTAACCTTTGTTCATTTGTAACAGAGTTACAGATGCATGCAAAGGCTGTCATAATTTGTTAATGGGAGTGCCGTCACAAATGGAAAAAAATTAATGGATGGAATTGCAGTTTTTTTCTTCAAAATAAATAGAGTAGAGTCATCTCAACACCTCTCTCCATTGAATTTATATATATGTATATATATATATAATATAGGTATATATTTTATTAAATATATATGTATGTGTATTGCCTATCCTGTTACCTTTAATCCATCCAAAGGTTGTCTGTAAAAGATCGCTTTAAGCGATAAGACCGCCCATTGTGTCACCCTATGTAAAATTTCTAAATTTATGTCTGTAATTTTTATGGTGTACAATAAAGAGTATTCTATCTATCTATATATCTATTATAATTATTTGTAATGATATAATTTAATAAAAAATGTATTTTATTTGTTCCTCTCAAACAGAGCACCTGCCATCTAATCTCTTCACCACCCAACCACCCTTGGTTGACTGGTAGAGAATGCCTAAGGCATTAAGTCCGCCTTTGTACTTTTTGAGTGTGAAAAGTTTAAATAAATAAATAAATGGTCGGAGTATCGCCGGCGAGTCCGATGGGGCGGCAAAAGACACCGGAAAGGCGGCCGGCTGGCAGCGCGCGTTTTTTAGGGTTCCGTCCGTAGTAAAGAAGGAACCCTTATAGTTTCGCCAAGTCCGTGTCTGTCTGTCTGCCCGCGGCTTAGCTCAGAGGCTGTTAGTACTAGAAAGCTGTAATTTGGCATAGGTACCTATACATATTAATCACGCCTACCTATCCCATGGTATCGTTGGACAGGTCGTTCAAATATTGTGAGTGTGTGAAAACTATTTTTCAAACTCATACTCAAACTCAAACTCAAAGCATTTATTTCAATTAAACCATTTACAGGCACTTTTGAATTGTCAAGGAGTCAGTCAGTCAGAAATATGAAGCTAGTTGCCCATTCCAAAGCGTAGGTTCCTATGGAGAAGAACGGGCAAGAAACTCCACGGACACTCTTTTAAAAAAAAATATATTCTTACAAAATATTGTTTACATCATTCATGTTGAAATTATACATGTGAGAACAATGTAGAAAGACGTGTACGTAAAAAGCGTCCGTAAAAAAAATAATCAAAAATAAAACAATTCAAAAATTAAAATAAGCCGTGGCAGATAAGAGATGACCAGTCCCTACTGATGGCGCCCGTTCACGTACATGACGCATGGATCAGCACCGTTTAGCTCAACCATTTTGAAGGGAACTCAACGATCCAACACACACGCCACCACCAGCGAGACATTTGAGTGAGCATGACATACTCTTAGCCGCCAGGGCATATCAAGTCAATGAAAGACGTACCCAGTAAATGGTAGCTTTATAGAAGGTACATGGTCACAGTGCTCACACATGTGCTATGCAATTATACAATAAAAAAAGAGATTGAAGTTATACAATTCAAAGATAGTTTTTGCAATCTTCAGCAATTCCAACAATATTTTTGAATGCTAATCAGTTAGTTTATTCGCCCTTGTGGAGCTGGACCAGCGTTAAGCCAAGCATTTTTGTCAGCGATATAATCCCCAAGCTTATAATATGCTTGGCAGTATAGTGTGCGTTTTATACAACGTTTTGTACGTTTCATTTAGTTGTAGTATATGGGAAGGTATTTTATTGTAACATTTTAAACCGTACCCCATGAAAGATGAGTCTAATTTAGCCAGTCTGAAACCCGGTTGAACTAATTGGTCCCTATTTCTAGTACAATAATTGTGTCTTTCACCTCTTTTACTGAAAAGACTAAGATTTTTCCTGACGTACATGATGTTTTCATAAATATATTGACAAGGTACCGTCATGATGTTAATATTTTTAAACAGTTCCCTTAGAGAATCGCGCCTACGGAGACAATATATTGCTCTAATGGCTCTTTTCTGCAGAATAAAAATAGAGTCGATATCTGCAGCCCGTCCCCATAGTAAAATACCGTAGGACATGATACTATGAAAGTAACTGAAATAGACTAGCCTTGCGGTATCTACATCAGTAAATTGACGGATTTTTCTTACAGCATATGCTGCTGAACTTAGCCGTCCTGCAAGAGATGTTAAATGAGGACCCCATTGCAGCCTTGAATCGAGCGTGATCCCCAGGAAAACAGTTTTATCTACAAATTCTAGCTTCTCCTTATTCAATACTATATCACAATCACTACTTTTAACATTCGGTAAAGCAAATCTTATGCATTTAGTTTTTTTCCGATTTAATACCAAATTATTAGCAGTAAACCAATTTTGGACCTGCAGTAGGGCGTTATTTACATCGTCAAGATTTGATGCACGTCTATTTATCTTAAAAATTAGGGAAGTATCGTCAGCAAATAACACCATTTGTGGTTGGTTTTTTAATAAATGGGGTAGATCATTAATATATACTAAAAAGAGGAAAGGACCCAATATCGAGCCTTGAGGAACACCCATTTTTACTTTTAGACCGAGTGAATTTACACCATTAATTTGAACTTGCTGTTGTCTATCATTTAAATAAGATTTTACTAAACAGAGCGCAAGTTTACCTAGTCCTTAATGCTCAAGTTTTCAATTCAGGAATCCGTTTGCGAAATATTAAGCTTTAAAGTGCACATTTTTGTTAGTCATGCACGGATATCTATGGAGTCATGTGTCCGTCCCCGTCCCCCTGCCAGCTAAATGGTTATACTTGGATTTGTGAAACAATTCACAGCAGTAGCATAAACAACGAAATTAAAGGAAAACTATCACAGCTAAGTAGGCTTAACAGGTTAACCAGTAATAATCGACAAACTTAATTTAACAGTTTGAAAATCATGTTTTTCAACAACAATGTTAAGTTTGTTCTTGGGATAAATTCATCCGAAATACGGATCCCTTCATTGTGCTTGGTCCGACACGCACTTGGCCGGTTTTTTTTTAGTCTACTAAAATATTTTTATTCTCTTATTAGTATTTGTACGAACGTACGCGAAGTCTAAGTGCGACACCTAGATTAAAAGTCCTGCCATTCTTAAATTCTTTCAGCCAAATAGTTTTTGCGCCATTCCGGAACATAATATATACATCTAGACAAACAGACAAATGGACAAACCTTCTTCGTTACTATTTTATATATGTACAGATAAAGCTAAAATATTAAAACAAAAAAGCAATTAAAATAATCACACTTGTAAAGATATTCGACCGTTAAGTGTTGACTAAGCGGTCATTCAGAATTACCGACTAAGCAATACATTCAAATTGTTAATTCCAGCTAGTATTAGTTACCCATGATGATGTAATTGATACCATCATGACGCCGAGCCTACATTAATTGATGCTGTAATGCTATAGAACGGTTATATTACAGTATGGCACGTTTAATTATTTCAACACAGACTTTGAAATGGAGATATTGGAGTTGGTTGAGTCTCGCGTGACATACTTTTATTTTTATATTTAATGTCGTGTTAGGACAAAGGTGTTCAAGGAAGTAGTCAGAAAGCGGCGCGGCGACGACTCCAATATCATTCCATAATATATGCGGTGGAGTGATAATGTATGGGGTGGGGTGACGCCACCCGGTGTGGGCTGGTGTGGGGCTGTGTGAGGTAGCCTAGACAGCGTGGCAGCGCGCGCGACGCCGCGCCGGCGACAAGCACGAGACGCCGCCGCCGCTTTGGCGTATCCTTGGCGATGAGTTCAGTACTGTTGCTACTAAGCAATAGTACTGAAAACCACGGGTTAGTGACAAGTTAGTCTACTCTTATGGTCCCGACACAGGATAAACGACTGTGCGTGTAACCGAGTGTAGGTAAGTGGTGACACTAAGGGGCAAATGGCACCACTGTAGTACATAGTACTCACGTGGGGCTTACTCTTGATTTCAATTCCGATCGACATTTGAATGTAGATATTTCGACGCTAGCGCCAAATTTGGGTGTGGTTTAAATTGGATGGCCATTTTGGGGAACTAACTGGAATCAAATAAAGTCGAGATTAGCACGCCAAGCCCGACGGCTTGGCGTGCTAATCTCGACTTTATTTGACAGCTGTATATTGCGCCAGTATTGCGTTGGAATTGTTTGTCGGTTGTGATTTTTCAAATAGTATAATTTGTAAGAGAGCTTAATTAATAATTACGATAATATTTATTTATTTATCACAAACACTGCTATCATTACAGGTAATTCCTAATATCGTAGCGTGGTCCTTAATTAAACTATCTTAAAAATAACATATCACATATAATATTATTTTTGTAAATTCATTCATAATACGATTACGATACGATTACGATTTATATATTTTTATTGACACGCTAGGTGAGTAGGTAGGTAAGTAGGTACCTACTGCAGTTGCGCGAAAACTTTTGAAAGCTGGTTGCGGTCAGTGTTCGCCAGCAGACACTCGCTAACACCGCGATCGATGCCATGATTGATGAGCACACGTTATAACTCCACTAGACAGTGTTTCCTCGCACTATTCTATTCTAGCTTTGTTTTCGGTTTCCGGTTTCGGATGTAATTTTTAGAAATGGTTTCTTCAACAAGCCAAGTTCTTTGCGCCTAACGATCATTACGGCTCACAGATTGCAGCCTGTCCAATTACGAGTAATACGTTCATTTGCTGAGAGGTTAATTGTAGGTAACAAATATCTGAGTGTCACACAATTCGTGTAGGTGCGCGTGGATGCATTACGGCAAACAGGCGTCGTCGTAGGTGAGGCTTTGCGGACCGAACGCACGCTGGGCTGGAGCTGACACGTGATGTGTGGAATAACGAGATTGAGACCGAGCCCAAATACGCACATCAAAGGAGTAGCGACTAACAGCACACACGGGGACATACGACTATTGACGCTGCCACAATTTTCCGCTGAACACACTACACACGTCCATTCATTTAAGTCCGGTATACGAGCGCGTTTGGTTACTCTGACCTCCTGGTCCATTCAGGAAGTGACATGCATCAATAGGTAAAAGCGATACAATGATATAGATCGAAATAAGAAAAGCTCTACATAATATTTATGTAGCTCGCATATCGTGTGCAAATGTGCAATTTTGAAGAGCGACTGTTTGAACGGCTGTTATAAAATAAATGCGACAATTAGCACACTTGGCAGACGCACTGACGATCGTTCTTTGTTGTTATCAGCAATAGCTTGCACTGAAGAAGGCTGCAACAAAATTATTGTTGTGAAATTAAATGAAATTATTAATTCTGTAAATAGGATATCGGAATCACTGTTACAGGTCATATTAAAAATAAGCTAGATGAGTTCGGCGTTTCCTATGTGACTACTCTGAGAAGAAAGGCCGAAACAAACTCAAAGTCAAAGTCAAAGTCTCTTTTAAAGTCCAGACATAATCTTGGTCAGGCCATATGAGGACCATGTAGACAAGAGTCTCAAATAGTCTTTTGAGGAAAGAACCACAAAGATTTGAGTGGACCTGTCCAGTCAGCTAGTTAGTTAGATGAGCTAGGTACACGTTTACTGACAAATGCTTGCAGCATTTAACTCAGAACTTATTATATTACGCAACGACTCGACGAACAATATCAAAGAAAGGACATATGGGTAGGTCGCATAAAGTATTCAAACTGCCAGACAATTAAAACTAACTGAGAAAGAAAAAATAAACAAGAGAAAAAGAAAAGGATCCCCATAGTCCTCACATTCAAAATAACTTAAATTATATAAGTATAATATATCCTATTTACAGAAGTAATCATGACAATTTGTATACAGTATAAAAAAATGATAGCTCTAGTGTATTTAAAACTGGTATATTTTGATGTTTTTTGTAGTAACTGACTACCACAATAGTTATGTTGCCAGATTAAGTGATCAAGTACTTGCGGTTTACCTCTGTTCAATCAGTCGACCAAAGTAAAATATCAATTAAAAACTCATTTGAAACATTGATTATCATTAATCCACAATAATTTAGATTACAGTTCCTCCCTCTCATAATTAAATATTTCAACTCAAACATTGTTGAAATGTGTCGCTACCAGTTTGTAAAATTTACTTAAATTACAATACATATCTACAGACTACACTGACGGCCTTAACATCGACAACGGACACAATTGTATCTTTGTGGGATGTGGACGATGTGGTTCAATAAAGTGGAATCAAAAGATTTGTTGAAATTGTAGTATTGCAACAGAAAATATGATTTTCAGTTCCAAAATAGGTATTTCTGAAAATGGCAGCGGGTTGCGGTGCGTAATATATGGAGCACAAAAGAGGTGGCGCATCTCTCATGCAGTTATATCAAGAATTCGTTCGGCATTACGCCTCGCGACGCTACGCTGTGTGAAGGAGGATATCGTACAGAGAGGCGCAATGTGCGAGGAATTCTCCCCACGTCGTACGCCTCCGGTATTTAGTTCCTCTCCAGAGCTCCTGTAAAATTTAACATGAAGTTATTTCGATAACATTATTACAAAGCCCGCTATTTCAAGTACTAAGTAGGTATGCTAGTTGTTTATGTATGCAGTTTGCCGCGAGCGTCAATCTTAGAGCGCTAACCTGACCGCGCCCTGCTAACTCGCTCGCTCGCTCGCCCCCCCGGCCAGCAGTGGACGGCTTTGGCTCCTGAGCTGTTCCCATTCCCAAGCTAGACATAATCACATTAAACTTAGTTTAGCCAATGATCCGCGAAGTGAACTTAGATTGCTTGCTCTTGGAATGTTAGTTTTTGAGAATTACGACTATATCCAGTAGGTACCTAGGTATAGGATTTAATCTAGGTATGTAAGTATCTTCAGATTTCTCAAAAACTTCTTATCTTCGGATGCGTAGCAGTAATTAGTACGACGTTTAATCTGTCGCGCGCGCAATTAGCAGACACAATAGAATTTTATTGTTATCTGTCTCCAATATGAGACACCAGTATTATAAAGGTTAAAATAACTAAGCTAGTTTAAGATGGAAACTCACCGCACTATCACTATATATGCGAAATAAAATACTATTACTATTACTATTACTATCAGTTTTGTTTACGAGCGTCTGGAGAGCTATTGGGTACCATTTCATAATTAAGCTATAATTATAGATCATGGTGTCGTGTGGTTGTAGGGTCGCGTGGTTTTGGGGTCGCGGGGTTGTGGGGTCGCGGGGTTGTGGGGTCGCATGGTTGTGGGGTCGCTGGGTTTTGGGGTCGCGGGTTTGTGGGATCGCGGGATTGTGGGTTCGCGGGGTTGTGGGGTCGCGGGGTTGTGCGACGGCGACTAACAAGGCAGCGCGCTTATTGCGCTTAACTTCGCTATCTATAAATTGCCCGGACCTCACTCGCGGCTCGATGGGGATTTGCTTTATTGTTGCAAAGGGCGACGGCGACGGTCACACTATCACGTCCTGAAAAGAATACGTGGAATTAAAAGTCACCGTGCATACTTCAGCCCACGTGAATAGCCAGAACCACACATGGCTCTACGAGTATAATGTAGTCCCATTACTTAATTCATACTTTAATCAATATAACATGAAATCGTTGGTGTTCTTTAAAAAATAAATTAATTATCGTAGAAATACGAAAAATTATAAATAAATGAACAAACAAAAATAGATTTGATAAGCTCAGAATATTGAATATATAAGTACTTCGAACATAATTATACTTGAACATTGCGAACAATGACCGTGAACTTGAAAACCGTTCCGAAACAGATTATATAAATATGACGTAATACTACGTAACGATACGATATTACGATGTCGCGCGGCCGACGCCGTCTCCGCCGGCGGGCGCGAGCTCTTGAACGATTCGCTTCGGGTAACAGAAACTCTAGCTTTTATTCGATGTGGCCGCCGCGTCGTACCTGTACATAACTCTTTACTTTTATTAAAAAAATTGTGAGCGCTGATATGTTTTTTCATGTGTTGACAGTGATACTGACCAATTGTTTTAACTGCAGCATAGATAGGTAGTAGGATTCACAACCATTCGACAGGCTTCCTTATGTTAGGATGGAGCATAAACGGGCTGGTTCTGCCTCTCAAGGGATGTCAAGGCTGTGCGCGTCACCGTGGCTGTTCAACTTGTACATGGATAGTTGTCTGACAGATTTTAAAGAGATTGAGTATAGATTGAGGATGAGTGAGTTGTCTATTCAATGCCTGCTCTACGCAGATTATCAAGTTGTACTTGCATCGTCAGCAGAACAGTCGCAAGACATGGTGACCGTGACGTGATGGATGAAGCATAATATAAATGCAAGGGAAAAAATATAAATGTGATCAAGACAAAGGTTGTGGTATATTACCAGTAATTATATGAATGTAAAGGAGTAGGCACGTGAGGACCGTGAGGAGGGCGGCGTTTTGTAGTTTCTGCCGAACTCCTTTGAGAAAAGACATGAATTTATGTGTGTATGTATGATTGAATTCTACTATATTAATTAAACAAACCGGTCAGTTAGGCCAAGGCTCGAGCTTCCCAGCGTGCGAGTGTGAAAGCAATCCGCATTCACACACTTGTGCTGTTTGTTACAGGCTTTAGTCACAGTTATAATACAGACGGGACACTGCGCAGTTTAGGTGTGAAGCTACAAATAGTCTTGTCGGGCCAATTCAGTGAGTGTAACGTAGTCAGAAGATCTAAGAGTCACGCGATAGAAAGAGAGGCAAATTCTAGGTGAATATAAGTGTAGGTGATGAGCACTGTGCGACCTGAATTGCACTTTAATACAAAAAACAAAAGTAATTTATTCAAACTAGGCTGAGAATCAGCACTTTTCGAACGTCAAAAATACATAAATAAATAAACAGTTAATTATTAAGAGCAACAACAAAACCATGGTCACCAAAGACGACCAGTCACCACAAGCAGCACCCGTTCAGGAACATAACGCAAAGATTAGCCACTAACCCCTCGCCATATTTTAGGGAAGGAGGCAACCCGACCCCCGACGCAAGCAGTGACATCTAAGGGAGCATGCGAACTTGCAGCCAGTTGCTCAGACAAGAAAATATGATCAATTAGGAGATTATTTGAAAAATACACAATTATATAAACTCATATAGGTAAGCTAAGTCTGGAGAAAAAATATAAACATTGTCTTGAGTTAATCACAGCGACCAATATCGTATAATGTAGTCGTTGGTTTTAAAACACTTGTTTGTTGCTTTTGTATTGGAGTAGCTTATTAGTCCCAAGCCTTTTTGTCGTCTAAGTAATCTTTAACTTTATATGACGCAGTTTCTGTTCAATAAATGATTTAATTTTATTAACACAGTTCTTTAACATGGAGTTTGTTGTAAGAACGTATTCTTAGGCACTTAAATGTTTTTTTTAGCCTAGTCCTCGGCACAGTAAATAAATCTTTGTTCTAGTATTTATGCTACGAATGTCAATGTGTTGAGAACATTTTTACATAAACCAGGTTCTCATATACATATTGAGATGCGACTGTCGTTTTGTTTATTTCCTTAAATGTATCCCTCAGTGAATGCCTACAACGGGCTCGTTTCTGCGCCACAAATATAGCCTGAATGTCAGCTGCATTTCCCCACAGCAAAAATATACTAATCGAGCTGTTTCGACATCCGTGGGATGGAGAGCTTAGCCGCTTCGACAATTTGGTTATATGAGGGCCCACTGAAGCTTCGAATCCTAAGTAATACCTAAGAACACAGTGTTGTCTACAAAATCCAATTCTACCCCATTTACTAGTACATTGGTTTTCACCTACTTAACGAGTCGTAGCAAAAGTCGCTTTTTAACCAACTTCAAAAAGGAAGAGGTTCTCAATTCAACTGTACGCGATTCCTCCGCCAATTACTTACAGACTTACTAATAAAAATAAATTAAACATCTGTTTAACTATTGTATTGTTAAACAATGTATAAGCTGTGAATAGGCGTTACACACTACTCTTACTAATAATCAGTGTATATACAATGCATAGTTACCCACTGCTTATGACAAAAACCACTGGCAACATCAGAAGGTGCGTTCTGAAACTGGTACTGCGTAATATCATTGACATTTTTTCATTTGGAAAAACATTCATGACTTTATACTTACAAGTTAAAAAAATCTAATTTCAAATAATTACGTCCATTTTATTACTAAAACTAAAATGAAAATAATAAATTATTGTTAATTCACTAGTGATGCATGCATTAAGTAGGTTAAGAACGCAACCGTAAAAGCTGTTATAGTCAATCTTGAACGTCAAAATATATCAAAGCGAATTCAGCACGACTGAAATGATAAAAATTATGAAGATATTTGTTTTCTATAATAATAAATGGCTGAAACTAATGAAATTCAACTAATTCAACAATTTTTCTTGCTTAAAGTTTGCTAAACGTTTATTTCAATCGAAACTCATTTTCTTGCAAACAGAAAGGATCATAACGATTTTTATACATTTTGTTTTATGATTGTCAATTTCATCTAAAATATCGAAATATCGAATATTGTAAAACTCAAACTCAAACTCAAAGCATTTATTTCAATTAAACCATTTACAGGCACTTTTGAATTGTCAAGGAGTCAGTCAGTCAGAAATATGAAGCTAGTTGCCCATTCCAAAGCGTAGGTTCCTATGGAGAAGAACGGGCAAGAAACTCCACGGACACTCTTTTAAAAAAAAAAATATATATTCTTACAAAATATTGTTTACATCATTCATGTTGAAATTATACATGTGAGAACAATGTAGAAAGACGTGTACGTAAAAAGCGTCCGTAATAAAAAATCAAAAATAAAACAATTCAAAAATTAAAATAAGCCGTGGCAGATAAGAGATGACCAGTCCCTACTGATGGCGCCCGTTCACGAACATGACGCATGGATCAGCACCGCTTAGCTCAACCATTTTGAAGGGAACTCAACGATCCAACACACACGCCACCACCAGCGAGACACTTGAGTGAGCATGACATACTCTTAGCCGCCAGGGCATATCAAGTCAATGAAAGACGTACCCAGTAAATGGTAGCTTTATAGAAGGTACATGGTCACAGTGCTCACACATGTGCTATGCAATTATACAATAATAAAAAAAAGAGATTGAAGTTATACAATTCAAAGATAGTTTTTGCAATCTTCAGCAATTCCAACAATATTTTTGAATGCTAATCAATTAGTTTATGCGACCTTGTGGAGCTGGACCAGCGTTAAGCCAAGCATTTTTGTCAGCGATATAATCCCCAAGCTTATAATATGCCTGGCAGCATAGTGTGCGTTTTATACAAGATTTAAATTTCGTTTCATTTAGTTGTAGTATATGGGAAGGTATTTTATTGTAACATTTTAAACAGTACCCCATGAAAGATGAGTCTACTTTAGCCAGTCTGAAACCCGGTTGAACTAATTGGTCCCTATTTCTAGTACTATAATTGTGTCTTTCACCTCTTTTACTGAAAAGATTAAGATTTTTCCTGACGTACATGATGTTTTCATAAATATATTGACAAGGTACCGTCATGATGTTAATATTTTTAAACAGTTCCCTTAGAGAATCGCGCCTACGGAGGCAATATATTGCTCTAATGGCTCTTTTCTGCAGAATAAAAATAGAGTCGATATCTGCAGCCCGTCCCCATAGTAAAATACCGTAGGACATGATACTATGAAAGTAACTGAAATAGACTAGCCTTGCGGTATCTATATCAGTAAATTGACGGATTTTTCTTACAGCATATGCTGCTGAACTTAGCCGTCCTGCGAGAGATGTTAAATGAGGACCCCATTGCAGCCTTGAATCGAGCGTGATCCCCAGGAAAACAGTTTTATCTACAA
This sequence comes from Xanthia togata, assembly GCA_963853775.1. Taxonomy (NCBI): domain Eukaryota; kingdom Metazoa; phylum Arthropoda; class Insecta; order Lepidoptera; family Noctuidae; genus Xanthia; species Xanthia togata. The sequence continues at coordinate 1,146,540 of OY970790.1, forward strand.
ATTCTAGCTTCTCCTTATTCAATACTATATCACAATCACTACTTTTAACATTCGGTAAAGCAAATCTTATGCATTTAGTTTTTTTCCCATTTAATACTAAATTATTAGCAGTAAACCAATTTTGGACCTGCAGTAGGGCATTATTTACATCGTCAAGATTTGATGAACGTCTATTTATCTTAAAAATTAGGGAAGTATCGTCAGCAAATAACACCATTTGTGGTTGGTTTTTTAATAAATGGGGTAGATCATTAATATATACTAAAAAGAGGAAAGGACCCAATATCGAGCCTTGAGGAACACCCATTTTTACTTTTAGACCGAGTGAATTTACACCATTAATTTGAACTTGCTGTTGTCTATCATTTAAATAAGATTTTACTAAACAGAGCGCAAGTTTACCTAGTCCGTAATGCTCAAGTTTCAAGAGTAAGGTTTCATGATTTACGCAGTCAAATGCCTTGGAGAGGTCACAAAAGATTCCTATGGCATCTTGAGCCTCCTCCCACGCTGTAAATATGTGTTTTAATAAGGTGACACCGGCGTCAGTTGTACAACGACCTTTGGTGAAACCATATTGCTGATCGTGTAAGATTTGGTTGGTGTTAAAATGATTAAGCATTTGGTTTAGCATTACCTTTTCGAACACTTTGCTGAATACCGGCAGCACGGATACTGGTCTATAATTGTTGGTGTCTTTACTGTCCCCAGATTTAAAAAGTGGTATAACCTTTCTGTATTTCATTAAATCCGGGAAGACTCCTTGATCCACACACAAATTAAATATTAAAGCTAAGTATGGTGCTATAGTCTCGATTATGGATGTACAAACTTTGATAGATAGTCCCCATAGATCCTCGGTCAGTTTGATTTTAATTTGCCGAAAGGCTTTAATAACTATCATAGGATTTATATGTTTAAATTGAAATTCAACCGGACAGCCTGGGACATTCGCTCTTAATAAATCAATTGAGACATCGGGTGAAGAATTTAAAGCTTCCGTCGTTTTAGATGGTATATTAGTAAAGAAATGTACAAATTCTTGAGCTACTTCTAAGTTAGAGCTTATTGCACCACGTGAAGTCTCCAATGTGTAATCAGTGTTTCGTTTTTTTTCCCTACTAGTTTCATTATTTATAACTTTCCAAAAAAAAAAAAAAACCATGGTTTTCAAACTCTATACGACAAAAGCAACTAGTTACTATAGGTTATACGTTCGCTTTAAAAGGGCCGAGGGCTGAATAACGGTTGTACAAATTCTGTTTATGACATCTATTACACCAGATGTATACAGCTGAAACGTCATTTATCGTTTATTGGTAACGTTGATGTTATAACCCTGGTATATGTCGTGCGTAAAAGTTTATTAGTAAGGCTGTTAGTCTATATGGATGATGTTATAAGTTCCTTTCACTGTTATTTACATAAAAGGTAGTGGTATTCGAATTTGTGTGAAAAATAAAAACTTTAAATGATTTTGCGGAGTGTGCATTCTGTATTAATCTGTGATTTAGTGCGCACCACTCGACCGACCTCAGCTCGGACCGACATCGGAGGTCCTTTAGTGCGCAGCACTCGACCGAGCTCGAGCTCGGACCGACATCGGAGGTCCTTTAGTGCGCACCACTCGACCGAGCTGGAGCTCGGACCGATATCGGAGGTCCTTTAGTGCGCACCACTCGACCGAGCTGGAGCTCGGACCGACATCGGAGGTCCTTTAGTGCGCACCACTCGACCAACCTCGAGCTCGCACCGACATCGGAGGTCCTTTAGTGCGCAACACTCGACCGAACTGGAGCTCGGACCGACATCGGAGGTCCTTTAGTGTGCAGCACTCGACTGAACTCGAGCTCGGACCGACATCGGAGGTCCTTTAGTGCGCAGCACTCGACCCAGCACGAGCTCGGACTGACATCGGAGGTCCTTTAGTGCGCAGCACTCGACCCAGCACGAGCTCGGACTGACATCGGAGGTCCTTTAGTGCGCAGCACTCGACCGAACTCGAGCTCGGACCGAAATCGGAGGTCCTTTGGTGCGCAGCACTCGACCCAGCACGAGCTCGGACCGACATCGGAGGTCCTTTAGGACGCAGCACTCGACCCAGCACGAGCTCGGACTGACATCGGAGGTCCTTTAGTGCGCAGCACTCGACCGACCTCGAGCTCGGACCGACATCGGGGGTCCTTTAGTGCGCAGCACTCGACCGACCTCGAGCTCGGTCCGACATCGGAGGTCCTTTAGTGCGCAGCACTCGACCGACCTCGAGCTCGGTCCGACATCGGAGGTCCTTTAGTGCACAGCACTCGACCGAGCTGGAGCTCAGACCGACATCGGAGGTCCTTTAGGGCGCAGCACTCGACCGAGCTGGAGCTCGGACCGACATCGGAGGTCCTTTATTGCGCAGCACTCGATCGAGCTCGAGCTCGGACCGGCATCGGAGGTCCTTTAGTTCGCACCACTCGACCGAACTCGAGCTCGGTCCGACATCGGGGGTCCTTTAGTGTGCAGCACTCGACCGAGCTCGACCTCGGACCGACATCGGAGGTCCATTAGTGCGCAGCACTCGACCGACCTCGAGCTCGGACCGACATCGGGGGTCCTTTAGTGCGCAGCACTCAACCGACCTCGAGCTCGGTCCAACATCGGAGGTCCTTTATTGCGCAGCACTCGACCGAGCTGGAGGTCGGACCGACATCGGAGGTCCTTTAGTGCGCACCACTCGACCGAGCTCGAGCTCGGACCGACATCGGAGGTCCTTTAGTGCGCACCACTCGACCGAGCTCGAGCTCGGACCGACATCGGAGGTCCTTTAGTGCGCAGCACTCGACCGAGCTGGAGCTCGGACCAACATCGGAGGTCCTTTAGTGCGCAGCACTCGACCGAGGTCGAGCTCGGACTGACATCGGAGGTCCTTTAGTGCGCAGCACTTGACCGAGCTCGAGCTCGGACCGACATCGGAGGTCCTTTAGTGCGCAGCACTCGATCGAGCTCGAGCTCGGACCGACATCGGAGGTGCTTTAGTGCGCAGCACTCGACCGAGCTCGAGCTCGGACCGACATCGGAGGTCCTTTAGTGCGCAGCACTCGACCGAGCTGGAGCTCGGACCGACATCGGAGGTCCTTTAGTGCGCAGCACTTGACCGAGCTCGAGCTCGGACCGACATCGGAGGTCCTTTAGTGCGCAGCACTCGATCGAGCTCGAGCTCGGACCGACATCGGAGGTGCTTTAGTGCGCAGCACTCGACCGAGCTCGAGCTCGGACCGACATCGGAGGTCCTTTAGTGCGCAGCACTCGACCGACCTCGAGCTCGGACCGACATCGGAGGTCCTTTGAGTCCAACGGTATTATATAAACTAAATTGAAGTGGTTTTCAGAGGAAAACACTCATTCAATCCGCATCGGTAATAACAAGTCAATAGTAAGTAGATAAGCCTGCTACTGAATATCTCTGCCATTGAATTACTACTGAATGTCAAAGCCGATAATTTTAGAACAATATTGTTTTAGTGCCTATCGGGCTCCAAAGGATCCTTGTACCATAAGCTCATGCTTGACTCTAAATTACTTACTCGATTTAATTGCTCTTTACGTCAGTCAAACCATTCATGACCACCATCACCGCAAGCTGACCAAAAATTTGTTTATCGATTACTATTCCCACGACTCAACGTCAAACTAATTTTCGCTACGACCGGGGCTTCTGTAAGACATGAAAATATTTTCTTCAGTAATCTTTTGATAGAATTTCCTTCATTAAGTATTGAAGGAAATTGGGATGGAAAGGATGGAAAGAGGGCAAATTGGAAATTTAAAAAAATGGTTTTGCAAACTGTATCGTGTGACATCAAATGAAAGGGCTTGTTGTGAGGATCTCAAATATTTTAATAATTTTAAAGGAAATACATATAGATATTTAAGAAAATAGATGAAGTTTGACCATTGACCACAAAAAGCCCTACAATTTTAGAAAAAAATACATAGAATGGTTCTTTACTCATATCTACATAACAGGAAAACCTATAAGAAGTCTATGGTCTTATAGTAGCATGGTAAATATCTCAATATTTTGCATAGGTACAAACTTGCATTTTCAGTTGGAATATTGGGAGAACATGTTGTTCAACTAAAATGTTAAGTTTGCTCTTAGGATAATTTCATTCTAACTACTCAGCCCTTCATTGTGCGTGGTCCGACACGCACTTGGTCGGTTTTTTCTCTGCTTTAAATACATGAAAACATTGTGAAACGGTTTAACTAAGTAAAAAACTTTAGGAACATAAAATTCTCAGACAACCCAATAGTTATTTAAAGGTAAATTCTAGCGTAATGTATTCCTAAGTGGACGGCACACGATATTACCATGATTCAATGAGTCCAACTGTCAATGTCAAAGTAAGGTCTGTGTAATTATATTTTATTAAATAAATAACGGTGCAATTAGCATAATATTTTGCTTATGTACACCACATAAACATGACCTGTCGTAATGAAGCATCGAGTGCGATCGACACGTGCGATACGTGTCCGACATTCAGAAATAGGCAAGATCTCAAACAGGCCAGTGTTTTATTTAACTCTAAGTGTGTTTCACTATCAAGTCAAAACCTTGTGAAAGATGAACACAAACACTTCGAAACGTTGACAGTGGACCGTTTGGTCAGATGCACCGAGCGACAACGTCAACAGCGATATGTGCACCTTCTGCCACTGTACTCAGTGGCTCCAGCTACAGCAGAGAGGGGACAAGTCACGCTAGTGCAGCGAGCGAACGCGGTGCACGGACTGAGCGGCCTGAGCCCGACGGGCACGTCGCGATGCGAACCATAGGCCTACCGCAAAAAAACAAGCTCTGTTTATTGTTGCCAAGCTACAATGCGTGTCAGAAATAACCGGACAACGGTGACGTACTGTTGGAGCCAACGTTGGTGCCAAATCACATGATTCACATTTTAGGCAGGTCACGAGCGACACCCACATATATACATTTGTGTAAATATGTATTAGGTACATTTGTGTGAACCGCAACTATTGACCAGAATTCATATTAAATAGAAAAAGACGTCAGCGTGGAGCCAAGAGTTCCTGTCTCCAGTTTCACTAGCATCAAGTGAAGATGAAGAGGCCGAAAGTATGAGAAAGTGCTTTGAGCGCACAGCTTTCCATTGAAAGTGATAATGTTATTGAGCAGACGCGCTTCGACCGGCTGACCGTGTGAACAGAAACGGCACGCGCCGCAAACAGTTTAATTGACGCGATACATCATTAACTTACAGTATAAATGTGGCCGCGAGCCGCTCGGAAGTGCGCACTGCCAGCGACGCAGGCGCAGGCCGCGTGCGACGCGCCTCACGCCGTGCCGCTATCATCAAACGAATGCTGGTCGAAAACACTTCGATGTGTGTCAGTTATTCACATCCTCTATTTTTGTGAGCTATTTGTGTTTTATATTCGTTTGTGCTGGTGGTTCTTTTTATTTAATTTGATTGTTTAATTCAGCCGGCGCGGGCGTTGCGAGCAGTGCGGCTGTTGGCGGCGCGGCGGAGCAGAAGCGCGCGCTTTAGCTATCAATGTGACACAAGTTTAATAGCTAAAGTCACGCGGAGGAGACTTATTAATCTTCCGCGTAGATAACGAAACGACTCACGAATGTACACTCATCACAAATAAACTGAATCACATCCATTCTACAGCACAACAAATGTTCAATGAAGTAATTAATGTCAGATGCTATAAAACGCGGGCGTCGAGCCTCGTTCACAAATATCGTTCATTAAACAATAAAGTAAATACTCGTGACACCATTCAATCCGTTACATGAATGGGAAACTCTTCGATCTATTGCTCTGTGAAATTATAGTAAGACTTTTGAGTAGTAAGCAAATAAATATTGAGCTAATATTATAGTCAGACTTTTGAGTAGTAACCAAATAAATATTGAGTTAATATTACAGTAAGACTTTTGAGTGGTAACCAAATAAATATTGAGCTAATATTATAGTAAGACTTTTGAGTAGTAACCAAATAAATATTGAGCTAATATTCTAAATGAGTAGATAATAGTGGCAAAGTTCGCGAGGCGCTATTATCAGAACGCAATGTTTTGTACAAATTAGATCATTCATCTACTAAGCATCGATATCAGTGGTGCTGCTAATGGCAATCAGACAAAACACTGAGGATATTACATCAGAATGAAGACAACACAAATTGTTTAAAATAGGAGAAATTATTTGTATGAACCTAACAGTGTTATGTCTGAGTGAGACAGTACAATAAATAATTACCTACTACCAGTTGGTCGTAGCTGCTAGAGTTCAATAGTCTGGATGATCAATTACCCCGTAATAATTAACGTGGAGTAAAGTTATTCCAAGCTTACGCATCGAAAATGTCTGGTTAGTCTGAAGAATATACGTAATTGTTACGTTGTTGGCGCTCCGCGTTTATTAATAAGGGGGTTAATATTTATTTAGTTTATGAACGTAACGTATTTTCCGTGCGCTAGAGCAGCTACGGGTTCCGTCCCCGACTGTTGCTCATCCAAGCACCCGCTGGGCTCCATCGCCGCGCTCTTTGCACTCGAGTAGACTCTTGTGTTGGTAGGCGCCCTATTGCGTCAATGGAAACTCGTTAAAACAGTGCCACGACCTTTTGCTATTGAATTGATTAAATTAACGATAACACGGTGGCCACGTTCGATATGCTATCAACATCTCGCAGACGAGTGACCCCTAATGCATAGGCGCAGATTCACTATCATAAAATATTGTACATAATCATAAAAACATTAAGTATGTCGTCAAAATGATTGGCTTCAGAAGCAAAGCACTCAATCTGTACGTTATTTATAAATGAATTTATTTAAAAGCTAGCCTTTACAGGTTCTTAAATAAAATAGACGAATACAATAGTCCGGTGAAGAGCGCGACAAGCAGTAGCGCGGCGAGCATCGCGAAGTGGCGCGGCGTATCGCGATGTGGCGCGGTGTTTCGCGAAGAGGCGCGGTGTTTCGCGAAGTGGCGCGGTGTATCGCGAAGTGGCGTGTTGCATCGGGATGTGGCGTGGCTAATCGCGATGTGTCGCAAAGTATCCAGGTGTATTGCGGAATATAGCGCGAGAAGTCGAGGCGCGGCGCGACCTTGACGAATTAGTTCGCAGCGTGACAACACGTTATGTTTTCAAATTAGCGCGCACGCCGCACGCCGCACGCCGCCACGCATATTGTTGCGCGCTCACTACCTCAGTACTGTGACGTGTGCACGAACGTGCGCCGCTCGTTTGTAGATCATAATCTTTACATTCCTTGTTTGCCCAAATCTTTATCCAGCGATACAAGCCACTCTCTAACTGTTATGTTATATTATGTTGCTATGTGACAGTTATTTAGGTGCATTATGCGCGTGTTGCCGTAATCGATTCGTTTTACACAACGTTTCAGTTCAGTCGTTCACTGGAACTGATGTTTTTTCTTAAATTATGCACAAGTATAATAATAACTCCCAGTCCCGAGAACTCGTTCCCAATAGCAGAGCCCAATTCCAAAAGGGTGTCAACAAAGGTTTCCGAAGACGGAAATAATATTTTTCAGCCTCAATCTTACCTATCTATATAATTATATACTTTTACAAATAATAAGCGTTTATTTAAATATAAGCCCTCGAATTAGGATGTCTAGAACCTTGACATAACCGCATAGGCACCTAAATAAACCTGAAGGTTACAAATACTAGTAAAATGCCTCTGACATTTCAACTCTGTCCCAGCTTTAGGAAGACCTTTCGTAACGATGAAATGAATAATTTTCTAATTCTGCTAATTCTTTTCTCTTCTGTTTGACTTAGGCTCCTACCTTCGAATGCTCATTGCTCAAACAGCAGTGCGAGCTCGTTAGCATTACTAGTGTCCTGATATCCTGCCTACTTACATTATCTAAGCCTAATTACATTAACCGCGGTAAGACCACCGTCGTAGAGCATCGATAACAAACTCTAATCAAATTGTAGACTGTAGCTAGGCTAAGGTGGGACTGGAAATGTTGATAAATGTGAATGTCGCCAGAATTCAAAGCGTGGTCAAGAACTCAATATACTTCTGTGAAATGTAGTGGGGTGGCCAGTTCAGAAAGTGAAGAGCTCAATATAGTTCTGTTAGTATAGTGGGGTGGCCAATTCAAATTGTCCTAGTAGAGTTCGAGCGAGCTATTCAGCTTCTGCCGCCTCACGCAGCGCTCATGGCTTTTAAGCGCTGCGGCGAACCGCCTGCATACTTCGGATTAGTTCATGACTTTCAACTTGCTAACCATTTCCATGAAACCAGTCTTGTGAATTTAATTTTACTGTTAGCGCCGTGTGAGGGGCTGACAAAATAATTTGCTCATTGCAGGGATTTTCAAAATTAATTTGCAGACGTCTGCGTTATTGAACACTACTTGCTCCAATTTATTAACTTTAATTTGCTATAATTATTATAATATAAATCATTTGGGGAGGCCTATGTTCAGCAGTGGACGTCCTACTGCTGAAATTATGATGATGATGATTATAAAATAATATAAAAGCCTTTTTTTACCACATCCTTAAATTACATTGCGAATGTTGTTAGTAGTTAGTTAATTGTAAGAAGTATTACTTATTTTCTAGATATTAGTACAGGTGTTTCATAAATATTTATTGACAATCTAAGGTAAAAATTTAGGCTTCTAGTTTTATCCACAACGAAGTTATAAGGGGGTCGAAAATGGCCTGAACTGATCCGAGTACAGGATGGTTGCCGAACCATCCTTTTCTCGAAGCAGTTCAGGCCAGTTCGTCAAGTCGAGCAAAAAAAAGCAGCACCACCGGGGGCTGCTTGTTTTTGCTCAACTTGGCGGGGCACTGCCATGCCCCCAGATTAAATACTTTACTTATAAATCTTTATAAAATCAAACACAAGTACAGATTAGTTATTTTGTTGGATATGGAATGGACTCCTCTCGTGAAGACCTCCTCCAACTTTGTCCATATGTCTCTATCTTTTCCAGTCTTTCTCTGCTATTTCTATTATGCCATCTGCCCACATTATTTTCGGCCTGCCTGCTCTTGTTTTTCCTGTTGGTCTCTTCCATCGCGTAGTTCCGAATGTACACCTGTTGTCTGTAGAGCGTGTTATATGACCGTTCCATTGTCATTTCAGTTTTAGAGCTTGCGTGAGTGGATCAGTTATCTTTGTTTTTCGTATAATACCCAAACTTTTTACTAACACACTTTTTGCGTATTTTCCTTATATTGAATATGCTTCTTCCATCGCTTTTTGTGTTGTTCTGATACTTTGTTTAGCTCTTGTCGTGAATAATCATGTTGACATAACCATGTTTTTTCAAGTTGATCGAGTATATAGCCTCCTTTTATTTCCTCGAATGACCAAAAATACTTCCAGGTTACATTTGTTCTTCTTTCAACTTCATCTTCGTTATTTGATTTTTAGATCTTCTGATGTTTCAGATAGTATGTAGATTGATTTATATAACAGTTGATTATTTCTATACCTCTGGTTTTGCAGTCTACGTTTTGGAATATGTGTTCTAACACAGCAATAAACAGTTTAGGTAACAGGGGGTCACCCTGTCTGTCTCCTCTTTCAATACTTATTACTTCACCTCTAATCCTTCTCTTTTCCTCTAATTTAATTATTATAAGGACCAAAAGAGTTAAATAATTTTCAATCAATTCCTTAACTACAAAGCGGGCGCGTAACTTTTCGAACTGTCATTTACTTTAGGGTGCGTCGATGGACAAATAAAAGAAACCAAGTAACAAACTAGTGCTAAATGCATTCAACTAAGTCCTAGCGCAAGCTAACAAAACAAATCGAATTAAAAGCTTTGCTGGTCGTGGTTTACTTTTCCTGGTAATCAGCGAGTGCTCATCGAGCACTTTCATTTCAGTAGGTATACATGCTTCTATCTTTTACTTCATTTCCTGTCATACAGCTGTCCCAGTTCAGGAGTCGACCTCTTTAATGTAACGTTACTGAAGTTTTGGAAAATAAATTATTATTACTATTTTCTAGAAATAAGTAATACTTAGTATTTATTAAAAGAATTCAATTTTGCTTTTTTATAAGTTACAGTGTATTACGTTTTCAAGCCTAGGTATTATTTCTTCTTATTTACCCTAATATAACTGTGAATAGAACTCTGTGATGGTTCCTATCTTGATCTACTTTGCTTTCAACGCCATGCAGGTACTAGGTATGTGCTCAGTTTGCATAAGCCGGGTTCACTCCATGTGCTTCATTCACAAGCTTACTCGTATTTGTACATCTGTGAGTCCTGTGCGTGCTGTGCAGGACATTCTGATTGAGTCGTCCGACGTTAATGAGTCAGAAAACTGTGACACCGAGACAAAGCCACCTTTGTAATTGCTTGTTTAGGTAAATTTTGTACGCCATATATTGGCAAAACATAGTGCACATATTTTAGACAATATACTATCTGTAACCATACCTATGTTTAACAAAATAAATGATTGATTGATTGAAAAAAGCCCAAGAGTCATCCCAAACCAACAATTATTTACTTGAGTGTGTCCCGATGCAACGTGCAGGTACCTCATAGAGTAAGCGCACACCTCAGTCACCCCTATTATAATAGTATAGAAGCACAATACTACAAATAATTATATAGATTTTTTACTCATTCCGTTTAATAAAATAAGGCATTTGTTGAGTAGGTGCAAGGTTGAGCTAATTCAAACCTGCGACATGATACCTACTACTTTTATTAAGTCTTGTTGATTAGTAGATAGTAGGGCTGTTTATATTTAATACAAGTAAATTTAGATGAACTTGCTACGAGAACAGTGGCTCGGAATATTTTATTTATATTCTTATAAAAATTAAGAAATAATAATGTCTTCAGTTCAGTGGTAGATTTAAGGACACAACCTACTTTCAGGACTTGCGTTTATACTACTCGTCTTATGCATCGTTTATACTAGGAAGGTTCAGATAGCTTGTCATTTAACAAAATAAATGATTGATTGATTGATCGTTATTTAGGATTTTATTCTATTCCTTATTCATAATGTTCGCGTCACGGCGCGCGGCGTCAGCAGGTACTCAGGTCACGAGCCCGGAGTTCGTTTACTACAGCGAAGAAAATGTAGATACGAGTAGTACTAGCACTTAGGTAATGAGTCATCTGGTGCGGACGGCGACCGGTGCCAACTTCCCGTGCTCGACATGTTTAGCGTCGTTTTAACTGAGTTATCTACACTTTTAGTAAAGTACATTTGAGCATCAATCATTTGCGAAGCCGTTAAATTTCCACCAATCATAAAAGCGCAGCTCGTATCTTTACAATCACGCTACCTGAGCCGAGTACAGCGAGTACAGCGAGTACCTACATGCAGCTCAGCGAAACAGAAATAGAAACTAAGATCGCTGTAATAATGGATCACGGATGTTAGCGAAACTCTTCCCGTAAGCACTCTATTTCAATAACGTAATTAAGTATGTGCGTCTCCTACACAATTGGAGGCAGTAAAATTATAAATATCTATAATAGAAACATGCGGAAAGTTTTTGATCCAGATTTATTTATACTTTGTTTTTACAAGATGGTAGCTTTAGCCCGCGGCTTTACCCGCGTCGAAATCGGAAATTATCCCGCGGGAATGTAGGTACTACGGTGATAAAAAGTGGCCTATGTCCTAACTCCTAACCCAGGTCCCGGTGTATGGGAGCGCAAACATCTGCATTCACAGACAGAACGTGTGTAACAGACAGAGTTACTGTCGCATTTATAATATTAGGTATGATGTGTGGAGGTGTCGCGCCCGCACGGCCCGGTCGTGCTGCGTCCGTGACAGACCACGGCAGCTCTCGCCTCAGCTTACCAGCGCGGGTTAGTCTGTACACGTGAGCTGGAGCCAAACACTTACATCGACGACGCGGTGGACAATTAAAAGGGTAAAAGAAAACTTTCTATGGATATTATTTTAAAACTCCAGATGTCCGCGTCACCGACTTTTTATTTTTATTATAAGGCCAGCGCTTCGGTCACAAGCACAACACGCAGCTCGCGAGTGGCTGCGCGTGCGGCTCTACAGGCTACACACCGGTCCACAGTGTTTACGCGCTCTGCCTAAATTTTTATGAGTTCATTCACGCATACGACGCCAATAAACGATTTATTACCAAACATTAATTAATCAGCATTATTTAATAACGTAATTACGTAACGTAACGTAATTAATAGATTTATGACGTTTCACGGCCAATTGTCCATTTCAGTCTAAATCGCAAACTCACAACTCAAACTCAAAGCATTTTTTTCAATTTAACCATTTACAGGTACTTACCTACTTTTGAATTATCAAGGAGTCGGTCAGTCAGAAATATGAATCTATTTGCCCATTCCAAAGCGTAGGTTCCTATGGAGAAGAACGGGCAAGAAACTCCACGGACACTCTTTTAAATCATAATATTGTTACAAAATATTGGTCACATCATTCATGTTTAAATTATACGTGTGAGAACAATGTAAAAAGATGTGCACGTAAAAAGCGTCCGTAATAAAAAGAAAAAAACAATTAAAAAATTAAAATATATATATATATATATTAAAATAAGTCGTGGCACCTAAGAGATGACCAGTCTCTACTGACGGCGGCGGCGCCCGTTCACGAACATGACGCATGGATCAGCACCATAGATATTCAGCACCGTTTAGCTCAACCATTTTGAAGGGAACTTAACGATCCAACACACACGCCAACTACTGCTCTAAAATTTATACCTTTATAATACTTTTTATTTAACATCTTTTATTAGTAAAATTAAGTAAAGGTTAGATAAATCTCTTATATTGACCGTGTTGATTGTATAAAGGTTAGATACATCTCATATATTGGCCGTGATGATTGTATAAAATATTATTATTTTCGTTCAACATGTTCATTATTGTGACCTTTACTGATCTACAAAAACGTATTCACTATTGTATCTAATTTCTCCTAAGTATTTAATTTTGCAGCCGACCATTGTAATTGTTCTTATTTCTAATGAGAAACCTTGTTGATTACAGCGGATTTATTAACAATTTGGTTTAAATAATAGATTTAACTACATTAATCATTTTACTTAGCCATGCGACGTTGGTCGTGTTTCTAGTTTTGAATAAAACATTTGCGCAAATAAACGTATTTTCTTTCTTTTCTTCTTTCTTTGCATAATATTCAATCCAAGAATAAAATAAATGTTTTATGGTTGCTACAGGATTACCTACCCCTATTTAGATCACACAGGACACAAAAACACTTGTATATTTGGCCTCATCATCTGGTATATTGTGATGATCTACACAACATTAAAATTATGAGGTAGGTACCTACATAATATGTATGTTTCACAAACACCAAGTGAAGTGGATCATCGTGAGCTAGCCTTTTTTTCTTTTTTTTTTTTTGGGTGGGAAATCATCAAATGACGTCTCCCGCTCTGGGTGGAGCGGGAGGGCGTGTCAGACTCTTACTGACTAAAACCCACCCGTGTTCCTTCTGTTGCCTGTGCAATGCCAGGGGGCCACGGTATCCCTTTCGGACTTTCCCGCAACCCCGGCAGGCAATGGTCTCATCGGACCCCTTCACTCGCTGACACTCTTTGAGGCGCGCGTGGAACACAACGCGCCGTCGACCGGGGCTTGGTCCTTACCGGACGGCGAGCTACCCATTGCTCACCGTCCGCAAGCCCGCGCCTACGGTGGCCGGGAATCAGCGATTGATTCCCGACGCCCAGGGCGTCTCCTCCTGCGGCGGCTAGGGGCGTGAGGGCGCGAAATTTGCCTCTCCCTCACGCGCTCCGCCTCCTCTTTGAGCTAGCCTGTCGTCGTATTAAGGACTTATCAGTGGCTCATCAGAAGGTGGACTCAATTGAAGACGGCGCGGAGATCATGTTCATTTCAGCTGAACTCTGGCTTGCTTCAACGTAACACTGATCATACAGAACAGCGTGGTAATTCCGTAACACACTTACGATGACAGTGCCGTTCATATTGACATTTCACCAACATATTGCGTTAATGAGTTGCAGAGCAGACGAATTTTTCAAACATATCTATTATACATTGTAACAGCGACTCAATCTTCACGCCTCCCCTGTGACACTTGGCCAAATGTTGTTTGATATTCGGATAGCTCATAAGTTCATGACTTAAAAATGCCCTTAACTATGAATTAAAAAAAAAAACACGCATAAATCCGTGATACACGCTTATATGAAACAATGGATTAGCAATTTCCTTCAAATTCTTTAAAATTGTGATTGAAAGTGTATTACGCAATGGGGTTGCAGGGCACTACAGTTAAGAGTCTAGCTGGAGTTACACGACTGCCTTCTTACACAGAGACTGTCATGTAGGTACCTACGGATGAACGGTGTCACCTAACCGCTCGGTACCTACTCGCGGTGCTCATGTAAGTTATCTGTGTATGGATTGAAGCCAGCACCCAAATTGCATAACACACTTCCAACCACAATTCGAGGCTTTTGAAGGAAAGTCCTACCCATTGCTTCATAGGTTTGAAAAATTCGTGTGCTCAACAACGTAAATACGACAATGAATGTGGCTGAACTGTCAGAATGAAAGTCATTGCGATCAATCGTCAATGTATGTGTGTTACACAATTACCCCATTGATCTCTTTGAACGGGTCTTGGATGGGGTATTAAGAACAGAATACATTCAGGGTGAGAACTGTGAACCCACATTGTTATAAACCACGAGCCCAATTTTAGAGAATACAAAAAGTGTTATTCTTTTAGACAATACTACAAGTTAATCCGGATACCAAGCCTTTTGCAAAATATTACACACACACACCTAATAATTTCATCCTGAATGATGATTGGATAGTATTCATAAGTATTTCAGGGCCACATAGGTACTAGTAAATTTAATTTTATTACAGTGCTGAAGAAAATAACGTTCAGAATTATTTTAAACACACAATATTTATATATAAAGTCAGCTGAAAGCTGTAACCATCAGCAAGTGTGCGATATCTCTAAAAATCCTAATTGTTTACACAGGACGGTTCAGATGCGGCGAGTGAGAGCGGCGCACGGTTGGTGTGGACGAGCCCAGAGCGGTGCGTGATGCGCGCGGATTATAAACCAAACCGTTCAATAATGCGATTGGTGATACGTCTTACTAAAATCAATCAGTTGAGACACGGCTGGCGCGGCGCCAACATGCCACATAAAAACTACGTGGAGAACCGCCCGTCTGGATGATTGTCGGCATATACCGGCCTATTTTTCTTCGGCGCTCAGCCCTCGGCTTTCGGCTCTCAGCAAAATAGTATCAAGAGTGGCATTCACAAATAGAGCGGCAGACGAACCCACATAAATGTATTCTTCCCGACGTTAGCGGTTGTAACTATCATTATATTGATCGCACTAACGACGCTGTAAGGACAATGTGGCTAACGACAATTTAAACTGAGCTGTCCGCGTCCCTCCGCGACCCTTCGCGTCCTTCCGCGACCCTTCGCGTCCTTCCGCGACCCTTCGCGTCCCTCCGCGCCTCGGTGCACCTGTAGCCACCGTCAGACGCTAGCGAGACACGCACCGCCGCGCCATGAGCTGGTGGCGAGACATGGCGCATTGTGTTCATTGACATAATGCAATACGCGAATATAAATTAAAGCTGAGCACAGCGCGTCGCATGTTCGAAGTCGTCGTGAGACACGTGGCGTCGCGTTGCAGCGCGGTGGTGGAAGTGATGGCGGTTGTCCAATGCTGATCATCGAGCGGCGACTTCAGCCGCCGCTGATCAATGGCTCGCCGAACTCGACTATTAATACGCCGAAGAGACGCGAGCGAGTCCCGTGACCGGCGCGCGCGCACCACGCACATGCACCGCACGCGTCGGGGGAAACACCTCCCACATAACTGTATACTGTGCACGGGACGTACACACTGGCGCGCCCGGGGCAGGAAGCAGGGTGAGGGGAGAGCAGGTGGGCCTACCACGTGCGTGCTCACTAAACCTCCACCTTAATACCAAACTCTAATAATACGCGACTCAACATTTTATTTTTAGAATTAGCCTCGTAAAGATAATATTAGTTAGTAAACTTGGCTAGTTCCTATT
The DNA here is from genome assembly GCA_963853775.1 of Xanthia togata. Taxonomy (NCBI): domain Eukaryota; kingdom Metazoa; phylum Arthropoda; class Insecta; order Lepidoptera; family Noctuidae; genus Xanthia; species Xanthia togata. The sequence goes on from OY970790.1 coordinate 1,162,674, forward strand.
AATGTTGCTGTCCACATGGGATTTAGTTTGAACATACGATTACGAGTAAGTAGTGGTAGTGACTATGCACCTGCAGGCGAGGAGTGCTGGTGTGCTGGCGTGCTGCACACCACCTGAATACTGCGAAAACTCGGCTCAGTTCGGATGTAATTCCACTCACGTCTGGGAATAACTGATATGTAATATAATATTTTACAAATATTCGCAACAATGACAACAATATTTTGTGGGGAATCCCCCTCTTCTTGGCATACAATAAATTTTTAGGCATAATATTGTTTGGCACAACGATTGCGCATACATTTTATTAGCATAATAATATAATAATACTTTGGCATAATGAGGTTAGCATAACTGTAATTTGGTCTAATTTGTTTTGGTATAATTTCGAATTGCATACATTTTTAATCATGAGCAAAAAAAGAATTCAAAAGTCATTTATTCAAACTAGGCTGAGAATCAGCACTCCCCCAAAACGCCCACCCTTCACCACTTTCACCCTTCACCTTCACAGCTTTTGCTGGGAAGAAGAAGTGGCGCAACAAACTCCCCAGCAGCTCAGCTGTCTGTTCAGTTAGAAAAAAAAAAAAAGATTCTATACAATAGTATGCAAGACAATTTACAATACGCTAAAAATAATTTAAATTATAAAATAAATAGCTATAATTAATAGCCATAGGACAGCTAGCACACGCCAATATACCAACCAAAATCATCGAGAACTATACTCAAGCAGAAATAAAAATAACTAAACGTAAACAATATCTAAAAAAAGAAAATAAAGCCTCCAGGCATAAAGGGCGTGCCCGCTTACTGCTTACTAGCTGTAACTAGAAGTTATAATTGATAAACTAGGACCATCGAGTTAAAATAAATAATTGTCGAGGTTGCTAGCTAACCACATAATTATTGCAATACAACTCATAAAAAAACATTGTAATGAGTAGATTATGTCAAAAATAAATTAAAATAAATTGACTTACAAAGTAAAATTATAAACAATTATATAAACTCATATAACCTGTCAGTAGGTAAACTAATTCCGGAGAAAGAACATTTAAACATTGTCTTGAGTTAATCACAGCGACCAACTATTCTTATCATTTAAGTAGTCGTTGATAGAATAGTATGCCTTTGAACAAAGGTTGGACTTTAATTTAGTTTTAAACGCATTAAAAGGCAAATCTAGCAAAGAAGAGGGTAGCTTGTTATAAAAAGTTATACCAAGCCCAACAAATGAGTTATGAACCTTATGAAGCCGGTGAAAGGGAGCACGTAGTTTATCCTTACTTCTAGTGTTAATATTGTGAATATCAATGTTTTTAGTGTATAAGTGTATATTTTGCCTAATATATAAGATGTTGGCGAGGATGAATATTGTGATGCCACTGTGAGAATATCGATATGTTTGAAAACATCTCTCAGAGAAACTCTGGCACCTAGCTGGTAAATTGCTCGAATAGCTCGTTTTTGGAGGACAAATATATTTTGAATATCGGCAGCTTTGCCCCACAGCAGAATACCGTAGGACATAACGCTATGAAAATAACTAAAATAAACTAACCGAGCTGTATCAACGTCAGTGTATTGTCTTACTTTCCTGACGGCGTAGGCGGCCGAACTGAGCCTTCCCGCTAGGCTCGATATATGTTGGCCCCACTGAAGTTTGGCATCTACTGTTATGCCTAGAAAAACTGCGAGTTTACAGTTTCAAGCACCTCTTTATCTAAGACGATGTTGGGTCCTTGATTTCTCAGCCATAAATTTAAACAATAATTATTATAATTTGGGAATACTCTATTGGATTAGGTTAAGGTGATGCATATGAGTTATATCAGGGTTTATTATTTTTATTCCAAAGAGCATTATGTGTAAATATCATTATGCGTTTATAAAATTATGCTTCATTATTATTATGCCAACAGTATTTCTAGCAAGAAACATTATGGCAAAACATTTATGCCTAATAATATTATGCGTAATGATCATTATGCTGAATTTCGTTATGCCAATGTAAATTATGACAATATAGTTTATGCTTATATATATATTTGACTACATAAAAATTGGTAAAAGTACTGGTAGGTAAACAAGTTATTGTTTAAATTTTCATTTGCCAAACATTAGGTTTGCGTTACAACTATTTGTGAAGAGATTTTTTGCTAAGTAATAATTAGGCAAATGAAATTATGCGGAAAATTGTTTGGGAAGTGATAATTTGGCAATTTCTTTTCGATGAAACAAGGGATACCCCTATTTTGTTATCGTATAGCAGGTTTCACGTGCGACATAAAGCTTGTGTACACGGGACTTCCTGCTTTTCAATATTTTTCACATGAAATCAACAGAGGATTTATTTACTCTGTTTTCTACACGAAATTAAAAAAAAAGCTTTGTATCTATATCACGTTTATGAAATAAACCATCTAAGGGTCGAACAGGGTCAGATAACGTATACAACGCTTTAGTATAAAAACGGTTGGAAGGCTGTCGGCATGCTTTGTTCGCGCAACTAATCAATACCTAGTGCAGTGTGTGGCTCAGCTGCCTGGATGCCGGCTATGAGATTGAATGGGATGGTACCTGCAAATTCACGTATCAGCACACGTATGCGGCACATTATTGCCGCGACTCGCTCCGCTCCCGTGTGTACAGACGTTCTGACGCCGACGTGAGTCACCACGTCCCTCAGTACTTCCATGCACGTCTCGATGCACGCGCTCAATTTACAGACTAGTTAGGGGCTTTGGGTATAGAGTAGAACCACCAAATTATCAGTAAGTATACAACAATTCAAAGGGAACGTCTAGACGGCACCAGGACTCAGCGGGACTCTCTTGAGGCGCTACCTTTGAGTCGTGTGCTACATTTAATTGTATTATCACATCTCCTTATTTGCCACCACCAACGTCGTTTATAACTTCACTTAGTAACTCCACATTTGACCCGCTTGCCGGTGAGATTTCTTATTTACTTCGAGACAAACAAATCGAGCTCCAATGGTTGTGTGTGTCTGTCAGTCAGTGATGAAACTTCCAGTCGACATAGATTTAGATGATTTCAATCAAGATTTTACTATAGTTATGCGACGTATTAAGATGTTTTGGCAAAACTTGCAACGAGTAATAAATCAGTAAGTACCTAATTATTTGTGGTGATTTTAATATTAATATTTTGGAAATATTTAAATGATAGACTGCAGCAAATTCAATTAACGGTGTAAATTCATTGGGTTTAAAAGACAAAATGGATGTAGGTACCACAGATCCGTTCCTGCTTGTGAGAAGTAAACTAAATGCATAGGATTTCGCGTTACCGAATGTTAGAAGTAGTGTATGTTACATTGGTCTTCCTGGGGATCACGCTTGACTCAAAATAACAATGGAGGCCTCACTTAACATCACTCGAGGGCGGCTTACGCTATTTGGAAAATCCGCCAACTAACAGACGTGGAAACAGCGCGACTGTTCTATTTTAGTTACTTTCAGTATTTTGCTGTGGGGACGGGCTGCAGATATTGATTCTATCTTTATTCTGCAAAAGAGGGCTGTCAGAGTCATCTTCAACCTCAGCAGTCACGAATCTCTGGGAACGGTTTAAAAAATAACCCTCTTCAAACCTAAGTTAAATGACTCAATGCAAATAGCTATAATTTCGTATCATAATTACAACAACAAGCTTGCTTCCGTAATAAAATTATTATAGCATTGTTCAGCCACAAAACAGATTCCACATAAGCATTTATTTGTCGTTACACATTGATACAGTATAATAGATGTATGTGCGGCAGCTGAAGTAGTGTCACCAGGTTCCTCCCCGCGTACTTCAACTGAATGAGACGAAGCCAGACAAACAGCCATATTATAAATTGGGGGATTACATCACTGATAAAAATGCTTGGCTCATTGCTGGTCCTGCTCCACAACCACAACTAATTGATTAAGAATTTAGAAAATACTGTTGGAGCGGCTGAAGCTGCTGACCATCTTTGTATTGTATAAACTCAATCTCCTTTGTATTACATTATAATTGCATAGCACAGGTGTGAGTATTATGTACGGAAGAGCATTCACCGGGTAATATTCAGTAGGTGAAAAATCAATCAACCCCAATTTTTTTACACTTAGGGGCTGAATTTAGTTTTCAATTTTACATGGGACCAACTTTTAGGAACAATAAAGTATGAATCATTAAAATCGGACTACTCCGTAAAAAGTTATGTGGTCAACAACTCAACATAAAAGAAAAAATACACTTTGTCTTGAGAACCTCCTCCTTTTTTTTCGTCGGTTACCAATTTATTCACATTCACACCAGCGAAAGTGCGAATCTGCGATTATGTTAAAAGTAATAAACTAATAACTACGTCAGTGAAATATGCAGAATTTGATGCTCTAAAATTTATTTAAAAAAAAACTATTTAATATAATGGTACTTACGGTTTTTGGCGCATCCTGGTGGACGCCCCGAAAACTCGCGAAAACGGGAAAATATAATCTTCAATCGGATTTCTTTGAGATATTTATTTCAATGTCTGTCCACGAAAACGGAACTGGGAAACTGTAACCGATGTTCACTTATTGTGCAATTTCACTGATTACAACTTTCTAGCTCCGTTTTGGTGGTCAAACAGTCCTATTGTGTTATGTCTTTCATAGATATTTCGCCTGTCCGCCAGCTAAAAGAAAACTTGCTTGTTCCGTACCTATTGTCGGCACACGCTTGACCTTTGCAGCAAAAAGCACTCTTCAATAATTGAGTGCCCGACCGACCACCGACTAGCACTGTCCAGCACCGACCAGCCGCAGCATTGACCGTAGGGTTTTTGAACAAATTCTAGCCAACATTAAAAGATCGTTTAACCCAAAACGCAACGTCGCAAATAGCTGTCAAACATTTACCTGTTTTGATTAATTTGGCAATATTACTGTATGTAAATTAAAAATGTGGCTAACTATTAGCAAACTAGAATAAAAGCATTAATTAATACCGTAACACCAAATATTTAGTTTTATATGTAAAAAAAGTATTTGGAAACTTTCCAAATGCCTTTTTTACACTTAGAGCGGTTCAAGTTCAATGTTATAATTGCAATTCATTATTAATATTCTAGTTCGCTAGTTAGCCACTTTTCTTATTTCCCTATTGCCAAATTAATCAAAATAGCGAAATATTTGACATCTATTTGCGACGTTGCCACTTTATTATATAAAGATAGAACAATTAACCAATGAAGACAAAAAGAGAGAACAGTCCGCGAGTAACTTTTCATTCATTTATTTATAGTTTAATTCAGTTCTTCAGATAGCAAACTGACATTTAGAACTGAATGGAATGGCGTCGGTGCCTGTGGGCTGAGGTTTGCCGTATTATGGTGTGTTAGACTGTGCGAGGAGGAGACTCTAATACACTAGGGGAAGGCTTAGCAGATCAAATTACTAATGAAAGTAAAAGCCCAAATATTAACACATGTATTATTGTATGTTCGCGATTATCCGTCCACTGTGTATGCGACGAGCAGTGGACGTGTGTGATGGATGGCGTGTATTCCTCGATATAATGAACAAAGCCTCCTCAGATCATCAGATGACCTCGACAGCTCCTACAACAATGACGAGTACCTCTTGGAGGTATCTGTAATGTAATCCTTCAGAGATTGCGAGCTGAGGGGTGTGGAGCTTCAAACATAATCATATTTGGAGGTATTATGATTATTAATAGTCTGCTGGAATCAGTAAGACAGTCACAGGCTTGGCATTCAATCATAACTCAATCCGATGAGCTGCTTTATTGAATCATGAATGGCTTTGATGGTAGGTACCCCTACCACCAAAGACATTTCCTGAAGCAGCTAGCTGTGTAGCGCAACATAAGCGATAATCTAGTTAGCATAGTGAATACATTCCGAGCTCGCGTGGCGCTGCTCCCATGATAGATGGAGTATTAAAGTTAGGTTCTGTAATACGGGCCTAAGACACGGAGACACGGGGCGCCTCACATAACATACGTAAACCTAAGACACGGAGCGCCTCACTTAATACACGTAAACCTAAGACACGGAGATACGGAGTGCCTCACTTAATACACGTAAACCTAAGACACGGAGACACGGAGCGCCTCAAATAATACACGGAAACGTAAGACACGGACCAATCTTCCAAGTCGACGCAATAAAACATACGGCCATTTATGCCACAGTTATGTTGACACGCGCAAATAAACCAAAGCCTGTGTGGTACCCATGGACCTAGCAGCATGCAGTTTGGCGAGAAGCAAGGTTTTACAGTTCAAGTCAAGAGATAAAACCGAGAATTTTAATTTATAGTTTTATATATATCAACTGCAAAGCTAAGTTTGTATTTCAATCTGTCTTGAAGTAACATTTAGTCGGTATTTCATTCAAATCAGTCCACTCTACTCTATTAAAAGTTCTTTTTTCAAGTGAAAAGTTAAGTTTGCCATTCAATCCAGAATTCAAGGAAATTCGGGCCACCGAGCGAGCAAAGCTTTGGCCTGGTATTTAGAGTTCCGTAGTCAACAAGGAGCCCTTAGATATAGTTTCGCCATGTCCATCTGTCTGTTCGCGGCTTAGCTCAGAGACTCTTAGTATTAGAAAGCTGTAATTTGGGATGGGTATACATATATACTAAACACGCTGTAGTCCAATGAAATTTTGAAAAAAAAATAATTGATGGCCACTCTGAAGGTCAGGTCTGTTTTTTTTGTCGTCTATCCCATCGTGTCGGGTATCGTTTGATAGGTCATTCGTTCATATTGCGGGTCTGTTAAACAATTTTTCTATTCAGGGATCCGTTATTTTATTTTAATAAGCTTTAAAGTGTTAATTTTTGTTAGAGTCAACTGCCCTGCCAGCTAAATGGTTGTTTTTGATTATATGAAAAAAATCGCAACAGTACTATACAGGGTTTTAGGCAAAACACTAACAACCTCTTATAGCGTCATTGTACTCGTCATTATCAACAACTTCAATAACGCTTCATTGCGCGTGGCCGGACCGCCCGACACGCACTTGGCCGGATTTTTTAATATAAATAAATCTGATATTTATTAGATTCTAAATGTCTTACTTAAAATAATAATTATTAATTTGCATATTCACACCATTTATTTGTAATACCTACTATAGTGCCGCCATTGACGACGTAATTAATACCTACATGTTAGAAAGGAAAGGATATTTTATTTGTAATAACTTTTGATGGAAGGGGCCGACTTTAATGAAATATAAAGACTATTTAGACTTCAAAATACGGACTATGGCTATATTTCCAATCCCATAAATCTCTTGAAAAGAAGTTGGTCCACATAAATATATTTTTAAAATCATCCCCTATTTACGAATTTATAATATTAGTATGGATTAAGTAGATTGTTTATAGTAGATAATTCACTAAGGGGATTAAACAGTGTCGCAAGTTCTTCACGGGCGGTATATTGAATCTCGAGAAAATTGAGGCGACGATAGCCGACTTTTAATGATTTTATACTGAAGATCACGTCTAAACGTGTTAATGGTTTGGAAAACATGTACGAGTATGTTTAATAATAAATAATATAATAAATTATTTTCCGCTACTCGAAACGGATGCGAGTAACGGAAAATGACGCGAGTCTACTTAATTTAACTACTGCGGTTTCGCTGCTATGGTTTCGCAGCAGAGGTGTGCTACCGGGGTAAGTGTGATAGGGTCACGTGACTCTTCGCGGGTACGTGTCTGCTCATCACGTCTGTGCTGTCCACCCCACTCCGAGTAGCGCCACTTACCTTGACGCGGCCATTCTTATTCAGCTAATGGATGATGCTCACCTGAAAAAGAAACATAACATTTCGTTAACTAATTGATCGCCTGGACATTGGTATGTATTAACATTTATTTGCTGATATTAAACTTCTCAATTTCGTTCAAAGTTATTAATCCTCATACAGACTTTGACTGTTTAAAAATATTGTAAGGCTTTCGGTGAAATTTAATATGAACGAAATTATAGTAACCGATCGATCTATGGGAATTAAACATTCAATGTATGTATGAAAGAAAGAAAGAAAATAAATTCATTTGGCGCAGACTAAAAGGTTTATTGTACCGACAGCATGGTCATAGTGGGGGCAACCGCTATCCTACCCATTATTAACCTATTAACTAACCTGTGTCAACCGGTGCTACTGGTCAAACTTAACTGACAGGTACCTATACTTAATGAACTATTTCATTTGGTTGATGATGGCATATTTATCATCTAGATTATTCATAATGCTTGAATTATAACTGAGTTAGTTTAGTGGTGAACGATGCAGTATCTGGCATAGAAAATCGTCACCAAGCGAACACTTAGTAGGTAAGTATTACCTACTTGCGACGTTTGCATTAAATGTTTTTTTTTAAACAACCGTAAAGTGCAAAGTTTTAATTTTCGATCATCATTATCAGAGATTAAAATTATTGCCCATTCATTAATTAACTATGAAAATTTCCATTTGCACCAGATATATTAATTTTTAACTGAAGCTTTTACATCAATGGCGACATGAGTAGCATACATATAGGATTATGCTAAATAATTTCGTTCAAGTTTCATTATCAGTTCTCTCATTTCACGTAGGTATCTCGGTCTGTGGCGACGTCCGCGCGTCCCGTAACGCCGCCCCCCTCCCCCCACCCCCGGGTGTCCCGACCACGTCCCACCGCGCAGCGCCTCGCCGGGAACTCGCGGAAAATGTGCTTCACGGACGAATTAGTAATTACAACATTAAGGACGCAGTTTTCGTAACGTTTACCAAGCCGAGCGACCACGCTTCTGTACCGCAGAAACTTTCCCCGAATTTCCCCGAAATATTTGTGAAGCAAACCCATACGTGCCCACGGTAAACACGCGCGAGCTCGGTACCTGAGCGACATGCCGCGGCGCCGCTTGCTCCCGCCAGCAGCCCGCAGACATATTGCCAGTAGAAAAGACAATAAAACCAGCCATTCACCTACACACGAATATTTAAATCAGGCATTAGCATAATATGAGGCAGTGGGGGGCAGTGGGGGTGGGCCGAGAGCCTCGCGATACATTGGAGGGGCTAGCTAAGCCTTCTCTTAATACAATTAAGTCGGCGATTCGTTCAGCCCGGCCCGTGTAATGGCGCAGGCCGCCCGGCCCAGCAGTTACTGTCCTGTTAACCGAAACATATGACCCTCACTTTAGAGCTCCCACACACTGCTCCGCTGACTCCACGCATTTACAGTTTTGCACTGTATCGCTTTTGACTATCATTTTCGTTCGCCAAACACTTAAAAGTAATAATTTTAATAAAATAGGTACTTTCGGTACTTCTTTAAGTACACCGGCAGTTCTGGCGGCGTCGTGCGTGCCGCTCTTACTGGAGCGCGCACGCCAGCTGGGCCGCGAAAAATTTGTCGCAAACGGAGTGTGAAATAACCTCGACCACAGAGCCTGCACCGGCCACTACGGGCTACGAGTATCACAAGTTCGTAGATCTGAGAATCATGTTTTAATATTCATTCCGTTTATTTGAAACGTTATTATACACAGTTGTTATACAATAGGATAGGAGATCGTACTTAAACGTTTACTTTCTGAAGGTTGTTGTATAACTTTTCCAAAAATTGCCATCAATTGGCCGACTAGCAATTTTGATGTAGAATTCGATTGGTAATGGCTTGAATCTGGCACGTTTTAGGGGTGACCCACCCCGCCCCTGCCCTCCTGGGCCGGGGCGGCGCGGGTCCACAGCGGGCCACACGCGACCTACATACACACTCGTTACAATAAGACGATGCTCATCACTGAAGGTCGTTCACCTGCCAAGCCGTGGATGTTTGAGGACCGGGAGACTATTGGGCGACCTACTCGTAGTGAACGCAAGAGTAATGAGCGCAGGGAGTCAGTCAGGCGCGAGTAATTAGGGTAATTTCCAGCGGCGCGCGTGACGGAGTCTGTCGCGCTCGGTTCGCGCAGTGGCTCGCAGTGCTCCTGGCGGCCAGGCTCGCGGCCTGCTCACTGCGCTCATGCCGCAGCAGCTCAGTGCTCCACTGTCTCACTCTAGCTATCGACCCGTCCGGGAGTCAATTGGCGTTATCGTAACACATTTTGCTCAGCTCGGGATTCGTACGTGCTTTCTTTTAATTTTTTGTGAACAACAACTGGGACAAGCTCCGTCGACAACTTCTAGGTTCCTTTTTGTAAGAAAATGTGTTGCTGTTCGTCTGAACACTAGCGTAACGTACCTACCTAGTTAGCCTTTTTAACTCCTATACTTTTATAAACACGCAAGCCACCCATCCTTCCACAATCATTTAGTGGATTTGTTATGACATTATTCATGATAATTTGAGTCAGAAAACCATCCCTTGCGAGTGAAACCCCTATATCTGAATATCACAGCTGTTTCTCTGATATTCCTTGTGGTATGACTTGAATGTCACAATCATTAGCCGCGCGCCCTAAGCTTCGTTTGTTATGTATAGTATCGTAGGGACTCGCGCACTTCGCTGATCGCTTCTAATTTTCCGAATAAATCTATCTGACATTTCGATTAAGGGAGGGAACTTGCGAACACAAGAGCAGGCGTGAGTATTATGTGTACGGTGTAGTATTATATCCAAATCCAGTGCAAATAGATCGGTAGCGAGGTATAAGGTTTCGTGTGAGGGATTACTTCGACGGGTGTAATTAACGGCTGAGGCGGCGTGCTCGGGGCCACACGCCACGTCACCGCCACGCCACGCACCACACTGTTTCCTAGCGTGGGTCGCGTGGCGCTCGTTCATATTGCCGCATCGCTCACGGACGAATTTATTGCTGAGCACTTGTCGCTGATGAATCGCCTTACATCAGTTGTATTAAGGTATCGTGAACCACGTATATAGCGATCAGAACGTGAGTGAAGTGACGTCACACGCGGCTTTGTTAGCTCGGTACGAGCCGCGCGGGCGCGGGCCGCGTTCTATATAAACAGGACGCCGCTAACGAGCGACTACGTACAAATAATAAATTAAAAGTGCACCTTGCTGCAGTCATCTCCGCAGCCATGCTCACACGCATTGTATTGAATCACTTCCGCAGTTTAAACTTCACACGTCACAGTGATGAACTGTTGAGTCGTCACAGTCATGAACACTCACGACACGAACTACTAGGAATTTTTATATTAGAGAGTGAAATTACGTACTTAGATATATATTGTAAAGTAGTATTTATTGGTAATTTGTCATCAAAATCACTTCAAAGCCTAATTTTATAAACTGAGGAATTTTATTTTTATAACAGAAAAATGTCGTTTGGAAATAGCTCGACCCTCAATGTGTGAATTATCACAATATGTCATGCGGACAGTCGCTCTCGGCGACAACTCGTCGGCGGAAACTTCATCATTGACAGCCTTAAAATATATGTCGGCGGTTTTAAAATAGCCGGATGACAAAGAGCAGCTTCCACGTAGCAACGCTGCCAAACGCGGCGCGCGCGCAGCCACACAGACGCACTACACACCGCCGGGACAAGCACAGGCTGTGAAGCCTGTGCTTGTCCCGGCGGTGTGTTCATTACATAGGTACTGTGTGTAAATTCAGGGAAAATTATTGCTTAGCAAATTGACTATCAACTCAAATTTCGATTAAATAATATGACTCACTCAACTCAGCAATTTGTCGAAGTGTATCAATCTGCTCAACAATTTACTTCGCTGACCCGTAACTTTCTTCTTCCAGCGTGCGTGTACATGCAGGCCCTATCCTAATTACACACTTCACATTTCACAAGATAGGAGTAAAGATGTCACATCTACACTATTTAGTAGACATTTACTGAAGACAGACTCCGCATAATACAATGTATCCGCATAATGTAGTCCGTACTATTTATTGGAGCAAAGAAAGTAGGTATTAGATTTCTGATTTAGGTGCACAGTTTGCGACCTGTGCACCAGTCTGATGTAGGTGCAGAGTTTGCGACCAGTGCGCCAGTCTGATGTAGGTGCAGAGTTTGCGACCTGTTCTCCAGTCTGATGTAGGTGCAGAGTTTGCGACCAGTGCGCCAGTCTGATGTAGGTGCAGAGTTTGCGACCTGTTCTCCAGTCTGATGTAGGTGCAGAGTTTGCGACCTGTGCACCAGTCTGATGTAGGTGCAGAATATGCGACCTGTTCACCAGTCTAATGTAGGGGCAGAGTTTGCGACCAGGGCGCCAGTCTGATGTAGGTGCAGAGTTTGCGACCTGTTCTCCAGTCTGATGTAGGTGCAGAGTTTGCGACCTGTGCACCAGTCTGATGTAGGTGCAGAGTATGCGACCTGTTCACCAGTCTAATGTAGGGGCAGAGTTTGTGACCTGTGCACCAGTCTGATGTAGGTGCAGAGTTTGCGACCTGTGCACTAGTCTGATGTCGGTGCAGAGTTTGGGACCTGTTCACCAGTCTGATGTAGGTGCAGAGTTTGTGACCTGTGCACCAGTCTGATATAGGTGCAGAGTTTGAGACCTGTGCACCAGTCTGACGTAGGTGCAGAGTTTGCGACCAGTGCACCAGTCTGATGTAGGTGCAGAGTTTGCGACCAGTGCACCAGTCTGATGTAGGTGCAGAGTTTGCGACCTGTGCACCAGTCTGATGTAGGTGCAGAGTTTGCGACCTGTTCTCCAGTCTGATGTAGGTGCAGAGTTTGCGACCAGTGCACCAGCCTGATGTAGGTGCAGAGTTTGCGACCAGTGCACCAGTCTGATGTAGGTGCAGAGTTTGCGACCTGTGCACTAGTCTGATGTAGGTGTAGAGTTTGCGACCTGTTCTCCAGTCGGATGTAGGTGCAGAGTTTGCGACCAGTGCACCAGTCTGATGTAGGTGCAGAGTTTGTGACCAGTGCACCAGTCTGATGTAGGTGCAGAGTTTGCGACCAGTGCACCAGTCTGATGTAGGTGCAGAGTTTGCGACCATTGCACCAGTCTGATGTAGGTGCAGAGTTTGCGACCTGTGCAACAGTCTTCTTCTTAGCGTGTCGATAGCAATCTAAATATACTAAGTGCAGAGTTTGCGACCTGTGCACCAGTCTGATGTAGGTGCAGAGTTTGCGACCTGTGCACCAGTCTGATGTAGGTGCAGAGTTTGCGACCAGTGCGCCAGTCTGATGTAGGTGCAGAGTTTGCGACCAGTGCACCAGTCTGATGTAGGTGCAGAGTTTGCGACCTGTGCACTAGTCTGATGTAGGTGTAGAGTTTGCGACCTGTTCTCCAGTCGGATGTAGGTGCAGAGTTTGCGACCAGTGCACCAGTCTGATGTAGGTGCAGAGTTTGTGACCAGTGCACCAGTCTGATGTAGGTGCAGAGTTTGCGACCAGTGCACCAGTCTGATGTAGGTGCAGAGTTTGCGACCATTGCACCAGTCTGATGTAGGTGCAGAGTTTGCGACCTGTGCAACAGTCTTCTTCTTAGCGTGTCGATAGCAATCTAAATATACTAGGTGCAGAGTTTGCGACCTGTGCACCAGTCTGATGTAGGTGCAGAGTTTGCGACCTGTTCTCCAGTCTGATGTAGGTGCAGAGTTTGTGACCTGTGCACCAGTCTGATGTAGGTGCAGAGTTTGCGACCAGTGCACCAGTCTAATGTAGGTGCAGAGTTTGCGACCAGTGCACCAGTCTGATGTAGGTGCAGAGTTTGCGACCAGTGCACCAGTCTGATGTAGGTGCAGAGTTTGCGACCTGTGCACCAGTCTGATGTAGGTGCAGAGTTTGCGACCTGCAGTGCTATTCTGTAACCATCTCACCGTGAGAACTTAGGTGAAGTGAGTTGTCATTCCAACAGGGTGAGATGACACTGACAGCTCACTCCACGCTCACTTCACGTGTTATCACGGTGAAGTGGTTACGGGAATCGACATGCTGTTCTCCAGTCTGATGTAGGTGCAGAGTTTGCGACCTGTGCAACAGTCTGATGTAGGTGCAGAGTTTGCGACCTGTGCACCAGTCTCAGCCAAGTTCAAGCTAAAACTCACATGCTCAAAACTAGCGCTGGATTATTTCGGCTTTATAGCCGGTGCAGTAAGTTCTGTGATGAATCAGCGTTCGTGAACGAAGTGAACCGAGAACACGCAGGGCTAAGGCTTCACCGTCAAAATCCCTCGCACTTTATGTTAAAGCCAATTCCGAACAAATTAAATTCAAATTCAAAAGGAATTTATTCAAACTAGGCTAACAATCAGCACTTTTCGAACGTCAAAGTTACATAAGACAGTCCCACAAAACGCCCACCCTTCACCACTTCCTAGTGCTTTCGCTGGGAAGAAGTGGCGGTGGTGGACTCCCCAGCAGCACAGCTGTCTGTTCAATTACAAAAAAAAAAGATTATATTTATTAGTAGCAAAATTATTTACATGACGCAACACTAAACATACGAGTAATTTAAATTATAAATTAATAGCCATATGTCAGCTAGCACACGCCAATAAACCAGCCAAAAATATCAAGAACTGTACTCAAGCAGAAATAAAAAAATAAAGACTAAACGTAATATATTATACATACATATTAGCTATATATAGCTGTAACTGGAAGTTATAAATGATAAACTCTCAAGTCAACGGCACAATCTCATTAGGGTCTGAAATGGCAATGGACGTTCCTCAAGGTTCGATCTTGGGTCCATTCCTCTTTTTAGCTTATATTAATAATTTACCCCAATTATTTCAATATCAACCAAAGATGGTGTTATTTGCAGATGACACATCATTGATCTTTAAAATAAACCGACGGTCACAAAATCTTGACGTCGTGAATAGCTGTATTGTTCAGGTCCAAGATTGGTTTACGGTATAAAATTTGGTACTAAATAATAATAAAAACCAAATGTATTAGATTTAGATTATCAAATGTTAGAAGCAGCGAATGTGACATCTTATAGAATGGAGAAAAACTGGAATTTATTAATCAAACAGTTTTCCTAGGAATCACGCTAGACGAGAAATTACAATGGGGACCCCATACACCAACATCTCTCGCGGGGCGGCTAAGCTCGGCCGCTTATGCTGTTAGAAAGATAAGACGGTTAACAGATGTAGAAACCGCGCATTTGGTCTATTTTAGTTACTTCCACAGTATTATGTCGTATGGCATTTTACTATGGGTCGGGCTGCTGACATTGAATCCATCTTTATTTTACAAAAGAGAGCTGTCAGAGCCACTTATAATCTAAGTCGTCACGATTGTCACGAATCTCTCAGGGAACTATTTAAAAAGATTAATATTATGACGGTACCTTGCCAATTCATTTATGAAAATATTATGTATGTGAGAAAAAATCTACATCTTTTTAATAAAAGTGATAAACATAATTTTAATACTAGAAATAAAGATAAAATAGATCAACCATTTTTCAGACTATCTAAAGTAAATACATTTTTTATGGGGTACTGTGTTAAATGTTACAACAGAATACCTTGTGATATATTAGAATTAAATGAAAGAAAATTTAAAACTCATATAAAAAGTACACTTTGTAAACAAGCCCTATTACAAATTAGAGGATTATATCCAAGATAAAAATGCTTGGAAACATGCTGGTCCTGCTCCATAGGACCATTTAGAATCTAGACAAAATCTAACTGGTTGCCAATTTAATTGTATAATATTATTTTTTATAACATTGATTTTATATTCTGTGGTTATCTTGAACTCACACACTGACTTATTATTAGTAGTACTTGTTAAAATGTTAGGAATATCGTATAAGTTTACAATGTTTGTAAATATGTGAGCACCATACATCTATCACATAATTAATTTATGTCATTCCTTCATTTTTCATTCTTTTTACCTATCGTGATGAAGTAATCTTATTCTAGGTGCATCGTCTTCACATACCTATAGGTATGTGAAGACGATGCACCTAATTAATGTATACAAGATATTGAGAAAATATTTTAAAAGAGTAACGGTGTAGTTTCTTCCCCATTCTTCTCCATACGAAAACTATCTTTTGGAATGGGCGACTAGAATCATTTTTTTTTTTTTTATGTTGACGTTCTTATTGCGTTTTTTGTGCCTAATTGAAATAAATTATTCGACTTTGACTTTGAATAACAATAACATAACCATGATCAGCGAGACGACCAGTCACCACAAGCAGCACCCGCTCACGAGCATAACGCAAAGATCAGCCATTACCACCCTCGCCATATTTGAGGGAAGGAGGCAACCCGACCCCCGACGCTACCGTAAGCAGTAACATCTAAGGGAGCATGACGAACTTGCTGCCGGTTGGTCAGGCAGCAAGTTCGTCATGCTCAGGTCGAGGTCGCTAGCTAACCACATATAGCAATACAACTCATGAAAATCATTCAAATGTCAAAAAAAAAAAATTAAAATAAATTGACTTATAAAGTCAAATAAAAATAAACAATTATATAAACTTATATAACCTGTCAATAGGTAAGCTAATTCTGGCGAAATAACATAAACATTGTCTTGACTTAATCACAGAGACCAACTATTCTTATCATGTAAGTAGTCGTTGATAGTATAGCCTTTGAACAAAGGTTGGATTTTACTTTAGTTTTAAACGCATGAAAAGGCAGATCTAGCAAAGAAGAGGGTAGCTTGTTGTAAAAGGTTATACCAAGCCCAACAAATGAGTTATGAACCTTATGAAGCCGGTGAAAGGGAGCTCGTAGTTTGTCCCTGTTTCTAGTGTTAACTTATTGTGAACAAAATGTAACAATTCCTTTACTTATATTACTTTAATCTCTCAAATAATTCGGACTATAGAAACAAACCTATAAAAATAGGAATCCAGTTTGCAGTATCTGTCCATCCAACAATCAAAACAACAAAAACGAATATCGCGGCAGTATCCGACTGCTCAACAATCCGTGTAGCTCAACTCGCTCAACATGCACGACGCATCGCCGCGGGTTGAATCACGTTTTCTTCAAAGTTCGATGCACATGTCCCTTACTAAGAAAATTGCTGAAATGGCTGCTCGGTTTTAATCTCACTTTTAGTTTGTGCTTTTTAAACTTCTGGTACGTTCCCAGGAAAACTCCCAGACTGCCCCATTGGGCTCACACACAACATTGTGGTCGCAAGCGTGACTACTGAGCATGGAGTCTTGGGTTCGATTCCCAGGTCGAGCAGTGTTATTGGGTTTTTCCATTAGGAATTTCTTAGTAGCAGCCCGGAGTTTGGTAATTGGCAGTATGATTCCCCTGTGCGTCGGAATGGTCCTGCGCCTGATTTCGCTTCGGACGTGTCGAATTTCCGTCCCATCGGACTATGATAGTAAGGGAAGAGATAGAGTGCACCTGCGCCTGCGCACTTGTGTGCACAGTCTCCGCTAAGAATGCCCACCATGGCTGTAATTCGGTCTGGAAGACTAAAACTTCAGAAAAAAGTTTTAATTATAATGGTTACGGTAAACCTTCATTTTTTCAACATTTATATGCATCTTGCAAGTTGCGACAACGATCACTTCACAAGCAATGGTCGCAAATGTTCCGCAGAGCGGCATCACGTCGGGGCGCGGACGTGGCTGGCATTCCAACAGCTGCACATGCTATCACGAGCCGCGAAGACAGCCAGCGAGAACACGCCGTGATGAGCACCCGCCGCAGAATATTGATAAGCGCACATTCCTGCAACTGAAATGACGCGGCCGTCGACTGCGGACGTGTTGTATGGACAGGAGTGTATTCTGGACGCGATTTAATGTGGCAGTGATATGTTCTTATAAACTGTGTTAGCACGGCGGCGCGGGCATGTAGGTCACAGCAATATGGTGCTGTTCGCGTGTCACTGCCACCGCCGCACGAGCCGCACGCCGCCACACCGCCACCAGCCACTACGCCACCCAGCACAGACACCGTCTAGACGACATCATCCGCCCTCGTCTCCTCTCATAGTCATCATTAAAACACTTAAAGCGAAGTAATGGTATTGTCCCGGGAGCCAATATTGTGTTTTGTCTAGACAAGGCTCGTTGCCAAAATCACGTCGTTCCCTTCGTCGTGGACTGTATATATTAAAAAAATTACGCGTATTAACGATAAACTGAACAAAACGTGAATCACTAATTTATCATTAGCACGATAAGTATTGAACCTGTAGTACGCCTGTAGACCGCTGGTCGGGGTTTCAGAATGCGTCCGCCAGACGACGACGCGAGCCTACGGCCGTGATAACAGAGAGACCTGATATCACACATACCTACATTATCTACGAACAGGTTTGAATTTAATGATCAACTAAGCACCATTAGCGTTCCTCTCAAACCGCAGAATGTGCAGCTAAAAGAATTTTCATAGTGGTATCTTGCCCGAGCCGGTCTAATTAAATTATTCGCATAATTAATGAACCCCCGCTGGAACCAGCCCCGCCTGTCCCGGCCGGCTCAGTGGCTCACAACTAACGAAGCACACAAAAGCAGCGCCAGCTCGAGGGCGAACAATAATCGCGGCGGAAGTACGGAATTCTTCCAAAGTCCCATCGGTATGGAGCTAACGTCTCGGTACTTTCGTAGCGTGTAGCTCTAGATCGATTTCTTTATTAAGTACGCTTAGCTGTACATTGTGTTGAGACTTCGAACGCCATAACAACAATAAGTTAGTTTTATAACAACATTGTAAAGTAGGTAGCTGTGTACCTACTGGACAAGTTCGCCGTGTGCAGTACCGAAACAGAGCGCACTGTATCATAAAGTTTTATCATTTTGCTAGGCGAAGAGTTGTGTAAAAATTAACTTATTTGTTAAGAAAAAGGAAGCTTTTCCAAAGAAAATCTACCACTCAAAGCCTAAGATATTGTGATATTTCCAGATATTGTTTACAAGTGCTTCAGAATCATGAATATTATGACAAGAAGCAAGGTCTCACAGCACAAGGAAAGGAAAAAGAAAATCCTTAGTTTGTAGTTGCAACACATCAAAAAAAAAATTCATAATGTGTGTAGTGTGTGTCGCTGTCGTGGGAGTAGTGCATATTTTTTGTCGCTGGCGTAAATGACGCTGTACTTTTATCACCGCGCGCTGTGTTTATTAATTAGTGATTACTCATCAGTACATTGATCGATTCGAGCGGTAGACAGAGCTCACGACGTTATAGTAGCTGTGACACATAAAACTCATACTTGTGACTATTAGAAGTTGTAGAAAATTTACGACTGCTCTATTATGGCACCATGCAATACGTAACGTACAAAACTGGCGTGCAAAAGTTCGGGAAGCAAGAGAGAGTCCGGCCCTCGACGAGTCGCTGTGACCTCGGAGGACCGTGCTCGTCTCCACGGGAACGCGTAAGATTGAGGGACTCCAAAGGGACCAACTAATGACGAGCCCGCGGCGTGTGGCTCCCGGATGCTGATTCCGCTTCATGATTTACATCTCGTCTTTAAATATTTTCAACAAATCTACTCTCCCCATATTGTACCAGTCGAGGTTGAAACAATACTTAAATTTGTTGTGTCGGAATCGAATGAATTCGACAACAATATCCACTCTTACAGTTACTAACGAAACAAATGCGGTTCGCATCGATGCATGGTTTCTGGTTGCATGTTCGCTCTGTAGTTGATAGTAAAACTGTAATCATTGTAGGATTGGTTTGCACGGGAACGCTTAAGAATTAAGAATTGAACCAAACGCAGGAACATGACAGGCCATTTACGAGTGCGGCGGGTTCAAGCGGTGTAATGCAGTCTTGAGCACCGCTATTTGATATAACTGTGGCTGCAATGGTGGCAGACAACGAGACTAGCTCATCTACATCTACCAGTAGGAGCCAGGCTATACCCCACAGCAACAGTACGAGGCCACAGTTAGAGCAGATGTCGCGTGCGCCTGATTACCGTAGGCGCTGGAATTTGGCTACAGCCCGGTCAAGTCCATGTTCATCGAGATCGAGTTTGGAGACAAGTAAACATAATATATGTAAGCAGTAGTGGTTCAAGAAAGATTTAAACTCAACTACTTCAACTTTGTTTAATTTGTTCTTGTGATCAGTTCATACCAACTACGGAACCCTTCATTGTGTGTGGAACACGCACAGTGAAAGGTTCCGAAGAATACAGGGCGAACGAACTCTTGCTAAGCTGTTTAATGTTCCCTTGCGTTTATTTAATAGATAGGTGAGAAAAAGCTTAACACAAAAAGAAAAACGTTACAGGTAAAAGGAAACTGAACTCATGTTCATCACTCATCTTGCGTCCTCGTTTACCGTTTACAAATATCGGTACGAGACGTGTTTGTTACTAGCAAGTGCCGTCTCATAGCTATACACTGAATTATGCTTTAATTATGATTGATGCCAGCGAGCCATATTTTAAAATATTAAACGTCTGTTTTCCATTTACCAATATTTACAAAAAGAGTCAACGGTCAGTAACTGATCCATCAGCGCGCGCCAACATCGGCCGCTCTGTATATACAAGCACCAGCTAAACTTAGAACAACGTTATGACGTCGCCACACACTAGCCACACGTCCACACGGCCGCCAACAGTTGCAAACACAGGTGAAGCCGCGCCACAACATTGTATCAGAACTTCAGGAATGAACTCTTTGTACGGTTTTGTAAACATTGTTGATCTTCTTTTATTAGTGATTTAAGTTGACTGCTTAAATACCCGGGTGAGATCGGCAGTAGGGGCATGCAGCATGCGGTGCGACGCGGCTACAGCATGCGTGCAGCGTGCGTGCGGTGCGGGGCAGCCGCGTGAGACTCCCGCACGTCCTCTCCGAAGTAAACGATTCTAATATAAAGTGCATAATAATAGCCGCGGCGTGCGGCGCGGGCGCTGCCGCCTCCCACGCGTGTTCACATCACTACACAAATATTAGTATTTAATAGCACCGCAGCATTCTTACTAACTGTGTCAGTGGCTGCTACAACTGCTATTTAATATCATTGTTATTATGGTACTGCATGAATCTCCGCAGAATAGGTGCGACCCCGACCTGGGTCACACAGTAACCGGTACTCCCGCCGCCGCGCCGTTTGGTCAACTTACTTCACACATTATTTCGATCTAAGTAACGTCTAATAAACAAGCCACCTATGAATTTTATATATCACCCATTTTACTTAATTATATATAACTTATAGTTTGACCACCGAAAAAGCATCGAATTCGTTTACTGTAATAATTGACTTATCCGCACTTTATTGTGCTGGTATTGTAACAAGCTTTCTTCTTCAAACATTGATCTGTCTATTTTGAAAACATCAAAGGTTGACAAGCCTGCGCCCCTGAGTGCTACACCCCTCTACGGCGTAGACCCGCGCGTAGCACGCTCTACGAAATATCCGGCACACATTTTCAACTTTGTAGGTTATGTAACGTTGCTTTTAAAAGTTGCATTTCTTTGGGTTTGGTAGTCCATGAGAGGAAATTGAAAAGAAACCTAATAGCACGTGTATAAAAATGACGTCAACATTATTGGATGATTTCGAGACATTCGTAGTTTAGGTGATAATTATTATTCTTAAAGTTTGGATTGGAGAAACAGTAGATATTATAATAAGAATACAAAGCTTTATGTAGGTATCCACTAGCGTTTATGATGAGACACTACTGAACATTCTACTGAACATTCTACTTATGTTTAAGAGGTACGCGTACCTATTGAACGTTTAATGAATAGGTACTCTTTTTAGTTGTTTTCACGTTTATTTTTAAAAGAGATAATCAACTTAAACTTAAAGATCTCTATCCTCTTCCCGCCCCGCGCTTCAGCTTCAGCTCGGAGGGTAGGTACATATTAATATTTTTTTTCATGGAGTTTCTACTCGTTAAGGACTGTTGTGCGCTCATGAGCCAGGTGACGTCGGCCCACAATTTATGGTCAGGATCGATGACGTTGAAAAGAAAATATGACCTCCTTGTAGAACGAAGGACTTTTAACGCGAACGAACATTTTCATCAAAATTCCGTCAAGTTATAACGTACACTTACGTCTGCTAGAGTGCTAGCTACTCATCGTTTGATCAAAATATTTAGCTCAAGTCTTGCAACTTCATCTGCCTAGCCTTTTCCCAGCTATATTGGGGTCGGCTTCCAGTCTAACCGGATGCAGCTGAATACCAGTATTTTACATGGAGCGACTGCCTATCTGACCTCCACAACCCAGTAACTGGGTAATACGATACCCCTTGGTAAGACTGGTTGTCAGATTTTCGGGCTTCTGACGACCCGTAACGACTATCATAGATCCACGAATGACAGCCGGGACCAACGGCTTAACGTGCTTTCCGAGGCACGGAGGAGTCTCGGTATGTAAAGATCGTCACCCATCCATAGACCAACCCCGGCAAGCGTAGCTTAACCTGATGGATCGACCCGTGCGGCAGTTATTACTTAGCCACGAGTAAGTAAGTCTTGCAACTTAAATAGACTAAATATAATGTCCTGAAAAATAAAATAAACGGTACAGCTACGTGTTTAGTTGGTTTATCTAGTTGTCGACAACCGTCCGCCGTCCGTCGTGCCGGACACCCGGCACCGACCAGCAGTGCCGTTCGTCCGGCGCGCGTGTCGCTAATTGTTGCCATAATGTAATAAACGTTCGTAGGTATTACTAAAGATTAGGACGCTCGCTGTATGGGTCAACGACACTCTGACCGCAGCCACTTTCTCGACACTTTATTGGCAGTGGATCGATAAACCTGACAAAACATTGGGAGTACCACAGCGCAGTGTCGCGATAACAGGGAACACTGATGACGAGTCCGCGGCGCTTCGCTCCCGGATACTGCTCCGCTTCATGATTTACATCTCGTCTCAACAAATCAACTCTCGCCGCATTGTACCAGTCGAGGTTGAGACAATTCTTTGTTGTGTCGGAATCAAATGAATTCGACAACAATATCCACTCTTACAGTTATTTCTAGAATTACGATTGTTACTAACGAAACGAATGAGATTCGCATCGGTGCATGGTTCCTGGTTAAATGTTCGCTGTGTAATGAATAGTAAAACTGTAAACTTTTTAGCATTGGTATGCCGCATCATTGCGACGAGTTTGTCTCGTAAGATTGATAGTTGTCTGTGAGTGAATGTCTGCCAGCGGAACCCACCGCGGTGTCGCGAGGTGGGAGGGTTGCGTCGTTCGGAGAGTGCCGAAAAGGGCAGGTGAAACAAGCTGAACCTCCGTTCAGCCGTTATAGGTCTGGTCGGCGGCAGATGACCCTCGCTCGACTGACCACGGTCACTCACGATGACGACGTGAACCAATCAAGCGATCGGGCAGAATTAATTTACGCAAATTGTATGAAGGATTAAGGAATTAAAATGTTTCTATGAACAGGGAAATTTAGGTAGGTTGTATGTTGCACTATAAAATGTTTGGAAAACAGTATGAAGATTCGTTGGCTGTAGTCTTGTGTAGATGCTGAAGTAGCATATAACCAGAGTGAGATGAGCGCACCAGCCCTCGCCGCCAGTGGCTGGCACACGACGGGCCAGCGCTCGCAGTCCGCAACCAGCACGTGACCCCCGGACTGAGCTAGCGATGAGTACGAGTGAGACAGTGGATCGTCTGTAATCTGCTAACTTAATGACAACCGACACTTTCTGGTTCCGAACTGGCCCTGAGGGGCTTTAGCTGTCCCAATTTGTACAACAACGGAAAGAGGACTTATCTGTTAGAGCATTGTCTAATGTAAGGACCATTGAGTCATTATCTTTTATAAACCTCGTTTAGCATTCCACGACTATTAGGTTACTATTAGGTTTAGGTACCTATGCGGTGTTTGCCAGGTGGCTTACGGTCTACCGCAAGTAGAATTTGTACTATTAGGTATTTTGATCTACATAATTATAATACATGGAGCATGACAAACTACGTAATGTCGTCGAAATACATACATACGAGCAAATTTTGAACAACTCCAGATTTTACGAGGATGCGGTTTAATACTGACTGCAGCCATAATACACATTGGGAATAGTTGTCATAACTGTGTGCGATAAATCTCAAAGTTATGTGACATAATTCCCGCCGGTCCGCCATGACACTTGGTATTCGTACGCTCGGTATTCCGAAGTGAAAAAACGGAAGATTTTTTTTTAATCGTTGTCGCCGCCTGTTGCCGACCCGAGGCATGCGCGGACCCGTCTGTCTACATCCTTTATCGTTCATAATGAGAGAGATGTACGGAAGCTGCAATAGATATAGAAGACAAACAAACACCAATACTGACAATCTTAATTAATAACATGGCAATACATTAAGCTCATATAATCCCTTATCGCAAGGAACATTCCGGCGGCGCTCGAATAAAGTACTTAAATCGTACGCTGCCCCTTAATTCACGTTGTCCATGTAGGTCAAATACTTGTCGTCGGCTTGAGTCGGCAGGCTGGCGACGCTGGCGACCACCGGCGACCACCGGCGACAACAGGCGACCACTGGCTGCCACTGGCTCGTTGCGAGCCCCGTAATATTTGTCGTCACAACAATGGCTGAGCCGTCACACTAAATGAAAAGCCTCGTTGACCCCTGATAACTCCCTCTGTGTCATAAATCGCGAACCAAAGATTTTTGCTTTTCAAATCCACGTAATGTTTTTCTAATGATAGTATGAAACTTTTATTTATTTATTTAGTACATGGACGACTTACAGCTATAATAAAAACAGACAAAAAGGAGACCAAAGTCACCAGAGAACCAATTACAAATCCTCACGTATAGACTAATAATACCTAATATTTTATGGTGTGAGCACAAAAACAAAAAACACATCGCCTTAATTTGAGTAAGAAGCAATATAAATACTGTAGGTTATATCAGTCATGAAATTGCAAACCATTGCAATTTCATGACTGATATAACCTACCGTTACTTGAAAAATTTGAGATTTAAGCACCTTCTGGCTGAATTCAAACTATTTGTCATTGAAATTTCTGCGGGCAGTAGGTAATCCTTCCCTCTGCACTGTATGTGCACTGTCGGTACTCGGTAGCTATTGCTCGTTTTAGTTTTTATTTGTTTTCTCTCACACAATAGACGACTTTCGTTTTGCAGCATATTTTCTGCGTTCAAAATAATTTATTTGATTCTCTCGAATTTATTAATTGTAAATTATTATAACTTTAGTATTGTACATAGAATAATACAGATACAGTGTAGGTATCTGGCGTGATAACAAATGAATGTGATTAAGTAACTAACTACGTAAGTTCTAGTGCTAATCAGTAGGTAAGCAATCTATCATTGATAAAAGAGGATCGTCTGAGAAACCGGGTCAGTACCTTGGGAGTGTGTGTGCAGTAAGGCGCGAGGCCCCGACAGATGGCGCCACGCTGGCCGCGCGACCCTCTTCCGAAATACTCTGTTGTTTCCTCAATAGGTAGGGACACAAAGGAGTTCCCCTCACGCAAATTACTATACTATGGACAAGTAGAACATTGATTTTTTTAAGTGATGCGCTAGTATCTACGCTATGGATTTCCATAGGTAGATTTAATTGCATTTTTTTTAAGTCTACCTAGGCATAAACAATGCAGTCGTTGTTTCTAGTAGGTCTAGTAGGTACATTACAAAACACAAAAAAAGAAAACGAATCATACGCCAGTTGAACTTAGGCCATGCGTTTGAATTAAATGCTTTCGTTACTTTCAGTTTTAATTTTGTTCACGACAAGATTTCTAAAACGAGAGCGAATTATTCAATGAAGTATTTGTGAGAAGTGAAGCTGAAAGAATAGTTCTATTGACAGTGATGTAGTCGTAAGTATTGTGTGGCGAGTGCAGTGCGGTGCGGTGCGGAGCGGTGCGGAGTGACGCGACGCGCGGCGCAATCATCTCAATAGGAGCAGTGGGTCAGTGGCGCCGATCTCGTCCCTACTATTACTCTCTATTACTGATACTAAAGTACTTACGCCTGCCTGAATACTACTGAACATTTGTACATATTCATATTATATCTTTGTTGAGCCGACTCCTCGAAAGAAAGTCAGGGGGCATGGTCTCCGCAACTTACCATCGGTGTCAGCTTATAGACACTGATTGAAAATATTGATTGCGCTAGTCACGTTTACATTAATGTAAAGCTTGAATTAATAACGTATCCAGTGCGGCTACAAAGAAGTAGGCTCAGATTGTGCCTTATGAAATCTTAGTAGGGGATCCGTGAGGGTCGGGAGTGCCCCCTCGGTCGAGGCGAAGGCCGCGCCACACAGACACCCGCACGCACACAGGCGCACATCACAGCCCCGCCACGCACACCACAGCCCTACCACGCACACCGGGATCACTTTGTTTGTCACTCGCAGTTTGCTCACTTCACTTTCGGAAAGATTTGGCCAGCGACCTCCTTATGTACGCCCACTTGAAAACAATGACGGGGCGGCATCAACGACTCCCAGATTCATTTGTTATTGTTTGATTGGTAATTGACGTCAAACAATAAAAGTGAACCGAAGTATCTCACAATGTTAACAGGGATATTGTCTTAAATTCACAAATCAATATTGAGATCGAGCAAACTTGAGCGAGTCCGACGCGGCTTTGAAAAGCTTTTGTGATCTGGAACGCTTCCTTTACTTGCGGAGGCTCAGACAGCTGGTCGAGGACGCAGATAACATCTGTGCTATCGCGCCTCAGATGACTGTGGCAGTCAGGTCCAGTCGGACGAGCGTGCGGAACTGCGGATGTAATCCAATCACGAACTGCCATCGTCCGGTGACCCGCAGATAGACGCGACCTCACTGCCTCTATAGAATGAATGCTAGCTACCTAAGTACTAACGGGCTCTTGTACAGTAAGCTAATTATATGTTATGGCTAAAATGAATAACTACTAAAAACATCAGACACAAACTTCAGTAAGAAATTATATGATTATGAAACTGTTAACTATCCTACAACTATAGGTTTTAACTTAACTATAGACGAATGTTTAAGAAAACGGAAAACATTGTAAGTATATTATTAAATTTGACGGCGCAGCAAGTGGCGCCGTCTAGTTTTGTTACGAAGTTACTAGGAATCACCGACGAGGTCGGATAAGAGTGACACTGGCTGATTACTGTCACTCTAGCAGAGTGTCGCGTCGATGGTTGCGTGGTGGCTGACTTCTGATGATAGAGATGATGTCAAGGGAGCCACTATCGTACCACGTCCAGGATGAACTGCTATATCCCGATACAATCCTGATGATATTGAACCTGCTGAACCACTAATATGATGACCACTTCTGGTAATTTTCTTATTTACGAAAGAACAACAACTATGGGAGTATGTCATGCTCACTCAAACGTCTCGCTGGTGGTGGCGTGTGTGTTGGATCGTTGAGTTCCCTTCAAAATGGTTGAGCTAAACGGTGCTGATACATGCGTCATGTTCGTGAACGGGCGCCTTCAGTAGGGTTTACTGGTCATCTCTTATCTGCCTCAGCTTATTTTAATTTTTGAATTGTTTTTATCTTTTTATTACGGACGCTTTTAAGTGCACATCTTTCTACATTGTTCTCACATGTATAATATTAATATGAATGATGTAACCAATATTTTGTAACAATAATATGATTTAAAAGAGTGTCCGTGGAGTTTCTTGCCCGTTCTTCTCCATAGGAACCTATGCTTTGGAATGGGCATCTAGCTTCATATTTCCGACTGACTGACCTCTTAACAATTCAAAATTGCCTTTAATTGGTTTAATTGAAATAAATGCTTTGAGTTTGAGTTCAACTGCTTAATTAAAGTTTCAATGCAAAACGAGAGAGCAAATAATTAAAATGAAGATTGTTATTAGTTCAAACTAAAACGAAGTCTGCAAGGTAATTTTTCTATATTCGTGTTTTCTATTTATTTTACAGCATCTACAGAAATATGTAAAAGAAACTCTAAATCAGTTTTATATTTGTAGAAATATTTAAAATGACCAAAGACGACCCTCTAAGTCCGGGCTAATAACACTCAAACAACAAAAAATTAAGATAGGTCTCGTCACCAATAGATTCAATTCACAGAAGAGCACGCTCGCATCGCATCAACACACCGCCATACTCCCATCCAGTTCATAGAAGAGCACGCTCGGCGACCATCAACACACTTGCGCCATACTCCCATCCAGTTCATAGGAGAGCACGCTAGGCGACCATCAACACACGTGCGTCATACTCCCATCCAGTTCATAGAAGAGCACGCTCGGCGACCATCGACTAATGTGCGTCATACTCCCATCCAGTTCATAGAAGAGCATGCTCGGCGACCATCGACACACGTGCGTCATACTACCATCCAGTTCATAGGAAAGCACGCTCGGCGACCATCGACACACGTGCGCCATACTGCCATTCAGTTCATAGAAGAGCACACTCGGCGACCATCAACACAAGTGCGTCATACTCCCATCCAGTTCATAGGAGAGCACGCTCGGCGACCATCAACACACGTGCGTCATACTCCCATCCAGTTCATAGAAGAGCACGCTCGACGACCATCGACTAATGTGCGTCATATTCCCATCCAATTCATAGAAGAGCATGCTCGGCGACCATCGACACACGTGCGTCATACTACCATCCAGTTCATAGGAAAGCACGCTCGGCGACCATCGACACACGTGCGCCATACTGCAATTCAGTTCATAGAAGAGCACGCTCGGCGACCATCAACACAAGTGCGTCATACTCCCATCCAGTTCATAGAAGAGCACGCTCGGCGACCATCGACAGAAGTGCGCCATACTGCCATCCAGTTCATACAAGAGCATGCTCGGCGACCATCGACACACGTGCGCCATACTGCCATCCAGTTCATATAAAAACACGCTCGGCGACCATCGACACACGTGCGCCATACTCCCATCCCAACTCGCTCCGTTCATGTGTCAACTTGAAAAGTATAACCAAATTCTATAAAATTATACAATTCTAAGAGCGACCTACTGTCAAGTTGACTGTTTACATATTATTTTCACCAGTAATAGATAAATACTGAACGAGATTCGATTATAGTACCTGGGCGACCGAGCTCTGCTCGGGTGAAAATAGAGAATGCTCATTTGAAAGTATAGATAGGATAGTTCATACTAATTCCATGCTGCCATGTCATTATTCTAAGGTAGCCATCTTGTTCTAAACTTTGGGCGACTGAGTTCTGCTCGGTTTAAAATACGGAGAAAACGAATTTTCCCAGGTATGAGACCTAGCTGATGAGGTTAATTTTACACCCTTATAAACCCCTATATTGCTTCTTTCATCGAAATCGTTAGAACCATTTTCGAGAACGCAATCCGTAATCACAAATAGCGAGCAATGTATCTATAGATATATTAAAAGAACATTGCTCGTGTAATAGTATAGGATCACTACAAGAAACCGCTATTTCGCATCAATGTGATGGATATGTTTACAATAAAAAAATAAATTGCACTTTGTAGTGAGAGGCTATCAAAACATTGGTGAAGCTATTTTTTACAATAATAACCATTATAAATTCTCATAATGATCGAATTTGAGTTTAAATCGTATGATTATTAAGTAATGGACTAAGTGCGCTGGTTGTAAATGGCTGTCGCTCGCCGGTGCACAGCGGGGCAGAGTCCTGCATTATGGATGAGGTGTCCAGCAGGATAGCAGTGGGGCCGGCGCCAGCACCCCGACCTACCTACTTAATGTATCTATTTTTATTTTATACTCCATTACGAGCATTGAATACAAGTGCAGAAATCAGGACTCAGAAATAGCTCAACAAGACAAGAATTAGGTAATCAATACATAAACATTCATTTTTCAATTGCACCAGTGAACAGTACATTTTGCGTGATATACTGTTTCTGTCCCGGGTCTACCTACCCTTCTTTGCCGAACTTTTTGTGACATAATATTATTTTGCATAACAGCGGATAGTACAAACTTCATTTCGCAGAAAATCGTTTGGCATACACTCATTTATCATAGATATAAATTTCATATTCATAATAATTAAAAAGCAGAACCATTATACCGCAGAAGTTCACATAAACATGCAAACAAGCATACACCATGCATGCAGTAAGCATGGAGCATGCAAGTGAGCATGCGACGGATAGCAAGCCGCGGCGCGCCTACGCGGGCATAAATTACACCCTAGGGGTAGATATCCAGAGATATGCCTTCATTGCGGAATAGTAAGGAATCCTAGTGCGACCGCTTATCTCCCACCAAAATAATTACAACATTAACAAATAGTGTACGACACACACTTAAAATTTGAACTCGCACACTAAGAAGAAAGCAGCTACACTAAATCAATTTCTAATAGCACACATACATAGAATGGGCGGGGCATTCACTTGTAAAAACTTGCAATTTTTTTTTTTTTTTTTTGTGGCTTCGCACGGTTTGTGCGTTTAGCCAATGTCAAGTTAAATTTTGGAGCAACAAAGGTAGGGAAACGACACTTGCTATTTGCGAACGAACATTCAATGCACACGCATGCAATTAGGGAGTCGAAAGCGATGGTCGATAATTTTTATCGATATTTATTTTAGCACATTCTTGTATTATTATAACTTCGTTTAATTTTCTTTATATAATTTATTTTGTTTTTATATACCTATCCGAAAATATGGGTAATTTTTACTAAAATAAAATGAGTTTTTTTTTTTATATTGTCTCTCCGGGTAAAGGGAACCCCCTCTGTTAAATATTATGCTATGCACGAGTAACTGTATTGAAATAACAATGTATTTATTTGCATCAAACAAAATTAAATTAATAACAAATTTATCTCTTATACTATACATGTAATACGAGAAT
The DNA here is from genome assembly GCA_963853775.1 of Xanthia togata. NCBI lineage: Eukaryota > Metazoa > Arthropoda > Insecta > Lepidoptera > Noctuidae > Xanthia > Xanthia togata. Next base: position 1,193,409 of record OY970790.1, read on the forward strand.
ATCCATTGAGTTCTGTAAAAAAAGATTCGACTGCAATAATACGCATGTCGATAAAATCAGCCGCACGCACTCGATTGCACCTCTCTAAATCCAAAACGTTCGTTCCGTTCGGAAAGATTCGGGCTAGTTCGTATCGCTCCGGACGTAAGTTAGTAAATGATTTAAAATATTAAACAGTGACTTAAATGTTTACTTACCGGTGGTAGGACACGCCATTTGTCTTCAGGTTGATGGTACTAGACCTATTTTTACTAATCATTACTGCACTGCTCGGCATTTTGGTTTTTTACGCATCAATAGTACACTGTACGCAGTTGCAATGCGACTGAATGAAGCGTACAGCCGCCGATCGAACATAAGCCCAATTTAGCAATGTCGAGGCGCCACGTGCCACGCCTCCAAGGCATATCCCTCTTTATCCGTGGTAGGGCAGACAAGACGACGTGGAGTCGGTTTTGCAGCGTTTCGTTTGTCACTAACTTTTGTAACACAACATATTGACGTTTTAAGAAAATATTTTAATTTAATTTAAGTTTAAAAATGCTATTTTATAGAAATGACAATATGCCTAATAAAATGATTCCAAATAAAATTCTGCCATCTTAAAAGTACCTATGCCATTGTAAATTCGGACATAATAAACATTCGGCCAAACAATATTAAATCATTTTAGCCTTAAAATATACGTTTAAAGAAGATTATGCCAAGTGTGTTATGCCAAATAATTTTCGGAGCATCAAGATTCTGTCAGATAGAGGGAACCCGGGTCTCCGTTGTTTCATCGAAAAGAAATTGCCAAATCATCACTTCCCAAACAACTTCCCGCATAATTTTATTTGCCAAATTATTACTTAGCAAAAAATCTATCCACAAATAATTGTAACGCAAACCTAATGTTATGCAAGTGAACGTAAACAATAACTTGTTTACCAACTAGTACTTTTACCAATTTTTATGTAGTCAAATATTTCAGTAGAAATTACTAATACTACGCAAAATAAAATTTGACAAATAATTAGTAGCATTTTTTTAAATAATTAATCTCGTCTAACTAGTTCAGCTTCGGGTAGCCTTTTTTTTTCTTATTTTCTTTATATAATCTAGCTCGTTCTGGCACTCGCCGGCCGCTACTGTGGCACCGCTCGCTTCGCTTTCGCTTCGGGCGGAGGGGTCTGTCAGACTCGTACTGACTAAAATCCACCCCGGTGTTCCATCTCACACCTACGCCGGGGGTCGCGGGAACGCAGATACTTCCGCGACCCTCGACTAACCTAACCTTTATATTTTTTGTCTTAACAAATAATTTGTCCAAACTTTTATCGTCTAAAGATTGTTTGCTGCAAAAAATCATTTGATTAAAGACCAAATGCCCAAATGATTATGAATGAATTATCCTTGATAATATTCTGCCAAGTAAATATTTGACCAAATGGAAATGTGCGTACTAAAATCATTCCAAACATTAGATTTGTTTTAAAAAAAGGTTGCTAAAATTTGTTTGGGTAGGTAGTGAAATTTTGGCAAAATCTTTTCGGCAAAATGGCAGGATCCCAGGGAACCGTACGGTTCCATGCCGACTGTCTGGTTCCTTATCACACTATTTCTTGAACAATACTTGTCTTATGTATGTACCTCCTGGCTGGCACAAAGAGCCAGGCAAGTCTCGTTCGCAACAAAACGAATACTATGTCGTCCGCGGAAGCTCTCGACGACATCTACGAAATTAAATCTACGATGCTGATACGAGGCCCGCTCCTTCGAGAGAGCAGGCACATATGCACTGGGTATGCACTGTAGGCCTATGTTCACAACATAGGCCTACATAGGTGGTATATTATGATGAATAAACGCTTTTACGAACGTGCACGTCTTTCTAAATTGTTCTCACATGCATAATTTCAAAATGAATGATGTAACCAATATTTTGTATCAATTTTTTTTATATATTTGAGTGTCCGTGGAGTTTCTTGCCCGTTCTTTTCCATAGGTACCTACCTACTACGCTTTGGAATGGGCAACTATAGCTTCATATTTTTGACTGACCGACCCCTTGACAATTCAAAAGTGCCTGTAAATGGTTTAATTGAAATAAATGGTTTGAGTTTGAGTGTTTGACTAAGCCCCACCAAATGGGCGCATCAATGAGAACGACGCAATTCAAACAGGTTTGACGCAAAGTCAAAACTGTCCAATGCATGCAATAAGAAACACTGAAAACTGACAGTTACTGCGATTTGACGCAAATATATAGTATAACAGCTGACAGTTAGTGTTCGCATGATCCGACGCAAATACACGATGCGGACCAATTGTTTAATTCCTGCAATTTCTCCCTTTTCATACTTGTGCCTTCTTAATAATTATTACTACCTACGAAGTATTTCAATACTGTTAGATTATAAATTATGTGTATTTACTTATTGGTTAATAATAACTACCATGTTTGGGTATTTTTAAAGTAAGTACATACCTAGGTATCTAATGTTTTTATGTGTCCACCTCCGAGGGAAGAGTTCAGTCTACTCAGAACTGTTTCAACTCAATTTGATGGAGATTATATTGACTTCTTCGAATAGACTTCCAAAAGGATTACTGTTTAGTTTAACAATTTCATGATACCGACACAAGAGAGGATAATATTGGGAGTGAATTAATTAAACTTGATAAAATTGACCAGGAGTCGCGGAAGTCAGAGGAACATACCAAGGAAGACATTCCTATTAATACTAATGTATTGAAACATAATATAGCGGCTCAGCGCATGACAGACGACGCTAAATATACGCTGTTCTGTCAACGGCGTCGCTGCTAATGATAACGACAACTTTCGACCGTCCAGTGTTGAACCGCGGCCTTCACTCTCATCGTAGCCCTTCTCTGACTACGTCGAGGGTGTCGGGCTCCACAGATGCGGTTACTCGTACCCATGGACAGTTGAAAACTCAAACTCAAACTCAAAGCATTTATTTCAATTAAACCATTTACAGGCACTTTTGAATTGTCAAGGGGTCGGTCAGTCAAAAATATGAAGCTAGTTGCCCATTCCAAAGCGTAGTAGGTACCTATGGAGAAGAACGGGCAAGAAACTCCACGGACACTCTTTTAAATAAAATATAAAATTGGTACAAAATATTGGTTACATCATTCATTTTGAAATTATGCATGTGAGAACAATGTAATAAGACGTGCACGTTCGTAAAAGCGTCCGTAATAAAAAGAAAAAAAGAATCATTCAAAAACTTAAAATAAATTAAAATAAGCCATGGCAGCTAAGAGATGACCAGTCCCAACTGACGGCGCCCGTTCACGAACATGACGCATGGATTAGCACCATTCAGCTCAACCATTTTGAACTGGACTATATCTATATAGGTTAAAGCTGTTGCTGCTGCTGGAGGCATAGCTTTGCGGTCCTATCACAAAGTGTGTTCTAAGCTCTTTGGAACAATGCCATTATAATTCAATCAGTTTATGAACTTCTAGTCTGATTGGCTGCACTGAATACCAGTAGTTCAACCGCATCCGCAGACTAGAAGCCGAACCTAACATAGTTAGATTCAGATTCATTCGATACTATTTTACGGGCATGAGTAGGTACTGTCGAAGCAGTAACAGATCACAGTATGTAAGTACCTACGTGTTTGTCCGACTGACACCAGCTTCATACGATGTAATCTTCGTCACACGAGTCAGTGTCCCTGATGCTCGTACATTACTCAACGTTTCTACCCAATTCGTTGAATGTACCGCTGTCCAGGCCCTTTGGTCCAATGACAAGACATCTATTTTTGTCGTGGCATGAGCCGCACGCGGCTCGCACCGCACAGCGCCGCGTGCCGCGTCTCGATCGCAACATTTTGTCGTGACGCCTTTTGACTAGTTGGTGCTATATCGGTCATGATCCACATTTGACATACAATACGATGCCTACAAAACGGACACAAATAAACTTTAAACTTTCGAAATCAAATGCAACAAACAACGAAACACTGACATTTATCTACAAAATCAGAGATAACATATACATTAAAGTTGTAATAACATTCCATTTATCATAACTTATATACAATCAGCAGTTACAGTGAATGAAACACCGCACTATTCAATTCTACATTTCTGCGCAAAATCAAATGAACGACTTCATAAAGTTTGTAAGCGCCCGCGCCGCTCATCGGATCTCATGTTTGGACTGAAAAGATAAAAGAAATAAAAGTTTTAAATGCAAAATAAAGTATCCAAAGGACTTTGTGGGCACGGAGGCATACCAGCGCTGAAACATTCATAGTTTTCTATGCAAACAAGTTTTAACCTTTACCAAGTAAACGGTTGTTTTGGTGTCGTTTTTTGGTAAAATAGAATAAAATATGAGACCACGGCCTAAAAAAATTACAAACTGAAAGGTAAGGTCAGGCCCGTATTGATGAAACAAATAATGTGCTAAGCAATTAGGTAGTTGCACAAAATATTTTCGAAATTATGTGGTAGGTACCTACCTACCACATAATTTACCCACCTAGCCATTTAGCTTACCTACCTAGGTAAGCTTAATGCTTTAGATATACATAGAATATAGAGGTAAATAGTTGCGACTGCGCAGGTAAGTACACAAGTTCAACTAAAACCGTGGGTATAGCAGTTGAAGACTACGCTTATGAAGCGCTGAGCACGGGGATCGCGATGAGCTCTCCTTTATTGATCAAGAGCTCTCGGGTGGCGGCGGCGGCGGCGGCGGTGGCGGCGGCGGCGGCCAGTGAGTGTGCCATTCATGTCCTGTGCCACGCACCGCACCCGCTATGCGGCCGCTTTTTTTTTACAATAATATATTTACATATTCTTACAGAGCATTATCGTTTATAGGATCGTGGCATATCATTGTGTTCGCCGCGGCGGGCGAGTGGGACGACTCAAGTGACTTTTATATTTATACGAATATTTAGCTTCCGTCGTTTTATCTTCCAAACGTCGAGGATCGTCCCGCACTCAATATTTGCTCGTGTGCCTCTCACGAGTAATATCTGAACGTCGAGTCCGTCTCAGACCACGTGTGTCTCAAACTCATGCAGGCTGCCCAAGCGAATTTAGAATTCGTTTCAAAATTAAATATGCGATTATTGTTTTCACAAAACAATAGTTACGTATGATACCTACCTACGTATGTTTTATTAAATATGTATATATGTGTTTTATAATTATTTCTAATGATATATTTTAATAAAAAATGTTTCTTCTTTGTTCCTCTCGAACAGCCATCTAAACTCTTCACCACCCTTGGTTGACTGGTAGAGAATGCCTAAGGCATTAAGTCCGCCTTTGAGTACTTTTTTGAGTGTGAAAAGTCTAAATAAATAAGCAGGTGTGCGCGCCCGCTTGAAAATAAAGAGCGAAAATTCTTATTTTCTTATGCAGCGCCTAACCCATTTAGATTCCGGTATTAGGGCCTTATGGAGCGCTCACCGGCCGGTAATAACAGAGAGAGAGTCGCGCCACTTACGAGCATGTTGCTGCGTCTAAAAGAGGAGGAGAGGAGAGAGTTTATGTTCATGAGATGAGTTTGTAAGTCTTCAGGTAACTGGCAAGCATCGCGTCACCGCGCCGCTGCACGAGACGGCGTGGCGCGACTGTTGCGTCGCGTCGCTGCGCCGCGCGCCATTGCACGAGACCGTATATCCTATTGTCACATTAATTTAAGCACGCGTGTTGCTGCGGCTAAACTGTCTTACAATTTACACTATAAGTAAGTACCTATCACTGCGACCGTGATTGATAAAAACGCAAAAATCGATTTCTTATCATTCAAATCGCTATCCGGAAAAGCAGTAGTCAATATTAAAACTGATAAAACTTCCTTGACGACTCAGGTACTACGTAGATACGTAATTACTTATAAATTAGGTACCTACCAACGTTGCGGACAATGAAAATCAGGATCGCAAAAAATCCGGGTCGCTATTAAACACCGTGTTATCTCCATAAATTACATACCTAGATCGGTAGAATAAATAATACGTAGTAAGCAGGTTAATAATGCTTGTTCTAAATCACGTAAAGAGGTTTCATTTGTACAAGTAACAGATTAAAAAAAAAACTGCTGAAACTGCTTGAAAATTTAAAATTAGGAAAATTATATTTTTTCTGCTTTTGTTTCAAAGCGAGCTTGCTATATGATTCCTTGGATCGATCAGAGTATTCAGTGCAATATCATGTCGTGAACACCTGAAGAATGTACACGGATTATTACCATGGTACAAGCAACGGTCTAAAGAGTACTCCAGCGATTTCAAGAGACCGGCATGAACATCAGGAGACCAGGCCAAGGTGCACGAGAAGACCGATTCATCGTGAGCACTATGATAAGAAATCGACATCTCACGGCTGTTCACGTCCGAAACAGTCTTTAAGAAATTCACCACAACAATGTGAGCTCTGATACGATTCTTCGACGTCTTCGTGAAGCTGATATAAAGCCTTATAGACCAGCAAACGGCCCCAAACTGCTCAGAGAACATGGAGTTTCCAGAGTTACGGATTGCTCAAGAACACATTCGATGGAGAGATGAAGATTGGTCCAAAAACGATTAAAAATATAAGATTAAAACTAAGCCCTGGCAGATATGAGATGACCATTCGCACCTGACGGCGCCCGTTCACGAACATGACACGAAGATCAGCATCATCCAGCTCAACCATTTAAAAAAGAAAGAAAATCATTATTATCTATTGGAGTATTCAACAATTAAAACTTGTTTAAATAAAATAAAAAACATTAAGTTCGTAAAGTCAGACAAAATAAAAAAGGGGAAGCCATTTTTTTTTTTTTTTTTGTTGTTAACTAGTGTGCCCAAGTGACTGTAGAGCAGGACCAGCATTAACCCAAGCATTTTTATCTATGATATAATCATCCAACTTATAGTATGCTTGTCTACATAGTGTGCGTTTAATGCAAGTTGTAAATTTATTCTCATTTAGTTGAACAATATCGAGTGGTATTTAATTATATTATAACATTTTTCACAGTACCCCATAAAAGAAGTGTGTACTTTAGACAATCTGAAACGTGGTTGATCTAATTTGTTCCTATTTCTTGTGTTAAAAAGCCTGTCACTTATCTTACTAAAAAGATGTAGATTTTTTCGAACATACATAATGTTATCATATAATAAACTGACAAGGTACCGTCATGATGTTAATTTTTTAAACAGTTTCCTTAGAGATTCCCGTTTGCGGAGGTTGTAGATGGCTCTGACAGCCCTCTTTTGCAGAATAAAGAGAGAATCAATATCTGCGGCCCATCCCCACAGCAAAATACCGTAAGACATGATGCTATGAAAGTAACTAAAATAGACCAGTCTCGCGGTATCCACGTCTGTTAGTTGGCGGATTTTACAAACAGCGTAAGCGGCTGAACTTAGCCGCCCTGCAAGTGATGTTAAGTGAGGACCCCACTGTAGTTTTGAGTCAAGCGTGATTCCCAGGAAAACCGTTTTTTGACGAATTCTAGTGTCTCCTTATTCAATACAACGTTACATTCACTACTTCTAACATTCGGTAACGCGAATCTTATGCATTTAGTTTTCTTCTCATTTAATACTAAATTATTTACAGTAAACCAATTATGGACCTTTAGCATAGCGTTATTAACGTCGTCAAGGTCCTGTGCATGTCTGTTTACCTTAAAAATCTGTGGTGTGTAATCAGCAAATATCACAATTTGTGGTCGGTTTTTCAGTAAATGAGGTAAATCGTTTATATATACTATAAAGAGGAATAGACCCAATATCAAGCCCTGTGGTGCACCCATTTTGACTTTTAAACCCAACGAATTTACACCGTTTATTTGAACTTGCTGCAGTCTATCATTCAAATATGATTTTACTAAGTTAAGCGCAAGTTTACCCAGTCCGTAATGCTGAAGTTTCAAGAGCAGTGTTTTGTGATTAACGCAATCATAAGCTTTGGATAGGTCACAAAAGATACCTATTGCATCCTGTGCCTCTTCCCATGCGTTAAAGATGTGTTTTAATAAAGTGGCACCGGCGTCGGTTGTGCAACGTCCTTTGGTAAAACTACCATACTGTTGATCGTGTAGGATGTTATTACGATTAAAATGATTGAGCATTTGATTTAACATTATTTTTTCAAACACCTTGCTGTAAACCGGCAAAACCTATACGGGTTTATAATTATTAGTGTCTTTGCTATCCCCGAATTTGAAAAGTGGAATAACTATACTGTACTTCATTAAATCCGGGAATACCCCTTGATCTACACACAAATTAAATATTAAAGCTAAATAAGGTGCAATTGTCTCAATAATTGATTGGCAAACTTTAGTAGACATGCCCCATAGATCTTCGGTAATTTTGATCTTAAGTTGCTTAACCCGTCGCGCGCGCAATTAGCGACACAATAGAATTTTATTGTTATTTGCAAACATGGATTTTAAGAGTTAAAAGTTTTAACAACGACCACAGGGTTTATATGTTTAAATTTAAATTCCAAAGGACATGCTGAACCATTCGCACGTAATAAATCAATAGCAAGTAAAGGGGAAGAATTTAAAGTTTTCTGTAGTTTTAATTTGAATATTGGTAAAGAAAGTTGTAAATTCCTGAGCAACTTCGATCTTATCGCTGCTGATACCGCGCGGGGCCGTCCAGTGTGTAATCAGTATTATATTTGTTCTTGTTCGTTTCGTGGTTAATAATTTTCCAAAAATCAATCTGCCTAGCCTTTTCCCAACTATAATGGGGTCGGCTTCCAGTCTAACCGGATGCAGCTGAATACCAGTATTTTACATGGAGCGACTGCCTATCTGACCTCCACAACCCAGTAACTGGGTAATACGATACCCCTTGGTAAGACTGGTTGTCAGACTTTCGGGCTTCTGACGACCCGTAACGACTGTCAAAGATCCACGAATGACAACCGGGACTAACGGCTTAACGAGCTTTCTGAGGCACGGAGGAGTCTCGGTATGGGTCACCCATCCACAGACCAACCCCGGCAAGCGTAGCTTAACCTGACGGATCGACCCGTGCGGCAGTTATTACTTAGCCACGAGCTCCTCGCTCGCTGTTAATAATTCACCTTGTTAATTTTAGTTTAGTTAATCAACCTTGTTGCTAATGAAAGACGCTTTAGCTGCTTTGCAGATAGTTTTAAAAGTTTTAGAGTAAGTAGCAACATACTTATTAAAAGTTTCCGTGTTAATATAAGGCTTAAGGCCATACAGTTCAAATAATCTTTCCCAACTTTTTCTGATGCCTTTAGTTGCCCAGTCACTGAATAAAAACTTAGGGAAATTGTTTGTTTTTTTCTTAAAGTTATTATTGAACTCTGTTTGCACTAATGAAAATAATTGTTCATACAAAAAATTTACATTGGACATATTTAGGCCCAGACCAATTAACTTGCTAATTTAGAAGCTATTAAACTTATTTAAATGACCCGATGTTATTGGTCTAATTTGAATCTGCACTTTTTGTATTGGTGTGTTGGACTCAAAAATAACGGTTTGACCGCTGTGATCAGAAGGGAGATAATTTACAATGGCTTTATCTAAATAGTCGCAGCAACAAAAGACATTATCAATACATGTGGCAGTAGTCGAATTTTTCCGCGTTGGTTCTAAAAACACATTTGACAGATTTGAAGAGGCTTAATAGGTAATCTACTACTACCTATTTGAATGATTTTCTAAAATATTAATGTTATATTAGTCACCAAATAATTACAGATTTATTACCAATTACAAGTTTTACCAAAACATCTTCCATTACTGACTCAATTATAGACGTTTTGATAATTTGGAGGTCTGTAAACGCGCACTATAAAATGCTTATCTAGCTCAACACAGGACAGTTCAATGCTATGTTCCACCGATAGCTCAACTATGTCATTACGAGTCTTAGATTTTATACAATTTTTAATTAAGATTAGGGAACCTCCACGTAGCATGGATTTTCGGTTAAAACAACTGCCTACACTTTATTTCTCAAAATTAATTATCATTTCATAATTTTTCAACCAGTGTTCAGGTATACAAATAATATCAAACATTGTTTTTTCTAAAAACAATTCAATTTCTAATTGTTTGGAACAAAAACCCTGAATATTTTGACGAAACAACTTCAAGGAATTCTGCTTAGCCCCTTTTTTACAATTAACTAATTGAGTGCCAGAATATAGCTTGGTGATGGTGAGATTAACAACATTGTTACAGGTACGTTCTATTGTCTTACTGTCTGGTTTAAATTATGATTGCAAACAACCTTAATATTAGTATTATTTTAAAAAATTGTGGTGCTTAATACATAAGACTTCGACAGACTACTTATGTCTGAGTTTATATTAAAAGCCATGCTATTTGACGTCTAAAACTACTAGCCAGATTTGCAGTATCCCTAGTCGATTTTAATTTCTCAACAAAAGTGTTGGTGTCAGAAAAATATCAGTTTGTCACTATAGTGATTAACTAATAAATGCATTATGGTTGTTAAGCATATTTATATTATGATTTTGCTTACTTAACAAGTGCTAAAAGTATGGAAAAGCACACAATATTATTTTATGAGAATTAATCTTCAAGATTTCGGTGACACTGTCAGTGATGTCATCTTTTTTTACATTACTATTATTGCTTACAAATAGAGAAATAATGGCTTTCGGATCATATTTATTCCCTGTTATTGATGACATTATCTCTTTGTAGGTTTTCCCTGGCATACAATAATTAATTGCAGATTGACTCAGGTTGTTACTTAATCATTTGCCTAACCCTCTCCCTAAACTATCTGAAAACATAATAGAACAATGACTATCTTTACTAGAACAATACAGAGAATAAGTATCTGTCTGTGCTACTAGAGATGAAGCTTGTACAACATGTGGTGTACCTTGACCAGGAATACAGTCCCGAGCCTCTTAAAACTGGGACGGGTCCTCCGTTGCCTCAGGTTGAAGAGCCTCAAGGTTGGATTCCCTTTGACAAGAACATTGCGTGGTGCTAAGAGACATTGGGACCACTCTGTCTGTCTCATCGTTACACATTTGTACTAACTCGTTTGCAGCAAGAATGTGTTCCTTTATGTTTTTGAGAGCTCACATACTTAATATAAAGTGAATGTAGTGACTCTTCAAGTACCTCAATTTTAGACTGTAATCGTTGGGCGTCAATTTGATAAATGTTTTTACTGTCTTCTAATTTAATTTGATAGTTTTTTTAAATTTATTAATTAGAAATACACGTTCTTTCCTTAGTTTAATATTATTGGAATTGTGTTTTTGTTGTTTCCTGAATTTATTGCATTTATTTAAGATTTTATTTAGTTTTGCATATTTTTTATATTTTTTATTTGACTTACTTTATAACAACTATTCCATTATAGAATCTTCAGTAAGGTCTATTATTATTAAGGAATGAGGGTTGCAATTATTATTAAATAGTTCACCATATAAGTTATTAGTTTCCGTAGCCTGAGTATTTTTGTTTGTTTCTGTAATTTCGTGACAAAAATCGCAACCAATGGATGCGTTCAAAATTATTGATCCTTTTCTTATGAATGCGCTTAAATCTTAATAATTTATTTGAATTTGTATAAACTAGGTATGTCTAACTTTAATTGATTTTAATCGATTACAAAATTTTGTTAAAAATGTTAGGTTACTTCTGAGCTCGCAGCCTCTCGGGCCACTATAGTTACGCCACTGATGGGTAACTATACCGGGTTACTCAGAAAATTTTGCGACTAACGGTTTTTGTGTATGGGACATTGGCTGGTTTTGATGTCAATTAATACTATGACTATTTATTACCAAAAGACACAACATTCCTCATTTGAAATTCCCTCCATGTTTTTTTACGAGAAAAATTAAAAATGGATTTACAGCGAGAACATGTTCACATGATGATTTTGTACGATTTCAAATGTCGACTAAAACCAGAAGAATCGTTTGAAAGACTTCGAATGGCGTTCATAGACTTAGCTTTTCTAAAACGACTGTTTTCCGCTGGTTCAACGAACTTAAGCGTGGTCGAGTAATTTTAGCGCACGAAGCAAGAAGTAGCTGGCCTAGGACGACTGTTACAAAAGAAAACGTGCAGGCTGAGAAAATTTTAATTCAAGAGAATAGGCGAATTACAGAAGAGATTCAGCATTATTGCATTAGCTTTTATGACAAATCTTTTACAGTTCAAGCAGTACGGTTATGGAATGCCTTGCCCGTGTCGATAAGGCGAGCTCAATCTTTGACCACTTTCAAAACTCTGGTAAAAAAACACTTCCTCTCTCCTTAAACATCATCATTACATTTAGTTCCTTGCTCTTGTTTCATGTTTATAGATTTATATTATAAGTATAACTACACTCGAGAGCAATGAATCCGGGTCACTTAAAGAATGTTAAAAATCTCGGAAACTAAAAATGATAGGTTAATGCAATAAATTGTATTTAATAGACAATGTAATACTCCTTAAATGAAAGTAAAAAAAATATGAATCACCATACATTTTATTAACACAAAATTACATAAAGAAAAAAACTGCTGATCTCTCCTTAAAACAAAAATAGGAAACATGAAATTTTTGAACTTTATTACGATTTTCTTGAATTTTAATACTTCGTATTGCCTCCTCGTGCTTCCATTACTGCGTTTACGCGGTTTGGCATGCTGTACACCAAGTTCCTTATACGATTTTGGGGAATATTCTCCCATTCCTCTGTGAGAGCAATTTTGAGCTCACGAAGCGTGATTGGGGGAGGGTTTCGTTGTTTTACGCATCTGCCTAGCTCGTCCCAAGCATGCTCGATCGGGTTGATATCCGGGCTGCGCGCTGGCCACTCCATACGAGTAATGTTCATCTCTTGAAGGTAGTCATTCACAATCCTACCTGTATGAGGTCGGGCATTGTCATGCATAAATATAGCATCCTCACCTAAATTGACCATAAATGGACCAACGTGATCATTGAGGATTTCTTCCACATATCTTTCGCTAGTTAAAGAGCCGTTTTCTATGATCACCAGCTCTGTGCGACTTTCAGAAGAAATTCCGGCCCACACAAGTACAGACCCACCACCGTAGGCTACTTTTTCTTCGATGCATGCTTGCTTGAATCTTTCCCCTGGTCTTCGATACACTCTGTGTCTTCCATCGTGCTTGTAGAGCATAAATTTTGATTCGTCGGAGAACATAACTTTTGACCAATCTTCAATACCTACTCCAATTTACGTGGCTCTGGGCATATCTTAGTCTTGAAATACGATGCCCACGCTCCAGTTTAGGGCCGTTTGCAGGTCTAAGGGGTTTTAAGTTAGATTCAGCAAGCCGACGTCTTACTGTCCATGCACTTGGGTTACTTCCTCCGAGGCGTCGAAACTGATTTGTGAGTTCAGTTCCTGTAAGAAAGCGATTTCGAAGCATGGTGTTCACCAAGTATCGGTCTTCTCGTGCTGTGGTACACCTGGTTCTGCCCGTTCCTGGTCTGCGTAGGTTAGAACCAGTTTCTTCGTAACGTCGGAGAACTCTTTGTACTGTTGACAGCGACACACCGACAGTCCTGGCTGTATCGCGCTGACTCCGGCCGGTTTCCAGCATTGTAAGTATTCTGGTGCATTCTTCAGGCGTAAGCGACATAATTTCAGCTTGAATAATGAATATAGAGCACTATCAACATGGTTTATGTACCCACATAAATGACAGATTACAAACAAAAGCAAAACCAAATGCTGTAATTTCGTAGTTCCATCTTCGAAAGTGGCCCTTTTTCAAATTTGATTTTTTTATGATATAACTTTACAATAACTAAGAAGTTTTAATACCTTCATTTAAGGAGTATTACATTGTCTATTAAATACAATTTATTGCATTAACCAAGCATTTTTAGTTTCCGAGATTTTTAGGATTCTTTAAGTGACCCGGATTCATTGCTCTCGAGTGTATGTATATATTATATTTATATGAATAAGTTTATGCTTTATGTATGTATGTACATATTTATTGTATATGTAGATGGTACACCGCTGACTACCTGCAGTATTGTCTCTCCTATTACCTTTAATCCATCCAAAGGTTGTCTGTAAAAGATCGCTTTAAGCGATAAGACCGCCCATTGTGTCACCCTATGTAAAATTTCTAAATTTATGTCTGTGACTTTTATGGTGTACAATAAAGAGTATTCTATCTATCTATCATTATATACAAATAATCGCAAATAGTTGTCAAATATTTACCTGTTTTGATTACCTAATTTGGCAATATTAGGTACTGTATGGAAATACGAAATGCGGCTAGCGAACTAGAATATTAATAAATATTAATGAAAAAACAAAACTCGACTACTGAAAAATTACGTTCTAAAAAGTATGAAACAAGAAAATATTTTAGACAGAAATCAAGACATAGGTACCAAACTGGTCAAGATAAAGCCGTCGTCAGATCCCTGTATACTCGTACAACAAACGTGTCTGAAATATTTTGCTCATACTTTTTAGAGCGTGATTTTTCAGTATTCGGGTTTTAGTTTTTGAACCTACTTATTATTTTAATTATTTGGGATTATAATTTCGTGATAAAGTATTAATAGAGACGCTTTTTATTTTTTTTGTTCAGGTTTTATTAAACAGCCGCGCCGTACGTAGCGCGGTCTCACTTACGCTTGTTTTTAACAAAGGCGTAGCTTAGTTTTATTTTTTAATAACCTTTTTTCGTTTATGTATTTACCTATGTCCTTTAAGACATTTGACACAAGACAAAAACAAATTTGAGAGCGCGCTGTGTGTGCGACACGGCGCGCTGGATGTCAGCACGTGCCGGTCGTCCGACGTCTAAACTCCTGACTTCCTCTAGAAAGGGCGCCATATTAACGTCACATAGCCACACACCTTTAACCAGTGGACGATCATGACGCTTCCAACGATATAAATATATAAAAAAACCAAATGCATTAGATTTAAATTACCAAATGTTAGAAGTAGCGAATGTGACATCGTATTGAATGGAGAAAAACTGGAATTTATTAATCAAACAGTTTTCCTTGGAATCACGCTAGACGAGAAATTACAATGGGGACCCCATATAACATCTCTCGCGGGGCGGCTAAGCTCGGCCGCTTATGCTGTTAGAAAGATAAGACAGTTAACAGATGTAGAAACCGCGCGTTTGGTCTATTTTAGCTACTTCCACAGTATTATGTCGTATGGCATTTTACTGTGGGGTCGGGCTGCTGACATTGAATCCATCTTTGTTTTACAAAAAAGAGCTGTCAGAGCCATTTATAATCTACGTCGTCGCGATTCTCACAGGGAACTATTTAAAAAGATTAATATTATGACGGTACCTTGCCAATTCATTTATTCAAATATTATGTATGTGAGAAAAATTCTACATCTTTTTAATAAAATAAGTGATAGACATAATTTTAATACTAGAAATAAAGATAAAATAGATCAACCATTTTTCAGACTATCTAAAGTAAATACATCTTTTATGGGGTACTGTGTTAAATGTTACAACAGAATACCTTGTGATATATTAGAATTAAATGAAAGAAAATTTAAAAATCATATAAAAAGTACACTTTGTAAACAAGCATATTACAAATTAGAGGATTATATCCAAGATAAAAATGCTTGGAAACATGCTGGTCCTGCTCCATAGGACAATTCAGAATCTAGACAAAATCGAACTGGTTGCTAATTTAATTGTATAATTATTATTTTTTATTTTTTTAAACATTTATTTTATTTTATTTTTTGTGATTATTTGAACTCACACACTGACTTATTATTATTAGTATTACTTATTATAATGTTAGAAATATAGTATAATTTCACAATGTTTGTAAGTATGTGAGCACCATGCATCTATCACATAATTATGTCATTCCTTCATTTTTCATTCTTTTTACCTATCGTGGTATAGTAATCTTATTCTAGGTGCATTGTCTTCACATATAATTATATAATAAGTGTATACAAGATATAATGATTTTTTTAAAAAGAGTAACGTTGGAGTTTCTTGCCCATTCTTCTCCATACGAAAACTACCTTTTGGAATGGGCGACTAGAATCAGTTTTATTATTTTTTGTAAAGTTTGACGTTCAAAAGTGCCTTTTTTGTGCCTAATTGAAATAAATTATTTGACTTTGACTTTGACTTTGACTTTGATACATCATTTGTTAATTTATGATCAATCGCTTAGACGTTATGAGGTAAGGAGGTTAGGTTAGGAGGTAATTTCTTCTAATTTCTTCTATTTTATTTTTTTATATATAAAAAAACGTCGCCCCACACTAGGATTTTCTCCTGTATTTTGGGTGCGTTTACAAACATATAAACTCACATACACAAACAGCCAGACCCGGAACAACTACTTGTAGGTCATACAAATATTTGCTCCGTGCGGGAATCGAACCCGCGACACGCAGCGCAGCAGTCAATCGCTTAACCACTGCGCCAACCATGCCGTCAAATTATATATATTAGATTCTTTACTTAAAAATATTGATTTAGAAGATAAAACAAAAAAAAAGTGCTTTTCCATATAAAAAGAAATACAATCCAAGCTTACGCTCATTCAGGAATCTGACTTAGTCAATTTTAACGGATGTATAATATTTTTTCGAGGATTGTTGTTATTGATAAAATTCCAAAAGGATTGATTATCAAAAGCTATACGAGCCAGAATTGTAACTTTGAGGGAAGAAGCATATTCCACGAGAGAAATAGCACGCAAAGTTGCTGTATCACAATCCTGTGTCGTGGTTACGTTGCAGAGGTACCACGGCATCGATAATTTAGCTGACCGACCCCGCAGTGGTCGCCCAACTGTCCTGACTGCTGCTCACAAGCGCTATATCAGAGTGCAGGCAGCCCGTAACCCAACAATCAACGCCACTACAATAAAAGCAGAAGTGTGGGCCGCCTCTAGACTTCAAGTTAGCACACAGACCATTCGGAATTGCACCAGGCTGGACTACGAGCACGGAGGCCTTAGCGAGCACCTCTGAATAACGCCCAACCTAGGCTCCGGCAAAATGAAGAAGATTAGAAAGAAAACATTTGGCAAAACTGTCTCTTTGACGAATCGCGAATCAGTACCTACTCATCCGAAGTTTCCGTGGCTGGAGAAGACCTGGGGACTCTAAAATGTAAAGAACTGCCACTGGAACCGTTCAGCAAGGCGGAAAATCGGTGTTCTTTTGGAGTGGAATTGTGATTTTTCTTTCCATCAAATTTCTGTTACAATTACTTATTAATCAATTTTTGTTATTAAAAAATGTTTTATTTTTAAATTTCATACAGTGTATTTCTATTTAATAAGTAAAGAATCTAAAAAGAAGAAGAAATTATAATATTTATATATCGTACCATAAAAACAAAAAAAATAGATTTTTTTAACTGATCGCAAACTTTTCCTGATGTGTGTATGTTACCAAATTTTTGCCAGAAGTTTTTACTGCTGCAAGCGGCAAGGGACCTAAAACCGGCCTCCGTGGGCTACTACATACTTCATCACGAAAACACTTACAGTCTGTACTTACTTTTGTTCCGTAAAATTAAAAATCAACTCAAGGGAAAACAGTTTTCATCACCGGAAGATGCACAGACAAGACACACGAGACACACAAGAGGTGTTTGATACGGACTGGAAAAATTGTCATGAAAATTGGTTTTTAGACGTATGAAATTGTATATAGACGCCAATGAACAATTCAATGAAAAAAAAAAATATAACCTGTAGTATATTTTTTTCCTACTATCGCAAAACTTTTTAATACTAATCTTGGTCTTTTGATTAGGTACAACATCGATAGAAGCTTTCAGTGTTAATTAAATATATTTGTACGCCTCTGGGCAAAACCGATTGGTAGATCCTCTAGATCTACCAATCTGTAACATCTCGCACACTGCTGTAATTTGACCTATGTTTACAAATAAAGGATTCTGATTCGACTATACATAGGTAATTATAGTTTTCGGTATTCGATGTTCTGAAAGGCATGAAGTGTCGCTGATGACGTCGCCATCGCTAAATGTAACGTGTGCGTGCTAACCGGCGCGCGGTCACGTTGCACGAGCAGCGCCGCGAGGTCGCACTCGTTACACCACCTCGTCACCTCAATACACTCATGTTACCAAAGAGAACACGAGAGCCTCATAAATGGCTCACAGAGAGCACGCGAGACCCTCACTAACGCCTCACTTAATGTTCAGGCAGCCCCACAATGCTGCAATAAGTTACAGGAAACTTTGCGCCGCACTTATGTTACAAAATCTAAATTTGCAACAGGATGCAACTTGTGGTAGCTGTTTGATGTTGCCTGCAACTTCGAATACGAACTCATTAGATCAGACAGAGAGGTCAGGTTTCAATAATCCTTTGTAATTGCAGATGTACGTCCTGCTGGCGTAGCATGTTAACTTTTATCTCATATCTACAAAGAACAGACATCTTACTACACACAATGAGCGTACTTTTGTTCATTTTGTAACAACGTGTCGTAGAAATCTTTCTACAATCTGTCATTTTGTGTTACAATCTGTCATTTTGTTTTTTTTTCGTTTTACCACTGTTTCCACGGTGGACATGCTCAGGATCAACGGCTTCGAGTGCTTTCCGAGGTACGAGGGTATTAAACATAGAAATGGGTGAATTTACCAAACTGAAAATTTTCATGGCGTAGATAAAAATGCCCACAGAAAGTAAAAATACGGTCGAAATATTTTTTTTCTAAATATAAAATGTTGCTACCCACTTATAGCAAAAATATTTTTTTGTTTAGATTTTTATAAATTACCTACATTAAAAAAAACACAATTTGTCATCGCGGTAGTTGTCCTCAATACGATTCTGATCGGAATTTGCGTCGTACAAAAACTATTTGTTATAATTTAGTTTTACTTTAGGCCAGTAGTTATAGTATTGACAAACAGACAGTGGTATTATTTTTATACCTACCCAGTGAAGTTACTTATAAGTGAAAACATTTTGTCCCGCGAAATACACTTATCCCGGTGAGCAAGTGACACAGGCATAGTTTACATGTACGGCATGTAGGGCCCACGAACTACCCGACCACGGCTCACCTAGCTGTATTCGAGCAACGCTGAGCGCTCGACGCTGAGCAACGGTCGCTACCTCGCTGCGTCTTCCCGCTAAAAGCGTTAGTAATTAATTTCGGTGAATGAGGACAGTTAAAAAAATAGTTTCGTTGGAGCTTTTAACTTGTTTACCAAATGTTTTAATTTTGTGTGTCGTACATGCACCTTATGTGTAGTAGTGGCGAGGTGGTGGGGGCAAACTGGAGACATACATTTTCGACTACCGGACATATCTCCTTATTTCTTATATCTATGGTATTACACCAACTTCCGAAATCCAAGCTGTAACTGAGAAATTCCCAATGGAAAAACCTAATAAAACTTCGGCCAACCTGGAAATCAAACCCACGACTTCGACTCATGATGACCACGAGACCAACGGGGCAGTGAATAATAGTATTATTAAATTGATAGAAGATTAAACAAAATGATAATTGCGACGGCGTTAAATCAATGGGGACTACATAACAATTAACGTGATTTAAACGTATATAAAACGGTTGTAAATCTGGCAGGGTGACCGGAGCCAAGTACTCCCGCGCCCCGCTCAGAACGGCACGAAAAGGCATTTCTGTCCAGTTTTCCACTCCATGTCACTACAATTTCATTGTAGGTATCTGACGGACCGACTGACAGATCCGTCAACGGCGCGCAGGCTGTGATGAACAATAAATCCAATAATTTCGCCGCAAAAGGTCTCAGTGGCTCAGTGGCAAATTGAATTTGGTGCACGCGTACACGGCATCATTGGTAATATTTTCAGTTTTAGCAAGCTTTTAAATTATTATAAGAGCGAAGATTAATTGACATGGGACGTAAACATAACCGATAAACGTGGGTGTACTGTACAGTTCCCTCCTAAAGGTACGGCGGTAAACCTGAGCGATCGCAGGCCTAATATGACACACGCGACAATTACTCACTCTCGCGTGAGTAACGTTTGTCTATTTCGTTCACTTTTCTCGTTTTCTGACAGCGCTTCCATACAAAATAGTAGACTCCTTCTGTCAAAATTGATGTTTTCTCGACAAACCCTAACATGGCACCTAATTATCTCGAATTTTGACAATTCAACACGAGATAATCTCCGATTCTTCTGTCATTTAGTCGTATTTACTCGTCCTCGATTTTGATGACGAGAACAGTAGACAAAATAATTATGATACAAAAAAAAAACTCCAAAATGACATGCCAGTTTCTTAATTGTACTTATTTTGGTCATCATTTTATTTTACAATATATTAATAATAAAATACTTAGTTTTAAACTACTATTTATATTGGAACGACATGTTTTATATGGAATTTTTCGTTTTTTGTATGAAAAAATATTACCTACATGTTGAGTAATAGGGGTTTATGGGTATTATAAAGCGGGTCGAAATTTTCATTATTTTTTCGATAGGACACACCATTTTCGAGATTTAAGCAAGAGAAAAGAAAAAAACGACAGTTGTTTTTGCACCGTCGCGCGTCGAGGTGTTGGTGTGAATTTTAGTTCATGACAACTAATTTCCACCTGTTTAATCGCGATTAAATAGGTACTTAGACAATCAAAATTTTAGGTGAAGAACGTAAAATTCGGAATAGCAAAATTGCTATTTTCACTAAATTAATAGCTCAGTGCCGTCAAACTAAAATATAGTTCAGTTGTGTGTGTCACTTTAGTCTATTTCAGAATGGAAAATCGTCGGTTGACAGGAATAATCTAACTTTTGGTGCTTTTAGTCTAGTTTAGAGGCATTTGTGACAAGAGAATCGACAACATTGAATGAATAAAACGGAATCTCAAGCCGATGTTGCTATCATAAAAATAATTTGTTTTTAATAACTTGCAACATCGGTTTCTCGTCGCGTGATATAGAAGTGTCAGTGTCTTTTTTGAGTTTACTCGTCGTTTACGGTCATATTAGGGATTAGAATGACGTCAGAATCGTAGAAAAATTTCGACAAAACGAGAAAAAGAGGTTTTTCGCGCTTGTCATGTTAGCCCTGCAGAACGCAAGAAGCGGGAGCGTAGCGGGAGCGTCAACAGCGCGAAACTATCGCGGGAATTACCGTGCGACCAGCGCGACTACAGCGAACAGCGAACTTCATTTTGTTTTGTGAATAGTCTCAGCCGCACCTCTATAGCTTAGTGCGACACCTACATTGTTGTTATGTCAGTCTCATATTTAACATCAGTCTGACTCTGATGAAGAATACCTTTTATTGTTTGCTCTTGCGTATGCGTGCGTACGAGTATTTGATCCGTTTTACGTAGATCCTTCGACTTGATATTTTTAATTAAATGAACTGAATCGCCATTCTAGAAGAGAGAGACAAGAAGGCCGACGTAATTGAATAAAAATTTAAAGAGGTTGGAGCGGACTTCGTTAGAAAATGTTATTAAACATTGCATTATTACTAGCGAAGGAAAACAAGCAAATTAAGAGGTGACGCCGGCGTCGTTAAGGCGTAAACGATGTTAGCAATAAATCGCTCACAGAAGTGGCTGCTTCTGCCGCGTGCCACCCGTTGTGCCGCACCGACTCGTACCGCGCCGCACCGACTCGTACCGCGCCGCACCGAGCCTCATATAATAAGGGACGTAACGGGCAGCCACTTGAAATTATAAAACTGGACCGGTTCGTTACGTATTCTAGTCGGGATGGGAGATTCCGAGCTGTTAACATTTCATACAACGATTGATCGAGACATGCTTCGGATATGATAAAACGCATAAGTTCTATAAACGGAAATTGTGATCGGCTGTTTTTCTAATGTGAACACTTTTATTTTTAAATTTTCCATGATTATAATGAAATTCAAATTAACATTTGCAAAGTGCGAGTAGATTGGAAATAATATAAAGTTGATAAGCGTCGTCAAAGTTTGCCGTAGATTGACGACAGATCGGCCCGCGAGGCGGTGCGCGGTGCGCGGTGGCTCGCGGAGCCGCTGCCGTGTGGCCGGTCGCCGAGTGCCGTCGCTATAAATATAATAGCATATAATTTATTTAAAGATAGCGTTGCAGATGCGAATGCACGTAGTTTAAAAAACGGCGAGTATTTTAATGTCAAGAGTATTTGGCTCAGTGTTCTGTGACTATGTACATATATTGGCGGGTAGAATGTCTTGAGAGGTTTATTATTATTATAAATAAATTAGGACTCCATAACTTATTGCATTTACGTTTCCAGCTTTCGTATGAACAGACAGAACAGAGGGAGAAGGTGGCAAATTAGCAATATGTCGGACATTGCTAATTTGCCACCCTGTCAGTCCCGCCACTGCATACTAATTAATATTCTGTAAGCCGGCTCCTTTTTCTTTAGTAAAAATAAAAATAAGAAATGCCTTGATTTGATTTATAAGACTTTATATGCCCTTTGGCATATTTTTTCACATTTTTTGGAGTCGGTGCCAAGCTAAGTAATTAAACGACTGGTAATTCCGGAGTATTATAGATTTGAATGAATATATTTAAGAAGCTGTAAGATTTATGTTTTGTCTTTTCTGGCCTTAGTCTGTAGGTATACTCGTATTATAGTCATTTAGGTGTCAAATATTGCTTGGCACCAACTCCAAAAATTTGTTAAATTTTATTATAGGTTAATCGTATGTTAGTTTAGGTTTATTAATTTGTAGTTTATAATATTATTTTTACCTTTTTAGTGCTTTATGGTTTTTTGAAGTCGGTTTTTTTTTTGCAAAAAAAATTAATATTTTTTAGTGACTTATTTTTAATCTTATATAGGTAATATGGGTACGCCTAGTAAAGATGCTTCTCATATGAGAAAACGGCGTCGAACTGAAACTGAGAATGAAAATCGGAAAGGAAATCGATTAAAAGAAATTAGGGAAAGAAATGCTCAACACATTTTTTCAAATGAGAACCCTGACCAGCGCGAAAACAGGCTATCAAAACAGAGAAGATACACTGTCTTATTATGGAGTTCCGGTGCCTGTCTCTTGGATTCATCATCAGATCTGATGGTAGAATGGTTCTTATTGAACGCAAATGCTTCACTTGTTGTAGAAAATACCAAAATCGCTGTACGTTTTCCTATAAAATTTGAAGAGTTCTTCGATTTCACCAGGATTCCATAATCAGATCCCGACTTGGTGACTATGGGACCAATTGGAAAGCATAGGTTTTGGAATTAAAAAAGTAATTTTCAAATCGGTTCGTAAATGACGGAGCTATGCGCGAACAAAAACGCAAAGCAGAGTAAATAAAAAGATCGTTAATGTAGTATGCCGATTCTCTTGTCACAAATGTCTCTAAACTAGACTAAAAGACAGCAAAATTTAGTTTATTCCTGTCAAACGATGATTTCCCATCCTGAAATAGACTAAAGTGACAGAACTTAACTATATTTTAGTTTGACAGCACTAAGATAGCACTGAGATTTTAATTTAGGGAAAAATACAATTTTGATATTCTGAATTTGACGTTATTCACCTAAAATTTTAATTGTCTAACTAATTCTGACCATTTTTAATCGCCAATAAAAATGGTGTGGTTAAATGTATTATTAGTTCTCATGAACTAAAATTCACACGAACTCCTCGACTTCTGGTGAAAAAACAGTACTGTATATTGTATTTCTCTTTTCTTTTGCTCATATCTCGAAAATGGTGTGTCCTATCGCAAAAATAATGAAAATTTCGATCCCCTTTAAAGCTCATTAACTCCTAATAATCAACAAGCAGGTATTTTTTTTTTGTATTTTCTGTACAAAAAGTGAAAACCCCATTTAAAACACGTCGAGGTTGCCCCCCTGCAAATGAAATGAAATAATATGAAATTGTTTATTCTGTAAATAGGATATTGGAATCACTCACACTCGTCACAGACAGAAAAAAATATATCCACATAGTCCTCACATTTACAATAATTAAAATAATACAGTACTTTACAAAGTAATCATGTCATTGTGTATTATAATTTTCAACAATGTCAATATGTATATAAAACTGGTATATTTTAATGATTTAACATAATTTAAAAAAAAAAACAATTTTATGGTTTTATCACAAGGCTTAGCAGAGCGAGCACCTCAATCCCATGCTTTTTTATCTTCTAAATAATCTGAAATTTTATAGTTTCTTTTTTTACAGTTTTGTTTTAATACAGCTTTTAAATGTTTTAATGGGTAAGTTTCGAATATCGATGGGAAGTTAGTTATAAAAGCGTATACATTGACCCATGAACGAGCTGCCTACTCTGTGGAAACCAGAAAGATGTGCGCGCCTCCGTCTCTAAAAAAATCACGGGGTAGGGCAAACAAGTTTGTACCACGTGAGTCGCAATTGTCAAATTCGATTATACCTAGATTTGTAAAATCATTTTTAAATTTAGACTTTTTATTGCAGAATAGCTTTAAGATCCTCATAGCCAAAAGTAAGGAATTTTAGTGATAAAGTTATAGTTAGTTTAGTTCGGTGTACACAAGAGAATCGGCTCCAAAGTAGAACTTTTTTTTAGATTTTTGTTGATTTTTCAAAAACCGCCTGTTCGATTTCGATAAAATTTTCATGGGACCATTTGGGAAGTATAATCTTTCCAACAAAAAATAATTGTTCAAATCGGTTTGCAAGCGACCTAGTATTTTTAACCACCATTATAGGTTAAAAATACCATTTATTACTATACTAGACCAGCTCGGAAAAAACCTTATTACTGTTAAAAAAAACCGGTCAAGTGCGAGTCGAACTCTCACATGATGTAGTTCCGTACCAGTGTACAATATTTAGCAAATAAATGAAAATACTAAACGAAACTTATTATAATTTTTAATCGTAAATTTAAAAAATCGCTATGATAAATATGTATTTCATAATGATACTATGAATTACAAAGTAATTTTTTGCAGTTGCAGAAAATCGCTTATATTTATTTATTGGTTATATACAGTATATGATACATACCTAATATACAGAAGTTTCAAATTCCTAACTTGTTAAGTGGTTGCGATGGAGCTCGTACAAAAATGATCTAATACTAACAATTTGTACGGCCTCCTATTTTTTCATTTTTGAAGATAAAAAAACCTAACATTACATTTTTACTCGAGCTCTAGACGATGACACCCCACATGCCAGGCTAAGATATTTTATTTTATGGGTATTGTTTATGTCCCTTTAATTTTATTTTATTTTTATTATTTGTTATTATAGCGGCAATAGAAATACAATTTCAATTGTCTACCTATTACGGTTCATGAGATACAGCTCGCTGACAGACAGACAGACGGACGGACATCGGAGGCTTAGTAATAGGGTTTCGTTTGGCACCCTTCTGGTACGGAACCCTAAAAATGAGGCAGAATGGACGTCATTACTGTCGTCAGTTCAAAAGTGCGTGCGAGTGCATGTGGGTCGAAAAAGTGTATGAATGATTTGACAAAACACACATTTTTTTATTTATTTTTTGCAACTTGCACATTTGTCGGCTGTAAAAGTTGTCAGTCTCAGATCATTTTTGATATATTCCGATAAAAGCTAGGAAATAAATATGTGAGCGGTAGCGCCTTTTCATCCGAGTGCGGAAATAAAGTATTCCGTCAAATGACTGTGCGCGGAGCACACATAATATGCTTGGGAATTCCCCATTAGGTATTAGTGCCGTCGGCGACGGAACTAGCTTCATATTTCTGACCGATCAACTCCTTGACGGTAAAAAAGTGCTTGTTTTAATTCAATTAATGGTTTAAGACCAGGCACTCTAAAGACAATTTCCACGCAAGTTCTGACCCCTTGCAACCCACTACTCCACTATGTGCTAAACGCTAACACATTCGTTTTAAAGTTGATTATCGCGTGCGCTCTTTGATCGTGTTCGAACACGGAACTAAATGGCGTCAGTCTCAATTCTTAATTCGTTTATAACTAAAGTAATAATTGATTTAGAGAAAAAATCTTGTGGCTGGATAGTAAACTATGTTTTCTTACTGTGAATACTTATTTTAGACATAAAAGTCAAGTAATCTTGATTTTATTTAAATAATGTTTAAAAACAGACATGATTTTCAAATAAAAAATTAATCGAGCGAAACTGTTACAATAACGTAACTGTCTTGTACATGGAAGAAAAGATCCAATAAATCATATACTAAAATTCCATTTTGTTTGCATGTGACTCTTTCAGAATATTAATACAAATTAACATGCACCCGGCTGTCTACTCGGCTCCTAGTAAGTGTGTACTATTCACTAGGCGCTCCCACGTCTAGACTATTTTCAATTACAACAGTTCTTATTTCAGTGTTTTCCTAACTTTCAATAAACGACACCAGTGCACTCTTGCGTTTTCGCTGTAAACTCCAGAATAAACTTAAGATAACATCAATAAACTTGACTAAATAAGGAAAGCCAGTGTACATAACTGATTAAGTCAGTAAACATAGAGCGAAGACGTCGCGCTCGCGGGGCGATCCCCTGCACGGCGGCGGCGGCACGTCTCAGGGCGGCGACCGGCGAGCACCAGCCGGCTGCCGCCAGCAGAAGGTCCACTTTTTCCTACGATATTATTACGTATATGAAACAATTCCGTGTCGGAATGACCGTTTGGCTGAGTGACAACGCACAGAAGGAACCAACGAACGAGATCTTCACTATCATTAAGTCGGACAAATCCATTTCACAATTATCGGCACTCTATTCCTGGACTAAGAGATATTTATTAAGTACTAAGAAAGAAAGACGGAAGTAACTCCACCACTGCAAGCGCAGCAGTATACGACTGTTCTACGATAGAATACGCGATGCTCCTTCTTCAAGTCGCGTTGTAACGCTATAAACTTAATAAAATATAATAAATACGACTACGACCGATTATTTGCGGTTTTTTAGAAGCTGAATATTTAGAATAGCTTTCGATTCGGCGCGACTCGTCTAGACTTCATTTTATTTCAATACCGGATCTTCATCCCGTTTAGATGTAACTAGTTCAGCGCTTCCTTTTGCATTTCCTCGATTAAATGAAAAATGGTACAGTTCTTCACTTGCTATTGAACTGATTGAGACGGGGATGAGCACACGCACACAGACGCGGGGCGGCGGCGTGTGTCGGTGTGGTGGCGTGGGTGGGTGGATGGGGGGGAGGGGCGGCCCTTGGGGAGTGCTTATTATTACTGGGGTACCGCCACGCGACACAAAGTGACATCGCTGGTTCAGCACCACTTATGCGAAAAGTTGAAAACTGCGGGCAGATGATTACAATTAGGCGATAGATAGATAGCTTGTTGGTACGAACCAACTAGCCATCGTAATAGCTATGTGGGCTATTTCAGCAGTTCAACTAAGTATATGAATAACTCTTACTATGTTCAAATAGAAAACATTTTTCAACCTCGAAAGAAGGTCAACCGGAAAAACGTGGCCGTGGCGTTTCTTTTATTTCTGTCGAGATAATATCATATTTATAGGCGCTGCTTCATTGAAATTAAATGAAATGAAATTAATTATTCTGTAAATAGGATATTGGAATCACATTTACACGAATCTTTAAGAAAATATGCGAGTTTAGTTCGGCGTTTCGTTTCCTATCTGACTACTCTGAGAAGAAAGACCGAAACAAACTCAGAGGTCACAGTCTCTTTTAGACATAATCTTGGCCAGGCCATTGTTGATGGAGTTGACTCTACAAGAAGTGAGGCCAAAATGTTCTACGGACTGTCTTAAAGTAATCCAATATGGACTGTCGGATTTGGATATTAGTGCAGTAGCTTACTATTAGAAACTGCATAGCAAATTTACTTACAATTTAAGTACTAACAGAGACTCCGTCAGGTACCTATATTCTCATTCTGTGAAAATGCGATTCCTATGAGAAGACATGATTGTGTTTGTAGTATCGGATTGCAAGTGCGAGCTGGGTGAGCGGCAGTGCGGCCCGGCCCGGCCGTGCGGCTTGGGGCGTCGGTCACCAACGACCGGCAACCTTACGCACTCACTCTACAATAATGGCTTACTCGCAGGCAACTAGCACTGCAACCGGTGATTCATTTATAATAACAATAGTCGTATCCTGGGGCTGGAGCATGTCATTTGACAGTTGAGTAGAGCCTACGTGGGAGGCTCCATTATTAGGCTGCGTTTGACATCGTTCCTAGAAGCCCTTTGAGCACTTCTAGTTTGATGAGCGACTGCTAGCAATCGAAAGCTGGCTCCCGGACAGTCTCGCCTCCGCAATGTAAGCGCATAATTTGTTTGTTGTGTTGTGTCAATGTGTCTAAGAACAATGATGTCTTGCGGAAGGAGCCTGTCTGTTGACCGTGCTCCATAGATCTGGTGTAATATAGGTAATGTCCACAACATAATTATTATGTTCAATAAAAACAGCTGATACAATAAGTAGGTATCTCGATAGATCGAACAAAAATAGATTTTATTTTTGTTTAATTGACTGGTTGGTTGATTTATAATTTAAAGTTAACCGCCGTTTCTTGCTGTAAGTGTATTTACTATAGTTACGTACCAAATCGTCATCAGTGTCATTGACAGATCAGGTTTTCTATTTTTAGCACTGAACGTTGTATCAATAGTTCACTGAGTGCACTCGTTAGACAATCGTCGGCTCTACGACACCAATCCACAACTAACAACGGCGGCTCGTAGTGAATAGGGAAGTGCCTGTTAAATAGGCTGTAGGTACTTTTGGTAAATGTGCGCACACACTGCAATCTCA
The DNA here is from genome assembly GCA_963853775.1 of Xanthia togata. Lineage (NCBI taxonomy): Eukaryota > Metazoa > Arthropoda > Insecta > Lepidoptera > Noctuidae > Xanthia > Xanthia togata. The sequence continues at coordinate 1,222,188 of OY970790.1, forward strand.
CACATAATGCACAAAAACTGCGAATTGCACACACACACTACACACAGTCTGCAAACAGGCCGCACAGTCTGAACACGGACTCGCCCGGTCAGGTCGCTGTGTCGCCGATAATCGTGGAATAACGCGCGCTTCGCTAAACGCATTCAATCGTTTGAATAAGAGCCGAATCACTGAACCTTGTTATCTGGCTTGTGCCCGCTGTTCCACTCTACTCGACCACGAAACCAATAAAAATAAAAAATATAAATATTGTTAACCAGAATTTGTTCTTTTGGCTCGTTTTACAATAATGATAATTATATTAGGGGTTAAAAAAGTATGAAAATGCCGATTTTACAGAAAAAATTAAATTCTTACTATTATACTTTACTTATACTTTTTTTATTTTTATTTAACAGATTATTTAATCAAAATAATTACCACTATACATTGCTGCCATCTAATAGGAAGGTCATTTATGCCTTTGCGATAAAACTCTCGTGATCTAGATTCGACAAACTGTATGAAAGCATTTTGTACTGCCTCCTGAGAAGAAAACTTTTTATCACGTAGAAAATTGTCCAAATCACGAAAAAAATGGTAGTCCTTTGGAGCAAGGTCTAGCGAATACGGAGGGTGACGAATAGTTTCTAATTGCAGTTCCTGTAGAGGTAAAACGGTTTCTCGTGCTGTATGAGGTCTCGCGTTATCATGGAGCAATAATGATGAAGATCGATTTATGAGTCGGGGCTGTTTCACTGCTAGTTTTGCTTTCATTGTTCGGAGTTCAGCACAGTAGACATCTGCCGTTATTGCTTGACCAGATCGGAGAAAGCTATAGTGAATAACACCATGCTGAGACCACCAAACAGTTACCATTACCTTTTTATTGGTAAGCTTTGCTTTAGGACACTGTTGCGGCGTTTGACCTGGGGTCAGCCATTGCATTTTTCGCTTACGGTTACCGTAAAGAATCCACTTTTCATCACATATCACAATTCGATATTCCTTCATTTCTGTATCGATTCAACAAGGCAACACATGTTTCTACACGCGTTTCTTTCTGCAGATCAGTCAAATCATGAGGCACCCATTCCTCATTTTTTTTTAATTTTATTGATTTGACGCAAATGAGTCAATATTGTTGGTAAGGTAACGTTAAACCATGCCGCTAATTCCTGGGTAGTTTGGCTCGGATCGGCTTAGAGTATCTCTTTCAATTCGTTGTTATTCACCTGAGTGGGCGGTCTTCCACGTAGTTCGTTCTTCAAATCAAAGTTTCCATCACTAAAGCGTTTAAACCAAAATCGGACAGTGTTTTCATTAGCAGTCCCCATCTCCAAACGTAACATTGATATTGCGAGCTGTTTCTGCCGCGTTAGTTCCCCGTCGGAACTCGTATTCAAAAATAACTCGAATTATCGAAGTATCCATCTTTCTTGTCTAAGCTGATTAAAAGAAATAACTGAAAGTCGATAATCGAATGTTGCACATTTTTTAAAAGAAGAATTTCATAGGTACCATGTGAAAAAAGTTTCACTCAAAAATCTCAAACCGTGAAGGTTCTATGTCAATTCGAAGTACCTATTACAATAAAACGGCAATTTCATACTTTAACCCCTAATATTGCCATTCGATGCTACGAGTACCTTTACAAATTATACTGAATAGGTAAACAAATATTTTCATCAATATTTTTATGTAGGTATCGTCCACACACCGATGTAAGTTTCTCAAGCAGTTCATCATAAACATTTGTACACGTCACGTGAATATGTAAATCCCGTTCGCCGAACATAATGCACAGCGAGGAACGTAACGCTGCGTGTGCCCACGCCGCGCGGCGCAGGCGCACGCCGAGTGTTTACCGATGCGTACCGTTTACCACACAGGTTAAATAAACCTCTGCTCAACCCTTCGGTGGAAACAAGGCGTGATGTTATGTTACTATATTTACTACTTAATTTTGTTCTCCAAAGCAAGTGCTTTGCAAAAATAACCACACGCAGAATGCATACTTGTGATAAAGTTATCACAAGTAGGTATGCATTCTGCGTGTGGTTATTTCTGCCGAGCGGCGCGCGCGCTGCTACACCCACTGTCGCGCACCTTGAACCTCGACCGCTTATTACTTCACACTCACACGCAAAAGTACCACACTTGCTTACAAGCACTGTTTCTATTATCGTTAGAGAACGAATTTCGGAGACATACAAACCGTAACATTTGTTTGATAAAATTATCTCTGCAGATGTTACAGTCACAAGGATGCAGAGCATAGAAAATAACAAATGTTGGCAAATTAATATGTTCTAAAACTCAACCAGCTACGTGAATGAAGCGAGGCTGCTATTTGCCTAGCTATGTTCAAAGGAAGTACATAAATGTATTCGGAAAGTGCGTGCTCAAACACTGGCATACAACATAACAACAAACATGGATGGACAGACTGACAAGAATGGACACTACAATTGGATAACGTGTTGATCAGGAAATAATTCCAACTATGAAGGAAAACACTATATCTTAAAAGCTTCCTCAGATAATTAAATAAATTAATAATTCATATAATAATCAAGAATCGAATTTTAAAAAATCGTGCTACGGTTTAAAAATTTACTAACAATGATAAATTATTCAGGGACTGGCGCGAAGCCGCGCCAACTCCATAACCAAACCCGAGATTTGTTTACAGATATCTATCATTGAAGTAGCGAAGTGCAGACTCACTGCCACTGCGAGTTGCTAGTTTGCACGAGGCAGACACTGTAGTGTGATATTGAAAAAACTTCATATTCTATGTAATCTGAGAATATTTTTATCTTCCGCTCCATGTACCTATGTCAATGCAAATGATATTGCCGCAATCCTTTATTGTTACTGTCGCTGGACAAGAGAAACATATCAATCAGCTGGGCGCGGCGCGGCATGGCGGTGGCGATGGCGTGGCGCTGACGGCCATTTCACACTTAACCTGCGTTCGCAATTTATTTGCCAAACATGTAAACAAACACGAGTTTTCCACTTAGACAAGACATCATAGTGTAAATAAAATTGATTTTAGACAGACTTTAGTACTGTTTGAAACTCAAACTCAAAGCATTTATTTCAATTAAACCATTTACAGGCACTTTTGAATTGTCAAGGGGTCGGTCAGTCAAAAAAAAAATGAAGCTAGTTGCCCATTCCAAAGCGTAGTAGGTACCTATGGAGAAGAACGGGCAAGAAACTCCACGGACACTCTTTTAAATAAAAAAATTGATAGGTACAAAATATTGGTTACATCATTCATTTTGAAATTATGCATGTGAGATCAATGTAGAAAGACGTGCACGTTCGTAAAAGCGTACGTAATAAAAAGAAAAAATAAAGAATCATTCAAAAACTTAAAATAAATTAAAATAAGCCATGGCAGATAAGAGATGAGATGATGATGAAAGCCATAAAAATTATAAAGTTGTAACGCAAACTGAACCTTATGTGAAGGCATTACTATTTCTATTTACATGAAATAATTCTGCGAAGAATGTCATGTACCTATGTTGTGAGTGACGGATGGTGATAGGAAAGGCGAGTTTCATGATCAGGGGTCTCTGCAGTGATCTCGCGGCGTGTAATACGACGGAACGTTGCGGTTCGTCCACCAACAAGCCAAGAGGCGGCCGCTGATATTGTTATCCCTAACGGCAACAATTCTACCGCACAACATACGAACACCAGGAATATCAGTTTATTTGGTCCACATCAAATATTTGTATTGGCAACCAAACTAATATTGAGACAGAATTCGAAACTATTACAGTTTGAAGACACGGCGTGTGTGTAGAACAGCGTTGAATGTTTATTTTTAAATAATGTAACTGCGAAAGTTTTAGGACTATTCTCGTTTTCCCCGTTAAATATTGAACAATTATTTAATAATTCAATCAATCATAACCAGCTACTTATGTTGATATTTATAATATAAGTTATCGGTCTTAATTTAGCTGTACGAAGAAGGCTACAAAAAGCGTCGACCTTCGTCTTTGGCTGGCCTTCACAAGTTGACCTTCGCTCAGACACGGTAGTAGTGGTATGCTCACCGAGAGCGGAGCGAGAGCGGCTAGCGGGTAAGCGACGCAACGCAATTTATGTAGCTAACTTGGTTTTTTAGACTTCTTCGGAAATCTAATTTTCTAAAGGATGGCAGTTTTATTTATAGGTAGTTTGTTTGTCTCTTATATCTTCTGTGAGCTTCTTACCGAGCATTGAGCTGAAAGCATTCAAGTGATGTTGAAGTTTGGGTGATGTATGAATTCCAGTCTTTTACTGAGTCAGAATTGAACAGAGTTGGAAACAAATGGTTTTTCTGAAGCAGTCAGAATCTAATCTGTCGGGGGCAGATGGCGTACCTACTGCGTACATCATTCATAACGACTCGACGGAATTTATATTTGTTAGTAATTAGGTATGGTCAATATTTGCTTTATTTGTGTTGACTACTTTGGGGAATCGTTAGTGAACGTACTATGTACATTCACGATTCCCCTAACTTACTAGTAATGCGTGTTTTGGAAATACCTTTCTCATGGTAATCAGAATCACGCCTGTATTCCCCGAACGGCTAGCACCTAGGCAGAGGCCTCCCTATAGGTAGTACACCCACATTTCGCCAGTTAGGTTTACCTAGTCCTATGTAATAGGGGACGAGCCTATTGCCATCAATCGGGCAGCCAGGCTCCAGCCTGCTACTGAGAACCTCCAGATGGAAAATCCCAATAACACTGCCCGACCCGGGATTCGAACCCAGGACCTCATGCTCAGCAGTAGTGCTTGCGACCACTAGACCGACGACGGGGCAGTCAAATCAAATCGTAAATAAATATATCCAAGTCCGTAAACAAAACAAAGGTCTTGTTTTGTTTACGGACTTGGATCTATTTATTTTGAAAGAATGTAGGTCACTCGATAACTAATCACAAGACAAACCTAAATCAAAGTTCATAGCATACGTTGAGATTCCTGCAACACTGCAGCTAATTCCAAATCTATATAAATTTATCAAATTTTGTTAAATATCTTTAAACAGTTCCCGTAGAGAGGCGCGCCTGCGAAGATGACATGGCTCTGATCGCTCTTTTCTGCAGAATAAACATAGACTCGATGTCTACAACCCGTCCCCAAAGTAAAATACCTTATGACATGATACTATGAAAATAACTGATATAGACTAGCCTCGCGGTATCTACATCAGTAAATTGACGAATAATTATATTATTATTAGTTATATAATTGTTATGATTTATTTTGAAATTTTAATCATGCATGATTTTCAAACATTTTTTTTTTAAATTTAACCTCATAATATTTAAATAGATGCACACCATATTTGTACGCCTCCTGGCATAACATAGCGTTCTGTTCACCAAACTCAAGATCTGTATTTCTTTACCTGTGTTAACAAATAAAAGTGATTTGATTTGATTTGACGCATTTTTCTGACAGCATATGCTGCTGAACTTAGCCGTCCTGCAAGAGATGTTAAATGTAGACCCCATTGCAGCCTTGAGTCGAGCGTGATCCCCAGGATCAGTTTTATCGACAAATTCTAGTTTCTCTTGATTCAATACTATCTTACAATTACTAGATACTTTTGACATTTGGTAAAGAAAATTGTATGCACATTTTTTTTCCCCTTTAATATTAAATTATTAGCAGTGAACCAATTTTGGAACTGCAGTAGGGCGTTATTTACGTCGTCAAAATTTGTAGCACGTCTATCTACCTTAAAATTTAAGGAAGCATCGTCAGCAAATAACACCATTAAAATGTGTTGTTAATTTTTTAATAAATAGAGTAGATCGTTAATATACACTAAAAAGAGGAATGGACCCAATATCGAGCCTTATGGCACACCCATTCTGAATATTAGACCGAATAATATGGTGCAAATATGGTGCTCAAATTGCAAATGATTTAGGTTCTTAAATGCAGAACATGTCGAGGCAGAAAGACATCCACACATTTTTCAAATTAAAAATTGGATTTCTAAGAGTCTTGTTAATTTGTTAGTTGAAGACCTTTGAAGACTGTACTTTCAAATGGAAAATACCTATATACTTAAGATAAAAAAAGTAAAATTGAAAATCGCTGTTTTTTTCTCCCGGATTTAGACTAACAAGAGGTGGCAACCCTAGCTGGGAGATGCACGGAATGCGGCGCGTGAGCGTCGTGCTCCATCATGAGCCAGTCACGCCCCATACCCTCACACACAGTCCCGGACGGTTACAAGTTCAGCCACACCACGCATTCGTTAAACTTAATTCAGCCACGGTTAAGTGTACAAATTGTTAAGTTAGTTGCTTCGTTCTCGAGTCGTTGTAACAACATTGTCGGGCTTAACTGTTCAATGTCTTTTAAGCGCTATCTCTGAATAATTTATAACTGGCAGAAGTCCTGAGCGGCTGAGGAGCTCTTGCTACCTCAGCTCTCTGCATCTCTTTATTGGTAACTTAGAACTTTTAACGTTCATACCAAACAGAACATTATCTTTCCGAAAATATTATTATTTAGCAGTTTATCATCTTCTTATACCTATTAATTGATATCTTCTCTGTGTTTACACTAGGGTTCTGCAAGAATCAGAGCATCGTATTACTCTCATGTCATAGCCATGCGAGCATTTGTATGGAAGAGGTCGCCTTCAGTGGCCCCACATCAGCACGCCTCGTACGCTCCGCAGTTCCGGAATACTTCCTCAGAAAAAATCCAATCACCGAGTGAATACTTTAAACGTTTTTCGACAGCTCCCGGCTCCGGCCCGGGCACGGTATGAACGACCGTCGCGCTCCCGGAACTGCGTTCTGGAACTTGTACTAGTTTTGAACTACTTGAAGATACTCGTATGGGCCGGTTCGTAGCAGGGATTTTGTAAAGGTAAATTTTGTTTTACCATCTTAAAATTCGTAGTTTCTTTACCAACATAACAGTGAATTTTATGCTTAATTAAAAGGTTTTCCCAAACTTCATTTAGTCAGCATGACTCGTTGTTTATTACGAGTATGCGTATTGTGACATGGAACTACTAAGTCGACGTCATCCACTCATCGAACCTTCCCACAATATACAAGAACGCCTAAATATCCGTTTCATTGTGTATGGAGCCAGTACCAGGGGGTCTACTCCCTAAGCAAAATCCGTAGTTTCCTGTGTATTTTAGTTTAGCTGTGTATTGTAAGCAGTTTTAATAACTATTTCATATTGTGGGCCCACTTTCGTGGACGGTGCGCTGATTGTAGTGACTGTCCGCCTGCCCGCGAGCTACACAAAATGTAAAGCGATTAATTAATAATTAAAATGAACAATGTCACAAAAACGTTTGTAGCAGTAGGTACAGCGTAACTGGCGTCACTGGCACACACAAACATTACTCGTTGGAGCGCTAATTTTTTTGCTACAGTTCACCATCGCGGCCACCGCACGCGCTGTATACCCGCGGGGATTCGGTACCAGTCTGTACTGCGAGTATCCGGCGTAGAATGAGTGTCAGCCACACAGCCACCGCGATTTCGCCGCCCAGTCGAATGTGAGTCAGCCACACATCCTGTCCGGCGTAGAATATGAGTCAGCCACACACCCGGTCCGGCGTAGAATGTGAGTCAGCCACACACCCGGTCCGGCGTAGAATGTGAGTCAGCCACACACCCGGTCCGGCGTAGAATGTGAGTCAGCCACACACCCGGTCCGGCGTAGAATGTGAGTCAGCCACACACCCTGTCCGGCGTAGAATGTGAGTCAGCCACACACCCTGTCCAGCGTAGAGTGTGAGTCAGCCACACACCCTGTCCGGCGTAGAATGTGAGTCAGCCACACACCCGGTCCGGCGTAGAATGTGCGTTTACCAATGTCTGCGGCGCCTTTAGGGGGGCTTACATACAGAAACAGAAACAGGTGCAGGAGGGTGCTTACATAAACAGGTTGTTTGTTTATTTGTGGAAACCTGTTACTTTACCTGTATGGCTCGGTCCAGGTAGTCGGCACCGACAAATTTAAACCTGTTTCTTTATAAGTGAGTGCTTATGAAAACGTGGGAATATTATACCTGCACCGATCGGTACCGACCCGCACAGACTCGCCTGCACCGAAAACCTGTTTATTTATGTAAGCACCTAAGTACCCTTACTTCATTACTAAATAGGTACCTACTCAGCCTGGCCAAGTAGGTAAGTGATGCAGGAGAATTGACCGCAACTCGTGTATCACGTGCACGTGACATCTTATTGGTAAAATAATACTTCTCGAACATATCGTTCCACACAATATGCAAATCCGACAATAGAACAAAATGACAATGTAAATGTAAATGAACGACAGAACAAAAAGCGGCCAGCGTTAGTTACAAGCAGTTAATGTAGGGTCATGCGCATGTAGACATGCGCGCGCGGCGCGGCTTGCGGGCGCACGCGTTTGCCATAACGCGCCGCACCGCGTGGTTTTACACTTATCAGTATCACTCGCATAAACAATACCACAAATAACACGTCGCTCATTACCGCCGCGTGTCGCGTGTAGTGTCTAGTGAAGTGCTACTAACTAATAGGTTGGGGAAAAAGTTGCTTCGCATTTTTTAAGAAAATTCAAAACATTTTTTAATATACATAGTTTATTTACATTTAACTAAAGTATGTAGGTACCATTTTGTTCGATAATTTTTTGCCATTTTGTAGGTGGGACATGATCCCATCGCTATATAAATTTTGGGACTTTTGATCAAAATACCGCGACAAGTGGTTTTGGCAGTCCTCTCGTGATGTTAACCTGACACTGCCTAAGGAATTCTGAAGAGACCTAAACAGGTGGAAATCTGAAGGTGCAAGGTCAGGACTATACGGCGGATGCATTAACACCTCCCAGCCAAACTCTCTTAATTTTTGCTGAGTGGCTAAAGATGTGTGAGGTCTAGCGTTATCATGATGAAAAACCACACCCCTTCTGTTGATTAATTCCGGCAGCTTTCTCTCAACTTCTTGCTTTAATCTCATCAGTTGTTCGCAGTAGAGTTCAGAATCGATAATCCTGCCTGGTGGTAACAGCTCATAATGAATAATGCCCTTCCAATCCCACCACACAAACAGCATCACCTTGCTGCGAGTTAACCTGGGTTTCGCCACAGTCTGTGAAGCCTGACCGGCCTTTGACCACGACCTTTTTCGCACGTTCTTATCGTACGTGATCCATTTTTCATCACCAGTTATCAGCTTCGACAAAAATGGTTCGGTTTCATTACGTCGTAATAAAGAATCACAAATGAGTACACGGTTCATTAGGTTTCTTTCAGCTTTAGGCTTTTTTTAGGTTTTTAGTGAGCTCGTGAGGTACCCAAATATCGAGCTTTTTTGTGTACCCAGTTTTTTTCAAATGCGACTAAACTGTTTTGTGGTCTATTCCCAGTTCTTCAGCTACGTCGTAACTACTGATATGCCGATCTTGCTCCACTTTTTAAAAATGGCATCCATTTTATCCGTAATAGGGTGACCAGAGCGACGTGCATCTTCGACATCAAAATTTCCGGATTGAAAACGCTTAAACCAAATTTGTGCTACTCTCACAGACACTGCACTAGGTCCATAAACATCGCAAATTTTTTTCGCGGCTTGCGTTTCATTTTACCTTTTTTGTAGTAAAATTTTAAAATGTATCAAATTTCTTCATTAGTTTCCCTCCTCTTGACGGTACGAAAATCACACATTTTCCTAATTTGAATTTGGAATTATGTTCTTTAAAATTTAAACTTTCAATGATACCAAAACCAGCCAGATACAAATAGTATAGCCAAAGAGATTTTATTACAAGTTTATACATACTATAATGCGAAAAGACTTTTTCCCCAACCTAATAGTTCTAAGCTATTTTATTAACACAAGGTTTTCAAGTTTTCTTCATATTAAAATAATAATTATGTATGTTTAGGTTACGTTTTTTCTATGGGCCTGTGTCGTCTTAAATAAATGATATTATTATTATTTGTTACTATCTATTATTCTGTTATTCGGCATTGAAGTCAAATCTTAATGTGTTATCTCCGCGCAGTTGGCAAGGAAGTAACTTAATAACAATTAACTTTGTTTAGGTATTTGTTGGAATATTAGGTACCTAGCACTTCATTCCACGGCATCAAGTTTGTACTTTTTATCACTGTTATCAGCGTCAATGCGATGTAAATAAAAAAATGCGAATGTTACGCCTCTCTCTTGATAATGTCAATAACAGACAGACAGAACTGATTAGTGTTATTTACTAGATGTCTTCGTAGTAGTTGTTCGAGGGAGCTGCTGCAATTTAGCAAAGAGGTTCGGCCGGAAACAATCGGTCTGATTTGCATTTTCGGCCGACTACCGAAAACGAATTTTTATTTTATTTTATTGTAAATAAGTGTATTTTTTTTTTTTGTAAAAGGTACAAAAATACAATGTCAATATTTTTATCATTATAAATTTAACATATTTTCCCAATAATGCTTGGACATTCGAGTACTTACCTACTTAAGAAATAGGTATATCTTAAAATAAACAATCTGATGGTATAGGTATCAATGACGTTTGTATAAACCTATTTACAGAAAATAAAATCATTTCATTTTATGCAAGAAAAAGCATTTTTTCTGCATTTTCACAGTTATTGTGCGTTTTAGAGTTCCGTACCCGAAGGGGCCAAACGGAACCCTATTACTAAGCCCTCGATGTCCGTCTGTCCGTCAGCGAGCTGTAGCTCATGAACCGTAATAGGTAGACAATTGAAAATTTCACAGATTATGCATCTCTTGCCGCTATAATAAATATAAAATTAAAAACTAAATGGGGGTCTCCATATATAACCTTATGATAAAAAAAAACTAACCATGGCATGTGGGAACATTTTTTTTATCTTCAAAATGTATGAAATAGAGGACCATAAAAGTGGTCAGTTTTACCCTCTTTTGTACGAGCTCTATCTCAACAACTGAATAACTTTGAATTTGAAACTTCTGTATATCATGTAGGATATTTATATTAAATGTATATAATCAACAAATACTAAAAGCGCCGATTAATAAGGTATATTATATATTTAATTTGTGTTTTTGTGGATTTAATGATTACTAGACTGATTTCTTATATGGGTTATGTGGTACCTAAAATAAATTTTATTTATTTATTTTTATTTATATGTATATTTAAAAACGGGTGATTTCCTGCAACTAGAAAAATAACTTTGTAATTCATAGTATCATTATGAAATACAAATTTATCTTTGCGATTGATAATGATATTAAACTCAAACTCAAAGCATTTATTTCAATTAAACCATTTACAGGCACTTTAGAATTGTCAAGGGGTCAGTCAGTCAGAAATATGAAGCTAGTTGCCCATTCCAAAGCGTAGTAGGTACCTATGGAGAAGAACGGGCAAGAAACTCCACGGACACTCTTTTAAAAAAATATATATTCTTACAAAATATTGTTTACATCATTCATGTTGAAATTATACATGTGAGAACAACGTAGAAAGACGTGTACGTAAAAAAGCGTCCGTAATAAAAAGATAAAAACAATTCAAAAATTAAAATAAGCCGTGGCAGATATGAGATGACCAGTCCCTACTGATGGCGCCCGTTCACGAACATGACGCAAGGGTCAGCACCGTTTAGCTCAACCATTTTGAAGGGAACTCAACCTATTAGTAATTAGAACGCTTCGTGTGGTTCCCCTCGCACTTGGCCGGTTTCAGTTGTAGTTATTTGTTGTAACTATTGTTGTTTTCTGAATAAAGTAAGTGATAGTATTGATTCGCCGGTAGGTAGGTACTTTTTTTTCGAAGCGACGTCCCTACGTCATATTATTTTATCGGCCGAAAATGAAAATTTTCCGATAAAGCTTCATGCAGACCAGCGCGACGCGACACCGTGAAGTTTTCTTAAAAATTGTATTGTTCGAGTCGCGCCGCGCCGTCGCGTCGCGCTGGTCTGCACGAGCCTTTACACAGAGAAGTTTTCTTAGAAATTGTATTGTTCGAGTCGCGTCGAGTCGCCGCGTCACGCTGGTCTGCACGAGTCTTAATGGATATTGCAGCCGAAAACCTAAAACTTAATTCGGTCGGACTCCACTTAGTATCGACTATGTGTTCTAAGCATAGATCTACTCGTGTACGTCTGCCCTGATATCAAGAATGGAAAAGTCTGGTAATCAGCGGCATCTATTTAGAGTGGGAGCCGACCTGCCGGGCTAGGACGGTGAGGGCTGACATGACTCAAGGAGCAAGCAGGTCTTATGGCACGGGATAGTTACAGGACTTACAGGTAAAATAATAGGATAATAATGCCTCATTATAAGTTATGAGGCATCGACCTTTATTTAACCTACGAGTTATGAGCCATAAAGCGTCGCGCCGAAGTAAGTAATTACTTAGAAAACTTCACTTTAAAACAATTACCGGGTGTCGCGTCCGCGACAAGTCGCACTAGTCTGCACGAGCCTTAAGTCGTTAGTCGCGGAGGGTAAAAAAACGCTATCATCCATTCAGCCGGTCCCAGCGTTTATCCGATAGAGCTGGAGGCTAATCTAGTTTACTTATATGAATTGTGCGCGCTGGCAGCCGGCGGCGGCGGCGTGCCGGCCTGGCCGGGGGCGGGCCGGGGCCGGCTCCTAGCCGGATCCCGGCGCCCGGCCGCTGCCGGACAGACCGCCTCACTATAATGACACGGCCAAACGGCCAACACCTCTGTAGGACGTACCTACCAATAAACCCCACATATTTGAATATCACACCTTTTATCTACTTTACATTATTTTAGGGTTTAGCTACACTGGCAACTGCCGTGAGTGTCATACGAGTACATGACACGCTGACGAGGTTCGTACGGTTAATCTAATCTAATCTAAATAGGTAACATACAGTCTTCCACCGACACCTGAGATTGATTGGAGAATGCGTGAAAGAACAGAAAACGTTCCATCTGTTAGAATGTACCTATATAACTATAATATATATATATATATATATATATAATATATAGCTAGCTACATACATTAATGATAGCTATGTTAATGCTGTCGTTGGTGCGCGCAATTTGGCTATTTTTTATTTTAAAATGTTTGTCATAGTCCGAATAATGCTGAAGGAGCGTGTGAATATGTTCCATATTCCTGGTGCAGATAAGATGCAGCAACTTTCAAAGCAAGATATAATCTAGAAGTGTGTTATGTTCGCGTGTCTCTTACAGCAACTTACTTTAGGCCGCCACCAGAGTTTTACTCACTTATGTCGCTCACGTAATCGTCGATAAATTTGCAATTGTAATCCCTCTTGTAAGTAGCTTATCGTAATTTCTTCTTACATCTTACGCAGTCATAAGTTAATGTAAGTTTTACGGAAGCACCTTACAAGCGTAACGGCGCCTGGCGGCCTTCGCGTCGATTCTGAGATGTTTTTTTGTTGCGATCTCACTTTATACAATATGTAATAGAAACCCTGCCCGATCCGAAAGGGACTCATAGGTATAAAATTACCAAAAAGTAATAAAAAATCTTATTATTATTGAAAATAAAAAGTTATTGCTATTTATAATTCATACGGGTCATATTAAGTTATGACTTATAGACACCCTGTAGGCTAAACGATGGCCGCCCGCGCCCCATGTAAAGCCCCAGTAAAATACCCCATTGAAAAAAATGTGGATTTTTTTTGTCTGTTTTCCTGAAAATTACTTCATATATAGACTCTCAGTACGATACCTACCAACACCCTCACAGTCGCGGGTCGGACAGGGCTTTTTTACATATTGTAGAATGTTTCAAACTAACTTGCTTCGTTCGTATGTATTTCCAGTTACTCACTTTGTCTACCATTTATTCTTATTTTTGTGGAGCATGAATTGTAAGTTTTGCGTCTTGTGCGACGATAAGTTAGGCAGCAGATCCCATACTTTAGACAAAATAGAAATAGTATAACCGTGGAGTGCGTGATGCGTGTCGATGGAGCATTTCTACTGTTCGGTGCTGTGTGCATCGAGCGCTCGTGTGGCTGGCGGAGCCGCGCTGGCGCGGAACACTGACCGCTGACCACCGCCCTGCGACTGCACCGCAGCGGCTTCTGTCCCTTCTGTGGCACTGAACCTCTCTAAATCTCTAACATCGACTACACAAACCATTACCCGTCTCAAAACAACTAAGTACCTGGGATATTTTTGCGTAATATTACGTTATCTATGTTTGTGATCACATCAGAAGAGTGTCGTAGTGGCGCATCGCACGGTTATCAGTACGGCGCGAAGATAAGCGCCGATAATTACTGCGCACGCACCGGCTACAGAGCCAGCCTCGTGGCCGGCTTGCGCCACTGTTGCGCTGCACTCATCTTCTGTAGGTGCACACTCTACTCAAAACTTGGCAAAGTGATCATACTCCTGGTTCATCTGCTATTCGATATTGATGCAATCCTGCACAAACGATGAACCATTCATGTAATAGCGTAGTGTCAGCGTATGATGGAGTATTTATCGTCAATTTGGCGCGACGCGTTGAAGTGGGCTGTTAACAGGCGCCGGCGCCGCGCCGCCGTGATTACAGATACAGCATGTACACAGCAGGTGCTCCGAATATTGAGTAATGTGTGATGTTGACCCCTTAGTTTATCAGTGGGGTGATTATTGTCACATGTGTTATGTTTCTGACTTGTACATTTATTTCCATATATTCGATTAAGAAATCGCGAAAATGGACAATGTGGTCGTCATATACAATCATAATGTATATCGGTCAAGGTCAGCGTTCTGCGCTCGCCCTCGCGCCGCGCACGCAGCTATTCATATCGCGAGCCTTAGGCGCTCACATGATACGTAGATGTACCACCACGCCGCGCCGCTGCGGGGTGAGCAGCGCCCGCAAGTCATCCACTGAACAGTACAGTCCGCAAGATCGGTCGGGAATTCCATAATATTTTTCATGTGTTTTACCCGTTACTGTTTATTTAGTCAACCAGAAAAGTAATATGATATTTCGCGTAGGGGAAACAACTGGAAATATTGTCCACAGTCGTTCAGATCTTTCAAATATATACAAGAACCTACCTAACATATACGTTTATCTGTATTAGCAGGAGGAAAATAATTCCAAAAAGCAAGTCTGAGTCAAAAACAATGTCGTTGTCCTTAAACATGAATTGTAAAACATAAGCCTACTAATATAAACAAAAAAATTGTCCCTACCGAATTCCTAATAATAAGCTATATGCATAAAATAATTTCAGTTATGTTTATAGTAACTTTGCGCAAGTGATTCTATTCAACTACCTAATTTAAAAGTCACGCAGCCGAAATACTGTTTTTTATTTTATTTTATTGTTAATCTCAGCTGACACCGAAATGTTCCGCAACGATACTCATAAATTTCCTCAGTTTCACTCGGAGCTGCGTGCTGTGTGCTATGTTACTAACTCGCGTCTCGGTAGAACTCGCCTCACAACATGCTCTGACGTAGCGGAAGTGTCGCAGTGTGCTCCTCGCGGTTATCTCGCGACACCACCCTTCCCAACATTCGGCTGTCAGAGCTAAGGTCACGGTATCGATCCGCGCCAGCTGGCGACCGCTCCGCGGCACCTCCGCACTCAGCACGACCCTCCAGCACATGAACACCACGCGAGCCGCTTGGTCCCCGACCGAGCCATTTCGAGCCCGTTTCAACTCCGACCAGGCGGCCCGAAGACGTCGGAACGCTTCCGATTCCATTGTAATCGCTCAGCGACGTAGCTACCGCGAGCTATAGCTAAGTTTACGCTTTTCGGGAAGGGGCCACCGGGGCGCGGGTCGATCGAACGGCGGAAGCTTCAATGCGGCAAAGCTTATCGTGTGCGGAGATCCGCAGCCAGCCGAGGAGCGGGCTAGGGCATCGAGCAGCGGGCATGCCGAGCTGCGCCGCTGACCCAGTGCCCCGGCGCGGGCACGCGGCGCGCTCAGACCGCGCGCGCTTCCGAGCGCGTGACGCGCGCCCAGCCCGCACACCGCCGTGCTCTGTGGCCGTCGAACCCTCGGGACTACAACTCAGGAAGCACTCACCGTTTCCGTTAATGAGGGGGTAGTCGTCGTCGTGCCGACCGATGTACGTCTTCAGCGGGGTGTCCGTGAGGGAAGGCGACGATCTGTCCCTGTCGCTCATAATAGTCACTTATAACACCGGTTACAGACTCGATACAACAACACTGGACGGGAGACCGGCCCCGCACGCTCGTCTCCAGTCACGACCGACCTCCGGCCCGCGGCTCGCGCGGCGAATAAATAATAAAATACTGGCAGCGGCACTCTCGGGCGAGCTCGCGCGACAGCCGCGCAATCAATGCCCCGCGGCGTCGCCTGCCACGCGCGCGCCCTCTGCCGGCTGCCGGGCGCGCGTCGCCGGCGACCACAGGTGGCGCGCATGTCAACGCGACCATGCAGCACATAAATTAGCCGTAATCATTGACGAGAACTACTGCAAAACAATTACTTACAACGAGTTACACAATTTAGCCATTCATAAAAGAGCTCATACTTTGTGAGGTACCTACATAATACTAGAAGAGAGAGATAACTCTCAGTGTAGCGTACGTGCAGCCATCTAGTGAACTGAAACCAACACTTCGGAGGGAAACTCCCGCTTTCAGAATGAAGTTCAAAGATGTTTGTGTACGTACAAGACTATGCCCCTATTTACGCTCAGCTCGGGTCTGCAATGCTTCAGATTTAATTTTTACTTGTTTTATCTAACTTTATTAAACTTTAGCGAAACTATACGCCCAGATTTAAAAAACATATATTACAGAGTACCTGCGCATAGCTTTAAAAAGTATCTACCTTAAATATTAGACTACACACAGACAGTTAGACTGGGAACATTAAATAAATATAACAATGAGAACCTTTAAAAAAAATGGATTTGCTCTAATTTTACCAAAACATCTCTGAAAAGCGTTGAGAGTTTAACACATTTAGACGTGACCTTCGTACGTGTGTTTATTTTTAACTAGCTGCGCCCTCCGGTTTCACCCACAACTTGTGTTGTCATTACCAAAAGCAGTTTGGACAAATGAGACATTTTTAGGGATCAGTTTCCGTACCACCATCATTCATGATGAAATTAAACACTGTGCAATCTATGCTCGTAGCGCGAGCACAAGACATTATGAGCTAAGCTATTCCTAGCTGTAAGCTACGAGATGGGAAGGCAAAATCATAGCTAACTGGTCGGTGTTTGCGCAATAATAAACAAATGCGTTATGATTAATAAAACTGTTGTAAATGAATAAGAAAAACGAAGTTATCTCGCGGTATGGACTTCGCAAAATTATTTTGAGTACAGTTTTTAATTGCATTTACATACATTAATAAAAATATAATCTATTGGCCACGATTGTGTATTCGGATCAAAATAATTCGTAAAATATCGTCGCCTGATAAAAATGGAATGTACCAATATTGAACGAGCGAAGCCGCGCGGGTCGCTAGTCTAGTGTACGTGAAGGTAGGCAATATTGAACGAGCGAAGCCGCGCGGGTCGCTAGTCTAGTGTACGTGAAGGTAGGCAATATTGAACGAGTGAAGCCGCGCGGGTCGCTAGTCTAGTGTACGTGAAGGTAGGCAATATTGAACGAGCGAAGCCGCGCTGGTCGCTAGTCTAGTGTACGTGAAGGTAGGCAATATTGAACGAGCGAAGCCGCGCGGGTCGCTAGTCTAGTGTACGTGAAGGTAGGCAATATTGAACGAGCGAAGCCGCGCCGGTCGCTAGTCTAGTATACGTGAAGGTAGACAATATTGAACGAGCGAAGCCGCGCTGGTCGCTAGTCTAGTGTACGTGAAGGTAGGCAATATTGAACGAGCGAAGCCGCGCGGTTCGCTAGTCTAGTGTACGTGAAGGTAGGCAATATTGAACGAGCGAAGCCGCGCCGGTCGCTAGTCTAGTATACGTGAAGGTAGACAATATTGAACGAGCGAAGCCGCGCCGGTCGCTAGTCTAGTATACGTGAAGGTAGACAATATTGAACGAGCGAAGCCGCGCTGGTCGCTAGTCTAGTGTACGTGAAGGTAGGCAATATTGAACGAGCGAAGCCGCGCGGGTCGCTAGTCTAGTGTACGTGAAGGTAGGCAATATTGAACGAGCGAAGCCGCGCCGGTCGCTAGTCTAGTATACGTGAAGGTAGACAATATTGAACGAGCGAAGCCGCGCTGGTCGCTAGTCTAGTGTACGTGAAGGTAGGCAATATTGAACGAGCGAAGCCGCGCGGTTCGCTAGTCTAGTGTACGTGAAGGTAGGCAATATTGAACGAGCGAAGCCGCGCGGGTCGCTAGTCTAGTGTACGTGAAGGTAGGCAATATTGAACGAGCGAAGCCGCGCTGGTCGCTAGTCTAGTGTACGTGAAGGTAGGCAATATTGAACGAGCGAAGCCGCGCTGGTCGCTAGTCTAGTGTACGTGAAGGTAGGCAATATTGAACGAGCGAAGCCGCGCGGGTCGCTAGTCTAGTGTACGTGAAGGTAGGCAATATTGAACGAGCGAAGCCGCGCTGGTCGCTAGTCTAGTGTACGTGAAGGTAGGCAATATTGAACGAGTGAAGCCGCGCGGGTCGCTAGTCTAGTGTACGTGAAGGTAGGCAATATTGAACGAGCGAAGCCGCGCGGGTCGCTAGTCTAGTGTACGTGAAGGTAGGCAATATTGAACGAGCGAAGCCGCGCGGGTCGCTAGTCTAGTGTACGTGAAGGTAGGCAATATTGAACGAGCGAAGCCGCGCCGGTCGCTAGTCTAGTATACGTGAAGGTAGACAATATTGAACGAGCGAAGCCGCGCGGGTCGCTAGTCTAGTGTACGTGAAGGTAGGCAATATTGAACGAGCGAAGCCGCGCCGGTCGCTAGTCTAGTATACGTGAAGGTAGACAATATTGAACGAGCGAAGCCGCGCTGGTCGCTAGTCTAGTGTACGTGAAGGTAAACATAAAACTAGGCCGTCTTCTCATCTTACAACATAATGATGGATATTATAATTTCACGCCGAGCTGCCATTCGACCCCAACTTATTTACGGGGGACACTTCTACAAGAGGTTACCTTTAATTGTTTAACTTAAGCTTTTGCTGGCGGCTTTGTTCACATTGTAAACAGAATACGATATAATTTAGCAGGTAGTCAATTTAAGAAATTTTGATCATTCAATTGTTATTTATGAGTATATATAGCTGTTCCTATAATACAACCCGTTGGCCCGATGACCTGAGAGGGCCCTGAGGAGTTGCCGATGGGGTCATCGGCAACTCCTCAGGGCCCTCACAGGTTGAGTTTCCAAAAATCGGTGATTCAACTAACTTTTACTTATAAGCAGAATAACGTGGAAGTTGGTATTTAGAGTACTTGACGAGTAAATAAGGTGTTTCCATACAAACCATCATCCACCGAGATAAACGGGGATGAACATTTCATGAACATTTATAATAGCGGATGAATTTTCAGAAAAGAGCTATAATGTTTACATTAATTATATAAGTGTTCACATTCATTTATAAGGATATCTTGTGCAAAATGCCATGCTTCTAAACCCAGAGGTTGTGCGTTGTCTATAATTGCAACTATTTTTTTATTTTATTAAGTAGGTCATTCAACCAGTGGACGACCAACAGAATTATGAAGGTTTTAAGAGAGATTTAAATTTTAAATCTCACTTAAAACCTTCATAATATAGGGCATAAATCGAATAGATTACGCGTGACTCCGGATTTTAAATTTTAAAATCCGGAGTCACGCGTAATCTATTCGATTTATGCCCTAACACGTGTGACCCAGGATTTTTAATTAGTCTGTCTGTCTTGCTTATACCTCTTTACTTGACATACATACTCGTCAAAATCATAACCCAAATTCAAATGTATTTATTTGCAAATGTGGGTAAATAATGTGCAGATGTTTTACATTCATGTAATAGTCCTGTAACACAGTCTTAGTATCACCATATTTTACCTCTCGACATGCAACATACGTAAAAAGAAAACACAAAATAAATAAAAACTAAACAGAATAAAATTAAGAATGAGACTTATTATACGAGTAGAGTAGCTATGACTTATTATACGAGTAGAGTAGCTATGACTTATTATACGAGTAGAGTAGCTATGACTTATTATACGAGTAGAGTAGCTATGACTTATTATACGAGTAGAGTAGCTATGACTTATTATACGAGTAGAGTAGCTATGACTTATTATACGAGTAGAGTAGCTATGACTTATTATACGAGTAGAGTAGCTATGACTTATTATACGAGTAGAGTAGCTATGACTTATTATACGAGTAGAGTAGCTATGACTTATTATACAAATAAATAATGTGTTTTTAATGACGAAAGTAAATTGCTATTTAATGTACATTTATACAGGTATAAACACGAATGTCCTGACTGACTAAGTCAACAACACAGACCCAAACCACTGAAGCTGGAAACTTGTTTGGAGGGTTCTTTTGTGACGCAGCACTTAGAAGTTTTTTTTTTTGTGTTCAGTTTTTATTAGTGCGCTGCACTCGTAGGTACGAGTACTTCACGAATCCCATGATCCAATCCGAATCTGAGAAATGAAGGGCCGAACGAATTGTACGCAGACGAAGCCAAAGTGTTTGTTATTTATATACATAATACAGGGTGAGTTGTCCAAGTGTAAGTGACAGAGGTTTCAACTTATTTATTTACTCTGCCTAACAGTAACTGTACAGCTGTCCTCTGTCTGCCAGTAACTATACAGCTGTCCTCTGTCTGCCAGTAACTATACAGCTGTCTTCTGCCTGCCAGTAACTATACAGCTGTCCTCTGCCTGCCAGTAACTATACAGCTGTCCTCTGCCTGCCAGTAACTATACAGCTGTCCTCTGCCTGCCAGTAACTATACAGCTGTCCTCTGCCTGCCAGTAACTATACAGCTGTCCTCTGCCTGCCAGTAACTATACAGCTGTCCTCTGCCTGCCAGTAACTATACAGCTGTCCTCTGCCTGCCAGTAACTATACAGCTGTCCTCTGCCTGCCAGTAACTATACAGCTGTCCTCTGTCTGCCAGTAACTATACAGCTGTCCTCTGCCTGCCAGTAACTATACAGCTGTCCTCTGCCTGCCAGTAACTATACAGCTGTCCTCTGCCTGCCAGTAACTATACAGCTGTCCTCTGCCTGCCAGTAACTATACAGCTGTCCTCTGCCTGCCAGTAACTATACAGCTGTCCTCTGCCTGCCAGTCACTATACAGCTGTCCTCTGTCTGCCAGTAACTATGCAGCTGTCCTCTGTCTGCCAGTAACTATGCAGCTGTCCTCTGCCTGCCAGTAACTATACAGCTGTCCTCTGTCTGCCAGTAACTATACAGCTGTCCTCTGTCTGCCAGTAACTATACAGCTGTCCTCTGCCTGCCAGTAACTATACAGCTGTCCTCTGTGTGCCAGTAACTATGCAGCTGTCCTCTGCCTGCCAGTAACTATACAGCTGTCCTCTGTCTGCCAGTAACTATACAGCTGTCCTCTGCCTGCCAGTAACTATACAGCTGTCCTCTGTCTGCCAGTAACTATGCAGCTGTCCTCTGCCTGCCAGTAACTATACAGCTGTCCTCTGCCTGCCAGTTTGTAGAATTCAGGCGTGACGTTTTACTATTTATTTTAAATAATTAATATAATAATAGAATTAACTACACGGTCATTGGAACTTAGAAGTGATACCAAACTACATTGTTGTAAGATGACTACGACACGGCAGCCAGCCACACTTCCACAACCACAGTATACACTATATATACGCGCCACGCAGCTGCCTATGCCGTCGCCGTAGGCCTAACTCAGTGGAGTAGTCTGACTTTATAGTCACTTCCGTTATCGGAAGTATTCGTTCTCATCCCCAAGCTCTATTACGAAAAACGATTATTGATCATTCTAATCGACGATTTATCGTGTTTTTCGGTGGCTATTCCAATTCATTTCTTAGAATCTAATTTCGAACCGGATACGCCACGATACTACTTAAAATATTATCAATTTATAATATTGAGCTTTGACATTACAAATTGTCTAAATGATTGTATTTTGGGTTTTGGTTAATTTGCTACAAACTTGCGCGTAGTGCTACTACGCGGTCTATGCTACGCGAACACTTTCGTAGCAGGGTCTACGGAGGTCTACGAAACTGCTTTCTACGTCGTAGAAAGTCCTTTTAAATTCGTTTTAAGTTTATTTTCCGGCTGCGGCAAAGCCAAAAAAGTAAGATTATGTGTTTGACCCGTATGTATGTCTGTGTGTCCGTCTCTGTGTTCCCTCGTAACTACTAATTGGCTGAACCGATTTTGATGAATGATGTCTTTAGATTCGTTTTTTTTGCGCGAGTGTCACTGGGTATATTAAAACAAAATGGCGGATTTTTGGCGGCGAAAGAATGCCCCCTAGGTTTATCAAGTGGGGTATCTAAATGAAGGGCTTAGAAAGATGATTTATAAAATATATACAAATTATATGTAATTTGGAATGAGAAATGACCAAAAAACCCGACTAAAAAGATACCTTAGAAGAAAAGAAAATAAAAACAAACATTATAGGTTTGTCCCGCCTGCGATACCAACATTATATATTATAGAATATAGGTTTGATTATAGATTATAGGTTTGTTCCGCCTCCGATACCAACATTATATAGATGTAAGGTTTATCCCGCCTGAGATATCAACATTATATAGATTATAAGATACCTAAAAAGAAAAGAGAATAAAAACCAACTATAGGTTCGTCCGCCTGCTATACAAACATTTTAAAGATTTTAATGCTTGTTTTTATTCTCTGTTCAGTTATTTGTTTTTGCAGTCGAGAATAGAACCCTATTACTAAGCCTCTGCTATCCGTCTGTCTGTCTGTCTGTTCGTCTGTCTGTCTATCTGCGATCTGTATCTCATGAACCGTAATACGTAGACAGTTGTAAATTTCGCAGATTATTCTTTTCTATTGCCGTTATAATAAAAAATAATAAAAATTAAAAGGGGTCTGTCTACATCCAATAAAATTATAATTAAAATTATAATTTATAATTACCTGATAGAAAGCTGGCTGTGACCTCGGTAAATTCTGAAACATTGAATTGTTCCTTTCCACTGCACGATGGTGTTGTGCACTTCTTACAGAACGGCCACAAGTAATGCACACTATTGTATGGCCAAATAAACGAACATCACCAGCTACTTCAGAACTCAGAAGTTCAAAACATGGATGACAAATGTTGGCATCCATTGGAACCTAGAATAAACTTATTTACATGAGTTAACCTATTCAAAGAGGTTCAAAAAAATCGCCCTTATTACGTAGGGGCGGCCGGTTTAAAGGGTTAATGCCGCCGAGAGGCGTCGGACACATTTCATATTGAAACACTGACGCCGATCGGCGTTTTCCGCTCATGAAAATGATTTCTAGCTTATTGAAACAAAATTTTATTGAAGCTCAGTATTATTGAAATAATATGATCAGGGACTGCAAACCCAATTCAATTTTTTTTTAACTTCAATAATACTTTTAATATTAGTATTGAATCAATTTTTAATGTACAAAGTCGGTCGCTTCTAAGGTGGTTGCCCATACGCCAGCGCAGACAGCAAAGGGTGCTGACCACCTTGTTTTCATTTCTTGACTCTCCCTCTTTCCCTAGGTATTTGGCCCCCCACTTTCAGTACATTTGCGCCAACCACAATAGAAATCTACGTTCATCTCACAATCGTCTTCTTCAATGTCCCACTCACCGCACAGACTTCATTCACTCTTCTTTCTTCACTCAGTCTATCTCTCTGTGGAATGCGCTCCCCCGGGAAATCAGGATGGCGACCAACCGATTATCTTTTAAAATTAAAGTTCGCGAGCACATTAGCAAGAAGCTGGCAGTATCATCACAACGGTAATGTTTTCCCATTGTTTGTTTTATTTGTGCTTATATTTATATTTAATTGGGTGTATGTGTTATAATTATATAGGTATCTTTATATTTAAATAAATATTTTTTCCTCTATTTTCGCTATTGCACCTACCACTGTTTGTCTGCATCACCCAAAGGTTGACTGGTAAAAAATGCCTGTGGCATTAAGTCCACCTCTGTACATTTATGTGCTTGAACTATTAATAAATAATATTAGGTTGGGGAAAAAGTCTTTTAGCATTATAGTATGTATGAACTTGTAGTAAAATCTCTTTGGCTATACTATTTGTATCTGGCTGGTTTTGGTATCATTGAAAGTTTAAATTTTAAAGAACATTTAATTCCAAATTCAAATTAGGAAAATGTGTGATTTTCCTAATTTGAATCTAATGAAGAAATTCAATACATTTTAAAATTTGACTACAAAAAAGGTAAAAATGAAACGCAAGCCGCAAAAAAAAATTGCGATGTTTATGGACCTAGTGCAGTGTCTGTGAGAGTAGCACAAATTTGGTTTAAGCGTTTTCAATCCTGAAATTTTTATGTCAAAGATGCACGTCGCTCTGGTCGCCCTATTACTGATAAAATGGATGCCATTTTTGAAAAAGTGGAGCAAGGTCGGCAGTAGTTACGACGTAGCTGAAGAACTGGGAATTGACCACAAAACAGTTTTGTCGCATTTGAAAAACCTGGGTACACAAAAAAGCTCGATATTTGGGTACCTCACGAGCTCACTGAAAGAAACCTAATGAACCGTGTACTCATTTGTGATTCTTTATTACGACGTAATGAAACCGAACCATTTTTGAAGAAGCTGATAACTGGTGATGAAAAGTGGATCACGTACGCTAAGAACGTGCGAAAAAGGTCGTGGTCAAAGGCCGGTCAGGCTTCACAGACTGTGGCGAAACCCAGGTTAACTCGCAACAAGGTGATGCTGTGTGTGTGGTGGGATTGGAAGGGCATTATTCATTATGAGCTGTTACCACCAGGCTGGACCATCGATTCTGAACTCTACTGCAAACAACTGATGAGATTAAATCAAGAAGTTGAGAGAAAGCGGCCGGAATTAACAGAAGGGGTGTGGTTTTTCATCATGATAACGCTAGACCTCACACATCTTTAGCCTCTTGACTCAGCAAAAATTAAGAGAGTTTGGCTGGGAGGTGTTAATGCATCCGCCGTATAGTCCTGACCTTGCACATTCAGATTTCTACCTGTTTCGGTCTCTTCAGGATTCTTTAGGCAGTGTCAGGTTAAAATCACGAGAGGACTGCCAAAACCACTTGTCGCGGTATTTTGATCAAAAGTCCCAAAATTTCTATAGCAATGGGATCATGTCCCTACCTACAAGATGGCAAAAAGTTATGGAACAAAATGGTACCTACATGCTTTAGTTAAATGTAAATAAACTATATTAAAAAATGTTTTGAATTTTCTTAAAAAATGCGAAGCAACTTTTTCCCCAACCTATTAAGTAGTTTTGAATTAGTAGTTGTAGTGTAGTGTAGTGTAGTAGTAGTAGGAATGGGAAAAGAGAATATAAAGAAGGGTTTTCAGTTATATACTACACACATCCCAAGTGTGTAGGGATTAAGTACATTTTTAATAAAAAACAATATCCAATTAATAATATTAATTGGATATTATTAATTATTAATATTAATAATATTGATATTTACCAAATATCATCAATATATTTTGTGAAAATTAATAAAAATTGCAAGTTTTGCAAATTGTGTGAAATTACCCAAATTTAATGTCATCAATGAAATGGCAAAAAAGGCGAAATTGAGGATTTTTGCCTTTTACAAAGTTAAAAATAAACTGTGTTTTCACCACTGACATGAATCACAAAATCACAGCGATTTGGCATGCTTAAATTCAGTTTGCCAAAATCACTTTGAAGAATGGCCGCCTACGTTCTTTCTAACAAGTCAAAAAGTTGTTCTGGGGTATGCACGGCATCCATACTCGGCAGAGCTCTTCTTTGGAGCATATCCCATGCGTACTCAATTGGGTTGAGATCTGGCAACTGAGCAGGCCACAGCAGAACGTTGATGCGCGCATCATCAAGAGAGCGTGTTAAGACTCTAGCCATTTGTGCACGTGCATTGTCGTGCATTAGCCGTGGTTGGTCGCTTATCAGCAAGCCTGAAGAGCCGTAGAGCCTCGTAGCCAACATCATGGCGGTCATGTTACAATTCCGTCGAGCAGTATTTTAGATGTAGGTACCGGTCCTGTCTGCGAGTGGTGATGCGAGATCGTCCTCCATGTCGCTCGGCCACGCGTCCCGTGACACGATAGTGTACCCAGAGGTGGCTTATGACGCTCTGTATATTGCCAAGGGCGACAGCCTCAGTACATTGCCTGGAACCAGCTTGCAACCTTCTGACGGCTCTCATCATCTCTCCTCGTGTCAAATGATGTCGTCGCTCCATATCGATCAATCTTTTTCGGTATCGATGTAGAAATTGTAATGGTTTTGTAAAAACTCTAACACACTTTTATAGGAATCCTGATTGATGGTTGATTTTCTATTTTTAATCAAAAATTAAAGAAAATTATTTATTCAAATAGTGAAACCACTACATAAAAAATTAAAAACATTTAAGTCAGATAACTTAATCATAGAGTTCATTTCAAAATGTAAATTAAATGTTAAAATTTAAATTACCCTCTTACAAAAGACCTCCATAACGGAGAAGAGATCCTATCCGCTACAGTCTTCAGTATTCCGTTGCAGCTGCCACGCATTTGCAGATCAGGGATACTGGTTTCTTGCGGATGACGGCTTGAAAGCCATCTCCGATGCACTACTGAAGCGACGCAGCCCCAACATCATCCTGAAGATGTTATTATACTGGACGCGCAGGACATCCAGTGATCTTATGGTGTGGCTGACCCACAGAATTCCCGTATAAAAGCTTTGACAATACGCCTTGAATAACGTTATCTTTACTTGTTTAGAGCAGCGAGAGAATCTGCGGGAGAATGTTACCTCTAAATGGCGTGTGCATAAATCGTGTCATGAAATTTTAATACCTGGGGCATTTAATTACCGAAGGTCTTGAAGACGATCAGGATATTGACATTGCAGACCCACCATACCACTGGCCACACCCCAGGTGGTATGGTGGGTCTAAAACTATCCCACTGAAAAAATTGTGTTGTGGACTACAAGAGCATCAATAGTGTTGTGGACTAAAAGAGCATCAATAGTGTTGTGGACTACAAGAGCATCAATAGTGTTTTGGACTACAAGAGCATCAATAGTGTTGTGGACTACAAGAGCATCAATGGAGTTATGGACTACAAGAGCATCAGTAGTGTTGTGGACTCCAAGAGCATCAATAGTATTGTGGACTACAAGAGCATCAATAGTGTTGTGGACTACAAGAGCATCAATAGTGTTGTGGACTACAAGAGCATCAATAGTGTTGTGGACTACAAGAACATCAATGGAGTTGTGGACTACAAGAGCATCAGTAGTGTTGTGGACTCCAAGAGCATCAATAGTAGTGTGGACTACAAGAGCATCAATAGTGTTGTGGACTACAAGAGCATCAATAGTGTTGTGGACTACAAGAGCATCAATAGTGTTGTGGACTACAAGAGCATCAATGGAGTTGTGGACTACAAGAGCATCAGTAGTGTTGTGGACTCCAAGAGCATCAATAGTAGTGTGGACTACAAGAGCATCAATGGAGTTGTGGACTACAAGAGCATCAGTAGTTTTGTGCACTACAAGAGCATTAATGGAGTTGTGGACTACAAGAGCATTAGTAGTGTTGTGCACTCCAAGAGCATCAATAGTATTGTGGACTACAAGAGCATCAATAGAGTTGTGGACTACAAGAGCATCAATAGTGTTGTGCACTCCAAGACCATCAATAGTATTGTGGACTACAAGAGCATCAATAGAGTTGTGCACTCCAAGAGCATCAATAGTGTTGTGGACTACAAGAGCATCAATAGTGTTGTGCAATCCAAGAGCATCAATAGTATTGTGGACTACAAGAGCATCAATAGTGTTGTGGACTACAAGAGCATCAATGGAGTTGTGGACTACAAGAGCATCAGTAGTGTTGTGGACTCCAAGAGCATCAATAGTATTGTGGACTACAAGAGCATCAATAGTGTTGTGGACTACAAGAGCATCAATGGAGTTGTGGACTACAAGAGCATCAGTAGTTTTGTGCACTACAAGAGCATTAATGGAGTTGTGGACTACAAAAGCATTAGTAGTGTTGTGCACTCCACGAGCATCAATAGTATTGTGGACTACAAGAGCATCAATAGAGTTGTGCACTCCAAGAGCATCAATAGTGTTGTGGACTACAAGAGCATCAATAGTGTTGTGCAATCCAAGAGCATCAATAGTATTGTGGACTACAAGAGCATCAATAGTGTTGTGGACTACAAGAGTATCAATAGTGTTGTGGACTACAAGAGCATCAATAGTGTTGTGGACTACAAGAGCATCAATAGTGTTGTGCACTCCAAGAGCATCAATAGTATTGTGGACTACAATTGCATCAATAGTGTTGTGGACTACAAGAGCATCAATAGTGTTGTGGACTACAAGAGCATCAATAATGTTGTGGACTACAAGAGCATCAATTATTCAGGAGCTACTTATACTAAGGAATTCCTTCTTATTTATTACTATCTGTTACACATGCGTGAATCATGTAATTCAAGTTCAAATAGTCATTTCGTCTGCCATTATCCTCATTTTGTATAACGACATTAAAAACTCTTGCATAAACTGTTATTTTTCAGGTCTGTCTGCTAATAACATTGAGAGGGAGCGCGGGGCTTTAACGGTTAGCCGGTTTAGCCCGGGGTGACGTCCATGCAGTAATATTATGTGAATACTCGCTGGCATCCACCGGCAGCCCTGAATACCATAATTCAGATTTCTGAACATTGTTTATAAGGTTTTAACATTTGTTTTTTTTTTTCTTTTTAACTCTGACGCCAGTTTAGTCACAAACCACACGAAAAGAAGAAAGAAGATTGAGATTATTACAAATTTAGTTAGTTCTATTTATTTTCTCTTCTTATTTAAATTTAACTATTTTATGCAACAGCTGTTTTATTTCATAGATTCAAGCAAAATTCCGAATGAATATCGATATCGATAAAAAAAAATGATGGTACGGCTTCTCTTTCCGGGCGAGCAGCTTTTGTTTCTTTTTGTTGTACCTACCGCGTCTCCGTCAAAAGTGACAGACTTTTGTTCGGAATATTGCACATAAGGGTCAGTTCACACAGATACGTGACGCGACGCGACGATTCTTGAAGAGGCCAGCGTTTTGCACGGCACGGCACCGCGAGACGTGTACGTTTGGTTAAAAATATGATTTTCAGCCGCGCCGCATATACATTACTCTTGAGAAAATCGACCTAATAATTAATTACTTGAATGTTACGATGTAGTCAGATGTTTCTATACATGTTATAGGCAGTTGTTTAGCCATGTCCTTTATCTCTGCGATTTTAAAAAAATAAGATGAAAAGTAATAATATTCGTTTAGTATTTTCATTTAATCGCTAAATAATGTACGATGGTACGGAACCCTTCATGTGTGAGTCCGACTCGCACTTCGCCGGTTTTAACTTAAATAACTTTTTTTTAAGATACTTTTGTGTCTTTGCTATACCGCAACTGAAGATTACGAGTAGGTATGGAAGATGAGCAATTAATTGCTACAACCAGCATGTGTGAGTTCTGTTGTAATTCCTCGCTTGATAACTATCTTAGTATCTATTACAATTAAAATATAAGTACCTACGTCATCGTGCTGAATAGTCTGTGGTGTATTGTGCCTACCTATATTATGAGCACACATGAAAATATTATAGTAGGTATAGAAACTAAAGCTTTTTTGGGTGTTTTCATTTGTGTTAAATACTTACTCGTTTAACGTGTCCTCATTCCTACAGGTTAATATGACACACCAGAATATGTCGGTGTGATGTAATGATTCACTGTAGCCGACGGCAAGACGAGAGTAAGGTACTCACTGAAATATTCCTATACTCGTATCTCTGGAAACAGTTTATTAAAGCTAAAAAAGTAACATGTATAGAAAATAGCAGCCGCGGAGACTGGTTGGCGACGATGAAGTCGTTCCACTGCTGGTTGGTGTCGACTGGCACGGCGGCGGGGGCGAAGGTTGGTGGGGGCTCGTTGAGGACGAGGGGCGGGGGCGCGGCCAGCAGCGGGGCGGGCTGCAGCTCCACCTCCTTGCGCGTGCGCCGCGCACCCAGCGCCCCCAGGACTGCCTTCAGCTCGCGTTCGGCCACGCTGGCGCCCGACGAGCGCGGTGCGCCCTCTGTACAACAGAACAACAGCGTAACGTGACACTGTCAGTGTCTGACGCACGGCACACGAGTGGCGCAGTGCAGTTATAATAGGATCAGTATCGGGATACCGAGGCCTATAAATCAATACTATCCATACTGTAGGAGATGAACCGAATTACTCAGTACTAAGCCTATAAAGGTGCGCGCAGGCACGGACGCGCTCCCTTTTAATTCGATCCAGCCTGTCCCTTGCTGTCCTCCCCCAGCGACGCCCTAAGCCCTTAGCATGTATTCGCTTAGTTTCTATGTTTAACACCTTGTCTGGATGCCTTTATTTATTGAGGCAGCTACAGGAAAGCCCGGTTAAGCAGCCGACAACCTCCTAGGTTAAGATGCGAGATGCGATTTTTTTTTAAATACCGCTCAAGAGCGAGTCGGATGAAGACATTGTGGGCTTTGCCTAAATCTGACGAGTTTGAAAACTCCGATATAGGCAATTTTTAGAAGGATATTCAGGGCGAATACGTTATTCTGTGCAATAGTGTAGTCTATAATGATAGTAAAAATTAATATATGTACTCGTATATATATTCTCGTATATATATACCTAGTCTTGCCATAAATATTGTCACGAAGAAAAATATTTCTTTTTTTATTGCAAAAAATATGTATTACTTTTACAGTGTAAAATTAAATAACAATAATAATAATAATTAGTATAATAATAATTAGTATAATAATAATTAGTATTTAATACATAAATATAAAACAATTTAAAATATAAAAAGCTTATTCGAAGTGGTCTCCATTGGCTGCAATACAGTCCTTTAAACTTTGAGGCCAGTTATCAATAGAAGCACGCACTCTTTCCATGGGAAAATTCTTCACTGCCAATCGTATGGATTGTTTTAGGGAGTCCAAATAAATTATCATGGCGTTTATAGCAAGCCATACTCTCTAAAACTGACCATAAATCATAATCCAGCGGATTAAGATTGGAACTAGACGACGGCCAGTCTTCAGCTCTGATGAAGTCCGAAACGTTCACTTCCAACCAAGACTGCGTGGACCGAGCTTTATGACCCGGCGCCGAGTCTTGTTGGAAGGACCATACTTGGTTATTGAATATGGTGTTGTTAAGGGGCTTAATTACCTTATCAAGAATGGTATCTGGATACACTTGTGCCGATGTTTTGATACCTTTTTCATAAAAATATGGCTTTGTCACTCCTTCATAGCTAACACCCCACCCAAACCATCACTGAAGTCGGATAATGCCCCGTTGCACTCTGTCGACTAATTGGGAAGCTTCCTTAGAGCTTTGAGCATAAATACGGTCATTTTTTTTGTTAAAATGTTGCTCAATTGTAAAGATATTCTCATCCGTAAACAAAAAAAATCTCTGACCTCCCTTTGCGTACCGCTTCAGTAGTTGTTTTGATTTTACCACCCTATTCTTTTTTAAATTATCAGTTAAAAAATGACCAGTGCGTGTCTTATAGGCTGCAAGTCCTAAGTCATCTTTTAAAATACGTGACATGGTTCTGGGTGCTAACTTCATCTCCCGAGATAAAATCTTTTGCTTTCGGTCAGGATTTCTTCGAATTCTTTCCCTTACTGCTTTGACTACCTTTTTCGTACGAACACTACGTGGATGGCCAGATCTTTTTCTGACACAAACAGACTTGGTTGGACACAAACTTGGTTGACTGGTAGAGAATGCCTAAGGCATTAAG
The DNA here is from genome assembly GCA_963853775.1 of Xanthia togata. NCBI lineage: Eukaryota > Metazoa > Arthropoda > Insecta > Lepidoptera > Noctuidae > Xanthia > Xanthia togata. The sequence goes on from OY970790.1 coordinate 1,254,153, forward strand.
TCCGCCTTTGTACTTTTATAAGTGTGAAAAGTTTAAATAAATAAATAAATAAACAGAGGTCTCATTGTACCTATTAATAGGAGTGTACTACGTGAGCTCGACAAATAGATGTGCGATTAACGCTAGGAGAGTCATCTGGTTAAACGTTGCGCTTAATGACTTGGCTGGTTGTCCTTCAGCTATTTAATTGGATGCCGGCATTTAATGAACGCGCTAGTCATTCAATCAAATAGCAGATTCAACCAGATAACTGCGATATATACATATGATAATGAATACAAATGTGTCTTCATGTCGTACTAGAGTGATGTCGATCTTCAGTGTGTCGCACAAGCGTGCATTCGAACTATGGTGTGTCGCAGTACAGTTTTGTCGCAAAAGCGTTAATCGCACATCCATTTGTCGAGCTCACGTAGTACACTCTATTAATAGCCCGGTACACAAACATTTGACTAATACCAAGCATATGGAGAGTTTTAAAAATAGCATTTGTCTCCATACCAACTTTGTGTAATGCAATCACAGCAATTCGGTTCTCTTTATCACCCCACTCCATTTTAATATCGCAAAATAATGTATTGGCGCCAAAATTAGGAAACTCAATGAACAATCGTATAAAAATGACAGATTCCAAATTCAAATGTAAATCTTTCTTATTTTTAATTGTAACAGTATTTATGGCCAGACTAAGTATATAGGTATTGATAAATTGTAATAGCCTTTTGGCAATTATAACGAAATTTACCAAAAGTAAAGAAAAGTACCCAAAGTCAAGTAACCAAAAGTGGTCATAATTTATCTCTAAATCAACTAATCGAATAGCTTTGATTTCTATTTGAATTGAATGCTGACCCTTTTGTGAAGATTTGTCAGTATTCAGATATATGAAAATATCCAACACTAAAAAGTAATTATTAAGAGTTCAGTGGCAACATTAGAACATCGTCACAATACACCATAGAGTTGATTGTTCCAAAATGTTACTTTGTCACTTTCAAACAAATTATTTGAAAAACATCTCTTCTGGGCTATCCAAGGAGCTATCAACATGTAAGAAAATATTCAGAGATCAATTGTTTGACAACCACAATAACTAAAATTAACGAAATCATTAAACTAACGCCTTTTTTACATCGTAACACTTTTCTATACAAGGGTTTATTGTAACTACGAACCTCTGCACCCGATATCGTTACTGATATCGCCCCAAATTCTTAATCGTTAATTCGTTTTTATGAGTTTTGTGAAATAACCCGCAACACTTCTGCTGAGGCCGCCCGCTGCAAGTTAACTAGGTAGATTAAATAAAAGATCATGAGATACAAATTTATTTTTATCCGACTTCTAAAAGTAGGAGGTTATCAATTCGTCTGTATAAACAGGTTGAATGTTTAAAATCAGCATGGATGACCCAAATCCGAAACTATAGGTTAGCGAAACATGAAAAGTAAAATTGCATCATTAGATTGTTGAAAAAACTATTTCTCTAGCAAGGAATCGGACTGTTTTTTTTCCGTCCGATGGTGTTACTAATAAGGATCAAATTCTGGGAAGTGATAACACACGGCAAAGTAATGGAAAAAGCGCATGTTTAACAAAATACAATCATTTTAAGTTATTGACCGTTTGTACGTAACAAGAACATAAGTGATGTGGTCGTTTGCACTGAAACAGTACCTACCTAGTTACTTGCATATTAACTTAAGTTATTATATCACATCGTTAAACATTAAAGCGACCCGTCCACCACCAGCTAAACTAAGTTAGTTTAGTTTGAATTAAACACCACACATTGTATGAAAAACCGGCGAGCTAACCTAACTTAATTTAGCTGGCGTCGGATGGGCCACTTTTCTGATCAATTTGTTGATTTAGTTTCACATGATCTTAAAAATTAACTATTTCCTTTACATGGCCGTGTGTTATTACTTCCCAGAATGTGATCCTCCAAAATGTCAACTCCTTCTGCCACTCAAACAATTGTTGACGCGATTCAGGCCATAAATCCTATACAATCGCATATAATGACTACATCTCCAACGTCGACCCATCGATACACAATATCGATGCATGGTGTGAAGAGGTCGACCACGAGCAGGTTGAAACGACAAGGAATGCCTGTCATTCGAGATATCACTGGCTCACAAGTCAGGGCGGCAACCGCAAATACTGAACTCACACCCGAGAAATTTAGTTTTCTTCTTGTTATTTATACTAAACTTACTCTAGTAAAACCCCCATTACCCACATTCACCCTAAGAGCAAATGCACAACAAAACAAGGCCCAATCAAAGTGGACCTACGAGCTATTAAATACATGTCCAAAAAAACCTGCAAATTTGGTAAAAAGACGGGTCTTAAGGAAGTTAGTTGTTTTGACAAGGAAATATCAGCACCATGAAACAAGCGTACCTAATGTTAACCTTTGCAGTGACCACTGACCATTCGGGAAATAGGCGCAATAACCGCGACCGTGACCGCGGTAGGGTAGGTTATTCCCGTTGACGTACTCATTGATAGTGGAGCGCTTATCATTTCTTTGGTATCCTCCGACGTGCTTAAGTATCTGTCGTGCTCTACCAAACCTGTAAATTACACCCTTAGGTATCGGTAAAAACGAAATAGTGGCGGAATCATGCGTAACACTTACCGTCGAATTACCCTCGAAGCCGATTTTGTCATTGTACCTACCTGCGGAATCTATGGGCACTCCATTAATCATAGGTACAGTCATCCTAAACCGTGACGGGATAACATACGTAAGGACTAAAGATAAACAATACCTCACGCGTACGGAAGAAAAGTCACTTAAGGTAGCCTTAGCTCAAGTCACGTGGTAGGTAGCACTGACATAGTAATCACCCCTTCAGGGTATAGACACTTTGATGAACGTAATCAAAGATTTTACTAACTTCTTTATAGTGGTGGCGGTACCACCACTACCTAACGGTAACCACGGGTGAGATACGTATTGACGTCACCACCAATACACCGGTCGCTTACCATCCGTATTTAAATAAACTTTCTCTCGCCGAAAAGCTAAAAGTTCGCGAGATCATTAACGAGCTTCTGAGTAATACCCCGCTTACATTCGGCTCACTTCCACGGCAGTGAGCAGCAAAATAGGGAGGAAAGTGGGCAGGACAAGTATGTAAACACGATACTTCTCACGCTGCTGCCACTGCTACTCGCTATGCCCGGCGCTCCCCAAATGAGCAGTTTATTGTGCGGAAGTCAAAGGCGCGAGCGGCAGTGCCTCTTTACATTTAGCTCCGTCCGTTGCTCACTTCTCACCGAGCGCCTTGACGAATCGAACGTGCGTGCCGCCATGTTTTTATACGATCTGCCAAAATGCCCTTTGAGTGGAGTAACGAAAACACATTTGTTTAGAAATGCTGGAAACACAATGTGGGTATGGGTGGGTATAAAAGACAAAAAGCACAAATTAAAACATAAAATTCAAGACGCCTGGGAGAGAATTACTGGAGCTTTAGAAGATACTGAAATTGACAAATTGAAATCAAAGATGTCGCTGATGACTAAGTTAGAGATACTTTTGAAAAAAAAAACTACGCGAGCAGGTGCAGACGATAATATATTTATTTCATCTGATATGGTATGCATTCGATGTTATGGAGAAGATCCACTATCTTCTACGACAACGAACCATGTTCTTTTTTTAATTTTATATCTGTATAATGAACATAATTATGTATTGCAATGAACGTAATTATTATCGCAGACGCTGAATTATTTCGACGTCTGCCATTGCCGAAAGTCGAAAGCGATGAGAGTGGTAGGGCAGTATGTAAACGTGTGTTTACATACTGCTCTGCCACTCACAACGAGAAGGATCGAGAGAAGTATGTGCTACTCTCGATCCTGCTACTGCAGTATTTAGGGAATTAGGACCGGCAGCGTGAGGAGTAGTGGCAGGGGCAGAATGTAAATGACACTACAACAGTTTGGCAGTCCCAAACTGTTAGGTGGAAGTGAATTCCACAACCGTACCGCGAGCACACTGAAGGAGTAAGAGTAGAAGTCGGTTGAGTGGGGAGGGGATTTAAGGAGATTTCTAAGATGCGACCTGCAAGGTGCATCAAAAGGACGGGCGTAGGAAAAGCGTTCCCGCAGATAGGATGGCGTTTTATGGTTGTGAAGGATGTTAAATAGCAGACAGTATATCCGAGAGTTCCTGCGAAGTCGAATAGGGAGCCACTTGAGTATCTTGCGAAAGTTAGAAACGTGGTCATACTTTTTAAGTTCAAGTTTATTTAAAAACTCCTCGGTGGCATCGAAATAACAGGCATCAGCGTAGTCTATGATGTGATCTATGAGTGATTGAGCAAGGGAGATTATGGTACTCAAGGGCAAGAAGCTCTGGAGGCATTTCAGCGAATGGAACGTGTGGTGCACTTTACGACTGACCTGACCAACATGGACAGTCCACGATAGGTAAGGGTCCATAGTCACCCCCATGTTTTTAGTAGTATTTGCGTATTCAATCTGAACTCCATTGAGACAGAGTGGAGACAGCGACGCAACATCGAGCCTATTCCGCATATACCTTCCGCCGATAATTATGGCTTGGGATTTCTTAGCGTTGATTTGCATTCCAAAGGACTGCGACCACTCGCTAATCAAATCCAGGTTACTGTTCATGGCCGTCACCCCAATGAAAATAGAAAAGTGAAGAGGAGAGAGAACGCCACCCTGAGGCACACCCGCGGTAAGAGAACACTAATGAGAAGAATACTCTTCGAGACGAACCCGCTGCGAGTGGCCTTTAAGATAGGAGTCGAACCAACCAATAGCAGAAGAAAAGAAATGGAAAGTTTTAAGGATTTCTAGAATAATCGACAGAGTTAAAGGCACTACTAAAGTCCACCATGCACCAAAAATCTCTCACCTTTCTTGTACGCAAGGTGAGATTTGTGGTTCATAGCCCAATGGATAAGAACTGAGCGGTAAGAACTTTAGAGAGATATGGGTGGATAGAAATAGGTCGGAAATCGGACGGAGAGACCGGGTTAGGAATTTTGGATACGATAAGTTTGTGAGTACGACTGTCACTTTTAAGCAGGCAAGTATTAAAATCGCCCATCAAGACTACGTAGTCAAATCAAAAGAGTCAAAGTAATCGATAGTAAGGTAAGGGCTGTACTGTGTAAGACATCACTCCAAGAAGCATATTACGTGATGCAAGGAAATTTTTAGAAATAGATGCTCCGCAGACACCGAGTAGGAAGATGGTGAAATGCTGATAATCTTATAGGGAATATCAGTACGCAAGTAAATAGCAACACCACCACCTCCCTTCCCAGTTCTATCATTACGAATCTTATTCGTACAAAGCCAGGAAGGGCATAATGTATAGATAAAAGAGAGGGGTTGAGAAAGGACTCTGAGATTAGCAAAGCATCTAAATGTGTACTGTTAATGGAAGCCAATGGCAAGGAACACTCGGAGCATTGATGTGGGCTATGTTAAGATTATTGGGGAGGTGAGACGAGAGGAACAACCACTCGCCGCACTAAGGAAACTGCTAGAAGAGGAAGAACAAGAGAAAAAAACTATATTATTAGGTTTGCATCGATCATACGTTTGCAAAAGTAATCATTAATACTATATATAAATGAATAAAATATTCTTTTTAAAAGTAAAAATTACTTAACTACTAAGTAAACTACTTTATGGATAAGAACAAAACAATAGTAGTAATTAAATACACTTAACTAATAAAAAACACATATTCGCTATAGTTGGTAGAGTTTTTTTACAAACCATTTAAGAACTACGAGTAAGAAAATAATTGAATAACAGAAAACATACAAAAATAAAAATTAACTAACGAGAATAACATAATACAAACTATGACAAAAGCAGTGTAAGGAAACGTAACGTCTTAAATAACAAAAAATTACACTGATAGACGTTACGTCACTACATCATTAAAATAAGAACATCTACCGGCAAGTTATGAAGTGAGAAAAAGTTAAGTGAAAAGTAAAAGCTATGGGTAGATTATTAAAAAGGGTAATCAAATTATAAGGTGTACCGACACACACAAATGTATCACAAAGCTGTTAATGTAAAACATGCAATCTAAATGAGTGAACTTAGCGATGAGCCTTCCTCACAATCTTTCGTTTGGGGGTTGCGTTGCTGTAACAGGCGATGTAGATGCAACGGCTGACGAGATAGAAGCGGCAGGCACGTTATTATTGGGTGCGCTGTTCCCCGCTCCCGCCAGTGCAGCAGCACTGGCGGGAGCGGAATAGCGTGATTAATGTTTCAAGCTCACCCATAGTCGCTATCTTCCGGCGTGACTTGTCAGGCGTCAAGACAATAACCTTTCCATTTGCAGACCAGCAACTGTTGATACTAACTAAAGTGTTTGCGAGCAGCCATAAATACCTGGTGCCGTGACTTAGTCAGAGACTCTGATATAGTGATGCCGCTGCCCTTGAATGAAGTTTTACCGTCCCAAACTAACCGACGATGCTCTATTTCTTTAAATCATACCAGCTTAGGTCTGGTTTTACCCTCGGGGGCTCCTAATCTGTGGCAAATATCTAAATGCCATCGTAGGTCTCAAGCATACTGTCCAATACTTTAAGGACCGCAGGACACCGGTATAAGCGTGTAAGCGTGTTTCCTTGACCTCTCCAAAGCTGTCCATCTTGTCTATCTTGTTTCATATGAAGTGTTTTGGAGAAAGTTGGGGAACGCGGGTGTACCGGTGGGGGTGCTCAATATGATTAAATATTGGTATTCTCAACAAACAAATTTTGTGAATAATACTCTCTCTGAGGCGTATATGCTGGAAAGCGGGGTGAGATAGGGAGATTTGTCGACACCAAAGCTTTTCAACCTTTTGTCGAGCTCAGTAGTAAGCGTGTCGGTTGCTCGATAGATGGCGTCTGATTCAACGTTAGCTACGCGGACGACATGGAGCTGCTGAGCACGACGGTGAGAGTTCTCGGAAAGTTGGTAAGAGTGTGTGAGGCCGATGTTGGTGCACATGGCCTTATATAAAATGTCCAGAAAACTGAATATATGGTCTTCAGGGCCGCCGGTGGATGACCCAAGTATTCACAAAATATCACTCTAAATGGTTTGTGCATAAATCGTGTCACGAAATTTAAATACCTAGGGCATTTAATTACCGAAGGTCTTGAAGACGGTCAGGATATTGAGAGGGAGCACATGGCTTTAGCGGTCTGAGGTAACATGCTGGCCCCCAGATTCTACCGCTGCTCTAAACAAGTAAAAGTAACGTTGTTTAAGGCGTATTATCAAAGAATTTATACGGGAAATCTGTGGGTCAGACACACCAAAAGATCGATGGATGTCCTGCGCGTCCAGTATAATAACATCTTTTGGATGATGTTAGGGTTGCCATGCTTCTGTAGTGCATCGGGGATATTTGTGCTATATCGCACTGATGGTTTTCATGACGTCATCCGCAAGAAAACGGTATCCCTGATTCGCAGAATGCATGACAGCTGGCAATACTGGTAGCCGGTCGTCATTAAAAACGATCTAGGTTAATTTAATTTAGAAAATTATTAAAAACTGTTAATATTATGTTAAATTAGTGTATTATAGTCGTACCTAGTTATTAATTAGTATATTCAGTGATTAAACAGTGTTTATTGTCGCGTGAACTTCGCACAAAAAAGATATTAAACCGGCTGTCAACTCGACCAACCCAACGGTGACGGAATTCAAAATTTCATCAATCCCGGGGAGTATTTTGTTTTATTTAACTTATTCTACATAATATTTACATGACGCAGAACATCGCAAAACACTGCTCAGGTTTCTGAGCTACGTCCATCACACACTGGCACGGTTTATGTCTCCTTTTGCTTGACAACTAGTGGAAGCAAAATCGAAGACGAAAACATTCGCCCAGACAGCAAACACTACATAATTTACTTTACAAAAAATAGGCTCATTAGGCCTTATTGTTTATTTAAACCTGTAATGTGTCATAAACTTGTATTGTCAATCAAGTTTCTTGAATAAAATTAGTGTACATAATCCTTGTAACTTTACCATTGTTTACCATTAGACATCAGTGTAAATTATTACTACCCATATTATACCTCGGATAAGTTAAAATTACTGTATTAGTGCCTCAATTCATGAAATTAATGTTAAAAACTGGATTTACAATCACTTTACAATAGCAGGTAGTACCTACCCCCAACCATTTTGCAAACAAAATTTTGGGCTCCACTTCGTTTTTCTCCCCAATCGTGCGGAGCTTCAGAATTTTATAGTGTGTAGATGTCTTCAAATAAAACGTTTTCCCAAAATTTCACACTGAGCAAACGCCTAGTTTTTGAGAAAAAAAATCCTAAAGTTTCAGAAATTTTAACCAATTTACGTAAATTAATTGTCATTTTACCACAGATAATGTACGAGTTTCACTCCTAGATTGTTCCATTTTACGTTCAGACAAAGTGACAGCGGACTCTTATGGTTTTTTATATAAATATTGTAAGTTTTTAACTTTCGTTCACTTAATAGTTGCTACCGCAATTAACTTAATTATAAAGTAAATAATATAGTAAATTAAATTGAAAAAATATAGTTTTATTTGTACTATTAAAAGATTGTCTGTAACGAAACGTAATCCAATGTCAGTGAAGCGAGCTCGGGACTTGGGGCACCCCGACACGGACAGATTAGGTTAGAAGGGGATGGCGGGGTCTAGTGAGCGAGCGTAGCGAGTGAATAGACCCCGCCATCCCCTTCGTGGTTATTTTTTTTTAAACCACCCAGAAATAGGAGCCCCGCAAAGCGGGGCTCCGTCGACAACGCCTTACTAAAAATAACCTTGATTGTTACAAGGTAATATTCCAAGATTTGAGCATATTTTGGTTTGACCTTGACTTATGATGTGTAAGACCTTGACTTTTGGGTGCTGACCTTGACCTTGACGATGTGTTTGACCTTCGTATTGCTTGGAAACTAATTTAAACCCGCCACGTGATCTTCCCCGCCCTTAATACTCTGGCGATTTTTTTGAAACTTTGGCAATTTTTTTCTCGGCACCTATGGTTTTGCTTATTTTGGGGATTTCAAAAATACAATAAGTAAGTAATAATAAGTAATAACGTTTATTTGGACCAAATGACACAGAAATGACACCAAGAACTAGTAAAAACATTTATATAACAAAGAATTAGGCAGCTAAACTAAATGAACTCCTGACTTCCGAACTAGGTTAATCCTGTATCTCAGAAATCAGGGCTCTTCCATGGCGGAATTATAATATAAAAGCTGAACATTACAAAAAAGACATTTACAACACTTAAGAAACTATTTGATTAGGCCAAACTAAGGGTGTTTTTTCCCTTTTCCCCAAATTTAATTTTGATAGAAAATTTAAGAAAACAAAATTAAGGTAAGTAAGATTTTATGTTGTATATTATATACATATTATAATATATTATATATTATATGTTAATATATAATATATTATATATATTATATATTAACTTGACAGATTAATGTTAATAAGTATGTATGTATGAATGTATGCGTGTGTATGTATGTGTGTGTATGTATGCGTGAGGGTGTGAGGGAGTGTGTGTGACGGTGTGCTTGTGTTCGAGCGTGAGTGAGTGAGTAAGTGAGTGATTGAGCGTTATATTGGTTTGTGAATTCAAGATTATGAGGTAAAAGTGTAAGTTAATGCAAATTAGGTATAATCCGGTGACGTGATTCTACTTTTGAATATTTAGGATTAGTTCCGTTTTGGTATAATCAAGTGTCATGAGCCATTTAGTGACTGCTTTTTTACATTTTTGTTTGGTTAGGGGATATATTTTTAAGATTTCATTGATTTTATTATACATATGGCCGCCTATGAAATTGAAAAATCTCTGTGCAAAATGAGTGTGGCAAGCCTTATATATGCAAACTGTATGCTTTCTACGTTTCTGGAGAAAAGCTGTCGGGTTATACTCCAGGAGACCATGCATTCTGACAACAGTGTGAAGTACGTAAAGCTGTCTCACTGTTAATACTCCGCAGGTTTGGTAAAGATGAGTAGTAGGATGAAAGAATGGGAGACAAGCGCTACTTTAAGCAGCGCTCTTTGTGCACGCTCAAGTTTCAAAATAATTGTTTTGCATGCTCCGCCCCAGCATGTTATACAATAGATCAATAGCGATTGGCATAGGGCAGAATAAATTGTTTTTAACAACTTTGCATTAGCTATATGTCTGAGCTTTTTAAATGTACATATTAGCTTGCGAATCCTAGAAGAAACGAGATCAATGTGTGGAGCAAAGTTAAGTCTACTATCAATTAGGACGCCAAGATACTTGACAGTGCTCGTTTGCTCAAGCAGAGGGCAGTCACAGGGTGTAATGCGACAACAATTCTGGGAGTGTGCGATAATAGTACTCGTATCAGGATTATTATTCAGCGTTTGTGGGACATTGCGGATAGAGAACTTTATAAATTTGGTTTTGTCTATATTTAGGGATAGGAGGTTAAATCTTAGCCACCGGTTAACTGCATCAAAGCCAGACTGAGCGTGTTGGAATGTTTCGTTCCATGAGGTGCCTTTAAATACGAGTGCCGTGTCATCTGCAAAAGCAACAATCTTTCCATTTGGAAGTTCAAGGTCACAGAGGTCATTAATATAAATGAGGAATAAAGTAGGTCCAAGGACACTTCCTTGAGGAACTCCATAGGTAATGGGAAGATCACCACTTATCCAATCGCCAACTTTTACACACTGGAATCTATTAGAAAGGTAGTCAGTGAAGAGGTTGAGCTGTAATCCCCGAATTCCCATACCCTCAAGCTTGCTAAGCAGTCTGGGGACAGAGACTGTGTCAAATGCCTTAGCCAAATCGAGGAATATAGCCAGAACTTTGTTTTTATTATCGATATTATTTACAACATAGTCTGTAACTTCATGAACAGCGTCGCTAGTGGATTTATTACATCTAAAACCGTATTGAGAATTTGAGAGTAGATTGTATTTCTCTAGATAATTTAGGAGTCTTTTATTCATGAGTTTCTCCAAAATCTTTGACAAAGTTGGTAGTATAGAGATAGGTCTATAGTTATTGACACAATCCCTGTCACCCGACTTATGTATAGGTAGGATTTGTGATATTTTGAAAGCTTGAGGGAAAGATCCAGTTAGAAACGCTAAGTTACAAATAAATGTCAGTGGGGTAACTAATGTAGGTCTATAACGGGAGAGAACAGCTGCCGATATATTATCTCGTCCAGCAGCGCAATTAACTTTTAGGTTCAGTATAAGTGTATTTATCTCATTTTCATCTGCTGGAAGTAATACAAAAGAATGGGGACAAATGGGTGTATGAGGTATCAGAGAGTTTGACGACGATTTTTGAGATAAGTGCTTTTCAGCCAATGATTTTCCAACATTTGCAAAGAATGCATTTATAGTGTCAACAGAATGCTGAGGATCACTAGGTGATATCAGTTCAGAAGCAACTTCTCTTGATTGGGTGGAGTTGGTGACTTTTTTGATGACATTCCAAAGCTTTTTAGAATTAGTTCCTGCATTTTCAATTTCATTCCGCTCATATTCTATTTATAGATTTCCTAATAAATTATTAGAAAAATTCCTGTATCTAGTGTAAGTTAGTTTTAGTGTCATATTCTTTGGAGATTTTTTCGAATTAAGGTGCAGTTTATCCCTGTTCCTCATGCATTTCAAAAGACCTGGAGTTATCCAAGGCTTTATGATTCTCTTTCTTCTTGGCAGGGTTATAATTTTAGTGCATGACTCAATAGCAGTATTTAGAGAACCAGTGAAAGTTGCTACAGCATCATTTAATGAATAGAGAGGCGCAAAGTCAATACTCATGATTACCTCATCAAGGGAAGCATAGTCAGTTCTCTTTAAGGTCTTTGCTTGGCGTTTAGTAGGAATAGACATATCAATAGAAAGGATGACACTGTAATGATCAGTCAGCGAAGTTTCAGCTACCAAACATGATGCTGGAAATTTGGTTTTGAGTAGGATATGGTCAATACATGATTTTGAGTGAGTTGGAAATAAGTGAGCTGGAAGCATACCATGCGAAGCCATAAGATTCAAATAATTGTGTTTTCGTGCGTCTAGTGTTGCTTCAGAGATGTCGATATTAATATCACCATTTAGGATAAAGTTTATATATTTAGATGCAAAATTACACAATACACTATGTAAACCTTCCAAGAAGTTATCCACATTCCTAACACTGGGTGACTGGTAAACAGCTAAAATCCCAGTATGTTTCCCAAGTGTTATTAATAAACTATTACAGTCCATGATAGAAACCTCCTTCACACATGCTTGAATACCCTTTTTAATATAAACAACTACCCCTTCATTTTGTGTTCGGTTATTAGCAGTTGAATAATATGTATATTCATCCAACGTAGGTGGGTTATGAATACCAGTTAACCAGCACTCCGTTAACACTATTAGATCCCAGTCAACACAGGATCTAGCTAAGAGAGTTACCATACCAGCCATGTTGCAGTTAATGCTTCTTATATTCTGAGTAATCATTTTCAGTAATTTATCAGCGGATGAAATTAGATTTTTGCATTCATCAATGACACAAGTAGATGAATTAGCCACGGTTGTTAAATCAATGTCAGTAGATAAGTTATTAAGATTATTTAAGTTATCGAATTATTATTTTTTTTGCAGATGTTATTCTAAAGGAGATAAGGAGGAAAAAAGTACTAGATATAAGTAGAACTAGACCGGATATTGCGCTCATCAGAATTTGCACGTGTGTGTGAAAGTGTGTGTGTGTAAATAAAACGTTTGTCAAGACAATAACAATATAACATACAACAATTATATACTTATGATTAAGATTAAAAACTAAAATATAATGTAGGATTATCAACTGAAAATTATTAACAATACTGTTACTTATTCGGACTAGTCAAACTTGGGTAAGTTTGAGAATATCCTCCTCATTGTCTATACGAATGGATGGCAGATCATCACTTTTCTTCATATAGATTTTTCCTTATGAATGCCAGCAACCAGTGAAAGAATATTTTTTAGCATGCTGACGATCTAGATAAAAAAGTTTCTTAGCAGATGGAGTAAGAGACTCAGAGATATAAATTGGTTTAGTTGGGCCATTAATCATTAGGTGCGCACTATTTAATTTATTCTCTTTGTTGCTTTTATTAAACAATTTAACTTTCTGAATAATATTTTCTTTAATATTTACTGATACAAATTCAACAATGATGGGAGACATAGTATTATTTTTGGTTTTAAATCTATACGTATCACGGATATCTACAGGCTGTAAGGGCTGCTGCAAGACTTCACCAACTTTACATACTATTTGCGTGATGTCATCCTTGGTCTCCGATGGGGCTAGCGGCACATTACGCAGCTCAATGGTGGTGGAATAGAAATGGTCTACTCTATCCAAAAAAAAATACCTACTATAAATCAGAGCTGGGGAGATAACCGAAGTGCTTCCAAATTTTGTTGTTTTTCCATTAGAATTTTAATATCTCAAATAAGACATACCTGTGATTGATTTAATAATCATCCCATAATTGAGATTACACACCCTTCTTAACTTTTATTCCTTTGTTTTCTTTCAATTCTGAATAATATTTAATTTTATACTCCCAATAGTCCCTTCATCCTAGTACTTACTATCCACATCTTATCCCTCTCTCTTATTCCTTTTATTCACTTAGCTTTCACTTCTCTTATTCCAGGGTGCCCCTAGGGTTGGCTTGTCAATATGTTGACCCGTAGAGCTGCATCCTTGGAGGAAAAACTGAAGGCTACATTGAAAGAGTTGGAATCCAGTAAAAACCAGTGCAATCAACTGCTACAGGAAAGGGAAGACAGTGAGGTGGAAGTGCAATACATTAATAAAAAGAACACTGAGCTTAAGAGCCAGTTGGCTGAACTACATATTCAGCATATGGACATACTAGACCAGCATCAACACCTCCGTCAACTTGTGTCAAATTTCCAGCAATGTAGTGACACCCACGAACTGGCTTTGAGACGGATATCTGAATTGGAAATGGAATTAAGCAGGGCCCACGACACAATAACCTGTTTGGAATCTATCAAAGCCAGTGAAGAGTCTGCGATCACCTGCAGTCTTTATGATGAGTTGGTTGGTAGCGGGTCTGGACCCACATGTGTTGAGCCAATTGTAACAATTGACTTAACTGATGATACTATCACTAAATGCAATTTGTTTACTAGCCATAATAAGTTAAAAAAATATATTAAAATTAATAGATTAATTATAAAAATTAAAAAAACACTAAAACGCCAAAAAGTTAACAAATTAAATATAAAACTTAGGCAACAAAATCTAAATTTAATTAAAGAATTAAAGAAGTGTAATAGTGAACTACAATTATGTAATACAATGTATGATACAGACACTCAGCACCTACAGAATGAATTGTTTGTTAGGGAATATGCTCTAAAGGATATCTTTAGTAAATATGAGGCTTCTCAACAAGACCTGAGTAAGCGCTTGCAGGAGGCCAATGAATTGGCCGACCTGATCAAGTACAACGCAGAGAGGTATGAGTCTCTCACAAATAACCTCTCTTTTAGCTGTGCCTGCTCCCATGAGCCCCAACCACAACTCGTTACACCTACACCCTCAGTGGCTCAGCCTGTAGGTAGCTGTTTGGATGGCAAAAGAAATAATAATAGTATTGATACAACCTATGTATTTTCTGATAAATTTGGTCAAGGTATTGGTAGGATATTTAATCAGTGTTCAGAACAATATGTAATTAATAATTGTTTACCCGGTGCCAGTATTAGCCAATTAATTAATAAAATTAAACTGACAAAAATAAACCCCAGTTCCACTGTTATATTATTATATGGGGACAGTTTAACTGTAAGAAAAAAGGACATAATTGAATGTGTCCATTTGATGTTACATCTCAATGAAACCAATAATTGTAAATTTATTTTCTGTGCCTTGCCTTATTCTCGATATTTGTCTAATGAGACAAATACGCACATTTATAAATTAAATATGTTAATTTATAATAGGACTTGTCGTCACAGTGACGCTATTTTATATTTTGATTGTAATCAATTTATTACTGATTATAAACTGACAAATTATACAATGTATTTGCCACCTAGTTGTAAGACAAATTGCTAATCTTTTAGCATACAATATACACAGTGACACTGGTACCTGTACTGTACCATCGATTACTGTTAGTAGTGGTACTAACACTACTTTTGATACGCCTTGTAGTTTAAACTATTAGGAGCGACAACGGGTGAGCCGTATATATTGAATGTTGTTCATCAAAATATGCAGGGTCTGTCCGGCAAAGAGCTAGAATTAAGTTTATTTATGGAGAACTATGATGTTCAGGTGTTATATTTGACTGAACACTGGTTGAAAGAACATGAAGTAGTGTTTATCAATGATGATAATTTTACTGTACAAAGTGCGTTTGTAAGAAAAAGCGCCATTCGCGGTGGATCTTTAGTTCTTGTTTCAAACAAGTTGAAATGTAAACAACGTTTAGATTTAGTTAATCTTTCTATCGAGCGCACTATTGAGTTGTCTTGTGTTGAACTCGATCGATACATTATAATTTGCGTGTATCAACCCCCCTCTGGTGATTTTATTAGTTTTGAATCGGTGATGGAGGATTCACTCAACAGGTTAAAATCAAGTAATAAAAGTATAATTGTATGTGGAGATTTTAATATTAATATTTTAGATGTTACTCCATTAAGTATTAGACTTCTTAATCTGTTTAGGTCTTATAATTTAATAAACTTGTTTTTTGAACCTACTAGGATCACGGCATCTTCGTCAACTTGTCTTGATAATATATTTCGTGATTGTGATGCCAAAAATAAATTAGTGTTAAGTGACTTAACGTCTGACCACTGTGGTTTATTAGCTAGTTTCCCCATGCCATTACATAAAAAGCCGCATAAAATAGAATGTAGGCCTTATACAGGTAGTCGTTGCAATAAATTTAAAAATAATATAGCTCATAGAATAACACCATCTATAGTAGAACACGAGAATCCTAATGAAATGTATGGAGCCCTTTTTGATGTTGTGCAAAAAGAGTACCAATCTACTTTCAAGACTAAAACTATTAACATTAATGGCACCTCCGTTGGCTTTGACCAATGGGCCACTCCGGGTATTTATAAAAGTAGAGCGAGACTATACGAGTTATATGGTTTAAAAAAATATAGGTTTGATACTCCTTTCCTAGAGTATGTCAAAAATTATTCAAAATTATTTAAAAAGGTTAGTGTTTTAGCTAAATCAAAATTTTTAAGGGATACAATTAAAAATTCCAATAATAAAGTAAAAACCACTTGGAAAATTATTAACAATGAAACAGGTAAATCGGTTAAGCAAGATAAACAACTCGAGATTATGGTCGATAGTAAATTAGTTACTAAAGCAGCTGACGTAGCTGAGGCGTTTAATGAGTTTTTTGCCAACATACCTATAACTACGACTCGCTCCTTAAATTCGTCCCCATCTAAAGCCGAAAACCTTCTGCTTAGTAGTGTGTCTAAAAGTAGTCGCATATTTAGCTTCGAACATGTAACGCCTCGTGATGTAGTTAATGTTTTTAACACACTCAAGTGTAAAAACACTGGTGATTACTGGGGAATCTCCATTAAGCTTTTAAGTAATATAATTGACATCTTAGCCCCCTATCTAGCTGTTACTTTTAATAAATGTGTAGATTTAGGAACTTTTCCTGATCTCATGAAGAGTAGTAAAGTCATACCATTATTTAAATCAGGTAATAAAAATGACGTTGGCAATTTCAGGCCTATTTCTATTTTACCAGCATTCAGCAAAATATTTGAAAAGTTAATACTCAAGCAGTTGCTAAGACATTTTAATTTAAATAGCCTCCATCATAATGAACAATATGGCTTTACAAAGGGTCGTTCCACTACAGATACGGGTGTTGCTCTGCTCAAACACATATTTAACGCATGGGAGAGCTCGCAAAATGCTATTGGGGTTTTCTGTGATCTCTCCAAAGCCATTGACTGCGTGCACCATGACACGCTTTTGCGTAAACTGCGTCATTACAGTGTGCAAAACGAAGCTCTCAACGTTATAAATTCTTATTTACATAATAGGTCCCAATGTGTAGATGTTGATGGTGTGAAATGTTCCGGGCTACCAGTGCAGTTAAGTGTTCCTCAAGGCTCAATACTGGGTCCATTCTTGTTCTTAGTGTATATCAATGACTTACCATTCACCGATGTGATAGTTTGCGAATTACGTACTGTTTGTGAAAATGTCCTAATATCGCAAACTATCACATCGGCGGTTATAGTAACTTTGAGCCAAGGATACGTACTGCGGTCAAAAGAACTCACCATCACTTCACACAATCAGTACAACAGCAACCTCAACGTTAACTATGACATGCACGTACCGAACCTGAATTCACCAATGAACACCGTTATACTCCACAACACGCCAGGATATCTGTAAATTTATACTGTTTGCAGATGACACTTCTCTTATTTTTAAAGTAGACAGGAATAGACAAAATTTTGACGATTTAAACAGTGCACTCAATGGATACGGATTGGTTTACGACAAATAACCTAGTTCTCAAAGCCAATAAAAAGAAATGAGTAAAGTTTGCCCTTTCTAAATGTTAGAAATCTAGGACCCAACATCGTCCTATGCTATTGTTAATCAGCATTAAAGCATAATCAACAGCAAGTAACTCCACATTGTGTCTCTCTCGGTTGATGCCAGCAACAAGTTGAGGTGCTGTATGTGTTGTCCTGTGATGGGAAGAATTAATCACTTTCACTTTTATTATACTTAATTATAAACTTTAGGGTACTCTTTTGGTTTTATACTAATTTGTTTTCTGTTTTTATAGTTTTAAGGTGTATTTTTTGTAAAGCCAATAAACGCATTTTTCTTTTTTTTTTTTCTTGGTTTTCTTTATTTTAGATGTTTTCATAGCGCTATGTCCTACGGTATTCTGCTGTGGGGCAAAGCTGTTGATATTCAAAATATATGTGTCCTTCAAAAACGAGCTGTTCGAGCAATTTACCAACTAGGTGCCAGTTTCTCTGAGAGATTTTTTCAAAGATTTCGGTAGCCTCACAGTGGCATCACAATTCATCTTCGCCAACATCTTATATATATTACAAAATAGCCGCGTAATTTTTTTTAATTTTAATTCATTTTTTTTTTCTTTGTTTTTGTTATTTTATATTATGTGTTTTAATAGGGATCATGTGATCTGCATTAAAGATTTTTATTTATTTATTTGTTTATATTAGGCAAAATACACACTATTACACTAAAAAAACTTCAACAAATGATCATATTATTTGCCTGAACAACCGGCAGCAAGTTCGTCATGCTCCCATAGATGTCACTGCTTGCGGTAGCGTCGGGGGTTCGGTTGATACACACACATCGATTAGTTTGATAAAAAGTTAGCTAGAAACAATCTAACTGTTTGCAAACTACTGGTCTGCTACCGGCATGTTCACACGTGCCGGTTGTACAGCCCCCGCGGCCCCTCCCTCATATTGCATGTCAGTAAATGTTGTGCAATCCACTTGCTTGGCAGGAACGCCTCATGCCAGTTAACGTATACATTTCAAAGGAGCTGGCACGTGCAAGGAGCTGGTATGCAAGTGTGCCAGCTGCAGGCATGTGGATTTTCGCTATATTTTTTTCATTAAGGATTTCCGTATCAGTTGGTAATGTAAGGCACACAAGCACGTAATCTGTGACACAAGGTGCACAACTAGGTGCTGTACTGCGCGATATTGTACAGTGTAAGGTTGGAACCTCACGGCACCATCCCGCTGTTCATACGTTTAAAAACAAACGAAAAACATTTTTTTTTTTTATAAGTCTACGTTCTTGTTTCCGGTTATTTTCTTTGTAATCAATTTTTCAAGCACTTCGCATCCGATTGATCTGAAACTTGGCATTCATATGTAACTTCGATTTTTTTTTTTAATTCTTTAATAGCAAGAACCAGGTTCCTACTAATCAATTACAATCTAGCCTTTAAGACTAATAAGCAATTGAATGTAACTTATTTTTCTACCTAATATTTTTTTTTATACTTAGAATAGTATTTATTGCACTTTACACAAGGCCGTTTCACTTTCTTAGAATCTGATATAATAATAAAAACACTTTGTTCATGTGTTGTATGTGTGTCATTGTCACTATTATTTATTACACTTTTTACAATCAATCAATCATGTTTATAGTGGATCATAGGTTCAGTAATAGATACAGGTGTTAAGAATTACAGTAATGTTGATCAGCTATGTCCCGCCTTTTGGGCATACAATACAAATTATTTAAATGATTAACATTGTGTCATTTATTATTATAATTATAAGAAATTAACGTTATTCATCATCTGCCTAGCCTTTTCCCAACTACGTTGGGGTCAGCTTCCAGTCTAACCGGATGCAGCTGAATACCAGTATTTTATATGGAGCGACTGCCTATCTGACCTCCACAACCCAGTAATTGGGTGATACGATACCCCTTGGTAAGACTGGTTGTCAGACTTTCGGGCTGGACGGACGACCCGTAACGACTGTCAAAGATCCACGAATGACAGCCGGGACCAACAGCTTAACGTGCTTTCCGAGGCACGGAGGAGTCTCGGTACGTAAAGATGGTCCCCCATCCACAGACCAACCCCGGCAAGCGTAGCTTAACCTGACGGATCGACCCGTGCGGCAGTTATTACTTAGCCACGAGCTCCTCAAGAAATTAACGTTATTATTTTAATAAATTAACAAAGAAAAAAAAAGAAATAACATTACTATTGTCATTAAAGAAAAAAATAAATTAACTAGTTAGGACCTACCTAAAGTTATAAACTTACAATCTAATATTACAACAAAAAATTAAGTATCACAAAATATAGGTCAGTCAAAGATCATAAAATTAATAGTAAGCAGCACTGACTGCACCATGGTCTTGGTCAAAGTATTGTTTAAAGGGACTTGTCTGACATAAAATCTTTTAAACAGTAATAGGATTTATCGACCAACAGGTCATGAAGTTTCTTTTAAATAATTGAATTTCTGAGATGCTTCTAATATGTGTTGGAATTTTATTAAATATTGTTGGAGCAACCCACAATACACTTTGCTGCAGAAAACGTGTCTTGGTCGTGATTGTGCATAATTTATCCCGATGGCGTATTCGGCTTCGGTATTCAAATAAGTGAATATTGCTCTTTACAAACACCGCGCATTCGAATATGTACAAACATGGTAATGTTAGTATTCTAAGGTTTATGAAAGCCTACACTAACTCAAAGGGTTTTGTTCGTTTTAGTCTTCGCACTATGTTTGTATTGTCTAACAGCTGAATTGGCTCAGCGTTTACATGTCGGTGAAGTCTGTGTTCGTGGGACTTTTTTAGTTTTTAGTTCATTAAAAGTTGGTTTTAAAAAAGGCTTTTTCTTATATTTTCCTTTATTAATAAGAACTAAAGTTCTTAATAATTGTCGACAATCTAGCCTAGTGTTACGTGATATCTAGAGAAAGTCTACGAAGTGTCGTGTGATCCCAACATTTTACTGGAAAATATAATGTAAAATATATGACTGCTGTAGTGCCTCGGGAAGCTATGAACCACAATACGGTGACCCCGTAACGCGGCGGCGGGCCCGCGCGGTCCCATACCTCACATCAAGGCCAGTACCCTAATTACGTAATGCAAAATCAATCCGAATCTGAATCGTTTTGAAACAGATTGCTAATCCATTGCTCCGTAAGTTCGAAAAAAAAACTGCAGAGCAACGTAAATAACGCAATGAATGTTGTTGAACTGTCAAAATGAAACAGATTTGTCTTTATCATTTACGAAAATATGTTGCGTAATTAGAAAGCTGGATCCAGCAGTGGGGATATTTGATTCTTACCGTGAGTATCAGATTATATGGGTAACTTCTCTTGGCAGTAATACCATTTGAATAACCCTATATTGAACTAATGGTAAGGTTAGGTACCATTTTATTATCGTTTTCGGCGTAATAATAATATTTTTGAGCGTACAAATGTTGTCGCTTTGAAGACATATATATTTACAGCTATTTTTATTTATAATTTAATGATTTATTTGTTAAAAACATATTTAATTAATAACATTTTTAAGGCTACTCAAAATTAAATACGTTTACCTTCGGTTGGCAGCACTGGTGTCCCGCCATTATTGTTCCGTTGCGAACTTCCGGAGCAATGGTGGGGCGACACTTGCCAAACGAATATCGGAATGAGTGATCGGCAGTTGGTTGTTGGATACAGTGCGAGTAACATCTCCAGAATTATTATAAAATAGTGTGATTATAGTGGAGTTATATTTTGAGACCAGAAAATCAAGATATAATTAGAGTGTACGTGTGCAGTTTGATTGAAGTATCTTACATCAGAAGTGGTACGGAAACGCGCCCAGATGCCGCGAAGCCGCAAGCGCACTCGAGGGAAAAGAAGTGCGTCAAAAATAAAACGCACGAGCTCGTCATCGAGCTGTGGTTCGCCTTCATCCAGCAGCAGCAGCTCTGATGGACACAGGCGTAGGAAAAAGAGACGCACCAGGCGTGCGTCTCCCGCAGTAAGCTAAAATGTTATTTTATCTTCGGTAATTCTTGATTTTGACCCATTAGTGGATGATATTGAAATGTGGATAAATGTTGTGGAAGCCAATGCGCGTGCTTTTTGTTGGTCTGATCGTGTCCTACAAAATCGAGCTTTGCAAAAATTGCGTAATACTGCTAAAACATGGTATGACTCACTTCAAAAAAATGAAACACGATGGACTACCTGGAAATGGAAGGATTGGCGAAGTACACTATTAAACACATTTCAAATAAAGCGTAATATGTATTGTTTGCTAAAAGACTTGGTTCAAACGAAACCCTCGGATGGCCAGTCATTATAAGATATTTTATTTTGTACAAAAAGGCAAAATTGATAAGATGAGATTGTCATTTTCTGATCAGGATATTATTTCAGTAATCGTAGGATCAATTGGCGATAAAAATATAATCATTGCAGCAGATGCTGGTAATTTTAAATACTGTGATGAGTTAGTCATTTTTGCACGGGAAAATTTATGTTAACCAGGAACAAAAGTCCGTTCAGAAGCATAACAATTTGTACAGTAAAAATTCAGCTCGCTTATTGTATTGTAATGTGGATAGAAAAACAGACAGTTCTTCCAACACTAATGGAGTACCAATGTTCTGTTGTCAATGCTGGTACAAAATATAACATGTTTTCGCTGTGTTGAACCTGGTCACAAAAAGACCAGCTGTACTCAGAAGGATAATGTCAAATGTAATGTGTGTAATAGATTTGGCCATTTAGAGCTAGCATGTAGGTTTAAACCTAAAATGAAACCTGAAAAGGATAGCGAAGTCAAATTAATTGTTGAACCTACACCTAATCATAAATTTTATAAGGCAGTTGTAATTAATGGATGTAAACGACAGGCTTTTATTGATATGGGCAGTGGTTGTTCTCTAATAACGTCTTGTTTGGCACGCGAGTTAAATCTTGCAATTTTCCAATTATATAAACCTGTTTTATTGACAGGATTTAAAACAGATTCTTGCTCTGAGGTTACACATGGGGCACAGGTTGACATTATGGTTTATAAGGCCGAGCTTAATGTGGTCCTATATATTTGTGATGAATTAGCTGACTGTCCTATTTATATGGTAGGAATTTTACAGAGGATAAAATAATTATATATGCACGTGTTGGAAATAACCTTTCTTTTTGCCCCATAAATAACTACCACGTCGCTTTAATAGAGACGTCCACGTTTAACCCTGATTCTGTTGAACACATGTCTGTGTTAAATGAAATATTTTCTAGATACCCTAGGGTTGTATCAAAAGATTTAAAATCGTTAGGACAGACTTCTTATGTTGAGTTAAACATTGAACTAATAACTAATAAACCTGTGTACCAGAGACCGTACCATATGTCTGAATCCGAAAAAGCAGCAACAAGGGAAATTATTGATGACTTATTAAAAAATGGAATAATTCGCGAAAGTAATTCCGCTTATGCCAGTCCGATTCTGTTGGTTGATAAACCTTCTGGCGAAAAACGTATGTGCATTGATTATAGATCACTAAATAAAAATACTGTCGAAGAGAAATACCCAATGCCCATGGTAGAAGACCTTATAGGCAAACTTAAAGGATGTAAATGTTATACATCTATTGATTTAAAAAAGTGGCTACTATCAGATTAATGTAAATGAAAATTCTATTGCTAAAACTGCATTTCCATGCCATTCGGGTTATGCAATGCACCGTCAGTATTCCAAAGGCTAATGAACAACGTCTTGGGTAAACTACGCTTTGATAAAGTTATTTGTTCTATGGATGATCTACAGGATCGATGGATGAAAATATTAGGCTATTAGACGAAGTTTTAAAAATATTGCAAAATAACGGTTTGACAATAAATTTGGAGAAATGTCACTTTTTCCAGAGCTCTGTTAACTTCCTTGGGTACGATATTTCTGAAGATGGTATACGTCCAGGTAAAAAGAAATTGAAGGCAGTAGAAAATTATCCTGAACCTAAAAATGTGCATCAATAAGGCAATTTTTAGGCCTAATAAAAAATATTTTAGAAAATTTATAAAGGATTGTGCTCTTAAAGGAAAAACGTTGACAAAGCTCTTGAAAAAAGATATCACATGGGAGTGGCGATCCGATCAAGTTTCAGCGGTCAATAAATTAAATGATGAGTCAAGTTACTGATACAGGTGAAAAACCAGTCCATTTCTATAGTCGACAGACTTCTAATGAGGAGAAAAAGTACCTCTCGTTTGAGTTAGAGTTTTTAGCAATAATTGTTGCACTTCTAAAATTCCGTCACTATTTATTGGGGTCCACTTTTAACATTTATACAGATTGCAATGCTGTTAAATATACAATAAATAAGCAAGAAATATATTCTAGAATTGGTAGGTGGGTATTACTTACACAAGAATTCAAGTTTGAAATAATACACAAACCAGGGGCTCTAATGCAACATGTTGACGCTTTGAGCCGAAATCCATTTGATATAAATTCCACCCCCATATACAATGAAAGTGTGTTGGCTATTACTGAAGCAGATTGGTTATTGTCAGTCCAGTTACAAGATCCAAGTATTTGTGAAATCAGAGAAATATTGGAATCAGGTCAAAGTGTATAATGAGTATGAGTTGTTAGGTAATAAGGTATACCGTTGGACTGACTATGGTAGACGGTGGGTTGTCCCAAAACAATGTATGGGTAACAATGAGAAGTATGGGTGCTAATACCAGCTATGACAAATGGGACACTCATATTACTAATATCCAACAAGGTATTAACAGTACCATTGATAAAACCACTTCAGCCATTCCCAGTGAAGTGTTCTTTGGATACCGACTTCAAACTGACGCTGACATGTTGGCACAGGAAGATCAATCTGTTGACGTCACGTTATTAAGGAATATCGTCAACAGTCGCATTCAGGTCAGTGCAGACAAGCAAAAGCAGGCTTTCGATTCCAAAAGAAAAGAGGGTCACAGTTACAACGTCAACGATTTGGTAGTTATAAGAAATCTCAGTCAATTCAATGACGGGCAAAGTACTAAATTACTACCACTTTTTAAAGAACCTTTTCAGGTGATTGAAGTATTAGGTCATGACCGCTATAAAGTAAAGGATATGCGTGGCGCTGAAAGAACAAGTAAGTGCTATGAGGGGACCACGTGTGCTGAAAATATGAAACCGTGGATCAAGTTGGCAGACCTAGATGTTGAAGGTTCGGAAATGGCCTAAGATGTTGTCAGGTATTTATTAAATCTAAATAATTAACCAATTTATTAAAATTTTATCTTTCGTAGTATTTACTACTACTTGTTATATGCTGTCAAGTGCATTTGCTTCAAACATATTTTGGTATTTGGAATATTTTATGTTACAGTATTTATTCGTGTAAAATAAATCTGTAATAAATGAGATTAGGGTTTGTAGTGATATGCAACTAGGGTTGGCCAATGGCATCGCCTAGGGAAAACTGCAAACTCTAAACATAACTGACCGCTGATGGAACAGTTAGATACATGTGAATACCAACATATGTCTTGAGATATATAGGTCTTTTGGGTTGGGGTCTTTCTCTGCTGGCCGTTGAAGGAATAGTAGAGTAGACGCTCAATTCAAATGACGAGTAATAAGTAACCGCAACTTCACTCTATGAAATATTATGACTTATTGTTTATAATAATAATATTATGACGCTATCCGAGGACAGATGCGTGCGCAGGACGGCCGGATGTTGTCGCTTTGAAGACAGATATATATATTTGCAGCTATTTTTATTTATAATTTAATGATTAGTTGATTTATTTGTTAAAAACATATTTAATTAATAACATTTTTAAGGCTACTCAAAATTGCACGTGTGCAGTTTGATTAAAGTATCTTACACAAACATAGCTGCCACAATTGAGTAGGTACCCATAACAAATACCTGTGTGTGTGATACATTATTTATTTATTTATTTCATGGAGGAGTTACAGCTAAAAAAACATAACAAAAAAAAGAGGTAATAGTCACCAGAAAGCCAATTACCAGTCTTCGCGTTTAGAATTATTAATAAAAAAATGTAAATATGATGCGAGCACAGACAACAGCACACGACTTAAATTAAAGTTGCCACATTATAAATTTAAACAATGAAATGCAGAAATTTGCTTGCGAGTAAAAAAAAACAGACAATAGTAAAAAGAAGACTGCTTAAGATAACCGCTGTCACTTAAAAAATTGCAGGCACCTTCTGGCTGATTTCACACTAGTTACGAAAGTATCCAGATCATGTCGCTTGCAAATCTCATTAAAATTTCTGCTTGCACGCACAATATAGCTGTTCTGCCTATAATTCTGATCTTTGCGTTATGCTCGTGAACGGGTGCTGCTTGTGGTGACTGGTCGTCTTGCTGATCATGGTTTTGTTATTAGTAATTAACTTTTTATTGATTTTACCTCGATGGTCCTAGTTTATCATTTTATATAGCGAATATGTAAGCGGGCACGCCCTTTATGACTGGAGGCTTTTATTTAAATATTGTTTAACTTTAGTCTTTTTTTTTCTGCTTGAGTACAGTTCTTGATATTTTTATTTTATTTGATTTATTTATTTTATTTATTTGACTCTTAGGTTTCCTGTAATCTATTATTAAAAAAACCTTTTGTCACATTTTTTTTTACTATGTGTAATATTTATTTTAAAATTATATTAGAGATCCTCGCAACAAGCCCTTTTCTTTGATATGTCACACAGTACAGTTTGCAAAACTATTTTATTAATTTTCTTGTTTGCCCCCAAGTGACCCCCATATTCAAAATTCATTTATTTACAAAGGGTCACCGAAATACATATGTAAGTAGAAAATTTCAACTAAATCGGTTGATTAGATTCGGAGGAAATTGGCTGTGAATGACGGACAGATAGACAGACACACGAGTAATACTTTTTTTGCTTTCGCGGTAGGGAAAAAAAATAAAAAATGTTCAAGCTGCAGCGTTCAACCACAGTATTCTCTCGAAAATTGAAGGGAGCGAAGTGATATACACCTCCATTAACAGTGTTGTGGAGCAAGATGGGGCCACACATCACCCTATAGAATTTCTGAATTCGCTACCGACAAGTGGACCTCTGGCGCACGTCATGCAGCTGAAGGTCCGTGTCCCGATAACTCTGCCGAAGCTATGTAACGGAACCCGGTATGAAGTCGTGTCTTTGCAGAGAAACTTCATCGAAGCAGAAATTCTAAAAGGGTTATAGCTCTGGCGAGACAGTGTTTATACCACGTATACTGTGGTATACGTATGTGGGTAATTGTGATTACCCACTTCCAGTTTATGCGCGTGCAGTTCCCTGTGAGCGTATGCTTTGCGATGATTATTAACAAGTCACAGGGACAAACACTGCAGGCCGCGGGTGTCGACCTCAGGACAAGCTGCTTGTCACTCGGACAAGTGTACGTTGCTTGCTCCCGCGTCACCAATCCTGACTCCTGGCATGCTTTGACTTTGTGGCTGTTATTGTAGTATATTGTGGTATCTTACGACTTCCACGTGAACGAAGTCGCGAGCAGAGGCTAGTTATGAAATTGAAATCATTACGGTATATATCTATATCCCTAGGGATATCATTATATCAGGGCTTTCACCATCTCACTGCGACAGACACATATCCCACGATTGGGTAAGTAGGTAACTTACCCAATCGTTGCGAATATTAAAATAATATACTTTTGTACATTTTGACACTAGGACTATGTTGGCCATTGATTTTTTGTTTTTTTTACTTTTAGTATCCGGCGCAATAAAATCATCCTACATCATTATATTAGTCAAATATTGAGAGCAGTAGTGGCCGGTGCTAACAGCCGCGATTACGAGTTGTAGCTCGTAGGTTTGAACCCAGACAGGCGCTTTACTTTGTGTAAATTATTTCATCACCACTGCTCTCAAAACGGTGAAGGAAAACGTCGTGAAGAAACTGGCATGTCCTAGAACCAAAGGACATTGTCAAAATGGCCTATGAATCAACACGCATGAAACATTTACTATAATTACTAGATTTTTTCATCATGTACCTACATTACATATATTTCAATAGAACGGAGACTTCTATTTTCGAAAACATTTTACTAAGTAGGTACCTATTCACTTCCGTCATAATCCTCGGTTTTATTATTTTTTGGTTCAATTTGAGGTTTTTAATAGGCGAAGGTATTATAGCTCATACAGCCAAGTCTTTGTAACAGCACTCTTAATAAGAGTTTGACACAGACAAGCTTGATATACGATAATGGTTTTTAGTTACAAACAGTCCGCTATGATGTCGCGGAACCATAATACGGCTTATCAAAAAACTCGATTGAAAGCGATGTTTACGAGCAATAATATCGACACTGACAGTTGATGAATTGCCAGATGACAACATTTGACATTTGGTAGTACTGTCACTTGGCGCGCGCATTCTGTGCTCGATCTGCGTTTACGTTGGTTGCGTACTGAATTCGTTTGCATTTTCTTATTATTCTTTTCCGATTTTATCTAACAACTTGGCGTGAACAAAGGACTGTGATTTTCTCTTGAAATATCGACCTGTTCATTCAGACTATCGACATTCAGTAATAAATGCTAAGTTATTGCTATCTAACGAATGTTTTATTGACGGAATTATAACCTCAACATCCGAAAGTGTTTTGATTTTTTCCGAATTCTCAAGTGTCCGTAGTTTTAATTTAGGTTTAATCGAATATACACAATATCTAAAACCCAAAAAGTAAATACACCTCCCTGTTGGATCTTAGGCCAACTATGTATGGACAACGAGCAATGTCCATTCGAAGACATTGTGTCGTCTACCAACCCGCACTGGGCCCGCCTGGTGGGGTACCCACTCCCTCTCACAGAGAGGCCGATGTCCCAGCAGTGGACACACTATAGGCTGATTATGCTCATGTACGAGTATCATACTATTACAAAATTCAACAGTCCCTTTTTTCTCATTAATTTAGCCATAGGTACAATCCACTTCTAGTAGCAATATGACATTATTTAATTCACTTCTTGCAAGTAACAGGCTAAATGATCTAACATTATGTTTATGTATTTTATAATGCACTTACCACCTATGTTAGCATTGTGGACTGCAAATAAATGTATTGAGTATTGAGGCATAGTCAGATAGAATTAGCTGTTTGGCCCATGAAATTCTTATTGCACCGGTTTTTTTTTTTGTGAAGATTCAAGTGTCAGGTATTGATTCCAATTCCCCTCTTTGAGGAGTGGCTGGAGAGGCGCCACGGCGTCCTCACCTTCCGCCTGACGCAGGTCCTCACCGGACACGGCTGTTTCGGGAGGTACCTGTTTCGGATAAGGCGGGAGGAAACGCCCGGGTGTCATCAGTGCGTGGATCGCCCGGAGGACACGGTAGAGCATACGGTGGAGGTATGCCCGGCTTGGGCAGAGCACCGCCGTGTCCTCGTGGAGGCGATCGGTGGCGGGGATCTCTCGCGTCCGGCCCTGGTCCAGGCCATGGTACGGAGCGAGAGGGCATGGGAGGCCGTCACCTCCTCCTGCGAAGCAGTAATGCTCGCGAAGGAGTAATGCTCGCGAAGGAGGAGGCGG
This sequence comes from Xanthia togata, assembly GCA_963853775.1. Classification (NCBI taxonomy): domain Eukaryota; kingdom Metazoa; phylum Arthropoda; class Insecta; order Lepidoptera; family Noctuidae; genus Xanthia; species Xanthia togata. The sequence continues at coordinate 1,283,418 of OY970790.1, forward strand.
AGCGCGTGAGGGAGAGGCAAATTTCGCGCCCTCACGCCCCTAGCCGCCGCAGGAGGAGACGCCCTGGGCGTCGGGAATCGATTGCCGATTCCCGGCCACCGTAGGCGCGGGCTTGCGGACGGTGAGCAATGGGTAGCTTGCCGTCCGGTAAGGACCAAGCCCGGGTCGACGGCGCGTTGTGTTCCACGCGCGCCTCAAAGAGATGTCAGCGAATAAAGGGGTCCGATGAGACCATTGCCTGCCGGGGTTGCGGGAAAGTCCGAAAGGGATACCGTGGCCCCCTGGCATTGCACAGGCAAGAGAAGGAACACGGGTGGGTTTTAGTCAGTAAGAGTCTGACACGCCCTCCCACTCCACCCAGAGCGGGAGGAGTCATTTGATGATTTCCCAACCCAAAAAAAAAAAATGGGAAATTGATTCCAATAAAATTTATAGGTGAAAAGAGGGAGGCAGGGTGCTAAAAAAAATGGTAGAAATGGTAAATTCCAGATTTTCGCTTCTAGAGCAAAAACTACAGCTCAAACAAAAAAAAGTTAAATGTAACAAACAAGAAAACGAAGAGAATGAGCCCCAGTCGCCGCGCGCGCAAAAAGTACCTGAACTTCATTAATTATTTAAACAACTTTATTCTTTGTGAAATGATCTAAACATTTGGAAATTTGTAGTTCAACTCCTCCTTAATGCACAGAAACTAAAAAAAGATAAAATTAATAAGGACAAAATTATTTTATTTTTCGAAAATTAAAATACCCTCGAGATATCAATACCAGTCGATTTAAAAAAGGCCCCTTTTTGCAAAAGTCGAAGGTTTTGCAAAAATCTTGCAAGATTTTGATCTGAAAATTTAACTGTAGTTAGAAGGCCACAAAACTGACATCATATCAAAGTTTCAGCTCTCTATCACTTCGCAATTATTAAATTTACAAGATTTGCAAAAAAAAAAACCTGTTTTTTTGCAAATTGCGGACGATCCTTTGGACCGATTTTACTCTACCGGAGTTCATTCTCTTTGTTTTTTATTGCGCACATTTGTTACACTACTTTTTTCCGAGCTGTAGTTTTTGCTCTAGAAGCGAAAAACTGGTAGCTACAATTTTTTTTGGCACCCTGCCTCCCGCTATTCACCTATAAATTTTATTGGATTCAATTACTGATACGAATCTACCCAAAAAAAAAACGATCCAATAAGAATTTCATGGACTTTTCAAGATTGTTTCGCTAATTAAAAAAAAAGAAAGAAAGTATAATATTTATTTGGACACAGTTCGTGAAACACATAATAACAAAATAATAAAATGAAAATATTAAATGTGGATGATGTTCTAATAGTTCCTGTCACTGTAATTTACATAGCAGGTAGTAGTATTCAAATTTATGTGGGGGTTTTGTGTAGGTACCACAACTAAAAAGGGAAAAATAAATACTTTTTTTACAAAAAATAAAACCGACTTCCAAAAAAAACACTACAAAGTGTTAAATAACTTTGATTTCGCAAGTCGGTGACAAAAGCATTATTAGTAATTCTATCTGATTAGCATGCAAATGTATCTACATTGTGACATTTACTTGCACATCCGATAACTAGCATGCAAAATTTACTGCTCCATTTTACTGGCATGTGTATACGATCGATCACATTTCTGAATTTCGTACAAAGCTCAAGTGGCTTCCCATACGTCTTCGCCGGAATTCTCATATCTTATTTCAGCTCTACAGTATTCTGTTCAATCCTATAACTCCCTCCTATCTTAAAGAGCGATTCAAGTTCCTACATGACACACATAATAGATATCTGAGATCATCGGAAAACTTGAGACTAGAGATGCCGATGCATTCAACCAGCTTTTATGACAAATCTTTTACAGTTCAAGCAGTACGGTTATGGAATGCCTTGCCCGTGTCGATAAGGCGAGCTCCATCCTTGTCCACTTTTAAAACTCTGGTAAAAAAACACTTCCTCTCTCCTTAAATCATCATTACATTTAGTTCCTTGATCTTGTTTCATGTTTATAAGTAGATATATATTATAAGTATATCTATGTATATATATTTATATGAATAAGTTTATGCTCTACGTATGTATGTACATATTTATTGTATATGTAGATGGTACACCGCTGACTACCTGCAGTATTGTCTCTCCTATTACCTATAATCCATTCAAAGGTTGTCTGTAAAAGATCGCTTTAAGCGATAAGACCGCCCATTGTGTCACCCTATGTAAAATTTCTGTCTGTGACTTTTATGGTGTACAATAAAGAGTATTCTATCTATCTATCTATCGACGATTTTTAAAAACTGAATACTTCTTTAGGCGCGTTAACAGTAGGCATATAATCCACCGGCACCGACATGCTGATGTTAACAGTTGTAATGAGTTCCGGTCACCGACATGCTGATGTTAACAGTTGTGATGGGTTCCGGTCACCGACATGCTGATGTTAACAGTAGGCATATATGATGGGTCCCGGTCACCGACATGCTGATGTTAACAATTGTGATGGGTTCCGGTCACCAACATGCTGATGTTAACAGTAGGCATATATAATGGGTTCCGGTCACTGACATGCTGATGTTAACATTTGTGATGGGTTCCGGTCACCGACATGCTCATGTTAACAATTGTGATGGGTTCCGGTCACCGACATGCTGATGTCAACAGTTATGATGGGTTCCGGTCACCGACATGCTGATGTTAACAGTAGACATAGATGATGGGTCCCAGTCACCGACATGCTGATGTTAACAGTAGGCATATATGATGGGTCCCGGTCACCGACATGCTGATGTTAACAGTTGTGATGGGTTCCGGTCACCGACATGCTGATGTTAACAGTAGGCATATATGATGGGTTCCGGTCACTGATATGCTGATGTTAAGAGTATGCATATATGAAGGGTTCCGGTCACCGACATGCTGATGTTAACAGTTGTAATGGGTTCCGGTCACCGACATGCTGATGTTAACAGTAGGCATATATGATGGGTTCCGGCCACCGACATGCTGATGTTAACAGTTGTAATGGGTTCGCGGTCACTGACATGCTGATGTTAAGAGTATGCATATGATGGGTTCCGGCCATCGACATGCTGATGTTAACAGTTGTAATGGGTTCCGGTCACTGACATGCTGATGTTAACAGTTGTGATGGGTTCCGGTCACCGACATGCTGATGTTAAGAGTATGCATATATGACGGGTTCCGGCCATCGACATGCTCATGTTAACAATTGTGATGGGTTCCGGTCACCGACATGCTGATGTTAACAGTTATGATGGGTTCCGGTCACCGACATGCTGATGTTAACAGTAGGCATATATGATGGATCCCGGTCACCGACATGCTGATGTTAACAGTAGGCATATATGATGGGTCCCGGTCACCGACATGCTGATGTTAACAGTTGTGATGGGTTCCGGTCACCGACATGCTGATGTTAACAGTAGGCATATATTATGGGTTCCGGTCACTGATATGCTGATGTTAAGAGTATGCATATATGATGGGTTCCGGCCACCGACATGCTGATGTTAACAGTTGTAATGGGTTCCGGTCACTGACATGCTGATGTTAACAGTAGGCATATATGATGGGTTGTGGCCACTGACATGCTGATGTTAACAGTAGGTATGTATGAATGTGACGTGTTTCGCTTGGCCAGCAGTGAAGCATACATTTGAATTAATTTGTTATCTTCTTTATATACACCGTGACATTGTAGTCATCTTACTCGTACAAAGAGGGTCCACCACTCAATGCACCCGATAAAAAAAATTGTATGCATTAATTAAGAAAATAGGTACAAAGAAAAATAAACAATGCATTAGAATTATGATACCTCCTGTTAATAATGTTTACGTATCAAATGGTAGAACATACCTACCCAGCGCACGTCGAGTAGAACATTCCATCTCTATTTTCTATGAGACAAAATATCGTATGCCATTCCTTTATCTTTATCTTATCTAGCATACGAGCTAGTCCACATGGACTTTCATCCAATGAGATGCTCTAAAGCTATCCTTTGTACGGCCACAAACCAAGCCCCGCCCCGATGAATGAACTCTGTTAAAGATGTCACCGCTCCATTATTCCTGGAATCCGCAACAGGGTGTTTCAAACTACGTCATGCGTCAAATTTTATGAATGTTTAGTAGTCATTGGATACATGAAGTGGGCTGCTTTTGTAAGACGATTAAAATTCCACGGTGTAAAAAAAAAACAATTGCCGTGCGTAATGCCCGTTTTCACCAGCACTAAGTGGCACTTAAATGAATCCAAATAAAAGTATCCTACTGTTGGATTTTCAACACTAGGCTTAGCGCTGAGAGTTGAAATTCCAACAGTGCACTTTTATTTAGGGATTAATTTAGGTGTCACTTAGTTGTCGGTGAAAACTGGCATTAATCTCGAAAAAACTTGAAAATGGATCGAACGATTGGTTTTTTTTTTAATGTGTAAATTCTTTCCCCACGTTTTCCTGCAATCAACATCTAAATCTAAATATCTAATCAAATCTGTGGGAGTGATATCGTGAAAAGGGGTAGCAACCCATTTTCCGAGAGGTTGTAACAAAGCTGTGCTATACAATATAACACATAAAAAAAGTGTTTTAATCAATTTATCAGACCCTAAGAAAGTGCTACGAAATTGTGTAAAAGTGCAAATTGACACTATTCTTAGATAAAACATAATCTATCTCGTAATTCTTCTCGAAGTTTACGAGATTCTCGAAGTTGATCAAAGCTGGTATACATGGCGACCTTTATAGATGGTTTTCGTCTTACATTGAGAATCGGAGTCAGGCTGTGGTTCTCCAAGGTTACACTTCGGGTTGGACCTCAGTCTCCTCAGGTGTACCACAGGGTTCGGTTTTGGGGACCTTGCTTTTCATTATGTTTATTGCTGATGTTGTAAACTGCTTCAAGCACTCTTACGTGTTGCTATACGCTGATGACATGAAGGTTCATAAGATTATACGTGATATCTCTGATACTAACCAGTTGCAAGCTGATCTAAATAGGTTTGAAGAATATTGCAAACATAATTTGCTGCAATTGAATGTCTCTAAATGTTTTCAAATGACCTTCACGCGCCAGAAGTCAATAGTAAATTCAATATAATTATAGTCTCAACGGACTAGCCTTGGGCAAGGTTGACAGCATTAGGGATTTAGGTGTTATACAGGATAGCAAATTACTACACTCGAGAGCAATGAATCCGGGTCACTTAAAGAATGTTAAAAATCTCGGAAACTAAAAATGATAGGTTTATGCAATAAATTGTATTTAATAGACAATGACAAAACTCCTTAAATGAAAGTAAAAAAAATATGAGTCACCATACATTTTATTAACACAAAATTACATAAAGAAAAAAACTGCTGATCTCTCCTTAAAACAAAAATAGGAAACATGAAATTTTTGAACTTTATTACGATTTTCTTGAATTTTAATACTTCGTATTGCCTCCTCGTGCTTCCATTACTGCGTTTACGCGGTTTGGCATGCTGTACACCAAGTTCCTTATACGATTTTGGGGAATATTCTCCCATTCCTCTGTGAGAGCAATTTTGAGCTCACGAAGCGTGATTGGGGGAGGGTTTCGTTGTTTTACGCATCTGCCTAGCTCGTCCCAAGCATGCTCGATCGGGTTGATATCCGGGCTGCGTGCTGGCCACTCCATACGAGTAATGTTCATCTCTTGAAGGTAGTCATTCACAATCCTACCTGTATGAGGTCGGGCATTGTCATGCATAAATATAGCATCCTCACCTAAATTGACCATAAATGGACCAACGTGATCATTGAGGATTTCTTCCACATATCTTTCGCTAGTTAAAGAGCCGTTTTCTATGATCACCAGCTCTGTGCGACTTTCAGAAGAAATTCCGGCCCACACAAGTACAGACCCACCACCGTAGGCTACTTTTTCTTCGATGCATGCTTGCTTGAATCTTTCCCCTGGTCTTCGATACACTCTGTGTCTTCCATCGTGCTTGTAGAGCATAAATTTTGATTCGTCGGAGAACATAACTTTTGACCAATCTTCAATACTCCAATTTACGTGGCTCTGGGCATATCTTAGTCTTGAAATACGATGCCCACGCTCCAGTTTAGGGCCGTTTGCAGGTCTAAGGGGTTTTAAGTTAGATTCAGCAAGCCGACGTCTTACTGTCCATGCACTTGGGTTACTTTCTCCGAGGCGTCGAAACTGATTTGTGAGTTCAGTTCCTGTAAGAAAGCGATTTCGAAGCATGGTGTTCACCAAGTATCGGTCTTCTCGTGCTGTGGTACACCTGGTTCTGCCCGTTCCTGGTCTGCGTAGGTTAGACCCAGTTTCTTCGTAACGTCGGAGAACTCTTTGTACTGTTGACAGCGACACACCGACAGTCCTGGCTGTATCGCGCTGACTCCGGCCGGTTTCCAGCATTGTAAGTATTCTGGTTCATTCTTCAGGCGTAAGCGACATAATTTCAGCTTGAATAATGAATATAGAGCACTATCAACATGACAGATTACAAACAAAAGCAAAACCAAATGCTGTAATTTCGTAGTTCCATCTTCGAAAGTGGCCCTTTTTCAAATTTGATTTTTTTATGATATAACTTTACAATAACTAAGAAGTTTTAATACCTTCATTTAAGGAGTATTACATTGTCTATTAAATACAATTTATTGCATTAACCTAGCATTTTTAGTTTCCGAGATTTTTAGGATTCTTTAAGTGACCCGGATTCATTGCTCTCGAGTGTATTTGATCAACACATTGACACTATCGTGGGCAAGGCCTCGAAAGCACTAGGATTTGTAATCAGGGCCTCAGCCTGCTTCCGTTCTCTGAAGCCGATTAAGGTCTTGTACTGTTCGTTCGTGCGCAGCCACTTGGAGTATACATCGCACGTCTGGAACCCTCAATATGGGATCTACAATTCACGCATTGAGGGTATCCAGAAAAAGTTTTTGAGATATCTCGATTATAAGGCACACCAAGTATCCATAGATTACAGTCACCGTTGCAAGAGGTACCATTGTCTGCCATTAGATCGTAGACGACTCATTAATGATGTGTGTTTTTAGATTAACATAGCGAATGGCTCGATTGACTGCCATGAACTATTAGCAAAGTTAGCATTTCGCACTAACACTATTGGATTACGTAACAGGCCGCTTCTAGGTGTGCCTTCCACTACTAATTGTAGGCGTAATGCTTTTCTTATAAGAAGCGCTCGGAGTTTCAATGAAGTATCTTCTAAGCATGATGTTGATTTATTTTGCACTAAGATAAACACAGCAAGGGCGCTCTTAGCCAAATAATTTTTTGTGAATGATGCGCCGTCTAGTTGTTCTTAACAGTAACTTACATAACTCTTAAGTAGCAACATAAATAAAACTAACCTAACCTACTTACTTATGTATACAATGTGCAGACTAGCACGTCGAGTTGCTGCAGCCTGTCAGATTTCTTTAATGGATTTTCAACTTTAACACTAGGAATAAGGATCAATGCTGATTGGGAAGGTTTGGGGGATTGGAGTGGCTTGATGTGCTGGCGTCTGTACTTTAATTGTTTAATTGCTGACTGTTCTGCTTTAAATAATCGATTTGTTATATATCTGTGGAGGCTTGTTATTAGCAACCTGATAATGTTTTGTTGTTACCTATTATTTGTAATTAGTCTGTAAGCATTCTTAAAAGTAATAAAATAAATAAAAATAAATAATATTAAGGTAAAATTAAATTAAGTTCTTATTAGTCTATTATGCTAAGATTGTAATCAATTCGGTATGTAAAGTATTTTTCAGGTATATTTTTAATATTTTATTTTATAGATATGAGTATTTGAAATATAATTTCAACTTTTTGTTTTTCCAAGCTGTAGTTATTTTTTTATATTTTTATAAAGTTTTGTTCGTCGACGTCATAAAGTAGGCTGAATAGATCTTTGCCACGTTTAATACATATAATTAAAACCAAACTTGAAAATTCAGTAAAGTCAAACTGTCAATTTTGACAGTTAATATTAATTTGTCATAACAGAGCGATTTTTATTTTTACAGTATCCGTACCTTATTGTAAAGATAAAGCTTATTAATACATGAAAGACTACTTGTGCTAAATGCTTCATACCGTCATGTAAAAACACAACAACAAATAGCCAAAACAAATTATAACAAATCAAATAGGTCCATATTTAAAACAAATCCAAAGGGTAGCAAGCAGTTCCTTATAACAAGCAAATGGTCAATGTAGCAGTAAGTATCGAAGTCCGAAGGGAAAGCAAGGGTTATAGTGAAAAGAATTAGGAAACTTATCAAAAAATCTAGGCACGGTACGCTCAACGAAAGTAAACAGCTTCATGTAAACTTGACGTTGACATTGACGTTTGACACACACAAAATTTTATTACATGAGGCGCTGAAAGTTACAAACAGGGTACTTTATGACGTCATTTAGGTCAAGTAAAAGTCAAGTGATTTTAAGAATTTTTGTGAAAATAATTACATCTTAAAATTTTAAGACCTAAAAATAGAAAAATAAGGCTTTATAAACCTAAAATCTCGAAATGGTTTGGAATCAGCATAGGTTAATTTTTACTTTACATACTGAATTACTATTTAGTTCTTATTAATACAGAAAAAAAAACTATGCTTGAGAAGTTTTTGTAGTAGCTTCAAGAATAAGTTTTTAAACCAGTTCGTCTATGTTGATGATCTTGTATCTTCACATAGTACCTAAGTAGTAGTCTTCGATATTAAAAAGTGAAATTGCAAAAAAATAAAACTCGACTTCAAAAACAAGCGACTACTACTGCGGCGGCAATTTCGCAATTTACAAAAAAGCAAAGCCAGCGGCTTCCGAAACTAAAAGAATATTTCGTTTGTAGTCACTTTTCTTTTAATTAAGTCGGTAATTGAATTTTTTTAAGTTTTTTTTTTTTGACGATTTAAAATAAAGTATCATCTTTATTCATTCAGCCGAATGATGGTCACAGACACTAGGCCCCACCGTGCGTCGCCACAACGACTGGCTCTGCGCAAGTAAAGAAAGTTTAAATTTAATTTTTATTAATTTTGTTTTTTCAGATACTCGTATACTAAAACAAGTTACGCAAGAAGTACACAGCAACATAAAAAACAACACTTTAAACAAATAGATAAACATATAACATGACCCAAACATGAACGAATAGGCCAGCGAGCGCAGCGGGTGCGCCGGCGCGTGCATCGCTGTCTACGAGCGCCACGTCGATGTAGTCGCACACCAGCTCGTCCCAGTTGTTGGTGAGGTCGTGAATGCTCTTGGCTTCAGCCACCAGCTTGTGCCGCATCAATTTCTTCACCTTTTCGAGACGTTCGGGAGAGTCATCGGAGAGCTCGCGCACGCGCAGCCACGGGTGCACGCTCGTGGGCGGCTCCACCATCACCACGGTGGGTACGTACTGTGACACCTGCAGCAGCACCGGTGGCTTCTGCGTCGGTGCGTCCACGTGCTGGCCTTTCTTCCGTTGGTCTTTCTTCAAGATAGACAGTCTAGATTTCTCGGCGAGTGACAGCGCCGTGGCATTAACGGTCGTGGTGCTCACGGTAGTGGTAGTGACAACAGGCGTGGTGGTGCGGGTGCGACGGGTGGCGCTGTTCGTGGTGGTGGTAGGGGTGGGGGTAAACGTCCTGGGGCGGGGGCTGGGTATGCGCGGGGAGATTTCGACGGGCTCCTCGGGGCTGGCGGGCGGCAGCATGCGCCGGTGGCTGGTCCACAGCATATCCAGGTAGCTCGTGGGGGTTGGCGCGTGGGCCGGCGCGGGGGCCTGCTCTGAGCACACACAACGAACGTTTCGTTAGCTTTTCCGATGATCGAGCCGAATCACTTACAAACAACGAAAGCGACAATTGTCGTTTTTAATTTAAAACAGCCTCGACGAATGAAAGATCAGGAAGTTATTGCACGGTAAGTAATAACTGGCGTAACCAAAACAAAATAAAATATTGTATATGGGTATAAACAGTAACTGGTGTCAGTAAATTTACAAGTGCAGTTAAAAAGTAAAGCATTTATTTATTTATTTGTTTATTTAAACATACATCTACCATTACAGCTAACCAATGCGGTAAATGCGCCTTAATTAATACTTAACTTAATTGTTACTTATAAACTAATACCTATAACTAATTACAAACAAAGCATTCCTTGTGAATTCACCCAGAGAACAACAGAATAAGTCCGTCTCACTCACTATGAGGTTGAGCGTGCGGAGCGCACGCTTTTAAAAGGTTGGTCCGATGTCCAATGAAGCGCCAGCCCGCGCCGCAGCTGAGCGCGTAGCTTTAAATTCCCCTCATAATAATAATGATATACCTATCCTTGATCCAGCCTGTCCCATCTTGCTGTCCTCCCTATGTATTCATTATCATTACTAGCAGGTGGAATATAGACGACACAAAGTAAAAACATAAATCGGTTACGTAGGTAAACAGTAGCACAAACCAGTTCGAACATATGATCGTCCACGTTGACGTCATCGGGTAGTGACACTCGCCGCAACTCAAAACGCGGTGTGGCCACGAGATACGCGCCGCCTTGTTTACGTCCATACCTATTATGCTCGGTCACCCCGCAAAATAGTAAATCCAGGTGGAATTATTTTGGTGACAAAAGTCCTCGCGCATATTTGGGAGTGGCGCGAGGAGGCTTGACTCCGATGCCGCAAAAATCGCGGCACAGCGGACAGAGCTCCGACGGGATCTCATGGCGTCATGGAGAGTGCGATTGTCGTAACCCAGTGCTGGGCACGCCACTATTGCGGCGATAAGTCCCCTCTTTGAGGAGTGGCTGGAGAGGCGCCACGGCGTCCTCACCTTCCGCCTGACCAGGTCCTCACCGGACACGGCTGTTTCGGGAGGTACCTGTTTTGGATAAGGCGGGAGGAAACGCCCGGGTGTCATCACTGCGTGGATCACCCGGAGGACACGGTGGAGCATACGGTGGAGGTATGCCCGACTTGGGCAGAGTACCGCCGTGTCCTCGTGGATCGGTGACGGGGATCTCTCGCGTTCGGCCCTGGTCCAGGCCATGGTACGGAGCGAGAGGGCATGGGAGGCCGTCACCTCCTTCTGCGAAGCAGTAACGCTCGCGAAGGAGGAGGCGGAGCGCGTGAGGGAGAGGCAAATTTCGCGCCCTCACGCCCCTAGCCACCGCAGGAGGAGACGCCCTGGGCGTCGGAAATCGATTGCCGATTCCCGGCCACCGTAGGCGCAATGGGTAGCTCGCCGTCCGGTAAGGACCAAGCCCGGGTGGACGGCGCGTTGTGTTCCACGCGCGCCTCAAAGAGATGTCAGCGAATGAAGGGGTTCGATGAGACCATTGCCTGCCGGGGTTGCGGGAAAGTCCGAAAGGGATACCGTGGCCCCCTGGCATTGCACAGGCAACAGAAAGAACACGGGTGGGTTTTAGTCAGCAAGAGTGACACGCCCTCCTGCTCCACCCAGAGCGGAAGAAGACATTTGATGACTTCCCAACCACAAAAAAAAACGTGGAATTATTTCTGCATCATGGATGGAGTCATTGCAGCTCGTTTCGGTGATGGCAAACAAGTCTGCATTTGCCGTTGAAATTTTGGTATAAAATTCCTCAAGCTTTGTTCGAAGCCCGCGCACGTATTGATACAATATTTCAACGGTTTCTAGGGTTGCTGGTTGCTCTACGAAACCACACCCATTCCGCAAATTCTATTCAGTTTTTAGGCTGACATAACTTGTCGTATTTGCTCTCCAGAACTCCGGTGATAAAGGATGCATAATGCCTTTCCGTTTTATGTTTTATTTTTTCAACTTTAATTTGTACTTGTTCTTCATAAATTTTACAAACATATTTTTCTAAACTTTCTATTGTTTTTTGTTTCTGAAAACGCGATACGTGTAAGAATCTGCTCTTTTCGTACCCTGTATGTCGATTGCACTCGTGTTTGCGCCTTTTTTTTACTTCATTGTTCGAGTCTTTTTTTCCGTGTTACAGCAGTCCAATTTCATTCTTTTTCTGGTTCTTACTTTTCCAAAATAAAAACATTCCCAGACCTCCTCTCACTATTTACTACTGGAATCTGTTACTTATTCGATACTCCTTTCGCCGATTTTCTGGCCACAAATTCCTTTACTGGTACATTATTTTCAACTACCTGCTTCTGCTTATCTTTGACGGCTTTTGCAAAAGACGGTGTCAAGCTTGTAGAGCCTTGCGTTTGATTTGGCAATCTTGCCTGACTTTCCTTTACACTGGTTTGTGGGCACTCAATTCTTTCCATTAGCGTTTTAATTCTTGCTTCTCAACTTTATTTGCTTTTTGCTGCACTACCCCCAATATTTGTTTTAATTCCTTTAACTATTTTTCCGTATTGATAAATTTATTTTGCAATAACACATAATCTTTCCGCTGCTGCTCTAAACGAGACTTCACTTCCCATCGAAACTCCCGTATCTCGTCTAGAAGTAGACTCTCCGTATCAATTACTTCACTTGTATTCCGACGACTACCTCTCTCGGCAGTGTTCACGTGGCTACTCGGTGAATACGTTTTGGTGGCGACTGCAGTTCCTCGAACAGGTGTGTCTGTATTACCCCGTTTCGGCATTGTGCATGTGCACTCGGGACATATCCACAAACTCCTGTATTCCGGCGTGAAAGCCTTTAACATCTCCCGTTGTTAAGGCCAGGCAACTAAGGTGGAATTTCTTCTTGCATTTTACTCGCGATCACTCCATAAAAAGTGAATTATTAACAACAGTTACTACACTTCGCCTCCATTTAAAACTTCAAATAGTAAAATATAAATATTTGTGATTTAGTGACACACACGATACGTAACACGTCCGTACGCGTCCGTGCGCGTTCGCGTACATCACCGAACTGGATTAGCTTATCACGAAAAATCAATAATTAATATTCCTAGTTAGCAAAATCAATTTAATTATAAAGTAGCTAATGCGGTTGGTCACAGTTCTAACCTAACTTAACTAAATGACTACACGACATTCAGCTATCTGTTAAACGTTGCGCTCAATGACTTGGCTAGTTGTCCTACAGCTATTTAATTGGATGCCGTTTAAAATGAACGGCCTAGACGTCCAAATAGCTAGCAAATTTAACCAGATGGCTGTGACATGAATAAAACTAGTACTTAATTTGTCTCACTATAAGTACCTTAAACATGGTTTAGAGTACCCAGTTAGCGAGCAGTAACTTCACCCGGCCTAACCATCATCTCGACTTTGTCGACTCAATCTAGCTTATTTTTATTTTGTTTTTAAGTGATGTGTCAAAGTGATTCCGTTAACCTATTTACGCAAACGAAATGAAATGCAGACAAATTAAAAAGAAATAAGCGACCCAAACAATAAAAAAACACAATTTACGCAATAAACAATTTCATTTCATTTGTTTTCTATTACACATTACAGAAGCGTGCAGTATCCATACCTCTTAATACCCGACTGGTTTCTATTTGATCCTTCATAAACTTGCAAGAGGAAAATTACTATTGTGGTATCTATCTAAGAGTGATAGATTCCCCATTAATAATAGGCAGTAACAAGCTGCTTGCTGACATTGCGACACACTCACGTATCGATAATCGTTAACACACACATAATACGGGAACGCCACGCACATGCAGTGGCTAGAGAATCATAGAATCATATTCGCGCAATTAGCGCTGAGCGGAAGTTTGACCACATCAGGCACGATAGTCACGGGCTATTGATTTCTATGAGTAAACGGTGACGCTCACTGATACGCTTGGTTTGTATGGAAAATGTCGACAATACCGTCTCTAGCAGCGGCTGCTGAGTCGTTTCACGATACACGACCAGCTGAGCAAATGTTAGTGGGAGTATTATGATAAAGAAATAAAATCAGTCAGCACGGTGGCGTGAACGTACCTGTAGTTCGTCGGAGGAGCGCGGGCAGTTTGTTCTTGATGTTGTTGACTCTCTTCATGTCGTCGTAGTAGTCGTCGTAGTCCTCGAAAGGCTTGTGTTTGGGCTTGCCGAGCGGCTGCACCTTGATGAGCTCGTCCTCGTCGTCCTCCGGCGGTAGCCGGAAGTGCTCGGGGGCGTGAACGCGTGGGGCGTGTGGCGCGTGCGCGCGCAGCTCTGGCGGGCGCGTGCGACGCATGCCCACCGCCTCGTCGCTCTTCATCCGCTGGTCCAGCTCGTCGTCGTCGTTCGCGATGTCAAAGTCACTGCTCTTTCTCTTTACGAACCTGTCCCGAGGCTTCCTCCAAGAACCACGTCTAGTGGTAGCTTCGTATACAAATTTAACTTCTTCCTCGAATTCTTTACTCTTATCATCTGGAAAGTCATCTTTATCTAAATGGAAATAGTCTTTGCTATCTATATCACTAATATCATCTTTCCTATCTGGACTATATTTGGCTACCCGCCTGGGTGGCTCGTCGTCGCTCGGCACGTCTTTGAGCCGGGAGCGGTGCTTGGGGTAGCGGTGGTTCGTGCGGAACTTGCGGACGTCCTCATCGTCCCGCTCGTATTTGCGCGCGGCGTCTGGGGCGCTGTCTAAGGGTGGTCTCATCAGTCCTCTCTGCTTTCTTCCCGGTTTCCGCCATACTTTTGGTTCGTCGAAATCCTTCGCAGGTTTTTCAGTTTTAACTGTAAATACAAATAAGTTCTCATCATTATAAATTCTTATGGGTTCTTCTCCTTCATTTCGTGTGGTTAGTGACTAACCTGGTGTCAGAGTTTTAAAGACAACCATGGGCCTCACATGCCGGTGAGAAATACTTGATAAGAAATAAATCTCTCATGCTTGCTGGTTTCCTCACGATGTTTTCTTTCACCGTTTTTGAAGCAACTGATATGCAATACGCACATGAATCCAAAAAGTCAGAGGTGCGTGCTTTGGGTTCCAACTCGAGACTTATGACTTGGCAGTCCGACGGTCACACCACTAGGTATTATTATTAGGTAACTCAAGAAAAATATTTTTAATTTGTATTTTCTTTTTATTAAAAACAGTGATTCTCCTGAATCGTGGGTGCGTTCACAAACAATAAATCCCATGCCAAAGAAAACCGCAACTGACCGCAACATATTGCGCAGACTGTCAAATAAGTAGCACAGCTCGGCACGAATATGTTTGACGTAACAATCGTACCATAAGTAGCTCAGCTCGGCACGAATATGTTTGACGTAACAATCGTACCATAAGTAGCTCAGCTCGGCACGAATATGTTTGACGTAACAATCGTACCATAAGTAGCTCAGCTCGGCACGAATATGTTTGACGTAACAATCGTACCATAAGTAGCACAGCTCGGCACGAATATGTTTGACGTAACAATCGTACCATAAGTAGCTCAGCTCGGCACGAATATGTTTGACGTAACAATCGTACCATAAGTAGCTCAGCTCGGCACGAATATGTTTGACGTAACAATCGTACCATAAGTAGCTCAGCTCGGCACGAATATGTTTGACGTAACAATCGTACCATAAGTAGCTCAGCTCGGCACGAATATGTTTGACGTAACAATCGTACCATAAGTAGCTCAGCTCGGCACAAATATGTTTGACGTAACAATCGTACCATAAGTAGCTCAGCTCGGCACGAATATGTTTGACGTAACAATCGTACTGTGGTGATAAAGAAACTCATTGGAGTTTCTATGGTTTTAGAATAAAGCTGGTAATTTGATATTGTCATTCTGTCAATACGACTGTAATCTTTTTCTTTGTATTTTGCTGATTAAAACCAATTATTCTAAAGGTTTTATCTTATTTATCAATTTAATCAGCAAAATGTTCTAAATAAAATGGAGAGATTCTTACATCCCGAAAAACTAGACATTGATCCGTCTGACAGCTCCGCCTCGACGGATTGGGAACACTGGAAGAGGACATTCGAAAGTTTTTTGTCATTTTGCGAAAAAGATACGAAAGATGGTAAAATTATCCTAGACTTACTCATAAATCATGTATCTGCTAGAATTTACTCGTTTATCAGTGAGTGCACAACTTATGAAATAGCTATTCACACACTCAACAAAAATTTTATCAAACAAAAAAATATAATTTACGCCAGACATATTATGCTGGCAACAAGAAAGCAACAGAGTGAAGAAAATATCGACACATATATTCAGGTATTAAAATTAATGGCAAAAGACTGCAAATTTGAAAAAGTGGATGCCGAAACGAATAAACATGATAGTATAAGAGATGCATTTATTTCTGGCATCAAGTCAAACAAAATAAGACAACGATTACTTGAAAATCTGTCATTAACACTCGACCAAGCCTACAATCATCAGGCGTTGTCGTTGGAGATGGCCGAATTGAGCTCACAGAACTACAATACTTCAAATCTAAGTGCTGTTCAGAGTTTAAATGAAGACAAGGAACCTATAGCAGCAGCGTTTACTAAGCGAAAGTGTTTCTTCTGTGGAGTGCGTGTGCATCCTAGAAAGGATTGTCCAGCTGTCGATGCCAACTGCCAGATTTGTGATAAGAAGGGACACCATGCTAATGTATGTCGAAGAAAGAAACTTAATACTGTTGCGGTTCTAGTTAAGCAAGATACAAGTAATAACAGTTCTGCATGTATAGTAGCAGCATCACCGGATTCTCTTAAGAAGGCAACTGTAACAGCCTACATCCAGGTAATTCGTGCCCAAGCATTAAGCTTTTCACGGGTGGCAGTTATGTGGTAAACCAGATACGGGTATTGAATATAATAAAATGCGTGATACGCGGAGAAATTTCAAAAGTAAATTAAAATGGTGTCGTAATAATGAAAAACAAATTAAAATAGATTTAATAGCTGAAAATCATAAATCTAAGGACTTCGTAAATTTTTGGAAAATTCGAATAAACTGAATCCTAGGTTGAGCCTCCCCGTAAGTGTTGGTGGTAAACATGATCCCACACAAATTGCAAATATGTTTGTAGATCAATTTAAAGTGAAGCCCTTGGCAAATTCCTCTGCTGGTTATGTGACGCAGGAGGTGACTGGCGCTAATGTGAGCGTGGCGCGGGGTTTGAATTTATCTGCTAAAGATGTCAAGAATGTGATAAAGAATATGGTTAGAGGCAAGTCCCCGGGAGATGATCACCTTAGTGTCGAGCACCTTAAGTATGCAGGTGTACACTTGCCAAGAGTATTGTCGATGTTTTTTAGACTGTGTGTGAGTCATTCTTACCTGCCCAGTGCACTTATGCGAACTATAGTTGTACCTGTCATAAAAAATAAAACCGGTGATGCTGCTGATCCCAGTAATTACAGACCAATATCCCTGGCAACGGTCATAGCAAAGGTGCTGGATAGTCTGCTGGATACATACATGGCCCCCAGGATTGACTTGCATGATGCACAGTTTGGCTTCAGGCCTGGGCTGTCGACTGAAAGTGCCATTATGTGTTTAAAGCGGACTGTCCGGTATTATACGGATAGGAAAACGCCTGTTAATGCGTACTTCTTAGATCAGTCCAGGGCATTCGACCTTGTGCCTTATGACCAGCTGTGGGACAAGCTAAGGAATGAGAAAAAAGTAGATTTTGAGGTCACGTCATTGTTAAGTTTCTGGTATGAGAACCAAATAAACAATGTTAGGTGGGCAGGGGCTATGTCCGAAGAATATAAATTGAGGATGTGGGCTGAGGCAGGGGGGAATCACCTCCCCTCGCCTTTTCAATTTGTATATAAACCAACTGATTGTTGAGCTCGGCAATACTGGTGTCGGCTGTCATATACGGAGTTGCTATGAACAACATCAGCTATGCAGACGATATGGTCTTGCTGAGCCCATCAATCAGTGCGTTAAGACGTTTGCTGAAGGTCTGTGAGAACTATGCGGTGACTCAGGGGCTTAGGTATAATGTCACTAAGAGTGAGTTACTTGTTTTCAATGGTGATGCCAAAAGATACTTAAATGTTCCTTGCATCTCATTAGCAGGTACACCCTTGAAGCAAGTCTCAAAATTTAAATATCTGGGCCACTGGGTCACTGAGGACCTGTGCGACGATTTAGATATAGAGAGAGAGCGTAGGGCGTTGTCTGTTCGAAGTAATATGCTGGCCCGTAGGTTTGCACGGTGTTCTTACGACGTTAAAATGACGCTTTTTCGAGCCTACTGTCAGACTTTTTACACCTGCAGCCTTTGGGTCAAGTATACGCAGAAGGCATACAGCGCTCTGCGTGTACAGTATAACAATGCTTTCAGGATGCTTGTGGGGCTGCCGCGGTATTGTAGCGCTTCGGGTATGTTTGCCGATGCGAGAGTGGATGATTTTTATGCCATTATTCGAAAACGATGCGCTTCTCTCCGGCATAGAACAGATATCAGCTCCCATGGCATGTTGAGAGCATTGAGTGACCGGTGGGACTGCCCGATGCTTGGTCGATGGGTGAGACTGCACACACAGTTCGGCTCGACTAGATAGCTGTACGTGCATTTTATTATATTTATATTATGTTATTATTATTATTATGCCTATTTGTGATTCTTATGTGTGTGTATTGTGTAATTTTTGTTATGATGACTTTGTAATTAATGAATGCTTATGTTTTAATGTTAATATTTCACTAATTCTATGGACTTTAACGTCTGCGAATAAATGATTATTTATTTTATTTTATTAATTGATACGGGCAGTTCTTGCGCTGATCTTATTATTGATCATGACATACTAGAGAAGCATTCTTCACTTGAGTTCACTTTTGGAGGATCAAAAGATCAAATTAAGGTATGCAGTGTTGCTGCGGCATCTGTACCTGCTGTACCTTTGTTTTCGAATGTTTCTCCCGAATGAAAGCCTGTTGCCATAAAATCTCGCAGATACAGTGAGGATGATAAAAAATTTATTGGAGATGAAATAAGAAAACTTTTGGCTGAGGGAATTATTGAAGAGAGTATGTCACCCTGGAGAGCTCAAGTCCTCATTTCACAGAATACTAATCATAAGAAAAGTCTCGTCATCGATTATTCTCGAACAATAAATAGATATACACATTTAGATGCATACCCACTACCAAACATAGAAGAAATGGTGTCACAGGCTTAGTAGTAACACATGTATCGATCATTTTGCGCATAACATACGAAGAGGATGTAAAGCTGAAATTATAGATCTCATCCTTTCTGATCACACGTCACAAATACTCAGGGTACCCATAAAGAGAATATGCCGCTTAAAATTCTGGAAAATTGCAAAAATAAACTACTGCACAGAGAACCTCAAAAAATTCCGAGAATGCATTCAAAGTTTAACTTTTAAGGATGTATATGAAAGTAACGATGCCAATATAGCTTACAAATTATTTTATGAAACGTTCTCCCTATTCTACAAACTTTGCTTCCCTGATAAAATAATAACTATCCATACAAATAAAAAAGTAAAATGGATATCGCGCGGTATAAAAAGCTGTAGTAAAAAACAACAAAAATTACTGTGGGCATACAGACTAAATCTTGTATTAAGTAATAAAAGTAACTTTAAAAAATACTCTTTACAATATAAGAAAATTATAAGACTAACACAGCAAGCTCAAAATGATTACTTCATAAAAACCTCGCAGAATAAGTCGAAAGCTACATGGCAACTAGTTAGACCAAAAAATAACTCACCTAAGGAGCAAATTATGACCATTAATAAATGTGACCTGACCTTTTCCAAACCTATTGACATTGCAAATGCATTTAATAATTATTTCATAGATGACATTGAGAATAATATTAAAACTGATATGGAATTTGACAATACATTAGGCAATCAATGTTTATGCAGCCTGTTCTATCAACCGACATTGTTTCTGCTATAAGATCACTTACAAATACAAGTACTGTAGGATTTGACGGTGTGTCAACAAAGGTGATAAAATTTGTAAATGAACTCATAGCACCCGTATTAGCGTATATTATGAACCTTGGCATTGTTGACGGAGTTTATCCAGAAGACTTGAAGAAAGTTATTATCTCAATAAATTTAACTTATTATGCAAGGAACAAAATGGCTTTAGAAAGAATACCACGATCAACATGGCTATTTTTAATTTTTTACGTAGCATTATGTTAGCAGTAGACCAAAAGGCTCCTATTTGTGCTATTTACACAGATATGACTAAAGCCTTCGATTACGTAAATCACGACGTCTTACTAGACAAATTGCGTAGCTACGTTATCCGAGGTAACATTTTGAAACTATTTGAATCCTATCTCTCCAACAGAATGCAATGTACAGAGATTGCGAGAGTATGTGAAAAAACAAAATTTGAAAAGAGTTTTTTATCTCATTCAAGATTGATAAAGTTTGGTGTCCCACAGGGTAGCGTCCTTGGGCCACCACTTTTTTTAGTCTATATAAATGATCTGCCAAGGGTGACTCAACATAAAATGGTGATGTTTGCAGACGACAGTACTGCCATAGTGAAATGTGTTCATAGCAATATTTATCAAGATGACATAAATAATACATTATCGGACATAATTAATTGGCTTAGTAAAAATAATTTAGTTATAAACTTAAAAAAAACCAAAATAATGCATTTTCACCAAAGAACTCCAGTACCAAAAGTAAATATCAGACATAGTAACTGTGACATTGAAGAAGTTAAAGTAGCAAAATTCTTAGGTTTATTCCTTGATAACCAACTTAACTGGAAGGCCCACATAGATGACCTAAGTAAGAAAGTAAATAAATCAGGATACGCACTTTTCCAAATTGCTAGGAAAATAAATATGGATGCGCTACTAGCTGCATATCACGGCTTAATAGCCTCAATTTTGCGATACGGCATTATTTTTTGGGGAAATTCTACTGATAAAGATATCGTCTTTAAGGCACAAAAAAGATGCATAAGATCAATGTGTGGTCTGAAAATTGATGATAGCTGTGTACCTTTCTTTAAATCGCTGAAAATACTTACCTTACCTTCATTATATATTTTTGAAATTAGTGTTTTCGTCAAAACTAACACGAAGTTATTCGAAAAAATGTCAACGTTACGAGATTTTGCGATTCGTAGCCAATACGCAAACTCTTTAAGCAATCAGCGTTGTAAGACTGCCTTAGTGAGAAAGAGCGTTTTAGGCATGGCACCGCGCATCTACAATAAATTACCTGATTTCATAAAAAAATTGAATGTTACGCAATAAAAATAAAAATTAAAACAATTATATTAATGTAGACTTTTATTTTATTTATTTTATTGTAGAAACAATTTTTTTTATTGATTATTGTGACTAATTGTAAATTTATGAGTATTTGTTTATTAATTGACTGTAGAAATGACTCCATATTGTGGCATTTATTCTATTAATTTTGACATACCTACCAAATAATTTGTGTTTACCTCTCGCATGATTAATCTCTTATTTTGCATGCAACCATATTAAAATTTGTACGCTTTTTGGCATAACATAGCGACCTATGAACTTTATTTTAAGAACTGTATTCACTACCTATGTTACACAAATAAAAATGATTATGATTATTATGATTATGATTACAGATATCCAAATATCGTGTGTTTAGCGCTATAGACTTAAAAAGTGCATATCATCAAGTCCCGATTCTGCCAAAGGAGCGTCACTTTACTGCTTTTGAAGCACTTGGAAATCTTTACCAATTTCGGCGTATTCCATTTGGTGTCACTAACGGAGTGTCAAGTTTCCAAAGAACCATAGACTGGGTTATTCGCAAAGAAGAGCTAAAAGGAACGTATGCGTATTTAGATGACCTTACGGTATGTGGAATAAATCAAGTGGAACATGATGAAAACCTTAAGAGGTTTTTAACAGCAGCTCAAAAATATGGCCTAACTTTCAATAAAGAAAAGAGTAAGTTTTCCCAATAATCTATTAATATTCTGGGATACAATGTAGATAACCACGTTATAAGCCAGACGAGGAACGCTTAAGGCCACTATTGAGGATAACAATAGGAACAATAGGAATGTTTGCACATTATAGCAAATGGATCCCAAATTTCTCAGAAAGAGTTCATGCTCTCACTCATGCACAAATTGTTCCATTGAAAAATGAATTAGTTCAAAGTTTCGAAAGACTAAAATCTGATATAGCGAAATCAGCTGTTCACGCTATCGACCATAATGCACCATTCACCGTGGAAACAGATGCATCCAATCATTCTATCGCAGCAACTTTGTCACAATGTAATCGACCTGTTGCATTTTTTTCTAGAATGCTAAATAATAGCGAACTTAACCACTCAGCTATAGAGAAAGAAGCTTACGCTATAGTGGAATCACTTTAGTGGAATCGCTAAGGAAATGGCGCCATTTTCTCATTGGAAAATCATTTCGTCTCATTACTGACCAACGTTCTGTATCATTTATGTTTGATAATAAACTGACGAGCAAAATAAAGAATGAAAAAATACAGCGATGGCGCTTGGACTTAGCACCCTTCAAGTACGACATAGTGTACCGTCCCGGAAAGCAGAATGATGTGGCAGACGCGCTTTCGCGAGTTTGTGCTTCGGTACTGGTACGAACTGAGAAACTAATTTCATTGCATGAAGCTTTGTGTCACCCAGGAATAATACGCATGAATCACTGGGTAAAGTCTAAAAATTTGCCTTATCCTACTGAAGAAATTAGGAATATGACTAATTCCTGCCGGATATGTTCCGAAATAAAACCGAAATTCTACAGATCTGACTTACCAGAGCCTATCATAATAAAAGCAACTTCACCTATGGAAAGATTAAGCATAGACTTTAAAGGTCCTGTACCATCTAATATAAGAAATAAATAAATAATAATAATAAAAAAACGGGGAATATTTCAGGGCGATAGTCTGAGTCCACTTTGGTTCTGCTTAGCCCTGAATCCTCTAAGCACACTGCTAGAGGATTCAGGACTGGGCTATCGATTGAGGAGAGATGCTCAGGTCATATCTCACCTCCTCTACATGGATGACTTGAAACTCTTTGCCCCCAACAAATTGCGACTGATGGAAATACTGAAGGTAACTGAAACATTCAGTAGCGCCATCAGGATGGAATTTGGTGTGGACAAATGTGCAGTCATGCATGTAAAGCGAGGTGAGATTATGGAGTCCGAGGGAACTCAACTCACGGACTCCATACACCTTAGATCCCTCTCCTCAACCGAAAGCTATAAGTATTTGGGTATGTCGGAAGCGTTAGGCATCAACGTTGCTGACATGAAGCAATCGTTGAAGGAGCGCTTCTTTGGTCGCCTGAAGAAGGTTTAGTCTTCTTTCGGGCGGAAACAAGGTGCGCGCCTTTAACGGTTGGGTCATGCCGGTTTTGATGTACTCTTTCGGCATACTCAAATGTACTCAGACCGAACTCGACGCCCTGGACAGGAGGGTCCGTACACTCCTGACCGCAAACCGGATGCATCACCCACGTTCATCGGTGATGAGACTGTACATCCCGCGGAAATGCGGGGGTCGAGGCTTTTTAAATGCGAAGACCCTCCATAACCGCGAGGTGTGCAGCCTCAGGGAATATTTTTTAAAAGCCGAAATGGGTATGCACCGTGATGTGGTCGCAGTGGACAAGGGGCTCACCCCGCTCTCCATGGCTAAAGAGAACTGGCGCAAACCTGTTTTACTTACTACAGATGACCGCAAGGAAGTATGGCAAAGCAAGGAGCTTCACGGGCGCTTCTACCGGGCTCTTCACGAGCCTGGTGTAGATTTCCTAGCGTCCGTATCCTGGCTACGTTTTGGTGACCTTTTCGGGGAAACTGAAGGTTTCGTCTGTGCAATTATGGACGAAGTTATCTTGACGAATAACTACCGGAGACATATTATGAGGGACGGGACGGTTGACGTGTGTCGGGCATGCCACCGTCCGGGTGAGTCCATCAGACATATTATCTCTGGTTGTTCTCGTCTGGCTAACGGCGAGTACTTGCACAGGCATAACCAAGTGGCCAGGATTATTCACCAGCTACTTGCTTTGAAATATAAACTTGTGGATTCTGAGGTACCGTACTACAAGTATGTGCCCGACCCAGTTCTCGAAAATGTCACCATGTCACTTTGTACTGGGATCGGTCTATCATTACTGACAGGACTATTGTTGCCAATAAGCCTGATATAGTTAGTGGTGATAGACCGATTAGCGCGCCGCGCAATGATCGTTGATGTTACCATTCCACATGACGAGAACCTCGTGAAAGCTGAGAAAGAGAAACAAATAAAATATCTCGACTTAGCACACGAGGTTTTCGACATGTGGAATGTGAGCTCGGCTATCATTGTGCCGATTGTCGTAACGGCCAATGGCCTGATGGCCGAAAGCCTCGACCAACATCTCCCGAGGCTCTCGTTAGGCGGTTGGATCAAGGGCCTGATTCAGAAGGCAGTACTTCTCGATACGGCTCGTATTGTGAGGAGGTTCCTATCTCTGCAGCCCTAACCACCGGTAGCTTGGACCCTGCTCCCGACACCGGCGGAACACAATTTTTTATATTTTTAAATGTTTTTTATATCCTTTAAAAAAAAAAAAATTAAAAATGTATTTTATATGTTAGAAAAATAAATAAACGAAATAATAATAAAATAATAAATCGTTTATTTATCAAAAGGGGCACATTTACAATAAGTATCTTAATAATTAAAATAGAGCACATTTGCTTAATTGCCTGAACTAGGTTGAACCTGTGCTTCAGGCTAGGAAGTGCATAAATACTTTATGTAATAAATTAACATGGAGTTTAAAGTATATAAACTAAAATAAAACTAGGTCAATCAAAGTAAAGTGGCATGTTAGCGATTCTATTTGCAGACAACAAGTAGATCTTCTGTCTGTGCATAATCTATGGTTAGTAAATATTCAAGTATATTTTTTTTACAGCTAAAGTAATTTAAATTATAAATACTAAGTTTTCTATTTAATCTATTGTACAGAAATGGGCCTAAGAATGTAAAAAATCTTTCTACAAAGACATGTTTTGAGGTTGCATTTAATATATATTGACTTTAATCGATGAATATTCACGTTTCCCGTTTGCGTTCCCGTGTAGTGATATGAGTTCTACAACAGTAATAAAACATTTAAATGAGATATTTATGTTATTTGGCATGCCATCTTATCTTTATTCAGATCGCTTCGGAACTTCATTCGTATCGGCATAAGTAAAGAATTTCTTGAATTCACGAGGTATTGCTTCAAGTAGAACCACTCCATACAATCCAAGAGGAAATGGCCAAGTAGAACGTTTTAATGGGACTTTATGGAAATCAATACAATTGGCTCTACGTTCACGCAACCTAGCAATAGAAAATTGGGAACAAGTTCTTCCTCAAGCTTTACATTCGATACGGTCTTTGCTCGGTACAGCCACTCACTGTACGCCACATGAACGGATGTTCACACATACTAGACGATCATCGAATGGAGTCTCTATACCTACTTGGTTGACAGAATCGGAACATGTGCTAATGCGAAAATTTAACCGTAATAATAAATATCAGCCAGTCGTTGAGGAGGTGACTTTACTTCATGTAAATCCGGATTATTCCTATGTGCGTCTTGCAGATGGTCGAGAATCAACTATCTCTAATCGACACTTAGCACCATTAGGACAAGATAGTGAGATAATCCAGGAAACGCCTGAAGTACTTAACGAGACCCGAGATTCAGTCGAGACTAATGAAGACGACTTCTACGATTCTCGAAGCATGAACGAAGAAGAGGAACAGCAACAGTTGACAGACCACCCACCTGTCGATGCCGAATACACGGCTACTGACAATCCAGCTACTGTTCAACGAAGGTCCACTAGAAATCGAAGGCTTCCAGACCGCTACGGAGACTACGTTCTAAACTGAATAGTTCTCTTTTAAGCCTGGAAGAATGTGGTGATATAGAAACTCATTGGAGTTTCTATGGTTTTAGAATAAAGCTGGTAATTTGATATTGTCATTCTGTCAATACGACTGTAATCTTTTTCTTTGTACAACCAGTGTGTAAAACCATTTATTCTAAAGGTTTTATCTTATTTATCACGTAACATAAGTGTAAAGATTGCACCTCAATGCAAACTTTTCTCTTGCTAGACCGTTACCATAGCAACGGAAAAAAACATGTTTGTTACAATCCTTTCTGACACAATAAAATACGATTGTATTCATATTCAGTGAACTTTATTTAGAAGATATATAAAAATACATATATCTTCACATGGTAGCAGAGCGTTCCAGAATGAATGCATAATCGAAAAACAAATAAAATAAAAGAAAAGAAGATGTCGAACAGAATTGAAGCCTTAAATAAAGAAAATTATGACACATGGGCAATACAGGCCAAAGCCGTTCTGGTGAAAGGAAAATTGTGGAAATATGCAGAGCAACATATTGACTTGACGAAAGCAGCCGAGTCGGATATTGAAGGAAACTTGCTGGCTATCAGTGAGTTAATCCTTATAATATCGCCGTCGGAACTCAAACAAATAAAAAGCTGCAAAACAGCTCATGAAATTTGGATAAAGCTAAACGAAACTTACGCTAGCAAATGTCCTGCGAGGAAAGCAGCGCTACTGAAGCAACTTATTTTGGCAAAATATGAGAATGGAAACGACATCAGGGAACATCTAAACCACTTTATGGACGTTGTAGACAAACTAGAACAAATGAATGTCGCGATACATGAAGATTTACTAACTATTATGATGCTGTACAGTCTTTCCTCAGAATTTGAAACATTTAGAGTTGCAATAGAATCCCGTGATAAACTTCCGAAACCGGATGAACTAAAAATAAAAATCATAGAGGAATTTCAAGCACGGAAAAACACCCAAGGAACCCAGCCGAGTACAAGCTCAAGCGAACAAGAATCGTTCTATGCAAAAACAAACTTTTACTGCAAAATATGCAACAAAAAGGGGCATATGACTAAGAACTGCTGGAAAAATTACAAAAATAAGAACAAGAATAATCCCAACAATAAAGGGAATAGAGACAACCAAAAGGAATTCAATTCCTTAGCATTATTAGCAAAAGATGAAGCATTCCAGAAACAATGGATTTTGGACAGTGGATGCACATCACATAATATGTGCTATAGCAAAGATTATTTCAGTGAAATAGAACAAACTAATAAAACACTGAAATTAGCCTCAAAAGATCACAACACAAACATACTGGGAAAAGGAAGAGTTGATCTCTTACTAAATACAAATAAAGAAATAAATCTACACAATACCCTGTTCATTCCAGATCTTTGTACTAATCTTCTATCTATTGGGAAGATAGCAGATGCTGGTAATACAGTACTCTTCAAAAAGGATATAGCAATAGTAAAAAATCCAAAATATGGTATTGTGATGAAAGCCAAGAGAACTGAAGATGGTCTCTATGCGATTTTTCCCAAGACAGTGATAAACGCAAAAGATGAAAAAGTCAATTTTGCTAAAAATAATAATTTTTCTGAATGGCATTCAAAGCTGGGACATATGAACTATATGGATATGAAACTAGCACTTAAGAATGAAAGTTTGATTGGACTTGATTTCAAAATAA